>JAPQWN010000002.1:57042698-58430198 GCA_028538565.1 Umbellularia californica | reverse complement strand
ACTAAGGGTTCACAGCTTTTCACACTTCTCTGCCAAAATTCGAGCCACTTCTACCGGTAGTACTTCCGGTTTAAGCGCTTCTACCGGTAGAAATTCCGGTAGAACTAAGGGTTCACAGTTTTTCACACTTCTCTGCCAAAATTCGAGCCACTTCTACCGGTAGTACAAGCGCTTCTACCGGTAGAAATTCCGGTAGAACTTATGGCGTTGAACTTTTTTCACACTTCTCTCCCTTCTTCACTTCCTCATTTGAACCACATGCACTCCCCAAGCCTTCATGCTTTCCAAGGGATACATTTCACACATTTTTAAAGCATTCCATCCACAATTAAACCATTCATTCTATAAAAAGACATCAAGACATTTTCAAGTATAAAATCATAAAAACTAACAAGATCAAACATGATTCTAAGAGCTTGCAAAATCATGGCTAACAAGACAAATGAAGAAGCCAAAACTCATGAATTGAAAGAATATAACATAACTTGCATTATGAATTTAACATAGAAAACATGTCTTAATGAAATATTGAAACCATAATGAAACCATAAAGCAATAAACATGAGAAATCCTATAAAGATCACTTGCCTCAATCCAATGCCAAGGAAAACTCCACAAAAACTCAACCAAAGAGAAGATCCACGAAATCTACACAAAAGCCCCAAAATAGAATACATAAAAATCACCATTTTTGGTCATCACAAGCCCCCATTTCGAAAATGGGTTTGAAAACATAGAAAACAAGTTCTAAATGAACTAAAAGAACACCAATGAAAGAATGGAGGAAAGTACCAACCTCGAGCTAGCTGAACAAGAAGAAGGGAGGTTGGAGATGATGAATAGTGAAAGGGTTTGGCTCCAAAACGTGTCTAGCTGAAGCTTGAGAAGAGAGGAAGAGATTGACGGAGTCGGATCGGAGATTGGAGCTCTCTAGATGGATGTTTCAAGGGGAACAAGATCAAAGAGGAAAGCTTCTCCTCATCTCCACTCTAGGGCAAGGACCGGTGCAGGAAAAATGGGGAAAAAGAATGGAGGAGAGGGAGAGAGAGAGAGAGAGAGAGAGAGAGAGAGAGAGAGAATATTTATAGTGTCTGGAAGGTGGGTCCCAATGCAGAGGAACTTGAAGCGCTTAAAATATGGTCTTGCGGACCCCGGATGAAATCGACGAAGAAGAACAAAATGATCGTCGAAAAATCTAGTTTTCAAAAAGTATATTTTCCCCAATTTATGGAATTTTCGAAATTTATGGACAAATTTAGTGAAAATTGTCATTTTTGCCCTTTTTCTCGAAAAATGCGATTTCTGAGTATTAAATCAAGATGGTCAAAACATGAAAGTTGTTTATAACAATAAAATGAGTCAAAAGGAATAAAAATTGGAATTTTTAGAAACCAAGAATAAATTCTCACAGAAATACAATTTACAAGGGTTGGGTCAAAACAAAGTCAACGTCTTTTAAAACTCTCCAAAGTTATGAAAAATCTATTCAAACTCAAAAACAAAGTCAAATCAACTCTAATCTTGTTTAAAAAGCTAAATCATGATTAAAACAATGCTAAACCTGAAAATTGAGGGTCGGGGTCTTACAGCTTGCACATAATTTCTTGAAACGTTCCCAATATTCGTGTAGGGACTCTCCATTGTGCTGCCTTACACCGCAAATTTCTTTTCGAATGTTGGCCGCCCCTGAAGCTGGGAAATATTTCTCCAAAAACAACCTCTTCATGTCGTTCCATGTTGTAATACTCCTGGAGGGTAGATAATAGAGCCAATCCTTAGCCAAATCCTTCAAAGAAAACGGAAAGGCTCTTAATTTAATTTGCTCTTCAGTAACCCCCGTGGGTTTCATACTCGTGCATAACACATGAAACTCCTTTAGATGCTTGTGAGGATTTTCACCTGCAAGGCCATGAAAAGTGGGCAAGAGATGTATTAATCCAGATTTTAATTCAAAAGTAGTAGTAGCATCTAAAATAGGAAATGTTATGCATAAGGGCTGTTGATTCAAATCAGGGGAGGCAAGCTTTTTCAAAGTTTGATTTCTTGTCATGACTTCCTCCTCTTCTAACTCAGAATCACTAGTAAATAGGGAATCGAGAGCTAGTTCATTTTCTTTAGAATTTCTTCGAGCTTCCCTCCTTAACATACGCAAAGTTCTCTCTATTTCTGGATCGTACTGCAAATCACCTTGATTAGAAGATCGAGTTACAGTCATAAGCAATCAAGGAAACTCTAATAAACCATAAAAAAATCAGAAAAAGAAAAAAAATCTAGAGTAATAAAAATAAAAATTCTACGCTAAAAAAATAAAAAATAAAAAATTGCTAACCTAAAACACTTAGAAAATCACAAGAAGCACAAAAATCAACTAAAATCACTCCCCGGCAACGGCGCCAAAATTTGGCGTGCTGTCGCAGGCACCCAAAAATATTAAAACCTTTACTCTTAAAAATATATGTAGTAGTCCGAGTAAGGATCGTTCCCATGGAGAGTGTCTAGCCTAGTTTTATGCTATGTTATCAATGATTGGGGGGGGGGGGGGGGGGGGGATTATTGATTATAACGGAAGCAATGATAATAAAAAAAAAAATAAGAAGCAGTTCAAATTAAAGTAATGAAATCAATCAAAAGAGTAAGCATTGGTCTAAGTCAACATCCACCATCGAAATTTTATAACTGATCATTGATGTAAGTAAATATCAATTCACACTTTGAATATTCATCGTTGGAACCATTTTCCTATCTCTCCTTAATTAAGTTAATTAGAAAACAAGCGATCCAATTAACCCTAATTACTAAACAACCCAAGACAAGCGCTAAAGACTTAATCTAGTAATAGCATTAAGAATTAGAGAGATCAATGAATCTAAACAACACAAACACAAGCAGTTGTAATTTCTAACGCAGCAAATCATTAAATATTAGTTGCTTCATAAATTAGAGGGATTAAACAATTACGGATTTGATATCTAACCTAGCAGTTGATTGCAACAAATATTTAACTAGTAGGCCTCCTAGCCATTAAATGAGACAATCATAAAAATCAGCACAGAAGAACAACCCATACTCAAAGCATAAATTGAACAATAAAAAAAATAAATTAGATCTTACAGTTTTATTGATTCCGAGGCTTCTATCTCCTTCGACCAATTACAAAAATCAGCCACGCAGGGCCATAATAAAAACTTGCAAAAGATAATAGAAGAAGAAGAAAGACAAGAGAGAACGTGCCGTGCAGAGATCAGATGGCCCTCTCTGCAGATCGGTAGAGTTTGGAGAGAAAAGAGATCCTGATGCGTTGGTTTTTTGTGAGAAATATTAGGGATGAGAAAGAGATCCAGTAGGAGTGTGAGACGTGGGTGGTTAAAGAGAAAAAAAGAGAGATGATGGGTTCTGATAGGATGATAGATGTGAGAGAGGAGGGTGTGCATGTGGGATATATATGGAATTTTGAGTTTGGAATTAAAGTTATTGAAAATTCTTTATTTCGCCTATATCTTTCCATCCTGGCTTCGGTTGGACTCAGCTCAAGAATCAAAGTTGCACCATTTTCCATTCCGGACAATATAAGCCCAATATTGGATATCTTTCGAGAAACTCCTGATCTCTTCAAAATTACCATAATGCCCTTCTGCTTGATTTTTTGTCCATTTAGCATCAAATATGAGCACCTTTCTTGCAACTCAGATCTGGAAACTTCTTGATGCAGCTAGTATCTTTTAAAACACGAAAGTTGTAGAGCTCTTTCTTGGTGTTCCATAGCATCTTGAATCATTTTAATCAGAGCTCGGATGAGAGAGTTATGCTCAGATTACGAAGCGATGTCCAAATCGTCCAAAATCGCCCAATTAGCTTTGTTCTGTACTTAGCACCTCCATTTGCATCCTAAATCAAAATATAAGAATAATGAATACATTTAGGCATCAAATAAGTATAAAGGACTAAATGACTAAACATTAAGGGAGAAAAATATAACATTTTGCATTCTCATCACATACCAATCGTCGGCACTTAAGGGAGGCCAACGGTGACTCGATCACGTGATGAGAATTAAGAAAATTAAAAGGATGACGCTACTCACCTGGCTCACTTGAGCTTTTCCAAACTTGGTTGGACGAATCCTCCCCTCTTTAGTTTCGCACGGTACCTGTAAAACTCAGGTGAGAAACGTCAACAATGTATAAGAGAAGATAGAATGCATTAAATGTAGAAATGCTATAAAAATGTAGAGATTTATAAGAAATTCAAAAGCGAGTGTTCGCAAACCAATAAAAATAAAAAATGCCCCAGTGTGGCTGCCAATCCAATCTTGGTCCCATAATCATATGACCTGCAAAACTGAAATGCAAGATCAGTGTAGAATCTGTTTTGGCCCCTTGCACAATTGTGCAAAGTTGAATTATCCACTTTCTCGGTAAAAGTGTCAAGGGGTCATTATAATCAAGAATAAAAGTTTTTTTTTTAACCTATGGAAAGGAAGAAAACTGCAAAATGAACAAACTGTTAGTCCTAAAAGTGCATGACGTGTACATATGTGTGTGTACGAATATATGATGTGTTAGTGTGTGCAATGAGTATTTCAAAGTTAAATGTATGCATTGAGACCTTCGACCATGAATTGGGAAAGTTTATATAATTTCAAAAAAATGCCCCAACATTATTTAAGGAAATATACACGGGGAAAATATGAGTGAACATAGCTTGGTTAGAAAGTAACTCCTAAATCCGATGGATGCAATGAAAGTGGTATCCCTCATTTCTGATTTCTGATTCCATTACCACCATGAGAACCGTCTTTCTTTTCTAATTACCTCCTCATACTAGCATAATCTTTTTCTTTGACTTTTCAACTCATTATCCTGGTGCAAAAGGTGTGTTGTTGTGTGCAACAGGATATTAACTGTCTTGAATTGAGTGTTGTCACTTTAGGCTATCCTTCACTTGACTCACTTTACGGTAGTCTATATAATCTGAGTTTAGGCTTAATGAAGGATAAGGATTTTTTTTTCTTTTTTTTTCTTTTTGGGTAAATTAGGAGTGAGCTTCGAAGCACAAGATATAGGGAGCAAACCCACACCTTATGTGACTTCACCAACCCCCGCTGGGCACATTTGAATAGGCAAATCTAAAAGCAGGCTTCAAAGCACACGACATGGGGGGCAGATCCATGCTTTATGCAACTTCACTAACTCCTAGATGGATATATTTTGTAATATCTTGATCCCACTCTAATCATGTTTAGTGTCTAATTAATCTTAATTAGATGCCTAATGTATGTTTTGAATGTATTTGGGCTTGATTAGGTAGATTAGAATGGGGTTTGACCATTGACTAGCTAGCATTATGACTATTGGGTATTTTGAGTTTATTGGGTCCCGCATGTGTGTTTTGTATTTTTCCAAGGATTTTGGGTGCATCTCATAGTTCATGAGTCATTTTCAATTTCTATATTTTGACCCAACTCATTTGAGCTCATTTAGACCCATTTGGAAGCCAAAAGCCCTATATTATGAATCTTCATTATATTTTTGGACTTTCTTTTAAATACTAGAACTTCATGGTATTAAAGGCTAGGTAAAACCCTAAACCCCATCTTTTTCATTTCATTCCATCTCCATTTGCAAGAGGCACCTAGGGTTCCATTTCTTACCCATTCTGCATCATTTTCCTTGCTACCAAACACCAAATAAAGAGGTTTGAGAGTGTTTTCCTTCATCTTACTCAAGCAAGAACCCATTTTCTACAAGTTTCATCATCTTCAAGCTCTCATTTGTTCTTCTTCTTCCATTCCACTCTATAGGTAAGCAAAACTTTTCCCAAATCACTCCTTATTGTTTAAAGCAATGATTAAAGGTTTTTAGTAGTGAATACTTGTTGATTTTGTGGTTCTTTCTTCAATTTTTACCATTGTAGGAGCTTGGTTGAGGTTCCATTTTAGGGGTTTTTGCTTAGAGCTTGGTTTTGAGTGGGTATAGCTTGGATTTCTATAAATTTGTGTTGCAAGCACCTAAGGCAAGTAAATGTTTATAAAATGTGTATGTTTTTCTCTATTTATGATTCTTGTAATGGATCTCATGTTAGATTACCCAATTTCAGGTCATGTTGTCTATTGTTCTAATTTGATTTAAATTTGTAGATGGGTGTAGTAATAACTTGTTATTTCTTCTGGGTTTTATTTTGATTGGGAATGTGTTTGATGGTTTGGTGGTATTGGAGACTCTTTTTGTGCATATGAAATGAGTTTGCAAGGTTGTGAGAGGTTGGGGAAGGAGCCCACTCCAAAGATAGATTTTCAAGCATAGAATTCATGGTTTATGCCAAATTTCAGGTCATAAATTCAGTCAAGAATGTGGCCAATCCAAATTTGAACAGATTCTTCACCGAATTTACAGATTTTCGAAAGGCCATAACTTTTGGCCCGTATGTCCAATTTTGGAGTTCTACATATTGTTGAAAAGCTCTTGGAATGTAGAATTCATTGGCCCATACAAATTTATGATAAGAGATTAGGAAAGTTAGGGGAAATTTAAACCAACGAATTTAACCCCATAACTCATGCTACCCACATTGTACTTAGGTGAACTAAGTGTGGTTATGGACCTAGTTTTGGACTTTAGTATTGGATCTTTTAACTTTGAATTGAGCCCAATAGATTTCTAATGTTAGAGGGTGTTGTTTGAGCACACATACACTCTCATGAAAACTCATTCTTGGTCTTCTTTTACCCCGAACCAAAGGTGTTATCTTAAGGTATTTGGCATCCCAAATTATATAACGCCAAGGGTTCTTTTGTAGCCCAATGATGTCGAAAATCTTAAGCCTACACATTGTTGGACGGTGAAGACCACGAGTATTTCAAAACCATAGGATTGGCTTGTCATGCATCCTTGATTCCATATATAATTCTTACGCATGCATTTCATTTCCGTTGCTAGTGCTCTTGCATGATATGTACATACTATCTCGTGTCTATTTGCTTAGCTCATGTGCCCTTGTTGTTTTACGTCATATGTTTCCTTATGCATTATGTATCTATGTATATTCATATGATATGTCATGTTACGCACTTATGATTATCGTCATGTACTCGTCAATGTTTACATTTGTATATGTTTATGCTCACGCTATGTCACACCATGATATTTGATGTACACTCTGTCCCTTGAGTCGGCACCACTTAACTTCGACTTTAGCCCAGTTGGATCAGCTAGGTGTGGGTTTAGTTAATTTTTATGGACCTCTGCAGATGGTAGAGCTTCTCGTTGTTGATCCACAGTCATGTCCTTATCGAGCTGGACCCTAAGTGATGGTATCTGGACCTCATACGGAAGGATGGTCTCCATCCCGTAAGTTAAAGAAAATGGTGTTTCTTCGGCCGGTGTCCTAATGAAAGTCTGGTAGGCCCAAAGTGCCTCAACTAATCTGTGTGGCCAATCTGTTCCCTTCGGAGTTTCAAGTGTCTTCTTGATGATCTTGATGAGAGTTTTGTTGGTGGCTTCAGCTTGGCCGTTTCCCTGTGGATAGTATGGACTATAATGGTGCAACTCGATGTTAAACTTGTTACATAAATCATACATTTTTTGTGAGGTGAATTATGGACCGTTGTCAGTGGAAAAGACCTTAGGAACTCCAAATCGGGCATTAATATTTTTCATGATAAAACAGATGACAATTTTGGCTGTAATATGCACTAAAGACTCGGCTTCAGTCCATTTTGTGTAATACCCAGTGGCGGTCAAAATGAATGCATGATTGTGAGTATTTTCAAGGGTTTGGGTGAGAGGCCCAATTACGTCAAAAGCCCACGTAGAGAATGGCCATGGGGCCGTGGTGGGGTGGAGAGTGGATGCTGGTGCATGAATCAGATCTGCATGAAGTTGGCACTCTTTGCACTTTCTGACGTAATCGGTCGAGTCGCGCTCCAAAGCAGGCCAGTAGTACCCCTGCCTAAGAATCTTCTTCGCGAGCATTTAACCATTTACATGACCACCACATACTCCGGAATGTGCCTCATAAATGATATGAGCTGCTTCTTACACATCAACACAGCGTAAAAGAATTCCTTGAAATGAACGTTTATAGAGTTGTCCTCCTACAATTGTATATCTTTGAGCCAATTCTTTTAATGCGTGTCTATCTGACTTAGAGGCATATCCCAGAATGTAGCCATCGAGTAAATAGTTTTTAATATCATAAAACCATGGGTTGTCATCCATTGGATTATCATCATGGTGAATACACCCAAGGAACTCAATTTTCATGATTTTAGAAGATTTATCTGCAATAACATTTTGAGTGAAAGACTGAGGTTGATAAGGAACAATAGCCAATTTTAACTTAGGGTCGAAACTGTCTATTACAGGAGAGTTCAATTTTCTAATGACAAAAGACTCAGTGGTGTCATTGAAGGGCATATGGGAAATCGATGCAAGGGTGGCAAGAGAATCGGCTAACCTATTGGGGGCCCTGGGAATGTAAGCAAATGATATTCTTTCAAACCTGGCTGCCAGTGTTGTGGATAATTTGTGGTATTTAGCCAATGTTAGGGAATTGATTTTCCATTCTCCCAGGACTTGAGAAATGACCACCTTGGAGTCGTCGAAAATGTCACGCCCCCAAAACTGGGATCCGATCTCGGGGACGTGAATATGGGGTGTTAATTAAAAAATTGTATTTCTCCCCAGGATCCGCGTGTGTGAGGATGGAAAAATTCCCAACAAATCAAAATATTTCGCGGAAGCTCTACAAGACGTTACGACCCGGAATCCGTATCCATCGGGTTCCGTGTCATACTCAATCTGTCAACATAAGATTGTCATAGTAATATTCAAACTCAGACTGGAACTAATCATAATATCAAAATATACAGAGCTGACAGTAACAGGCTAGTCATTACCCAAACATATTCAAGTTACAAATTAACGAGTGCATTAATTACAATTCCCAAGAAAAAGGCTAACAAAAGCTGTACAAAAATAGCAAGATAGAACAAATACTACCCAAGAGTGTAATGTAACTCCGGAGTCAAGCATAACGTCTACATGATATCGCTGACACAACAAGCCTGCAAAACTCATGGCTCAACAACCCTCTACACGCAAACTAGCTCAAAACAAGGACCTGCTATCTAGAGCACCAAAGTAGTAGAATATCAGACACAACGGTCTGGCAGGTGATCAATTTAGGCAAGAGCAAAAACAAAATTAAAGTTTAAAGGAAACGATAACTAAAAACAATTTATTGAACTTGAAATAGATTTACAAGGTTTAAAAACAATGCATGAACAAGATACTTATCAAGAAATCACGAGTGCATGAACGATATATGAAACAAGACATGAATACATATAATATCATGATTAGTAAATCCACAACTAGCCCATCCTTTCTCCATCATACATGATGACAAGAGCAAGCACGCACAACAAGCACGACACGTAAGACACGATCCCATGCCACACAAGGTAGACGGGGAGGCCGGCCACGGAACCGGAACACGAACACGCACGATGTGTAATATAATACATGACTAGTCTGCAGACAGTCCACATGTTTAAGGACCCCCAGGTAGTGGATCAAGCTAAAAGGGCAGTCCAAGCTCAGTGGTATTCACTTATATCAAGAATGCACAAAACATGGCGATACACGTTCGAGAACACGACAAAACAAGAGGGAAATCATTTATCAAACTAGGCATGACAAGGCTAGCAAAATAGCATAATATAAATGCTTAACAAACTTAAGAAATGATTCCCTTTTGATTCTTGAAACACGATTCTTGAATACAAGCTTATACTTGAAATTCAAACGAAAACACGATGATGCACGAAGCATCAAAACAAGCGCTTTGAT
The DNA here is from genome assembly GCA_028538565.1 of Umbellularia californica. Lineage (NCBI taxonomy): Eukaryota > Viridiplantae > Streptophyta > Magnoliopsida > Laurales > Lauraceae > Umbellularia > Umbellularia californica. The sequence goes on along the minus strand of JAPQWN010000002.1, from coordinate 58,420,347 downwards.
TCATGAGACAAATCTTTCACAAACTTATACTTGAAAATCAAATCAGAACATGATGATGCATGAGGCATCAAAACAAGAGTGTGAACATAAGTCCATCAAGCATAGGCTAAGACTGTGCATTGACCTTTGTGAAGTTGAAACCCAAATATCAGAATTTACATAGCTTGGTGTCTCCGAAGGTAAGGTACATTTTGGAAATTCCAATTTGCACAACGTCAATTAAAAGTCTAAAGCATAGTCTAGTTTTTTAAATTCCAATAAATTCAGAAAGAATTGAAAATCCAAAACTGGGACAGTCAGGTTCGCTCGAGCGGACCCCAGACAGAAGCTTGTTCGCTCGAGCAGACCAAAGGGTTCGCTCGAGGGGACAGGTTTCTGTCCGAAACCCTTCAAACAGAGGCATGTTCGCTCGAGCGGACCCAGTGGTCGCTCGAGCGAACAGGCTTCTGCCTGAACGTGACTGGGTGCAGAAACTGCACATCCATTCATTCATTTCCTTGCATTTTTCTTTCTTCTTCTTCTCACCTCTAAACCAAACAAAACCCTTGAGCCACCATGCTCACCAAGAGTCAAAAACAACATTTTGCATCATTCAATCCATAAATCAACCATTCACTCCATTGAGAAACCTCAAGACATTTCCATGTACAAAATCATAAAAGCTTACAAGATCAACATGATTCTAAAGACTTGAAAAATCATTAGTAATAATACAAGTGAAGAAACTAAACCCATGACTTGAAAGAGCATAAACATGACTTGCATTATGAAATTAAACATAGAAAACATGTCTTAATGAAAATATTGAAACCATAAAGCAATATACATGAGAAATCCTATAAAGTTCACTTGCCTCAATCCAATGCCAAGGAAATCTTCACAAAACTCAACCAAAGGGAAGATCCACAAGATCTACACAAAAGGCCCAAAATGGAACACATAAAAATCACATTTTTGGTCATCACAAACCCCCATTTCGAAAATGGGTTTGAAAACATGGAAAACAAGTTCTAAATGAGCTAAAAGAACATCAAATGAAAAGAGGAACAAGAGCCTTAACCTTGAGCTAGCTAAACAAGAAGAAGAGAGGTAGAAGATGATGAATAGTGTCAGGGATTTGGCTAAAAAACATGTCCAGCCGTAGATTGAGAAGAGAGGAAGAGATTGCTAGTCTTGGATCTTGATTTGGGATACTCTAGCTAGATGATTCAAGGAGAAAAGATCAAGGAGAAAGCTTCTTCTCTTCTTCACTCTAGGTCAAGAATAGTTGTAGGAATTTGGAAATGGGAAATGAAGAAGAAAGAGGGCTTATATAGTGTCTGGAAGTGGGTCCAAAGCAGTTGAACTTGAAACGATTAAAACATGGTCTTGTGGACCCTGGATGAAGTCGACGAAGAAGAACAAAATGATCGTCGAAAAATCTAGTTTCGGAAAAGTATAATTTTGACATGGTTTCACGACTTCGAAAATTGTGCACAAATTTTGCATGAAAAGTCAGATTTACCCCTTTGGGCCAAAACTTGGGTTTTTGGGCCTCAAACACGGACATTTTAAAAACAAAAGTTGTAACTAATAATAAAACCATTCAAATGAGGTCGAAATCACGATTAAAATTGAAAAATATAATTATCCTCCCATGCTAACACGTGCACTCAGGGCCTCCCTGAGCGTGTCTGACTAAGTCCAATGGCTCTAAAAGATTCCCAAAGCTATAAAAAACTGAACTAAATCACAAACCAACTTGATTAGGATCAAAACTCGTTTAAAGAACTAACTCACAATTAAAAACACAAAAATCAAGGAAATTAGGGGTCGGGGTCTTACAGAAAACCTTTAGCTTCTTGTTATTGAGAAAGAGTGCTTCTCTGAGGCCTGCAACCAAAGCTTCATATTCTACAGTATTGTTAGTAATATTAAAGTTTAGTTTAAAGGCTTTGGGAATAATGACACCTTTTGGACTTTGAAGTACTATTCCTATCCCTTTACCAGTCTCATTCAATGAACCATCAAAGTAGAGTGTCCACAGATCCTTTTCAACATTGACAATATTTGCATTCAGCAGCTCTTCATCTAGGAATTCATCTTTCACAGTTTTTAGGTCGGCACTGGAAGATGGGCGGGGTGATCCGTAATGGCTTGTCCTTTGATTGATTTTTGTGTCACATTTGTTATGTCAAATTCGGACAAAAGCATTTTCCACCTCGTGATTCATCCAGAAGATATTGGCTTTTTGAAAATGTATTTTAAAGGATCCATTCGTGCCAAAAGTCGTATAGAATGAGCTAAGAAATAATGTCTGAGTTTTTGGGTAGCCCAAACCACTGCTAGGCAAGTCCTTTCTATCGGTGAATACTTCCGTTCATAAGGGAGACGTGATTTGCTTAGATAGTAAATTGCGTGTTCTTTCTTTCCCGACTCATCGTACTGGCCTAGTATAATCCCAATGGTTGACTCAGTAGCCAAAGCATATAAGATTAGGGGTTGTCCTTTGACCGGTGGTTTGAGAACAGGGGCATTCAACAAATAGTGTTTCAAATCATCAAATGCTTTCTGGCACTCTTGGTCCCACTTAAATATGGCCCCTCCTTTTAGCAACTTATAGAACGGTTCACGACGTTGTGAATGTTGAGAAATGAACCTTCGAATGAACTGGAGTCGTCCTATAAGTCTATCGTGACCCTGGACTGGGCCCGGGGGCCTAATCCGGGATCGGGACTCATAATGAGAGATTGGGTGATGGTGAATGAATAATATGACTAGGGCCATAGAATATACAATGCGTACACGGGTCAATAAGTGTTACATTTCAACCCGAGTTAATTATGATTAACTCTAATTAATCGAGATTAACGTGAAATTAAGTGTGATTAATTGAGATAATTGTGATTAATGAACAAAAGGGGTTAAATTAGTCGCACTTGAGTGAATTAAGTATCTTGGACTGAGATTGAAGGAGATTAGCTTAGTAGAGTTGAATTTATAACCAAATTAGTAGAATTAAGGGCTTTTTCATAAAATTGGATTTATACGTATTTCGTCGAATACAGTAAAACTTGATGTCAACATGTGTATTTCAACGAGGACAACAACTTTCATAATACATTCATTTTCATTTGACTTCAAATGAATCAAATGAGTTTTAAGACTCAAATTAGAAATATGAATAACACATGGGTTTATGTGCAAAATACCATTTATAAAGGTTCAAATGAGAACTAGCCCAGTTCATTCGACCATTCCAGCAGCAGTAGAAACCCTAGGTTGAGTTCTCTTTCTTTCTTCTTTGTTTCTTCTTCCTTGTATGAGTGGAGTGGAGCTAAGCTAGTGAATTAGAGAAAGGATTTCATTGTGTCATCTTTCCCATTATCTTCTTCATCTTCCTTTTTCCTTTATTGAAGTGGAAGTTGAGAAAGAAAGCTCAGATTTTCTTCTTCAATATTTCAAGTAAGTTTTGAGAGTACTTTCAGCTGTAAATGAGCTCTTTAAACCTTTTTCCATCTTGAAGACTCATTGAATTCGGATTTGAATGATTTGATGATGTTAGGGTTTTAATTGGGTGATTTTGTGTCAAGGAAAGCTTGGAAAAGAAAGGGGTTTTTGTATCAACTTGGTTATAAGGCAAGTATAAATAGTTATGATGATTAAATGCTAACTATTAGGTTTTTCCTGTTGATTATGTTGTGAAAAAATGGATTCAGCCTTATATATATGATTCATTTGTGTGTATGAGTGTGTGTTTTGGAGAAGAAGATGGGTTCTATGTTATTTAAATGGCTTGGAGAATATGTATATATTGAATGGATGATTGAGGAGAGGACAGGAGGTCCTATGTTTGTGTTGCAGGTTATGAATGACTTGAGTAGGAAGAATTGGAAAGAAGGAGATGGAAACACAGTGTATAAACAGGTTGGGTTGATGAAATTTTGCCTAGAATTGGGCCAGCTGGATTGGGCTGCTCGAGTGGGTCGGCCCATTGGGCCAACAATGCCAACTTTGAATGGCCATAACTTTTGACCCGTACGTCCGATTTTTGAGTTCCATATATCATTGGAAAGCTCTTGAAATGTAGAAATCAATGGTACACACCTCCTAGTGATCATAGATTGAGAAATGAAGTTGATATGGGGATAATTAAAATAGGCCCTAACTTTGATGACATCTGTGATTCAAAATTAAATTAAATGTGTTTATGAGCATAAATGGTTAATAAAAATTAGTCTAATGACTAATTATAATATAAGTAAGAGATTTTAATCAATTAAGCTTTCCGTAAAGTAATGTTCTTGGATTTAGATCCAAGATGAATTGGGAGTTAACCAAATGGTTAACCAAAGCTGAATCATGGTAATTGATGATGAAAATTAGTTCCTAAAGATAGCCGATTAAATATCGATTAGTTAACCGAAATTAATAAGATTTTAGGATTATATCTGAGCTAAGGAAAAGAGCCTATTGATCATATCAAGGCTGTTGTTATTGTGTATACCTCCATGGGTGTTATTTAAGGGAACTTTATGTACAAATTTACATAAATTATGATGCTCATCGAGGATAACACGTACATTAAACAACTGAGGATTTCACCCGATTGGTTGGTATTGTTTAATTGAAATTGTGAATTGAATCCTTAATGGATTGTTTATCGGATTATATCCATTATTTCGTCATTGAACAAAATTAATTGTTAATTGTATTGTTGATTGAGTCTGGCACTACATAGTGATTTTTGTAAGCTCATTGAAGCTATAACTGCTGCAGCAGATTATTTGGGAGTGTTCTGGAACTCCGTGGTGATGTCAGATGTCCCTGGCCCGGGCACTGATAAATCCCACACTATATGAATCCTTCCGTATGGAAGATGGCAATCCTTCCTTTTTAGGAAGACGGAAGTTGAAATGAAATGCTATTGTAGTCTTGCCAAATAATAAAGACTCTCATTGATCTGAATTAAATGGTAATTGTATTAGTCTAACATTGGATTAGACAGATTAAATGTATAACTAGCATGTTAAATCATGTATCTGTTTATAAGTTGATGAATTGTCAAATTCATAGTGTTATTGATGGCATTACAGGCACAGTTGCCCATGCCGGTTCTTCTGAGGCCACAACGCCAGCGGAGACTACCGATCCGGTTCCTCCAGGAGGACTAGTTGAGTGGAAGTGAAACAATATCATATGAATGTGATATTGAACCGGAAATTTAACGGAAAACTTTTGATGAGGGAAGTTATTAAGAACGTTTCACACTTTTATTTCCTTGCATTGTACTTGAATGTGCAAGTGAATGTTGTCAATAATGTAACTGAATTTTTATTTTATATAGGAGCAATGTATATTTGTTTATATTCAGCATAATGTGTTATTTGATATCTCTTGTGACTTTATGTGATTGAAGTTCACGGGAGTAAGTATGCGACGTGACTCGGGGTTAACTCGGATTAATTATAATCTCGGGCTCGGGTCGTGTCAATAAAGAACATAATTCTACCCGTGCACGTGATTTCCCACAGGTGTCTGCGGTGAGGATTTCACAACAACATAAATATTATATTTAAGTGTGGAAGCGTGTAGCAAATCAAGTATGTGATTCATTTCAATAAGAACAAGACTGGTAACACATATGAATAACAAGTATCAGAATGAGCAATGATCATTAGCGCTTTCCAAAAGTAAGGTTAAAGTTTAAACAAAAGATCATTTAATTAAATCCCCCAAATAGAGGCGAACAAAGGCCAATGAAGCAAAGTATAGACTCCCAAAAGAATGGTATCTACAACCCAAAATGTTACACAACTCAGACAGGTGAATGTCTAGACGACATCATCGGCATGGCACTCCACTAAACGTTGTGGTTCACCGACCGCCTCTTCATTCTCCTTCTCGTGAAAACTGACGACTGAACCTGAGTACCAAAAAGTGGGTCAAACACGACAGTTTGGCAAATGGGTGAAAAGATGGCAACCACATGAAGCTAAGTTCTCTATCACTGAAGTGACAAGAGCATATTTAGGCGTTGATCTCAATCACACGTGGTGAGGAGATTCAACGAAATATACATATATATATATACTATACGGGACATGACCACGGTAGCGAGCCGGGCATCAGGAACCTCGGTAGCAATCCGGGGTATTAGGATAAGACCACGGTAATAACCGGGTAGCGGGATTCAAACTGCAGCTGGCTGGACAAGAGGAGGACTTCCAAGTCGGTGGATAAAACCAACAGGGTTGTCCAAGCTCAGTGGTGCCGATTCATAAGTCAAATCACAGAAATCAAGACTGTATAAAGTACATCAGGTGCAAGAATATAAACGGGCGGGACAGGAGTGCTCAAAGGCACAAATAACATTTCAATATCAAGCAATGCACATCGGGACTAGTAAAATGCTACAAATACAAAGTTCAGTGCTTTCGGGAATGATAAATCATGAATATTCGGAAATGTATATCAAAATTCGGGAACAATGAAATAAAATTGGGACTCTCAAAATTTCGGAATAACGTCGGGATTTAAGACTAATTCAAGGTGAATAGGGGTCCCATATGTCAATTTCAATATAAACTTGGTACTCCTTGAATTTGGGACATTCCGGACTCCTTACACACCTTGGAGATTTTCCTAAACTTCAAGAAAGCTTTGTGATGTGGTTTCATTCTCAAACGGGCTTCATACATTGCCTCATAACTCCTCTGATACAAACGGATTTCATTAAAACCTCTTCCAAACATTAAATCATGGAGGTAAGGCACTAAACAACTCCTTCCCCCTCTCCCCAATCTCCTTCCGTGCTCCACAAATGGTCCATACCTGAGAGGGGGTGCGCTCGAGCGAACCTGGGCTGCGCAGGAAGACGGACAAACAGCAAGTCTGCCCGCTCGAGCGGCCAAACGTCCGCTCGAGCGGATAGCCTGCGCTCTCGAGCGGACATCTAGTTGCTCGAGTAGGCAGTCATTCTGCCGCTTTAGATGCAGTCAGATTGACTGCGTGCTCGAGTGGCCTGGGATGCGCTCGAGCGGGCAATCAAACTCAATGGCCATTCTAGCCTTCTTTCCCCTTTCCTCCTACACATTTTTCCTGCAATAAAAAGGCCTCCTTGCCTCCAACAATCACTCACTAAACCTCTTCAAACACTACTTAAAACTCCCATCAAAACTTCAATGAACATTTAATCCCAAACATCTACTTCTCCACATTCAATCACCAAAGAGAAAGAAACGAAACTAAACTATCACAAGATTCATTTGAGTCATAAACGAAAGATAAAACAAAGAGCTATAAACTACATTTCCATGAAAATAAATGAGCTAAGAAAACCCCTTTCATTAGCATTTATTTCACAATGAATGCAAGTTAAACAAACATTAATGGAGACAAAAAGATCAATCCTATTTGTCATAAAAACCATGTAACACTCCAATACCCATTCATCCACTTACCTTGGGGTCTCTAACAAGTCAATCAAGCTCTAGTCAAGCCTTCCAAGCCAAAGGTTCAATCTACAAACAAAACCTCCCAAAATACAAACCCTAAATGGGTCAAAAGAAGAAACAAGAAAGAAATGGTTTGCAATAAAGGAAATGGAGCTTGCCTAAGGCTAGGAGGATACATATCCAAGAGATTGAAGGGATTACTTACTTGAGAGTTCTTCAAAACACTAGATTGGCTCAAGAAAAGTCTTGGAATGGGAGGTTTTCTCCACCAATGACATCAAGAGAGAGCTTTAGTAGAGAGGAAGAAGATGATGACACTCATATCTCATTTTGTGTAAGGTTGGTGGTGGTTTAGTGAAGGGAAAAGCAAGAGGGAGGAAAGGAAGATGAAAACCCTAGCTTGGGTGACTCTTTTGTGCTGTAAAGAAGGAAGAAGAAGATAGGCTCCCTTTTTATACAAATGGGGTGTGGGCTCCACCACTAGAAATCTTGTGGGGCTGAAATCATGGTTTTTGGGGCTTCGAATGAATTTGACCAAGAAGGGAAAAACGATCAACGAAGTTTCTAGTTTCTAAAAAGTATATTTTTTAGGGTTTCAGGAATATCAAATTTTGGGTACAGATTTAGTGTGAAAAGACTGTTTTGCCCATGAAGTCGGGAAAGTTGGGTTTTGGGGTTTCGGATGGGGACATGATCGACATGAAAGTCGTAGGGATTAACGAGACGAGTAAAATAGGATTAGAATATGAATACTGGAATTTCAAATAATCCCCTAATTATACGCAAAGTCACAAAGAGGAACCCCCAAAGGGTCCCACTATTGGCAAAGGTACTCAAAATTCCTAAGGGTCAGTTTGGTAACTCTACTAATATAGTCAAGTCATGTAAAGTTGATTTTGAAGAAAGAATAAAATATAAGTGGGTTATGATGATATTTTGTTTTTAGTTGTTTGTTATGGAATCTTTTTAACTTTTTGTATAGAAAAGTGGAGTTTTTTTGTATTTTAGTGAATAAAGGTAGTTGCTTTTTGACTTTTTGTATGAAAAAGATGGAGGGAGTTTTAAATAAAGTGCATTTGATGTGACATCTTGTTTGGAAAATGAAGACTTTACTTGACTTTAATTGTATTAGTAAAGTGCCAAATGGGCCCTAAAGCTATATCAAAAGCTATTCTATTCCCAATTTAACCAAAATACACTAATCAAGCTTAGAACTAACACACGACTTAATTAGTACTAATTGAGGTCACTCGGGTCGGGGTCTTACAAAGTCCACGCAATTGTTTCAAAGTTTTAGGAGGAGGCATTTCGAGAATAGCCTTAATCTTGGCGGGGTCCACCTTGATTCCCCTATTGCTAACCATAGGTCCTAAAAGTTTCCTAGTTGACACTCCAAACACGCACTTCTTTGGATTCATTCTAAGCTTAGACTCTCTTGACCTCTGAAGAACACGCCTTAGAGCATCAGTATGACTGGCGCGAGTCTTAGATTTTACAAGGATATCATCAATGTAGACTTCCATACAGTCATGCATCATATCATGAAAAATGGCTGTACTTGTCCTTTGGTATGTTGCTCCGGCATTTTTTAGGCCGAAGGGCATAACATAACAATACGTCCACCATGGTGTGGTGAATGATGTTTTCTCCTAGTCCTCCATAGAATGTTTGATTTGCTTATGTCGTAAATATCCATCCATAAAGGACAACATAGCATGACCAGTAGTGTTATCAACTAACACATTAATGTGAGGTAATGGGACGTCATCTTTGGGTGAAGACTTATTCAAATTTCGAAAATCAATGCACACACGTACACGACCATCCTTTTTAGCTACTAGGACTACGTTGGCTATCCATTCATGAAAAAGGACAACTCAGATAAACTTAGTTTGATGCAGCTTATCAACTTCCTCTTTTACTTTTACAGTAACAACGGGGAGAATCCGTCTAAGCTTTTGTTTCACGAGTTTGGCATTTGGTTGCAACGGGATGCGATGATCTACTAATGATGGGTCTAGTCCCAGCGTATCAATATAATCTGAGGCGAAAACATCATGGTATTCTCCTAGAACTTCCAAAATTTCTTTTTACCTCAAATGGTTCCAATGTCGCTTTGATTTGCACTACCTTCGGTTGTTCTTTAGTTCCCAAGTTGACCTCCTTGGTCTTCTCCGCAGCAGCTTGAGATTGTTCATCAAAGCGCTTAATCATGTCATCAAGTTGTTGAGTATCTTGGGACTCATCTTCTTCTTCCTCTACGAGCCCATATACACTCATACCAGCATCGGGCCTTGAGTTTTGTAGCGACAGTGAATCTGGATCAGATAGGGTAGGTACTTGCTCGTAACAAAGCTTAGATATGTTACCTACAATGGTCTCTAATCTAGATTGCTCAAATGGGGATAATGTCCATCTTTCTACTGTGGCATGCCTTTCTAGGTTATGCACGGCTCCTGCACTTCCTAATGGTGAGTTACTTATTTTTAGTTTCCTTGGATTATTTAATTTTTTTGGGTTTTTGGGTTAAGATGATGATTCTATTCTATCATGAAAACTGCCTAAACTGTTATGCAAATCTTTTAACCTACAATCTGATTGTCCTAAACTACTATGTACAAGTTTGGGACATTGAGATGTCCCTATTGATGAGCTAATTGCATCCCTAGAGGGAGTGCTCGAGGTTGGTCAGAAGACCACCTCACTGAGTCCCTGGTAGGAGTAGGTCCAAACTTCACTCTGTGGGCCCTGAAGTTGTGAAATTGGCTTTTTTTTTTCTTGGCGTATTATCTTCTTGGAAAAACATGTAGCAATCTGCTACATACATATCACTCAAGTCTTCCCTCGTGTATTCAGACCCTCTATAGTGTTAGATTGTATGGACTCAATCCATCAGATGATGTAGTAATTGATTAATTTCTTTATTCATCAATAAAATCATGCTTTCCTTTCATAAGATGAATGGTGTTTTATTATTTAATGCACATGACCAATACACATGACATGATGGTTCATGAGATGAACCGGGTCCCATTAGCATATTAGATATGATATATGTATGTGGATGAGATCCATATACGGGAGACATGTGTCATAAATCTTATACTTAAATATCTTCACAACCAGTGATGAGATTGGGCATCTCATCTGATAAGGTTGCAGCACTTTGATCACTATGAGATAGTGTGAATTATCTCGATCATCATAATGTAAGATTCTGGATTATAGTGCTGGTACATTGGATGTATTGAAGGACCATGAGAAGCACCTTATATAATACTGTCTCGATTTTAAGGTCTGCAATAGGCTCTTAATCTCAAGACATTGATAAACTCAAGTTTCTATATATTCATTTGCTTTGAGTCACTAATGAGTGAGGCCAACAGTAAGTCAACACCTCGGTGTCTTGGGTACGTGGTAATAGGACTGTTAGAACATCTAATGGTCAAAATGGAATCTATCTGTGCCAATTAATGGATTTGTCATTAGTAAGTACGCACCCATCTCGATTAGGAGTTAATTGGATGGTACTGATGATCACTGCGATTAATTGGGGCTCAAGGATAATGTTGACACAAAAAAAGTCACTATGTCTCCTCAACATCAAGAAGCCTCGTAAAGCTGCATCCTGCTATAAAACAGGCAAGGCTACTTCAAGAATCAGATCTTATCAGAATCAGACAGAAACTGAGAGATCCTTCAAGACAGCTAAAAGAGGGGTACACCTGAGGTTTCGGGCCATTCCGACATCGTTTGGCTCAACTTCACTGCTCCGACAACTAAACAAGCGCTCCCAGCGGCGACATCATCAAAGACACCAAAACTTTGATCAGAGCCTACGGATGACTCCAGAATGTCTCCAAAGGGTTCCATGCCAAATTTCAAGTTGAACTGACAACGTTTGACCCTCCATCAACGCTCGAGCAGCAAAATCAAGCCTCCCGGCGGCGAGAACCACCGAAGCAATCACTCATCAAACAAAGTACATGAATGGCTTCAACATGCCTCCAAAAGGCTGCACGTCGAATTTCAGGTCATTCCGACAACGTTTGACCAGGTTTCGATGCTCCGAGAGAAAATCAAGCCTACCGGCGGCAGAGCGTCCCGGGACCATGACATCCAAAACGGAGCTGATGGAACGTCTCGAAATGACTCCAATAGGCTCCCTGTCAAATTTCAGGTCAATCGGACATCGTTTGACCACATATCAAAGCTCGGCATTTTTCCCGCAGCAAAATCAAGTGAAGCATCAATGGGACCCCAAACGGCTTCAAAATTCAAATAAAAGCCAATGGTTGATCCTATCCACTGCTCAAGAAGCTTCACCTCAATTTTCAGGTCATTCCGACATCGTTTGACCTAGTTTCGACTCTTGACGGAAAATCGGCTACAAAGTCTTCGGCTTTCCCGAAAAATGGGAAACTTTGTGCTCCGATTTCGCGCGGGTTCTCGTCAAGTTTTCTCCAAGAAAATGCAGTCAATAATTGAGGAAAATGTCAAGAAAAATACAGAAGAAAAAAGGAATGAAAAATACGCAAAATCGGCCGAAAACGAAGCTCGGCGACCAAAGGGCAAAAAACCCTAAGGTCGCCGGCGACCCTGCAAATCCGGGTCACCGGATTTTGCACCAAATTGATCGTTTTTCGATCCTTTTCGCGTTTCGAGTGTTCCTGCCTCTGTGATTTTCTAAAAATCCAATGTTTGATGCTTGAAAACGACTGATCTTCATCGACATCTCGGATCCGCCGTCAAAAGCATGAAATCATCACCGATCGCCTCAAGATCACCAACCGGCTGACCAAGAAAGTGCACTTTCTGTCCGACCGATCGTGAAATCGACAAGACAGATGTCACTGGCCCACCAACATCAATCAATGTCTGAAATTGCACTGCAATCCGACATCAAACAATGCGTGGATCCACCTGTGATGATCGCAAGAAGAATCTCAAAAGGCGCAGCGCGGCCCGCCACTCTTCACATGCCTTGGCGACCACTTAATGACGTTAATTGACCCGTTTATGACAACTTAATGCGGTCATTAACTCATTATTTTGGACGCCCAATCAGATTCAAGCATTTGGGAGTTACAAATCCAAGCAATCATGGCATTAAACCCATGAAACTCCCATCATCATGAAGCTTAAAGGGAATTAAATGCCCACTACCTTCATCGGCCAATCACAAGCCATGAAAAAAGGAGTTATAAAATCAACTTGTAACTCCTCATCAATTCTTTCATCATGGCCATCAATGCCAATAAACACCTCATGGCTACCAAAAGCCTATAAAAGGAGGTCCATTCCAAGAAGAATGCATGATGAAAATAGATCCCAAGTGCAAGCTTTGAAAATCCAGAAAATCCAAGAGAGAGACGAAGTCCTGCTACTTTGCTCCCGGAAGCACCACAAGGTGATCAACATCCCTTGGGGGGCCACCCCCCTCAAGGTCTCATCCTTCTCCAACATGGCCTAAACGCGGCTTTTCAGCCCGTTTACTTGGTTTTTCATTGGATATAGGACCTCCTCTTGGTCCTTGTCCTTTAAAAAACTGAGGTTAGGAGTCAAGCCAAAGAATCAAAGCATCACATGTTCTCATTTGAAGGACGATGGCGAAGCCCATACATGACTTGCGACCGTCGATCTCAATGTGTCCCCACAATCTCCTGAGAAGTTAGATCCCTTTTCTTACTTTTCTATTGTAGTTTGTATTTCCTAAAGAGACAAAAAAAAATCACAATTCTTGTCTTTCACATTTGATGAGTTTTGTAAAATCGCCTTTCACGGCAAAATCGCCTTTTACGGCAAACAAACAAAAACGCCTCCTACGGCATTCTAAAAAAACAAACTTGTCTCTTTTCTTAATATTAATACAATTTGAAAAGTTAGAAAAAAAGGATTGATTTCCTTTCCACTTGTGAAGGTGAATCTCCGGATTATCACCATTCCAAATTCCAAGTAGAAAGTAAATTTGGCATACCCGTACAAAAATGTTGATGACCGAGATTTTCCCTCCTCCGCCGAGACCTAGGTCAGCCCCCGGGGTGCGGAAGGAGAGGATGGAAGATTTCTTTCGGGTCCATCAAGTTGGCATACCCGGTGGGACACGTTGACTTGAGAACGTGATGCTTTGATCACTTGGCTCCTTTCTAGTTGGTGGCCTTTGTTGCATTTTGCATCTAAAAAAATATGAGAATGGATTTCAATTGTTCTTTCTCACTTAAAAAAAAAAAAAAAATCTGATTTCTTTTCTTAGATTCAACTTTGAGAAATTTTGTTCCTCTCCTCTTCGAACTTGATAGCTCACAGAAATGTTCGCAGCTATCTTTCATATCGGGGATTGGGCCATCTTTTCTCTTTGATGAGTCCAATTGGGATTTCAAAAAAAAAAACACCTTCATTTCAAACTCTTTCAAAAAAAAAATGATCTCTCTTTCTCAAGATTCAACTTTGAGAAATTTTGATCCTTCCCTCTTTGAACTTGATAGCTCACAGAAATGTTCGCAGCTATCGTTCATATCGGGGATTGGGCCATCTTTTCTCTTTGATGAGTCCAATTGGGATTTCAAAAAAAAAGTTATAATTTCAGAAAAAAATTAGTTTTCTCTCTTTTGAATTCAAATTTGAGAAACCTTGGTTTCCTTCCCTTTCGGATTTAGCGCTCGCAGAAATGTTGAGCCTTTGTTCGGGTTGGAACACCATTCGCTCTCTTTGATGAGTTCATTAAAAAACCTTTCAAAAAAGAGTTAAAAAAAAAAACACTAAGGTTCCACCAGTTGCGTTCTTTGACCAAAGTGGATTTAAGAAAAGCCTTGTCCAGAGTGTGGAGACAGCTAGACTGTTCAAGGCAAGGGTCCTCCAAACGGGTTCATTAAGTAATCCTACCCTTACCTGGGGGCTGATCTATCCACTAAGGTTTCATAAGATCGAATTGGAAATCTATGTGCACCTTTCAAAAAAAAATCCTTTAAAAAAAATCTTTTTAAAAAAAAAAATTTTCTGTCACTTTTGAATTCAGAGTTGAGAAATCTTGGTTCTTTCCCTTTCGGATTTAGCGCTCGCAGAAATGTTGAGCCTTGTTCGGAATGGAATACCATTTGCTCTCTTTGATGAATTCAATCTTGACCAAAAAAAAAAAAAAAAAAAAACTTCCGTCATTTTTGAGTTCAGAGTTGAGAAATTTTGGTTTCCTCCCTTTCGGATTTAGCGCTCGCAGAAATGTTGAGCCTTTGTTCGGAACGGAACACCATTTGCTCTCTTTGATGAATTCAATCTTGACCTTTCAAAAAAAACTTCTGTCACGTCTGGATTCACATTTGAGAAATTCTGGTTTCCTTCATTTTCGGATTTAACGCTCGCAGAAATGTTGAGTTGTGGTTCGGATTGGAATACCAGTTGCTCTCCTTTATGAATCCAAATTTGACTTTTCAAAAAATCCCATCTCGTGTCCTTTACAAGGATGCGATTTGCAGCATTTGTGCCTAGCGGTGCTAGTACGCCCTTTCGGGTCTACTGTATTCGCGACCGATATATTTGTATCTCCAACCTTATATCATTTTACCTCGAGTGAGCCTTGCATCTCGGTAATTTGAATTAAGGTCTACAATTGCTTCTAGCATTCACTGGAACGCTCACTCTGAGCCTACCATACTTGCATTTTAGAACAATTGTATCCTCTATGGGTTTTTGCCTTCTTCATCGTCCTTGGGCTGGGTCATGTCCCCTCAAGTGATTTGAAAAGCCAAAAAACATAGTGGTTCTCCATTTATGATCACCATATTCTTGTGATTACTAATGGATTTGGTCTTGTTTCAGAATTTTTCCAAAACTAATAATGGCAGCTTCACTGACCATCACTTTCGATGAGAACAAGTACCTGCTTATACTTCAAGATAAGCAAAACAAGCATAAGCGCCCTACCAGTTGCCGAAGCGTCATCTCCCTCGACAACTCTCCAAACACCGGGTCAACTTCAACTCCCTGGACCATCGTCTTCGGATCGCTGGGACCATTCCCACTTCCCGCAGAAGACACCGTACCTGCCAAGAAGCAGAAAACCGCCCCGCAACGTGTCACTAAAATGGCACTAAGGGCAAACACCAAGAAACCTGAAGCCCGTAGCGTTCCCACGAAGTCTCAACCCACAAGAAACCAGGTTTACACCGAAACTTGGTCCCCGAGATCTTCGCCAAAGCAACGGAGGTCCCGAACATCTGCAAAGCCAGCATACCTGACCCCTCTCAAGGAGAATCAGTTCTACCCTCTCTCTTACATGAAAGTGGAGAAACCTACCCTCCACCCAAAAACAAACAAAATCATCATGAGCCGGCTTGCTCCTAGAAGTCCAAATCAAATCCTGCATCGTTAGGCCTATGCAAAAACATGCTGAAGCCTGCACTCCCGCGAGTCGACCCTTCATCTCAACAGGGACCGAGCTCGCAAAATTCAAATCTTCACTGGGACAGACAAAGGACCGCGTCCAGATTCTTTCCTTCCCAAGCTTCAAAGAAGACAAACTCGGCTGCTGCGCACAAAGGACTACATCTTTCATCGCCAGAGCCCAACCAGGCTGACTGACGCTCAAATTGCTCGTCGTATGCGTCGCCGCACTGCATATCGACAAAAGAGACTCGAGAAACAAAGAACCCAGCGTTCTACTCTCCACGTCTCAAACAAATGGGTCGAAAAAGAAAGACCCAACCAATTCATTGCTGTCCATATGGTTGGCAAAACCAGAAAACGCCAGAAGTCAGCAACCAAAATCAGTGTTAGGCGTCCAGTGACTCGCAGCGTCTCTCGGACAAGAACACATCTGGAAGAATCTTCCACTCCTCCAAGCCAAGAACACCGGAGTAACCACTCCTCGGATTCTTCATCCAGAAGAATGAATCCCAGCTCAGTCACTAGGACGATTTCTTCGTTCGAATCCCGAGGGATGAACGTCTTGGCTATAAGTTCTGAGCAGCCTCCACCGCATGATGACGTAACCACACGCATCCAGCAGTTGGAGCAAGGACAACAGAGAATTGAGGCTATGATGGAAAACCTTATTCTCACTCTACAACGTCCACCACCTAACAACCAAACTCCTCCGGATCATGAAGATGACGAGGACAATGCAGAAAACAATGAGTCTCGTGCCTTTACCAAAAAGGACGTGAACGATATCCTCGCAAAAGTAAAAGAAGAGGATACGTTGAAGGAACATGGTATCAAGCCACCCTACCCTCTATGGATGGACTCGGTTCCGTTCCTTGCAAAATTCAAGCAACCTACTCTCCAGACATATACTAGAAAAGGTTTAGCCAGACAGCATATCATCCATTTCAAGATCCTGACAGGAGCCATTGCGGATCAAGATGCCCTCAAGATTCGCCTCTTCGCAAGTAACCTAAAAGGTACAACCTTTGATTGGTACTCCACTCTGCCGGAGAACTCCATCCAAAATTGGGCTATGCTGGAGACACGTTTCCTGACCCACTTCCAAGGTGAGGATCATCCTGTTACTATGGCTCAACTCTGCAGCCTAAAACAGGGAGAGAATGAGTCAACATACGACTTCATTCACAAATGGAAGGCAATGGCGTACAAATGCTCAGATGTACTGCCACAAGCATCGCCAGTCGACATCTGCCGTAACAATATGAGAGCAAAAATTCGCTCCATGATCATCGGCAACAAATCAAAGAACCTGGGAGAACTCTTCGAAGCTTCCATGGAAGCTGAAATGGTGATCAAAGACCTCAACAGTCAGAAATTGATGGACCCGAAAGAGGGGGAATCTCCGTCCTCTCCCTCCGCACCCTGGGGGCAGACCTGGGTCTCGGTGGAGGAGGGAAGATCTCGGGCATCAACATTTTTGTACGGGTATGCCAGATTTACTTTCTACTTGGAATTTGGAATGGTGATAATCCGGAGATTAACCTTCACAAGTGGAAAGGAAATCAATCGTTTTTTCTAACTTTTCAAATTGCATTAATATTAAGAAAAGAGACAAGTTTTTAGAATGCCGTAAGAGGGGTTTTGTTTGTTTGCCGTGAAAGGCGATTTTACAAAACTCATCAAATATGAAAGACAAGAATTGTGATTTCTTTTTTTCTCTTTAAGAAATACAAACTACAATAGAAAAGGAAGAAAAGGGATCTAACTTCTCAGGAGATTGTGGGGACACGTTGAGATCGACGCTCGCAAGTCATGTATGGACTTCGCCATCGTCCTTCAAATGAGAACATGTGATGCTTTGATTCTTTTGCTTCGCTCCTAACCTCGGTTTTTTAAAGGACAAGGACCAAGAGAAGGTCCTATATCCAATGAAAAACCGAGTAAACGGGCTGAAAAGCCGCGTTTAGGCTATGTTGGAGAAGGAGGCGACCTTGGGGGGGGGGGGGGGTGGCCCCCGAAGGGACATTGATCACCTTGTGGTGTTCTTTGCAGCAGAGCAGCAGGACTTCGTCTGAATTTCTTTGGGAGAAGTGCAGAACTTCAAGTCGATAGATGTCGATCTAATGATCCTTCGATGATCCCCTCTCTCTTGGAAATGGATCTCCTTTTATAGGCTTTTGGTAGCCATGGGATGGTTATGGGCATTGATAGCCATGATGAGAGCATTGATGAGGAGTTACAAGTTGATTTTGTAACTCCTTTTTCATGGCTTGTGATTGGCCGATGAAGGTAGTGGGCTTTTAATTGCCTTTTTGCTTCATGATGATGGGAGTTTCATGGGTTTAATGCCATGATTACTTGGATTTGTAACTCCCAAATGCTTGAATTTGATTGGGCTGTCCAAAATATTGAGTTAATGACCGCATTAAGTTGTCATAAACGGGTCAATTAACGTCATTAAGTGGTCGCCAGGGCATGTGAAGAGTCGCGGGCCGCGTTGCGTCTTTTGAGATTCTTCTTGCGATCATCACAGGTGGATCCACACATTGTTTGATGTCGGATTGCAGTGCAATTTCAGATATTGATTGATGTTGGCGGGCCGGTGACATCTGTCTTGTCGATTTCACGATCGGTCGGATAGAAAGTGCACTTTCTTGATCAGCCGGTTGCCGATCTTGAGGCGATCGGTGATGATTTCATGCTTTTGACGGCGGATCCGAGATGTCGACGAATATCAGTCGTTTTCAAAAATCAAACATTGCATTTTCCGAAAATCACAGAGGCCGGAACACCGGAAACGCGAAAAGAATCGAAAAACGGACGATTTTGTACAAAATCCGGCTTCCCAGATTTGCAGGGTCGCCGGGCGACCATGCACCCAGGGTCGCTGGCGACCTTAGGGTTTTTTGCCCTTTGGTCGTCGAGCTCCGTTTTCTGCCGATTTTCCGTCTTTTTCGTTCCTTTTTCCTTCTGTATTTTTCTTGACAATTTTCCTCAATTATTGACTCCATTTTCTTGGAGAAAACTTGACGAGAACCTGCGCGAAATCGGAGCACAAAGTTTCCCATTTTTCGGGAAAGCCGAAGACTTTGTAGCCGATTTTCCGTCAAGAGTCGAAATTAGGTCAAAACGATGTCGGAATGACCTGAAAATTGAGGTGAAGCTTCTTAAGCAGTGGATAGGACCAACCATGGGCTTTTATTTGAGTTTTGAAGCTGTTTGGGGTCCCATCGATGCTTCACTTGATTTTGCTGCGGGGAAAATGCCGAGCTTTGGGATGTGGTCAAACGATGTCCGATTGACCTGAAATTTGACGGGGAGGCTATTGGAGTCATTTTGAGACGTTCCATGGGCTCCGTTTTGGATGTCATGGTCCCGGGTTGCTCCGCCGCCGGTAGGCTTGATTTTCTCTCGGAGCATCGAAACCTGGTCAAACGTTGTCGGAATGACCTGAAATTCGATGTGCAGCCTTTTGGAAGCATGTTGAAGCCACTCATGTATTTTGTTTGATGAGTGATGGTTTCGGTGATTCCCGCCGCCGGGAGGCTTGATTTTGCTGCTCGAGCATTGATGGAGGGTCAAACGTTGTCGGTTTGACTTGAAATTTAGTATGGAGCCCTTTGGAGACATTCTGGAGTCATCCATAGGCTCTGATCAAAGTTTTGGCGTCTTTGATGATGTCGCCGCCGGGAGCGCTTGTTTAACTGTCGGAGCAGTGAAGTTAGGCCAAACGCTGTCGGAATGACCCGAAACCTTAGGTGTACCCCTCTTTTGGCTGCCTTGAAAGATCTTTCAGTTTTTGTCTAATTCTGACAAGATCTGATGCTTGAAGTAGCTTTGCCTATTTTTAGCAGGATGCAGCTTCAGAAGGCTTCTTGATGTTGAGGAGACATATTGACTTTTTTGGTGTCAACAAATGCCCCCTCGAGGTACAGCGACGAGTAGCTTTTTGGAGTCGATGTGCCTCGAAGAGAAACTTGGAGGAGAGATTCCAACTTGACCAAGAGTCTAAAGCAAATTTTTTTTTAATAGCCTTCTGAGTTTCCGGGGGAATTTTATGGTAGTGAGAGGGGTTACACACCATCTCAAGGCAAAGTTTTGAAAATGACATGGGGTATTTGGATTTTAGGTTTTGGATTTTGGTTTTTGACCTTTTGACCTAACAAGCTGTATGTGGCAGGTTAGGGGGTCGGTGTTTGATTTTGATTTTGACCTTGTGACCCAACAAGCTGTATGTGGCGGGTTGGGGGGTCAGATTTGGTTTGTTGGTTTTGCATTTTGATTTTGGCTTTGGTCTTGTGACCTAACAAGCTGTATGTGGCGAGCTAGGG
Organism: Umbellularia californica; assembly: GCA_028538565.1. Taxonomy (NCBI): domain Eukaryota; kingdom Viridiplantae; phylum Streptophyta; class Magnoliopsida; order Laurales; family Lauraceae; genus Umbellularia; species Umbellularia californica. The sequence continues at coordinate 58,400,201 of JAPQWN010000002.1, read as the reverse complement.
GACCGGAATTTGGTTCTGTTTAATGTCAATTTCAAGATTTTGGCTCAATTTGGTTCATGAGGTTGGATGGTTTGGTTTTTGGAAACTCATGAGACTTTCTTTTCTTTTTTTTTTTTGGATGGTCCCATCGACTCAAAAGAGGCATGGGACTTTTTTTTTTTTGCTCTTTTCTCTCTTTCTTTTTTTTTTTTTTGGCTCTTGGTACGAGGAATATTTTGACTAAAAGCCACTTTTAGTGCCTAGGTGGTCAAACCTGGCTCATATGGGCTAACCCATGGGACCTTAGGCTTTGGAGATGGCCTAGATCTCATATGGTGTCATATTTGTAAAGAATATCTAAAAATATCTCTTTTGTGTAGAGAATATCTAAAAATATCTTTACTTGGAGAGAATTTCTCAAGTTTTCTTTTTGTGGAAAGATTCTCTCAAAATATCTTTCTTTTTGGGAAAGTAGCTAAATTTTAGCACTTACCTCCTTTCTTTCTCCTTGTTTCCTCTTTTGGCTTGCTCTCTTCTATAAAAGCAAGAGGGTTGGTGCTTTTGCTCCATTGCTTTCTTTTGCAAGAAATCTTCAAGAGTGCTTTCCAAGATAAGAAGTGCTTTCTCTTCTTCAAGGATCTCCAAGCTGCTCTTCTTCTTCTCCATTAATGGCTTCAAATAAGTTTTCTTCCTCGTCAAGAATCTCCATTGTAGAAGTAGCTTCTTTATTTTTTCTTTTTTTCTTTTTTTTCTCTTTCTTTTTTTTTTCTTTTCATGCACGTTTTCCTTCTCTTTTTTTTGTGCTTCTTTTTTTTTCTTTCTTTTTTTTTTCTCTTTCCACGGTTTTTTTCTTTTTTTTTTTTTAACCGTGTACTCTCTTTTTTTTTTTGTTTTTTTTTTCACGCTGATTTCTGTTTTTTTTTTCAGCGTTTTTCTCTTCTTTTCTTTTTTTTTTTTTTCCTGTTTTTTTTTTCTGGCTGTACGGACAAGTCCGTACGGACCTGACCGTACTGCCACGTGGCAGTGGGCCCAAAAAAAACATTTTTTTTTCTTGCTGAGATTTTTTTTCTCTCTTTCTTTTTTCTTTTTCCTTGTTTGCTTACTATGATAATGAGGCTATGTAATTTCAATATGTATGCATTTTTTTTGTTTGATGCATCAAGATAGAAGGCTAGAGTCTCTAGGTCAAGCCAACATGATTTTTGACTTGGACAAAGTTTGATTAGTTTTGACCAAATTGGGCTGGAATTGGTCAAACTTTGGTCAAGGTTTTCCTAGCATCTAATGCATGATGATATTTTTTGATGCATGAGTTTTGGTAAATAGATTTGGAAGTATGATGATGCATACCTGAAAATCTTTTGCAAGTATCGGGACTTTGAGCTCGCAGCGATGTTGAGCTCTTTCTCGGTCTTGCTAGATTTTGAGGAAGTTTTGCAATTTTTGGATTCTGAAGCTCGCAGCAATGTTGAGCTCTTTTCCAGATTTTGCGGAAGTTTGATGAGATTGGCTTGTTCTCGCAGCGATGTTGAGTTCAAGCCTTCTTTGAGAATTCTCCACTGACTATGAGCTCGCAGCGATGTTGAGCTCATCTTCAGGCTTCCTGTCTTTTTTGTAGTATTTTCCTTTTCTTTGGAATTGCCCCGGAACCATGTCAAAATTTTGCTAGAATTTTTTGTAGCAGAATTCTGTCATTTTGATGTTGATCGATCTTTTCTCTTCCACCTTTTGCGGGGAGTTCTTCTAGAACCAACAAAGGTAAAGGTCCTGTTACTGACGCACCTCGTCGGTCTGCTAGATCTTCCAATGCGGCTGTTCAGCAGGCTTGGGAGAAGATCCAGTTTGTGGAGAAAAACTTGGAAGAATACGATTCCCTCAATCGTGATGAGATGAGACAGCGATTGATTGCTCTTAAAGATGAGGAGTTCTATAAGATCATGGTAAGCGGTCGTCCTTGGGTTACGGACGATCAGAGTGTTGTGCTCAAGCCTACCTTCTTCTTCGGTGATACAGTCCCTGACGACTTGACATACCAAAGGAGATGTTTTCAGTTCTGTTACGCAGCAGATGGTGAGGAGAATACTATTTCTACCCGGTCATCTTTTGACCGGACCATCTCGATCCTGAGCCTTTCTCCCACGTGCCCTAAGAGGGAAGATCCTTCGAGTTGGGTGAAGAGGACCAGTGTGATCAAGACCGGGGTTTCTGTTGGTGGACCTTCTGGTTTTGCAGAGAAGCCACCTGTCCGTATGGACATGTTGATGCCAGCCAGTGGCTACCAAGGTTCTGATCACCCATCGGGTGATTTGAGACCGGTGGGCCTTGGCATTTTTCAGGGTGACGGCAGCAATTGGGTGAAGCCTTTTTGACTTCGTGGCCGTTTCAGTGCTAACTTGAGCTAGGAGTCATGGACTGATCACACCCTGAGGATTGGTGAGGCTGTTCTTCGGGAGGCCAAGATTTTTGACGCGGTTCGCGCTTTTTGGCAAACTGTCGTTTTCTCCGATGAGGCTTTCATGGACATGCTGGAGTCATTCCTTCTACAAACCAACACCTTCATTGTGACGAATGGTGAGATTGGTTTTTCTTTAAAGGAACTGAGCGCCATCACCGGATTGCTTATCCTCGGCAAACTCTATGAGGAGTTTATGCCTATTGACAGCGTCCTTGAGGAGCAATCTGAGGAGTTTAGGCTTGTGTACTTTCAGTTCGTCGCCTTCTATGATTTTTTTAAGGAGAAAGAGGGCACGAAAGTTAGATGCAGCAGTTGGAGAAGTTGCAACTCCAACTTTTTTGACAGTGGGGATTCTTCTGATGGCATGGCCCAGGATGTTAGGGCTAAAGCATCAAGTTTGAAGAAGATCGCTGCTATGCGAGAAAATTTGAAGAAGTTCTTCGCAAGCGCGGATGCCATTTGTCCTGACATTGCGTTGCGGAGAGATCTCGCTGTTTACCTCACTTACTGGCTGGGTGAGGCTGTTTTTGCTGGAGGAGATTGGACGAACATCAGGCCGCACTGTATTTTTCCGGCTTGTCAGATGGCGTTTGGAGAGCGGTTGGCTTTGGTACCTGCTCTTTACTCCTATTTGTGTACCGAACTGCAGGCTGCTGCTTTCCTGGTTCGGCTTGGGCTTCCCATGAACAGGGTATTTTCTGCCTACATCTTCTATTCGTGGTATGTATACCACTGTCCTAGCTTCCATCGTTTGGGAGCTGTACAGGACGAAGATCCCTTTATGATTCGTTTGGCTAGAGGGACAGCCGTTCACGAATCACTTTTATCTGCCCGTTTAAGGATCCGACGATTTAGGGACGTCGAGATTGGGCAGTCTTCAGTGAAGCTTTCTCTGGGCTTGCGGAAGAAGGCTTTTGACTTTGGTGTCTCCCGTGATTCGACCAGGGCAGGGTCGGGAAGACACTATGATTTGACAGACGCGGAGAAGAGGTGGCTCTTCAACATACGGGTTGGTACGATGGTGTACCAGCAGACATCTTTTCATCGACATCCAACCGTATGTCCCTTCGCGTTTTGCATTGCAGCTTGGCTTCTCTCAAGGCGTTGTTGGAGCGCCTTCGAGTATGGTGAAGCGTTTTGGAGGTCTGCAGGATAGGAGAAATGCATGGGCTTTTTATAGCGCTGAGGACACTACCGCCATGATTTCCTATCCTGAGCTGCCCACCTTCCGGACTGCTGGCTTCACGAAGTAGTTCGTGGAGAGCTTTTCAGTGTACTGGGGGCTTTCCAAGAAAGCGCTCGATATTAAGCAATCTCCTGGGAAAGATCTTGGCAAATCGGATGGTGTCCGTCAGGAGGAAGTTTTGGCCTTCCTTTCTGGAGAGAAGCACAAGATAGACTTTCTCAACGGGCAGGACATCATCAGATCAGGAGCTGCACAGGGGATTCCTGGTGAGGTCCTGAGACAGCTGGAGGAGGAGGAGGCCGAGATCGATGCTATGATACAGGCAGAGCATACGAAGGCTTCCACGGAGTCTACTGAGAAAAGTAGACCATCCAGTGAGGACTCTTGTGAGAGGCCTGATGTTGATAGTGGGGCAGGATCGTCGAGCATATTGACCCGCCGAGGCAAGAGGAGGAGAGGACAACGCCGTAACATGAGACGGCACGATAGTCCTTCTGATCTCGAAGTTCCTCTCACCATTGCTGAGGAGGTGTCTGAGGATGCTGACGAGCCTCCGGAGAAGAGAAGCAGAGAAGAGGAGATAGCTGGTATGATCCCCTTTCTTTCCTTTTGTTTCTTTTTTTTTTTCTTGTGAAAGATTTTGTTTTGATCCGCTGCTTCTTTGTTTAGCAGAGGATGATGACCTGGTGATGCCTGGGGTTCCGGCTGATAAGGCAATGACGGATCCAGTCGTGGCATCTGAGGAAGAGCCCAGGGACTCTGGAGTGGTTCCAGAACCTTCACTTGGTATGATTTGCTTTGGCTTTTGCTTTTTTTTTTTCTTCTTTTGCTGTAGTTGACTCTGGAGTCGGAATCTTCTTTTGCTGGTATGATCCCCTTTCTTTCCTTTTTTTTCTTCTTTTTTTTCTAACATGTAGTTGACTTGCCAGAGGATTCCGACGATTTCGAGCCATCTATGGACGCAACTTTTGACGATGCTTCGGCTGAGCTCAAAGAGGCAGAGAGTACTCTGCCGGTCGTCGAAGCAGGTATATTTGCAAAATAATCTTGATATATTTTTGACAAGATTATATTCATACCTTTTTGTCTTTTCTTTTTTTCTTTGACAGATTGTGAAGCAGCAGGAGAGATTCCTCCGTCTTCCTTAGAGCCAGAACAGGGGATACCTGTGGCTGATGCAGAAGTAGGGGCTTCTTCCACTTTCAATGAGTCAGCTTCTTCCGTTGGAAAGAGTTTATTGATTACTCTTCCAATGGAGCATGACGTGGGCAGTCGGGCACCAGAGCATGGCGAATCCTCATCTGCACCGCACCTTCAGTATGCAAGGAAGGTGTTGAAGACTGTCTTGAGGTCATGGGTTGAGACTCTTTCTTCAGGTCATTTGGAAGCTGGTTTTGGCATGATCAAGCATGTGCAAGACATCCTCGCTGATAGCAAAGAAGTCGGTCTGGACATCGCAAGCGCCAAGGATTTTGTTGAGGAGATCATCACCTTCGGGAGCAAATGGACTGAGACCAAGAGTTTCCCAGATGGTGACTTCTTTGATGAGATGTTCATAAAACCTTCCAGCAAAGTCAAAGCTGAGCTGACTGAGGTCACGAAGACTCAGAGGCAGATCGTTCGGGAGAAGAACGTTACCGAGTTATCCATCATGGGGCTGAAGCAAGACTTGGACCACCTTGATAAGGAGGTTGTCGAGGCTAGGCAACGTCTTGATCTTTTAGAGGAAGAGACTGCTGCTAAATGGACTGCCATTGTGGAGGCTCGTGACAAGGAGGGGACTCTCATTCGCCAGGTTGAGGAAGCTGAAGGTAATGTCCGGAGGAAGACTCAGGAGCATGAGCAGTGGCAGGTCCTCTGGGAAGAACTTCCTCGTACTGCAGATGGGTCAGGGCATTCGGCCGCGTTTTATGGGGACATTCTGAAGAAGCGTGGCCTAAAAACTTTGGAAGTTAAGGCCAAGGGTCTGCTTGAAGAGTTGAACCTTTGGTTGAAGACCATGTCGGATTAGGCTCCTGAGTTGTAACAAACTCTTTTTCCTTCTTCTTTTTTTTTGGTACCTCCATGTATAAATAATTTTGGTACTATATTTTGTATCCCCTCCCTTTCACTTAAATCATTTTTTTGATGAAAACAATTTTGAGCAAAAGTTGATGGGAAATGTTTGTTTAAGAATTTGATCAAAAGGTATTCATTTTGTGAAAATCTTTTGTCAAAGAGTTGTTTTGGGCATGAAAGCCAATTTTGTGGCGAAAAGCCTGGTTTTTGATGGCTTGAAAACCAAATTTTGGATGGCATGAAAGCCTAATTTGTTTTGCATCATGGGAACCAAAATTTTTGGATGGCGTGAAAGCCGAATTTTGGAATGGCATAGAAGCCGAATTTTGTTTTGTTTGTCTTGGCATTTATAGCCGAATTTTGGCATTTATAGCCAGATTTTGGCGTTTATAGCCCATTTTTTGGCGTTTATAGCCAAAATTTTTTTGTTTTGGCATTTATAGCCGAATTTTGGCATTTATAGCCGGATTTTGGCGTTTATAGCCAGATTTTGGCGTTTATAGCCGAGTTTTGGCATTTATAGCCGAGTTTTTTTAAAACCAAGTTTTGTTTTATTGGCATGAAAGCCGATTTTGGCGTTTATAGCCAAAAAATTTTTGTTTTTCCATTTATAGCCGAATTTTGAGATGGCATGAGAGCCAAAAAATTTGTTTGTGGCATGAGAGCCGATTTTGAGATGGCATGAAAGCCGATTTTGGCGTTTATAGCCGAAAAAATTTTTGTTTTGGCATTTATAGCCGAATTTTGGCGTTTATAGCCGGATTTTGGCGTTTATAGCCGATAGCCGAGTTTTGGCATTTATAGCCGAGTTTTTTGAAAACCAAGTTTTGTTTTATTGGCATGAAAGCCGATTTTGGCGTTTATAGCCAAAAAATTTTTGTTTTGGCATTTATAGCCGAATTTTGGCATTTATAGCCGGATTTTGGCGTTTATAGCTGAGTTTTGGTTTTCAAAATGCAGGTATCGACTAAATGTCGCCTCCCCGCTGAATGGTCTTGCAAGTATCGATGGAATGTCGCTTCCTTGCTCATTCGGTTTTGCGAGTATTGTGTTGCATGGAGCAATTTCCGGGAACAAGTCCTGAACAGTAGCCGGCAACTTTTCTTTATTAGCCCAGACATCGCCCGTGAGATAGGATATCTGGGACCAATTGACTGAGTTTTCATTGAAGAAGATTTCATTGGCAGAAGTTTCTTCAAAATGATCAATCGGGAGAGGCTTGAGTTCTGATTTCACAGCTTTAGGAGACGAGGGCTGAGAGGATGTTATCTCAGTGGAAGTCACCTGAGAGGATGTAGCTCCGGAAGATACGCTACCGATTTGGGAGTACATGTCTTCGGAAGCTTCAGAGGCACTGTCATCCTGAGCTATTGCATTGCAGGTTATCCTGACAGGAGATGCCCCCAGTGCAGACTGTTGAGAATCGGACTCATCCTCAGATGTGATAGGATCATCGATCCAACTGTTTTCTCCATTTTCAGGAGTTGAGGGAGGGAGTTCCCGTTGATTTTCAGGGACGTCCAGTTCTGGATCATGACGAAGATTGATGCGATCCTGCTCCTGCTCTATGGCAAGATGTTGCAAGATTCTTGCATATTCTTCAAGATCAGGCATGGGAGCCAAATCTTCTTCATCATTTGCTCCTTGTGGTTCGCCCATGTTAGGTTTCACTAAAGCATTTGCTGGTGCTGGATCGACATCGTTTTCTTGAACAGGGTCCTGGTCTTCTTCATCATCAGACCAAGATCCTTGTGGCTACAATGGGTTATACCAGATTACTGGCATAAGATGAGACCCGGGAATCCATTCCTCGTCGGAGAGGTATTCTCCTGTTTCAAGGGATTCTTCCCACTCATCTATATCACTGGCAGTATCACTGGACTCGTATCCATTCATGGAGAATCCAACTACCGAGTTGCAAGAGTATGATGCCCCCTGCACATTTCCATTTTTATATTGAGGTGGCATGAAATCATCAAGAGTGAACTTTCTTACCGCCTTGGAGGTTTTGGGAAGAGATTCTTTCGTCATCCCTAGTGAAGCAGTGGAAGAAGTTTCTGCTTTTTCAAGGACTTCTTGTTTTGGTTGAGACTTCTGCAGCTGTTTGAGCTTGCGGAGTTGTCTCTTGGCTTGCCTTCCCTGCTGAGCGGTCGGCTTTGTTTTGACGATCTCCCAATTTTCATCATCTAGGAGATCGGGATGCACCCATATAGGCTTTCCATCTGATGTTGGATAGGGAACCAATTCTTGGGATGCTTGAGCCATTTTTATCACCTTGAATGAAGTAGTGATCTTCTCCTTCGGTGACTTTGAAGTTTGCCGACATGACACCATGTTGACAGAGGCGGGGCCATAGTTTTTATCAAAGGTTATGACTCCGTTTTCCCACATCTCATTGATCTTCTCTCTCACAACGAAGCATTGATTGAGAGGATGTGAGTTCATCTGATGGTATGGACAGTATTGGGGATCATTGGTTTTGCCAACATCTCCCGGTCTTTTGGGCTCTGGCAAAATGAGTTTGCCATTTGCGAGGAGAGCCTCAAAGATTTCTTCAACATCTTCATCGAACGGATATTTCTTTTATACACGTTCTTTGAAGGCATCAGAGAGTTCAGGCCTTTTACCTGCAGTTTTGTTTTCAGGTTTCTTTGGTTGCTGAGGAGCTGACTTAGTCTGGACATTGAGAACCTCCTTTTTCTTTGGTTTTGAGGTTGTAACAGCAGTCGGCTCTTTCTTTGATGATTTCTGACTGTTGAGGTCTTTGATCACCATTTCAGCTTCCATGGAGGCTTCGAGGAGTTCCCCCAGGTTCTTTGATTTGTTGCCGATGATCATGGAGCGAATTTTTGCTCTCATATTGTTACGGCAGATGTCGACTAGCGACGCTTGTGGCAGTACATCTGAGCATTTGTATGCCATTGCCTTCCATTTGTGAATGAAGTCGTATGTTGACTCATTCTCTCCCTGTTTTAGGCTGCAGAGCTGTGCCATAGTAACAGGATGATCCTCACCTTGGAAGTGGGTCAGGAAGCGTGTCTCCAGCATAGCCCAGTTTTGGATGGAGTTCTCCGGCAGAGTGGAGTACCAATCAAAGGCTGTACCTTTTAGGGTACTTGCAAAGAGGCGAATCTTGACGGTATCTTGATCCGCAATAGCTCCCGTTAGGATCTTGAAATGGATGACATGCTGTCTGGCTGAACATTTCCCAGTATATGTCTGGAGAGTAGGTTGTTTGAATTTTGCAGGGAATGGAACCGAGTCCATCCATAAAGGGTAGGTTGGCTTGATCCCATGTTCCTTCAATGTATCCTCTTCTTTTGCTTTTGCGAGGATATCGTCCACGTCCTTTCTAGTAAGGGCGCGAGACTCATTGTTTTTCGTATTACCCTCATCATCTTCATGATTCGGAGGGGTTTCATTGTTGGGTGGTGGACGCTGTAGAGTGAGATTGAGATTTTCCATCAGAGTCTCAATTCTCTATTGTCCTTGCTCCAACTACTGGATGCGTGCGGTTACATCATCATGCTGTGGAGGCTGCTCAGAACTTGTAGCCAAGACGTTCATCCCTCAAGATTCGAACAAAGAAATTGTCCTGGTGACTGAGCTGGGGCTCATTCTTCTTGATGAAGAATCTGAGGAGTGATTACTCCAGTGTTCTTGGCTTGGAGGAGTGGAAGACTCTTCCAGATGTGTTCTTGTCCAAGAGACGCTGCGAGTCACTGGACGTCTAACACTGATTTTGGTTGCTGACTTCTGGCGTTTTCTGGTTTTGCCAACCATATGAACAGCAACGAATTGGTCAGGTCTTTCTTTTTCGACCCATTTGTTTGAGACATGGAGAGTAGAACGCTGGGTTCTTTGTTTCTCGACTCTCTTTTGTCGAAATGCAGTGCGGTGACGCATACAACGAGCAATTTGAGCTTCAGTCAGCTCTGGCTGGGCTTTGGCGATGAAGGATGTAGTCCCCCGTGCGCAGCAGCCGAGTTTGTCTTCTTTGAAGCTTGGCAAGGATGTAGTCCCCCGTGCACGCAGCAGACGCGGTCCTTTGAATTTTGCGAGCTCGGCCCCTGTTGAGATGAAGGGTTGACTCGCGGGATTGCAGGCTTCAGCATGTTTTTGCGTAGGCCTAACGATGCAGGATTTGACTTTTGGTTTGTAGGAGCAAGCCAGCTCATGATGATTTTTTTTTTATTTTTTGGGTGGAGGGTAGGTTTCTCCTCTTTCATGTAAGAGAGAGGGTAGAACTGATTCTCCTTGAGAGGGGCCAGGTATGCTGGTTTTACAGATGTTTGGGACCTCCGTTGCTTTGGCGAAGATCTTGGGGACCAGGTTTTTGGGTAAACCTGGTTTCTTGTAGGTTGAGGCTTCGTGGGAATGCCACGGGCTTCAGGCTTCTTGGTGTTCGCCCTTGGTGCCATTTTAGTGACACATTGCGGGGCGGTTTTCTGCTTCTTGGCAGGTACAGTGTCTTCTGCGGGTAGTGGGAATGGTCCCAGTGATCCGAAGACGATGGTCCGGGGAGTTGAAGTTGACCCGGTGTTTAGAGAGTTGTCGAGGGAGATGACACTTCGGCAACTGGCAGGGCGCTTACGCTTGTTTTGCTTGTCTTGAAGCATAAGCTGGTACTTGTTCTCATCAAAAGTGATGGTCAATGAAGCTGCCATTGTTAGTTTTGGAAAATTTCTGAAACAAGACCAAATCCATTAGTAATCACAAGAATATGGTGATCGTAAATGGAGAACAACTATGGTTTTGTCTTTTCAAATCACTTGAGGGGACATGGCCCAACCCAAGGACGATGAAGAAGGCAAAAAGCCATAGAGGATACAATTGTTCTAAAATGCAAGTATGGTAGGCTCAGAGTGAGCGTTCCAGTGACCGCTAGAAGCAATTGTAGACCTTAATTCAAATTACCGAGAAGCAAGGCTCACTCGAGGTAAAATGATATAAGGTTGGAGATACAAATGTGTCGGTCGCAAATACAGTAGACCCGAAAGGGCGTACTAACACCGCTAGGCACAAATGTTGCAAATCGCATCCTTGGGAAGGACACGGATGGGATTTTCTTGAAAGGTCAAAATTTGGATTCATAAAGGAGAGCAAATGGTGTTCCAATCCGAACAAAGGCTCAACATTTTTGCGAGCGCTAAATTCAGAAGAGAAGGAACCAGAATTTCTCGGATGTGAATCCAGTAATGACGGAAGTTTTTTTTTTTTTTGAAAGGTCAAGATTGAATTCATCGAAGAGAGCAAATGGTGTTCCGTTTCGAGCAAAGGCTCAACATTTCTGCGAGCGCTAAATCCGAAAGGGAAAGAACCAAGATTTCTCAACTCTGAATTCAAAAGTGACGGAAGTTTTTTTTTTTGAAAGGTCAAGATTGAATTCATCGAAGAGAGCAAATGGTGTTCCATTCCGAACAAGGCTCAACATTTCTGAGAGCGCTAAATCCGAAAGGGAAAGAACCAAGATTTCTTAACTCTGAATTCAAAAGTGACAGAAGTTTTTTTTTTAAAAGATTTTTTTTTTAGAGAATTTTTTTTTGAAAGGTGCACATCGATTTCCAATTCGATCTTATGAAACCTTAGTAGATAGATCAGCCCCTAGGTAAGGGTAGGATTACTTAATGAACCCATTTGGAGACCCTTGCCTCGAACAGTCTAGCTGTCTCCACACTCTGGACAAGGCTTTTCTTACATCCACTTTGGTCAAAGAACGCAACTGGTGGAACCTTAGTGTTTTTTTTTTTTGAAATCTTTTTTTTTTTGAAAGGTTTTTTATAAACTCATTAAAGAGAACGAATGGTGTTCCAATCCGAACAAAGGCTCAACATTTCCGCGAGCGCTAAATCCGAAAGGGAAGGAACTAAGGTTTCTCAAATTTGAATGCAAAAGAGAGAAAACTAAATTTTTGTTTTGAATTTATAATTTTTTTTTTTGAAATCCCAATTGGACTCATCAAAGAGAAAAGGTGGCCCAATCCCCGATATGAACGATAGCCGCGAACATTTCTATGAGCTATCAACTTCGAAGAGGGAAGGATCAAAATTTCTCAAAGTTGAATCTAAGAAAAGAGATCAGATTTGTTTTTTTTTTTTGAAGTGAGAAAGAACAAATGAAATCCCATCTCATATTTTTTTTAGATGCAAAATGCAACATAGGCCACCAACTAGAAAGGAGCCAAGTGATCAAAGCATCACGTTCTCAAGTCAACGTGTCCCACCGGGTGTGCCAACTTGATGGACCCGAAAGAGGGGGAATCTTCCGTCCTCTCCCTCCGCACCTCGGGGGTTGACCTGGGTCTCGGCGAAGGAGGGAAGATCTCGGGCATCAATATTTTTGTACGGGTATGCCAGATTTACTTTCTACTTAGAATTTGGAATGGTGATAATCCGGAGATTCACCTTCACAAGTGGAAAGGAAATCAATCCTTTTTTCTAACTTTTCAAATTGCATTAATATTAAGAAACGAGACAAGTTTTTAGAATGCCGTAAGAGGCGTTTTGTTTGTTTGCAGTGAAAGGCGATTTTACAAAACTCATCAAATATGAAAGACAAGAATTGTGATTTCTTTTTGTCTTTTTAAGAAATACAAACTACAATAGAAAAGGAAGAAAAGGGATCTAACTTCTCAGGAGATTGTGGGGACACGTTGAGATCGACGGTCGCAAGTCATGTATGGACTTCGCCATCGTCCTTCAAATGAGAACATGTGATGCTTTGATTCTTTGGCTTGGCTCCTAACCTCGGTTTTTTAAAGGATAAGGACCAAGAGAAGGTCCTATATCCAATGAAAAACCGAGTAAACGGGCTGAAAGGCCGCGTTTAGGCAATGTTGGAGAAGTAGGTGACCTTGGGGGGGTGGCCCCCCAAGGGACGTTGATCACCTTGTGGTGTTCTTTGCAGCAGAGCAGCAGGACTTCGTCTGAATTTCTTTGGGAGAAGTGAAGAACTTCAAGTCGATAGATGTCGATCTAATGATCCTTCGATGATCCCCTCTCTCTTGGAAATGGATCTCCTTTTATAGGCTTTTGGTAGCCATGGGATGGTTATGGGCATTGATAGCCATGATGAGAGCATTGATGAGGAGTTACAAGTTGATTTTGTAACTCCTTTTTCATGGCTTGTGATTGGCCGATGAAGGTAGTGGGCTTTTAATTGCCTTTATGCTTCATGATGATGGGAGTTTCATGGGTTTAATGCCATGATTACTTGGATTTGTAACTCCCAAATGCTTGAATCTGATTGGGCTGTCCAAAATAATGAGTTAATGACCGCATTAAATTGTCATAAACGGGTCAATTAACGTCATTAAGTGGTCGCCAGGGCATGTGAAGAGTCGCGGGCCGCACTCCGTCTTTTGAGATTCTTCTTGCGATCATCACAGGTGGATCCACACATTGTTTGATGTCGGATTGCAGTGCAATTTCAGATATTGATTGATGTTAGCAGGCCGGTGACATCTGTCTTGTCAATTTCACGATCGGTCGGACAGAAAGTGCACTTCCTTGGTCAGCCGGTTGCCGATCTTGAGGCGATCGGTGATGATTTCATGCTTTTGACGGCGGATCCGAGATGTCGACGAAGATCAGTCGTTTTCAAGCATCAAACATTGCATTTTCCGAAAATCACAGAGGTCGGAACACCCGAAACGCGTAAAGAATCGGAAAACGGACGATTTGGTGCAAAATCCGGCGACCCGGATTTGCAGGGTCGCCGGCGACCGTGGCCCATGGTCGCTGGCGACCTTAGGGTTTTTTGCCCTTTGGTCGCCGAGCTCCGTTTTCGGCCGATTTTCCGTCTTTTTCGTTCCTTTTTCCTTCTGTATTTTTCTTGACAATTTTACTCAATTATTGATTTCATTTTCTTGGAGAAAACTTGACGAGAACCTGCGCGAAATCAGAGCACAAAGTTTCCCATTTTTCGGGAAAGCCGAAGACTTTGTAGCCGATTTTCCGTCAAGAGTCGAAATTAGGTCAAACGATGTCGGAATGACCTGAAAATTGAGGTGAAGCTTCTTGAGCAGTGGATAGGACCAACCATCGGCTTTTATTTGAGTTTTGAAGCCGTTTGGGGTACCATCGATGCTTCACTTGATTTTGCTACGGGGAAAATGCCGAGCTTTGATATGTGGTCAAACGATGTCCGATTGACCTGAAATTTGACGGGGAGCCTATTGGAGTCATTTTGAGACGTTCCATGGGCTCCGTTTTAGATGTCATGGTCTCGGGTTGCTCCGCCGCCGGTAGGCTTGATTTTCTCTCGGAGCATCGAAACCTGGTCAAACGTTGTCGGAATGACCTGAAATTCGACGTGAAGCCTTTTGGAAGCATGTTGAAGCCACTCATGTATTTTGTGTGATGAGTGATGGCTTCGGTGGTTCCCACCGCCGGGAGGCTTGATTTTGCTGCTCGAGCATTGATGGAGGGTCAAATGTTGTCGGTTTGACTTAAAATTTGGTATGGAGCCCTTTGGAGACATTCTAGAGTCATCCATAGGCTCTGATCAAAGTTTTGGCGTCTTTGATGATGTCGCCGCCGGGAGCGCTTGTTTAGCTGTCGGAGCAGTGAAGTTAGGCCAAACGCTGTCGGAATGACCCGAAACCTTAGGTGTACCCCTTTTTTGGCTGCTTTGAAAGATCTTTCAGTTTTTGTCTGATTCTGACAAGATCTGATGCTTGAAGTAGCTTTGCCTGTTTTTAGCAGGATGCAGCTTCAGGAGGCTTCTTGATGTTGAGGAGACATAATGACTTTTTTGGTGTCAACAGAAATCATCAAAGAAAGAGCCGACTGCTGTTACATCCTCAAAACCAAAGAAAAAGGAGGTTCTCAATGTGCAGACTAAGTCAGCTCCTCAGCAACCAAAGAAACCTGAAAAAAAAACTGCAGGTAAAAGGCCTGAACTCTCTGATGCCTTCAAAGAACGTGTAGAAAAGAAATATCCATTCGATGAAGATGTTGAAGAATGGCAAACTCATTTTGCCAGAGCCCAAAAGACCGGGAGATGTTGGCAAAACCAATGATCCCCGATACTGTCCATACCATCAGATGATCTCACATCCTCTCAATCAATGCTTCTTTGTGAGAGAGAAGATCAATGAGATGTGGGAAAACGGAGTCATAACCTTTGATAAAAACTATGGCCCCGCCTCTGTCAACTTGGTGTCATGTCGGCAAACTTCAAAGTCACCGAAGGAGAAGATCACTACTTCATTCAAGGTGATAAAAATGGCTCAAGCGTCCCAAGAATTGGTTCCCTATCCAACATCAGATGGACAGCCTATATGGGTGCATCCCGATCTCCTAGATGATGAAAATTGGGAGATCATCAAAACAAAGCCGACCGCTCAACAGTGAAGGTAAGCCAAGAGACAACTCCGCAAGCTCAAACAGCAGCAGAAGTCTCAACCAAAACAAAAAGTCCTTGAAAAAGCAGAAACTTCTTCCACTGTTTCACTAGCGACGACGAAAGAATCTCTTCCCAAAACTTCAAAGGCGGTAAGAAAATTCACCCTTGATGATTTCATGCCACCTCTATACAAAAATGAAAATGTGCAGGGGGCATCATACTCTTGTAACTCGGTAGTTAGATTCTCCATGAATGGATACGAGTCCAGTGATACTGCCAGTGATATCGATGAGTGGGAAGAATCCCTTGAAACAGGAGAATACCTCTCCGACGAGGAATGGATTCCCGGGTCTCATCTTATGCCAGTAATCTGGTATAACCCATTACAGCCACAAGGATCTTGGTCTGATGATGAAGAAGACCAGGGCCCTGTTCAAGAAAATACTGTCGATCCAGCATCAACCAATGCCCCAGTGGAACCCAACATTGGTGAACCACGAGGAGCGGGTGACGAAGAAGATTTGGCTCCTATGCCTGATCTTGAGGAATATGCAAGAATCTTGCAACATCTTGCCATAGAGCAAGAGCAAGATCGCGTTAATGATCTTCCTCATAATCTAGAACCAGAATTCCTTGAAAATCAACGAGAACTTTCTCCCTTAACTCCTGAAAATGGAGAAAACAGTTGGATCGATGATCCTCTTACATCTGAGGATGAGTCTGATTCCCAACAGTCTGCACTGGGGGCATCTCCTGTCAGGATAACCTGCAATGCAATAGCTTAGGACGACAGTGCCTCTGAAGCTTCCGAAGACACGTACTCCCCAACCGGTAGCGTATCTTCCGGAGCTACATCCTCTCAGGTGACTTCCACTGAGATAACATCCTCTCAGCCCTCGTCTCCTGAAGCTGTGACATCATAACTCAAGCCTCTCCCGATTGATCATCTTGAAGAAACTTCTGCCAATGAAATCTTCTTCAATGAAAACTCAGTCAATTGGTCCCAGATACCCGATCTCACGGGCGATGTCTGGGCTAATAAAGAAAAGTTGCCGACTGCTGTTCAGGACTTGTTCCCGGAAATTGCTCCGTGCAACACAATCACTGAAGAAGCCAATGCTGGATAAAGACATCTTCAGCAAATGATAAGGATCAACCCCTTGATCCTGAGAGTGATCTGCCAAAAGAAGACCCTTCTCTAGAAGCTCTTGAAGTTGGTAGAGGTACCCGTTCTGGCCGGGATTACCACAAAAATTACAACCAACCTTCTTCTTCTTATGTAAATCCTTCGGGAAATCAAGTTGTAAGCGCCCCAAGTGGCAATAATAATGAAAATGCAGGCCCGAAGGAGGCTTTCAAGTACGACTTGATTGAGCACTTCAAACACATACCTACACGTCTGCACATCCTTGACTTATTACGAATGTCTCCACAAACTCGTGATAGTCTCATTTCAGAAATACAAAAGGCTGAATGCGGATGTCAACAAACATGCCCCACAAGTCCTACAAATTGAAATGGACTATAGGGTAAAAAAATCAAATACTCCCTCAAAGGGAGAAAAGAAGAAAACTGAGGGATCAAGCAATGAATGCCTCTCGGTACAAAAAGCAACAAGTACAACAATTGCCTTCGACAAGGATAACCTCCTCCTAGGCGAAACAAAGCACAACCGTCCCTTGTACTTTACGGGGTACGTCAAAGAAATGCCAGTACACAGAGTTCAGATCGATCCAGGTTCTGCATTCAACCTCATCTCTACTTCGGCACTCGAAGAGCTGGGCATCCCACCTAGCAAGCTGAGTCACACGTCGGTATCCATCTTCGGATATGACAGCAGCGCTCAAAGGCCTATCGGCAAAATCAGGTTCAAATTGCAAATCGGTGATCTTATTTCTGAAGTCACCGTGTATGCGATAAAGACCCCTTCATGTTACAATATACTCCTTGGACGCCCCTGGATACATGACAATGGTGTTGTCCCTTCAACTCTACATCAGTGCATCAAGTTCGTTGGCAACGATGGCTTGATACACCGAGTGTTTGCAAACAAAAAGCCCTTCAAAGGCAGAGATGTCCATTTTGCAGATGCTCAAATGTATAAAGATGGAAAAGAAGAACAGGAGGAAAAAACAATTCACCTTGCCGACAGTCTCCAGAAAGATAAAGGCAAGGCTCCTCAGCAATCATCGGAGGTAAACAAACCCTCCACCAAACTCGAAGTAAGCGGCCAAGCTCCCTTCGTCGTCTCCTTCAAATCTCCAAAGCCTTTGGTAATCACTACCAAAGTAAAGAAGACAAAACAAAGGGCTGGGGGTAAGTTCACTGTCTCCTTTGTGTCTATTATGCATGACACAGACTCGGAGTCAGAGCCAGAAGATGACATAGCATCAAGCCAAGCTGATAATCAGCAAGATCAGCCCGCTTTCACTTCATTGGAGACACTTGCAGACATAGAAGACCTTACGTCTGCTTCCTTTGTTATTCCGGCAACTTCGCTAGAAGAAAAAGTGATTTACTTCCACAGATCAGGAGCATCTCCACTGAACTCTTTGCTTGAGCCTTTCCAAAACAAAGGTATACCTCAGCTATCCCTGTATAGTCCAATGGCACAAGCTATCATGAAGAAAATGGGTTACGACGCTCAAAATCCGACTGGTTTGGGAGGTGGCCGTGGTATTCTCACACCATTGGAACCCACCCTGACCAAAAGTCAACCAGAAGATTGGAAAATCCACCTTCACAAAGGTAAGTCTTCATATGGGTTGGGGTATGATCCTACCGCTCCTATGAGACAGTTGACACCATGGCTGCAAAGTTGCTTTACCGACCAAACCTCAACATCTCATGAAGACATTGATAACCCTGGATATCTCTTTGAGGAGTTTTTCGTCAAGAATCCAGAAAGCTCCTCCAATTGGTATAATTTCTCTGATGATAAAGAGGAATTGCCCGATGACACAGACGAGCAGTTCTCTGACCTAGAAGAATCATCGTCTCCAAAAGAAGTACCCTACTTCAACCCAGTTCCAGTAAATGATTAGGACCATATCATTGCAAGCCTTGAGAAGGATACTGATCAAGAAGATTCATGGACAGAAACAGAGCCCAGTCTGAAAATGCCACTGGCACTCCAGAAGGTCTTTTTGAGTTGGAAGCCTCCGAAAACATTGTGGAGGAACCACCTTCAAACCTTACGACAGAAGACCCTATTCAAAAGATAAACTTGGGAACACCTGATAACCCACGTCCTGTATTCATAAGCAAGAATATAAAGGATGATGAGTTACCTGAGTATATCTCTTTTCTCCGTGAGTTCGTTGATTGCTTTGCATGGTCTTATGTCGAAATGCCTAGCTTTGATCCCAAAGTAGCGGTCCACAAGCTCAACTTGCAAAAAGAAATCAAGCCTATCAAATAAGGCCAAAGAACATTCCGTCCCGACATGATGGACAAAATTGAACAAGAAGTTCAGAAAATCAAAAACGTTGGCTTCATCCGCGAGGAACAGCATCCTGAATGGTTGGCCAACATCGTCCCTGTAACAAAGAAAAATGGGCAGATAAGGGTCTGTATTGACTACAGAGACCTGAATAGTGCATGTCCTAAAGATGAATTCCCGCTCCCCATACCAGAGGTGATGATTGACAACACCTATGGGTTCGAGCGAATGACGTTCATGGATGGATTCTCTGGCTACAACCAGATAAAGATGCATCCTGAAGATGAAAGGCATACATCATTTCGGACACCATTCGGCGTGTATTGCTACACTGTTATGCCATTTGGTCTGAAAAATGCAGGTGCAACATATCAGAGGGCTATGATGAAAATATTCCAAGATATGCAGCACAAGACGGTCGAATGCTATGTTGACGACCTCGCCATAAAAAGCAGAAGAAAAGAAGACCATCTCGATGATCTTCGAGAAGTCTTCCTCCGACTTCGCAAACACAAATTGTGGATGAATCCACTAAAATGCTTCTTCGGTGTCTCATCGGGTAAGTTTCTCGGATTCATAGTACGGAAAGCTAGAATAGAACTTGACCCTACCAAAGTCAAGGCTATCCTGGAAATGCCATCTCCCAGAACCGTAAGAGAATTAAAAGGGCTTCAAGGAAGGTTGGCCTACATTCGACGGTTCATCTCCAATCTATCAGGGAAGTGCCGTCCATTCTCTCGCCTGATGAAGAAAGGCGTCGACTTTGTCTGGGATGCTGAATGTCAAAATGCATTTCAAGACATCAAAGCATACCTCACCAAACCTCCAGTGCTGGCTGCCCCTACAACTGGAAAACCATTTATCTTGTACACAAGAGCTCTCGACCACTCTTTGGGTGCTCTGCTCGCACAAGAAAACAATGAAGGAAAAGAAGCTGCTCTATATTACCTTAGCCGCATGATGGTAGGTGCAGAGCATCGCTACTCCTCAATCGAAAAAGAATGCCTTGCAGTAATGTTCGCTGTACAAAAGCTGCGTCACTATCTGCCGTCGAACACAGTCTACCTGATTTCGAGGATCAACCTCCTAAAGGTCCTTATCACAAAAGCAGGTTTTCTCAATGCCCGACTGGCAAAATGGTCTATTCTTCTATCACAGTTTGATATTAGGTATGTGCCACAAAAAGCAATCAAAGGACAAGCTCTAGCAGACTTCCTTGCAGAGCATCCATTGCCTAAAGATTCTCCACTCAGGGATGATCTCCCAGACGAATTTGTCTACAACTTGGAAACTTTCTTATCAAATGCTTCCTAGGACATGTACTTTGACGGTGCAACCAGGACAAATGAAAAGGGAAAGCAAATATCGGGAATTGGCATCCTCTTTGTCAGTCCCGACAAATACATGATCCCACACGCCTTCTCGCTACTGGAACCATGTTCAAACAATGCAGCTGAGTACCAAGCCCTGATTGTAGGATTGGAACTCGCCCTCGAATCCGGCATCACCATGCTGGAAGCTTTTGGGGACTCTCAACTGATCGTCAACCAGATGTATCAGAAATATGAAGTCAGGAAGCCTGATTTGCTACCTTACTACAATAAGGCGCAGTCGCTTCGACAAAAAATTCAACATCTGTCATATCACCCACATCCTCAGAGGTGAAAACATCCGTGCATATGCCCTGGCCGGACTTGCCGCATCCATGGCAATCCAAGAAGGGGAAAACATGCATGTCACAGTGTGTCAAAGATGGATTCTCCCTCCTCTCAACACACACCAAGCAGTTGATGAATGCCACCAAGTGGTTGGAAGTCGGATGTCCATCCTCAAACCTCCGATTGGCGACTAGAGAGATCCGTTAATTGATTACATCATGTTCGGAATCCTACCTGAAGATCCAAAAGAGCGGGTAAGCATCCAAAGACGAACCCCGAACTTTCATTTGGATATACCTTCAAAAGCACTTTACAAAAAATCCTTCAACGGAGTACTACTACGCTGCTTGTCACAACAAGAGGCTGAGGAAACTCTCAAAGAAGTACATGCTGGTCTTTGTGGAGCCCATCAGGCTGGCCCTAAGCTCTACAACCAGATAAAAAGGCTAGGTTATTATTGGCCTACCATGGTAGCTAATGCAATGTAATTTGCCAAGCGCTGCCAAAAATGCCAGATTCACGGAGATTATGTCCACATGCCTCCAGAATGGCTACATCCAGCAACAATCTCATGGCCTTTCGAAGCCTGGGGTATGGACATCATAGGTCCTATTTCTCCCCCATCAAGCAAAGGTCATCGCTTCATCTTCGTCGCTACGGATTATTTCTCCAAGTGGTCAGAAGCATTTGCACTCAGCGAAATGAAGACCTCATCAGTCCTTCAGTTCTTGCGCACCAACATTATTTGTCGCTTCGGCATACCTAAAAGATTCGTCCATGATAACAGACCACAATTCCGGGATCACAGATTCTACAGGTTCTGCGACAATTACAAAATCCAAAGTTGTCCTTCGACTCCATATAATCCAGCAGCGAACGGACTAGCAGAAGCCTTCAACAAGACACTCTGCAAAATTCTCAAGAAAATGGTCTCTAGTCACAAAAGAGACTGGGGCCACAAACTACTAGAAGCTTTGTGGGCCTATCAAACCACCGTTCGAGGACCAACTCATAGCACACCATTCTCCTTGGTCTATAGATGCGAAGCTGTTGTCCCTTTGGAAGTACAAATTCCTTCCTTAAGGGTATCTCTGCAAAATGACATGACGCAAGAAAATAATGTCAAATTGAGACTCCAAGAGCTGGATAATCTCGACGAAAGACGACTCGAAGCTCTACAAAGCATTGAGTTGTACCAAGCACGCATGGCAGGATCTTTCGACAAAAAGGTCAGGCAAAGCGCCTACAAAAAGGGTGACTTGGTTCTTGCAGTAAAAAGACTTATAGTCTTTGCCCACAAATCCAAAGGCAAATTTGAACCAAAATGGGAGGGACCCTTCGTCATTGACAAAGTCTTCTCCAATGGCTCATACGCTCTTCTAAACATGGAAGGGGACAGATGTATGCTGCCCATCAACGGCAAGTTCTTGAAATGGTACTACCCTTGAAGACTTCCTCAAACGGGTCAGAGCGATATCTACACGGCCAAAGCCTATTTCCAAGGTACTTTCTCGTCAAACCCACCCCTTTTGAAATTTTCATCTTTATGTTGAGGTTTCCAATAAAAAACTCTCTCAAAACAATGCTTGCTTTCATCGTTTCAGTGTTAAAAAAAAAATCAAATCCAAAATCCGAGTTTAGGAGCCCCTTCCCAGACTTGACCAAAATTTTCGATCCTTGAAACCAAAAATTCATGGTTTGAAACAAAAACCAGGACTCAGGAATTTTCACCCCAGTCTGCCTTGGCTCTTACAACCAAAATGGTTTTAAGCCAAAATTTATGACCCTCGTGTCTCTGAACAAAAAAAATGGTTTTTTAAAAACCGCGGGGAAGCGACACTTAGTCGATACTCGCAAAACCCAAAAATCGCAAGGAAGCGAACCCATTCGATACTTGCAAAATTTTAAAAATCGTGGAAAAGCAACAAACCAGTTGATATCCACAACCCAAATTTCAAAAATCGTGGAGAAGCAACATACCGGTTGATATCCACAACCCAAATTTCAAAAAACGTGGAGAAGCAACATACCAGTTGATATCCACAACCCAAATTTCAAAAATCGTGGAGACGCAATATTCCAGTTGCTATCCACAACCCAAATTTCAAATGGTTCGAGAAAACCTCAAATTTCAAAAATCGCGGGGAAACGACATCAAGTCAGTACCCGCAAAACCAAAAGTTTTGGGAAAAGCAAAGAAACGACGCTTAGTCGATATTTGCACCCCAATTCACGAGGAAGAGACATTCCATCGATACTCGCAAAACCCAGCCCGCGAGGAAGTGACATTCCATCAATACTCGCAAAACCGAATGAGCAAGGAAGCGACATTCCATCGATACTTGCAAGACCATTTAGCAGGGAGGCGACATTTAGTCGATACCTGCATTTTGAAAACCAAAAAGTGGCTATAAACGCCAAAAAGCGGCTATAAACGCCAAATTCGGCTATAAATGCCAAAACGAAAAAAAATCCGGCTATAAACGCCAAAAAATCGGCTATAAACGCCAAAATCGGCTTTCATGCCAACAAAACAAAACTTGGTTTTCAAAAAACTAGGCTATAAACGCCAAAATCCGGCTATAAAACGCCAAATCCGGCTATAAACGCCAAAAATCGGCTATAAACACCAAAAGTCAGCTATAAACGCCAAAATCGGCTTTCATGCCATACAAAAACTTTGGCTCTCACGCCACAAACAAAATAAAATTCGGCTCCTATGCCATTCGAAAAAATCGGCTTTCACACCATCCAAAAAACGTTGGCTCTCATGTCACAAACAAAAATTTTGGCTCGCATGCCACAAACAAATTTTTGCTTCCATGCCACAAAACAAAATTCAGCTTCTATGCCATTCCAAAATTCGGCTTTGACTCCATCCAAAAAACTTTGGCTCTCATGCCACAAACAAATTATGCTCCCATGCCACAGACAAAATTAGGCTTTCATGCCACCCAAAATTTGGTTTTCAAGCCATCAAAAAATCGGGCTTTTCGCCACAAAAATTGGCTTTCATGCCCAAAACAGCCCTTTGACAAAAGATTTTCACAAAATGACAACCTTTTGATCAAAATCAAA
The DNA here is from genome assembly GCA_028538565.1 of Umbellularia californica. NCBI lineage: Eukaryota > Viridiplantae > Streptophyta > Magnoliopsida > Laurales > Lauraceae > Umbellularia > Umbellularia californica. Next base: position 58,376,997 of record JAPQWN010000002.1, on the reverse strand, counting down.
ACAAACATTCACATCAACTTTTACTCAAATGTGTTTCCATCAAAAAATGATTTAAGTGAAAAGAAAGGGATACAAAAATATAGTACCAAAATTGTTTATACATGGGGGTACCAAAAAAAAAAAAAAAAGAGTTTGTTACAACTCAGGAGCTCAATCCGACATGGTTTTCAACCAAAGATTCAACTCCTCAAGCAGACCCTCGGCCTTGACCTCCAAAGTTTTTAGGCCACGCTTCTTCAGAATGTTTCCATAAAATGCGATCGAGCACCGCGACCCATATGCAGCGCGAGGAAGTTCTTCCCAGAGGACCTGCCACTGCTCATGCTCCTGAGTCTTCCTCCGGACATTACCTTCAGCTTCCTCAACCTGGCGAATGAGAGTCCATCTTTCTCCCAAGCCTGCTGAACGGCCGCATTAGATGACCTGGCAGACCGACAAGGTGCGTCAGTAACAGGACCTTTACCCTTGTTCGTTTTGGAAGAAGTACCTACAAAAGATGGAAGAGAAAAGATCAATCAACATCAAAATGACAGAATTCTGCTACAAAAATTCTAGCAAAATTTTGACATGGTTCCGGGGCAATTCCAAAGAAAAGGAAAATACTCCGAAAAAGACAGGAAGCCTGAAGATTTGCTCAACATTGCTGCGAGCTCATAGTCAGTGAAGAATTCTCAAAGAAGGATCGAACTCAACATTGCTGCGAGAACGAGCCAATCTCATCAAACTTCCGCAAAATCTGGAAAAGAGCTCAACATTGCTGTGAGCTTCAGAATCCAAAAATTACAAACTTCCTCAAAATCCAGCAAGACTGAGAAAGAGCTCAACATCGCTGCGAGCTCAAAATCCCAATACTTGCAAAAGATTTTCAGGTATGCATCATCATACTTCCAAATCCATTTACAAAATCATGCATCAAAACATATCATCATGCATTAGATGCTAGGAAAACCTTGACCAAAGTTTGACCAATTCCAACCCAATTTGGTCAAAACCAATCAAACTCTGTCCAAGTCAAAAAATCATGTTGGCTTGACCTAGAGACTCTAGCCTTCTATCTTGATGCAAAAAAAAAAAAAAATGCATACATATTGAAATTGCATAGCCTCATTATCATGGTGAGCAAACAAGGAAAAAGAAAAAAAGAAAGAGAGGAAAAAAGATCTCAGCAAAAAAAAAAAAAAATTGGCCCACAGGCCGTGGCCCATTGCCACGTGGCAGGTCGTCCGTACAGCCAAAAAAAAAAAAAAAAAGAGAAGAAGCACGAAAAAAAAGGGGGAAAACATGCTTGAAAAAAAAGAAAGAAAGAAAAGAAAAAGAAGACGAGAAGAAAAATGAAGAAGCTACTTCTACAATGGAAATTCTTGAGGAGGAAGAAAACTTACTTGAAGCCATGGATGGAGAAGAAGAAGAAAAGCCTGGAGATCCTTGAAGAAGATAAAGCACTTCTTATCTTGGAGAGCACTCTTGAAGATTTCTTGCAAAAAGAAAGCAATCGAGCAAAAGCACCAACCCTCTTGCTTTTATAGAAGGGAGCAAGCCAAAAGAGGAAACAAGGAGAAAGAAAGGAGGTAAGTGCTAAAATTTAGCTACTTTCCCAAAAAGAAAGATATTTTGAGAGAATCTTTCCACAAAAAGAAAACTTGAGAAATTCTCTCCAAGTAAAGATATTTTTAGATATTCTCTACACAAAAGAGATATTTTTAGATATTCTTTACAAAAATGACACCATATGAATCTAGGCCATCTCCAAAGCCTAAGGTCCCATGGGTTAGCCCATATGAGCCAGGTTTGACCACCTAGGCACTAAAAGTGGCTTTTAGTCAAAATATTCCTCCTACCAAGAGCAAAAAAAAAAAAAAAAACAAAAAAGAGAAAAAGAGCAAAAAAGATCCCATGCCTCTTTTGAGTTGATGGGACCATTCAAAAAAAAGAGAGAAAAGAAAGTCTCATGAGTTTCAAAAAAAACCAAACCATCCAACCTCATGAACCAAATTGAGCCAAAATCTTGAAATTGACATTTCACAAAACCAAATTCCGGTCCCCTAACTCGCCACATACAGCTCCAAACCAAACCCAAAACCAAAAACCCCAAATCTGACCCCCCAACCTGCCACATACAGCTTGTTGGGTCACAAGGTCAAAATAAAAAATCAAACCCCAACCCCCTAACTTGCCACATACAGCTTGTTAGGTCACAAGGTCAAAAACCAAAATCCAAACACCCTATGTCATTTTCAAAACTTTGCCTTGAGATGGTACGTGATCCCTCTCACTACCATAAAACTCCCCCGGAAACTCAGAAGGCTAATAAAAAAAAAAAAAGCTCAAAACTCTTGGTCAAGTTGGAATCTCTCCTCCAAGTTTCTCTTCGAGGCACATCGACTCCAAAAAGCTACTCGTCACTGTACCTCGAAGGGGCATTTGTTGACACCAAAAAAGTCACTATGTCTCCTCAACATCAAGAAGCCTCGTGAAGCTGCATCCTGCTATAAAACAGGCAAGGCTACTTCAAGCATCAGATCTTATCAGAATTAGACAGAAACTGAGAGATCCTTCAAGACAACTAAAAGAGGGGTACACCTGAGGTTTCGGGCCATTCCGACATCGTTTGGCCCAACTTCACTTCTACGACAACTAAACAAGCGCTCCTGGCGGCGACATCATCAAAGACACCAAAACTTTGATCAGAGCCTACGGATGACTCCAGAATGTCTCCAAAGGGCTTCATGCCAAATTTCAAATCAAACCGACAACGTTTGACCATCCATCAATGCTCGAGCAGCAAAATTAAGCCTCCCGGCGGCGAGAACCACCGAAGCCATCACTCATCAAACAAAGTACATGAATGGCTTCAGCATGCCTCCAAAAGGCTGCACGTTGAATTTCAGGTCATTCCGACAACGTTTGACCAGGTTTCGATGCTCCGAGAGAAAATCAAGCCTACCGGCGGCAGAGCATCTCGGGACCATGACATCCAAAATGGAGCTGATGGAACATCTCGAAATGACTCCAATCGGCTCCCTGTCAAATTTCAGGTCAATCGGACATCGTTTGACCACATATCAAAGCTCAGCATTTTCCCCGCAGCAAAATCAAGTGAAGCATCAATGGGACCCCAAACGGCTTCAAAACTCAAATAAAAGCCCATGGTTGGTCCTATCCACTACTCAAGAAGCTTCACCTCAATTTTCAAGTCATTCCGACATCGTTTGACCTAGTTTCGACTCTTGACGGAAAATCGGCTACAAAGTCTTCGGCTTTCCCGAAAAATGGGAAACTTTGTGCTCCGATTTCGCGCGAGTTCTCGTCAAGTTTTCTCCAAGAAAATGAAGTCAATAATTGAGTAAAAATGTCAAGAAAAATACAGAAGAAAAAAGGAGCGAAAAAGACACAAAATCGGCCGAAAACGAAGCTCGGCGACAAAAGGGCAAAAAACCCTAAGGTTGCCGGCGACCCTGCAAATCTGGGTCGCCGGATTTTGCACCAAATTGATCGTTTTTCGATCCTTTTCACGTTTTGAGTGTTCCTGCCTCTGTGATTTTCTAAAAATCCAATGTTTGATGCTTGAAAATGAATGATCTTCGTCGACATCTCGGATCCGCCGTCAAAAGCATGAAATCATCACCGATCGCCTCAAGATCGCCAACCGGCGGACCAAGAAAGTGCACTTTCTGTCCGGCCGATCGTGAAATCGACAAGACAGATGTCACTGGCCCACCAACATCAATCAATGTCTGAGATTGCACTGCAATCCGACCTCAAACAATGCGTGGATCCACCTGTGATGATCGCAAGAAGAATCTCAAAAGGCGCAGCGCGGCCCGCGACTTTTCACATGCCTTGGCGACCACTAATGACGTTAATTGACCCGTTTATGACAACTTAATGCGGTCATTAACTCATTATTTTGGAGAGTCCAATCAGATTCAAGCATTTGGGAGTTACAAATCCAAGCAATCATGGCATTAAACCCATGAAACTCCCATCATCATGAAGCTTAAAGGGAATTAAATGCCCACTACCTTCATCGGCCAATCACAAGCCATGAAAAAGGAGTTACAAAATCAACTTGTAACTCCTCATCAATTCTTTCATCGTGGCCATCAATGCCAATAAACACCTCATGGCTACCAAAAGCCTATAAAAGGAGGTCCATTCCAAGAAGAATGCATGATGAAAATAGATCCCAAGTGCAAGCTCTGAAAATCCAGAAAATCCAAGAGAGAGACGAAGTCCTGCTACTTTGCTCCCGGAAGCACCACAAGGTGATCAACATCCCTTGGGGGGCCACCCCCCTCAAGGTCTCATCCTTCTCCAACATGGCCTAAACGCGACTTTTCAGCCCGTTTACTTGGTTTTTCATTGGATATAGGACCTCCTCTTGGTCCTTGTCCTTTAAAAAACCGAGGTTAGGAGCCAAGCCAAAGAATCAAAGCATCACATGTTCTCATTTAAAGGACGATGGCAAAGCTCATATATGACTTGCGACCGTCGATCTCAACGTGTCCCCACAATCTCTTGAGAAGTTAGATCCCTTTTCTTACTTTTCTATTGTAGTTTGTATTTCCTAAAGAGACAAAAAGAAATCACAATTCTTGTCTTTCACATTTGATGAGTTTTGTAAAATCGCCTTTCACGGCAAAATTGCCTTTTACGGCAAACAAACAAAAACGCCTCCTACGGCATTCTGAAAAAACAAACTTGTCTTTTTTCTTAATATTAATGCAATTTGAAAAGTTAGAAAAAAGGATTGATTTCCTTTCTACTTGTGAAGGTGAATCTCCGGATTATCACCATTCCAAATTCCAAGTAGAAAGTAAATCTGGCATACTCGTACAAAAATGTTAATGCCCGAGATTTTCCCTCCTCCGCCGAGACCCGGGTCAGCCCCCGAGGTGCGGAAGGAGAGGACGGAAGATTTCTTTCGGGTCCATCAGATAACAAGATGTGGATCTAAGATTGGAAGGGACATATTTAATCCAATTAATCCATGGATATTGATAGAGGGGCCTACTTGTGGTAATTGGGAAGTTTAGGGTCTTCTTTGTAATTTATTCCTAAGACTGGAGTGTAATTGCATTTATATAGTGGTGTTATTTGCAATTAACTGTGGGCCCGGATTACACACGAGATGTGGGGTCGCGGTGTCCTAGTTGGAGCCAGCTTTCTATGGAATCCCTAGTGGTCCCCACACTATCTCAAGTTGTTAGAAAGATACTAATCCTACTTGAACTCTAAAATGATGGAATTAGAAAGTTACTATTTCTATTTGAAGTAGGACTTCCAATAGTAGTAACAGTAAAGTTACTAATTGTTGTGGAAGTGAGACTTATATAGTAATTAGAAAGGAGAAAGTTACTAATTCTTAATGGGAGTTAGACTTCTATTTTAATTAGTAAAAGGAGGTTGCTTTGTACTATAAAAGGAGGAAATATCCCCCCTTGGACGTCCATAACAAGGACACATGCCCAGCCCGTTTGTGCGAGTGTTACACAACTCCTCTTCCTCTTCTAGTTCTCTTCTAGTTCCTTGGAGTTCCTAGTTGGGTTTTCTCTTGAAGTTTCCACCAATCTTCTTGAGAAAAAAGATCTGATAGTGGGTCATAGCGTGGAAGACAATTAGGTCTTGGAGATCCTAATTAGCTACAAAGAAAGAGTTTCTTCAACTAGCAAGTCTTCTTCTCCATTAGAGCACAATCGGGCTCCAAAGATATAATCTACTTCTCTATTTGTTGTGGGTTATTTTGGTTTCATGGTGTTGGTGATTTCTATCTTTTACATAAAGTTATTACTGTACTTGGTTGATGAGATTGAGGGATTGCATCTTAGATATGGTTTATGGCCTTATGGGTACTTGATCCCTGAGTCAAGTGGGTCAAAAAGTTTTCAAAACCTATCCATGAGGCCCACCTACTTCCAACATATAGTTCTTAGGTTTTATGACCGCAGGTTCGGACCTTGAGCTTTCAATCATCGGATTTTTGTTGTGATCTTGGTCACCATCAAAGCTCGACCAATCTCTATCCCGACCATCATCTTCTCCTTTTTGGTCGCGATGAAACAATTTTCCAAGAGTCTCCAAGAGTTCATCCATGTCACAATTGTCATCATCCGACTCTTCAAAATCACTAAAATCCAAATCAATTTCGGGGCCTAGGTTATCTTGCTCAGGTTGAATAACTCTATCTTGTGGTTCAGCTGGTCTGACAAAATGTTCCTGTAGTTTCCAATCATAGTCACTAGATTTATCCATTCCTGGTTCATATCCTAATCATTTTGTTCCAACCTTAACCTTGGGGTCATATGGTCTAACCATGCCATCGCTTTTTTGACCCAATCTTGTTCCTGACTCATATCCTAACTTTCTCATCAAAGTCCACCCATGAGCCTGGTAGGAATCTTCATTTTCTTTTGGGAGGATAGAGGTTGCATCAATCAAGCTTGAGTATTTAGGTAGCGGATTTAAGGGACCTACCCATTTTGTGGGGCTAACATCTAAAATAGAAATCAATGGCTTAACTCCATATCCAAAGATCTTTTCTTGATTTTCTTCTCTTGGGATCGCTTTAAATGTCGGGAGCATTGCCTTTATTTCTGATCTAAGCATAGCAGGATCTGCATCAACTTTGATTATCACATCGTTAAAAGGGAATTTGACACATTAATGTCTAGTCGATGCAACAACCTTCATGTTATCAAGCCATCGTCGCCCGAGAATTAGGTTCAAATTGTTTGGGATATCTACCACATGGTAAGTTTGAGGAATTGTGATCGGTCCTACACTTGTGAGGAGATTGACCTTGCCAGCTATTGCAATTCGATTTCCATCATATCCAATAATAGTCACCGGCGCTAGGATAAGATCTTTGAGGGTTAAATTCAGTGATTAAAATGTGTGGACCGGACATATGTTTAAAGATGCCCCAGTATCTACCAAAGCTCTGTTAACCTTGTATCCTGCGAGGACCATTGTTAAACACAGATGTGAAGTCCTTACCTTTGGTTATTCTTTTCTATCTTTTCTTCAGTGAAAGTGATTGGTGGTGGTTTCCCTGGACTCGCCACACTTGCTATGGTCTGAGCTAACTACTCGGGAGTTATATTTTCAGGGACTTCCATTCTTTGGATTGCGTCAAGTAATTGTCTTTGGTGTCTCGAGGACGCATTGATTAGTTCAAAGACTAAGATCTTAGTTGGGATTTTTGAAAGGTGTTGAAGAAGATCATATTCTTTCCCAGCTTCAATCGATTTTGGATGTTGCTCTTCCTCCAAAGGGAAATTGTTCAGTTCTTGTCAAGGCATAATTGGAGGATTGGTTGGGTAAACCCTTCCTGACCTAAGTGGTGCCTCCATTAGATGAGGTAAAGGATTTGCTACAGTCCGCTTAACCTCACTGGTTGAAATGTGTTGAGACCTAGGTCTATGCTGAGTTTGATCAATCTCATTCCATGGGTCCAAGTATTGACCATACTTTCTTGTATCAAGGATCATCTTATCTTCCTCATGTTCGATTAGGCAGAGGGGATGGTATTGTACACTCCAATTGTTGAGCTCCTCATCTTTTTTTCCAAATAGGACTTTGTAGCTTCAGAGGAGGATGGGGCATCGTGATTTGGCAGTGGATCGTCATAAATCTTCATGCCTTTTTACCTCCCTTGTTGTTTATTTCGGAGCTCTTTTACATTTTGAATTGCATCCGAATTGATTTTCCCTTCATCATTCATCTCATAGATAGGATCCCTCAAAATAAAACATTCGTTGAGATTGTGTTTGGGGTATCTATGATAAACACAAAACTTGTTCTGGTCCAAATATGTGGGCCACGGTTGTAGTTTCTTGGGGGGTAATGTTATCTCTTTTGTCTCCATCAAATTCCAAAAAACCACATCGATGGGTTTCGGAAGTGGAGGGTAAGGGTCGCGCTTGGGTCGTCTTCGACGCCTCTCACCATTGTCATTGTTCCTATAGTTCCCATTGTTCCCATTGTTTTCATAATTATGGGGAACTTTAAGGTAATCTTGATTAGGGGTATTCCTAACTTGCCGACCTAATGCTTGGTCTGACCTATTAATTCTATTGCAAGTGGCATCATTTTGGCAAACTAGATTAGCATTTGACTCTGGCCCTGTTGTGTTTGTATTTCCTATTCCTGTACCTGATTGACCGGGTATTTTTTTACTCCCATGCTTCCTAGGGTACATGAGTGAAAAGAGGATCCCTTCTTCATAGTCAAGCTTCATCCTTGATATCCTATCATAAAGTGTCGCGCCCCCAAAACCGGGATCCGATCTCGGGGACGCGAGCTTGGGGAAGAATTTGTATTTCCCCTCCCAGGATCCGCGTGTGTGAGGATAACAAAATTCACAACACATCAAAATATTTCGCGGAAGCTATACAAGACGTTACGACCCGGAATCCGTATCCATCGGGTTCCGTGTCGTACTCGATCTGTCAGCACAAGATTGTCATAGACATATTTAAATTCAGACTGGAACCATTCATAATATCAAGATATACAGAGCTGACAGTAACAGGCTTATCATTACCCAACATATTCAAGTTACAAATTAACAAGTGCATTGATTACAATTCCCAAGAAACAGGCTACAAAAGCTGTACACAAAAACAAGCTAGAACAAATACTACCCAATGGTGTAACGTAACTCCGGAGTCAAGCATGACGTCTACATGACATCGCTGACACTACAAGACTGCAAAACTCGTGGCTCAACAGCCCTCTGCACGCGAACTAGCTCAAAACAAGGACCTGCTATCTAGAGCACCAAAACAGAAGTATATCAGACACGACGGTCTGGCAGGTGATCAAAATAGGCAAGAGCATAAACAAAATCAAGGTTTAAAGGAAACAAGAACTAAAAACACTTCATTGAACTTGAACAGATTTACAAGATTTAAAAACAATGCATGAACATGATACTTATCAAGAAATCATTAGTGCATGCACGATATACGAAACAATTTCACGTTTTCGAAACTAGCATGTATACTTATAATATCATGATTAGTAAATCCACAAAGAGCCCATCCTTTCTCCATCATACATGATGATAAGAGTAAGCACGCACGACAAGCACGATAAGCACAACACGATAAACACGATCCCACGCCACACAAGGTAGACGGGGTGTCCGGCCGCGGAACCGGACCACGAACACGCACGATGTGTCAATTCAAGACACGACTAGTCTGCAGACAGTCCACATGTTTAAGGACCCCCAGGTAGTGGATCAAGCTAAAAGGGCAGTCCAAGCTCAGTGGTAATCACTTATATCATGAATGCATAAAACATGGCGATACACGTTCGAGAGCACGACAAAACAAGAGGGAAATCATTTGTCAAACACGTCACGACAAGGCTAGCACGATAGCATAATATAAATGCTTAACAAACTGAAGAAATGATTCCCTTTTTCTTTCTTGAAACACGATTCTTGAAACACGTCTTAAATACAAGCTTATACTTGAAATTCGGGCAAATACACGATGAAACACGAAGTATCAAAACAAGATTCTTGGTTCTTGAAACAAATCTTCAAACAACTTATACTTGAAAATCAAACGAGAACACGATGATGTACGTAACATCAAAACAGAAGTTCAAACACGAAATCTATCAAGTTTAGGCTAAGACCATTCATTGACCCTTGTGGAGTTGAAACCCAAATGTCGGAGTTTTAACAAGATTTGGTGCCCCAGAAGTTATAGTACATTTTGGAATTCCAAGTGCACAAGGTCAATAAAAAGGTCTAAAACCTAGTCTAGTTTTCCTTCTCGCAAAAGTCCTTCAAAACAGTCCTTTTTGTAACTGTCGGTCAACGATCGGTTAACCGTCGGTTAACCGAGGTCGATCTGTCGGTCGACCGAAGGCTTGACCGACAGATCCCAGCCCAGAATTGTTGCTCTCTGGAATTCAAACCGACAGATCCTCGGTCGACCGAAGGCGAACCGACGGATGACCTGACAAAAATGTTGCTCTCTGGAAATTGAACCGACAGGTCCTCGGTTGGTGTCGGTCGACCTGTCGGTCAACCGAAACTTGACCGACAGCTGACCGACAGGACTCGGGCAGTGCATTTCTGTACAGATTTTTCACAACTTCTTCCCTTCTTCACTTCTACATTTTTACCACCTGCACTCCCCAAGCCTCCATGCTTTCCAAGGGATTCATTACACACATTAAAGAGCATTCCATCCACAATTTGTCCATTCATTCCAAAGAGAAAACATCAAGACATTTTAAGGTATAAAATCATAAAGCTAACAAGATCAAACAAGATTCCAAGAACTTACAAAATCATTGCTAACAAGACAAATGAGGAAGCTAAAACCCATGACTTGAAAGAGCATGCACATGACTTGCATTATGAGATTAAACATGGAAAACATGTCTTAATGAAAGATTGAAACCCTAATGCAAACGTAAGCAATATACATAAGAAATCCTATAGAGATCACTTGCCTTTGTCCAAATGCCAAGCAAAACTTTCACAAATCCAAATCAAAGAGTTGATCCACGAAATCTACACAAAAGCCCCAAAAGAAAGCACATAAAAATCACCATTTTTGTCACTACAAAGCCCCATTTCGAAAATGGGTTTGAAAACATAGAAAACAAGTTCTAAATGAACTAAAAGAACACCAAATGAAAAGAGGAACAAGAGCCCTAACCTTTTGCTAGCCAAACAAGAAGAATGGAGGTTGAAGACGATGAATAGTGTCGGGGATTTGGCTCAAAAACGGGTCCAATCGAAGCTTGCGAAGAGAGGAAGAAAATGGCGGAGTCGGATTTGAGATTGGAGCTCTCTTGATGGAAGATCCAAGGGAAAAGACCAAGAGGAAAAAGGCTTTCTCTCCTCTCCACTCTAGGGCAAGGCAAGGACCGGTTGCAGGAAAATGGAAATGGGGAGAGAAGAAGAGGAAGGTTTATATAGTGTCTGGAGGGTGGGTCCCAATGCAGTAGAACTTGAAACGATTAAAACTTGGTCTTGCGGACCCCGGATGAAATAGACGAAGAAGAACAAAACGATCGTCGAAAAATCTAGTTTCCAAAAAGTATATTTTCCCCAATTTCTGGAATTTTCGAAATTCATGGACAGATTTAGTGAAAATTGTCATTTTTGCCCTTTTTCTCGAAAAACGCGATTTCTGAGTATTAAATCAAGATGGTCAAAACATGAAAGTTGTTTATAACAATAAAATGAGTCAAAAGGAATAAAATTTGGAATTTTTAGAAACCAATAATAAATTCTCACAAAAATACAATTTACAAGGGTCGGATCAAAACAAAGTCAATGGTCTTTTAAAACTCTCAAAAGTTATGAAAAATCTATTCAAACTCAAAAACAAAGTCAAGTCATCTCTAATCTTGTTTAAAAAGCTAAATCATGGTTAAAACAATGCTAAACCCAAAAATTGAGGGTCGGGGTCTTACATCCTCCCCCCCTTAGAATCCATTTGGTCCTCCAAATGGTCTAAACCAAATCAAAAATCAAAAACTCAAAAGATCAAAGAAAACACTGAAGACCCAAAGACTAAAGAAAACACCGAAGACTCAAAGACCAAAGAAAACACTGACACCCTAAGTTGAACCTCGGAAACTGAGCTATCCCTGATCAATCCTGACAAAGAGAAGCGCCGGCAACAACACGTCTGATTCGATTGAAAACTTCACACTATCACACATATCTGTCCAACAACCTACTCTTCTAACAAATCCAATGTTCAATAACTTCTCTAGTCATCCTTCGGTGGTCATTTGACGTCCTTACACTGGATCATCTCTTTTACTAACTTTGTTAATCACTGTCTGTCTGAGAAGCAGCGAGTTCTGTCTCACTCTATCACCCCGAAATTTTTATGCCAACTGTTATACCGAGATGTACACGATGATTCTGACATTTGCATGAAGATGTGATCGTAGACATGCTTTCTCTGAAATAATCTTCATCCCGGAGAAATTCCGGAATCCCATATATCTGCTCTCACTGTACTACTCAGATTCTGGTTCCTTGTCTTCGAAGAATTGGCGAAGCTGAACTGCTACCACGTACCAGTCTCTTCCATCCTCTATCTACGTTATTCAAATTCTTGAAACTATGCTGCCACATCTTATAAAATTCTATAAGTGTCCTGTTTCTGACTCAGTCGGTTACAATTCAGATACTCCACTACTACAACCCAGATGCTAAACTGCCATAACCTGCTGAGCTGTTCTGAGTTTCAACACTTCGTATGGTTTGCCTCTTACAAATCTTATTTCTAAATCTCTTACCATTGACATGCATAACTGGTCTTAGAATTCAAATCTGTGTTTAAAGTCTTGGAGTCCAACCTTTCTGTGCTATACTCAGAGTTCCTGTTCACATCTGATTATATCTGTCTATTGTTCTAGATCTCTTATCTGAAGATGCGTTATCAACAAAACATCTGTCAACTTGGTATCCTTCTATGGAAAGTCAAAATCTCCAACCCAAGCCTTGAAACAATCCTACCACATGCTCTTACTAATTCTCCTATCTACCCTTGGTTTCAGAAAATTGGCGACGCTGAGTACTACCAGATGTGTCTTACTTTGGGCAATGTCGTCCAGTCCTCGGTACACTTCTGTCATCTCTGTTTGCTTGTTCAACCAAGAGGTTCACAACTCTGTAGGTTTCCAGCTCTGACCAAGCCTGCTAACATTCTAACAGTTATGCTACTCCACATTTCCAAACTTCGTAAGGTGTGCTTCTATCAAACTCTGTCTCTGTCTTCCTGTCTTTTACCCAGGCATGCATAGCTGACCTTGCGAGCTCGATTCGTGTCCACAATCCTAGAATAAAGTCTTTCTTCAAAATAACCAAAAGTTCTTGTTACTCTGACTCTTTCTGTCCAGTTGCCATTTGTCCTCTGCATAATAATCGATTCCTAACCAAACGTGTTTGTTCACTTCGCGTCACCTCAACGGTTATAACTCTGCATTTAAATCTCGAAACTGCTCAAATCAAACCTTGGTTGCTCAATCTTCTGCCTCTGTTTCAGGTTCACCATCCTCAAGCCTCGCACATGTTTCATCCTTTCTATATCTTTCAACTGACCTTGTCCATAGGTTATGATTCTTCAGCTTGCATCTGTACTCTGCCCAAACTAATGTTTCAAGAGTCGGTAAAGTCTGCAAAATTTGCTCTATCATGTAACCAGGTAACAATCAATTCTGCATACTGCTATCTACACTTTGCCAAAAACTGAATTCTCATGCTTCTAACCATTCACGGATACACCTCGCTGAGTCAACTTCACCACTATAGCCACAATTGTTGAACTTCCTCGAACAATTCTCCGTCACAAATTCATCAATACTCCGTCACAAGTTCATCAATACTCGAGAAGTTTCTAACTTTCTCACATCTTCTTGGAGCCGTACCACTGAAAATCACCTCAAACCTCATAAAGTCCACCACTTATCCAACTTTTGAAGTCTTCTAACTTAGGAAGATAATCCAAGTTTATCCAAAAATCTGCACTTACTTGTCTAACACACCATCTGACGATACACGATCAACTATAATTGGATCTTGATATGCCATTCACATAACTTGCTGACTAACAACTGCTCACAAATTCCCTCGCTCACTCCATCTGTGACATCGAAAAGCTGAAAATTCTGCCAAAGTCCTTCGAGAATCACGTGCTAAGTTCACAAAATGCCACAAAAAACCGACTCTCTGACACAAAAACAAGCAAAAGATACTAAATGTGGGTACGGATACATTAAATCCTCCCCCACTAGAAAAGAATTTGGTCCTCCAAATTCCCTAACAACAAGGACAAGAACACGAGACAAAGAGGGTCTCCCCCACTAGAAGAAAACAAACCGAGCTGATAAAACAATGGCTAGCCAAAACAAAATCCACACGACCTATGGAGTCCTCACCACACGTCTTAAGGTTACTAGAGTGTTTTATTTCCTAGAAACCTGCCCGCTCTGATGCCAGTCTGTCGCGCCCCCAAAACCGGGATCCGATCTCGGGGACGCGAGCTTGGGGAAGAATTTGTATTTCCCCTCCCAGGATCCGCGTGTGTGAGGATAACAAAATTCACAACACATCAAAATATTTCGCGGAAGCTATACAAGACGTTACGACCCGGAATCCGTATCCATCGGGTTCCGTGTCGTACTCGATCTGTCAGCACAAGATTGTCATAGACATATTTAAATTCAGACTGGAACCATTCATAATATCAAGATATACAGAGCTGACAGTAACAGGCTTATCATTACCCAACATATTCAAGTTACAAATTAACAAGTGCATTGATTACAATTCCCAAGAAACAGGCTACAAAAGCCGTACACAAAAACAAGCTAGAACAAATACTACCCAATGGTGTAACGTAACTCCGGAGTCAAGCATGACGTCTACATGACATCGCTGACACTACAAGACTGCAAAACTCGTGGCTCAACAGCCCTCTGCACGCGAACTAGCTCAAAACAAGGACCTGCTATCTAGAGCACCAAAACAGAAGTATATCAGACACGACGGTCTGGCAGGTGATCAAAATAGGCAAGAGCATAAACAAAATCAAGGTTTAAAGGAAACAAGAACTAAAAACACTTCATTGAACTTGAACAGATTTACAAGATTTAAAAACAATGCATGAACATGATACTTATCAAGAAATCATTAGTGCATGCACGATATACGAAACAATTTCACGTTTTCGAAACTAGCATGTATACTTATAATATCATGATTAGTAAATCCACAAAGAGCCCATCCTTTCTCCATCATACATGATGATAAGAGTAAGCACGCACGACAAGCACGATAAGCACAACACGATAAACACGATCCCACGCCACACAAGGTAGACGGGGTGTCCGGCCGCGGAACCGGACCACGAACACGCACGATGTGTCAATTCAAGACACGACTAGTCTGCAGACAGTCCACATGTTTAAGGACCCCCAGGTAGTGGATCAAGCTAAAAGGGCAGTCCAAGCTCAGTGGTAATCACTTATATCATGAATGCATAAAACATGGCGATACACGTTCGAGAGCACGACAAAACAAGAGGGAAATCATTTGTCAAACACGTCACGACAAGGCTAGCACGATAGCATAATATAAATGCTTAACAAACTGAAGAAATGATTCCCTTTTTCTTTCTTGAAACACGATTCTTGAAACACGTCTTAAATACAAGCTTATACTTGAAATTCGGGCAAATACACGATGAAACACGAAGTATCAAAACAAGATTCTTGGTTCTTGAAACAAATCTTCAAACAACTTATACTTGAAAATCAAACGAGAACACGATGATGTACGTAACATCAAAACAGAAGTTCAAACACGAAATCTATCAAGTTTAGGCTAAGACCATTCATTGACCCTTGTGGAGTTGAAACCCAAATGTCGGAGTTTTAACAAGATTTGGTGCCCCAGTAGTTATAGTACATTTTGGAATTCCAAGTGCACAAGGTCAATAAAAAGGTCTAAAACCTAGTCTAGTTTTCCTTCTCGCAAAAGTCCTTCAAAACAGTCCTTTTTGTAACTGTCGGTCAACGATCGGTTAACCGTCGGTTAACCGAGGTCGATCTGTCGGTCGACCGAAGGCTTGACCGACAGATCCCAGCCCAGAATTGTTGCTCTCTGGAATTCAAACCGACAGATCCTCGGTCGACCGAAGGCGAACCGACGGATGACCTGACAAAAATGTTGCTCTCTGGAAATTGAACCGACAGGTCCTCGGTTGGTGTCGGTCGACCTGTCGGTCAACCGAAACTTGACCGACAGCTGACCGACAGGACTCGGGCAGTGCATTTCTGTACAGATTTTTCACAACTTCTTCCCTTCTTCACTTCTACATTTTTACCACCTGCACTCCCCAAGCCTCCATGCTTTCCAAGGGATTCATTACACACATTAAAGAGCATTCCATCCACAATTTGTCCATTCATTCCAAAGAGAAAACATCAAGACATTTTAAGGTATAAATTCATAAAGCTAACAAGATCAAACAAGATTCCAAGAACTTACAAAATCATTGCTAACAAGACAAATGAGGAAGCTAAAACCCATGACTTGAAAGAGCATGCACATGACTTGCATTATGAGATTAAACATGGAAAACATGTCTTAATGAAAGATTGAAACCCTAATGCAAACGTAAGCAATATACATAAGAAATCCTATAGAGATCACTTGCCTTTGTCCAAATGCCAAGCAAAACTTTCACAAATCCAAATCAAAGAGTTGATCCACGAAATCTACACAAAAGCCCCAAAAGAAAGCACATAAAAATCACCATTTTTGTCACTACAAAGCCCCATTTCGAAAATGGGTTTGAAAACATAGAAAACAAGTTCTAAATGAACTAAAAGAACACCAAATGAAAAGAGGAACAAGAGCCCTAACCTTTTGCTAGCCAAACAAGAAGAATGGAGGTTGAAGATGATGAATAGTGTCGGGGATTTGGCTCAAAAACGGGTCCAATCGAAGCTTGCGAAGAGAGGAAGAAAATGGCGGAGTCGGATTTGAGATTGGAGCTCTCTTGATGGAAGATCCAAGGGAAAAGACCAAGAGGAAAAAGGCTTTCTCTCCTCTCCACTCTAGGGCAAGGCAAGGACCGGTTGCAGGAAAATGGAAATGGGGAGAGAAGAAGAGGAAGGTTTATATAGTGTCTGGAGGGTGGGTCCCAATGCAGTAGAACTTGAAACGATTAAAACTTGGTCTTGCGGACCCCGGATGAAATCGACGAAGAAGAACAAAACGATCGTCGAAAAATCTAGTTTCCAAAAAGTATATTTTCCCCAATTTCTGGAATTTTCGAAATTCATGGACAGATTTAGTGAAAATTGTCATTTTTGCCCTTTTTCTCGAAAAACGCGATTTCTGAGTATTAAATCAAGATGGTCAAAACATGAAAGTTGTTTATAACAATAAAATGAGTCAAAAGGAATAAAATTTGGAATTTTTAGAAACCAATAATAAATTCTCACAAAAATACAATTTACAAGGGTCGGATCAAAACAAAGTCAATGGTCTTTTAAAACTCTCAAAAGTTATGAAAAATCTATTCAAACTCAAAAACAAAGTCAAGTCATCTCTAATCTTGTTTAAAAAGCTAAATCATGGTTAAAACAATGCTAAACCCAAAAATTGAGGGTCGGGGTCTTACATAAAGTGCTTCAAATGTCTTTGGAGCTTCCCCAAGTGAAATGTACGGTCTAAGTGGCGTTTGCAAATTGGATATCACCATTCTAATTGCTTCATCATCAGTCAACCTAGCATTGGACCGCGTATATAGCAAACGCCAGCGGTTCACGAATTCTTTATAGTCTTTATTGGGCTTTTGTTTGGTGTTAGCCAAGTCGTGCCAACTTGGCCTAATACTAACCTGATGCTTGTATTGGTCCATAAATTTTTGGGTTACATCCTCAAAAGTTTTGAATTCATGTGCAGGCACAGAATGGAACCAAACAAGGGCATCACCCTCTAAAGATTCTTGAAAATAGTCAATCAAGAGGGCATCATTGTCTGCTATAACTCAACATTTATTGCAAAAGGAAACTAGATGTGCATGTGCGTTTGTGTTTCCCTTAAAAGGTGTGAACCTGGGGCCTTCAATAGGGAATGGAGAGCTAACTCCAGGGTTCCTACAAAAATCCTTAAACCCTAGCATACGTGGCTCGATGGTTCCCTTTACTACCTTTGTCATCTCCAACCTATTTCCTTCAAGTTGCTCTTTTAATTCTTTGATCCATTTGGATCGGTTTGAGGAGGGCAAGGTGGAGTTATTTGAAAAGGTTGAGCCGGGAGTGATGTAGCTTGAGAATGAATGGGTTCATGAAAAGGACCAGGCAAGATGTAAGGAGAATTTTACATAGCCTGGGGCTGAACTGGCTAAATCTGAGAGGCGAAAGTTAAGTCAGGTTGTTGTGGAGCAGGAATCCTAGATGGGTTCACTAATCCTTGGAGTGGTGCGCTTACCCCATCTTTTTGCTCGGGCATAGGTCGACCCATAATGGTTTCACAAATGGGCTCATGGGTCTTATGTCTTGGCGGGGTGTCATAATCTTGCTCACGGTGTGTGCGGCGTGGAGAAAATCTAACCGATTCACCATCATAGTAATCAACCTGATGCTTAATTCTCTCATGCCTAGGATGAATCAGAGGCTTATCCTGGTCTATCCTTGACTGGTAATACGGGTCATATTCCTCTTGATGCTCTCTATATCCTCAAGATTCTTCCTTCGAATAACTCCTTTGACGATGCCCAACCTGTTGATCATAATGAATATGATCATCCTGATAAATTTGCCTAGGCATCCCTACATGATGATCCTCTTGATGGACCTTGCTAGACGACCTAGTAATGCGGATATCATGATGGGTTCGCATATTGTCGCGACCCCGGACCGGGATCCGGGCCCGCGACCGCCGCGGCGGCATGATTAACGGACAAACAAAGCACACCGCCGCCGCTTTGATTTTCCCACAGGTTTCCGCGGTGAGGATCCCAAGACACGGGTCGAGCTCACACGAATGGGTATGCGGAAGCGTGTAGCAAAACATATCACACAAATCTTGAACGATAAGATACAAGAGACATATATATAATATCGAGACAAGGTATCAAAAGGGAATGTCATCAAAGCATTCCTATCAAGATTAACATTTCAATGTTTAACAAAAGTGTATTAGTTCAAGTTACAAAACCCAAAGAGGCCAACAAAGGCCAATACAACAAATGGAACCCCAAAAGAACAACCCAACATAACCCAAGCTAGGTGAAACGAGAGTCAAGATCCCTACCGGCGTCTAGATGACGTCGTTGGGCTGCCACTCGAGTGCTGGGGGTGGCTCAATAGCCTCCTCCGGGCACTCCTCGTCACGCGTGAACACTCCTGCACCTGGACACCAAAACCACAAGTATCAAACACGACGGTTTGGCAAATAAACAATTTAGGCATGAATAAACGAATTAATGCTAAAACAGTCCAAGATTTAAAATACACATTTCAATGCTTACGAAACTAGCACGAGTACATATAATATCATGAAAAGATAAATCCACATTGAGCTCATCCTTTCTCCGTCATACATGATGATAAGAGCAAGCACGCACGACAAGCACGACACGAGAAACACGATCCCCCGCCACACAAGGTAGACGGGGTATCCGGCCGCGGAACCGGACCACGAACACGCACGATGTGTCATTCAAGACACGACTAGTCTGCAGACAGTCCACAAGTTTAAGGACCCCCAGGTAGTGGATCAAGCTAGAAGGGCAGTCCAAGCTCAGTGAAATTCACTTATATCATGAATGCACAAAACACGGCAATACACGTTCGAAAGCACGACAAAACAAGAGGGAGATCATTTATAAAACACAACACGACGAGACTAGCAACTTAAGAAATGATTCCCTTTTCGATTCTTGAACACGTCTTAAATACAAGCTTATACTTGAAAAATCATACAAGAACATGAGGATGCATGAAGCATCAAAACAAGAGTCAAAACATAAATCCATCGAGCATAGGCTAAGACTAAACCTTTGACCCTTGTGGACTTGAAAACCCAAACGTCGAAACTCTATATAACTTGGTGTCCCCGAAGGTAAGAGACATTTAGGAATTTCAAGTGCACAATGTCAAATGAAGGTCTAAAGCATAGTCTAGTTTTCATTCCTGCAAAATTTCTCCAAACACAGTTCTTTTTGTAACTGTCGGTCAACGCTCGGTTAACTGTCGGTTAACCGAGATCGATCTGTTGGTCGACCGAAGGTTTGACCGACAGATCCCAGCCCAGAATTTCTGCTCTCTGGAATTCGAGCTGACAGATCCTCGGTTGGCTGTCGGTCGACCGACGGCGAACCGACGGATGACCTGACAAAAATGTTGCTCTCTGGAATTCGAATCGACAAATTTCGGTTGGTGTCGGTCGACCGAAGTTGGACCGACAGCTGACCGACAGGCACGGGCAGTGCATTCTGTTCAGAATTTTTACAACTTTTTCTCCCTTCTTCACTTCCACATTTTTACCACCTGCACTCCCCAAGCCTCCATGCTTTCCAAGGGATTCATTCCACACATTATAGAGCATTCCATCCACAATTTGTCCATTCATTCCAAAGAGAAACATCAAGACATTCTTATAACAATTCCATGGAACTTAGAAAACCAACATGATTCTAAGAACTTGATAAATCATTAATGACAATACCAATAAAGAAACTGAAGTACATGGCTTGAAAGAATGTAGACATGACTAGCATTAAGAGAACTCACACAAAAATCATATCTTAATGAAGAAAAATGGAACCCTAATGCAATATACATGGAAAAATCCCAAAAAGTTCACTTGCCTCAATCCAAAGCCAAAGAAAGCTTCACAAAAACCAACAATGAGGGGTGCTCCACGAGATCTACACAAAACCCCCAAAAATGGAGCATACAAAAATCAACATTTTGGCCATTACAAATCCCCATTTCGAAAAATGGGTTTGAAACCATGAAAACCAAGCTCTAGGTGAGCTAAATGAACAACAATGAAAGAATGAAAAGGAATACTAACCAAGAGCTAGCTGAACAAGGAAGATAGAGCTAGAAGATGATGAATAGTGGGGAGGTTTGGCTCCCAAAAACGTCCAGCTGTAGCTTGAGAAGAGAGGAAGAGAATGGCGAAGTCGAATCGAAGATTGGAGTCTTCTTGTTAGATGATTTCAAGGGAAAAAGATCAAGAAGAGGGCTGCCTTCTCAACTCCACTCTAGGGCAAACCGTTGCAGGATTTTTGGAAGAAGAAAATGGAGGAGAGAGAATAGGAGATCTTTTATATGGGTTGAGAGGTGGGTCCCTCTCCAGCTGAACCTAAAACACTTAAAACATGGTCTTGTGGACCCCGGATGGGATCGACGAAGAAGAACAAAACGATCGTCGAAAAATCTAGTTTCGGAAAAGTATAATTTTGACATAGTTTCACGACTTCGAAAAGTGTGCCCAGATTTAGCATGAATAGACAGATTTACCCTTATTGGGCCAAAACTTGGGTTTCTGGGCCTCATATGCACGCAGGTTAAAAAACGAAAGTTGCCATAAATAATAAGACCATTCAAGAGAAATAAAAATCACATCCACATCAAAGATCTAGAACAAAAACCCATTCTTACACGTGCACTCAGGGCGTCCCTGAGCGTGTCTGACTCATACTAAACGTCCTCAAAATCCCCAAAACTAAAATCCAGACTAAGTCTAATCACATTCTAACCCAACTAGTACTAAGACTCACTTAAGACTAAACGTTCACTTAATTAGTACTAATCGAGTTGGTCTGGGTCGGGGTCTAACATCCTCCACCCCTTAGGATATTTGGTCCACCAAATATAAATAATCTTACCTCTGGTAATAGCTGTGGATACTTCTTTTGGACTTGATCTCTCAATTCCCAAGTTGCTTCTTCTGGCTCGTGGTTCTCCCAAAGCACCTTGACCCAATGGACAGTCCGATTCCTCAATTCATGCTCTTTGGTGTCGATAATTCTAACCGGTTTCTCCACATACGACGCGTCTTCTCGAATCTCTAAAGGCTCGTGTGGAATAATGTGAGAAGGACTGTGAACATACTTCTTGAGCATGGAGACATGAAAAACATTATGTACCCCGGAGAGTTCCGGCGGTAACGCAAGTCTGTAAGCGACATTTCCAATCTTGCTCAAAATCTCATATGGGCCAATGTATCTGCTAGACAACTTTCCTTTCTTTCCAAATCTTAAAGTGCCTCTGACCGGTGAGACTTTCAAGAAAACCTTGTCACCCACTTCAAATTGCAATTCTCTCTGGCGAGTGTCAGCATAACTCTTCTGTCTGCTTCGAGCGACCTTCAATCTGTCCTGAATCTGCTTAACCTTGTCGCTTGTCTCTCCAACTATCGTCGGTCCATGAAAACTACGCACACCGACTTCTTCCCAACAAACTGGAGTTCTGCATCTCCTACCATAGAGTGCCTCGAACGGTGCCATTCCAATGCTAGAATGGTAGCTATTGTTGTACGCGAACTCACAAAGAGGTAGGTTTTCATCCCACTGGACCTTGAAATCCAACACACAAGCACGTAGCATATCTTCAAGAGTCTGTATCGTCCGCTCTGACTGACCATCTATCTGAGGATGATACGCTATGCCGAACTGAAGTTTGGAACCCATAGATTCAAGAAGAGATTTCCAAAATCTCGAAACAAATCTACTATCTCTGTCGGAGGTGATGGAGACAGGCTGGCCATGCTTACTAACAATCTCGTCGATGAACAGTCTTGCAAGTGGTACCATATGCATCATATTCCCAGTCTTCATCGGAAGGAAATGCGCGGACTTCGTAAGACGATCAACTATAACCCAAATTGCATTGTTCCCTCTCTTGGTATTAGGCAAATCGGAGACAAAATCCATAGTGATGTGCTCCCACTTCCACTCCGGAATCTCCAAAGGCTGTAACAAACCAGGGGGCTTCTGATGTTCTGCCTTGATCATCTGACAAGTCAAGCAACGAGACACAAAAGCTGCTATCTCTCTCTTCATATTATTCCACCAAAATCTATTCTTCAAGTTATGGTACATCTTCGTGCTACCCGGATGTATATAGTATCTAGTATGGTGAGCTTCAATCATAATTTCATTCTTCAAATCCTCAACATTTGGCACGCACAACCGGTCACGAAAATACAACACTCCCTCCGAAATCCTGAAATCTGGACGTTCTGCAATCTGATCTACAATCTTGGCCAATTCTGGGTCTTGCAACTGACTATCTTTGATTCTTTGGATAAAGTTAGGCTCCGACACGGTCATATTTGTCAATAAGACACCTCTCCTCAAGTGTTGTACCTCCACTCCAAGTTCTTCTAACTGTTGGAGAACACTAACTCCTCTCAAACTAGCCATCACTGCTGACTTTCTGCTCAAAGCATCTGCTACAACATTCACTTTGCCCGGATGATACTTGATTGGGAAGTCATAATCTTTAATATACTCCATCCACCGTCTCTGTCTCATATTCAATTCCTTCTGTGAAAACAAATATTGCAAACTTCGGTGGTCGGAATGAACTTCGAATTTCTCCCCATAGAGGTAGTGCCTCCACATCTTCAAAGCAAAAACTACTGCTGCCAACTCCAAGTCATGCGTTGCATAATTAACTTCATGATTCTTCAACTGTCTCGAGCCATAGGCAATCACCTTGCCATCTTGCATCAATACACCGCCTAATCCCACGTTGGACGCATCCGTAAAAACAACAAATCCACCGCTGCCCGATGGTAATGTGAGGATTGGGGCTGTGGTTAACCTTTTCTTCAACTCCTGAAAACTGCCTTCACACTGATCGGTCCAAACAAAAGGTACATTCTTCCGAGTCAACTTCGTCAATGGTGCTGCAATAGACGAAAAACCTTGGACAAATCTCCGATAGTATCCTGCTAACCCCAAAAAGCTTCTAATTTCTGTCACACTGCTGGGTCTCTTCCACTCGATGACTGCTTCTATCTTGGCTGGGTCTACTGCTAACCATTCTCTTGAAATAATGTGACCCAAAAAGGAAACTTGTTCTAGCCAAAATTCACACTTGTTCAACTTCGCATAGAGCTGGTGGTCTCTCAAAAGCTGCAACGATGTCCTCAAGTGCTCTTCATGCTCCTCCTTACTCTTAGAATACACGAGGACATCATCAATGAACACCACTGTAAAGTGATCTAGGAACTCTGCAAAGACCTTGTTCATGAGAGCCATGAAGACTGCGGGCGCATTTGTCAAACCAAAAGGCATCACTAAGAACTCATAATGCCCATATCTCGTTCGGAAAGCTGTCTTCGCCACATCAGACTCTCTAACCCGCAACTGATGATACCCTGACCTCAAGTCTATCTTGGAAAAGTGTGTTGCTCCTTGTAATTGGTCAAATAATTCATCTATCCTTGGCAAAGGGTATTTGTTCTTGACGGTCACATGATTCAACCTTCTGTAGTCAATGCACATTCTAAGACTTCCATCCTTCTTCTTCACAAAAAGAACTGGCGCTCCCCACGGTGAAACACTTGGCCTAATAAAGCCCTTACTCAACAATTCTTGCAACTGAAGTTTCAATTCACCTAACTCTGCAGGAGCCATCCTATAAGGTGCAATTGAGATCGGTGCAGTCCCTGGAAGGAGTTCAATAGTAAACTCAACTTCTCTAATTGGTGGTAAACCCGGGATTTCTTCTGGAAAAACATCCGGAAATTCACACACTACGGGGATATCCTCCACCCCTTGGGACTGTTTATCCTCCGTGATAAACGCTATAAATGCCTCACAACCACTGCTCACCAATCTATTAGCTTTCAAAGCTGAAATGAAACCACTGGAAGACTTCTTCCTATTTCCCTGAAACATCAACTCTGTCTGTGGGCCTTGCAATCTGAAGGTAATGGTCTTACCAAAACAATCCATGGTAGCATGGTAGGTCTCTAACCAATCCATGCCTAAGATAATGTCAAAATCATGCATGTCTAAAATTATGAGGTTGGCCGGTAAATTGATATCTCCAAACAAAATCTGACAACTAGGGTAAAAGGTGGTACAAACAACATGTCTACCTACGGGTGTAGTGACGGTCAAACTATAATCCAATTCTACATGCTGTGCATCAATCTTCCTTGCAAACCAAGGGGATAGAAAAGAGTGTGTGGATCCTGGACCAAATAAGATCTGTGCTTCTACTCCACAAACAAGAAGTTTACCTTCTATGACGTCACCCGCTGCTTCAGCGTCAGCACGGTTGATATTGTACGCACGTCCCTGCTGGTGTGGCCTGTTCTGCTGCTGAATCTGTCTACCCTGGTTGTTTCTATTATGCGGTGGACGAGCATTCTGGTTCTGCACTTGCCTGCCTTGCTGTTGCTGTTGTGGTGGTGGTCTCATCTGAACTGGTACTGCTTGATTCGGTGATGCTGTCTGTCTTGGCTGCTGATATCTGTTGGCTTGACTCTGGAGGTGTGGGCAATCCTTGATTGCATGGTCCATTCCCCCACACTTGAAGCAAGCACCCGTTGCCTTGCGGCATTCGTGAGTAGGGTGGTTCTTGCCACAATGATTACAACCAGACTGTCTAACTTGAGTCTGTTCCTGTCTTGGCTTCTTGCCACTTTGCTGTCTTTGGTTTTGCTGTTGGTAGTGCTGCTTTCTATCCTGAATAATCTCGTTGTTGAACTCTTCAAATTTGTATGCCCGACTGACTGCCTCATCAAAGGTAACCGGTGGAATCACTCCCGAGACATCCCTCTTGAGAATGGGATTCAGCCCTTCCAAAAATTTGACGATCTTTTTCTGTTCAGTGTCAATAAGCTCGGTAGCATATCTGGCAAGCCTCTCAAACTTCGTGACATACTCCAAAACTGACATGCTCCCTTGTTTCAACTGTTGGAATTCAATTGCCTTCTGTCTCTTAACATGGGAGGGAACGTACTTGTCCGTGAAGTGTGTTTTGAAGGTTGTCCAAGCAACCTCATCCGCCATGACCTGGTATGGCTCTTTGACTATCTGCCACCAATCGTCTGCAAGCCCATAAAATAGAGAAGCTGTGAGGTTCACCCTCTCCTTGCCCGTGCAAACAAAAACGTCAAAAATCTTAGCCGTGTTCGTGAGCCAATCATCAGCTGTCAAAGGGTCTTCTTGGCCCGAGAACTCCTTGGGTCCCCTTTTCCTGAATCTCTCGAAGAGAGTATTAGGGTCATCAACCCTATTCTGGTACACCACATTTTGTGCAGCTTGTAGTTGAGGTCTGTTTTGAAGGGCCTCCAGAAGTTGCCTTTGGACTTGAGCCATTTCTTCATCTTTCTTAGCCATTTGCTCTTGAAATTTTGCTTGTGTTTCATTGGCTTGTCTCTGTTGCTCTAACATGGCCTGCATGAGTTGTTGGAACTGAGTGGCAGTAGGATTTTCGGATGGTTCTGCCTCATTCTGATTACTACCCGAAGCATGATGGTTGGGAGCTTTTCTTGGAGGCATGATGCTGTAAGACAATCTGTTAGCACATATATAGACATATTTGGGTTGGTCATGTTGTCTAGACAAACATTCTATCGAACTCACGAATCCTCGCCACGTTCCTAAGACTTTCTAGTTTCTTTTAAGTGCCTGAAACAAGTCCCGCTCTGATACCAGTCCTGTCGCGACCCCGGACCGGGATCCGGGCCCGCGACCGCCGCGGCGGCATGATTAACGGACAAACAAAGCACACCGCCGCCGCTTTGATTTTCCCACAGGTTTCCGCGGTGAGGATCCCAAGACACGGGTCGAGCTCACACGAATGGGTATGCGGAAGCGTGTAGCAAAACATGTCACACAAATCTTGAACGATAAGATACAAGAGACATATATATAATATCGAGACAAGGTATCAAAAGGGAATGTCATCAAAGCATTCCTATCAAGATTAACATTTCAATGTTTAACAAAAGTGTATTAGTTCAAGTTACAAAACCCAAAGAGGCCAACAAAGGCCAATACAACAAATGGAACCCCAAAAGAACAACCCAACATAACCCAAGCTAGGTGAAACGAGAGTCAAGATCCCGACCGGCGTCTAGATGACGTCGTTGGGCTGCCACTCGAGTGCTGGGGGTGGCTCAACAGCCTCCTCCGGGCACTCCTCGTCACGCGTGAACACTCCTGCACCTGGACACCAAAACCACAAGTATCAAACACGACGGTTTGGCAAATAAACAATTTAGGCATGAATAAACGAATTAATGCTAAAACAGTCCAAGATTTAAAATACACATTTCAATGCTTACGAAACTAGCACGAGTACATATAATATCATGAAAAGATAAATCCACATTGAGCTCATCCTTTCTCCGTCATACATGATGACAAGAGCAAGCACACACGACAAGCACGACACGAGAAACACGATCCACCGCCACACAAGGTAGACGGGGTATCCGGCCGCGGAACCGGACCACGAACACGCACGATGTGTCATTCAAGACACGACTAGTCTGCAGACAGTCCACAAGTTTAAGGACCCCCAGGTAGTGGATCAAGCTAGAAGGGCAGTCCAAGCTCAGTGAAATTCACTTATATCATGAATCCACAAAACACGGCAATACACGTTCGAAAGCACGACAAAACAAGAGGGAGATCATTTATAAAACACAACACGACGAGACTAGCAACTTAAGAAATGATTCCCTTTTCGATTCTTGAACACATCTTAAATACAAGCTTATACTTGAAAAATCATACAAGAACATGAGGATGCATGAAGCATCAAAACAAGAGTCAAAACATAAATCCATCGAGCATAGGCTAAGACTAAACCTTTGACCCTTGTGGACTTGAAAACCCAAACGTCGAAACTCTATATAACTTGGTGTCCCCGAAGGTAAGAGACATTTAGGAATTTCAAGTGCACAATGTCAAATGAAGGTCTAAAGCATAGTCTAGTTTTCATTCCTGCAAAATTTCTCCAAACACAGTTCTTTTTGTAACTGTCGGTCAACGCTCGGTTAACTGTCGGTTAACCGAGATCGATCTGTTGGTCGACAGAAGGTTTGACCGACAGATCCCAGCCCAGAATTTCTGCTCTCTGGAATTCGAGCCGACAGATCCTCGGTTGGCTGTCGGTCGACCGACGGCGAACCGACGGATGACCTGACAAAAATGTTGCTCTCTGGAATTCGAATCGACAAATTTCGGTTGGTGTCGGTCGACCGAAGTTGGACCGACAGCTGACCGACAGGCACGGGCAGTGCATTCTGTTCAGAATTTTTACAACTTTTTCTCCCTTCTTCACTTCCACATTTTTACCACCTGCACTCCCCAAGCCTCCATGCTTTCCAAGGGATTCATTCCACACATTATAGAGCATTCCATCCACAATTTGTCCATTCATTCCAAAGAGAAACATCAAGACATTCTTATAACAATTCCATGGAACTTAGAAAACCAACATGATTCTAAGAACTTGATAAATCATTAATGACAATACCAATAGAGAAACTGAAGTACATGGCTTGAAAGAATGTAGACATGACTAGCATTAAGAGAACTCACACAAAAATCATATCTTAATGAAGAAAAATGGAACCCTAATGCAATATACATGGAAAAATCCCAAAAAGTTCACTTGCCTCAATCCAAAGCCAAAGAAAGCTTAACAAAAACCAACAATGAGGGGTGCTCCACGAGATCTACACAAAACCCCCAAAAATGGAGCATACAAAAATCAACATTTTGGCCATTACAAATCCCCATTTCGAAAAATGGGTTTGAAACCATGAAAACCAAGCTCTAGGTGAGCTAAATGAACAACAATGAAAGAATGAAAAGGAATACTAACCAAGAGCTAGCTGAACAAGGAAGATAGAGCTAGAAGATGATGAATAGTGGGGAGGTTTGGCTCCCAAAAACGTCTAGCTGTAGCTTGAGAAGAGAGGAAGAGAATGGCGAAGTCGAATCGAAGATTGGAGTCTTCTTGTTAGATGATTTCAAGGGAAAAAGATCAAGAAGAGGGCTGCCTTCTCAACTCCACTCTAGGGCAAACCGTTGCAGGATTTTTGGAAGAAGAAAATGGAGGAGAGAGAATAGGAGATCTTTTATATGGGTTGAGAGGTGGGTCCCTCTCCAGCTGAACCTAAAACACTTAAAACATGGTCTTGTGGACCCCGGATGGGATCGATGAAGAAGAACAAAACGATCGTCGAAAAATCTAGTTTCGGAAAAGTATAATTTTGACATAGTTTCACGACTTCGAAAAGTGTGCCCAGATTTAGCATGAATAGACAGATTTACCCTTATTGGGCCAAAACTTGGGTTTCTGGGCCTCATATGCACGCAGGTTAAAAAACGAAAGTTGCCATAAATAATAAGACCATTCAAGAGAAATAAAAATCACATCCACATCAAAGATCTAGAACAAAAACCCATTCTTACACATGCACTCAGGGCGTCCCTGAGCGTGTCTGACTCATACTAAACGTCCTCAAAATCCCCAAAACTAAAATCCAGACTAAGTCTAATCACATTCTAACCCAACTAGTACTAAGACTCACTTAAGACTAAACGTTCACTTAATTAGTACTAATCGAGTTGGTCTGGGTCGAGGTCTAACACATATATGTTTTAATGAAATATAGATGTTCTGTTGTATTTGAATGAGGTGGGGAACATAGACTGCTCTCCGAGGGTCCCAAGTGTAATCATCATAATTTCTCGATCCTGTTATGTCATCACTTGACCTAGGTGTAGGCGGATGGGCAATCAATGGGTCACGCCTAGTGGCTCGATCGTGTTCCCAATGATAGCTAACGCAAATCCCTATGCCTTGGGGTGGGTGACCTAGAGACCTTGGTCTTAACGGATTCTAGATGGCGAGAATGACGGGTTTCTCTCACGGGTGATGGGGACCTAGAGTGATCACTAGGAGCTGGGATGTGGGATGCAGAACGGTGCCTCCTAAGAGACATACCGAGGATGCATCCTACGAGCATGGTCACTATTGATCTCAATGATTGCTGACTCATTGATCCTAGAGGACGAAGTATGAATGTGTCCAGGGTACTCCATGGACCTATGTGATTCCTGAAGACCAACACCCTATTGAGGTGGTTCAATCCGAGGAGACCATCAGGGTCGAGAGACACTTTTAACACCCGGAGGGAGACTCTCTTTAGAAGAAGATGCTCTCGAGCTGACAGAAGGGGTTGGAGAATGCGACTGTCGCTTGGACCAGTCATAGTCGGTCCCTTGCGGACCAGTTCTCTGGGTGGAGCTAGCTTGTGGAGTCTTAGTTGTGGGGTTAGGTATTTCTTAAATGATAAGACTTGTCCATATGTAAAAGTGAACTCTATTGTGGTAAATGGGGTTTGCTTCAGATTTTTAGACATATCATCATATAAGGGGTTGTATTGCCTTTGAAATTCATCATATGATTCGTGTCGGGATTTGTGAGCTTGTTGTGACCGTGGCGTGTGCCCCGGACCACGGAAACTAACCCTAGAAAGGGACGAATGTCCCTCCATGGCAAAAGAGAAGTGGAGGAAAGAAGGGAAAGCACACAAAAAAAAAATGTGAACAATAAAAAAAGAAGATCTGCACCTAGAAAATAGGTATGGGCCTAATCCTAATTCAATATAAACTAGGTGGCCAAAGATTCCAAGGCTCACTAGTGAATTTTGAAAAAAGGAATTTAAGTGCCTTATGTGTGGGAGGTGCAAGTGCTGACACCATAAAAGTCACTTTGCCTCCTCAATATCAAGAAGCCACATGAAACCGCATCCTACTACAAACAGGCAATGCTACTTCAAGCATCAGATCCTGTCAGAATCAAACAAAAACTGCTAGATCCTTCAAGACAGCCAAAAGAGGGGTACACATGAAATTTCAGGCCATTCCGACATCATTTGGCCTAACTTCACTCCTTCGACAGCTAAACAGGTGCTTCCGGCGGCGACAGTGTCGAAGACATCAAAACTTCAATCGCTAATGGATTGTCCCAAAATGACTCCAATAGGCTCCCTATCAAATTTCAGGACAATCGGACATCGGTTGACCGCACATCAAAGCTCGACATCTTTTTCGCGGCAAAATCAAGTCTAGTAGCGACGGCACCCCAAACGGCTTCAAAACTCAAATAAAAGCCCATGGTTGGCCCTATTTACTGCTCAAGAGGCTTCACCTCAAATTCTGTGTCATTCCGACATCGTTTGACCTAGTTTTGACTCTTAACGGAAAATCGGCTACAAAGTCTTCGGCTTTTCCAAAAAATGGGAAACTTTGTGCTCCGGTTTGTGTGGATTCTCGTCAAGTGTTCTCCAGGAAAATCAAGTCAATAATTGAGGAAAATCTTCAAGAAAAATACAGGAGAAAAAAGGAATGAAAAAGACCAAGAAACAGCCGAAAAACGGAGACCAAAGGGGACAAAACCCCCATGGTCCATGGTCGGCGGCGACCTTGCCCCATGGTCGCTGGCGACCCTGGGTGCATGGTCGGCGGCGACCCTGGAAATCCGGGTCGCTGGATTTCCGCTGGATGGCCCATTTTCCGATCCTCTTTGCGTTTTTGGAGTTCCAGCCCCTGTGATTTTCCAAAAATCCAATTCTTGATGCTTGAAAATGACTGATCTTCGCCAACATCTCGGATCCGCCATCAAGAGCATGAAATCATCATTGATCACTCCAAGATCGCCAACCGGCTAACCAAGGAAGGACTCTTTCTGTCTGACCGATTGAGAAATCAACAAGACAGATGTCACCGACACACTGGCATCAATCAATGTCTGAAATTACATCGCCATCCGACATCAAATAACATGTGGATCCATCGGCGATCGTCACAAGAAGAATTCCAAAAGACGCGGCACGGCCCGCGACTCTTCAAATGCCTCGTGGACCACTTAATGCTGTTAATTGACCCGTTTAATGCGGTCATTAACCCATTATTTTGGTCGGCCCAATCAGAAGCAAGCAAATGGGAGTTACAAGTCCAAACAATCATGGCATTAAAGCCATGAAACTCTCCTCATCATGGAGATTAAAGGCAATTAAATACCCATCATTCTCCATCGGCCAATCACAAGCCAAGAGAAAGGAGTTACAAAATCAAGAAATAAAAACTTGTAACTCCTCCCATCATGGAGCATCAATGCCATCAATGCTCATAAACCCACGTTATGGCCACCAAAAGGCTATAAAAAGGGGGTCATTCCAAGAAGAATAAATATCCAGAAAAATCCAAGAAATTCACACACACAGAGGGCTACATAGACACAGAGAGAGTTAGAAAATCCTAAAGAAACTCTACTGCAAGGCCACAAGGTGATCGAAGTCCCTTGGGGGGCCACCACCCCAAGGCAAAGCTCTTCCTCTCCTTCTATCCAACATGGCCTAAATGCGGCTTTTTTGCCCGTTTACTCGGTTTTTTTTTATTGGATATAGGACCTTCTATTGCTCTTTATCCTCTAAAAATCTGAAGTTAGAGCCAAACCAAAAGAATCAAAGCATCATGCGTTCTCATCTAAAGGACAATGGCGAAGTCCATACATGACTTGCGACCGTGGATCTAAACGAGCCCCCACAATCTCCTGAGAAGTTAGATCCCTTTTCTTTCTTTTCTAGTGTATTTTGTATTTTTTAAAGAGACAAAAAAATCACAATTCTTGTCTTTCACTATTGATGAGATTTGTAAATCGCCTTTCACGGCAAAATCGCCTTTCACGGAAAAAAAATCGCCTTTTACGGAAAAATCACCTTTCATGGCAAACAAACAAAAATCGCCTCCTACGGCATTCAAAAATGTTGTCTCTTTTCTTAAATATTTATGCAATTTGAAAAGTTAGAAAAAATGATTGATTTCCTTTCTACTTGTGAAGGTGAATCTCCGAATCATCACCACTTCAAATTTCAAGTAGAATAGAAAATCCGGCATACCCGTACAAAAAATGTTGATACCCGCTTTTCTCCTCCGCCGGACCCTGGCAGCCCCCGGGGCGGAAGGAGAGGACGAAAGCGGGGTCCATTAAGTTGTCACACCCTGTGGGACTCATTCATTTGAGAACGTGATGCTTCGATTCCTTGGCTCCTTTCTAGTTGGTGGCCTATGTTGTATCTTGCATCTTAAAAAAAAAAGCATGAGATGGGATTTCATTCACTCTTTCTCATTTCAAAGGAAAAAAAAAATCTGATTTCTCTTTTTTGGATTCAATTTTGGGAAATTTTGATCCTCTCTTCTTCGAACTTGATAACTCACAGAAATGTTTGCAGCTATTGTTCATATCGGGGAACGGGCCATCTTTTCTCTTTGATGAGTCCGATAGGGATTTTCAAAAACAAAAAAAAAATCATTTAAAAAAAAATCAATTCTCTCTCTTTTGGATTCAAATTCGAGAAACTTTGGTTTTTCCCTTTCGGATTTAGTGCTCGCAGAAATGTTTGAGCCTATGTTCGGATTGGAACACCATTCACTCTCTTTGATGAGTTCATTAGAAATCTTTCAAAAAAAAAGTTCAAAAAAAAAAAAAAAAAAAAAAACACACTAAGGTTGCACCAATTGCGTTCTTTGACCAAAGTGGATTTAAGAAAAGCCTTGTCCAGAGTGTGGAAATAGCTAGATTGTTCGAGGCAAGGGTCCTCCAAACGGATTCATTAAGTAATCCTACCCTTACCTGGGGGCTGATCTATCTACTAAGGTTTCATAAGACCAAATTGAAAACCTATGTACACCCTTCAAAAAAAAGTCTTCAAAAAAAAAAAAAAAACCATTTTCAAACAAAAAAAAAAAAAAAAAAACTTCCATCACTTTTGAGTTCCGATTTGACCATTTGCTCTCCTTTATGAATCCAATCTTGAACTTTCAAAAAGAAAATCCCATCTTGTGTCCTTTCCAAGGATGCGATTTGCAACATTTGTGCCAGCAGTGCTAGTACGTCCTTTCGGGTCTACTGTATTCGCGACCGACACATTTGTATCTCCAACCTTATATCATTTTACCTCGAGTGAGCCTTGCTTCTCGGTAATTTGAATTAAGGTCTACAATTGCTTCTAGCAGTTACTGGAATGCGACCATACTTGCATTTAGAACAATTGTATCATCTATGGCTTTTTGCCTTCTTCATCTTGCTTGGGCTGGGCCATGTCCCTCGAGCGATTTGAAAAGACAAAACCATAGTTTTTCTCCATTTATGATGACCATATTCTTGTGATTACTAATGGATGTGGTCTTGTTTCAAAAGTTTTCCAAACTAACAATGGCAGCTTCATTGACCATCACTTTTGATGAGAACAAGTACCAGCTCATGCTTCAAGATAAGTAAAATAAGCGCACTCATAAGCGCCATGCCAACTGCCGAAGCGTCATCTCCCTCGGCAACTCTCAAAGCATCGGGTTGACCTCTACTCCCCGGACTATCGTCTTCAGGTCGCTAGGACCATTCCCACTCCCCGCAAATTGTACCTGCTAAGAAGCAGAAAATCGCCCTGCAACGTGTCACTACCATGGCACCAAGGGCGATCACAAAGAAGCCTGAAGCCCGTGGCACTACCATGAAGCCCCAACCTACAAGAAACCAGGTTTGCCACAAGACCTGGTCCCCGAGGCCTTCACCAAAATAAAAAAGGTCCCAAACATCTACAAAGCCAGCATGCCTGGCCCCTCTCAAGGAGAACCGGTTCTACCCTCTCTCTTACATGAAAGAGGAGTAACCTACCCTCCGCCAAATGAACAAATCAACCCAGCATGAGCTGGCTTGCTCCTACAAGCCCAAAATCAAATCGTGCATCGTAAGGCCTCAGCAAAAACTCGCTGAAGCCCGCACTTCTGCGAATTGACCCTTCATTTCAACAGGGGCCGAGCTCGCAAAATTCAAAGCCTTACTGTGACAGGCAAAGGACCGCGTCCGGATCTTGTCCATGCCTAGCTTCAAAGAAGACAAGCTTAGCGGCTTCGTACGGGGGACTACGTCCTTCATCGCCAAAGCCCAGCCAGAGCTCACCGAAGCTTAAATTGCCTGTCCTATACGTCGCCGTGCGGCATATCGACAAAAGAGACTAAAGAAGCAAAGAATCCTGCATTCTACCTTCTAGGTCTCTAAAAAATGGGTCGAAAAAGAAAGACCCGACCAAGTTGTTGCTGTCCATATGGTTGGTAAAACCAGAAAATGCCAGAAGTTGGCAACCAAAATTCGTATCAAACATCTGGTGACTTGCAGCGTCTCCCGGACACGAAGACATCTGGAAGAATCCTTTATTCCTTTAAACCAAGGACATCGGAGTAACCCTTCCTCAAGCTCTTCTACCAAAAGAATGAGCCCCAGCTTAGTCACTAGGACGATTTCTTCGTACGAATCCCGATGGATGAATGTCTTGGCTACAAATTCTGAGCCACCTCACAATCCACCTCCTGATGAGACGACCACATGCATCTAACAATTGGAGCAAGGTCAGCAGAGGATCGAGACTCTCATGAAAAATCTTTTTCTCGCTTTTCACGCGCCCTTACCAAAAAGGACGTTGACGATATCCTCACCAAAGCAAAAGAAGAGGATACACTGAAGGAACATGGGATCAAGCCACCCTATCCCCTATGGATGGACTCGGTTCCGTTCCCTGTAAAATTTAAACAACCTACTCTCCAAACATATACGGGGAAAGGTTCAGCCAGACAGCATGTCATCCACTTCAAAATCCTGACGGGAGCTATCACGGATCAAGATGCCTTCAAGATCCGTCTCTTTGCAAGTACCCTAAGTGGTACGGCCTTTGAATTGTACTCCACTCTGCCGGAGGACTCCATCCAAAATTGGGTCATGCTGGAGACACGCTTCCTAACCCACTTCAAAGGTGAGGATCATCCTGTTACTATGGCTCAGCTCTGCAGCCTAAAACAGGGAGAAAATGAGTCAACATACGACTTCATTCATAAATGGAAGGCAATGGCATACAAGTGCGCAAATGTAATGCCACAAGTGTCACTGGTCGACATCTGCCGTAATAACATGAGAGCAAGGATCCGCTCCATGATCGTCGGCAACGAATCAAAAAAACTGAGAGAACTTCTAGAAGCTTCCATGGAGGCTGAAATGGATAATAGTATCCGGCGACCTTTGCCATTCAGAAGTGGACGTAGGTCACACTGACCGAACCACTATAATTTTCTCCTTCTCTCTCTACCTTAACTACTGCATTTATTTCTAATTACTTGACGGGTGGTGTGGAAGGTCAATTTGTGCATCATCAGTTTGGCGCCATCTGTGGGAATAGACTAAAATTCTTACTTCAAAACACTCTCTCCATTGAACTCATGGTGATCACCACCAGATCGATGAATCGACCTGAGGATAATCCATCACGAGAGGAGGAGGGTGCTCCTCCACCTACTAATCCCGTCCCAAATGCTCCTGTTCCAAACCCTCGGCAAATGTTGGAGACCATGCAACACCTGGTGGCCCAAAACCAGCAGATCCTGCAACTCATGCTCGCCGGGCAAGGAGGAGCACAACTTGGAAGAGCACAACCTGGGTGCTCCTGTCTGGGCGCCCCCTCTGGAGTCCCCTTGGGCGCCCCACATGGAGGAGCCCATCATGAGAGACCTCCACCTCCTCCTTCTGCTTTCCATGGGGAGGACCCTCGTCTCCAAGAGGATGAGGGTGAAAACCAAAGCATGGAGAATGGGAGTCATTTCCATGATCATTCCAAAGGAGCCCCCAATTGCTGGGACGAGAAAATTAAGGAAGTGCAAAATCAGCTGGGTGACGTCTTCAACGCTATGGAGGCGTAGGGACCTGAGACAGTGGATTACCTGGTAAGGCAAATAGACACGCCATTCAAACCCGACGTGGCGAACTACCCACTTCCTCGAAAGTTCAAAGTACCATCCGTGGAGACCTTTGACGGAATGAAGGATCCACTAGACCACCTCGAAACTTACAAAACTCTAATGCAGCTGCATAATGTCCCCGACGAGATCATGTGTAGGGCATTCCCAACCACATTGAAGGGTTCCGCACGACAATGGTTTACCAATCTCTCCCCAGCTTCCATTGCCTCCTTTGCTGAGCTAAGCAAGTCCTTCGTGTCGCACTTTATCGGAGGGCGCCACCACTAGAAGCCTGCCACCCACCTGCTCAGTATAAAGCAAGACAGGACTGAGAGCCTGAGGAGCTACCTCACTCGTTTTAACGAGGAGGTACTTCAGGTCGAAGAACCCGATGACAAGGTAACCATGACAGCCTTCTTGGGAGGCCTCCGTTCGTCGAGCTTCCTCTTCTCAGTAATGAAGCCCCCACCAAAGAGCATGCCAAAGCTGCTAGCACAGGCCCAAAAGTACATGAATGCTGAGGACATCACAAGGGCCAGACGAGGTGAGTCTTCCAGAACAGGGGAAAAGGGGAAGGAAAGGGACATGGACGACAAGAAGAAGACTAGCAACAAGCGAAGCAGGACAAAGAAGGTATCTGTCAAAGACCGGCTCGGACCTGCTCCGCAGAGAGACCGACATGCCTTCACTCCTCTCAATGCCGCTGTTGGGCACATCTTATTCCAGATCCAAGATGACCCCGCCATAAAGTGGCCTGGGAAGATGAAGTCTCCTCCAAACGGCAAGAACCCGAACAAATACTGTCGCTTTCATCGCGATCATGGCCATGACACTGACGACTGCTATGACCTCAAAAGGCAAATTGAGGACCTCATTCAACGTGGTCACGTACGCCAGTATGTTGTTGGTAGAGGACAGGCGCCACCACCACCTCATAACCAGGAAGATCAACAGCCCATTGGGGAAATTCACACCATATGGGAGGATTAGCAGAGTCACTCTCCGCCATGAAGGCCCACGTCATAAAGGCAAGGCACCCCGACGAAGTGCGCCCATCCAAGGCGCCCAGGCACGGCTCAGCAAGGTGATATCCTTCTCAGAGAAGGACTTGGAAAGAATCCAGCACTCCCATGATGACCCTCTGGTGCTCACCATGACCGTCGCCAATTTCCAAGTGCGCAGGATCCTGGTGGATAGCGGCAGCTCTATGGATATCCTATTTGCAGAAGCTTATGACAAGCTCAACCTGGGCAGGGAGAGACTGCAGCCTATCAAATCACCCCTCATTGGGTTCTCAGGGGAGAAGGTGTATCCCCTAGGGGCCATCACCTTACCAGTCATAGCCGGAGCAGCACCCCGAAGCTCCACAGTAATGGTTAACTTCCTAGTAATAGACTGCCCGTCAGCCTACAATATCATACTAGGGCGACCTACTCTTAACATATTAAGAGCTGTCCTCTCCACCTATCATCTCATCCTCCGCTTTCCAACCCCGAATGGAGTCGGGGAGGTCAGAGGGGATTAGGTAGCAGTAAGAGAGTGTTATGTCTCTCCTCAACGAAGACCAAGAAGCCGCAGGAGGCGTTGCAAGTTGAGATCTTTGACCCAAGGGATGACGCCACTACAGAAAGAGGAGAACCAGTGGAGGAACTCACCTCTGTGGTCTTAGATGAGGAGCATCCAGACAGAAGAATATACATCAGCTCTTCTCTTTCAGAGGATCTAGTTCGACAGTTAATAGACTTTCTGAGATAAAGCATGGACGTTTTCGCATGGTCACATGTGGACCTTGAAGGAATTGACCCTGAGGTTGCCACCCACTGCCTCAATGTTGACCCTCGCCACAAACTTGTTCGCCAGAAGCTAAGGGGCGCCTCGACCGAAAGGGCCCAAGCGATGGACAAGGAGGTGGGGAAGCTAATAGAGAATGGGGCGGTCAGGGAAGTAGCATATCCTGAATGGCTCTCAAATGTGGTAATGGTAACAAAAACCAATGGGAAGTGGTGCCTCTGCGTCGACTTCACTGAGCTCAACAAGGCGTGCCCAAAAGATAGCTATCTGCTACCACGGATTGACCTCCTCATCGATGCCACAGCAGGGCATGAACTGCTCACCTTCCTGGATGCATATTCTGGATACAACCAGATCAGCATGCACCCCCCAGACCAGGAGAAGACATCATTTATCACTCCGAAGGGGACCTACTGCTACAGGGTCATGCCCTTCGGGCTGAAGAACGCAGGTGCAACCTACCAACGGCTGGTAAACAAAATCTTCCAGTCTCAGATCGGGTGAACAATGGAGGTTTATGTGGATGACATGTTGGTGAAGAGCCTTGCTGCAGCAGATCACATTGACCACCTTCAAGAAACTTTCAATGTCCTCAGGTCCTATCGCATGAAGTTAAACCCTGAGAAGAGCGCCTTTGGCTTAGGATCAGGAAAGTTCCTAGGCTTCATGGTCAACCAGAGGGGAATTGAGGCAAACCCCGACAAAATCAAGGCTATCCTTGACATGAAGTCGCCCTCCTCCACCATGAAGCTCTAGCGCCTCAATGGGAGGATCGTAGTACTTAACAGATTCGTCTCCAAATCTGCAGAAAAATGCTTGCCTTTCTTTAAGATCCTCCGAAAAGCTTTCGAATGGGGACCTGAGGCAGAAGAGGCCTTCCAAAGACTCAAAGCCTACTTGGCTGCACCTCCCCTCAGTTCGCATGCTACACCAGGCGAGGTCTTATATTTGTATCTTTCTGCTCACCGTCAGCAGTCAGCTCCGTCCTCATCAGAAACCATGATGGAGTGCAAAAGCCTATCTATTATGTGAGCAGAGCATACCGAGGAGCAGAAATCAGGTACTCGGGGCTAGAGAAACTAGCACTCGCCCTCATCTCGACGCAAGGCGCCCACGACACTATTTTCAGAGCCATACAGTCGTTGTGATTACAGACCAGAATCTAAAGAGAGTTTTGGGAAAGCCAGATGTATCCGGGAGACTCCTAAAGTGGGCAGTGGAATTGGGCGAGTTCGATATCCAGTACCAACCAAGGGTGGCTATCAAAGCACAAGCTCTGGCAGATTTTGTTGCTGAGTTTACGCAAGCAGAAGGGGAGGCAAATGAGCCTTCCACGCCCTAGACATCAAGCCCGGACCCACAAAGTAATATGACACTGGCGAGGACACCCAGAAGGGCGCCCAGACACTCCCAGGCGCCCAGAGGTCCACTCCAGGCGCCCAGATCTCCATCCTAGGAGCCCAGACAACCTCAGGCACCCAGAGATCCACTCCAGGCGCCTAGATCTCCATCCCAGGCGCCCAAGCATCTCTCCCAGGCACCCAGACACTCTCAGGCGCCCAGAGATCCACTCCAGGTGCCCAGATCTCCATCCTAGGCGCCCAGACTTCCACCTCAGGCACCCAGACAACCCCAGGCTCCCAGCCTGGTGCCCAGGTTCCCAATGGGATCTCCGACTCTTCTTCTCTGGCACTTTGGAAGCTCTATGTTGATGGCTCTGCAACCAGTGAGGGAGGTGGAGCAGGCCTAATTTTGATCAGCCCCGATGGTACACCCCTCAAGTATGCAGTGAAGCTCCACTTTACTGCCTCCAACAATGAAACAGAGTATGAGGCCCCTCTCTCCGGCCTGAGATTGGCAGTCGAAATGGAAGCCCAGTACCTTGCCGCTTACAATGATTCCCAACTGATAGTTAATCAAGTAAAGGGCGAGTTCGAAGCAAAAGGAACAAGAATGCAGGAGTATCTCGGCATGGTGAAAAAATTGATCCCGAGGTTCCATTACTTCCAAATCTGTCACATCCCAAGAGAGGATGACATGGCCGCAGATGCACTCGCCAGGCTCGCCTCATCCTTGGAAGCCCCACCGGGAGAACCAGCACTCATTGGTCACCAGTTCGAGCCAAGCAAGTTAGAGTGGACACCGCAAACGTCAACTGCACTTCTGCCGAATCAAACTGGATGACCCCAATAAGGGCATACCTCCAAGAAGGTACATTACCAGATGATCCCCTCGAGGCCAAGAAGCTTAGGGTGAGAGCTTCTAAATTCACTCTCTTACAAGATATCCTCTACAAGAAAGGTTACTCCTTGCCATTGCTGCGGTGCCTTTCTCCCGAGGAAGCTAACTATGCCCTGCGGGAGATCCATGAAGGAATTTGTGGGAATCACTCTGGAGGACGCTCCCTCACCCACAAAGCACTCAGACAAGGTTACTTTTGGCCTAGCATGGTAAAGGACGCCAAGGAATTTTCCAAAAAATGCGACAAGTGTCAATGCTTCGCCACTGTGCCTAGGCAACCACCGGAGGAGCTGACAACCATTTCGAGTCCATGGCCTTTCTCCAAATGGGGCAACGACATCCTGGGCCCCCTTCCTTTGAGTAGAGGACAATGTAAATTCGTAGTGGTCGCCGTCGACTACTTCACAAAGTGGGCGGAGGTAGAACCCTTAGCAAAGATAACAGACTCCAAGGTTAAAGACTTTGTCTGGAAAAACCTAGTCTGCCACTTCAGGATACCCCACGCCATTGTCAGTGACAATGCAAAGCAATTTGACAATAAGCTCCGCAATTCTTTCTGCTCCGACCTTCAGATAAAGCAGCCTCATTCCAGCCTGGCACACCCGCAAGCAAACGGGCAAGCAGAAGTCATGGTAAGAACGGTCCTACGCAACCTAAAGATAAGGCTCGAAAGAGCGAAGGGTCTTTGGGTCGACGAGCTCCCAGGTGTATTATGGGCCTATCGAACCACGCCAAGAACTCCTACTGGGGAAACCCCTTTCTCCCTCGCTTTTGGAACTAAGGCGGTCATCCCTGTCGAGATAGGGGTACATTCTCTAAGGGTCCACCACTACGACCCCATCACCAACGAGGAAGGACTCCACATCAACCTCGACTTGGTAGAAGAGGCAAGGGAGATGGCTGTGGTCCGCAACGCAGAGTACAAACGACGCATGGCAAGGTACTACAACTCGAAGGTAAAGCCTCGTTCCTTCCAACCAGGAGACTTGGTCCTCAAAAAGGTGATCCTCGCCACAAAGGATTCCCGTGAAGGAAAGCTGGGACCAAATCGGGAAGGGCCATACCTCATAACAGAAGTGGTGAGGCCAGGCACTTACAAGATCTAGAACTCTGAGGGAAAGGTCTTACCCCATCCATGGAACGCGGAGCACTTGAAGAGGTACTACCAATGACATCTTGAGAGAGTCAAAATAGTAGAACTTGGGGGCCTAATTTTATTTTCTACCTTTTTTGGAATTGTTACCCAATATTGTTTGACGTGGATGAATAAAATTTTCTACGTTTTACTCCAAAAAAGATCCTTGCACTTTCATTTAGTTTCAAAGGAGTATCAGTACAAAAGTTAGGCTACAAACTGCCTTTCCAAAAGTTAGGCTATAAACTGCCTTTCTAAAAAAAAAAAAAAAAACATCAAAAGTCCCCAACACTCTAATCACTCTCATAGTCGTCCTCCTCCTCCTCCTCGTCATCCTCAGCATCAGCAGAGCCTCATTACCATCATCAGGCGCCTCGGTTGGTACGAAGCCTGAGAGGTCAATATCAGGGAAAGCAGCGGAAATCTTCCCTCGGAGCTCATCATAACCATCAATGAAGGCATCTGCAAGGCCATTTGCTATGTCCCTTTCAGCTAGGGTAGCCCTCTCCTCAGCCTGTGAAGCTCTCTCATGAGCCGCCTCCACCTCTGTCTCCACGGCAGCCTCTCTGAGCGTCGCCCTCTCACGGGTCTTTGCAAGCTCAGCCTCACTGAGAGAAGCCCTCTCATGGGCCTTCACAAGCTCAGCCTCCCTGAGAGCGTCCCTCTCATGGATCACTAAGAGTTCAGACTCGAGCTTAGTTGCCCTCACACGGGCCTCCTCAAGCTCAACTTCTAGCTTGGCTGCCCTCTCATGGGTAGCCGAAAGCTCAGTCTCAAGTCTGGTCGCCCTCTCACGGGCCGCCATGAGATCAGCCTCAGAAGCCCTGCCAACAGCTTCAAGAGCAGTAATCCTTCCTCGAGCAGCAGAGAGCTCCTTGTGCATAACTTCATTGTCCTGTTTTAGCTGACCGTGAGATCGGGTCCTTGAAAGCAAGTAGACAGATGCAGTCGAAGCCTGGAAGGATAAAAGACAGAGAAAATGACAAAATGCATAAGAAAAGTCTGGAGAATGGGAGACAACAGACCCTTACCTGAGCCAGACCTTCCAAAAAAGTGTTGATATTCCCTTCGGTGCCCAGAGTATTAATCTGAGTAACTTCGGGTGGAAACACAAACCTCTCGAGCTTTTCGCTGATGACCAGCGGGTTGCCCAGCATGGGACCAGCCCAAGTCGGCACCCCTGTAAAAGTTCCCATACGAGGACACAAATGAGGGGTAAAAGGTGTGACTAGCAAGGAAGACTCCGGAGTAGCAGTCGTAACTGAAGAGGTCACTAGCTGAGGAGGCACCACAGGAGGGGTCACTTGATGGGAACACGCCCGAGGCTCCGCTGGAGGGGTTGCTAGAGGAGAGCTCACCTCGAACGGCACCGGCAGAGAGGTCACCTGGGAGGCATTACCTATCCTTGCCGCCTTGGAAGGAGGAGTGCTCCTACCAGAAAGGCGGGACCCAATCACTTTTCTATCTATTTCTACAGAAGTAAAAGTGTTACTTATATGAAGAACACCAGGTAAACGAAAAACGAAGTACTAGAGCAGAAGTAACGCACCCTTTCTTTTAAAAGAAGATCCCGGAGAGGGTACACCAGCCCTACCACTTTCTTTGGGCAAGAGAATTCCCAAGTCTTTATCAGGATAAGCCCTCACGACCTGCAACTTCCACTCCTGATCCATGGAGAGAACAGGCGGATCTACAAAAGGATAATTGGTACACACACATA
This sequence comes from Umbellularia californica, assembly GCA_028538565.1. Taxonomy (NCBI): domain Eukaryota; kingdom Viridiplantae; phylum Streptophyta; class Magnoliopsida; order Laurales; family Lauraceae; genus Umbellularia; species Umbellularia californica. The sequence goes on along the minus strand of JAPQWN010000002.1, from coordinate 58,333,754 downwards.
TATATATATATATATACATAAATAAAAAAAAGGAGCAAGTGAAGGGTGTACCGAGTTTTTTGGTGACACCCCATCATGTTGGTACGAAAGCCCGATCTGACTCTGAGACCCACTCGCCGCCAACGAATAAGAAGCGAGATTTCCAGCTATGACAGTTGGAGCGTAATCCTATGAGCAACTTGCCACCCCTCGTGGTAAAATAGTACCACCCTTTGTTAGGGGTAGGAGACTCGCTCAAGTTATAGGCTGCATGGAACTCCACAGGAGAAGCATCCTCGTGATGCACTTTCCTCCACAATGCAAGAAAGCCTAGCAAGACTCTCGAGCCATTGGGCTCCAACCGCCCCAGGGTCAATGAAAAATAATGCAGAATGTGACAAATGGAAGAGGACATGGGGAACCTGAGCCCAGCTTCAAGCATCTCCTCGTAGATGACAATGTCACTAGAGGAGTCATCGCAAGCAGGCTCATCCGTCTCAGCCCGGCGGCACAACACAGTCATGTTAATGATAAGCAAAAACGATCCTCAAAATGTCGTCATCAGTATTGAGCAAACTAAAAAGAGTACTTACTTTGGATCTGTCATCGTCAATAGCAGTTTTGCTTCAATACTTTTCGTTGCGAGGGCGCAAAACTTTGCCTGAGACACTGCCTGGAGGACTAGGAATCTAATTTTATTCCACGCGAGTAGACTGCTTGTCCAAGCTACCCAACCCGAAAACAGGTTCACTTGACCTACCTGACGCAAGGAAGAACAATGCCTCACGCCTGCCATGCTTGCCCGAAGCCTTGCGCCTGCACGGATCAGTGCTCAAAGGGGCGCCCACTCTCTCCTCGCTTATTTCCCTCGTCTCATCTTGCTCACCCAGCACGCGAGCTGCTCTCCCATCAAGGACAACACCTCCAGAGCCTGGGGCACCCAGCCCATTAGAGCCTAGGGCGCCCAGCCCATCAGCGCCTGGGGCGCCCAGCCAATCAGCGCCCAGGCCCTTGGCGCCTAGGCCAGCAGCGCCCAGGCCAGTGGCGCCCAGGCCAACAGCGCCCAGCCCTTTGGCGCCCAGGCCAGCAGCAGCAGCAACACCTGGGCTGGTAGCGCCCAGCCCTTTGGCGCCCAGGCCAGCAACAGCAGCAGCGAGCCCCTTGGAGCCCAGGCCAGCAGCAGCAGTAGCGCCTGGGCTGGCAGCGCCCAGGCTAGCAGTGCCTGTGCAGGTGGCGACCAGGCCAGCAGCAGCAGAAGCGCTTGGGCTGGCAGCGCCCAGGCCAGCGGTGCCCAGGCCAGCAACGCCTGGGCTGGCGGTGCCCAGGCCAGCAGCGCCTGGGCTGGCAGAGCCTGGGCTGGTGGCGCCCAGCGGCGGTGTCCAGGTCAGCAGCAGTGTCTCCTTCGTGGGCTGCTCAACCACTGCGCGGGCGGCATCGCCTGTTGCACCTTGCTCACCCGGATGCTCTATCGTCCCGCAGACTTCAAGCCCTACCTCCCTCCTTTCAATGGAATGGGAAAAGCTTGGGTTCTCAAGGCTTACAAAAATGGGTTTTTAATCTCTAGAGGAAGGAAATGGGGGAATAAAGAAGGAAGCTCCTATTTATAGCCTAGGGTTTTCAAAGATGAAAGAGCCCAAATTGAAGGACAAGGGCTCTCCTAAAAACCCAAGTAGAAATGGAAAAGTCTGAAGGTGTGCGGGGAGGCGAAATACTTCAGGAATGGAGAAGGAGCCTGGGTATCTAAAATACCCCCCTCTCAAAGTTTCCTTAGACACGGGGCATTGGGGGGCAAATGATGGGTTAGACCCAAGTGACCCAATCCATGCTGAAAACCCAGGGCTCAAATTTATAAAGACCCGGTAAGCCCAATAAGGTCCAGTCCCAAAGAAATCCATAAGCTTGGCCACGTCATCAAGAGAGCAACCGGGAGCCTCACCCTCACCGCCTTGGAAATAGTAAACCCTCATCTCGTCTTTTACCAAGTCTCGTGGAGGATATCTCAACCACCTCGTCCGTCGAGAATAATTCGTGAGCTCCATCGAAGTAGTTATTTAATTGCTGTAAAGTCGCCCCAATCTGTTAGGGGAAGACTATAAATCGAAAGCCCCACCAACACTTGGGGGGCAAGAAAAACTTTCTCCCCTGAACACAACTATCATCTCACTCTCAAAGCTTGTACTCTTTGCACACTTGAAATATAAAAGTATCTGGCGACCTTTGCCATTCAAAAGTGGACGTAGGTCACACTGACCGAACTACTATAATTCTCTCCTTCTCTCTCTACCTTAACTACTGCATTTATTTCCAATTACTTAACGGGTGGTGTGTAAAGTCAATTTGTGCATCATCAAATTTCATGCTAGAATCCCAAATATGGCCGCTGAGACCATGTAGATGTCCTTTTCTTTTCTTTTTGTGTCTTGGATCTCTTTTTGCATTAAGTCCCAAAGATGGGCTATAAGTGGTATAGTGCAGGTGGAATGAGATTGGTTTTGGCTCAGGTTGGATGGGTCAGTAAAGTGGGTTTTGGTATGATGATTGGCTAGATTGTAGGTGGGTTGGCTGGTTCAATGGCTTCATTGGGTTATGGGCCACTTTTTTGTGGTTTGGTTTGGGTTGAATAGGTTCTGGTGGGTACTTCGGTTAGGAGCGCTGGGAGTGGGTAGTGGTGTAGAGGTGGCTGCTTAGGAGAACAGGGATATGTTATTAATTTGGTGTGGCTATTTGGCTAGGAGGATTGGGAGAAGAGAAAGAAAATAATGGAGAGAAAAATAGATGGTGTGTAGGGTATTTCCATAATCCATAAATTGTCTCCCAGTTCGGTAGCAGTACCAATTGGGGTGCTTGCTCTGAGTTCGGTCTCGTTCAGTTCGGCCAGCAGTACCGAGACCCGATCTACATCGGTAAAAAGAACCGAACACACTCCCTTGGAGGTCGGTATCTCATATTCCAGCAGTTAAAACCTCAACCCCGGATCCTCTCCAGTTCGGCCACGAGCTGAGGTGAATACTGGGTGTCTAGATCTCCATTATGAGATGGGACAGCTGCAGTACACAGCACCCTAACAGATAGGGTGGCCGCCAAATACTGATAAGGGACCTTCCCTATCATGTCCACATTTATGTGAGAGATTTGAGGGGACGTCCGATGGGACAAGTATCCTCATCTACTTTGATCCTAGGGTTGGGCTGATGGGACAAGTATCCCCACCTACCTCCACTATGGAACCTTCTACTCTCTCCTACATATACCTGCATGGTAATCCCATAAAAGGTATGCAAGAATACAGTCTATATCCTGTTATTACTGCTCACATCTTCTTCCTCACTTCACCCTAGTTCAGTGACTGCACTAACTCAGGCGTAGGAGTGCCTTTGGCTGACAGCAGCCTCGGGCCCTGACCTCTGTTTTCTCTTCCCTTTCAGATTTCGGATCATCAGAGACGTCCCTATTCAGCTTAAACAGCCTCTCTGTAAACCCTCATCACCACCTAAACCAAGTCCGTAATTTTTAGGCACGTACAATTTGGCGCCGTCTGTGGGGATCGATCTGAAAAATCCATATTTTCATCCTAACAGCCATGCCTCCTAAGGCTAAGAAGGGAAAGAGCGTTGTTGGACCGTCCAGGTCCAGCCAGCCAGAGACATTCTTGTATCTCATGCCGCCTCCACTGGTAAGGAACCAGGCAGGGGCATTAGTAACAAGTCAGCAAAGAGATACCAGGCAAACACCACCCAACCCTCAGTCGAGAAGAGCGGAGGGGGAACCTGATATTCGAAGTGTAGGGTCACCCGTCACGGTGACACACTCATCATCAAGAGGTGCACCATCATCAGCGGTCCTGTAGCAGTACGGGCCCGGCCAACGTCGTCTTAGGCAGAGCGTCCACGTCTGGACGTTGTTTTCACCCAAGTACCCCGCAAGGACGTTCCTCCTCAGGAACAGTCCCAACGAGGTAGGACTCCTGTGCAGTCTCATCCTCTTCGGTCTCATCACGAAGACCACATGGAAGAGGACCATGTCCACCTCGGTGACGAAAGTGACGACGACACGGCCCTAGAGGAAGATGTTGAAGCCCAAGCTGAAGCAATCAAGGCTCAGAACCTCGTCATTGAAGAACAAAAGGAGCAGATCCTCCAGCTCCAGCGACAGCTGGAGGCAAAGGACAGAACCCTGCCCGAAGCCTCTCACACGCCTCCACCTCAGCTGCAAGCTCGGCGGGGCCCCGAGGGTCAGCCAGACCTAAGGGAGCAACTAAACGAGAGACGTGCCCGAGCTCGGGAAGAGGGCTCGAGTAACACTCACGCCAGCGCCGACCAGCAGCAGTGCCGGAGGCAAAGGCTGAAGACCGGGGCCGATCCCGACATGGCTGCTTATATTGATCAGCAAATTAAGCTGGCCGTGCAGCAGAACCTGGAGCATGTTGGCCTCGCTCGAGGTCGGTTGGCTACCAGATATAGTGACATCCACGGCACATCTCCATTTACTCGGGAAATCAGAGATCATCCTCTCCCTGATAAATTCAGCGTCCCACGCTTCAATCTTTATGACGGAACGTCAGACCCCGAAGCTCATCTCCGACACTTCACCCAGAAGATGTCGGTATTCAGCGGCGACGGCAACCTCGACTGCAAGGTTTTCTCCTCCAGCCTAGGTGACTTCCCTCTTCGGTGGTTTTGTGCACTCTCCGAGGGATCGATTTTGAGCTAGCGACAGCTCCGAAACTCCTTCGTCGAGAAGTTTCAAGCACACCGGGTCATCCCGAAGACCGACGCCGACCTGATCTCCATCAAGATGAGGCCGACCAAGAATATCACTCGATTCGCCAAAAGGTTCTGGACCATCTACAGCGTAATCGAAAATTCCAACGACGAGGTAGCCGTCACGGCCTTCCAACAAGCTTTGCTACCAGGCAATGAGCTTCGGAAGAAATTGGTGCGTCACCCCACGATTTCGGTAAAGGCACTCATGGCCCGGGTAAACCAGTATGTTGAGCAAGAGGAGGACGAAATCCGAGCCCGGGAAAGCCATAATGTTTGGCAGGAGGGCCGTCCTTCGAGGAAAGAAAGGAGGCTTGCTAAGAAAGAGGCGGATCGAAATAAAGAGCCATCTAGCTCGGCAGCACGTTCTGTCCCCACCTCGGGAGGCAGCACAAGGCCGAAATCAAGTGGCACTTCTTACAGAGCAGTCAATACCCTTTTCAAGGAGCCTATCTACAAGCTCCTCGGCAAGATCCAAGCCCAGCCCTTCTTCAAATGGCCCCAGCCTATGAAAAGTGACGCTGCCTCCCGAGATCAGAGCAAGTTCTGTGCCTACCACAAAGATAGAGGACACAGAACCGAGGATTGCCATGCCTTCAAGGCGTACCTTGAAAGGCTCGTGAAAGATGGGCACCTCAGAGATCATATCAAAGAGGAGGGTAGAGTAAACCAAGCTCAGCAGCACCACTCCGACGATCGAGATCTGTAGGGACCATCGGCGTCATTCACTTGGCCCCCGCCCCTAAAGGTAGTGACTGGGCCCGCGCCGAAGCCAGGAGGGCACAGCACGGCAAACAAGTGATGATGGCCGAGCTTGGTCCCACTGCAAAAAAGGCACGTATAGAGAGGCCAAAAATTTGGTTCTCTGACAAAGACTTGGCCGGGGTCCACTGCCCCACAATGATCCTCTTCTTCTAACTATGAGGTTACAGAACTTCAATGTCAAGAGGATCCTAGTGGACCCCGGGAGCTCCTCAGAAATCCTCTATTTAGATTGCTTCAAAAGGATGGGTCTGAAGGAGGAGGACCTTCAGGAAGCTTGCACCCCATTGGTGGGTTTCAGCTCCAAGACGGTGTACCCCAAAGGGAAGATCTCCCTCAAGGTCGAGGTTGGAAGGGCCCCCATGACAGCAGACTTCCTGGTGGTAGATGCTCAATCTCCATACAATGCCATCATGGGAAGAATCTGGCTCCATAACATGGAGGCTGTCCCCTCCACCCATGACCAGAAGCTCAAGTTCCCATTACAGAACGAGAACGGGGGTTTTGAAGTTATCATAGTCCGTGGTGACCAAGAAATGGCCAAGGAATGTCTCATGGCCGTGGTCCCCGAAGATTCAGAGCTGCAGCGAGTCCACATGACCGAGCTCGAGGTCGAGCTTGACACTGTGGGCCGAACTCCCGAGCAGAAGAGCATTGAAGACCTCACCGAAGTCAGGATCGATCCCAACAATCCGGAGAGATTCTTCATGCTCGGTAGCCAGCTTACTGAGGAGGAAAGGGCTGAAATACTCGACTTCTTGTTAAAGAATAGAGAGGTCTTCGCCTGGACCCCATGTGAAATGCCTGGCATCGCCTCCGAGGTCATGAGCCACAAGCTGAATGTAGATCCCAAGCATAAACCCGTTGTCCAAAAGACTCGCAGGACGGGCGCCGAACAAACAGAGGCTGTGGCCGAGGAAGTCAAAAAATTGCTAGAAGCCAAAGCTATCAGAGAAGTCCACTACCCCGTGTGGTTAGCCAACACGGTTGTGGTGAGAAAGAAGAATGGGAGCTGGAGAGTCTGCGTAGACTTCACTGATCTTAACAAAGCCTGTCCCAAAGACAGCTTTCCCCTTCCGAAGATAGACCAGCTGATTGATGCCACTGCCGGGCACGATAGGATGAGTTTCCTCGATGCCTACCGAGGTTACCATCAAATTCCCATGTATGAGCCTGATCAAGAGAAAACTGCGTTCATAACACCCAGAGGCACCTACTGTTACAAAGTAATGCCCTTCGGGTTAAAAAATGCCGGTGCGACTTACCATAGGCTGGTGACCACAATGTTTCAGGACCAGCTCGGCAAGACAGTCGAGGTCTATATCGATGACATGGTCGTTAAGTCTAAAAGGTCACAGGACCACTTAATTGACTTACATCAAACCTTCTCCGTCCTCAAGCAATACAAGCTCAAACTGAACGCCTCCAAATGTGCATTTGGCGTCGGCTCGGGCAAATTCCTGGGCAGCCTGGTTACTAGACGAGGAATAGAGGCCAATCCCGATCAAATTTCGGCGATCAGGGCCCTACAGAGTCCGACCTCGGGAAAACAGGTTCAGAGACTTACCGGAATGGCAGTAGCACTGAACTGCTTCATCAGCCGCACTTCAGATAAATGTCGTCCCTTCTTCCAGCTCTTGAAAAAGAGCTCAGGGTTCAACTGGACCCCGGAGTGCGAGAGTGCCCTCCAGGCACTCAAAGTATACCTCTCCTCCCCTCCCCTGCTATCCACCCCGAAACGGGGTGAGGTCTTGTATCTATATCTGGCAGTTTCGGACCATGCAGTAAGCTCTGTACTCGTACGAGAAAATGACAGGCAGCAAAAGCCCATCTACTACACAAGCAAAATCCTGCTGGATGCCGAGACGAGATATCTACCATTAGAGAAGCTCGCATTTGCACTCGTCAGTGCGTCCCGCAAGCTCTCCCACTACTTCCTGACATATTCCATAGTGGTTATAACCAAACACCCACTCAAGTCCCTTCTCAGAAAGGCAGACTTTTCCGGAAGAGTGTCTAAATGGGCTGTTGAGCTGGGGCAATATGATATTCAATATCAACCCAGGACGGCCATCAAAGCTCAAGTGCTGGCCGACTTCATCGTGGAGTTCACCTCTCCTAGTTCGGCACCGAGCCACCTCGACACCGAACTGGAGGGCCAGGAGGTGGAGGCAACCACTACTACCAAGACCGAACAGGAGCGGTCCTGGAAATGGTTCCTCGACTCATCTTGGAAAGTCTTCGTGGATGGATCCTCAACCTCCAGAAAGCCTGGCACTGGCATCGTCCTCCAGTCTCCAGAGGGCCTTGTCATTGAGCAAGCCCTGACTCTTGACTTCAAAGCATCTAACAATGAAGCCGAGTATGAAGCACTAATTGCAGGGCTGAGCAGCGCAAAAATCCTGGGGGCACAACAACTGGTGATATTCAGCGATTCACAGCTGGTAACAAGCCAACTCAATGGAGATTACCAGGCCCGTGACGACAGGATGGCAGCCTACCTAACCCATACCAAGCAACTTCTATCTCAGTTCCAAAAGGCTGAAGTCAGGCAGATCGGCCGAGATTCCAACTCTCACGCCGACGCACTTGCAAACCTGGCCTCTGCTGTCGTGGCAGGAAGAAAAAGAACTGTCGAAATATAAGCACTAGACAGACCAAGTATAGAACTCCACCCACCTTGGCAGATAACGTGTATTTATCTCGGCCCGAGCTGGATGGATGAACTCATCTCCTATCTCAAAAATGATCAGCTTCCCGAAGACAAGAACCAGGCCTACAAAGTCAGGCTAAAAGCAGCCCGATTCTGGCTCTCTCCGGATGGCAAGCTCTACAAAAAGTCCTACAATGGCCCTTACCTCCAGTGCGTCCATCCAAGCAAAGTCGAGGACTTCCTTTATGAAATCCATGAAGGGATCTGCGGCAGCCACATCGGAGGTCGGTCACTGGCCTACCGAGCTATCAGCCAGGGTTATTGGTGGCTCTATATGCAGAAGGACGTAGAGGTCTATGCCAGGAAATGTGAGAAGTGCCAGAAGTTCTCTCACTCTCTCCATCAACCCGCGCATGACCTAAGTCCTCTTTCCAGGCCCTGGCCCTTCGCCCAGTGGGGACTGGACCTGGTGGGACCCCTCCACCGAGCTCCTGGGAATAAAAGATGGTTAATAGTAGCTACTGACTATTTTACCAAATGGATAGAAGCTGAAGCGTTGTCTTCCATCACCGAGAAGGATACCAAAAACTTCGTATGGAGGAACATCGTAACAAGGTTTGGAGTGCCTCGAGCCTTGGTCACGGATAACGGGACCCAGTTCGACTCCAACTTCTTCAAAAACTTCTGTCAAGAATTTGGCATCAGAAACTACTTTTCTACTCCAGCATACCCCCAGAGCAACGGACAGGCCGAAATCTCTAACAAGGTAGTGCTTGATAGACTCAAAAAGAGACTAGATCGAGCCAAAAGGAGATGGGTCGAGGAACTTCCAAGTGTCCTCTGGGCATACAGGACCACCCCGAGACGCTCGACCTCGGCTACGCCCTTCTCCCTAGCCTACGGGATGGAAGCCGTGATTCCACTTGAGGTCGGCCTACCGACCCTCAGGTCGGAGTTATTTGATCAGGGCCGGAACGATATGAACCTCGCCACGGAGCTCGACTTAGCTGAAGAGCGGAGGGAATCAGCAGCCATTCGCCTCACCTCTTATCAGCAACAGTTGGCCAGGGGTTACAATCTGAAGGTCAAAGAAAGAAAATACTCACCTGGAGAGCTGGTTTTAATAAAGACACTTCCAGCAGATAAAAATCCCAGCGAAGGAAAGTTCGCACCGAACTGGCATGGGCCGTTCAAAGTGACTTCGGTAGCGGGGCAGTCTGCATACAAGCTTGAGGACATGAAGGGTAGAGAACTACCACGTCCATGGAATGCCACGCACCTCAAGAAATATTACTTTTGATGTGTATTCAGATATCGAAAGTTAATAAAATCGATTCTTTTTTTCAGAATATTTTATTTTCCTTTTCAAAATCTGGCCAAGTTATAGAGCTCGGCATTGGTAAAAAGGCTCGGTCACGGGACCAGCTTATGCCACACGGCCAGTTCTACCGAGATCGGTGCCTTGTTATGGTTGTAGAACCTAACAAACATACCTCGGGTAACAAACTTGGTACTCCAAGTTCGGTCATAGAAGCCGAGCTTGGTCTCACTAACCTATTTAGTTATTCTTGATTGCAAGAGATAACGAAGGGATTGAAGAAAGTCTTTTTCATTTATCATGAATATGTTTACACATGAAAAGAAAATACAAGTACTCTCCCCAAATTACAGAAAAATAAAAGCTACAACATCACTGTTCCTTATTTCCCCCTTCACCAGCCTTGGCGTCAAGATCCACGGATGTCGAAGCAGGAGAGGGATCTGAAGAAGGCGGAGCATCAGAGCCGGGACCTTTGGGAGGAGGGACCGGAGCCGAGGTACGACAAACAAATTTGGGCGGGTCACGATAGACGGGGTGATCTTCCGAGATCCCCGCCTCTTTCAAGGCAGCCCTGCCCCCAAGTTCGTATGCATTCTGACAAACGCCGTCGAGCTTGCCCTCATAGGTCTTTGTCGCGAACCTCACTCCATCTCTATATGCTTCATCGACCTCATCCTGCAAAGACTTTCTGAGTTCGGCCATCTCCTTGCTCGTATTCTCCTTTTCGGCCACCTCTCTCTGCAGACTGGTCTTAGCTTCAGTCTTTGCTTTTGCCAAGGCTGCCTTCTCGGCCTGGAGTTTACGTACTTCAGCCTCCAGCTCGGCGGCCCTCTTGGCCTTTACATCGACCACCCCTTTTAGGTCACTCGTCTCGGTCCTCAGCCTGATAATCTCGACGCCAGCTGAGTCCATCTCCGAAGCAAGCTTCTGGTTCTTCTCTTCCAGCTCCTTTATCCGCCCCGTACTTACTTCGAGGGCGGCTGCAATCTTCTTCTTCTCGCCCTCTAGCTGAGAAGCCTTGGAAGACCTGGCCAGAGCCCTCTCCAGTACCACTTCGAGCTTCTGGACATTCTGCGTCAGAAAAATTCAAGTCAGGAAGATTACCGAGATGATGAAAACTACGAAGCCACAGGAAACAAAACAACTTACAGCAATTGATGCTTGCATCGCTGACATCACCAGAGCCGCATCCTCCTGCTTCTCGAATTTCTCCATGTCCTTCGGAAGGCAACAGGCTCTGGTGATCGCAGTGGCCACAAGGGAGTCGCTACAAAGCCGGTCGTTGATCGACAAGGGCCTCCCCGGCCGCACCATCATGTTCGGCTGAAAAGGGATGCAGACAGTCCGCTTAGTCGGGTCCTCCTCGGCAGCCTTCTTCGCGACAGTCTCATCCCGCCACTCCATATTCCCTGGAAAGGGGGGAACGGCATCCCTCCATGATGGGGCGTCCCCCTCCTTCGGAGGGGTAATTCTCTCTTCCAAGGCGGCGCTCTTCTCCGCGGGAGCGCCCCCTTTCCCGGGCTCCTCCACTGGCCTTTCTTGTCGAGACTTCTTCTCGGCCGGGCCTCCCTTCTTCTCGTCAGGGCATTTTTGGGGGCCCTCTGCTGAGCGCTTTACCGGCATCCCCGGAGGTACGATCGGCGCAGGGGAAGGCCCCTTCCTGTCAGAAGCCGGGGGAATAGTAGCCAGTGGGGTCGGCTCCCTGAAAGCCTCAAATTCTAGATCTATGAACTGGACGGGGGGACGACGTCTCTGCAGTGGCATCTCTTCCTCTTCCTCCAAATTCGAAGTAGAAGCGTTCGCCTGTCGAGGATCCGAGGATTGCTGTGATGGCGCCGAGGTGGAGGTTCCGGCTCCAAGGTCAGGCTCTGTTTTCACCTGCACGGTCGGATGAAAGGGTGCCGAGGTGGAAGCACCAACTCTTGGATCAAGTTCGGACTTGATCTCCGGCTTCTCCTCCCAAAAATCCTCACAGGGAGGATGTCCGGGGCTCCCTTTGGGCTCTTCAGTAGTAGGAAGGCCCCCCGACCTTCGAAGAATAAAGGAATTGTAGATTGGCTTGTAACCGAGAAGATCCCAGGCCGCGCGAGTATGGTGGCCCGTGTATTTCTTCACTGCCTTCAACCACTCAACATTCCTTTTCCACCCGACCCTGCGAGCCTCCCTTTTCCTTTCACTGAGATCTGCCAAAAAAGAAAACAAGGTATGAGTTCGGTAAAACAAATGAGTGCAGAGCAAGACATCTGAGCTCGGCATTTACTTGGAGGTGTTCCGAGACGACGGGGGATCTTGTAGAATTTGACCGAAGTAGGGACGGACGCCTCGAACTCCCAATCCCCAGAGACAAATAGGCAGTCTTCCCCGGCATACCGACTCGAATCCTCCAAGTCATGCACAAGGGGCTCTGTTCTCGGCTTCACACGAAGGTAGTAATGGACTTCGGACTTTGCGGCTTTACACAAATCGTATAAATCCTCGATGTCATGCACACCGAGCTTGAGCCCTAGGATCCTGTTCAGTTCGGCCGCCCCCATTATTATTTTGAAGCTATTGGGCATTAACTGGCAAGGGCAGAGCCTCCACGTCCGAAGACACTCCCTTAAAAGCGGGTGGACTGGGAACCGTACCCCGCCTTCTATAATGGAGACCAGCGGGAACGCCATCCAGCCAGTCCGCCCGGCCAGACTGTCGAAAGGATCATCCGGGTCATCTAACCTAACAAGGACCTCCTCGGGTATGTTATACAGCCTCCTGAACTTCGCCAGGGCCTGAGGGGTATCTGCCCAATGTCTATAGGCTCCCACCTTTGGCTTCGAGTCACGAGGCATGACTGCAGGAACTCTAAACCCTAACGAGGCCTGAAGAAGAGCAAAAAAATAGAAAAGGAGGGAGAGACTCACGAAGGATAGTTGGCATGGCGAAGACGAAAAGAGGAATCCAGACAGGAAGAGCTCTAACAGCAGGAGTTTTTTTTCTTCAGAATGCCAAAATGAAGGGACGAAGAAGACACCCTGTTTTTATAGAGCGAGGCAGGCGTCCGTTCGAATCCCTAGGTCACGCCGTCATAAATGCCGCTTCGGGAGACGTACGCGTCGCTTCAGTTCAGCCACACCACCTGCCAAATTATGACGCGTGGCGCAACGGTACACCTACCACTCCTATACAGCCCTTGCAATTAATTACTTCGGGCAGACGAAGCGACATTGACGCTTTCGGCCAGCGAAGCAATATAATAAAGATTAGACAGCAGCAATCTCTAGAGCTATGAGCTCAGCACCAAGAAATCCCCCGTCATTCCGCCCTCGACCTCAGAAACTTGAGAGCTACCGAAGTCGGGGGCTGGGGGGCTATTGTGTAGGGTATTTCCATAATCCATTAATTGTCTCCCAGTTCGGTAGCAGTACCAATTGGGGTGCTTGCTCTGAGTTCGGTCTCGTTCAGTTTTTACCAGCAGTACCGAGACCCGATCTACATCGGTAAAGAGAACCGAACACGCTCCCTTGGAGGTCGGTATCTCATATTTCAGCAGTTAAAACCTCAACCCTGGATCCTCTCCAGTTCGGCCACGCGCCGAGGTGAATACCAGGCATCTAGATCTCCATTATGAGGTGGGACAGCTGCAGTACACAGCACCCTAACAGATAGGGTGGCTGCCAAATACTGATAAGGGACCTTCCCTATCATGTCCACATTTATGTGAGAGATTTGAGGGGACGTCCGATGGGACAAGTATCCTCATCTACTTTGATCCTAGGGGTGGGCTGATGGGACAAGTATCCCCACCTACCTCCACTATGGAACCTTCTACTCTCTCCTACATATACCTGCATGGTAATCCCATAAAAGGTACGCAAGAATACAGTCTATATCCTGTTATTACTGCTCACATCTTCTTCCTCACTTCACCATAGTTCAGTGACTGCACTAACTCAGGCGTTGGAGTACCTTTGGCTGACAGCAGCCTCGGGCCCTGACCTCTGTTTTCTCTTCCCTTTCAGATTTCGGATCATCAGAGACGTCCCTGTTCAGCTTAAACAGCTTCTCTGTAAACCCTCATCACCACCTAAACCAAGTCCGTAATTTTTAGGCACGTACAGATGGGTTCAGGGGGGTGTGCTTGTGGAGAAAGGAAAAGATGGGGAAGTGATGATGGCGGTTGCGGTGTAGTGGATGGGTGTGCAGGTGAGTGAGATGGGTGCAGCAGGTGCAGTGAGGGGAGAAAGGGGAGGAAGAAAAAGAAGTAAGAGAGGAAAGAAAAGAAGTAGAAGAAAGGAGAAGTGGGGCGTGCGCATAGGTGAGTGTTGTGAGGGAGGAAAGGGAGGAAGGAGAGAAAAGAAATGGGGTCGAGGGAGGAGAAGAAGCGCAGCGCGGGTGCAGGAAGTGGGTTGTGTGGAGTGTGGTGAGTGGAGGAAGAGGAAGTGGAGGAAGAGAGGAAGAGGAAGAGAGAAGAGAGGAGAGAAGAGAGGGCGCCTGCAGGTGTGGGTAGCGAAGGAGGAAGGATGGAAGAGAGGCAGAGCGGAGAGATAGAGATGAGAGGAGAGGCAGTGCAGAGGGGTGCCAGGAGATCTAGAGGGCGGAGCGAAAAAGGGAGATCAGGGAGATGGAGAGAGGCAGAGCATAGGAAGAAGGGGGACAGAGAAGCATTGGAGAAGGAAGGGGAAGAGAGAAAGGGGGGAAGAGAGGAAAGGGAATGAAAGAAGGAAGAAAAAAAAAAAAAGAAAGTGGCTCGGTTGTGCCGGTGAAGGAGGGAGAGAAAGAAGAGAAAGAAAGAAGACAGAGAGAGGGAGAGAGCGGGTGGGCGCTACAGGGAAACAGAGAGAGAGAGGGGGAAGAAGAGAGTGGGAAGAAGAAGAAGAAGAAAAGGAGAGGGAAGAGAATGCTGGTGCATGTGGGTGCAGGTGGCAGAGAAGGGGAGGACAGGCGTACCTAGTGAGGAAGGAGGAGGCGGCATCCGGAGGAGGAAAAAGGTGGCGCTGGTGCTGCGTGCAGGGGGAGAACGATGGTGCTGCGAGGGTTGTGTGCGTCTGGAGGTTATGAACGGAAAGGGGAGCCTTTGCGCGATATAATGGAGAGAGTGGTGGGTAGTGGCGTCTGGGGCGTTTCTGCGCACAGTCCGGCGATGGGGAAGATGGTGGCTGCGTGGAGATGGGTTCTGCTTGGAGAGTTGCTGTGAGGGAGGAGAGACGGAGGGAGATGGTAAGGCTGGGCGATGATGGCTGGGATGGGATGAAAAGATGATGAGAGCGGAGAGGAGATGATCGAGAGATGGGTTGCAGGGATAGATGGAGGGGGAAACGAAGAGAGATTTAAGGAGGGAGATGGATTCTGGGGATCTGGGACTCTAGTTTCCCAGATCTCTGGACTCCTTTTCCCTTATATGGGTGACATGTCAATTGTAGTTCAGGCCCAGGTCAAGTTGGGTTCGTCACGGGTGAGACCCAAAATGCTAATGGGTTTGATGGGTCTGAAATTTGATCTGGGTCAATTGGATTTAGACAAGGATGGTTCGGGACTTGGGGCAACTTGATCGGGCCAAATTGGGCTTGGATTAGGGTTCGGGCCATAGATTTGGATTTAGACTAGGATGGTTCGGGCCTTGGTCCGGGCCATTATCACTGGGACCCGGGTTTCGCAGATTTTGATCCGCCTATCGGACTTTTGAGATCTGAGTACTGTTGGAAATTTCTCGATGAGTAGATTGTACTGGTGTATGGGTTTGAGTAATTTGAAGGTCAAGAAAATACCTGATTTTTTTAAGGGACCCAGGCTTGATTAATTTTTAAGAAAAATCATAACTCAGGATCTGACTGTCCGATTTGCTTTTAAAATCTGAGCATCAGGGAAAATCTCGCAATGAGTAGGTCTCGATGATATATGGGTCCGGTCAATTTGAAGATCTAGAAAATATTTTGAATTTTTTGGGTGCCCACATATATTAAATTCGTGAAAATAAGGCGTATCTCTTGATTCGACCGTTGGATTCTTTAAATGCATATATCATCGGGAAGCTAACTAATAGTAGATCATCATGGAAGTGAGATCCGATTCAAAACATGAGAGTAGGTGAGACCCATAAAAAAAGGCCTATAATGATGCCTTCCTAAATGTGCACGATAATGAAGATTTGAAAATTGTCCAAATAGGGCAAAATTGGGGCATCAATAATATGAATATTAAAATTGTCCAAGGGTCCCAAAATGAGGTGTCCCAGTCCCCATGCTTATTGCACGCCCAAGGAGTTTCAAGTCCAAGTTGTTGGACATCCAACCCTAGTGCAAGAGTTGCATGCCCCCCTCTCTTCTAGTTCTATTCCGAATTCCTTAAAGCTTCTGGTTGTTTTCTTTAGGAGATCCCACCCATCTCCTTGAGAAAAGAGATCTGATTCGGGACATAGCGTGGAAGACGATTGGGTCTTGGAGATTCTAATTTGTAAAGAAAGAAAGAGTTTTTCCTCCGACAAGTTATCAGTTTCTCCATTAGAGCATTACCAAGCTCCCAAGGTAAAACCTACTCCTTGTATGTTGTAGATTTATTGTGGATGCATGGTGATGCTATTTTCTATCTTAGAGATAGTTTGTCTACTGATCTTGGTTGATGAGTTTGAGGATTGAATCCTGGATTAGGTTTGAAGCCTTACAGATAATTGAGGTCAAAAGTTTTTTAAACCTATTCACGAGGCCCACCTATTTCCAACATAAACGAGGAAGGAGAAGACCTTGTGTGTGTGTGTGGGGGGGGGGGGGGTCCCACCAAGGACTTTGGTCACCTTGTAGTGGTGGTCAGTGCAGGACTTCTTCAATAGAGGAGAGCTGGTTGTTAGAGCTTCATAGCAATGTTGCAGAGTTTTCTCTTGTTCATGAATTTTTTCGTCTTTGAAAATTATAAGGTCTGCAACCTTATTG
Source organism: Umbellularia californica (assembly GCA_028538565.1). Lineage (NCBI taxonomy): Eukaryota > Viridiplantae > Streptophyta > Magnoliopsida > Laurales > Lauraceae > Umbellularia > Umbellularia californica. The sequence goes on along the minus strand of JAPQWN010000002.1, from coordinate 58,317,377 downwards.
GGTCGGTTGGGCCCAATAGTAGGCCCATTGACCCATTTATTTAGCTATTATTATAATTACTTGTATTTTAGATGTTTATGTGGGTTTAGATCATGAGCGAGTTTCTCTTAATGTTAGACTAGTTTCTGCGAAGTTTCGTGCGATTCCGAGTGCGTTTGACCCTAGCAAGGGGGTAGTTTGAAATTTAGGGAAAATTTGGTGTTTTTTCGAAAATTTCAATCACCGAGACATTTGGGTTTGTTGGAAAGGTCTCGTTGGGCTGATCGTTTTTGTCTCTTGGCTCATCACGATCCGACGATTGCAAACCCCTCAAGTGGTCCATTTCTTCACCGGACCCACTTAAGGGCAAATCAGTCTTTCCCCCCTCCATCTCTTCTTAAGCAGGGATTAACCCTAGTTCTTTATTCATCTCTACAACGAACAAGCTACAGCAGCCCTTCTTCTTCCTCTTCATCTTATCAAGTCCAGAACTTCCTCAGGAACAGATTATCTCCAAGATCCGGACCGCTCACTTTCATCTTCTCAATCTCCTCTTTCCATTGATCTTAATTTGGTAAGGTTTCTTTTAACCTCATCTTTTAAATCGCCTTCTCTTTTGGTTAGATTTAGGTTGTTCATGATCTTTTCCTTCCATTCCTTCTTATTTGCGTGTTAGATTGCTTTTGAGCGGGTTAGATCGGTGGTTTTTGCGGTAGAAGGTTTCTCTTCAAGTTTTCCCCAATTTCTAATCTTCTTCTTGGTTGAGGCAAGTAGATTTGCATTGTATAATGGATCATGTGTGTATTTTCCTTATTGATTGGCTATGTTCTCGTGTTAGGTTACCTTAATTCCAAGCCTTTTGCTGTTGATTGGGATTATAGGCTAGATTGGGTTTTTGGGGGTTTTGGGTTAAATAAAAGATTGTAATTGGTAATTATAGGTTGTCTTTAAATTGTTAAAGATGATGGAAATGATGAATGTGATGATTGGGGAGCATGGTGGCTCATTTTATGCAGGTTAACCATGGATTGGCAGGAGGAAAAAGGGGAAGAAAGACCCATTTTCTCCCATTTTCGGGGTTCAGGTTGCAGTGCCGATCGATCGGACCTGCAGACCGATCGATCGGTACTGTTACTAACTGTGACTGATTACAGTCCGATCGATCGAACCTTTCTGTCCGATCCATCGGATGGTAATTTTCTCATAACATAGGAAAACTTCGGAGACTCGTAACTTTAATCCACCCGTTGGACTTCTATATATAATATACCGTTGGAAAGCTCTCAAGATGTAGAATCCAATGGTCCCAGTTTCATCACGATCGGGCATCGGAAAGTGATGTAAATACTCATATTATTGTTTCAGCTCATGTTTTATTGGAAATGAGACTAATAACTTAGGTTTGGGTCTTAGATGTTGGAAACCACGAACCTACTCTCACTTGACCATTAATGGGGTTAAAATCATAGCACGTGGCTTGGTGTGCTTCGATGGGTTGTCTAAGTATTCGTGTATTAGACATGGTTTAACCGAATGCGTATGGAATTGTTCTAATAGATGCTTAACATGATTGTACACCAAGGAATTTCCCTAGAAGCATCGTTGATCCAATTTCCACACGTACTCCGCTAGAACATGTGGGATACAGGGATGACACCACTTGCCTAGGTTTGGATTGTAATTCCTCCTTGACTTGTAAATTCTATCCGTTGATATTATTCCTTGTATACTCTCTTGGCATAAAACACTTAACTGAGTATGAAACATAAATTATTGTAGAATTAGGATATGGACCTGACTTAGAGTGTATCGTAGGAACCATGTGTCATGTATTGATAAATGAGACTGGCTAGTATGGAAGGGATTATCAGGTGTTTGACTTGTCTTCTATTGTCTTTGAATGAGATAATCCCTATGATCATATCGTATGCATTGAGTTAGCCAGACTTGCTTGTCTTGGTCTATTCTCGTGTCAACACCACTTTGTTTTATTGCATATCATGGCCACCTGTAGTTTGGGGTTTACTAATGGGCCGGTTACTCGGACATCGGGGTGGGCAGTCGGCTTTGGACGTCGTCCATGGCGTTGAATAGTGTGGAGCGGGCTAGAACCGTGCTGCTATTCCCAGGACAGGGAGCTAGGATCCCACTGGAGCCGGACTTTGGTATCAGTAGTCTGGTCTAGATTGTTACTGATACCCCGGGAGGTGGCTTGGACATCCTCGGAGTCTCCCTCTTGTTTCTTGCATTGCATTGTTTGGATAGTGGTTATTGCTAGATGATGTTAGAATCTCTGTCGTTGTCTCACACTATTATTATTCATGCTTTATGTCTAGCTCTATTTTCCTTGTATTCACATGATATTATACTTGTCGTTATTCTATACTTGATACATGCCATGCTAGATTATACTTTGCTTATCTATTGCTCAACATGTCGTTGAATCTGTTCCTTGGTGTGTTGACACCCTAGGTGACTACTATGAGGAGTAGGCAGGTGAGGAGATCCCAGAGGATCTCCAACCAGCCGAGGAGGAACGGGAGTGGCGTGCCGATTACATAGAGTAGCGTCATTGATTCCGGCACAAAAGAGATTCATTGGGTCTTCACTTAGATTTTATTCATTATTTATCAGGTCTTGTTGGACCTTTCATGCTATTGACTTATTTCTATTGTTTTGAATGGCCTTGACTTTGGGGTTGGTCATTGTAATAATTTAATAGTTTGTGTTGTTTTATTTATTCATTCTAACAACATAACATTTAATGAGATTCATCATTCCATTGTCAATATTCCATATGCCTAAGATTTTATGAATTCCGCAAATTTAATTATGCTTGAGGCTGAAACATTATATCCTCATAGCAGACCTACGATCCTTGAGCCTAAAGGACAAAAATTTTAATTAGTCCTAAATTTCACTCCCCGGATTCGGTTATTCCTCTAATTGGGTTCGGGGGATGTGACATGATGGTATCAGAGCAATGGTTGGTTTCTCAGGGTAAATTTTTTTGAAACCATAGGACACGTGTGAGGACTTCGTTAGTTAGTGGGCTGGTCTTTTAGTTCTATTTCTAGCATTGTATTGTTAGATTGAGGCATAATGGAACTAACCTTGAATATTGTACAGGACAATGGTCGGTAGATCCACTCGATCAGGTACTGTGCCACCACCAAAGGGTAGTTCATCTCAGAATGGCTCAGATAATCAATTTCACCAATTCATGGCGGCATTCATTCAGTCCCAGAAAGACCTGGCTGAACAAAGTAATAAACAAAATGAGGATCAGGCTGTGTTTCAAGCTCAGAAGCTGGAGGTAGTACAGAAAGTGGGCCATCCACAACCTAAGGAATATGACCTCAACGATCTAGTTGAGAAGTTTAGGAAGAGGTTTCCACCCGAGTTTAATAGCATAGATGACCCCGCTGATGCTAATGAGTGGGTTGTTCAGAGGGAGAAGATTTTTGAGGTATTCCAGTGCACGGGGGTTCAGCAGGTGCAACTTGCGACCCACATGTTTCGTGGGGCAGCAGAAAGATGGTGGAAAACCGTCAAGAACCCTTATGAGACAATCGCTGAGGATGTAGCCCGGAAGACCTTCACAGAGCAGTTCCAGAAGAAGTTTATCCCTGAGCATTACAGGGATTAGAAGATGGAGGAGTTTGAGCAATTAGTCCAGGGTGAATTGTCAGTGCAGGACTATGAGATCTCCTTCACCCATTTATCTAGATTTGCAGAAGCTCTGATTCAACCCGAATCTGAGAGAGTTTGGAGGTTTATCAAAGGATTATGAGCAGACATTAAGATGCAAGTTTAGCACAGCAGGTTGACCAATTACGATGATGTGGTCAAGGAAGCATACTGGGCAGAGGAGTCTCTGAAGGATGTGATTGCATTTGAGCAGCAGAGGATTTTGGCGTTGATGCCTCAACCCAAGTCACAGAGTTCATCATCCCATCACTTTCAGCAACCAGTACCGAAGAAACTGCGGTTTGAACCAATGCTGAGACAGTTACCGTAGGGGATCACTTGCACCTATTGTGGGGGAAGTCATCATCCTTGCAATTGCAGGAAGCAGTTTGGGGCATGTTTTCATTGTGGGGACCCAGGGTAAAGGTTCGCAACTACCCAGGGAAGACAGGAGTGGCACCACCAACATTTCCACCTCTGGCACTCAAGCCACCACATCCTGCACAGCCGTTGAGACAGATGCCACCTGCACAGGCTAGACCCCAACAACAGCAGATGATAGTCAGACCACCCCAACCACCGTATGAGCGTCCTCCAGTATCACAGCAGCGATTTCAGCAGAGACCTCCAGCACCACCCAGATTCCAAACTCGTGGTCCTAGGCCACAGCAGCAGCATTACTAGCAGCGCCCCCAGCAGGTAGGGAGAGCTTATGCTTTGACGCATGAGGAAGCAGAGGCTGCGGACAATGTTATAGAAGGTACACTTCCAGTTTGTGGATTTGATGCTAAAGTTTTATTTGATCCTGGATCCACACACTCATTTATTGCACCAGCTTTTGCACTTCACTTAGGAGAGAATAAGGAGACACTACCTTATGATTTGATAGTAGCCACTCCTGTAGGTAGATCAGTTCCTTATAATGTCATCTACCGCAGATGTAGTGTTCAGATTGGAGAAGCTCAGCTGACCACCAGTTTGATCATCTCACCAATGTCGGAGTTTGATGTGATACTTGGTATGAATTGGTTAGCAGCGAACCGAGTGATGTTAGATTGTTTTAATAAAACAGTGAAGTTGCAAAGTGCAGACCATAGTGTCAAGTTTGTGGGCGCTGAGAAGCCCATCTCCACTCAGTTAATTTCAGCATTGAAGGCAGAACGGTTGATGAGGAATGGTTGCGAAGGCTTTATCGCATTTATCGTGGAAGACAAAGAGTCCAAGACTGTTGAAGAAATTCCAGTGGTGTAAGAATTCCCAGATTTGTTTCCGGATGAGATCCCTAGTTTGCCACCTGTTCGTGAGTTGGATTTCACAATAGAATTGATGCCAGGTACAGCACCTAATTCGAAGGCCCCGTATAGGATGGCTCTAGCAGAATTGAAGGAGTTGAAGACTCGGATAGAAGATCTATTGGATAAAGGTTTCATTAGACCTAGTGTTTCACTGTGGGGAGCTCCGGTGATATTTGTGAAGAAGAAGGACGGGACAATGAGGATGTGTATAGATTACAGACAGTTGAATCACGTGACTGTTAAGAATAAGTACCAGTTACCGAGGATTGATGAGCTATTTGATCAATTGCAGGGAGCTCAATTCTTTTCGAAGATAGATCTGCGTTCCGGTTATCATCAGCTACGAGTTAGGAAGGAGGATGTTCCTAAGACTGCATTCCGGATGAGATATGGCCATTTTGAGTTTCTTGTGATGCCTTCGGGTTGACGAACGCACCAGCAGTTTTTATGGCTTTGATGAATAAGGTGTTTGCCCCTTTCTTGGATCAGTTTGTGGTCGTCTTCATAGATGATATGTTGGTATATTCGAAGACTAAAGAGGAGCATGCACATCACTTGAGAACATCTTTACAGCTTTTGAAGAATAACCAATTGTATGCTAAGTTGAGCAAACGTGAGTTTTGGTTGGAGCAAGTGGCATTTTTGGGCCACATTATTTCTAAGGATGGACTAACAGTGGATCCCAAGAAGATAGCAGCAGTTGTTAATTGGGGTAGTCCACGGAATGTAGCGGAGGTTCGCAGTTTTCTTGGACTTGTAGGCTACTACAGGAGGTTTGTGAAACGGTTTTCTACCATAGCATCTCCACTCACTAAGTTGACAAGAATGGACATTCCATTTGTGTGGACGGAAGAATGTGAGAAGAGTTTCCAAGAGTTGAAGACTCGGTTGACTACAGCACCCATACTTGCTTTACCCTCAGGAAGTGGAGGATTTGTGGTTTACACAGATGCTTCAGGGATTGGTTTGGGTTGTGTTCTCATGCAGAATAACAAGGTAATAGCCTATGGGTCGAGACAATTGAAGGATCATGAGAAAAAGTATGCCACACATGACCTGGAGCTAGTAGCAGTGGTTTTTGCATTGAAATTGTGGATGCATTATTTGTATGGAGAAAGATTTGAGGTGCATACAGATCACAAGAGCCTGCAATACCTGTTTACACAGGGTGATTTGAATAACAGATAACGAAGATGGATGGAGTACATAAAGGACTATGATTTCCCGATCAAGTACTATCCTGGGAAGTTGAATGTGGTAGAAAATGCTCTTAGTAGGAAGGCAGCATTCAGTGGATGTGTAATGCCTGAATGGAGATGGATAGAACAGTTCAGAGATATGGATGTGGAAGTATGGCCAGTCAATGAGAAAGTCCTAGTTGCTACTATGGGAGTTTGGGAGCCCGAGATAGTTAATAGGATCAAGATAGCCCAAAAGGACGATCCAGAGCTGCAGAGAATCATTGAACATGTTAATGACAATCCAGAGTTCAGATTGATTAATGGAGTACTATACTACAAGGATAGGTTGTGTGTGCCAGATGTTCAAGATATCAAGTCAGAGCTGATGACTGATGCGCACCACACCAGATACTCTATTCACCCGGGGAGCACCAAGATGTATCAGAATTTGAAGAATCACTATTGGTGGGTGAAAATGAAGAAAGAAATTGCAGAATTCGTTTCTAGGTGTATGACTTGCCAACAGATCAAAGTAGAGCACAAGAAGCCTCCTGGTTTGCTTCACCCATTGGAGATTCCACAGTGGAAATGGGAGCATATCACCATAGATTTTGTGTCAGGGTTGTCAAACACCAGGAAGGGTAATGATGCTATTTGGGTGATTGTAGATAGATTAACTAAGTCATCACATTTGCTACCATTTAAGACTGGTCAGTTTATGGGTAAGATGACTAAGATGTACAGGGACAATATAGTCAAGTTGCATGGAGTGCCTAAGTCCATAGTATCCGATCGAGACACTAAGTTTGTCTCTCGGTTTTGGTCTACTTTTCAGTCATCTATGGGTACTCAGTTGAAGTTCAGTACAGCTTACCACCCTCAGACAGATGGACAGTCAGAGCGTACTATTCAGACTTTGGAAGATCTTCTCAAAGCGTGTGTTTTGGATTTTAAGGAGAGTTGGGATGAAAGTTTGCCCCTGTTTGAGTTTGCCTATAATAACGGCTATCATTCAAGTATTGGTATGGCACCATTTGTGGCATTGTATGGACGGAGATGCAAAACTCCGGCATGTTGAGAGGAAGTTGGAGTTCGGAGTTTTCATGGCCCCTCAGAGATTGCTGATTCCAGTGAGAAAATCAGGGTTATTCAGATGAGAATGAAGGAGTCTCAGGATCATCAAAAGAGTTATGCAAACAAGAGGCAGAGACCTTTAGAATTCTAAGTGGGGGATATGGTGTTTTTGAAAGTCTCTCCGATGTGAAGTGTTTTTCGATTTGGGCAGAAAGGGAAGCTTGCCAAGAGGTTTGTAGGACCATTTGAGATCAAGAGCAGGATTGGAGACGTGGCCTATCGTTTGTACTACCGCCAGAGTTAGCCGGTGTGAACGACGTTTTCCATGTCTCAATGCTTCGGAAGTATATTCCAGATCCCACCCACGTGTTGCAGCACTAGCCACTTCAGTTACAGGCAGATGTAACCTATGTGGAGTGGCTGGCACAGATTATTGATACCAAGGAGATAATACTGTGTACCAAGACCATCCAGTGGGTTAAGGTACAGTGGGAGCATCATAGTGCGGAGGAAGCTACATGGGAGCTAAAGGACCAGATGCAGAAGGCGTATCCTTATCTCTTTCCTGATGAGGTATATTTAGGCATTTGGGGGACCAAGTGTTCTTTTTAGAGGTAAGAGTTGTAAGGTCCGCGACCTTATTGGGTCGGTTGGGCCCAATAGTAGGCCTATTGACCCATTTATTTAGTTATTATTATAATTACTTGTATTTTAGATATTTATGTGGGTTTAGATCATGAGCAAGTTTCTTTGAATGTTAGACTAGTTTCTGCGAAGTTTCATGCGATTCCGAGTGCTTTTGACCCTAGCAAGGGGGTAGTTTGAAATTTAGGAAAAATTGGGTGTTTTTCCGAAAATTTCAATCACCGAGACTTTTGGGTTTGTTGGAAAGGTCTCGTTGGGCTGATCGTTTTTGTCTCTTGGCTCATCATGATCCGACGATTGCAAACCCCTCAAGTGGTTCATTTCTTCACCGGACCCACTTAAGGGCAAATCAGTCTTTCCCCCCTCCATCTCTTCTTAAGCAGGGATTAACCCTAGTTCTTTATTCATCTCTACAACGAACAAGCTACAGCAGCCCTTCTTCTTCCTCTTCATCTTATCAAGTCCAGAACTTCCTCAGGAACAGATTATCTCCAAGATCCGGACCGCTCACTTTCATCTTCTCAATCTCCTCTTTCCATTGATCTTAATTTGGTAAGGTTTCTCTTAACCTCATCTTTTCAATCGCCTTCTCTTTTGGTTAGATTTAGGTTGTTCATGATCTTTTCCTTCCATTCCTTCTTATTTGCGTGTTAGATTGCTTTTGAGCGGGTTAGATCGGTGGTTTTTGCGGTAGAAGGTTTCTCTTCAAGTTTTCCCCAATTTCTAATCTTCTTCTTGGTTGAGGCAAGTAGATTTGCATTGTTTAATGGATCATGTGTGTATTTTCCTTATTGATTGATTATGTTCTCGTGTTAGGTTACCTTAATTCCAAGCCCTTTGCTGTTGATTGGGATTATAGGCTAGATTGGGTTTTTGGGGGTTTTGGGTTAAATAAAAGATTGTAATTGGTAATTTTAGGTTGTCTTTAAATTGTTAAAGATGATGGAAATGATGAATGTGATGATTGGAGAGCATGGTGGCTCATTTTATGCAGGTTAGCCATGGATTAGCAGGAGGAAAAAGGGGAAGAAAGACTCATTTTCTCCCATTTTCGGGGTTCAGGTTGCAGTGATGATCGATCGGTACTGTTACTAACTGTGACTGATTACAGTCCGATTGATCAGACAGGACCTTTCTGTCCGATCCATCGGATGGTAATTTCCTCACAGCACAGGAAAACTTCGGAGACTCGTAACTTTAATCCACCCGTTGCATTTCTACATATAATATACCATTGGAAAGCTCTCAAGATTTAGAATCCAATGGTCCAAGTTTCATCACGATCGGAGATCGAAAAGTGATGTAAATACTCATATTATTGTTTCAGCTCATGTTTTATTGGAAATGAGACTAATAACTTAGGTTTGGGTCTTAGATGTTGGAAACCACTTGACCATTAATGGGGTTAAAATCATAGCACGTGGCTTGGTGTGCTTCGATGGGTTGTCTAGGTATTCGTGTATTACACATGGTTTAACCGAATGCGTATGGAATTGTTCTAATAGATGCTTAACATGATTGTACACCAAGGAATTTCCCTAGAAGCATCGTTGATCCAATTTCCACACGTACTCCGCTAGAACATGTGGGATACAGGGATGACACCACTTGCCTGGGTTTGGATTGTAATTCCTCCTTGACTTGTAAATTCTATCCGTTGATATTATTCCTTGTATACTCTCTTGGCATAAAACACTTAACTGAGTATGAAACATAAATTATTGTAGAATTAGGATATGGACCTGACTTAGAGTGTATCGTAGGAACCCTGTGTCATGTATTGATAAACGGGACTGGCTAGTATGGAAGGGATTATCAGGTGTTTGACTTGTCTTGTATTGTCTTTGAATGAGATAATCCCTATGATCATATCGTGTGCATTGAGCTAGCCAGACCTTCTTGTCTTGGTCTATTCTCGTGTCAACACCACTTTGTTTTATTGCATATCATGGCCATCTGTAGTTTGGGGTTTACTGATGGGCCGGTTACTCGAACATCGGAGTGGGCAGTCGGCTTTGGACGACGTTCATGTCGTTGAATAGCTGGGAGCGGGCTAGGACCGTGCTGCTATTCCCAGGACTTGGAGCTAGGATCCCACTGGAGCCGGACTTTGGTATCAGTAGTCTGGTCTAGATTGTTATTGATACTCTGGGAGGTGGTTTGGACATCCTCGGAGTCTCCCTCTTGTTTCTTGCATTGCAAATTTTGGATAGTGGTTATTGCTAGATGATGTTAGGATCTCTGTCATTGTCTCACACTGTTATTATTCATGCTTTATGCCTAGCTCTATTTTCCTTGTATTCACATGATATTATACTTGTCGTTATTCTATACTTGATGCATGCCATGCCAGATTATACTTTGCTTATCTATTGCTCAACATGTCGTTGACTCTGTTCCTTGGTGTGCAGACACCTTAGGTGATTACTATGAGGAGTAGGCAGGTGAGGAGATCCCAGAGGATCTCCAACCAGCCGAGGAGGAACGGGAGTGGCGTGCCGATGACGTAGAGTAACGTCATTGATTCAGGCACAAGAGAGATTCATTGGGTCTTCACTTAGATTTTATTTATTCATTATTTGTTCTCGTTGGACCTTTCATGCTATTGACTTCTTTCTATTGTTTTAAATGGCCTTGACTTTGGGGTTGGTCATTGTAATAATTTAATACTTTGTGTAGTTTTATTTATGCATTCTAACAACTTAACATTTAATGAGATTCATCATTCCATTGTCAATATTCCATATGCCTAAGATTTTATGAATTCCGCAAATTTAATTATGCTTGAGGCTGAAATTTATATCCTCATAGCGGACCTACGATCCTTGGGCCTAAAGGACAAAATTTTTAATTAGTCCTAAATTTCACTCCCCGGATCCAGTTATTCCTCTAATCGGGTTTGGGGGACGTGACAAAAATGGTGGAGATGGCCTCCTTTTATAGGCTTTTGGTAGCCATGAGTGGGGATTAATGGGCCTTAAATGTATTAAAGCCACATGATGGGAGGAGTTACAAGATTTTAATTCATTATTTTGTAACTCCTTTTTTTTGGCTTATGATTGGCCGATGGAGAATTGAGGGCCTTTAATCGCCTTTAAACTCCTTGATGGGAAGAGTTACAAGGTTTAATGCCACGATTATGACTGACTTGTAACTCTTTTTTCCTTACTTCTGATTGGGCCGTCCAAAATGATGAGTAAATGACCCCATTAACTTGTCATAAAATGCGTCATTAACTGCATTAAGTGGTCGCCAAAGCACTTGAAGAGTCGCGGGCCGTGCCACGTCTTTTGAATTCTTCTTGCGATGATTGCTGATGGATCTTCCTGCTGATTTATATCCGATGACCATGCAACTTCAGGCATTGATCGCTGTCAGTGGGCCGGTGCCATCTGTCCTGTCGAATTCTTGATTGATCCAGCAGAAAGTGTGCTTTCTTGGCCGATTGGTTGGTGATGTTAAAGCAATCGATGACGATTCCATGCTTTTGACTGCGGATTCGTGATGTTGATGAAGATTGACGGATTCTGTGCCATGGAAGTCGGATTTCTGGAAAACCATAGGGGCCGGACATCTCGAAATGTGAAAAGATAGCGAAAAACGGTCTTTCGGCGAAAATTCGGCGACCTGGATTTCCAAGGTCACCTGCAACCATGCACCAAGGGGTTGCCAGCGACCATGGCGACCATGGGGGTTTTTACCCCTTTCGATCACTGGTTTTCGGCTGTTTTTCCGGTTTTTTTTATTCTTTTTTCTTCAGTATTTTCCCTACATTTTTGTACATATTTTGGCTTAATTTCCCTATAGGAGATTTGAAGAGAAGCCTTGCATATCAGAGTGCAAAGTTTCTGATTTTCTAGGAAAGCCGAAGACTTTGTCACGTAAAGTTGTCGATTTGCCGTCAAAAGCCAAAACTTGGTCAAACGATATCGGAATGACCTGAGATTTGAGGTGAAGCCTCTTGAGCAATAAATAAGACCAACCATAGGCTTTTGTTTTGGGTTTTATAGCCGTGTACAGTCCTGTCACCAGTAGACTTGATTTTGTTGCGAGGAAGAAGCCGCGCTTCGATGTACGGCCAACCGATGTCCGATTGACTTAAAATTTGGCAAGGAGCCTATTGGAGTCATTTTGAGGCGATCTATTAGCTCCAATTTGGAAATATGGCCCCGGGGAGTTCTGTTGCCGAGAGGCCTGATTTGGCTTCCGAGAGTCAAAGTCTAGTCAAATGTTGTCGAAATGACTTGAAACTTGACATGTAGCCCTTTTGAAGTCACCCAAGTTCTTTATTTTGATGAGTGATGACCTCGATGGTTCTCGCCATCGAGAGGCTTGATTTTGCTACTCGAGGGTTGATGTAAGGTCAAACGCTGTCGGTTTGACTTGAAACTTGACATGGAGCCTTTTAGAGGTATTTTGAGATTATCCATAGGCTCTGATCGAAGATCTAATGTCTTCGATGCTGCCACCGCCTGGAGCTCCTATTCAACTGTTGGAAGAGTGAAGTTAGGCCAAACAATGTTGAAATGTCCTGGAACTTCATGTGTGCTCTTCTTTTAGCTGTTTTGAAGGATCTTGCAGTTTTTGTTTGATTCTGACAAGATTTGATGCTTGAAGTAGCATAGCCTATTTGTGGTAAGATGCTGCTTCATGTAGCTTCTTGATGTTGAAGAGGCAAAGTGACATTTCTGGTGTTAACAAATCCCCCCTCGAGGTACAGCAACGATTTGTATAACTTTTGTAGTCGATGTGCCTCAAAAAGAATTTTGAAGGAGAGCTTCTAACTTGACTAAGATTCTTTGAGCAATTTTTATTTTGGTAGAGTAGCCTTTTGAGTTTCTAGGGGGATTTTATGGCGGTGAGAGGGATCATGTACCATCTCAAGGCAGGGTTTTGAAAATGACATGAGAGATTTGGATTTGGGTTATGGATTTTCTTTTCTGACCTTGTGACCTAACAAGCTGTATGTGGCAGGTTAGGGGGTCAGGTTTGCTTTTTGGTTGACTTTGTGACCTAACAAGCTGTATGTGGCAAGTTAGGGGGTCGGGTTTTAGTTTTTGGTTTTGACCTTGTGACCTAATAAGCTGTAAGGGGGTCGGGTTTTGGTTTTTGGTTTTGACCTTGTGACCTAACAAGCTGTAAGGGGGTCGGGTTTTGGTTTCTGGTTTTGACCTTATGACCCAACAAGTTGTATGTGGCAAGTTAGGGGATCGGGTTTTGGTTTTCAGTTTTGACCTTATGATCCAACAAGCTGTATGTGGCAAGTTAGGGGGTCGGGATTTGTTTTTTTGTCACTCTTTGGGACTATTTTAGGTCCATTGGAGTGATTTGGGTTTTTGTGGAATGTCAATTTCAAGATTTTGGCTCGATTTGGTATATGAGGTTGGATGGTTTGATTTTTGGAAGCTCATGAGGCTTGAATTTTTTTGTGGTCCAATTAACTCAAAAGAGGCATGGAACCATTTTGTATTCTTTTAGTAAGAGGGACTTTTGATAGGAAGCCACTTTTAGTGCTTAGGTGGTCAAACCTGGCTCATATAGGCTAACCCATGGGATCATTAGCCTTAAAGATGGTTTAGATCTCATGTGCTGTCCTTTTGTAAAGACTATCTAAAAACATCTCCTTTGGATAGAGAATATCTAAAAATTTCCTTACTTGGAGAGAATTTCTTAAGTTCTCTTTATTTTGGGAGAGAATATCTCAAAGTATCTTTCTTTGGGAGAAAATCTCTCAAATTCCTTTCTTTTGGGAGAGAAAGAATCTCAAAAAATCCATTTGCCCGTACATAATCCTCTCCAAGGCAAATTACTCATTTCTCTATAAAGAAATGATGACATTAAAGTCTGGACGGCCACAACAAGAGATTTCCTCAGCGGCTACTGACTACATGGTCCATTGGCCGTTGCAACCCTTGAACACGCTGGCTGCTCAAAGCAATGAGGCAGCCGCTGATCTCAGTCATACACACTGGCCGCTGGTCTCAAAGCGATGAAGTGACCGTTGGGCTTCATACATACTGGACACTCAAAGCAGTGAAGACGCCCATGATCTCCCATGAACTGGCCAGTCCGTTCTTCTCATGGCCGCTGAACCTGCAATGTTTCCCACTGAAGACGGCTTTGAAACCACCTCCATGATCTCCAACAGTTATAGCTCCTCCAAGAAATATAAAAGGAAGACTTGGTAGAGCGTAAGGAAGCAAGCTAGACCCCGGATTCAAATGCATGAAAGCATAGACACTTTGCCATTTTTTTAAGACTCTCTCCTCCTTTATAAAAAAAGGTGAGAATCAGAATCAGGCAATAGTGCAGGCTTCTCTTTGGACCTGGGTGGCGCCTTCCGAAAGGTGGCCTTTGTTCCTCTCACCATGGAGGAAGGACAGGGTTTGTTTATGCTGTTTTGAAGCAGACTTCTTTGATTAACCCTTCTTCCCAAACAATGGTGATGAACCACAAAGATTGCCCGAAGAAGCCAAAATTGCAGACTTTTCCAACTTCGTCTCCAGCGAACTCTTGAAAACTCTCTCTCTCTCTCTCTCTTCAATGTATATTTTCTTTGTTTTGATCTCCTAAACCTGATGAGGGGGTTGTATAAAAAAAACTGTAAACAACCTGCAATTAGAAGGTGAAGCAACGAAGAACACATGTAAATAAAAGTGAGGACAACTCCTCTTGTACGAGCAAACATTCACGAGAGTCATCTTCACATCTTTCTGTAACGTACAAAGGATGGAATAAAAGAAGTATCAACACCAGAGCCTTCGTTTCTCTATTCCCCCTTTTCCACACCCCTTTTTGGGTGAAACAGAAGATTGGCGCCGTCTGTGGGAAAATAACATTACACGCTATCAGTAATGCTTCGTTGATTGAAATACCTGAGAAGAGCTTGAAGAGAGTCCCTCAGTTGCTGCTGTTCTAAACAAAAAGAAAGGAAAACAAATAAAGAGTTCCTCAGTTGCTGCTGTTCTAGAAAGAAAAATGGGGAGAGAGAGGAATAGATTAGAGGGAAAGCTAATAGAGACGAGATGGAGAAGATGCATAGCGCCCAGCGGCCAATGCAGAAAGAACAAGGCGGCCATAGAAATTGGTATTGGCCGGTCATTTTTGTTCCACTGCGCACATTTGTTAGGCGGCCAATGCAAGCGGGGCATGACAGCCATAAACTATGGAGTTAGCCATCCATCCACGCCCTGCTATGCATCTAGCGGTTGTTATAATGAATAGCTTGTTATGACCGGCCAATGTTTGTAAAGTTCCTACATCCCAAAGAGGCCATAGCGATTGATTAAGTCTCGCGGCCGGTGGATTGTACACTCAAGACATCAAATGCTATACGGCCATGAGGAGCAAAGTCAGCGCAGTCATCTTCGAGTGCTTGACAGTCAGTGGCCAACACCAGTAATCTCCATCGGCCAACACCAGCAACCTTCATTGGTCAGTCCACAGAAAAAGTGGCTGCTGGACTTTTCTTTTTACATTTCTCTTCTCTTGGACTTTCTTTCATATAGTTCTAAGCCTTTATGCTGATTGAATGCTCATTGTACAGAACCCAAGACTCTCCTAAATAGTGCTAGATGGAGAATTGAAAAATGGTGACATGAAATAAATGTCACAAATAATATAGCCGATAAGACTCTTCCTTGAGAAGTTGTCTCTACTTATAAGTTCATATTTTTCAATCTATAAAGTCAATTTTCTTTGGTTCGTAGTGAGCATTTACTGCCCTGCTTATGGCCTACGAAACTTGATGAGATCCTAATTAATCCGTTCATTGGTGCATGTGGGTCAAAAGCCAAATACTTCACCATGAATTTGATTGGATCACATATCATTCTCTCACCCTTTTTAGGGGTCTATGTTTATTGTACTGGAATGTTGCCCGTTGATCGATAGCACGTACATTGATGGACCTGGTTTTTTGGTTTCCACTCTCACCTCCGCCTGTCCCGGGGCTACCGAGAGGCCGGCGAAGTGGAAGGAAAGCGGACATCAACATTTTTTTATATGGGTATGCCAGATTTTCTATTCTACTTGAAATTTAGAGATGGTGATCCTGAGATCCACCTTCATAAGTAGAAAGGAAATCAACCTTTTTCTAACTTTCCACTGCACATATATTTAAGAAAAGAGACAAGGTTTTTAAATGCCATATGAGGCGATTTTTCTT
The DNA here is from genome assembly GCA_028538565.1 of Umbellularia californica. NCBI lineage: Eukaryota > Viridiplantae > Streptophyta > Magnoliopsida > Laurales > Lauraceae > Umbellularia > Umbellularia californica. The sequence continues at coordinate 58,301,346 of JAPQWN010000002.1, read as the reverse complement.
TATTTGTCGTGAAAGGTGGTTTTGGGCGTGGAAGGCAATTTACAAATCTCATCAATAATGAAAGACAAGAGTTGTTATTCTTTTGTCTCTTTGGAAAAATAAAAAATACAATAGAAAAGAAAAAAATGAATTCTGGGTTCTCAGGAGATTGCGGGGATTCGTTCAGATCGACAGTCGCAAGTCATGTATGGACTTCGCCATCGTCCTTTAGATGAGAACGTATGATGCTTTGATTTTTCTTGGCTTGGCTTGGACTTCAGATTTTTAGAAAATAAAGATCGAAGAGAGGTCTTATATCCAATAAAAAAAGGAGTAGACGGGCTGAAAAGCCACGTCTAAGCCATGTTGGATAGAAGGAGAGGGACCTAGAGGGGGTGGCCCCCAAGGGACTTCGATCACCTTGTGGTGTTGCAGCAGAGTTTCTTCAGGATTTTATGGCTCTCTCTGTGTTTGTGTAGCCCTCTGTGTGTGAATTCCTCTTAGATTTTCCGGATCGATCCTGGATTTCTTGGAATGACCCCCTTTTATAGGCTTTTGGTAGCCATGCGATGGTTTATGAGCATTGATGGCATTAATGCTTTGTGATGGAGAGGAGTTACAAGTTTTAATTCATTTATTTTGTAACTCCTTTTTCTTGGCTTTTGATTGGCCGATGGAGAGTGATGGGCATTTAATTGCCTTTAATCTCCATGACGAGAGGAGTTTCATGGTTTTAATACCATGATTGCTTTGATTTGTAACTCCCGTTTCCTTGCTTCTGATTGGGCCGTGCAAAATAATGAGTTAATGACCGCATTAAGTTGTCATAAAACGGGTCAATTAACAGTATTAAGTGGTCGCCAGGGTGCTTGAAGAGTCGCAGGCCATACCGCATCTTTTGGAATTCTTCTTGCGATGATCGCCGATGGATCCATATGTTGTTTGATGACGAATGGTGGTGCAATTTCAGTCATTGATTGGTACCAATGGGGCGGTAACATCTGTCCTGTTGATTTCTCGATCGGTCGGACAAAAAGTGTACTTTCTTGGTTAGCCGGTTGATGATCTTGGAGCGATCAATGATAATTTCATGCTTTTGACGGCAGATCCGAGATGTTGATGAAGATCGCTTGATTTCGAGCATCAAAAATCAGATTATTGAAAAACCACAGGGGAAGGAATTCCCGAAACATGAAAAAGATCGGAAAACGGCCCTTTCGACGGAAATTCGGCAACCCGGATTTCTAGGGTCCCTTGCGACCAAGAACCTATGGTCACCGGCGACCATGGGCCATGGTGGCCGTCGGTGACCATGGGCATGGTGGCCGTCGGTGACCATGGGCATGGTGGCCGTCAGAGACCATGGGGATTTTTCCCCTTTTTGGTCGTCGTTTTTCTACCATTTCTCGATCTTTTTTTATCCTTTTTTTCTGTATTTTTCTGACATTTTTCCTCATTTATTGACTTGATTCTCCTAAATAAAACCTGACGAGAAGCCGTGCAAATCGAAGCACAAAGTTTCCTATTTTCTGGAATGGTCGAAGACTTTGTTGCCGATTTTCCGTCAGAAGTCAAAACTAGGTCAAACGATGTCGGAATGACCTGAAATTTAGGAGGAAACCTCTTGAGTAGTAGATAGGACCAACCATAGGCTTTTGTTTGAGTTTTGAAGTTGTGTGGAGTCCCGTCGCCAATAGACTTTGTTTTGCCACGAAGGAGATACCGCGTTCTGATGTACGGTCAACCGATGTCCGATTGACCTGAAATTTGACAGGGAGCCTATTGGAGTCTTTTTGAGACGATCCATTAGCTTCAATTTGGATGTCATGGTCCCGGAAAGCTTCGCGGCCGGGAGGCTTGATTTTGTTTCAGAGCATCAAAGTCGGGTCAAACGTCGTCAGAATGACCTGAAATTTGATGTGTAGCTCTTTAGAAGCATGTTGAAGTCACCCCATGTACTTTGTTTGATGAGTGATGGCCTCGGTGGTTCTCGCCGCCGGAAGGCTTGATTTTATTGCTCAAGGGTTGATGGAGAGTCAAACGTTGTCGGTTTGACTTGAAATTTGACGTGAATATCTGATGTCTTCGATGCTGTCGCCGCCAGGGGCGCATGTTCAGCTGCCGGAGGAGTGAAGTTAGGCCAAATGATGTTGGAATGGCCCGAGACTTCATGTGTACTCTTCTTTTGGCTGTTTTGAAGGATCTTGCACTTTTTGTCTGATTCTAACAAGATTTGATGCTTGAAGTTGCATTGCTTGTTTGTGGTAGGATGCGGCTTCATGTAGCTTCTTGATGTTGAGGAGGCAAAGTGACATTTTTTGGTGTTAAGAAATGCCCCCTCGAGGTACAGCGACGATTTGCATAGCTTTAGGAGTTGATGTGCCTCGAAGAGAAATTTTGAAGGAAAGCTTTCGTCTTGACCAAGAGTCTTGAGCTTTTTTTTTTTTTTTTTGTAGGCTTTTGTGTTTCCAGGAGGATTTTATGGTATTGAGAGGGATCACGTACCATCTTAAAGCAAAGTTTTGAAAATGACATGATGGATTTGAATTTGGGTTTTTCTTTTTAACACTATGAACCTAAGGTAGCGTTTGGTTCGAGTGAATGGAGGTCGGAATGGAATGGTCATTCTGATGGAATGACCATTCTAGCGTTTGGTTCGCCAAAAAGGGGCGGAATGGCCATTACCTCCGGAATCCCATTCCTTTATGTGAGGGAATCACCATTCCATCTAAGAACGGAAGGAATCACCATTTCATTCCTTTCTAACTTTTTGTTGAGACCAAAATACCCTCGCTTGTAATATTATTATTATATCATAATAATAATATAATATATTTTTAACCCAACCATTGTGGGGCCCACCCAAAATATTATAATAAAATATAATAATATATATAATAATAATAATAATAATAATAATAATAATAATATAATATCTTTTTCACCCAACCATTGTGGGGCCCACCCAAAATATTATAATAAATATAATAATATATTATTATATCATAATAATAATAATATAATATCTTTTTCACCCAACTATTGTGGGGCCCACCCAAAATATTATATCTATCTATCTACTATTATAAAAGAGGCTATGTTGCATAGTTTTTTCAACCAACCATTGTGGGGCCCACCCCCAAATATTATAATATAATATAAGAATATATTATTTTGAGAAATTACAAAATTTTTCACTACACCTTTGTGGGGCCCACCCCAAAATATTATAATGCAAACTTTTTCACTACACATTGTGGCGCCCACCCCCAAATAGTATAATATAATATAATAATATATTATTATGAGAAATTAAAAACTTTTTCACTACACCTTTATGGGGCCCACCCCCAAATTATCCACCACAAACAATGCAAATGTGACAGTAGAATCTAACAAGGGTATTTTGGTCAATCTTATGTAAATTTGATTCCATTCCGGGCAGCATTCCAGAGTACCAAATGCTGGAATAGGAATCAGAATTCCATTACTGGGTTGATTCCTCAGCGTACCAAACGCTGTAACGGAAGTGACTATTCCTGCATCATTCCATTCCATTGTCATTCCGGTCTCCATTCCATTCCTGCGTACAACCATTTCAGCGAACCAAACGCTACCTAAGAGCTTTATGTGGCACATTAGGAGGTCAAGAAGGGTATTTTTTGTTTTTTTGACCTTGTGACCTGACAAGCTGTATGTGGCAAGGTAGGGGGTCATGATTTGGATTTTGATTTCCGGTCTTGTGACCTAACAAGCTGTATCTGGGAAGTTAGGGGACCAGGGTTTGGTTTTGGCCTTGTGACCTAACAAGCTGTATGTGGCGAGCTAGGGGACTAGGATTTTTTTTTTGTCAATTTTCAAGATTTTGGCTTAATTTGGTTCATGAGGATGGATGGCTTGGATTTTTGGAAACTCATGAGGCTTGGATTTTTTTTTTTGTATGGTCCAATCAACTCAAAAGAAGCATGTAACCATTTTTGTATGCTCTTGGTAAGAGGGATTTTTCTTTGACTAAAAGCCTCTTTTAATGCCTAGGTGGTCAAACCTGGCTCATGTAGGCTAAACCATGAGATCTTAAACTTTTGAGATGGCTTAGATCTCATGTGGTGTCATTTTGTAAAGAATATCTAAAAATATCTCCTTTGGGTGGAGAATATCTAAAAATATCCTTACTTGGAGAGAATCTCTCAAGTTTCTTTTCTTTCGGGAGAGATTTTCTCAAAATATCTTTCCTTGGGAGAGAATATCTCACATTCCCTTTTTTTTTGGAGAAAATTTCTCAAAGAATCTTCTCTTTAGGAGAGAATATCTCAAATCTCCTTTCTTTTAGGAAAGTTGCTAATTTTTAGCACTTACCTCCTAGCTTTTCTCCTTTTTTGCTCTTTTGGTTTGCACTCTTTTATAAAAGCAAGGGGAGGTTGGATCTCTTACTCCATTGCTTTCTTTTGCAAGAATCTTTAAGAGTGCTCTATGATCAAGAACTTTTCTTCAAGGATCTTCATGCTTTTTCTTCTTCTTCTCCATCAATGGCTTCAAGTAAGTCTTCTTTTCCAAGAAAAGTCCATTGTAGAAGTAGGATAGTAAAAGAAAAAAGTTATTCTTTCTTTTTTTCTTCTTTTTTCTTCTTCTTTTTTTTTTGTTCTTTTTTTGTTCAACATGTTTTTCCATTTCTTTTGTTCACATGTTTCCTTTTTTTTTTTTTCACACGCATTTTTTTTTACCGTACGGGCACGTGGCTATGGGCCACGGCCCGGGGGCCAGCCCCTCTCTCTCTCTTTTTTTTATTTCTTTTATATTTTTGCTTTCCCTTTTTTTTGAGGGGTTTCTTCTTTTTTTTTTCGCTCACCATGATAATGCGGTTTATGAAATTCAAGATGTTCTTGCATATATTTTTTTTTTCATGGATGAAACAAAAGGCTAGTATTTCTAGGTTAAGTTAACATGAATTTTGACTTGGACGAAGTTTGATTGATTTTGACCAAGTTGGGTTGGAATTGGTCAAACTTTGGCAAGGGTTTCCTAGCATCTAATGCATGGCAACTTTCCTTGTATGCATGATTTTTTTGTAAATTGGATTGAAAACATGATAATGCATACCTGAAGGCTTTTTGTAAGTTTTGGGATTTGCTGCTCGCAGCAATGTTGAGCCCTTTTCTGGTCTTGCAGGGTTTTTAAGGAGCTTTGCAAGTTTTGGAGTTTGGAGATCGCAGCAATGTTGAACCCTTTTCAAATTTTGCGGAGATTTTGAGAAGACTAGCTTGACCTCGCAGCAATGTTTTGAGAATTCTCCATTGACATGAGCTCGTAGTGATGTTGAGCCCATCTTCAAGCTTCCTATCATTTTTCAGGGTGTTTCCTTTTTCTTCGGAATTGCCCTGGAACCATGCCAAAATTTCGCTAGAATTTTTTTTAGCAAAATTCTGTCATTTCAATGATTGATTTTTTTCATCCTTTGCAGGTAGTTCCTCCAGAACGAACAAGGGTAAGGGGCCTGTTATTGACGCACCTCACCGATCTGCCAGATCTTCTAATGCGGCCGTACAGCAGGCCTGAGGAAGGTCCAGTATGTCGAGAGGAATTTGGAAGAGTGTGACTCTCTCAACCGTGATGAGATGAGACAGCGATTGATCGCTCTCAAGGATGAGGAATTCTACAATATTGTGGTAAGCAGCCGTCCTTGGGTCACGGATGATCAGAGCATTGTGCCCAAGCCTACCTTCTTCTTTGGTGATACAGTCCCTAATGACTTGACATACCAAAGAAGATGTTTTCAGTTCTCTTACACAGTAAATAGTGAGGAGAGAACTATTTCTACCCAGTCAACCTTCGATCGAACCATCTCGATCATGAGTCTTTCTCCCACATGCCCTAAGAGGGAAGATCCTCTAAGCTGGGTGAAAAGGACTAAAGTGATCAAGATTGGGGTTTTTGTTGGTGAGCCTCCCGGATATGCAGAGAAGTCGCCTGTCCGTATGGACATATTGATGCCGGCCAGCGGCTACTAAGGTTCTGATCATCCGTAGGTCGATTTGAGACCGGTAGCAATTAGGCGAAGCCTTTTCGACTTCATGGCTGTTTCGATGCCGACTCAAGCTGGGAATCATGGACTGATTACACGCTGTAGATCGGTGGGGCCATTTTGAAGGAGGTCGAGATCTTTGATGCGGTTCGCGCTTTTCGGCAAACCATGATTTTCTCCGATGAAGCCTTCATGGCCATGTTGGAGTCATTCCTTCCACAAACAAACACCTTCACTGTTACGAATGGTGAGATTGGTTTTTCTTTGAAGGAATTGAGAGCCATCACTGGGTTACCTATCCTTGACAAACTCTATGAGGAGTTTATGTCGATCGACAGCGTCCTTGAGGACCAGTCTGAGGAGTTCAGGCTTTTGTACTTTCAGCTTGTCGCCTTCTATGATTTTTTGAAGGAGAAGGAGGGCTCGAAAGTTAGGTGCAGCAATTGGAAGAGTTGTAGCTTTCTGTTCTCCAACTTCTTTGACAGCAAGGAGTCTTCTGATAGTATAGTCCAGGATGTTAGGGCTAAAAACCCGGGTTTGAAAAAGATCTCCGCCATGCAAGAAAATTTGAAGAAATTCTTCGCAAGCACAGACGCCATTTTTTTTGACATTGCGTTGCGGAGAGATCTCGCTTTTTACCTCATTAATTGGCTGGGTGAGGCTGTTTTTGCTAGAGAAGATGGAACGCACATCAAGCAGCATTGTATTTTTCTGACTTGTCAAATGAAATTCGGAGAGCGGCTGGCTTTGGTGCATGCTCTTTACTCCTATTTGTGTACCAAACTGCAGGCTACTGCTTTTCTAGTTTGGCTCGGGCTCCTAATGAGCAGGGTATTTTCAGCCCATATTTTTTATTCGTGGTATGTGTACCACTGTCACGGCTTCCATCGATTAGGAGTTGCACAGGATGATGACCCTTTTATGATTCGCTTGGCAGAGGGACATCCGTTTCTGAATCTCTTTTGTTTGCCTGTTTGAGGATCCGAGGTTTAGGGACGTCGAGATTGGGCAGTCTTCAGTGAAGCTTTCTCCAGATTTGCGAAAAAAGGCTTTTGATTGTGGTGTCTCTCGTGATTCCACTAGGGCAGGGTCATGAAGATACTATTCTCTGACAAACACGAAAAAGAAGTGGCTTTTCAACATACGTATTGGTACAATGGTGTATCGTAGACATTTTTTCATCGACGTCCAGCCGTATGTTCCCTCGTATTTTGCGCTGCAGTTAGGCTTTTCTCAAGGCATTGTTGGAGCTCCTTTGAGCATTGTGAAGCGTTTTGAAGGTTTGCAGGACGGGAGGAATGCCTGGGGCTTTTACAGTGCGGAGGACACTACCGCCATGATTTCCTATCCTGAGTTGCCCACTTTCCGGACTGCTGGCTTCACAAAATGGTTTGTGGAGAGCTTTTTGGTGTACCAAGGGCTTTCCAAGAAGGAGCTTGATATCAAGCAATCTCCTGGGTAGGGTATTGGCAGATTAGATGGCGTCCAACGAGAGGAAGTTTTGGCTTTCCTTTCTGGAGAGAATCATAAGATAGGCTTTCTCGGTGAACACGACGTCATCAGATCAGGAGCTGTACAAGAGATACCTGTTGAGGTCTTGAAGCAGCTAGAGGAGGAGGCCGAAATCGACGCTTGGATGCAAGAAGAACGAACGAAGGCTTCGATGGAGTCCTTTGGGAAAAGCAGACCATCCTGTGAGGAGTCAAGTGAAAGTCCTGACTTTGACAGTGGGGCGGGTACTTCAAGCAAACCGACCCATAGATGCAAGAGGAAGAGAGGGCAGTGCTATAATAAGAGACGGCATGAAGACTTTCTTGATCTGGAAGTCTCCCTCACCATTGCTGAAGAGGTGTCAGGGGATGCTGATGAGCCTGGGGAAAGAGGAGTCGAGAGGAAGAGACCGCTGGCGACGGTATATTTTTCCCTTTTTGTTTCATGAAAGAATTTGTTTTGATCCACAGCTCTCTTTCTTTTAGCAGAAGATGAGGACTTGGCGATGCTCGAGGTTCCGGCCGATGAGGTGGTGACGGATCCAATTATGGCATCTGAGGATGAGTCAAGGGACTCTGGAGTGGTTCCAGATCCTTCACCTAGTATGATTTTCTTTTGTTTCTTTTTTTTTTTTTTTTTTGCCTATATCTGCTGACATATATATATTTTTCTTGCCAGAGGATTTTGACGACTTCGAGCCATCCATGGATGCAACCTTTGACGATGCTTCGGATGAGCACATGGAGGCAGAAAGTATTCCGCCGGTCGTCGAAGAAGGTATTTGTAGTAATAACCCTGATGATAATGGTTTTTCAACATGATCATATTCATAGGTTTTTTTGTGTTTTGCTGGCAGGTTGTGAGGTAACAGGAGAGGTTCCTTCGTCTTCCTCAGGGCCAGAGCAGGGGATGCCTGCAGCTGTTCCAGAAGTAGGGACTTTCTCTACCAGTTTCAATGTGGCAGGGGTGAAATCTTCTGAGGAGATTTTTTTGCCAGTGTCTTCAATTGGAAAGAGTTTGACGATTACTCCTCCAATAGGACATGACACAAGCAGTCGACCGATGGAGAGGGGCGAGCCTTCATCTGGGTCGTCTTTTCAGTATGCGAAGAAAGTGTTGAAAGCTAGCTTTGCCATGATCAAGCATGTACAGAACATTCCTGCTGATAGCGAAGAGGTTGGTCTGGACATTGCAAGTGCGAACGCTTTTGTTGATGAAGTCATTGCTTTAGGCAACATGTGGACTAAGACCAAGAGCTTCCCAAATGGTGACTTTTTCAATGAGATGTTTTTGAAGCCTTCCGGTGAGGTCAAGTCTGAACTGAATGAGATCTCGCAGACTCGGAAGCAATTTGTTCGGGAGAGGAACGTCACCGAGTTGGCTATAATCGAGCTAACACAAGACCTGCATTGTCTTATAGGGAGGTCATTGAGGTGAGGTAGCGTCTCGAGCTATTGGAGGAACAAGCTGCTGCCAAATGGACCGCCATTGTGGAAGCTCGTGCTAGAGAAGGGACTCTGATTCACCAAGTTGAGGAAGCTGACGGCAATCTCCGGAGGAAGACTCAGGAATATGAGTAATGGCAAATTCTCTGGGAAGAACTTCTTCATGCTAAAGATGGATCACGGCATTCTACCGCATTTTATGGAAAGATTTTGAAAAAGCGTGGCTTGGAAGCTTTGGAGGTTAAGGCCAAGAGTCTGCTTGAAGAGTTGAATCTTTGGTTGAAGACCATGTTAGACCGAGCTCCTGATTTTTTATAACAAACTCTTTTCTTTTTTTTTTCTTTAGTATCTCCATGTAAAAACATTTTTGGTACTCTATATACCTTTTACTTAAATTCTTTTTGATGAAAATAAGCAAAAGTTGGATCAGGATGTTTGTTTGAAAACTTTGACCAAAAGGTTGTCATTTTATGAAAATCTCTTATCAAAGTATTGTTTTGGCATGAAGGCAAGATTTTGTGGCAAAAAGCTTGGTTTTTTTTTTTTTTTTTGATGGCTTGAAAGCCAAATTTTGAGATGGCATGAAAGCCGAATTTTAAGATGGCATGAAAGCCGAATTTTGTGGCGTAAAAGCCAAAATTTGGGTTTATGGAATGAGAGCCAAAATTTGGGGTTTTGGTGTGAAATCCAAATTTTTGTGATGGCATGAAAGCCAAATTTGAGTTTGTGGCATGAGAGCCAAAATTTTGTGGCATGGAAGCCGGTTCTGTTTGTGGCATGGGAGCCGAAATTTGTTTTTGGCATGGAAGCCTAAATTTTTTGTGGCATTGATAGCCGATTTTGTGGCATTGATAGCCGAAATTGGCCTAGGAGCCAGATCTTTTGAAAACCAAGTTTTGTTTTATTGACGTGAAAGCCAAATTTTTAGATTTTTTTTGGCGTAAAAGTCGGGTTTTTTAAAATTTTTAGCATGAAAGCCTGGTCTTTTAGCTTTTGTAGCCGATTTTGTGGCGTTGATAGCCGATTTTGTGGCATTGACAGCCGATTTTGTGGCATTGATAGGCAGTTTTGGCGTGAGAGCCAGTTTCTTTGGCATTTATAGCCGGTGTTGTGGCATTGATAGCCGATTTTGGTTTTCAAAAATGCAAGTATCGACCAAAAGTCGCCTCCCTGCTGAATGGTCTTTCAAGTATCGATGGAATGTCGCCTCCTCGCGGATTGGGGTGCAAGTTTCAACTAAGCGTCTCTTCCTTGCTTTTCAAAAAATTTTGCTTTGCGGAACCTGACTTGGTGTCATTTCCCCATGATTTTTTAAATTTATGGTTTTCTCGAACCGTGTGTTTTTTTTTTTTTTTGGGAATTTGGGTTGTGGATATCAACTGGAATGTTGCATCTCCGTGATTTGAGGTTTTTTCGAACCTTTGAAATTTGGGTTGTGGATAGCAACTGAAATGTTGCTTCTCCACGATTTGAGGTTTTTTTTTTAACCTTTGAAATTTGGGTTGTGGATATCAACGGAAACATTGCGTCTCCATGATTTTTTTGAAATTTTGCAAGTATCAACGAGGTGTCGTTTCCTTGCGATTTTGAGGTTTTGGAAGTATCGAATGGGGTTCGCATCCTTCCGACTTTCAAGTTTTGTGAGTATCGACTGCACGTCGCTTTTCCGCAGTTTTTCGACAAATCATTTTTGTTTAAAGAATCGAGGGTCATAAATTTTGACTCAAAATTGTCTTTTGTGGTAAAAGTCAGGGCGGACTAGGGTGGAAATCCTTGAGTCCTGTTTTTTTTTTGAAACCATGATTTTTGGGTTCAAAGATCGAAAGGTTTGGTCAAGTTTGGGAGGAAGCTCGTAAATTTGGATTTTTGGAATTTTTTTTAACAATTAAACTATGAAAGTAAGCATTGTTTTAAGATTTTTTTTTTGAGAAATTTCAACGTGAAGTTGAAAATTTCAAAAGGAGTGGATTTGATGAGTAAGTACCTATGAATAGGCTTTGGCCGTGTAGGCGTCGCTCTAACCCGGTGTAAGAAGTCTTCAAGGGTAGTACCGCTTCAAGAACTTGCCGTTGATAGGCAGCACACAGCTGTCTCCCTCCATGTTTAGAAGAGCATATGTGCCGTTAGAGAAGACTTTGTCGATGACGAAGGGTCCTTCCCATTTTGGTTCGAACTTGCCTCTGGATTTGTGGCCGAAGACCATTGGCCTTTTTACTGCAAGAACCAAGTCTCCCTTTTTGTAGGCACGTTGCCTGACCTTCTTGTCGAAAGATCCTGCCATGCGTGCGTGGTAAAGCTCAATGTTTTGTAGAGTTTCAAGCCGTCTCTCATCGAGATTATCCGGCTCTTGGAGTCTCAATTTGACATTGCTTTCTTACATCATGTCATTTTGCAAAGATACCCTTAAGGAAGGAATTTGTACTTCCAAAGGGACAATAGCTTCGCTTTTATAGACCAATGAGAATGGTGTGCTATGGGTTGGTCCTCGAATGGTGGTTCGATAGGCCCATAAAGCTTCTGGTAGTGTGTCTCCCCAGTCTCTTTTGTGATTAGAGACAATTTTCTTGAGAATTTTGCAGAGTGTCTTGTTGAAGGCTTCTGCTAATGCGTTCGTTACTGGATTATATGAAGTCGAAGGACAACTTTGGATTTTGTACTTATCGCAAAACTTGTAGAATCTGTGATCCCGGAATTGTGATCCATTATCATGGATGAATCTTTTAGGTATGCCGAAGCGACAAATAATGTTGGTGCGCAAGAACTGAAGGACAGATGAGGTCTTCACCTCACTGAGCGCAAATGCTTCTGACCACTTGGAGAAATAATCTGTAGCGGTGAAGATGAAGCGATGATCTTGTTGGAAGTAGGTGGGCCTCTTGGATAGTTTTTCAAAACTTTTGACCCGTTTGACTCAGGGATCAAATATCCATAAGGCCAAAAACCCAATCTAGGATGCATAACCCTCAATCTCATGATCATGTACAGTAAGTAAAATTATCTAAAAGATAGAACAGAAGCGAACAAGCATCCATTAAAATCTACAACATACAAGGAAGTAAATTATACGTTTGGAGCTCGGTTGCGCTCTAATGGAGAAGTTGATGACTTTCATTGATGTAGAACTTTTCCACAAACTAAGATCAGAATCTCCAACACCTCTTAGCCTTACACGCTATGACCCGAATCAGATTTCTCTTCTCAAGAAGATTGGTGGAATCTCCAAGAGAAAACCCAACTCGAAACTCTAAGGAACTAGAAAAGGAAGAGAGAAGAGAGCAGTGCAACTATTGCACAAAAAGGATGGACGTTTTTTACTCCAAAATTATGGACGTCCAAGAGGGGTGGATTCCCTTTTATAATCTTCCAGGTCTCCTCTTTTCTTAATTGAAAGAGAAGTCTTACTTCCACGAAAATTAGTAAGTATACCATTATCACTATTAGAAGTCCTACTTCAAATAGAAATAGTAACTTTCTAATTCCTTCCTTTTAGAGTTCAAATAGGATTAGTATCTTTCTAATAACTTGGGCTAGCGTGGGGACCACTAGGGATTCCATAGAAAGCTGGCTCCAACTGGAACACGCTACCCCACATCTCATGTGCAATCCGGGCCCACAGTCAATTGCAAATAACACCATTATATAAATGCAATTGCACTCTAGTCTTAGGAATAAATTACAATGAAGACCCTAAACTTCCCAATTACCACAAGTAGGCCCTTCTATCAATATCCATGGATCAATTGGAATAAATCTGTCTCTTCCAATCTTAATTCCACATCTTATTATCCTTGAGCCCCAATTAATCACTATGATCATCAGTACCATCCAATTAACTCTTAATTGAGATGGGTGCGCACTTACTAATGACAAATCCATTAATTGCCATGTCAGAACCCGACCCTAATTTCTTGGTTTAGTGTGGTTTTAATCGTGATTTGGTTTTCTCTATGGGTTTAGTGGTTGTTTGGTTGAGTTTTGAGTTAGAATGACTTTTCATTAGCTTTGGGAAGTTTTGAGAGCCAGTGAACCTAGACAGTGACCGTAGGGTCCCATTTGTTTTACGTGGTCAGCATGGGGAGATTCTTAGTGATTCCCAAAAATTCCCATTTTAGCTTCCTTTGACTAATCTCGCCATTCCCTACAACTTTCGTGCTCACTCCGTGCCCATTCGAAACTCCAAAAATCAGTTTTCCAGAAATCCTAAATTTTCCATTCTTTAACCCCTTTGACCAAATAGTTGACTTTTTATGTGGACCCCGGAAGTATGTCAATATTAACCTTGTTGGAAAGATGATTTTATGCTGGACACTTTTCATGTTTTAAGTTTCTTGATCCAAGGTCTAGAAAGCCCGCTAATCTTCATTACAATTTCTACTTAGTGTGGACCCCACACCCACCCATTATAAAAAGGGCAACTTCCTCTCTTTCTCCCTCATTTTTCCATTCCAATTGGCTGCAACCTCCCTGCTACAGTACCAGTAGCCTTCCTCCTTCCTTTTCTTCCATTTCTCTTGCTCAAATGAAGCCTCCAAACCACCAATCCGACAAGGAAACTCCGGCAACTTCTTCCCCTTCATCTCCTCTCTCTTTTGACACCATTTTTGTGGGAAACCAAGGTGGGCAGCCCCTTTTCCAAGCTTCTTCTTGATTGATTAATGGCCTAGAGGTAAGGACTCCTTCCCATTTTCCTTTTTTGTGCAATGGCATCCCCTTAGATCTCATTTCCCTAACTTTGTTTGCCCCATTCCTTGTCTCTCTTGATTTACCATTTTAGGGTTCTAAGATGGGTTTGTTTTGGGGGTTTTCTTTGCTTTGCTTGTAGGTTGATCTTGGTAGTGTTTTGAGCTTGGATTTGCTTAGCTTGGACCTAAGGCAAGTGGATGATTGGATAGTTTTAGTATTTATTGAACTTTGTGAGGAATGTGGTTGGTTTGCTATTTATACTCATGTTTATGAACTTGCATAGATTTGAAATAAATGTTTATGAAAGTAGATTTAATGTTTTGGAAACATGGTGGATTTTAGTCTTTGTCTATCTCTTGTTTTTGGCTTAAATGAATCTTGGTGATTGTGGAGTTTCTTTTCTCTTATGATTGAGAGTGAAAAAGGAAGAAGTGATTGGATAATGATATGTAGAAGTTTTGATGTTGGAGAAGAGTTGAAGGTGGAATAGCAGGAGCTTTCAGCTCATTTTATTGCAGGTAAGTGATTGGAGAGGGAAAGGAATGGATTGGAGAAAAGATGACCCGAATCTGAACTGCATTGTGGAGTTCCCGCAACTGGCGGTCTGCCGACGGTCACCTAGCGACTAGCTGTCTGATGACTGGCGGCTAACCGAACCGGTTTTAGTTACTTTCCCAGAGAGCTGTAACCTTATAGTCAGCCTCGCGGTCAGCTAGTGGCTAACCGTCAAGTCCATCGGTGGCTAACAGCCAGCCAACCGAACTGAAGCAGTTACATTTCCAGAATGCCACATTTGGTCAGGTCAACCACGGTCAGCCCCGCAGTCAGCCAGCGGTTAACCACCAAATCCATTAGCGGCTAACCGCCAGGTGACCGAATTTCCCAGAATTATGGGAATAAAGAGAGATGAAGGGAGTTCCCATCCCATTTGCTTGTGAACCTTTCCGAAAGCAATGGGCACTTTCCACTTGGAACATGTTCGAAACAAAGATGAAATGTTTGTTGGAAGCCGTTCGAGTGAGAAACCACATCGCCGAGATTTGTTGAAATGTTGAGGTTACTCAGGTGTGTAAGGAGCCCGGAATGTCTCTAAACTCAAGGAGTACCAAGTGTTTACTGAAAAATAGACATACGGGATCCCTATCCACCTTGAGTTATCTTGAACCCCGATACTTGTCCCGATATTTCGAAAGTTTATTGCACCCCTTTTTATTCCCGGAATTTATGAGTTGTGATTTATCCATACCGAAAGCACTGAACTGTATTTGTAGCATTTGTGCTAGCCCCGATATGCATGACCCGATTTTGAAATGATATTTGTGCCTTGAGCACCCCGTTTCGCCCGTTTACACAATTTCATCAAGTGTTTTATACATGCACGATTTCTTGCATATGACCTATCAATACTTGGGGCCTTGAAACATTGTTTTTAAGCTTGGGGAGGTATGGTTTGGAGCCCTAATGCAATGTAAGAACTTGGAAGGCATTTTATGGAGTCCGGATGAAGAGAAACCTCATTATGAAGATTCGTCAAGGATCCTTAG
This sequence comes from Umbellularia californica, assembly GCA_028538565.1. Taxonomy (NCBI): domain Eukaryota; kingdom Viridiplantae; phylum Streptophyta; class Magnoliopsida; order Laurales; family Lauraceae; genus Umbellularia; species Umbellularia californica. The sequence goes on along the minus strand of JAPQWN010000002.1, from coordinate 58,286,185 downwards.
ACTTGTCAATGTGCATAGGGATCAGAGATGTCCTTAATTCTCATGGAATACCAAGTATATGTCAAATTAGACATATGGGACCCCATTCACATTGATTTAAATCTAGGACCCTCAACGATTGGCCCGGAAAAGTATAGAAATCCATTATGTCTTATTTAAATTCGAATTTCATTTGTACACTTTAAATCTCGTGTTTTATGACTAGACTTGCCCGACAATATTGAAATTCATGTTTTAGCATTGTTGCTAGCCTGTACATGCCTGACCGATACAGATATGCTTTTGTGCTTATGAGCACCCCCGTCTTGCCCAGTTATATTCTTGCTCTTGATTTGTTTTACACGTGACTTGATTTATATGATTTAACCTATGGGTATCCCGTCCCGTTATATTCGTACTTGTTGATTTCTTGTATATGAACCATGAACCAAAACCTTGAGGCAATATGGGGCCAGAGCTTTGTAGTGCGAGCCCATGAGCCAAAAAGAGAACATGCGTACATGTATTTGTTTTGTTTACTTGCATATAACCTATGAGTCGGCACCACTAAGCTTGGATGACCTTGTCGGTCTGATCTACCGACTTGGAGATCCCTTTCTTGTCTCGCCAGCTGCAGCTTGGATCCCGCTACTCGGTTTATTAACCGTGGTCTTGTCCCGATACCGCAGATTTCTACTGTGGTTCCTGATGCCCGGCTCGCTACCGTGGTCATGTTCCGTATTGTATATATGTATATGTAATTTCGTTGTACCTCCTCACTTCGGTGACTGAGGTCAACGCCTTGACATGCTTGCTCTTATCACTTCGGTGATAGAGGATTTAGCTTCTTGTGGTTGCCATCTTGCTTGTTTCCCGAATTCCTTGGTTACCTTTACATGCTTTATACTGCATCCATGTTTTTAGTAAATGATTGATTTCTTTCGTGAAAATTATTGTTTAAACAGGTTTACAACGTGAGGCATACCCGATTTGTGAAGCGTTTATTGTTTATACACGTTTTAAATGAGTTCCCGATTTGTGAAATGTTCATGTTTTATACATGCTTTAAAGGAATACATGTTTTGTCAAATATTCAGGTTTCATACCCGTTTTATATGAATACAGGATTTTTTCAGATGTTCATGATTTATTACATGTTTTATCGTTCAGTATATTGTTTATATCCTTTCACCCACTTGCCAGATCGTCGTGTCTGACCCACTACTTTGGACTCAGGTCCAGACTTCTTCACCCGAGGCGAGTGCACGTGTTGGCTGTGGAGCCATGAGCTTTCAGGTTGTTTGTCTGCTATGTCATATAGACATTGAGCTTGACATCGGAATTACGTCACATATGGGGTAGTGATCATTAGCTTGTTTTCTTGTATGGCTTCTATTAGCCTTTTCTTGAGATTTGTAATTAATACACATTGTTATTTGTAACTTGAATATATATGGGAATGTAATATCTTGTTACTGTCAGCTCTGTACTTTTATTGTGATGGTTTATATCGCGACCCTGGACCGAGGCCCGGGCTCGCGACTACGCGGCGGCATGATTAACCAACACATAAAACACACCGCGGCTATTTTCTTTCCCACAGGTTTCCGCGGTGAGGATCCCAAGACACGGGTCTAGCTCACACGAATGGATATGCGGAAGCGTGTAGCAAAACATGTCACACAAATCTTAAACAATGAGGTATAAAATAAATTATATAATATCATGACTTGGTATCAAAAGAGAATGTCATCAAAGCATTCCTAGCATGATTAACGTTTCAATGTTTAACAAAAGTATATTGATTCAAGTTACAAAACCAAGAGAGGCCAACAAAGGCCAATACAACAATAGATCCCAAAAGAATAACCTAACTAAGTGAACGAGACATCACGATCCCAACCGGCGTCTAGATGACGTCGTTCAACTGCCACTCGTGTGCTGGGGGTGGCTCAACAGCCTCCTCCGAGCACTCCTCGTCACGTGTGAACTCTCCTGCACCTGGATACCAAAATAACAAGCATCAAACACGACGGTTTGACAAATAAACAATTTAGGCATGAATATGAGAAGTAATGCTAAAACAGTTCAAGATCTAGATACACGTTTCAAATTTACGAAACTAGCATGAATACTTATAATATCATGAAAAGATAAATCCACATTGAGCTCATCCTTTCTCCGTCATACATGATGACAAGAGCAAGCACGCACGACAAGCACGACACGAAAAAACGATCCCACGCCACACAAGGTAGACGGGGTATCCAGCCGCGGAACCGGACCACAAACACGCACGATGTGTAATATAATACACGACTAGTCTGCAGACAGTCCACATGTTTAAGGACCCCCAGGTAGTGGATCAAGCTAAAAGGGCAGTCCAAGCTCAGTGGTATTCACTTATATCATGAATGCACAAAACACGACGATACACGTTCGAGAACACGACAAAACAAGAGGGAAATCATTTAACAAGCATGACGTGACAAGACTAGCAAAATAGCATAGTATTAATGCTTACAAACTTAAGAAATGATTCCCTTTTTTATTCTTGAAACACATCTTGAAAACGAACTTGTACTCGGAAATCAAACGAGAACACGATGATGCATGAAGCATCAAAACAAGAGTTCAAACATCAATCCATCAAGCATAGGCTAAAACCAATCTTTGACCCTTGTAGAATTGAAAACCAAATGTCGGAATTCAATAAAGCTTGGTGTCCCCGAAGGTATATTACATTTTGGAATTCCAAGTGCACAAGGTCAATAAAAAGGTCTAAACCTAGTCTAGTTTTCATTACAGCAAAAATCCTTCAAAAACAATACTTTTTGTAATTGTCAGTCTGGTTTTAGCATCTCTACCGGTAGAACTTCCGGTTTAAACGCCTCTACCGGTAGAACTTCCGGTTTAAACGTCTCTACCTGTAGAACTTTCGGTTTAAGCGTCTCTACCGGTAGAACTTCCGGTAGAACCACTTCTACCGGTAGAACTACCGGTTGGAGCACTTCTACCGGTAGAACTTCCGGTAGAACTAAGGGTTCACAATTTTTCTCAACTCTCTGCCAAAATTCTAGCCACTTCTACCGGTAGAACTTCTGGTAGAACTAAAGGTTCACAGTTTCCTCAACTTTCTGCCAAAATTCGAGCCACTTCTACTGGTAGAACTTCCGGTAGAACTAAGGGTTCACAGTTTCCTTAAATTTCTGCCAAAATTCGAGCCACTTCTACCGGTAGAACTTCCGGTAGAACTTATGAAGTTCAATTTTTTTTGACACTTCTCTCCCTTATTCACTTCCATACTTTTACCACCTACACTCCCAAGCCTTCAAGCTTTCCAAGGGATCATTTCCACACAAAAATCCACTCCCATTTATATCCAAAACTTCAAAAATCACAAACCCATTTACATTCAAATCATGTATTACTAACTTGTAAGGTATTCAATTGAAAAACATGCTTTCATTCAAGAAAAAACTTCTAGATTAGGTAGAGTAATTAGTAACCATGCTTATCAAGATTAAATAAGCTAAAAGAGATTAATAACATGAAAGAAAAGACAAGCTTTATGATGAATAACATTTCCAATGTAAAATGCCCTAAAACTTGAAATGCACTAGGAACAACTAAAAGGTTTACTTGCCTCTAACCAAAGCCAAAGAAAGCTTCACAAAAATCAACAAGAAGAGGTGATCCACGAAATCTACACAAAAACCCCCAAAAAGAGAGCACATAAAATCACCATTTTGGCCACCACAAACCCCCATTTCGAAAATGGGTTTGAAATCATGATAAACAAGCTCTAGGTGAGCTAAAGAACATCAATGGAAGAATGAAAAGGAACACCAACCAAGAGCTAGCTGAACAAGGAGGATAGAGCTTGAAGATGATGAATAGTGGAGAGGTTTGGCTCCAAAAATGCGTCCAGCTGTAGCTTGAGAAGAGAGGAAGAGAATGGTGGTCTTGGATCCGAGATTGGAGCCTTCTTGCTATATGATTTCCAAGGGAGAAAGACCAAGGAGAAGCTTCTTCTCTTCTTCACTCTAGGTCAAAAGTTGCAGAGATTTGGAAAAGAATGGAGGAGAGAGAATAGGAGAATATTTATATGGGTTGAGAAGTGGGTCCCTTTACAGATGAACTTTAAAATGATTAAAACATGGTCTTGTGGACCCCAGATGGAAACGACGAAGAAGAACAAAACGATCGTCGAAAAATCTAGTTTCGGAAAAGTATAATTTTGACATAGTTTCATGACTTTGAAAAGTGTGCCCAGATTTAGCATGAATAGTCAGATTTACCCTTATTGGGCCAAAACTTGGTTTTCTGGGCCTCAAATGCATGCAGATTAAAAATGAAAGCTGTCACGAATAATAAAACCATTCAAGAGAAGTAAAAATCACATCCACATCAAAGATCTAGAACAAGAACCCATTCTTACACGTGTACTTAGGGCGTCCCTGAGCGTGTCTGACTCATACTAAACGTCCTCAAAATCCCCAAAGCTATAATTCAGACTAAGTCTAATCACATTCTAACCCAACTAGTACTAAGACTCACTTAAGACTAAACACTCACTTAATTAGTACTAATCGAGTTGGTCTGGGTCGGGGTCTAACAGTTTATTTCCAGTCTGAGATGGATCATTGATAAGATGACTTATACTTGGGTTGAGTGCGGTGCGGAATCCAATGGCCATGGACTCCAAGTCGCAACACCACGAAAGCTTTCGCTAAATAGTCAGAGGATGTTGGAATTTGTAATCCTCACACACGCGGATCTTGGGAGAAACATAATTATTACTTCACGGACCCCGAGTTTGGGGTCGTGACATGGCACAGGGGGATAATATAGATAGATTCCATCTTGATCATTCAATGTTCCCATAGTCCTACTACCACATACCCAAGACACCGAGGTGTTGACCTACAGTTGGCCTCAATCATTGGTGACTCAAAACAAATGAATAGATAGAAACTTGAGTTCATCAATGTCTCAGGATTGAGAGCCTATTATTAGGGAATTATGAGAGCATACCTTATTAGTGAGACGGAATTCCATAAGGTGCTTCTCATGGTCCTTCCATACATCCAATGTACCAGCACATTGATCCAGAATCTTCCATTCTGATGATCGAGACAAATCACACTATCTCATAGCGATCAAAGTGCTACAACCTTATCAGATGCGATGCCCAGTCTCATCACTGGTTGTGAAGATATTTTAAGTATAAGATTTGTGACATATATCTCCCGTGTGTGGATCTCATCCATACACATATATCACATCTAATATACTAATGGGACCCGGTTCAACTCATGAACCATTATGTCATATGTATTGGTCACGTGCATAAAGCAATAAAATAACATTCATCTTATGAAAGTAAAGCATGATTTTGTTGATAAATAAAGAAATTAATCAATTTATCACATCAACTGATGGATTGAGTCCATACAATCTAACAAACCTTTGCTTGATGGGGGAGAGATAGGACATATGATGTCCATGCCCCAGGCTTCAACAGGCCATGAGATTGCTGTAGGATGTAGCAATTCTGGAGGCATGTGGACATTGATGGACCCATCGGAGGTTTCCGTCCTCTCCTTCCGCACCCCGGGGGCTGACCTGGGTCTCGGCGGAGGAGGGAAATCGTGGGTATCAACATTTTTGTACGGGTATGCCAGAGTTACTTTCTACTTGGAATTTGGAATGGTGATGATCCAGAGATTCACCTTCACAAGTGGAAATTTCTAACTTTTCAAATTGAATAAATATTAAGAAAAGAGACAAGTTTGTTTTTTGAGAATGCCGTTGGAGGCCTTTTTTTGTTTGTTTGCCGTGGAAGGCGATTTTTGGCGTGAAAGGCGATTTTACAAAACTCATCAAATATGAAAGACAAGAATTGTGATTTCTTTTTGTCTCTTTAAAAAATACAAACTAAAATAGAAAAGGAAGAAAAGGGATCTAACTTCTCAGGAGATATTGGGGACACGTTGAGATCGACGGTCGCAAGCCATGTATAGACTTCGCCATCGTCCTTCAAATGAGAACGGTTGATGCTTTGATTCTTTGGCTTTGCTCCTAACCTCAGTTTATTAAAGGACAAGGAACAAGAGAAGGTCCTATATCCAATGAAAAACCGAGTAAACGGGCTGAAAAACAGCGTTTAGGCCATGTTGTAGAAGGAGGGGACCTTGGGGGCTGGCCCCCCAAGGGACTTTGATCACCTTGTGGTGTTTCTTGCAGCAGAGTAGCAGGCTTCGTCTGGATTTCTTCGGAAGACTGCAAGTGTGCAAGTGCAGAATTTCAAGTCGATGTGTGTATTGATTCCTTCATATTGATTTCTTTTCTTTTGGACCTCCTTTTATAGGCTTTTGGTAGCCATGAGGTGATTATGGGCATTGATGGCCATGATGAGAGAATTGATGAGGAGTTACAAGTTTTTATTCCTTGATTTTGTAACTCATTTTTCAAGGCTTGTGATTGGCTGATGAAGGGTAGTGGGCATTTAATCGCCTTTAATCTTCATGATGATGGGAGTTTCATGGGTTTAATGACATGATTGCTTGGATTTGTAACTCCCAAATGCTTAAATCTGATTGGGCCGTCCAAAATAATGAGTTAATACCGCATTAAGTTGTCATAAACGGGTCAATTAACGACATTAAGTGGTTGCCAGGGCATGTGAAGAGTCACGGGCCAGGCCGCGTCTTTTGAGATTCTTCTTGTGATCATCACAGGTGGATCCACACATTGTTTGATGTCGGATTGCGATGCAATTTCAGACATTGATTGATGTTGGTGGGCCGGTAACATCTGTTATGTCAATTTCACGATCGGTCGGACAGAAAGTATACTTTCTTGGTCAGCCGGTTGGCGATCTTGTAGTGATAGGTGATGATTTAACGCTTTTGACGGCGGATCCAAGATGTCGGTGAAGATAAGTGGTTTTCAAGCATCAAAGATTGGATTTTCAGAAAATCACAGAGGCAGGAACACCCGAAACGCGAAAAGGATAGGAAAACGGGCTGTTTGGTGCAAAATCCGGCGACCCGGATTTGCAGGGTCACCTGGCGACCATAGGGCTTTGGCCCTTTTGGTCGCCGAGCTTCGTTTTCGGCCGTTTTTTTGTCTTTTTTGTTCCTTCTTTCTTCTGTATTTTTCTTGACATTTTTCCTCAATTATTGACTTGATTTTCTTGGAGAAAACTTGACGAGAACCCGCGTAAAACTGGAGCACAAAGTTTCCCATTTTTCGGGAAAGCCGATGACTTTGTAGCCGATTTTCCGTCAAGAGTCGAAACTAGGTCAAACGATGTCGGAATGACCTGAAAATTGAGGTAAAGCTTCTTGAGCAGTGGATAGGACCAACCATGTGCTTTTATTTGAGTTTTGAAGCCGTTTGGGGTCCCGTTGATGCTTGACTTGATTTTGCTGCGGGGAAAATGTCGAGCTTTGATATGTGGTCAAACGATGTCCGATTGACCTGAAATTTGACGGGGAACCTATTGGAGTCATTTTGAGTCGACCCATTAGCTCCGCTTTGGATGTCATGGTCTCGGGGTGCTCCACCGCCGGTAGGCTTGATTTTCTTTTGGAGCATCGAAACCTGGTCAAACGTTGTCGGAATGACCTGAAATTCGACGTGCAGCCTTTTGGAAGTATGTCGAAGCCACATTGTACTTTGTTTGATGAGTGATGGCTTCGGCGGTTCCCGTCGCCGGGAGGCTTGATTTTGCTGCTCGAGCGTTGATGGAGGGTCAAACGTTGTCGGTTTGACTTGAAATTTGGCATGGAGCCCTTTGGAGACATCCTGGAGTCATCCATAGGCTCTGATCAAAGTTTTGGCATCTTTGATGATGTCACTGCCAGGAGCGCTTGTTTAGCTGTCGGAGAAGTGAAGTTAGGCCAAACGATGTCGGAATAGCCCGAAACCTCAGATGTACCCCTCTTTTAGCTGTCTTGAAGGATCTCTCAGTTTTTGTCTGATTCTGACAAGAGCTGATGCCTGAAGTAGCTTTGCCTGTTTTGTAGCAGGATGCAGCTTCACGAGGCTTCTTGATGTTGAGGAGACATAGTGGCTTTTTTGGTGTCAACAAACATAATCTCCATGAACTTGGCATTGTTGGCAGCGCCTAGCAAATTGCATTGCGTCAACTAGCATGGTAGGCCAATAATAACCTAACATTTTTATCTTATTGTAGAGCTTAGGACAGGCCTAATGGGCTCCACAAAGACCATCATGCACTTATTTGAGAGTTTCTTTAGCTTTTTGTTGCGACAAGCAGCGTAGGAGTACTCCGTTGGAGGATTTTCTGTAAAGTTTTTTTGAAAGTTTAGGAGTCTTTGAATGCTTACCCACTCTTTTGGATCTTCAGGTAGGATTCCGAACATACTATAATCAATAAACGGATCCCTCTAGTCACCGATCGGAGGTTTGAGGATGGATATCCGATTTCCAACCACTTGGTGGCATTCAGCAAATGCTTGGTGTGTATTAAGAGGAGGGAGAATCCTTCTTTGACACACTGTAATTTGCATGTTTTCCCTTTCTTGGATTGCCATAGAAGCTGCAAGTCCAGCCAGGGCATTTGCACAGATGTTTTCACCTATGAGGATGTGACTGATGTGACAGATGTCAAACTTTTGTCGAAGCGATTGCGCCTTGTTGTAGTAAAGCAACAAATCTAGCTTCCTGACTTCAAATTTCTGATTCATCTGGTTGACGATCATTTGAGAGTCCCCAGAAGCTTCCAGCACGGTGATACCAAATTCGAGAGCGAGTTCCAATCCTGCAATCAGGGCTTGATATTCAGCTGCATTGTTTGAACATGGTTCCAGTAGTGAGAAAGTGTGTGGAATCATGTATTTTTCGGGACTGACAAAGAGAATGCGAATTCCTGATATTTGCTTTCTTTTTTCATTTGTCTTGGTTGCGCCATCGAAGTACATTTCCCAGGAAGCATTTGATGAGGAAATCTCCACAGTGTAGACAGGTTTGTCCGGGAGATCATCCCTGAGTGGAGAATCTTTAGGCAAGGGGTGTTCTGCGAGAAACTCTGCTAGAGCTTGACCTTTGATTGCTTTTTGTGGAACATACTTAATATTGAATTGCGATAGAAGGATGGACCATTTTGTCAGTTGAGCATTAAGAGAACCTGCTTTTGTGACAAGGACCTTTAAGAGATTGATCCTCGAAATCAGGTATATTGTGTTGGACAGTAGATAGTGACGTAGCTTTTGTACGGAGAACATCACTGCAAGGCATTCTTTTTCGACTGAAGAGTAGCGATGCTCTGCACCTACTAGCATGCGGCTGAGGTAATATAGAGCAACTTCTTTTCCTTCGTCGTTTTCTTGTGCGAGTAAAGCACCCAAAGAATAATCGAAAGCTCTTGTGTACAAGATGAATGGTTTCCAGTTGTGGGCGCAGCTAACACTAGAGGTTTGGTCAGGTATGTTTTGATGTCTTGAAATGCAGCTTCACATTCAGCATCCCAAACAAAGTCCACACCTTTCTTCATTAAGCGAGAGAATGGACGACACTTCCCTAACAGATTAGAGATGAACCGTCAGATGTATGCCAATCTTCCTTGAAGCCCTTTTAGTTCTATTAGGGTCTTTGGAGATGGAAATTCTAGGATAGCCTTGACTTTGGTGGGGTCAAGTTTTTTTCCGGTTTTCTGAACTAAGAATCCGAGAAACTTACCCAAAGAGACACCGAAGAAGCATTTTAGTGGATTTATTTGCAGTTTGTGTTTGCGAAGTCGGAGGAAGACTTCTCGAAGATCTTTGAGACGGTCTTCATTTCTTCGGTTTTTGACAACGAGGTTATCAATATAACATTCTACCGTCTTGTGCTGCATATCTTAGAATATCTTCATCATAGCCCTCTAATATGTTGCACCAGCATTTTTCAGACCAAATGGCATGACAATATAGCAATACACACCAAACGGGGTCCGAAATAATGTATGCTTTTCATCTTTAGGATGCATCTTTATCTGATTGTAACTAGAGAAGCCATTCATGAATATCATTCGCTCGAATCCGAAGGTATTTTCAATTATCACCTCCGATATGGGGAGCGGGAATTTATCTTTAGGGCAAGCATTATTTGGGTCTCTATAGTCAATACAGACCCTAATCTGCCCATTTTTCTTTGTCACGGGAACGATAATGGCTAACCATTCAGGATGCTGTTCCTCGCGAACGAAGCCAATGCTTTTGAGTTTCTGAATTTCTTGTTCAATTTTGCCCATCACGTCAGGACGGAATCTTCTTTGGCCATGTTTGACATGCTTTGTTTCTTTTCGTAAATTGAGTTTGTGGACTGCTATTTTGGGGTCTAAGCCAGGCATTTCGGCATAAGACCATGTAAAACAATCAATGAACTCACGAAGAAAAGAGATATACTCTGGTAACTTATCATCATTTATATCCTTACTTATGAATACAGGACGTGGGTTATCAGGTGTCCCCAAGTATATCTTTTGAATAGGATCTTCTGTTGGAAGGTTTGAAGGTGATTCTTCCATAATATTTTCGGAGGCTTCCAACTCAACATGGCCTTCTGGAGTTCTAGAGGTATTTACAGACCGGGGCTCTGCTTTTGCCCATGGGTATTCTTGATCAATACTCTTCTCAAGACTTGCTATGAGATAGTCCCAATCATCTGCTAAAACTGGGTCGAAGTAGGGTACTTCTTTTGGAGACGATGGTTTTTCTGGATCAGAAAACCGTGTTTCTGTGTCATTGGAAAATTCCTTTTTCTGGATCAGAAAACCGTGTTTTCTTCTTCTCTCCCTTTGAGGAAATATTTGATTTTTTGATCTTATAGTCCATTTCAATTTATAGGACTTGTGGGACATGTTTGTCGACATCCGCATTTAGTCTTTGCAGTTCTGAAATGAGATTATCACGAGTGTGTGGAGACATTCATAATAAGTCAAGGATGTGCAATCGTGCAGGTATGTGTTTGAAGTGCTCAATCAAGTCGTACTTAAGAGCTTTCTTGGGGCCTGCATTTTCATTATTGTTACCACTTGGGGCGTTTACAACTTGCTTTCCCGAAGGATTTACATAAGAAGAAGAAGGTTGGTTGTAATTTTAATAGTAATCCCGGCCAGAGTGGGTACATCTACCAACTTCAAGAGCTTTTGGAGAAGGCTCTTCGTTTGGAAGATCGCCCTCGGAATTAGGAGGTTGATCTTTCTCATTTACTGAAGACATTTCTGTAGTAGCATTGCCGTCCTCAGTGATTGCGTTGCATGGAGCATTTTCCGGGAACAAGTCCTGAACACCATCCAGCAACTTTTCTTTCTTGTTGATTAATTTATCGATCCAGACATCACCTATGAGGTCGGATATCTGGGACCAGTTGACTTGGTTTTCATTGAAGAGGACTTCATTGGCTGGAGTTTCTTCAGGATGATTGGTCGGAAGAGGTTTGAGTTCTGATGTCACAGTTTCAGGAGACGAAGGCTGAGAAGGTGATATCTTAGTGGATGTCATCTGAGAAAATGTAGCTCCAGAAGATATACAACCAGATGTAGTCTGAGAGTATGTGTCTTTGGCAGATGAAGCTTCAGAGGCACTATCATCCTGAGCTATCGCATTACAGGTTACCCTGACAGGAGATGCCCCTAGAATAGACTGTTGGAAATCGGACTCATCCTTGGATGTAAGCGGATCATCGATCCAACAATTTTCTCCATTTTCAGGAGTTAAGGGAGGAGGTACTTGTTGATTTTCAAGGACTTTCGGTGCTGGATTTTGATAGCGACGAAGATTGTTGATGCGATCTTGCTCTTGTTCTATCGCTAGACGCTACAAGATCCTTGCATATTCTTCAAGATCAGGCATAGGAGCCAAATCTTCTTCTTCATCTTCTCCTTGTGGCTCAACATGGTTGGGTTCCAATGGAGCGTTGGCAGGTGCTGGATCGACAGCATTTTCTTGAACAGCCTCTTAGTCTTCTTCATCATCGGACCAGGATCCTTGTGGCTGGAAAGGATTATACTAGATTACTGGCATAAGGTGAGATTCATGAATCCATTCTTTGTCGGAGAGGTATTCTCCTGTTTCAAGGGATTCCTCCCACTCGTCGGTGTCACTGGACTTGTATCCATCCATAGAGAATCCAATTACCGAATTGCAAGAATATGATGCTCCCTACGTAGTTTCATTTCTTAGCTGTGGTGGCATGAAATCACCAAGGGTGAATTTTCTTGTCGCCCTTGAAGTCTTGGCAAGGGACTTTTCTGTTGCCCCCGGTGAAGCAGTAGAAGAGGTCTCTGTCTCTTCACGAACTTCTTATTTTGGTTGAGCTTTCTCCTGCTGTTTGAGCTTGTGGAGATTTCTTTTAGCTTGCTTTCGTTGTTGAGTTGTCGGCTTTGTTTTGACGATCTTCCAATTTTCATCTTCAAGGAGATCGGGATGCACCCATATAGGTTGTCCGTTTGGTGTTGGATAAGGAACCAACTCTTGGGACGTTTGAATCATTTTTATCACCTTGAAGGAAGTAGTGATCTTCTCCTTTGGTGACTTTGAGGTTTGTCCACATGACACCATGTTAACGGAGGCAGACCCGTAGTTTTTATCGAAGGTGATGACTCCGTTTTTCCACATCTCGTTGATCTTCTCTCTCACAACGAAGCATTGATTGAGAGGATGCGAGACCATCTGGTGGTATGGACAATATCAAGGATCGTTGGTTTTGCCAACATCTCCCGGTCTTTTGGGGTCCAGCAACGTGAGTTTGCCATTTGCTAAAAGAGCCCCAAAGATTTCTTCAATATCTTCATCGAATGGGTATTTTTTCTCTACTCGTTCTTTGAAGGCCTCAGAGAGATCAGATTTCTTACCTGTAGCTTTATTTTCAGCTTTCTTTGGCTGCTGAGGAGCTGACTTGGTTTGCACATTAAGAACCTCCTTGTTCTTTGGTTTTGAGGTCGTAATGGTAATCGGCTCTTTCTTCGATGATTTCTTACTTATGAGGTCTTTGATCACCGTTTCAGCTTCCATAGATGCTTCTAGGAGTTCTCCCAAGTTTTTTGATTTATTGTCGATGATCATGGAGCAGATCTTTGATCTTATGTTACAGTAGATGTCGACCAACGACGCTTGTGGCAGTACATCTGAGCACTTGTACACCATTGCCTTCCACTTGTAAATAAAGTCGTATGTTGACTCATTCTTTCACTGTTTTAGGCTGGAAAGCTGTGCCATAGTAATATGATGATCTTTACCTTTAAAGTAGGTCAGGAAGTGTGTCTTTAGCATACTCCAGTTTTGAATGTAATTCTCCGGTAGAGTGGAGTACCAATCAAAGGCCGTACCTTTTAGGGTACTTGGAAAGAGACAAATCTTGAGGGCATCTTGATCCGCAATAGTTCCTATTAGAATCTTGAAATGGATAATGTGTTGTCTGGCTGAACCTTTCCCCGTGTATGTTTGGAGAGTGGGTTGTTTGAATTTTGTAGGAAACGGGACTGAGTCCATCCATAAAGGATAAGGTGGCTTGATCTTATGTTCCTTTAGTGTATCCTTTTCTTTTGCTTTGGCAAGAATATCGTCCACGTCCTTTTGATCTTCCTCCAATTGTTGGATGCGTGCGGTCGTTTCATCAGAAGGTGGATTGCGAGGTGGCTCAGAATTTGTATCCAGGACGTTCATCCCTCAGGATTCGAACGAAGAAATCATCCTGGTGACTAAGCTGGGGCTCATTCTTTTGGTCGAAGAGCTTGAGGAAGGATTACTCTGCTGTTCTTGGCTTGAAGGAGTAGAGGATTTTTTCCGAATGTCTTCGTGTCCAGGAGACGCTGCGAGTCACCGGACGTCGGACATGAAGTTTAGTTGCTGACTTCTAGCGTCTTCTGGTTTTTCCAACCATATGGACAGTAGCAACTTGGCCGGGTCTTTCTTTTTCGACCCATTTGTGGGAGACTTGGAGGGTAGGATGCTGTGTCTTTTTCTTCTCTAGTCTCTTTTGTTGATATGCCGCATGGCGACTTATGCAACGAGCAATCTGAGCTTCAGTGAGTTCTGGTTGAGCTCTAGCAATGAAGGACGTAGTCCCTCGTGTACAACAGTCGAGCTTGTCTTCTTTGAAGCTAGGCATGTACAAAATCTGGACCCGGTCCTTTAACTGTCATAGCGAAGCTTTGAATTTGGCGAGTTCGGCCCCTGTTGAGATGAAGGGTCGAACTGTAGGAGTGCAGGCCTTGGCAGGTTGTTGTAAAGGCCTTGTGAAGCATGATTTGATTTTCGGCTTGTAGGAGCAAGGCGGCTCATGATAGGTTTATTTTTTGTTTGGTGCGGGGTAGGCCTCTCCTCTTTCAGGGTAAAATCGATTCTCCTTGATTGGGGCCAGGTATACTGGCTTTGCCAATGTTTAGGACCTCCTTTATTTTGGTGAAGTTCTTGGGGACTAAATCTTAGTGTAGACCTGGTTCTTTACAGGTTGAGGCTTTGTGGGGTTGCCACGGGTTTCTGGCTTCTTTGTGTTCGCCCTTGGTGTCATGGCAATGACATGTTACGAGGCGATCTTTTGCTTCTTGGCGGGTGCGGTTTCCTCTACGGAAAGTGGGAGTGGTCCTAGCGATCCTAAGACGATGGTCCAAGGAGTAGAGGTCGATCCGGTGTTTTGAGAATTGCCAAGGGAGATAACGCTTCGGCAGTTAGCAGGGCGCTTATAAGTGCGCTTGTTTCACTTCTCTTGAAGCATGAGCTGGTACTTGTTCTCATCAAAAGTGATGGTTAATGAAGCTGTCATTATTAGTTTGGAAAACTTCTGAAACAAGACCACATCCATTATTAATCACAAGAATATGGTGATCATAAATGGAAAAGAACTATGGATTTGTCTCTTCAAATCGCTTGAGGGAACATGACCCGGCCCAAGCGAGGTGAAGAAGGCAAAAAACCATAGAGGGTACAATTGTTCTAAACGCAAGTATAGGAAGCTCGGAGTAAGCATTATAATGATTGCTAGAAGCAATTGTAAACCTTAATTCAAATTACCGATAAGCAAGGCTCATTTGATGTAAGATGATATAAGGTTGGAGATACAAATGTGTCAGTCGTGAATACAGTAGACCCGAAAGGGCGTACTAGCACTGCTAGGCACAAATGTTGCAAATTGCATCCTTGGAAAGGACACGAGATGGGATTGTTTTTTGAAAGGTCAAAATTGGATTCATAAAAGAGAACAAATGGTATTCCAATCCGAACAAAAGCTACAAGCGATTTCCGCGAGCTTTTATCTGAAAGGGAATGAACCAAGATTTCTCAAATATGAACCCAAAAATCACGGAAGTTTTTTTTTTTTTTTTTTTTTTTAAAGGTCAAAAATCGAATTCATCAAAGAGAGCAAGTGGTGTTCTAGTTCGAACGCAAGCTACAAGCGATTTCAGCGAGCTTTTATCCGAAAGGGAATGAACCAAGATTTCTTAAATCTGAATTAAAAAATGACAGTAGTTTTTTTTTTTTTTTGAAGGGTGCACATAAGTTTTCAATTCGGTCTTATGAGACCTCAGTAGATAGATCAGCCCCCAGGTAAGGGTAGGATTACTTAATGACCCCTTTTTGAGGACCCTTGCCTCGAGTAGTCTAGCAGCCTCCACACTCTGGACAAGGCTTTTCTTAGATCCACCTTGGTTAAAGAACGCAATTTGTGCAACCTTAGTGGCTTTTTTTTTTTGAAAAGTTTTCTTGGAAGATCTCAAACGGACCCATCAAAGAGAGCGAATGGTCCCTCCCAATCCAAACGTTGGCTAAAAACGATTTCCACTAGCCATTGTACGAAAAGGAAGAAGCCAAAGTTTCTCCAATTTGAATTCAAAATAGAGAAAACTTGAAAATTTTCTTTTTTTTTTTTGAAAGATCTCTAATGGACTCATCAAAGAAAGTGAATGGTCCCTCCCAATCCAAACGCTGGCTACAAACGATTTCCGCGAGCCATTGTCCGAAAATGAAGAAACCAAAGTTTCTCTAATTTGAATCCAAAAGAGAGAAAATTGAATTTTTTTAAAGAGTTTGAAATTAAACTTTTTTTTTTTTTTTGAAAATCCCTATCGGACTCATCACAGAGAAAAAATGACCCATTCCCCGATACGAACGATAGCTACAAACATTTCTGCGAGCTATCAAGTTCGGAGAGGAAATGATCAAAGTTTCTCAAAATTGAATCCAAGAAAGAGAAATCATATTTTTTTTTTTTTTTTTGTGAAACGAGAAAGAGTGGAAATAAATTCAAAGATAGAAATTTCCCACAAAAATTCCCATCTCATGTTTTTTTTTTTTTTCTTAAATGCAAGATCCAACATAAGCCACCAACCAGAAAGGAGCCAAAGAATCAAAGCATCAAATTCTCAAATAAACGAGTCCCACCGGCTGTGCCAACTTGATGGACTCGGCGTTTTGGTTTCCACTCTCACCTCCGCCTGTCCCGGGGCTACCGAGAAGCCGGCCGAGTGGAAGGAAAGCGGGCATCAACATTTTTTTATACAGGTATGTCAGATTTTCTATTCTGCTTGAAATTTAGAGATGGTGATCTGGAGACCCACCTTCACAAGTAGAAAGGAAATCAATCTTTTTTCTAACTTTCCATTACACATATATTTAAGAAAAGAGACAAGGTTTTTAAATGCCATATGAGGCGATTTTTTTTTGTTTGCCGTGAAAGGCAGTTTTTGTCGTGAAAGGCGACTTTTTGCCGTGAAAGGCGGTTCTTTTGCCGTGGAAGGCGATTTACAAATCTCATCAATAATGAAAGGCAAGAGTTGTGATTTTTTTTTGTCTTTTTGGAAAAATACAAAATACAATAGAAAAGAAAGAAAATGAATTCTGACCTCTCAGGAGATTGCAAGGACTCGTTCAGATCGACAGTCGCAAGTCATGTATGAACTTCTCCATCGTCCTTCAGATGAGAACGTATAATGCTTTGATTTTTCTTGGCTTGGCTTGGACTTTAGATTTTTAGAAGATAAAGACCCAAGAGAGGTCTTATATCCAATAAAAAATCGAGTTGACAGGCAGAAAAGCCACGTCTAAGCCATGTTGGATAGAAGGAGAGGGACCTTGGGGGGTGGCCCCCCAAGGGACTTCGATCACCTTATGGTGTTGCAGCAGAGTTTCTTCAGGATTTTCTGACACTCTCCGTGTTTGTGTAGCCCTCTGTGTGTGAATTGCTCTTGGATTTTCCGAATCGATCCTGGATTTCTTAGAATGACCCCCTTTTATAGGCTTTTGGTAGCCATAGGGTGGTTTATGAGCATTGATGGCATTGATGCTCCATGATGGAGAGGAGTTACAAGTTTTAATTCATTTGTTTTGTAACTCCTTTTTCTTGGCTTTTGATTGGCCGATGGAGAATGATGGGCATTTAATCTCCTTTAATCTCCATGATGAGTGGTTTTAATGCCATGATTGCTTTGATTTGTAACTCCCGTTTCCTTGCTTCTGATTGGGCCGTCCAAAATAATGAGTTAATGACCACATTAGTTTGTTATAAAATAGGTCAATTAACAGCATTAAGTGGTCGCTGGGGCGCTTGAAGAGTTGCGGGCCGTACCGCATCTTTTAGAACTCTCCTTGCGATGATCGCTGATGGATCCACATGTTGTTTGATGTTGGATGGCGATGCAACTTTAGTCATTGATTGATACCAGTGGGCCGGTAACATCTGTCCTGCTGATTTCTCGATCGGTCGGACAAAAAGTGTACTTTCTTGGTCAGCCGGTTGACGATCTTGGAGGGATCAATGATAATTCCATGGTTTTGACGGTGGATCCGAGATCTTGATGAAGATCGGTTGATTTCGAACATCAAAAATCAGATTTTCGGAAAACCACAGGGGCAGGAATTCCCGAAACATGAAAAAGATCGGAAAACGGCCCTTTCAGCGGAAATCTTGAGACTCGGATTTCCAGGGTCGCCAGCGAACATGCACCCGACCATGGGCAAGGTCGCCGGGGCATGGTGGCCGCCGGCGACCATGGGGATGTTTCCCCTTTTTGGTCGCCGTTTTTCGGCCATTTCTCGATCTTTTTTTATCCTTTTTTCTGTATTTTCCCTGACACTTTTCCTCATTTATTGACTTGATTCTCTCGAAGAAAACCTGACAAGAAGCTGTGCAAATCAAAGCACAAAGTTTCCTATTTTCTGGAAAGGCCGAAGACTTTGTTGCCGATTTTCTGTTAGAAGTCAAAACTTGGTCAAACGATGTCGGATTGACCTGAAATTTGGGGTGAAGCCTCCTGGGCAGTAGATAGGACCAACCATAGGCTTTTGTTGGAGTTTCGAAGCCGTGTGGAGTCCCGTCGCCAATAGACTTGGTTTTGCCGTGAGGGAGATGCCGCGCTCTGATGTACGATCAACCAATGTCCGATTAACCTGAAATTTGACTGGGAGTCTATTGGAGTTTTTTGAGATGATCCATTAGCTCCGATTTGGATCTCATGGTCCCGGGAAGCTTTGCCCCCAAGAGGCTTGATTTTGTTTCGGAGCGTCAAAGTCGGGTCAAACGTCGTCGAAATGACATGAAATTTGACGTGTAGCTCTTTGGAAGCATGTTGCGGTCACCCATGTGCTCTATTTGATAAGTGATGGCCTCGATGGTTCTCTATTTGATAAGTGATGGCCTCGGTGGTTCTCGCCATCAAGAGGCTTGATTTTACTTCTCGAGGGTTGATGGAGGGTCAAACATTGTCGGTTTGACTTGAAATTTGACGTGGAGCCTTTTGGAGGTATTTTGGGACCAACCATAGTCTTTGATTGAAGATTTGATGTCTTCGACGCTGTCACCGCCAGGGGTGTCGATTCAGCTGCCGGAGGAGTGCAGTTAGGCCAAATGATGTCGGAATGGCCCGAGGCTTCATGTGTACTCTTCTTTTGGCTGTTTTGAAGGATCTTGCAGTTTTTGTCTGATTCTGACAAGATTTGATGCTTGAAGTTGCATTGCCTGTTTGTTGTAGGATGCAGCTTCATGTAGCTTCTTGATGTTGAGGAGGCAAAGTGATATTTTTTTGTGCCAACATACATTAAAACATAGAAGTAGAAGATGAAACAGGTTGATATGGGATTGAGCAAGTAAATACGCTCTCCTGTCATTAATTCATTATTGGTCTTTTTTGCCTATGTTACAGATCAGTCATGAATTCTCTTGTCATCACTTTCGATGAGACCAAGGAACTCTTGTATAATGTTTTTATCTAAGAAAGCAAGACTTCCATGGGCCAGAAAAGAGCCCATGCTGAAAATGAACTCCCAATTCGAGTATATGTCTTCCAACGGATGACTTCGGCTACACCTACCATCAAGGCCATTCTTGTAATGCAAAGCTATCTAAGCCCATGTTTGGCATCTCTATTTCATGCCTCTATTTCTCTAAATGTCTAAATCAGACAGAGGTTTAAACAATTAGAGCGTTTGGCAAAAGATTCTAGACTCTGCCCGCTTTAGACATTTAGAGGCAAATCCTCTAAAATGCAAATGCTACAAACAATGGGCAGATGAGAAATAAAGCTTTTAGGTCTTAAAATATAGAGGAGAGGTATTTAAAATAGATTCGTGCGTTACCAAACACTTTTTTTTTATTCTAGCCTATTTTTTTATGGTTCTTTTTTTAATGGCAATATTTTAGATCTATAAAAAAAAGAGTAGAGATGCCAAACAAGCCCTAAGAAAGCCATGCCATGCATGCCATTGGTGTCTAAATAAGCCCAGAATCCTTTTGGTGTTCATTTCAAAGAATATTGGAATTTGAAAAAGACAACCCCAGCTCGCCTACGCATCAATAAAGAAAGGGGGCAAGGAATGTGCAAGACATAGAGAAAACCCCAGCAAATGGAAAAGCCAAAACCCACAAAGGTAAAGGCTTGTGCCAAATACTTGGGAAAAAGAAACCACAACAACGGGAGATAATCCCAAGCTGCACTGTTGGAAGTAGGTGGGCCTCGTGGATAAGTTTTCAAAACTTTTTGACCCACTCGACTCAGGGATCAAGTACCCATAAGGCCATAAACCACATCCAGGATGCAATTCCTCAATCTTATCAACCATGTACAGCAATTAACTCTATCTAAAAGAAACAAATCAGCAACACCATGCAGTCAAAATAACCCACAACAAATAGAGAAGTAGATTATACCTTTGGAGCCAGGTAGTGCTCTAATGGAGAAGAAGGCTTGCTTGTTGAAGAAACTCTTTCTTTATAGCAAACTTAGGATCTCCAAGACCTCTTAGTCTTCCATGCTATGACCCATTGTTGACACCAAAAATGTCACTTTACCTCTTCACAAATTCTCAACATCAAAAAGCCACATGGAGCTGCATCCTACCACAAATAGGCGAATCCCGCTTCAAGCATCAAATCTTGTCAAAATCAAATAAAAACTGCAAGATCTTTCAAAATAGTCAAAAGAGGGGTACACATGAAGCTTTGGGCCAATTCAACATCATTTGGCCTAACTTCACTCCTCCTGCAGCTGAGCGGGAGCTCCCGGCGGCGGTGAAGCCAGAGACACTGACACACAAAATAGAGAACACAAGTGGCCTCAAAATGCCACCAGAAGGCTCTACATCGAGTTTCAGTCCATTCCGACATCATTTGGCCAAAAAAGGAAACAGCCACAACGAAATCAAGCGACAGCGTTGAAGACATCAAATCTTCGATCAGAGCTTACGGATGGTCTCAAAATACCTCCAAAAGGCTCCATGTCAAATTTTAAGTCAAACCTACAACGTTTGACCCTCCATCAACCCTCGAACAGTGAAACTCAAGCCCCTCGCGGCAAGAACCATCGAGGCCATCACTCATCAAACAGAGCACATGGGTGGCTTCAACATGCATCCAAAGGGCTACACATCGAATTTCAGGTCATTCCAGCGACGTTTGACCCGATTTTGACGTTTGGAAAAAAAAATCAAGCCTCCCGGCGGCGAAGCTTCCCGGAACCATGGCATCCAAAACCGAGCTAATGGATCGTCTCAAAATGACTCCAATAGGCTCCCTGTCAAATTTCAGGTCAATCGGACATTGGTTGACTGTATATCAAAGCTCGACATCTTCCTCGTGGCAAAATCAAGTCAAGCAGCGACAGGACCCCAAACGGCTCCAAAACTAAAACAAAAGCCCATGGTTCGTCCTATCCACTGCTCAGGAGGCTTCACCTCAAATTTTAGGTTATTTCGACATCGTTTGACCTAGTTTTGACTCTTGACGGAAAATCGGCTACAAAGTCTTTGACTTTTCCAAAAAAATAGGAAACTTCGTGCTCCGGTTTGCTTGGCTTCTCATCAGCTTTTCTTCAGGAGAATCAAGGTAATAAATGAGGAAAATATCAATAAAAAATACAGGAGAAAAAAGGATCGAAAAAGATCAAAAAACGGCGACCAAAAGGGAAAAAATCCCCATGGTCGTCGGCCGCGACCCTGCACATGGTCACTGGCGGCGACCTTGGAAATCCAGGTCGCCGGATTTCCTCCGGAAGGCCCTTTATTCGACCCTTTTTGCTTTTCGGGAATTCCAGCCCCTGTGGTTTTCCAAAAATCCGATTCTTGATGCTCGAAATCAGCTGATCTTCACCAACATCTCGGATCTACTATCAAGAGCATGTGATCATCATTGCACACTTCAAAATCGCCTACCAGTCAACCAAGAAAGTATACTTTCTGCCCGACCGATCAAGAAATCGACATGACAGATGTTACTGGCCTACTGCTATTAATCAATGTCTGAAGTTGTATCGCCATTCGACATCAAACAACTTGTGGATCCATCGGCGATCATCGCAAGAAGAATTCCAAACAACGCGGTACGTCCCGTGACTCTTTGAGTGCCCTAGCAACCAATTAATGAAGTTAAATGACCCGTTTCATTGCAAGTTAATGCGGTCATTAACTCATTATTTTGGACGGCCCAATCAGATTCAAGGAAAAATGAGTTACAAGTCCAAGTAATCATGGCAATAAATCATGAAACTCCCCTCATCATGGACATTATAGGTGATTAAATGCCCATCATTCTCTATCGGCCAATCATATTCAAGAAAAAAGGAGTTACAAAATCAAGAAATAAAAACTTGTAACTCCTCCCATCATGGAGCATCAATGCCATCAAAGCTCATAAACCCACTTTATGGCCACCAAAAGCCTATAAAAGGGGGTAATCCAAGAAAAATCCCGAAGAATTCTCGAAGAAATCTCTACACAAACAAGCTCTCCTTCTTTGAAGAAACTCTACTGTAAGAAACACCACAAGGTGATTGAAGTCCCTTGGGGGGCCACCCCCCCAAGGCAAAGACCTCTCTTTCTATTTCAACCTAGCCTAGAAGCTGCTTTTCAGCCCGTTTACTCGGTTTTTTATTGGATATAAGACATCCCCTTGGTCTTTATCCTCTAAAAATCTGAGGTCCAAGCCAAGCCGAAAGAATCAAAGTATCATGTTCTCATCTGAAGGACGATGGCGAAGTCCATACATGACCTGCGGCCATCGATCTGAACGTGTTCCCGCAATCTTCTGAGAAGTCAGAATTCCTTTTTTTACTTTTCTATTGTATTTTGTATTTTTTGAAGAGAAAAAAAAATCACAATTCTTGTCTTTCACTATTGATGAGATTTGTAAATTGCCTTTCATGGCAAACATCGCCTTTTACGGCAAAATCGCTTTTCACTGCAAACAAACAAAAAAATCACCTCCTACGGCATTCAAAGAAAAACTTGTCTCTTTTCTTAAATATTTTTGCAATGGAAAGTTAGAAAAAAGATTGATTTCCTTTTCTACTTGTGAAGGTAGATCTTCGGATCACCATTTCTAAATTCCGAGTAGAATAGAAAATCTGGCATACTCGTACAAAAATGTTGATACCCGCTTCCTTCCACTCCGTCGGCCTCTCGGTAGCCCCGAGACGGGCGGAGGAGAGAGTGGAAACGAAAGCCGAGACCATCAAGTTGGCATACCCGGTGGGACATGGTCATTTGAGAATGTGATGCTTAGATTCTTGGGCTCCTTTCTAATTGGTGGCCTATGTTGGATCTTGCATCTAAAGAAAACATGAGATGGGATTTTTTTTGGAAATTTCTATTTTGAGTTTATTTCCACTCTTTCTCATTTCGCAAAAAAAAAAAAATCTGATTTCTCTTTCTTGGATTCAATTTTGAGAAACTTTGATCCTCTCCACTTCGAACTTGATAGCTCACAGAAATTTTTGCAGCTATTGTTCATATCGGGGAATGAGTCGTCTTTTCTCTTTGATGAGTCCGATAGGGATTTTCAAAAACAAAAAAAAAAATCTCATTTCAAACTCTTTAAAAAAATCAGTTCTCTCATTTGGATTTAAATTTGAGAAACTTTGGTTTCTTCCTTTTCGGACAATGGCTTGTGGAAATCGTTTGAAACCAGCGTTTGGATTTGAAGGGGCCATTCGCTCTCTTTGATGAGTCCATTAGAAATCTGTCAAAAAAAAGTTCAAAAAAAAAAAAAAAAAAAAAACCACTAAGGTTGCATCAATTGCGTTCTTTGACCAAAGTGGATCTAAGAAAAACCTTGTCCAAAGTGTGGAGGCAGCTATACTGTTCGAGGCAAGGGTCATCCAAATGGGTTCATTAAGTAATCCTACCCTTACCTGGGGGCTGATCTATCTACTAAAGTTTCATAAGACCGAACTGGAAACCTATGTGTACCCTTCAAAAAAAATCTTAGAAAAAATCTCTTCAAAAAAAAAAAAAAAAAAAAACTTCCGTCACTTTTGAGTTCAAATTTGAGAAATCTTGGTTCTCTCCTTTTCGGATTTAGTGCTTGTAGAAATGTTTGAGCTTATGTTCAGATTGGAACACCATTTGTTCTCTTTGATGAATTCAATCTTGACCTTTCAAAAAAAATTTCGTCACTTTTGGGTTCAAATTCGAGAAATTCTGGTTCCTTCCCTTTCGGACTCAGTGCTCGCAGAAATGTTTGAGCCTGTGTTCGGATTGGAATACCATTTGCTCTCCTTTATGAATCCAATCTTAACCTTTCATAAAGAAAATCTCATCTCGTGTCCTTTTCAAGGATGCGATTTACAACATTTGTGCCTAGCGGTGCTAGTACGCCCTTTCGGGTCTATTGTATTCGCAACTGATATATTTGTATCTCCAACCTTATATCATCTTACCTCAAGTGAGCCTTGCTTCTCAGTAATTTGAATTAAGGTCTACAATTGCTTCTAGCAGTCACTGGAACGCTCACCCTGAGCCTATCATACTTACATTTAGAACAATTGTACCCTCTATGGCTTTTTGGCTTCTTCATCTTGCTTGGGCTGGGCCATGTCCCTTCGAGCAATTTGAAAGGACAAAACCATAGTTATTTTCCATTTATGATCACCATACTCTCGTGATTACTAATGGATGTGGTCTTGTTTCAGAAGTTTTCCAAACTAACAATGGCAGCTTCATTGACCATCACCTTCGATGAGAACAAGTACCAACTTCTTCTTTAAGTGAAGCAAAACAAGCGCACTCACAAGCGCTCTGCTAGGTGCCGAAGCATCATCTCCCATGGCAACTCTCAAAACACCGGGTCGACCTATACTCCCCGGAGCATCCTCTTCGGGTCGCTGGGACCATTCCCACCCACCACAGAAGAAACTGTACCCACCAAGAAGCAGAAAACCGCTCCTGAACGTGTCACTATTGTGACACCAAGGGAAACAATCAAGAAGCCTGAAGCTCATGGCACTCCCACGAAGCCTCGACCTACAAGAAACCAGGTCTGCCCCAAGACCTGGTCCCCGAGACCTTCACCAAAGCTAAGGAGGTCCCGAACATCTACAAAGCCAGCATACCTAACCCCTCTCAAGGAGAACCGGTTCTACCCTCTCTCTTACATGAAAGAGGAGAAACCTACCCTCCGCCAAACAAACAAATCAAACCAGCATGAGTTAGCTTGCTCCTACAAGCCCAAAATCAAGTCATGCATCACTAGGCCTCTGTAAGAACCTGCTAAGGCCTACACTCCTGCGAGTCGACCCGTCATCTCAACAAGGGCCGAACTCGCAAAATTCAAAGCCTCACTGCGACAGGCAAAGGACCGCATCCGGATCCTGTCCATGCCTAGCTTCAAAGAAGACAAGCTCGGCTGCTGCGCGCGGGGGACTACGTCCTTCATCACTAAAGCCAAGCCAGAATTGACTGAAGCTCAAATTGCTCGTCGTATACGTCGCCGCGCGGTATATCGACAAAAGAGACTAGAGAAGCAAAGAACCCAGCATTCTACCCTCAAGTCTCTAAAAAATGGGTCGAAAAAGAAAGACCCGACCAAGTTGTTATTGTCCATATGGTTGGCAAAACCAGAAGACGCCAGAAGTTGGCAACCAAAATTCATGTCAGACGACCGGTGACTCATAGCGTCTCTCGGACACGAAGACATCAGGAGGATTCTCCCTCTCCTTTAAGCCAAGGACATCGGAGTAACCACTCTTCGGACTCTTCGTCCAAAAGAATGAGCTCCAACTCAGTCACCAAGACGATATCCTCATTCGATTCTCGAAGAATGAATGTCCTAGTTACCAATGCTGAGCAGCCTCCAACGCATCATGACGTAACCGAACGCATCCAGCAGTTGGAGCAAGGACAGTAGAGAATTAAGGCTCTGATGGAAAACCTCCTTCTCACTTTCCAGCGTCCATCTAACAATGGAGCTCCTCCAAGACATCAAGATGACGAGGTTAATGTGGAAAACAATAAGTCACGAGCTCTTACCAAAAAGGACGTTGACGATATCCTCGCCAAAGCAAAAGAAAAGGATATACTGAAGGAACATGGGATCAAGCCACCATATCCTTTATGGATGGACTCGGTTCCGTTCCCTACAAAATTAAACAACCTACTCTCCAAACATATACGGGGAAAGGTTCAGCCAGACAACACGTCATCCACTTCAAGATCCTGAATGGAGCTATCACGGATTAAGATACCCTTAAGATCCATCTCTTTGCAAGTACCTTAAAAGGTACGGCCTTTGATTGGTACTCCACTCTGCCGGAGGACTCCATCCAAAACTGAGTCATGCTGGAGACACACTTCCTGACCCACTTCAAAGGTGAGGATCATCATGTTATTATGGCACAGCTCTGCAGCTTAAAACAGGGAGAGAATGAGTCAACATACGACTTCATTCATAAGTGGAAGGCGATGGCGTACAAGTGCTCAGATGTCTAGCCACAAGCATCGCTGGTCAATATCTGTTGTAACAACATGAGAGCAAGGATTCGTTCCATGATCATCAGCAACAAATCAAAAAACTTGAGAGAACTCCTAGAAGCAGCTATGGAGGCTGAAGCGGTGATCAAGGACCTCAACAGTCATAAATCATCAAAGAAAGAGCCGACTGCCATTACGACCTCAAAACCAAAGAAATAGGAGGTTCTTAATGTGCAAACCAAGTCAGCTCCTCAGCAGCCAAAGAAAGTTGAAAACAAAACTACAGGTAAGAAACCTGAACTCTCTGAGGCCTTTAAAGAACGAGTAGAGAAGAAATACCCATTTGATGAAGATGTTGAAGAAATCTTTAGGGCACTCTTAGCAGACGGCAAACTCACCTTCCCAGACCCCAAAAGACCGGGAGATGTTAGCAAAACCAACGATCCCCGGTATTGTCCATACCACCAAATGGTCTCGCATCCTCTCAATCAATGCTTCGTTGTGAGAGAGAAGATCATCGAGATGTGGAAAAATGGAGTCATCACCTTTGACAAAAACTACGGGTCTGCCTCCGTTAACATGGTGTCATGTGGGCAAACTTCAAAGTCACCAAAAGAGAAGATCACTACTTCATTCAAGGTGATAAAAATGACTCAAATGTCCCAAGGGCTGGTCCCTTACCCAACACTAGATGGACAACTCATGTGGGTGCATCCCGATCTCCTAGAAGATGAAAATTGGGAGATCGTCAAAACAAAGCCGACCGCTTAACAGCGAAGGCAAGCCAAGAGACAACTCCGCAAGCTCAAACAGTAAGAGAAGACTTAACCAAAACAAAAAGTTCTTGAAAAGGCAGAGACTTTTTCCACTGCTTCACTAGGGGCAACGGAAGAATTTCTTCCTAAGCTTCAAAGGGGGTAAGAAAATTCACCCTTGGTGATTTCATGCCACCTCATTACAAAAATGAAACTACGCAGGGGGCATCATACTCTTGCAACTCGGTATTGGATTCTCCATGGATACTGCCAGTGATACCGATAAGTGGGAGGAATCCTAAGTTCAGTGATACTGCCAGGGATACCGATGAGTGGGAGGAATCCCTTGAAACAGGAGAATACTTCTCCGATGAGGAATGGATTCCCGAATCTCATCTTATGCCAGTAATCTGGTATAACCCATTACAGCCACAAGAATCCTAGTCTGATGATGAAGAAGACCAAGAGGTTGTTCAAGAAAATGCTATTGATCTAGCACAAGCAAGCGTTCCAGTGGAACCCAACATTGATGAACCACAAGGAGCAGATGACGAAGAAGATTTGGCTCATATGCCCGATCTCGAAGAATATACAAGAATCTTGCAACGTCTTGCCATAGAGCGGGAGCAGGATCGCGTCAATGAGCTTTGTCATAATCAAAATTCAGAACCGGAAATCGCAGAAAATTTAAAGACATCTCCTTCGGTAACCCCAGAAAATTGATGATCCTCTTACATCTGAAGACGAGTCTGAATCTAAGCAGTGCATTCTAGAGGCATCTCCTATCGGAATTGCTTGCAATGTGATAGTTCGGGATGATGGTGCCTCTAAAGCTTCGTCTGTCGAGGCCTCAAATTCTCAGACTACGTCCGGTAGCATATCTTCTGGAGCTACATCTTCTCAGGTGACTTCCACAGAGATATCATCTTCTCAGACTTTGTCTCCTGAAACTGTGACATTGGAGCTCAAGCCTCTTCTGACTGATCATCTTGAAGAAGCTCTTGCCAATGAAGTCTTTTTCAATAAAAATCCGGTCAACTGGTCCCAGATACCCGACCTCAAAGGCGATGTCTGGACCGATAAATTACTCAACAAAGAAGAGAAGTTATTGGATGCTGTTCAGGACTTGTTCCCGGAAAATGCTCCGTGCAACGCGATCACTGAAGACGGCAATACTGCTACAAAGACGTCTTCAGTAAATGACAATGACCAACCTCTTAGTCCCGAGAGTGATCTTCCAAAAGAAGACCCTTCTCTAGAAGCTCTTGAAGTTGGTAGAGGTACCCGCTCTGGCCAGGATTACTACAAAAATTACAACCAACCTTTTCTTCTTCTTATGTAAATCCTTCAGGAAAGTAAGTTGTAAATGCCCCAAGTGGCAACAATAATGAAAATACAGGCCCGAAGGAGGCTTTCAAGTACGACTTGATTGAGCACTTCAAACACATACCTGCACGACTGCACATCCTTGACTTATTACGAATGTCTCCACAAACTTGTGATAGTCTCATTTCAGAAATACAAAGGCTGAATGCGGATCTCGACAAACATGCCACACAAGTCCTACAAATTGAAATGGACTATAGGGTCAAAAAATCAAGTATTTCCTCAAAGGGAGAAAAGAAGAAAACTGAGAGATCAAGCATTGAATGCTTCTCGGTTCAAAAAGCAGCAAGTGCAACAATTGCCTTCGATAAGGATGACCTCCAGCTAGGCGAGACAAAACACAACCGACCCTTATACTTCACAGGGTACATCAAAGAGATGCCAGTACACAAAGTCCAGATCGACCCAAGTTCTGCACTCAACCTCTACTTCGGCACTCAAAGAATTCGGCATCCCACCTAGCAAGCTGAGTCACACATCTATATCCAACTTTGGATATGATGGGAGCGCTCAAAGGCCTATTGGAAAAATCAGGTTCAAGTTACAAATCGGTGATCTTATTTTTAAAGTCACTGTATATGCAATAAGGACCCCTTCATGCTACAATATCCTTCTTGGACGCCCCTGGATACATGAGAATGGTGTCGTTCCTTTGACTTTACATCAGTGCATCAAGTTTGTTGGCAACGACGGCTTGATACATCGAGTGTTTGCAGACAAAAAGCCCTTCGAAGGCAAAGACGTCCATTTTGCAGATGCTCAAATGTATAAAGATGGAAAAGAAGAAAAGGAGGAAGAAAAAACACCCTTTGCCGAAAATCTCCAGAAAGTTAAGGGCAAGGCTCCTCAACAATCATTGGAAGAAAACAAACCTTCCAGCAAATCCGAAAAGAGCAGTCATTCTCCTTCATTGTCTTTCAAATCTTCAAAGCCTTTGGTAATCACCACCAAAGCAAAAAAGACAAAAAAAAAGGCAGGGGGCAAGTTCGTTGTCTCCTTTATGTCTATTATGCATGACACAGATTTGGATTCAGAGCCAGAAGACAACATAGCGTCAAGCCAAGCTGATACTCTGCGAGTTCAGCCCGCTCTCACTCCATTGGAGACACTGCTGACGTAGAAGACCCACGTCTGCTTCGTTCGTCATTCCGGCAACTTCGGCAGAAGAAAAAACAATCCTCTTCCACAGATCGGAAGCTTCTTCATCAAATTCTTCACTTGAACCTTTCCAAAATGAAGGTATGCCTCAACTATTCCTAAATTGTCAAATGGCACAAGCTATTATGAAGAAAATGGGCTACGACGCTCAGAATCCAACCGGTTTGGGAGGTGGCCATGGTATTCTCACACCATTGGAACCCACCCTGACCAAAAGTCAACTGGAGGATTGGAAACTCTATCGTCATATAGACAAGTCTTCATACGGGTTGGGGTATGATCTTGACACTTCTATGAGACAGTTGACACAAAGGCTGCAAAGTCGTTTTGCAGACCAGGACTCAACATCTTGTGTCCATGAAGACATTGATCTCCCTGGATATCTCTTTGAGGAGTCACCCGTCAAGGATCCAGGAAGTTCCTTCAATTGGTATGATTTCTCTGACGATGAAGAGGAATTATCCGATGACACAGACGAGAGGTTTTCTGACCCAGAAGAACCATCGTCTCCAAAAGAAGTACCCTACTTCGACCCAGTTTCAACAGGTGATTGGGATCATCTCATTGCAAGTCTTGAGAAGAGTACCGATCAAGAAGACCCATGGACAAAAGCAGAGCCTTGGTCTGTAAATGCCTTTGGAACTTCAGAAGGTCTTGTTGAGTTGGAAGCCTCCAAAAATATTGTGGAGGAACCACCTTCAAACCTTCCAATAGAAGATCCTGCTCAAAAGATAGACTTGGGAACACCTGATAACCCACGTCCTGTATTCATAAGTGAGAATATAAAGGATGATGAGTTACCCGAGTATATCTCTTTTCTTCATTAGTTTGTTGATTGTTTTGCATGGTCTTATTCTGAAATGCCCAGCTTAGACCCCAAAATAGCAGTCCACAAACTCAATCTGCAAAAAGATATCAAGCTTGTCAAACAAGGCCAAAGAAGATTCCGTCCTGATGTGATGGACAAAATTGAACAAGAAGTCCAGAAACTCAAAAACATTGGCTTCATCCACGAGGACCAACATCCTGAATGGTTGGCCAACATCATCCCTGTGACAAAGAAAAATGGGCCAATAAGGATCTGTATCGACTACAGGGACATGAATAATGCATACCCTAAAGATGAATTCCCGCTCCTCATGACAGAGGTGATGATTGACAACACCTGTGGGTTTGAGAGAATGACATTCATGGATGGATTCTTTGGCTACAATCAGATAAAGATGCATCCTGAAGATGAAAGACATACATCCATTCGGTCTAAAAAATGCATGTGCAACATATTAGAGGGCTATGATGAAAATATTCCAAGATATACTGCACAAGATGGTCGAATGTTATGTCGACGACCTCTCCGTCAAAAGCAGAAAAAAAGAAGACCATCCCAAAGATCTTCGAAAAGTTTTCCTCCGACTTCGCAAACACAAACTACGGATGAATCCACTAAAGTGCTTCTTCGGTGTCTCATCGGGTAAGTTTCTCGGGTTCATAGTTCGAAAAGCCGTAATAGAACTTGACCCCACCAAAGTCAAGGCTATCCTAAAAATGCCATCTCCAAGGACCCTAAGAGAACTAAAAGGGCTTCAAGGAAGGTTGGCATACATCCGACGGTTCATCTCCAATCTATCCGGGAAGTGCCGCCCATTCTCTCGCCTAAAGAAGAAAGGTGTAGATTTTGTTTAGGATGCTGAATGTGAAACCGCATTTCAAGACATCAAGACAAACCTGACCAAACCTCCAGTGTTGGCTACCCCCACAACTGGAAGACCATTCATCTTGTACACAAGAGCTCTCGACTATTCTTTGGGTGCTGTACTAGCACAAGAAAACGACGAGGGAAAAGAAACTACTCCATATTACCTTAGACACATGTTGGTAGGTGCAGAGCATTGCTACTCCCAGTCGAAAAATAATGCCTTGCAGTGATGTTTGCCGTACAAAAGCTACGTCACTACCTGTTGTCCAACACAGTCTACCTGGTCCATCCTTCGATCGCAGTTTGATATCAGGTGTGTACCACAAAAAGCAATCAAAGGCCAAGCTCTAGCAGACTTTTTCGCAGAGCACCCATTGCCTAAAGATTCTCCACTCAGGGATGATCTCCCAGAAGAACATGTCTACAACGTGGAAACTTCCTTATTAAATACTTCATGGAACATGTACTATGACGGCGCAACCAGGAAAGATGAAAAAGGAAAGTAGATATCAGGAATTGGCATCCTTTTTGTTAGCCCCGACAAATACATGATTCCATACGCTTTCTCGCTACTGGAACCATGTTCAAACAATGCAGCTGAGTACCAAGCTCTGATTGTAGGATTGGAACTCGCCATCGAATCTGGCATCACTGTGCTAGAAGTCTTTAAGGACTCTCAACTGATCGTCAATCAGATGAATTAGAAATTTGAGGTTAGGAAGCCCGATTTGTTACCTTACTACAACAAGGTGCAATAGCTTCGACAAAAGTTTGACATCTGTCACATCACCCACATCCTCAGAGGTCAAAAACATCTGTGCAGATGCCCTGGCCGGACTTGCCGCATCTATGGCAATCCAAGGAGGGGAAAACACGCAAATTACAGTGTGTCAAAGAAGGGTTCTCCCTCCTCTTAACACACAACAAGCAGTTGCTGAATGCCACCAAGTAGTTGGAAGTCGGATATCCATCCTCAAACCTCCGATCGACGACTGGAGGGATCTGTTCATTGATTACATTATGTTCGGAATCCTACCTGAAGATCCAAAAGAATGGGTAAACATTCAAAGACGAGCCCCAAACTTTCATTTGGATATTCCTTCAAAAACACTTTATAGAAAATCCTTCAACGAAGTACTTCTACATTGCTTGTCACAACAAGAGGCAGAGGAAACTCTCAAAGAAGTACATTATGGTCTTTGTGGAGCCCATTAGGCTGGTCCTAAGCTCTACGATCAGATAAAAATGTTAGGTTATTATTGGCCTACCATGGTAGCTGACGCAATACAATTTGCTAAGCGCTGCCAACAATACCAAATTCATGGAGATTATATCCACATGCTTCCAGAATGGCTATATCCTATAGCAATCTCATGGCCTTTCGAAGCCTGGGGTATGGACATCATAGGTCCTATCTCTCCCCCATCAATCAAAGGTCATCTCTTCATCTTCGCCGCCACAGATTATTTCTCCAAGTGGTTAGAAGCATTTGTGCTCAGCGAAATGAAGACCTCATCAGTCCTTCAATTCTTGTGCACCGACATTATTTGTCGCTTCGGCATACCTAAAAGATTCGT
Source organism: Umbellularia californica (assembly GCA_028538565.1). Taxonomy (NCBI): domain Eukaryota; kingdom Viridiplantae; phylum Streptophyta; class Magnoliopsida; order Laurales; family Lauraceae; genus Umbellularia; species Umbellularia californica. The sequence continues at coordinate 58,253,448 of JAPQWN010000002.1, read as the reverse complement.
TCATGATAACGAACCACAATTCCGAGATCACAGATTCTACAGGTTCTGCGACAAGTACAAAATCCAAAGTTGTCCTTCGACTCCATATAATTCGGTAGCGAACGGACTAGCAGAACCTTCAACAAGACACTCTGCAAAATTCTCCAGAAAATGGTCTCTAATCACAAAAGAGACTGGGGCGACAAACTACCAGAAGCTTTGTGGGCCTATCGAACCATCGTTCGAGGACCATCCCATAGCACACCATTCTCCTTGGTCTATGGATGCGAAGCTGTTGTCCCTTTGGAAGTACAAATTCCTTCCTTAAGGGTATCTTTGCAAAATGACATGACGCAAGAAAGCAATGTGAAATTGAGACTCCAATAGCTGGATAATCTCGATGAGAGATGGCTACAAAAAGGGTGACTTGGTCCTTGCATGACAGGATCTTTCGACAAGAAGGTCAAGCAACGCGCCTACAAAAAGGGTGACTTGGTCCTTGCAGTAAAACGACCCATAGTCATTGCCCACAAATCCAAAGGCAAATTCAAATAAAAATGGGAGGGACCCTTCGTCATCGACTTCGTCATCGACAAAGTCTTCTCCAATGGTGCATACGCTCTTCTAAACATGGAAGATGACAGATGTATGCTGCCCATCAATGGCAAGTTCTTGAAGCAGTACTACCCTTGAACACTTCCTCCAACGGGTCAGAGCGATGCCTATTTCGCCAAAGCTTATTCCTAGGTACTCGCTCACCAAACCCATCCCTTTTGGAATTTTCATCCTTATGTTGAAATTTCTTAAAAAAAAAAAAAAAACTCTAAAAACAATGCTTACTTTCATCGTTTCATTGTTCAAAAAAAAAATCAAGTCCAAAAATCCAAGTTTAGGAGCCTTTTCCTAGACTTGACCAAAATTCTCAATCCATGAACCCAAAATTCATGGTTTGAAATAAAAATCAGGACTCACGAATTTCACCCTAGTCCGCCCCGACTTTTACAACAAAAAATGGTTTTGAGTCAAAATTTACGACCCTCGTGTCTTTAAACAAAAATGGCTTTTTAGAAACCGCGGGAAAGCGACGCTCAGTTGATACTCGCAAAACCCAAAAATCGGAAGGATGCGAAAACCATTCGATACTTCTAAAATTTCAAAATCGCAAAGGAAGCGACACCTTGTCGATACTTGCAAAATTTCAAAAAAAAATCGTGGAGGCGCAATATTCCAGTTGATATCCACAACCCAAATTTCACAAAAAACCTCAAATTTCAAAAAATCATGGAGACACAACATTCCAATTGATATCCACAATCCAAATTTCAAAAAGAAAAAAACTAAAATTTAAAAAAATCGTGGGGAAGCGACATTCAGTCGATACCCGCAAAACCAAAATTTTTGAAAAAGTAAGGAAGCGACGTCCAATTGATACTTGCACCCCAATCCGCGAGGAGGTGACATTCCATCGATACTCGCAACCGAATGAGCAAGGAGTCGACATTCCATCGATACTTGCAATACCATTCAGTAGGGAGGCGACTTTTAGCCGATACTTGCATTTTTTAAAACAAAACCCGGCTTTCATGCCAACTCAAAATTGGACTTTCATGCCATCTTAAAATTCGGCTTTCATGCCGTCTCCAAAAATTCGGCTTTCATGCCATCTCAAAAACTTCGGCTTCCATGCCACAAAAAAATTTTGGTTCCCATGCCACAAACAAATTTTGGCTCTTACGCCACAAAATCCGACTTCCATGCCATCCAAAAATTCGGTTTTCAAGCCATCTAAAACTAGGCTTTCACCACAAAATCTGGCTTTTATGCCCAAAACAACCCTTTGACAAAAGATTTTCACAAAATGACAACCTTTTGATCAAATTCTCAAACAAACATTCCCATTCATCTCTTGCTTAAATTTGTTTTCATCAAAAAATAATATTTACGTGAAAGGAGGGAATACAAAAAAATATATAGTACCAAAAATGTTTATACATGGAGGTACCAAAAAAAGAAAAGAAAATGAGTTTGTTACAACTCAGGAGCTCAGTCTAACATGGTCTTCAACCAAAGATTCAACTCCTCAAGCAGACTCTTGGCCTTAGCCTCCAAAGCTTCCAGGACACGCTTTTTCAAAATCTTTCTATAAAATGTTGCAGAACGCCGCGACCCATCTTCAGCACAGGGAAGCTCTTCCCAAAGCATTTGCCATTGCTCATACCCCTGAGTCCTCCTCCAGAGATTGTTGTCAGCCTCTTCGACCTGGTGAATGAGAGTCTCTTCTTTAACACGAGCTTCCACAATAGCAGTCCATTTGGCAGCAGCTTGTTCTTCCAGTAGCTCAAGACGTTATCTGGCCTCGATGACCTCCCTATCTGTTGGAAGTATGTGGGCCTTATGGATAGATTTTTAAAACTTTTGACCCACTTGATACAGGGATCAAGTACCCACAAGGCCATAAACCATATCCAAGATGCATAACCCTCAATCTCATGATCATGTACAGTGAAAAAATCTATCTAAAAAATAGAAACAAGCAGCCAACAAGCATCCATAAAAATCTACAACATGCAACGAAGTAGATTATACCTTTGGAGCTCGGTTGTGCTCTAATGGAGAAGTTGATGACTTTCGTTGATCTAGAACTCTTCTACAAAGTAAAATCATAATCTCCAACACCTCTTAGTCTTCCACGCTATGACCCGAATTAGATCTCTTTTCTCAAGAAGATTGGTGGAATCTTCAAGAGAAAACCCAACTCAAAACTCTAAAGAACTAGAAGAGATAAAGGAGAGGAAACTGTGCAACAACTTGCACAATTTGGGGCTCGGCGTGCACTGCTACTATTGGACGTCCAAGAGGGGAGAATTCCCCTTTTTATAGCACTTTAAGCCTCCTCTTTTCCTATTTGAAATGGAAGTTTAACTCCCATTACAAATTAGCAACATTCTCTTTTCCTAATTGAAATAGAAGTCTCACTTCCACAACAATTAGTAAGTATACTATTACCACTATTAGAAGTCCTACTCCAAATAGAAATAGTAACTTTCTAATTCCTTCCTTTTAGAGTTAAGTAGGATTAGTATCTTTCTAATAACTTGGGCTAACGTGGGGACCACTAGGGATTCCATAGAAAGCTGGCTCCAACTGGGACATGCGACCCCACATCTCATGTGCAATCCGGGCCCACAGTTAATTGCAAATAACACCACTATTTAAATACAATTGCACTCTAGTCTTAGGAATAAATTACTGATGGAACGCGCTCCTGCCGAGGGTGCTACAGGGGTCGGCGGACGTGGGAGTCCGTCGGGTCCGGCCCTTTCGCCCCCGGGGGGCTGAAACGTGCATCAACATTTCTTTGTGTGGGTGTGCCAGATTTTCTATTTTACTTGGAATTGCAAGTGGTAATCCGGAGATCAACCTTCGCAAGTAAAAAGGAAATCAACTTCTTTCAAGTTTTCCATTGCACAAATATTTAAGAAAAGAGACATTTTCTTGGTTTGCCGTGAAAGGCGATTTTGTTTGGCATTTATAGCCGATTTTGGCGTTTATATCCGATTTACAATTCTCATCAATAATGAAAGACAAGAGTTGTGATTTTTGTCTCTTTTAGAAAGATACAAACTACAATGAAAAGCAAGAAAAGGAGGATCTAACTTTTCAGGAGATTGTGGGGGACTCGTTCAGATTGACGGTCGCAAGCCATGTATGGGCTTCACCATCATCCATGCAGATGAGAACAGAGGATGCTCTTGATTCGCTTGGCTTGGCTATAACCTCAGGTTTTTAGAGGACAAAGACCAAGAGAAGGTCCTATGTCCAATAAAAAACTAAGTAGACGGGCTGAAAAGCCACGTCTAAGCCATTGGAGGCAACGGGAGAAGGCAAGGACCTTGGGGGGGAGTACCCCCCAAGGGACTTTTTGTCACCTTGTAGTGGTGCTTGATGTAGAATTTCTGCAGAATTTTCTCTCTTTCTCTAGACTCTGTCTGTCTGGAATTCGGGATTCTTTGCACCTTTTGATTTTCGATCTTCGATTTTCCGTTCGTCCTTTTCCGATCCCTTTCTTCTTGGAAAGCTCTCCTATTTATAGGCTCTTGGTAGCCATTAGGAGAGTTTATGGGCTTTAATGGCTTTAATGGGAGGAGTTACAAGATTTATTTCTTGATTTTGTAACTCCTTTTTCCTTGAATCTGATTGGCCGATGGAGATTAAGGGCTTTTAATCACCTTAATTACCATAATGGGAGGAGTTTCATGGCTTGAATGCCGTGACTTAATTGATTTGTAACTCCTGGATGCTTGCTTCTGATTGGGCCGTCCAAAGAAATGAATTAATGACTGCAATAAAGCTAGTCAATTAACTGCATTAAATGGTCGCCGAGCAGTTGAAGAGTCGCGGGCCGCGCCGCGTCTTTTGGGATTCTTTTGGAGATGATCACCGATGGATCTACATGCTGATCGACATCGGATGACCTTGTAATTTCAGACATTGATAGCTAGCAGCGGGCCGGTGACATCTGTCTTGTCGATTTCTCGTTCGGTCGGATAGAAAGAGTACTTTTTAGGTCAACCGGTCGGCGATTTTGGAGCGATCAATGATGATTTTGATACTTTTGGAGGTTGACCCGTGATTTTGACGGATGTCGGAGGATTTGGCGCCTCAAAAGTTTGAATTTTGGAAAGTCCCAGGGGTTGGAAGCTTCGAATCGCGAAAAACGACGGAAAACGGAGCTCCCGGGGCGAAACCGGAGATTTCGGGCTTCCAGGGTCGCGGGCGACCCTGGGCCAAGGTCGCAGGGGCGGACGACCCTGGGCCAGGCTCGCGGGGGTCTGCGACCCTGGGGGAATTTTCCCCTTCGGAGCCCGTTTTGCGGTCATTTTGAGGTCTTTTTCCTTCGTTTTTTCTTCTGTATTTTTCTTTGACATTTTTGCTCATTTGTTGGCCTTATTCCCTTGTAGAAAAATTGATGAGAATCCTTGCAATTTGGGTTGCAAAGTTTCCAATTTTCCAGGAAAGCCGAAGAATTTGTCGCGCAGGGTTGCCGATTTTCTGTCAGAAGCTGAAACTGGGTCAAACGATGTCCGAATGACCTGAAATTTGAGGTGGAGCCTCCTGAGCAATAAATAAGACTAACTATAGGCTTTTGTTTGAGTTTTGAAGCCGTATGGGGTCCCGTCACCAGTAGGCTTGATTCTTCCGCGATGTAGATGCCGCGCGTTGATGTGCGGTCAAACGATGTCCGATTGACCTGAAATTTGACAGGGAACCTATTGGAGTCATTTTGAGATGATCCACAGGATCTGTCTTGGAAACCATGGTCCCGGGGAGCTCCGCCGCCGGTAGGCTTGATTTTCTTTCGGAGCGTCGAAACCTGGTCAAACGTTGTCGGAATGACCTGAAATTCGACGTGCAGCCTTTTGGAAGCATGTTGAAGCCACTCATGCACTTGGTTTGATGAGCGAAGGCTTCGGTGGTTCCCGCCGCCGGGAGGCTTGATTTTGCTGCTCGAGCATTGATGGAGGGTCAAACGTTGTCGGTTTGACTTGAAATTTGGCATGGAGCCCTTTTGAGACATGCTGGAGTCATCCGTAGGCTCTGATCAAAGTTTTGACGTCTTCGATGATGTCGCCGCCGGGAGCGCCAATTTAGCTGTCGGAGAAGCGAAGTTAGGCCAAATGATTCTGAAATGGCCCGAAACTCCTTGTGTACTCCTCCCTTGGCTGTCTTGAAGGATCTTGCAGTTTTTGTTTGATTCTGACAAGATTTAATGCTTGAAGTAGCCTTGCCTATTTTTAGCAGGATGCAGCTTCAGGAGGCTTCTCGATGTTGAGGAGACATATTGACTTTTTTGGTGTCAACAAATGCCCCCTCGAGGTACAGCGACGAGTAGCTTTTTGGAGTCGATGTGCCTCGAAGAGAAACTTGGAGGAAAGGTTCCAACTTGACCAAGAGTCTTGAGCATTTTTTTTTCTTTTTGAATAGCCTTCTGAGTTTCCGGGGGAATTTTATGGTAGTGAGAGGGATCACGTACCATCTCAAGGCAAAGTTTTGAAAATGACATGGGGTATTTGGATTTTGGGTTTTGGATTTTGATTTTTGACCTTGTGACCTAACAAGCTGTATGTGGCAGGTTAGGGGGTCGGGGTTTGATTTTGATTTTGACCTTGTGACCCAACAAGCTGTATGTGGCAGGTTGGGGGGTCAGGTTTGGTTTGTGGGTTTTGGATTTTGATTTTGGTTTTGGTCTTGTGACCTAACAAGCTATATGTGGCGAGCTAGGGGACCGGAATTTGGTTTTGTGAAATGTCAATTTCAAGATTTTGGCTCAATTTGGTTCATGAGGTTGGATGGTTTGGTTTTTGGAAACTCATGGGACTTTCTTTTTTCTTTTTTTTTGAATGGTCCCATCAACTCAAAAGAGGCATGGGACTTTTTTTTTTTGCTCTTTTCTTTTTTTTTGCTCTTGGTAAGAGGAATATTTTGACTAAAAGCCAATTTTAGTGCCCAGGTGGTCAAACCTGGCTCATATGGGCTAACCCATGGGACCTTAGGCTTTGGAGATGGCCTAGATCTCATATGGTGTCATATTTGTAAAGAATATCTAAAAATATCTCTTTTGTGTCGAGAATATCTAAAAATATCTTTACTTGCAGAGAATTTCTCAAGTTTTCTTTTTGTGGAAAGATTCTCTCAAAATATCTTTCTCTTTGGGAAAGTAGCAGAATTTTAGCACTTACCTCCTTTCTTTTCTCCTTGTTTCCTCTTTTGGCTTGCTCTCTTCTATAAAAACAAGAGGGTTGATGCTTTTGCTCCATTGCTTTCTTTTTGCAAGAAATCTTCAAGAGTGCTCCCCAAGGCAAGAAGTGCTTTTTCTTCTTCAAGGATCTCCAAGCTTTTCTTCTTCTTCTCCATCAATGGCTTCAAGTAAGTTTTCTTCCTCAAGAATCTCCATTGTAGAAGTAGTTTCTTCATCATGTTTTTTTCTTTTTCTTTTCTTCTTTTTTTTTCCTTTTTTTTTTCTTTTCTTTTCTTTTCATGCACGTTTTTCTTCCCTTTTTTTTTTCGTGCTTCTCTTTTTTTCTTTCCTTTTTTTTTCTCTTCTTTTCACGGTTTTCTTTTTTTTTTTCGTGAACTCTTTTTTTTCTTTCTTTCTGTTTTTTTTTTCTCTGGCTGTACGGACAGGTCTGTACGGACCTCCCAGATTGTTTGCAGAGTCTATCTAGGTGATAGCAGTATCACCTCTCTGCACAATCTCTCTGACCATATGTTACTACCTCTGTACATGCTTTTGGCTCATGGATTCTTTGGACTTATCGATTGCCCTGCTGTTATCACAGTAAACTGTGAGCGGCTGTCGTGCCAAAGGTACCACCCCAAGTTTCAAAAGGAACCTTTTGAGCCAATCTGCTTCTTTAGCTGCTTCTCAAGCAACTACAACATAAACACATACCCAGAAGTTGATTTCCTGGAATCCTTATCTGACATGAAGTCAGAATCTGTGTATCCGACTGGAATCAGCTCATCACTGCTATAAATCAACATGTAATCTCTAGTCCTTCTCAAGCATTTGAGAATACACTTTACAGCAGTCCAATGTTTAGGTCCTGGATTAGACTGATATTTGCTGACTAGGCCCACTGCGTGATAGATATCCGGTCCAGTACTAACCGTACCAGTAACTTATCTTTGTAAGCATATTGGGATAAGCCTATCGTCCTAATTTTCCGGTCTCAATTGAGTTTGATCCCTAGGATGTAGCTAGCTTCTCCCAAGTCCTTCATATCAAAAGTCTTGGCCAACCAAACTTTTACTACTGACAACATCCTTATATCACTCTCTAGGAGAAGGATGTCGTCGACCAGAAAAAAATTCCTTGCCTCCTTCACTTTTTATATACACACATGACTCATCCGTATTTTGACAAACATCAAATGACTCGATTGCTTAGTCAAAACGGATGTTCTAGGTTCGGGATGCTTGCTTCAGTCCATAAATGGACTTCTACATCTCGCAAACTCTTTGCTCTTGGTTGTTTAACTATAAAACCATCTGGCTGCATCTCATAGATGTCTTCGTTAAGATGGCCATTTGAAAAACGTCGTCTTGACTTCCATTTGCCAAATCTCGTAATCGAGATGAGCCGCAATAGATAAGAGCAAGAGTTTGAGCATGGCTACCGGCGAGAAGGTTTCCTCATAATCAATATCTTCTTTCTGAGTATATCCTTTCGCAACAAGCCTGGCCTTAAAGGTCTCAACTCTTCCATCTAGTCCTCTCTTTCTTTTGTAGATTCACTTACACCCAATACGTTTAATATTGGCAGGCAAGTCCACAAGTTTCCAGACCTTATTGGAGTACATAGACTCCAACACAGCTTTCATAGCATCTAACAATCGTCCCGAAACTATGTCATAGATTACTTCATCATAGTTACAAGGATTTTGTTCTGGTTCTTCCGAGATTGTCTCGTAAGACTCTCCCAAAAACCGAGAATCTGTCAGGGGTCCTGACAATGCTCCCACTACGACAAGACACTGGTGTAATTACTGGGTTAGGTATGGGTGAATTTTCTTCAAGTTCGGTCATATTTGGATTTGGAATTGATCTCTCTTTGAATTTCTTCCAAGATAACATTTTCTAAAGATTTCCGGTCAATCATATAATCTTCCTCCAGAAATACCGCATTGGTGCTGATAAGCACTTTCTACTCTCTGGGATTATACAACAACCAACCTTTAGTTACTTTGGGATATTCTATAAAAGTGTATACTTCTGACTTCGATTCCAATTTATCTGTCTTAACCTTTAGCACGAGTGCCAAACAACCCTTATGTTAGACCCCAACCCAGACTAACTCGATTAGCACTAATTAAGTGAGTGTTTAGTCTTAAGTGAGTCTTAGTACTAGTTGGGTTAGAATGTAATTAGACTTAGTCTGGATTATAGTTTTGGGGATTTTGAGGACGTTTAGTATGAGTCAGACACGCTCGGGGACGCCCTGAGTACACGTGTAAGAATGGGGTTTTGTTCTAGATCTTTGATGTGGATGTGATTTTTGTTTCTCTTGAATGGTTTTATGATTTATGGCAACTTTCGTTTTTAAGCTACTTGCATTTGAGGCCCAGAAACCCAAGTTTTGGCCCAATAAGGGTAAATCTGTCTTTGCATGTTAAATCTGGGCACACCTTTCGAAGTCGTGAAACTATGTCAAAATTATACTTTTCCGAAACTAGATTTTTCGACGATCGTTTTGTTCTTCTTCGTCGATTCCATCCGGGGTCCACAAGACCATGTTCCAAGTGTTTCAAGTTTCACTGCTTAGGGGACCCACTTCCAGACACTATATATACTCTCCTTCTCCTTCATTTTCCCTTTTTCCAATTCCTACAACGGTTTGCCCTAGAGCAAGTGAGTGGAGAGCCTTCCTCTTTGGTCTTCTCCCTTGGAAATGATCTAGCCATAGTGTTCCAAATCAAGATCCAAGACCACCATCCTCTTCCTCTCTTCTCAAGCTACAGCTGGACGTTTTTGGGAACCAAACCTCCTCACTATTCATCATCTTCAAGCCCTATTCTTCTTGTTTGGCTAGCTCAAGGTTGGTGTCTTTCTTCATTCTTGTCATTTGATGTTCTTTAGCTCACCTAGAGCTTGTTTTCATGGTTTGCAAACCCATTTTCGAAATGGGGTTTTGTAATGGCCAAAAATGTTGATTTTTGTATGCTCCATTTTGGGGGTTTTGTGTAGATCTCGTGGAGCACCCCCTTTCTTGTTGAGTTTGTGAAGCTTTGGCTTGGCTTGGGTTAGAGGCAAGTAAACATTTTAGTTACTCCTAGTACATTGCAAGTTTTTGGGCATTTTTACTTTTGGAAATGTTGTTTATCATCAAGCTTATCTTTCTTGCATGTCATTAATCTCTTTTAGCTTGTTTTAATCTTGTTAAGCAAGAGCCCTAATTTCTCTATCTAATGTAGAGGTTTCATCTTCAATGGAAGCATGTTTTCAATGGAATGATTTGCAAGTTATTAGATATATGCTTGAATGTAAATGAGTTTGTGATTTTGATGTTTTGAATGAAATGTGAATGGATTTTTGTGTGGAAATTATCCCTTGGAAAGCATGTAGGCTTGGGGAGTGCAGGTGGTGAAAATGTGGAAGTGAAGAAGTGAATGAAGTGTGGAAAAAAATTGAATTTTCGAAGTTCTACCGGTAGGGGTATTTCAACCGGAAGTTCTACCGGTAGAAAGGGCTCAAATTTTGACAGAGAATTGAGGAAATTAAAAACCCCAAGTTCTACCGGTAGAAATAGCCCAGATTTCGGCAGAGAGTGAGAAAAGTTGAGGAGCATGCGTTCTACCGGAAGTTCTACCGGTAGAAGTGCTCCAACCGGAAGTTCTACCGGTAGAGGTGGTTCTACCGGTAGTACTACCGGTAGAGACGCTTCAATCGGAATTTCTACCGGTAGAGAAGCTTAAACCACACCAAGATGTATTGTTTTGAAGGATTTTGCTGGAATGAAAACTAGACTTGGTCTTAGACCCTTTTTATTGACCTTGTGCACTTGAAATTCCCAAAATGTAATATACCTTCGGGGACACCAAGTCTTATTGAATTTCGACATTTGGTTTTCAATTCCACAAGGGTCAAAGATGTGGTCTTAGCCTATGCTTGATGAATTTACGTTTGAACTCTCGTTTTGATGCTTCATGCATCATCGTGTTCTCGTTTGATTTCCAAGTGTAAGTTTGTTTCAAGATGTGTTTCAAGAATAAAAAGGGAATCATTTCTTAAGTTCGTAAGCATTAATACTAAGCTATTTTGCTAGTCTTGTCACGTCGTGCTCGTTAAATGATTTCCCTCTTGATTTGTCATGTTTTCGATCGTGTATTGCCGTGTTTTGTGCATTCATGATATAAGTGAATTTCACTGAGCTTGGACCGCCCTTTTAGCTTGATCCACTACCTGGGGGTCCTTAAACTCGTGGACTGTCTGCAGACTAGTAGTGTATTTTATTACACATCGTGCGTGTTCGTGGTCCGGTTCCGCGGCCGGATACCTCGTCTACCTTGTGTGGCGTGGGATCGTGTTTCGTGTCGTGCTTGTCGTGTGTGCTTGCTCTTGTCATCATGTATGACAGAGAAAGGATGAGCTCTATGTGGATTTATCTTATCATGATATTATATGTATTCGTGCTAGTTTCGTAAGCATTGAAACGTGTATTTAAACTTTGAACTGTTTTAGCATTATTTCAACTATTCATGTCTAAATTGTTTATTTGCCAAACCGTCGTGTTTGATGCTTGTATTTTGGTATCCAGGTGCCGGCGGCTTCGCGCGTGACGAGGAGTGCCCGGAGGCGGCTGTTGAGCCACCCCCAGCACTCGAGTGGCAGCCCAACGACGTCATTTAGACGCCGGTCGGGATCTTGATTCTCGTTCACCTAGCTGGTTCTGTTGGGTTATTCTTTTGGGTTCCAATTTGTTGTATTGGTCTCTGTTGGCCTCTCAGGGTTTTGTAATTGGAAGTAATATACTTTGTCTAAATGTTGAAACTTAATCATGATAGGAATGCTATTTTGACATTCTCTTTTGATACCTTGTCTCGATGTTAAATATTTCTCTTGTATCTTATCATTTAAGATTTGTATGAATTGTTTTGCTACACGCTTCCACATATCCATTCGTGTGAGCTCGACCCGTGTCGTGGGATCCTCACTGCGGAAACCTGTGGGAAAATAAAATAAAACATAAAGCCGGCGGCGGCGTGCTTTGTTTGTCGGTTGATGATGCCGCCGCGGCGCAGTCGCGGGCCCGGGTCCCGGTCCGGGGTCGCGACACCTTATGTTGTAGACTAGGCTTTAGCCCGAACCACAACTCTCGGAGAGTCTTAGGTACAGACTTAAATGGAACAAGGTTTAGTATATACTTTGCAGTTTCAGAAACATATCCTTATAGGTAACCTTGAGAAAATCAACATAGTCTTGATCATATCTAAAAGAGTCTAGTTCCTTCTTTCTACTACTCCATTCTATTGAGACATACCAGGAGCAAACAACTGGGATAGAATCCCATTTTTTGATAAGTATCTCATAGAATCAGCGGAGAGATATTCTCCTCTTTGATCTCATCGAAGAGTATGATACTTTTACTTAAATGCCTTTCCGCTTCCGCTCGAAATTCTTTGAACTTTTCAAAAGTCTCAGACTTGTGGTGCATAAGGTATATGTATTCATGTCTTGAGTCATCATCGGTGAAAGTGATGAAGTACTTGTATCATTCTCCCGCTCTTATATTTATGGGTCCATACACATCAGCATACACTAATTCCAATAAATCTTTGGCCCTTCTGCCCTTAGATGAAAGGGTCTTTTGGTCATTTTGCCTTCCACACAGGATTCGCAGACAGGCATTGGTTCTACCACCATTGAAGGTAAGATACCATCTTTCACTAGCATGTCAATCCTGTTTACGTTTATATGTCCTAACCTCAAGTGCCAAAGTTTTGCTGGATTAGATGAAGGTGACTTTCTCTTTAATATCATGTATCTCATACATCGTGGAAGTTAACAAATAAAGCCCATTGGTTACCTTGCCAGAACATATGAAAATACCATTCCTCTTTATGACAATTTCAGTACCAAAAGTAATAGAATAAATTTTATTCATCATAATAGAAACTAAAATTAAATTTCGTCATAAAGACGGTACATTTAATGTGTCTGACAAAACCAACTTATTATTTGAAAAGCATAATGTAATAACTCTATGACTCCCGTTGAAACAACCTCCGCCTTAGCGTCAGATCCTAGGTTGACAATGATTTCTCCATCACTTAGCCTCCTGGTTTCCCTGAACCCCTGCAACATATTTCATATCTGATTAGTTGCCTTGGAGTCCACACATCAAGATTTTGAAGTACCAGTTACAAAACTAACTTCAGAAATAAGTGACTCAATCATACCTAAGGTCTTCTTTTTAGACAGATATTCTGGACAATTCTTTTTCCAATATCCTGTCATACCACAGTGGAAACACTTTCCATTTACTCTCGTACCCATAGCATTGGCCATACCACAAGTAGAACCATTCTCCACCTTAGGACCCTTGATGACTGATTTCTTCTTGCTATCTCGGTCTTTGCCTTTCGGCTTCATCCTAGCAAATGACTTTTCTGTCATGAGGGGATTTTGCTCTTTCTTCATGATTTCCTCAGTCACTATCAGCTAGCGAGACAGCTCAGCTATGGTCATTTCCAATTTATTATAATTGATCTCGAAATGATTGAAAGAATCTGGTAGTGACTAAAGGATCATGTCGATCTACGATTCTATATCAATCTTAACACCCAGTACATCTAACTCATTCAGTGCGAAACTATTTTCAACAAATGTTCTTATACTGGGGTTCCCTCAGCCATCTTAGTGTTCATCAGCACCTTAAAAACAACTTGCCTAGCAGGTCTAACCTGGTCCGCAAACATCTCCTTTAAGTTCGATATAATATCGTATGCTGACTTATAGGATTGATGTTGGTGTTGTAAAACACTAGACATGGATGCCTGTATAAAACATCTGGCCATCTCATTATCTTTGGTCCACTTGTAGTAAAGGTCCTTTACATATTGTGATACATTAGGCTCAGGCTCTCGAAGGGAGGGTATGGTAGGACATATCTGCATCCTGAAGCTGTCAGGACAATATCCAGGGCCCTTTTCTAGTCTATATAATTGGATTCCATCAACTTATTCAGGTTGAGGATGGTTGCAAGTGGATTGAAAGTATTCGAATTCATGCTGGAAAAACTGTAGCACATAACCATACATTCAATTAATGAATTTAAATGACATTGGGCTTAGTATTCTACCAAATTTATGTGGGAATCCTCATAACCACAAAATTCGGAATACATCAGAATCCCAATCCTCCGGGGTATGCCTCCTTGGGGAGTGCGAATACCACCTAGACTGGTGCAGATCAAAGTTGGTCAAAATTGGAATTAAGACTAACTATCCATGATCCCCTTCATTCATTATTATCTAGGTATCTCATACCAAATAATGTATGACTCCCGATTAGCTTCGGTTTCTAAAATACATGAGGCAAATCCTTGGGGATACTACACCATTGTTTTAGTTAAGTGTGACCCACCAACTAGCATTGCATGACAACCGTTGCGGGCAGCTCCTCCTTGGGGAGGGCCCCCCCGCCCCGTCTCATCAACACTATCCATAGGAGATCCATATCTAGTAACCAGACAAATACAAGCCCTCCGTGGGGAACGGCCATTCTCAAGATGGTGCGAGGCTAATACTTTCCTTACAATGGACCTATGGTGGAAAACCATGGTGATTTTTAAATATAAATGCCCCGCTCCCACTTAATATTTTAGAATTGAGGATTTTCTCATAGGTTTATGGGCCACATATATATAGACATCAAATCATCTCATGATATGACCAATTATTGGTTCCAAGTCAAGTTATTTTATGGAAAGTCCAGTTTCTAAAATTAGTGTTACCAATGGATCCATCTCATGGGCCCACCAACTCTAATTAGAACTCTTTCCAAAAATTAATTTGATTTGACCAATTTTGGAATTTGCTTTGTTTGGATCAGATTTGGAAACTTTCTAAAATAAGCATTCATCCATAAATAGAAAATGCTATAATTAGAAACTAGTCCTCTCCTCCACATGGCCCACGCGGAATAGACTTCTTGGACTTCTAGACTTTCCAAAGCTTTGGGATTCCTCAAACTCTTTGGGTATCTCCAAAACACCTTTTGGTAATCTTCAAACTCTTTTGATTAGGAGTCCATCTTCACTTTCCTTCTGATGATCGAGACAAATCACACTATCTCATAGTGATCAAAGCGCTGCAACCTTATCAAATGAGATGCCCAGTCTCATCACTGGTTATGAAGCTATTTAAGTATAAGATTTGTGACATATGTCTCCTGTGTGTGGGTCTCATCCATACACATATATCACATCTAATGGGACCTGGTTCAACTCATGAACCATTATGTCATATGTATTGGTCATGTGCATGAAGTAATGAAATAACATTCATCTCATGAAAGTAAAGCATGATTTTATTGATAAATAAAGAAATTAATCAATTTATCACATCAACTGATGGATTGAGTCCATACAATCTAACACTATCAAGACGGTGCAGGTTATGTGTTAGCTCAATGATAGCCACCTCCGTGACGTTCCTCTCCCGAACAAAGTGCTTCCGAGTCCGTGAGATCATCCATTTCGGATTTGACCTCACTAGAAGGCTTCAAAAACATCTCATTGAAGAAGTCACCATTTAGGAAGCTCTTAGTCTCAGTCTACTTGTTGCCCAAAGCAATGACTTCATCAACAAAAGCCTTGGAACTTGCAATGTCCAAACCGACTTCTTCGCCATATGCAAGACTGTCCTGCACATGCTTGATCATGTCGAAACCAGCTTCCAAGTGACCTGAAAAGAGAGTCTCGACCCATGAGCTCAAAACGCTCTTCAACACCTTCTTTGCATACTGAAGAGACGGCCCAGGTGAGGATTCGCCATGCTCCGGCGTCCGACTGCCCATGTCATGCCCCGTCGGATGAGTAATCAATAAGCTCTTTCCAATTGAAGAAGTTGACTCATCATGAGGTTTCACCCCTACCGCGTTGAAACTAGTAGAAGAAGCCCCTTCATTTGGATCGGCTGCAGGAATCTCCTGGTCTGGCCCTGAGGAAGACGGAGGAACTTCTCCTGCTGCTTCACAATCTGTCAATAAAAGACGAAAAGGTATGAATATGATCTTATCAAAAATGAATATCGAGATTATTACTACAAAATACCTTCTTCGACGACCAGCGGAATACTTTCTGCCTCCATGAGCTCACCGAAGCATCGTCAAAGGTTGCATCCATGGATGGCTCAAAGTCGTATGAATCCTTTGGCAAGTCAGCTAACAAGAAAACAAAGCAAAATGTTAGCAAATAACAACGCATACAAAAAACGAGGAAAAGCAAAAGAAATCATACCAAGTGAAGATTCTTGAACCATTCCAGAAACCCTTGGCTCTTCCTCAGATGCCACGATCGGATCTGTCACCGCCTCATCGGCCGGAACCTCGGGCATCACCAAATCATCGTCCTCTGCCAAAAGAAAATAAAGCAGCATATCAAAACAAAAATCTCTCATAAGAGAAAAGAAGCGTGAACAAAAAGAAAGAGAATCATACCATTATCAGTGGTCTCCTCTTCTCGGCTCCTCTTCTCTAGAGGCTCGTCAGCATCCCCAGACACCTCCTCGGCAATGGTGAGAGGAACTTCCAGATCAGGAGGACTTTCGTGCCGTCTCATATTACGACGTTGTCCTCTCTTCCTCTTACTTCTGTGGGTCGGTCTGCTCGAAGAACCTGCCCCACTACCAAAATCAGGTCTCTCACTAGAATCCCCATCGGATGGTCTGCTTTTCCCAATAGACTCCTGTAAGACCCCGACCCGAGTGACTCGATTAGTACTAATTAAGTCGCGTGTTAGTGCTAAGCGTGTTTGGTAGAACTTGACTAAGTTGGATTGGTATAGTTCTTGTTATAGTTTTGGGGATTTTAAGTGCTTGTGTCAGTGGGGCCCTTTGGGGGTTCCCTTTTGATAGCTTTGCGTTAATTTGGAAATTTTCCCGAGACCGCGATGACTTGTATGCCTACCTCGTTTCACTCGTTCCGATAATCCCTACAACTTTCATGTTCATCCCGTAACCGTCCGGAACCCCAAAACCCGATTTTCTTGCATTGAGGGCAAAACAGTCTTTGTACATGAAATCTGTACCCAAAACTTGATATTCCCAAAAACCCGCGAAACATATACTTTTTGGAAACTAGATATTTCGGTGATCGTTTTTCTCTTCTTCGTCGATGTCGTTTGAGGTCCCGAAGTAAGTGATTTCAGCCTTAAGAGATTCCCATTAGTGGAGCCCACCCCCAACTTGTATAAAAAGAAACCCTTCTCCCTCATTTCCCTTTTTCCAGCACAAAGAACCTTCAAAGCTAGGGTTTTCCCCTTTTCTCTTTTCTTCTTGCTTCTCCACCACCAAAGCACTATCAAACCTTGCACCAACCAAGAAATGGACTTCACCTTCTTCTTCCTCACTACTAGAGCTATTCATTGATGCCATTTTTGGAGGAATCCATTCACCTCAAGACCCCCATTGAACTAGTTTGGTGATTTTGAAGAGATTCCTAGTAAGTCTTCCTTCCAATCTCTTTGTTTTGTGTTTTCCTATCTTTAGAGGAGTTCCATTTCTATTATTGAGAGCTCTCTCTTCTTGTTTCATGGTTTGACCCATTTTAGGGTTTGGATTTAGGGGTTTTGTGTAGATTGCATCCTTGGCTTGGAGGAAGAGATTAATAGCTTGATTTCCTTAATTAGAGATCTAAAGGCAAGTGGATTGAATGGATGTTTTGGTTTTAATGATTTTCATGACATTTATACTTGATTTGTATCTCATTAATGGCTTGTTTCCTTGGCATTCAATGATGTTAAATACTTTTGAAAAGGGTTGGTAAGCCTCTTTATTGTCTTGAACAAGATTTCTAGCTTTTGTTTCATTTGTTGTCTTTAAATCTTGAATTGTAGCTTTTGGTTCATCTTTTGTACAATGCCTAAGTGAATCTTTGTGATGATGGATGTCTTCCTTCTCTTGGTGATAGTATGAATGTAAAAATGGAGAATGAAAGAAATTGGTTTGGAGAAGGAAGACCTGAATCTGAACACAGTGAGGAAATTCCCGTGACTGACGGTCAGCTGGCGGTCGCCCAGCGGCTAACCGAAGCAAGTTCGGTTACATTTCCAGAGAGTTGTATCCTCACGGTCAGCTCGCGGCTAACCGCCGAATCCATCGGCGGCTAACCGCCAGCCAACCGCGTAGTTGCGGTCACGTTTCCAGAGAGCTGTAATCTCGCGGTCAGCTCCATGGTCAGCTAGCAGCTAACCGCCGTATCCATCGACGGCTAACCGCCAGCCAACCGAATTGAAGCGGTCACAATTCCAGAGAGCTGCAATCCCACGGTCCGCCTCACGGTCAGCCAGCGGTTAACCGCCGGATTCACTGGCAGCTAACCGCCATTTGACCGCAAGGTGACCGAAATTCCCTGAATTTTATGAATAAGGGGGAGTTGAAGGGAGCTTCCATCCCATTGCTTGTGAACCTTTCTGAGAGCAATGGGCACCGCTCGCCTGGGAATGTGTTCGAAGCAGAGATGAAATGTTTGTTGGGAGCCCGTTCGAGAGAGAAACCACATCACAGAAATTTATTTAAGCATTGAGGCAACTATAGTGTATAAGGAACCCGACATGTCTTCCAAATTCAAAGAGTACCAAGTTTTCTTTATTATACAGACATATGGGATCCCTATCCACCTTGAATTAGTTTTAAACCCCGATATTTTGAAAGTCTATTTCAATTGTTTATTCCAGAAATTTATGAATTATGATTTATCGATCCCGAAAGCATTGTATTTGTACTTGCACTCTTTTTATTAGTCCCAAAATGCATGCCCGACATGATGTGACCCGATATTGAAATGATGTTTGTGCCTTGAGCACCCTGTTTTGCTCGTTTATACGATTTCATCGTAAGTGTTTTATACATGCCCGATTTCTTGCATATGACCTATGAGTCGGCACCATTAAGCTTGGATAACCTTGTCAGTCTGATCCACTGACTTGGAGATCCCTTCCCGTCCTGCCAGTTGCAGCATGGATCCCGATACCCGGTTTATTAACTGTGGTCCCGTCCCGATACCCGGCTCGCTCCCGTGGTTCCCGATATCCGGTTTGCTACCGTGATTCCCGATACCCGGTTTGCTACCGTGGTCCCGTCCCGTATTATTGTATATGTATATGTAAATTGGTTGCACCTCCTGACTTCGGTGACTGAGGTCAACACCCGATACTCTCGTCACTTCGGTGATAGAGGATTTAGTTTCTTGTGGATGCCATCTTGATTGTTTCCCGATTTCCTTGATTGCCTTACATGTTTTGTGACTGCATATGCGTTTTAATTAAATGAATCATTTGCTTCTTGAAAGACATTGTTTAAATAGGTTTATATGTTTTCCAAGGTAAAGGTTTTTAGTATTGTATATTTATATCTATTCACCCACCTGCCAGACCGTCATGTCTGATCCTTTGCTTTGGTACTCAGGTCCCGTTGTCGGTTTTCCCGAGGAGGAGCCAGAGGAGACAGTCGAAGAACTGCAACCGCTAGTTGAGTGGCGTGCTGATGATGTTATGTAAACATCGGGTTGTCGAGATGCGAAACATTTTGGGGGTGGTTGGATTTATATTTTTGGTTGATATTGTTTTGTCTATATTGGCCTTTGTTGGCTCTATTTTTGGGAGCTGTAATTAAATTATCCTTTGATTAAACTTTAATATGTACTTTTGGGTTACGCTTTAGGACATTCCTCATTCTGATACTTGTTATTCAAATGTAATCAGTCTTGTCATTTTGGAAATGAAATACATGCTTGATTTGCCATACGCTTCCGCAATTTATACAAAATGCTTATGGGTGTTGTGAAATCCTCACCGCGGACTCCTGTCGGAAATCACGTGCACGGGTAATGTGTATTCTTTTATTATCCCGTGTGCGTTGGGCATCAAACATACCTTTTCTTATTTACTTCACAATTAGTCCCGATCCCGGATTGGTCCCCAAACCCGGTCCGGGGTCGCAACAACTCCATGGAAGCCTTTGTTCGCTCCACTTGCATCCAAGCGCCGATCTCGGTCTCCTCCTCCTTTAGCTGTTTCAAGACCTCACTAGGAACTTTTTGCACAGCTTCAAATCCAATGACGTCCTGCTCATTGAGAAAGCCTATCTTATGCTTCTCTCCGAAAGGAAAGCCAGAACTTCCTCTCGTCGGACGCCATTTGATTTACCAATATCCTTCTCAGAAGACTGCTTTATATCAAGCTCCTTCTTAGAAAACCACCGATATACTGAAAAGCTCTCCACGAACCACTTCATGAAGCCAGCAGTCCAGAAAGTAGGTAACTCAGGATAGGAAATCATGGCGGTAGTGTCCTCCACACTATAAAAGGCCCATGCATTCATCCCATCCTACAAACCTCCAAAACGCTTCACCATCCTTGAAGGCGCTCCAACAATGCCTTGAGAGAAGCCCAACTGCAACGTAAAACGTGAGGGGACATACGGCTGGATGTCGACAAAATGATGTCTACGGTATACCATTGTACCAACCCATATGTTAAAAAGCCACCTTTTCTCTACGTTGGTCAAAGAATAGTGCCTTCCTAACCCTGCCCTGGTGGAATCACGGGAGACACCAAAATCAAAAGCCTTCTTCTGCAAACATGGAGAAAGCTTCACTAAAGACTGCCCAATCTCGACGTCCCTGAACCGTCGGATTTTCAAACGGGCAGACAAAAAAGATTCGAAAACGGCTACTCCTCCAGCCAACCAAATCATGAATGGATCATTGTCCTGTGCAGCACCCAACTGATGGAAGTTAGGGCAGTGGTATACATACCACGAATAGAAAATATGGGCTGAAAATACCCTGTTCATGGGGTGCCCAAGCCGAACATGGAAAGCAGCAGCCTGCAGTTCCGTACATAAATAGGAGTAAAGAGCTGGTACCAAAGCCAGCTGCTCTCCGAAGGTCATCTGACAAGTCGGAAAAATGCAATGCTACCTGATGTGCGTACCATCTCCTCCAGCAAAAACAGCCTCACAAAGCCAGTAAGTGAGGTAAACAACAAGATCCCTCCGCAGTGCAATGTTAGGACAAATGGCATTTGTACTCTTGAAGAAGTTCTTCAAATCTCCCCGTATGACAGAAGTCTTCTTCGAACCCGGATTCTTAGTTCTGGTTTCTCAGGTCATGCTGTCGAGAATCTCTCTATCAAAGAAGTTGGAAGACGAAGAACTAAAACTCTTCCAACTGCTGCACTTGACTTTCGAGCCCTCCTTCTCCTTCAAAAAATCGTAGAAGGCGACAAGTTGAAAGTACAGAAGTCGAAACTCCTCAGACTGTTCCTCAAGGACACTGTCGATGGGCATGAATTCCTCATAGAGTTTGTCGAGGATGGGTAGCCCAGTAATGGCACTCAATTCCTTCAAAGAAAAACCAATTTGACCATTCGTGACAACGAAGGTATTGGTTTGTGGAAGGAATGACTCCAACAAGGCCATGAAGGCCTCATCGGAAAAGGTCACGGTCTCCCTAAAAGCACGGACCACGTCGAAGATCTCGGCCTCCTTCAGAATGGCACAACCAATCTGCAAGATGTGATCAGTCCACGACTCCCAGCTTGAGTCAGCACTAAAACGGCCACGAAGTCGAAAAGGCTTCACCCAATTACTGTCGTCACCCTTGAAAATGCCAAGGCCCACCGGTCTCAAATCGACCGAAGGATGATCTGAACCTTGGTAACCGCTGGCCGTCATCAACATATCCATACGGACAGGCGACTTCTCTGCATAACCGGAAGAGCCGCCAACAAAAACCCCGGCCTTGATCACATTAGTCCTCTTCACCCAACTTAGAGGATCTTCCCTCTTAGGGCATGTGGGAGAAAGGCTCATGATCAAGATAGTGCGATCAAAGGTCGACAGGGTAGAAATAGTTCTCTCCTCACCGTCTGTCGTGTAAGAGAACTGAAAACATCTCCTTTGGTATGTCAAGTCGTCAGGGACTGCATCACCAAAGAAAAAGGTAGGCTTGGGCATGATACTCTGATCGTCCATGACCCAAGGATGACTGCTTACCATAATTTTGTAGAATTCCTCATCCTTGAAACCAATCAACTGCTGTCTCGCCTCATCACAATTGAGGGAATCACACTCTTCCAAGTTCCTCTCGACGTACTGGACGTTCTCCCAGGCCTGCTGTACGGCCACATTAGAAGATCTGTCAAAATAGCAAGGTGCATCAGTAACAAGCTCTTTGCCCTTGTTCGTCCTAGAGGAACTACCTGCAAAGGATGGAAAAGAAAAGATCAATCATCACCAAAATGACAGAATTTTGCTAAAAAATTCTAGCGAAATTTTGGCATAGTTCCGGGGTAATTTCAAAGAAAAGAGAAACACCCCGAAAAAGATAGGGAGCTTGAAGATGAGCTCAACACCACTGCAAGCTCATAGTCAGTGGAAGATTCTCAAAGAAGGTTTGAACTCAAACATTGCTGTGAGGTCAAGCCAGTCTTATCAAATTTCCGAAAAATTAGAAAACGGCTCAACACTGTTGCGAGCTCCAAACTCCAAGACTTGCAAAGCTCCTCAAAATCCCGCAAGACTAAGGAAGGGCTCAATATTGCTGCGAGCTCCAAATCCCAATCCTTGCAAAAGATTTCCAGGTATGCATCATCATGCTCCCAAATCAATTTACTAAAAATCAAGCATCAAAGAAAATCATCATGCATTAGATGCTACGAAAACCTTAACCAAAGTTAGACCAATTCCAAACCAACTTGGTCAAAGCCAATCAAACTTTGTCCAAGTCAAAATTCATGTTGGTTTAACCTAGAAACTCTAGCCTTTTGTTTGATACATAAAAAAAATGCATGAACATCTAGAAATTGCATAACCTCATTATCATGGTGATCAAAAAGAGGGAAAGAAAAAAAAAGAGAGAGAAACCTCTTCAAAAAAAATTTCTGGACTGGCCCACAGGCCGTGGCCCATTGCCACGTGGCAATACGGCCAAGTCCGTATGGACCTGTTCGTACAACCAGAGAAAAAAAAAACGTGAAAAAAAAAATGCAAAACAAAAAAAAAGAAAAAAAAAGGAGCACGGATAAAAAAAAAAGAGAAGAGAAAAAAAAACGTGGGGAAAAAAGAAAAGAAAAATAAAGAAAAAAAAAGAAGGTAAGCAAAGAAAAGAAAGAAAGAAAAGGAAAGTTTTCTATTTGTCGCGACCCCGGACCGGGATCCGGGCCCGCGACTGCGCGGCGATGTGATTAACCAACACAAAACACACCGCCGCTGCGGTCTTCTATATTTTTCCCACAGGTTTCCGCGGTGAGGATCCCAAGACACGGGTCGAGCTCACACAATTAGATATGCGGAAGCGTGTAGCAAAACATGTCACACAAATCTTGAACAATGAGGTACAAGATAAATTATAATATGGAGACAAGGTATCAAAAGAGAACGTCATCAAAGCATTCCTAACATGATTAACGTTTCAATATTTAACAAAAGTATATTAATTCAAGTTACAAAACCCTGAGAGGCCAACAAAGGCCAATACAACAATTACAATCCCACAAAAATAACCCAGCTAGGCGACACGAAAATCAATATCCCGACCGGCGTCTAGATGACGTCGTTGGGCTGCCACTCGTGTGCTGGGGGTGGCTCAACAGCCTCCTCCGGGCACTCCTCGTCACGCGTGAAACCGCCGGCACCTGGACACCAAAATACAAGCATCAAACACGACGGTTTGGCAAATAAACATTTTAGGCAAGAATATGAAAGAATAATGCTAAAACAGTTCAATTTTTAAATATACGTTTCAAGTTTACAAGACTAGCATGAATACTTATAATATCATGAAAAGCTAAATCCACATTGAGCTCATCCTTTCTCCATCATTCATGATGACAAGAGCAAGCACGCACGACAAGCACGACACGAAAACACGATCCCACGCTACACAAGGTAGACGGGGTATCCGGCCGCAGAACCGGACCACGAACACGCACGATGTGTAATATAATACACGACTAGTCTGCAGACAGTCCACATGTTTAAGGACCCCCAGGTAGTGGATCGAGTTAGAAGGGCAGTCCAAGCTCAGTGGTATTCACTTATATCATGAATGCACAAAACACGACGATACACGTTCGAGAACACGACAAAACAAGAGGGAAATCATTTAACAAGCACAACGTGACAAGACTAGCAAAATAGCATAGTATTAATGCTTACAAACTTAAGAAATGATTCCCTTTTTTATTCTTGAACCATATCTTGAAAACGAACTTGCACTTGTAAATCAAATGAGAACACGATGATGCATGAAGCATCAAAACAAGAGTTCACACATAAATCTATCAAGCCCAGGCTGAGACCAATCCCTGACCCTTGTGGAATTGAAAACCAAATGTCGGAATTCAGTAAAACTTGGTGTCCCCGAAGGTATATTACATTTTGGAATTCCAAGTGCACAAGGTCAATAAAAAGGTCTAAAACCTAGTCTAGTTTTCATTCCCGCAAAAATCCTTCAAAAACAGTACTTTTTGTAACTGTGGGTCTGGGTTCAGCATCTCTACCGGTAGAACTTCCGGTTTAAGAGGTTCTACCGGTAGAACTTCTGGTTGGAGCGCTTCTACCTGTAGAACTTCCGGTAGACTGAGGTTTTTCAGTTTCTTCAACTCTCTGCCAAAATTTGGGCCGTTTCTACCGGTAGAACTTCCGGTTTTGGCACCTCTACCGGTAGAACTTCCGGTAGAAATAGGGGTTTGCATTTCTTCAACTCTTTGTCAAAATTCGAGCCACTTCTACAGGTAGAACTTCCGGTTTTGACCCCTCTACCGGTAGAACTTCCGGTAGAACTCAGGCAGTTCAATTTTTTTCACACTTCTCTCCCTTCTTCACTTCCACATTTTTACCACCTGCACTCCCCAAGCCTACATGCTTTCCAAGGGATGATTTCCACATAGTAATCCACTCCCATTTCAATCAAAACTTCAAAAACACAAACCCACTTACATTCAAAGCATATATCTAATAACTTGTAAAGCATTCCATTGAAAACATGCTTCCATTCAAGACAAAACTTCTAAATTAAAAGGAGTAATTAGCAACCATGCTTATCAAGATTAAAACAAGCTAAAAGAGATTAATAACATGCAAGAAAAGACAAGCTTCATGATGAATAACATTTCCAATGTAAAATGCCCTAAAACTTGAAATGCACTAGGAGTAACTAAAAGGTTTACTTGCCTCTAACCAAAGTCAAGGAAAGCTTCACAAAATCAACAAGAAGAGGTGCTCCACGAAATCTACACAAAGCCCCCCCCCAAAATGGAGCACACAAAAATCATCATTTTGGCCACTACAAACCCCCATTTCGAAAATGGGTTTGAAATCATGATAACCAAGCTCTAGGTGAGGTAAAGAACATCAAATGGAAAGAATGAAGGAAGACACCAACCTTGAGCTAGCCAAACAAGAAGAAAAAAAGGTAGAAGATGATGAATAGTGCAATGGCTTGGCTCCAAAAACACTCCAGCTGTAGCTTGAGAAGAGAGGAAGAGGATGGTGGTCTTGGATCTGAGATTGGAGCCTTCTTGCTAGATGATGTCTAAGGAAGAAAGACCAAGGAGAAGCTTTCTTCTCTTCTTCACTCTAGGGCAAGCACAGTTGCAGAGATTGGGAAAAAGGGAAAGGAAGGAGAGGAAGGGTTTATATAGTGTCTGGAAGTGGGTCCCCTAAGCAGTGAAACTTGGAACGCTTAAAACATGATCTTGTGGACCCCGGATGGAATCGGCGAAGAAGAACAAAATGATCGTCGAAAAATCTAGTTTCAGAAAAGTATAATTTATACATAGTTTCACGACTTCGAAAAGTGTACCCAGATTTGGCATGTAAAGACAGATTTACCCTTATTGGGCCAAAACTTGGGTTTTCTGGTCCTCAGATGCATGCATGTTAAAAATGAAAGCTGTCACGAATAATAAAACCATTCAAGAGAAATAAAAACCACAACCATAACAAAGATCTAGAACAAGAACCCGTTCTTACTCATGTACTCAGGGCGTCCCTCAGCGTGTCTGACTCATACTAAACGTCCTCAAAATCCCCAAAACTATAATCCAGACTAAGTCTAATCACATTCTAACCCAACTAGTACTAAGACTTCCTTAAGACTAATCGCTCACTTAATTAGCACTAATCGAGTCGGTCTGGGTTGGGGTCTAACACTATTTCTACATGGGATTTCTTGTGAAGGAAGAAAACTTACTTGAAGCCATGGATAAAGAAGAAAGAGAACTTGAAGATCTTTGAAGAGAATTTCATGATCCTGGAGCACTCTTGAAGATTTTTGCAAAAAAGAAAGCAATAAGAGTAAGAGATCCAACCTGCTTTGCTTTTATAGAAGAGAGCAAACCAAAAGAGGAAAGGAGGAGAAAACCAAGGAGGTAAATGCTAAAAATTAGCAACCTTCCCAAAAAGAAAGGAAATTTGAGATATTCTCTCCTAAAGAGAAGATTCTTTGAGAAATTCTCTCCTAAAAGAAAGGGAATGTGAGATATTCTCTTCCAAAGAAAGATACTTTGAAAAAATCTCTCACAAAAACAAGGAAACTTTAGAGATTCTCTCCAAGTAAAGATATTTTTAGATATTGTCTACCCAAAAGAGATAATTTTAGATATTCTTTACAAAAATGACACCATATGAGATCAAAGCCATCTTCAAAGCTTAAGGTCCCATGGGTTAGCCCATATAAGCCAGGTTTGACCACCTAGGCACTAAAAGTGGCTTTTAGTAAAAAAAAATCCCTCTTACCAAGAGCATACAAAAAATGGTTCCATGCCTCTTTTGAGTTGATTGGACCACAAAAAAATTCTTCAAGCCTCATGAGCTTCCAAAAATTCAAACCATCCTACCCCATGCACCAAATTAAGCCAAAACCTTGAAATTGACATTTCACAAAAACCCAAACCACTCCAATGGACCCAAAATAATCCCAAAGAGTGATAAAAAAACCAAGCCATGGTCCCCTAACTTGCCACATACAGCTTGTTAGGTCACAATGCCAAAACCAAAAAACCAAATCTCGACCCCCTAACTTGCCACATACAGCTTGTTAGGTCACAAGGTCAAAACCAAAAAAACCAAAAACCTGACCCCCTAACCTGCCACATACAACTTGTAAGGTCACAAGGTCGAAAACCAAAAACCCTTCTTGACCGCCTAATGTGTCACATAAAGCCTTTGGTTCATAAGGTCAAAAAGAAAAACAAAAAACCCAAAAACCCAAAATCCAAATCCAAATGTCATTTTCAAAATCTTTGCCTTGAGATGGTACATGATCCTTCTCACTGCCACAAAATTCCCCTGGAAGCTCAAAAGGCTACCTTATCAAAAGAAAAATGCTCAATGACTCTTGGTTAGGTCAGAAACTCTCCTTCAAAAAAATTCTCTTCAAGGCACATAGACGATAAAAGCTATTCGTTACTGTACCTCGAGGGGGCATTTGTTGATACCAAAAATGTCAATTTGCCTCTTCACACATTTTCAACATAAAAAAGTCACATGGAGCTGCATCCTACCACAAACAGGCAATTACCGCTTCAAGCATCAGATCTTGTCAAAATCAAACAAAAACTGCAAGATCTTTCAAAATAATCAAAAGAGGGGTACACATGAAGCTTCGGGCCATTTCAACATCATTTGGCCTAACTTCACTCCTTCAGCAGCTGAGCAGGAGCTCCCGGCGGCGGTGAAGCCAGAGACACTAACACAAAATAGAGTACACAGGTAGCCTCAAAATGCCACAAGGAGGCTCTACATCGACTTTCAGACCATTCCGACATCATTTGGCCTAAAAAGGAAACAGCCACAACGAAGTTAGGCGACAGCATCGAAGACATCAAATCTTCGATCAGAGCCTATGGATGGTCTCAAAATACCTCCAAAAGGATCCATGTCAAATTTTAAGTCAAACTGACAATGTTTGACCCTCCATCAACCCTTGGGTCAAGCCTCTCAGCGGCGAGAACCACCGAGGCCATCACTTATCAAACAAAGCACATGGGTGGCTTCAACATGCTTCCAAAGGGTTACACATCGAATTTCAGGTCCCTTTGACGCTCAGAAACAAAATCAAACCTCTCGGCGGTGAAACTTCCTGGAACCATGACATCCAAATCGGAGCTAATGGATCGTCTCAAAATGACTCCAATAGGTTACCTATCAAATTTCAAGTCAATTAGACATCGGTTGACCGTATATCAAAGCTCAACATCTTCCTCGCGGCAAAATCAAGTCTAGCAGCAACAGGACCCAAACAGCTTCAAAACACAAGCAAAGCCCATGGTTTGTCCTCTCCACTGCTCATGAGGCTTCACGTCAAATTTCGGGTCATTCTGACATCGTTTGACCTAGTTTTGACTCTTGACGGAAAATCAGCTACAAAGTCTTCAGCTTTTCCAAAAAAATAGGAAACTTTGTGCTCCGGTTTGCATGGCTTCTCATCGGGTTTTCTTCAGAAGAATCAAGCCAATAAATGAGGAAAATGTCAAGAAAAATACAGGAGAAAAAAAGGATCGAAAAATATCGAAAAATGGCCAAAAAACGACGACCAACAAACGTAAAAATCCCCATGGTCGCCGGCCGCGACCATGAACATGGTGACCATGGGTGGATGGTCCCCCGGATTTCCTTCGGAAGGCCCTTTTTTCAACCTTTTTCATGTTTCGGCAATTCCAACCCCTGTGGTTTTCCGAAAATCTGATTATTGATGCTTGAAATCAACTGATCTTCACCAACATCTTGGATCTACCACCAAGAGCATGTGATCATCATTACACACTTTAAAATCGCCTACCGGCCAACCAAGAAAGTACACTTTCTGCCCAACCGATTAAGAAATCGATAGGACAAGTGTTACTTGCCCACTGGTATTAATCAATGTCTGAAGTTGCATCGCCATCCGACATCAAACAACATGTGGATCCATCGGTGATCATCACAAGAAGAATTTCAAAAGATGCGGTATGGCCCGTGACTCTTCGAGCGCCCTGGCAACCAATTAATGAAGTTAAATGACTCATTTCATGGCAAGTTAACGCAGTCATTAACTCATTATTTTGGACGGCCCAATCAGATTCAAGGAAAAATGAGTTATAAGTCCAAGTAATCATGGGAATAAATAATGAAACTCCCCTCATTATGGAGATTAAAGGTGATTAAATGCCCATCATTCTCCATTGGCCAATCATATTCAAGAAAAAAGGAGTTACAAAATCAAGAAAATAAAAATTATAACTCCTCCCATCATGGAGCATCAATGCCATTAATGCTCATAAACCCACCTTATGGCCACCAAAAGCCTATAAAAGGGGGGTCATTCCAAGAAGAAAGGGATCCAGAAAAAATCCAAGAAAAATCCCAAAGCATTCTCCAAGAAATCTCTGCACAAACAAGCTCTCCTTCTTTGAAGAAACTCTGATTTAAGAAACACCACAAGGTGATTGAAATCCCTTGGGGGGCCACCTCCCCAAGGCAAATATCTCTCTTTCTATTCAACATGGCCTAGAAACGGCTTTTAAGCCCGTTTACTCGGTTTTTTATTAGATATAGGACCTCCCATTGGTCTTTATCCTCTAAAAATCTGAGGTCCAAGCCAAGCCGAAAGAATCAAAGTATCATGTTCTCATCTGAAGGACGATGGCGAAGTCCATACATGACTTGTGACCATCGATCTGAACGTGTTCCCGTAATCTTCTGAGAAGTCAGAATTCGTTTTCTTACTTTTCTATTGTATTTTGTATTTTTTCAAAAGACAAAAAAATCACAATTCTTGTCTTTCACTATTGATGAGATTTGTAAATTGCCTTTCACGGCAAACATCGCCTTTCACGGCAAAATCGCCTTTTACGGCAAAACCGCCTTCCACGGCAAACAAAAAAAAAATCACCTCCTGCGGCATTCAAAGAAAAACTTATCTCTTTTCTTAAATATTTATGCAATGGAAAGTTAGAAAAAAGATTGATTTCCTTTTCTACTTGTGAAGGTGGATCTTCGGATCACCATTTCTAAATTCCGAATAGAATAGAAAATTTGGCATACCCGTACAAAAATGCTGATACCCGCTTCCTTCCACTCCGCCCGCTCTCGGTAGCCCCGGGACGGGTGGAGGAGAGAGTGGAAATGAAAGCCAGGACCATCAATCGTATCGGATCTATTTTCTCAAGAAGATTGGTGGAAACTTCAAGAGAAAACCAACTAGAAGCTCTAAGGAACTAGAAAAGAGAAAAGGAGAAATCCATGCAACACTTGTACATAAGGGGGGACTGGGCATGAATTCTAAAAGAGTGGATGTCCCAGCCCCGTTGCTCCCTTTTTATAACTTTGCAAACCTCCTCTTTTACTAATTGAAATAGAAGTCCTACTTCCATTAAGAATTAGTAACTTTCTCATTTCTAATTATTATAGAAGTCTCACTTCCACAATAATTAGTAACTTAATTTTACCACTATTAGAAGTCTTATTTCAAATAGAAATAGTAACTTTCTAATTCCTACCTTTTAGAGTTCAAGTAGGATTAGTATCTTCTAATAACTTGGGCTAGCGTGGGGACCACTAGGGATTCCATAGATTGCCGGCTCCAACTAAGACTCCGCGAAACATCTCATGTACAAAATGGGCCCACAGTTAATTGCCAATAACACCACTATATAAATGCAATTGCACCCCAGTCTCAGAAATATATTACAAAGAAGACCTTAAACTTCCCAATTATCACAAGTAGGCCCTCTATCAATATCCATAGATCAATTGGATCAAATCTGTCTCTTCCAATCTTAGATCCACATCTTATTATTCTTGAGCCCCAATTAATCACAATGATCATCAGTACCATCCAATTAACTCTTAATCGAGATGGGTGCGCACTTACTAATGACAAATCCATTAATTGGCACAAGGGGATAATATATATAGATTCCATCATGACCATTGGATGTTCCCACAATCCTACTACCAGCTGACTAGATAGCTCAGCCAGAGTCAGATTCATCTTATTCATATTATAATTGACCTTGAAATTGTTGAATGCTTTGGCAGGGACTCAAGGATTATATCAATCTGCGATTCTGCATCAATCGTAGCCCCTAGTACATCTAACTCATTCAATGAGTCCATCATCTTCAGCATGTGTTCCTGTACTGGTGTACCTTCAGCCATCTTGGTGCTAATGAGCACCCTCATAGCAGCTTGCCTAGCAGGCTTGCCTTGTTTCCCAAACATCTTCTTCAAGTTAAATTTAAAATCATATGCAGTCTTATAGGACTGATGTTGGTGTTACAAAACACTAGACATGGATGCCTGTATGTAACATTTGGCCATCTCATCATCTTTGGCCCATTTGGTGTAAAATTCCTTTTCTTCTTCTAATGCATCCGACCCAAGGGGGTTTGGTAAGGACATATTTATATCCTGAACCAGTTAGGACAATATTCAGGTTTCGTTTCCAATCCACATAGTTGGATCCCACCAACTTATTATGGTTGAGGATTGTTGCAAGTGGATTGAAAGTATTCAAATTCATGCTTGAAATACTATAGCACATAACCATACATTCAATTAAAGAATTTAAATGACATTAGGGTTTAGTATTCTACCAAATTTATGTGGAAATCCTCATAACTACTAAATTTAGAATACATCGAAATCCCAATCCCTTGGGGTATGCCTCCTCGGGGAGTGCGAATACCACCTAGATTGGTGTGGATCAAAGTTGGTCAAAATTAGGATTAAGACTAACTATCCATGATCCACATCATTCATTATCATCTTAGTATCTCATACCAAATAATGTATGACTCCTGATTAGCTTCGATTTCTAAAATACATGAGGCAAATCCTTGGGGATATTACATCATTATTTTAGTTAAGTGTGACTCACCAACTAGCATTGCATGACAATCGTTGTGAGCAGCTCCTCCTTGGGGACTGGGCCCCCGCCCCGTCTCCCTAACACTATCCATAGGAGATCCATATCTAGTAACCAGGCAAATAGAAGCCCTTCGTGGGGAACGGTCACTCTCAAGATGGGGCAAGGCTAATACTTTACTTACAATAGACCAATGGTGGAAAACCATAGTGATTTCTAAATATAAATGCCCCGCTCCCACTTAATATTTTAGAATTGAGGATTTTCTTATAAGTATATAGACATCAGATCATCTCATGATATGACCAATGATTGGTTCCAAGTCAAGTTATTTTAAAGAAAGTCCAGTTTCAAAGACTAGTGTTACCAATGGATCCATCTCATAGGTCCACCAAACTAATTAGAACTCTTTCCAAAAATTAATTTGGTTTGACCAATTTTGGAAACTACAATGTTTGGATCAAATTTGGAAACATTCTATAAAAGCAACCATCCACAAATAGAAAGTGCAAAAATAAAAACTAGTCCACTCCTCCACATGCCCTTAAGCGGAATAGACTTCTTGGACTTCTAGACTTTCGAAAACTTTGGGATTCCTTAAACTCTTTGGGCATCTCTAAAACCCTTCTGGTAATCTTTAAACTCTTTGATTAGGAGTCCAACATCACTTTCCTTTTTCGTTTCGAACATCGCCAGAATTTATAAATTTTTTTAAAAACATTACATAAATTCCTATGCCTCATTAATGAGACTTACATGGTAATCTAAACATGGAAATAAAAGGGCTGTCGGGAAATTCACCATGCCTTGCCCTTTCACGGGAAACAAATGAAACCATGATGCCCTTTACAAGTTGCCCAAAATAAAGCATCAACCATAAATAGAAAGCAAAAGAATTATGGGCCACATGGAGAGGACATAATGACCTGCAAGGTTAGTATCACATACAATCAAACATCTCACAAAACCAGGTTGCCAAATCATAATGGAAAGATTGGTTGACAAACGAAAAATTCGGATAAAAAATTGAATTTTTTCTGTTTGGGTTTGCTAGCCGACCTAACCTATTCGGCTGGTCTTCGGCTATCCGAATTAACCAGTTCGGCTGGCCGAACTGACGAACCTAAAATTTTGGGTTTTTCTAAATTGGCTTCCCGCTGATCCCAAACGATTTCTAATGATCCCATATACCTTCTAATGGCTTCCTACCATCCTTCCATCATAATTAAACCCTTTTGTGACATTCCAAACATGGATCTACTACAAAAGGTAAGCAAACCCAATCAAAATTGATCCTTACATAGCCCTAAGTCTATCCTCTTCACATCTCATGCAAAGATTAGATCTAGGTTGTTGATCTAACATGATTAGAGATGAGGCATGTCTTTGATACCAATTGTTGGAAGTAGGTGGGCCTCGTGGATAGGTTTTCAAAACTTTTTGGCCCACTTGACTCAGGGATCAAGTACCCATAAGGCCATAAACCACATCCAGGATGCAATCCCTTAAATACATTAACCATGTATAGCAATTAACACTATATAAAAGATAGAAATCAGCAACAAACAAGCCACCAAAACAATCCACAACATACAAGGAAGTAAATTATACCTTTGGAGCCCGGTAGTGCTCTAATGGAGAAGAAGACAATTAGCTTTAACAAGAACTCTTCTTGTAGCAAATTAGGATCTCCAAGACCTCTTAGTTTTCCACGCTATGACTCGTATCAGATCTCTTTTCTCAAGAAGATTGGTGGAAACTTCAAGAGAAAAACCAACTAGAAGCTCTTAGAATTGCAAGGGAAAGAGAGGAGAGAGAGACAGATGTTCAACTCTTGCACAAAAAGGGGGCTAGACGTGAATTCCAAGGTTGTGGATGTCCCAGCCCCTTTGTTCCCCTTTTATAACCTTGCAAACCTCCTGTTTTACTAATTGAAATAGAAGTCCTACTTCCATTAAGAATTAGTAACTTTCTCCTTTTTAATTATTATAGAAGTCCCATTTCCACAACAATTAGTAATTACTATTACCACTATTAGAAGTCCTACTTCAAATAAAAATAGTAACTTTCAAATTCCTTCCTTTTAGAGTTCAAGTAGGATTAGTAACTTTCTAATAACTTGGGCTAGCGTGGGGACCACTAGGGATTCCATAGAAAGCTGGCTCCAACAGGGACACCGCACCTCACATCTCATGTGCAATCCGGGCCCATAGTTAATTAAAATAACACCACTATATAAATGCAATTGCACTCCAGTCTTAGGAATAAATTACAAAGAAGACCCTAAACTTTTTAATTACCACAAGTAGGCTCCTCTATCAATATCCATGGATCAATTGGATTAAATCTGTCTCTTCCAATCTTAGATCCACATCTTATTATCATTGGGCCCCAATTAATCACAGTGATCATCAGTACCATCCAATTAACTCTTAATCGAGATGGGTGCGTACTTACTAATGACAAATCCATTAATTGGCACAAGGGGATAATATAGATAGATTCCATCTTAACCATTGGATGTTCCCACAGTTCTACTACCACGTACACGAGACACCGAGGTATTGACCTACAATTGGCCTCACTCATTAGTGACTCAAAGCAAATGAATAGATAGAAACTTGATTTCATCAATGTCTCAATATTGAGAGCCCATTACAAGGGAATTATGAGAACAGACCTTAAAATCGAGACAGTATTCCATAAGGTGCTTCTCCTGGTCCTTCAATACATCCAATGTACCAGTACCATGATCCAGAATCTTACATTCTGATGATCGAGACAAATCACACTATCTTATAGTGATCAAAATGCTGCAACTCGTCTCATTACTGGTTATGAAGATATTTAAGTATAAGATTTATAACACATGTCTTCCTTATGTGGATCTCATCCACACACATATATCACATCTAATTTACTAATAGAACCCGGTTCATCTCATAAACCATCATTGATGGACCCTCGGGTTTCCATCCTCTCCTTCCGTCCCGGGGGCTGCCTGGGTTTCGGCGGAGGAGGAAAAATGCGGGTATCAACTTTTTGTACGGGTATGCCAGATTTACTATTCTACTTGGAATTTGGAATGGTGATGATCCGGAGATTCACCTTCACAAGTAGAAAGGAAATCGATCATTCTTTCTAACTTTTCAAATTGCATAAATATTTAAGAAAAGAGATAAGTTTGTTTTTTAGAATGCCATAGGAGGTGTTTTTTTTGTTTGTTTGCCGTGAAAGGCGATTTTACAAAACTCATCAAATATAAAAGACAAGAATTGTGATTTCTTTTTGTCTCTTTAAAAAAATACAAATTACAATAGAAAAGAAAGAAAAGGAATCTAACTTCTCAGGAGATTGTGGGGACACGTTCAGATCGACGGTCGCAAGTCATGTATGGACTTCGCCATCGTCCTTCAAATGAGAACGCTTGATGCTTCGATTCTTTGGCTTGGCTCCAACCTCGGTTTTTTAAAGGACAAGGACCAAGAGGTGGTCCTATATCCAATGAAAAACCGAGTAAACGGGCTGAAAAGCCGCGTTTAGGCCATGTTGTAGAAAGAGGGGACCTTGGGGGGGTGGAACCCCAAGGGACTTTGATCACCTTGTAGTGATTCTTGCGGCAGAGCAGCAGGACTTCGTCAAGATTTCTTCGGAGGAATGAAAGTGTGCAGACCAGTGGAAAGTTGAAAAAAAGATCAAAGGTTGCGAAGTTGTTTTTCTCTTTGGAATGAACCTCCTTTTATAGGCTTTTGGTAGCCATGAGGTGGTTTATGGGCATTGATGGCCATGATGAGAGAAATGTTGGTATTGATGAGAGGAGTTACAAGTTTTATTTCTTGATTTTGTAACTCCTTTTTCTTGGCTTGTGATTGGCCGATGAAGGATAATGGGCATTTAATCGCCTTTAATCTTCATGATAATGGGAGTTTCATGGGTTTAATGTCATGATTGCTTGGATTTGTAACTCCCAAATGCTTGAATCTGATTGGGCCGTCCAAAATAATGAGTTAATGACCGTATTAAGTTGTCATAAACGGGTCAATTAACGACATTAAGTGGTCGCCAGGGCATGTGAATAGTCGCAGGCCGCGCCACGTCTTTTGAGATTCTTCTTGTGATCATCACAGGTGGATCCACACATTGTTTGATGTCGGATTGCGATGCAATTTCAGACATTGATTGATGTTGGTGGGCCGGTGACATCTATCTTGTCAATTTCACGATCGGTCGAACATAAAGTGTACTTTCTTGGTCAGCAGGTTGGCAATCTTGGAGCGATTAGTGATGATTTCATGCTTTTGACGGCTGATCCGAGATGTCGGTGAAGATCCGTGGTTTTCAAGCATCAAAAATTGGACTTTCAGAAAATCACAGACGCAGGAACACTCGAAACGCAAAAAGGATCGGAAAACAGGCCCTCCGACGAGAAATCTGATGACCATGCACCCAGGGTCGCCGGCGACCATAGGGCTTTCGCCCTTTTGGTCGCCGAGCTTCGTTTTCGGCTGTTTTTCCTTCTTTTTTGTTCCTTATTTCTTCTGTATTTTTCTTGATTTTTTTCCTCAATTATTGACTTGATTTTCTTTGAGAAAACTTGACGAGAACCCTGGCAAAACCGGAGCACAAAGTTCCCCATTTTTCGGTAAAGCCGAAGACTTTATAGCCGATTTTCCGTCAAGAGTCGAAACTAGGTCAAACAATGTCGGAATGACCTGAAAATTGAGGTGAAGCTTCTTGAGCAGTGGATAGGACCAACCATGGGCTTTTATTTGAGTTTTGAAGCCGTTTGGGGTCCTGTCGATGCTTGACTTGATTTTGCTGTGGGGAAAATGCCGAGCTTTGATATGTGGTCAAACGATGTCCGATTGACCTGAAATTTGACAGGGAGCCTATTGGAATTATGTAGAGATGATCCATTAGCTCTGCTTTCGATGTCATGGTCCTGGGGTGCTCCACCTCCGGTAGGCTTGATTTTTTTTCGGAGCGTTGAAACCTGGTCAAACGTTGTCGGAATGACCTTAAATTCGACGTGCAGTATTTTGGAAGCAGGTTGAAGCCACTCATGTGTTTTGTTTGATGAGTGATGGCTTCTGTGGTTTTCGCCACCGGGAGGCTTGATTTCGTTGCTCGACGTTGATGGAGGGTCAAACGTTGTCGGTTTGACTTGAAATTTGGCATGGAGCCCTTTGGAGGTATTTTGGAACCATCCATAGGCTTTGATCGAAGTTTTGGTGTCTTCGATGATGTCGCCGCCAAGAGTGCTTGTTTAGCTGTCGGAGAAGTAAAGTTAGGCCAAACAATGTCAGAATGGCCCGAAACTTCAGGTGTACCCCTCTTTTGGCTGTCTTGAAGGATCTTGCAGTTTTTGTCTGATTCTGACAAGATCGGATGCTTGAAGTAGCTTTGCCTGTTTTGTAGCAGGATTTAGCTTCATGTGGCTTCTTGATGTTGAGGAGACATAGTGACTTTTTTGGTGTCAACAATCATGTCATATGTATTGGTTATGTGCATTAAGTAATAAAACACCATTCATCTTATGAAAAGAAAACATGATTTTATTGATAAATAAAGAAATTAATCAATTTATTACATCATCTGATAGATTGAGTCCATACAATCTAACACTGTCATCTCCTCCTTCTAGTTTCTCTTTTGGTTTGCTTAGAGTTTCTAGTTGTTTTCTTTTGGAGATCCCACCATTCTTCTTGAGGAAAGAGATCTAAAACAGGTCATAGCGTGAAAGACAACAAGGTCTTGGAAATCCTAATTTGCTACAAGAAGAGTTCTTATTCAAGCTAATTGTCTTCTTCTCCATTAGAGCACAACCAAGCTCCAAACATATAATCTACACAACAGGTCA
Source organism: Umbellularia californica (assembly GCA_028538565.1). Lineage (NCBI taxonomy): Eukaryota > Viridiplantae > Streptophyta > Magnoliopsida > Laurales > Lauraceae > Umbellularia > Umbellularia californica. The sequence goes on along the minus strand of JAPQWN010000002.1, from coordinate 58,215,971 downwards.
TGGATTTGTTATGGATGCATGGTGATGCTTTTATCTATCTTATAGGTAGTGTTTTACCGATCTTGATCATGAGTTTAAGGTTCTTGGATCCTAGATGTGGTTTATGGCCTTATGGGTACTTGATCCATGAGTCAAGTGGGTCAAAAGTTTTGAAAAACTTATCCACTCGGCCCCCCTATTTCCAACAAATAATTCATATTCCTAGAATTTAGATCTTAAGAGGTTGACATCAGCTCGTCAGAGCCATAACCCACTGGAACATCCCCAGCCCAACCACTCCCCCCTCTTCTGAAAGTCCAAGAAAGCAATAAACGAGTCGTCTTTGTCGTCTGCTTCTTTGTCGCCACAGCTTGTCGCGACCCCGGACCAGGACCGCGACTTGGTTGAGAATAAAATTGAAGATTTCGCACAGGTTCCCGCGGTGAGGATTCCCGAGACATGGGGACTAACTCACACGTTCGAGTTTTTGGAAGCGTGTAGCAAATCACATCACAACGAAACATAAAGAAAATAATTCAAGTGCATAAATAAAATAGCACCAAGACCAAGATATCAGGGAAGGAATATAACATGGCATTACTATCATGATTCAACTTAAAGAGTTAACCAAAAGTAAGATAAGTTGATATAACCCAAATAAGAGGCCAACAAAGGCCAATACAATTCCCAAAATAACAAGGAAACCCAAAACATGTGAAACGGAACTCAAGATCCCGCCCGACGTCTAGTTGACGTCGTCAGGCTGCCACTCTCTAGCTAAAGGTAGCTCAACAGTCTCCTCCTGACGCTCCTCCTCAAAGGCAGCGTCGCCTGCACCTGGGCACCAAAATAAACGAGCATCAAACACGACGGTTTGGCAGGTAATCAATTTAGGTATGAACATGGATCAATAGAAGTTTAAAGGAAACATACTAAAAAAAACTTGCTAAATTTAAACAAATACTAATAGGGATGCATTTGGGAGGTCCAAAACCAGACTAGCATAAGTACTTATAAAACATCATGAATAGTTAAACCATCCTTTCTCTATCATATATAATGAAAAGAGCAAGCATGCACGACAAGCACGATAAGCAAGACACGATTCCCATGCCACACTGAGGTGGACGGGGATTTTTGGCCGCGAAATCGGACACGCACGATGTGTAATAAAATACACGACTAATCTGCAGATAGTCCACATGTTTAAGGACCCCCGTACGGTGGATCGGACTGAAGGGGCAGTCCAAGCTCGGTGGTGTTCACTTAGGTTATGAATGCACAAAAACAAGAGATACACGTTCAAAACAAATCGAAATAAGGGGGAAATCGCTTATCGAAACAAGACACGGCACGGCTAGTAAAGGGCATAAATTATATGCATACGAACTTAAGAAGTGATCCCCTTTTATACTTGAAACAAATCTTCAAACAAGCTTATACTTGAAATTCAAAATGAGAACATGATGATATTCACTATGTCAAGACTAGAGTTTGAAAGCAAGGTTTATCAAGCACATGTAAGGACCTCAGGTTGACCCTTGTGTAATTGAATCCCAAATTTTGGAATTTAAAAGAAAATCAGTGCCCCCGAAGTTAAAAGACATTTTAGGTTTTCAAGTGTAAAATATCAGGCTAAAGGTCCCTTAACATGTCTTGGTTGTCAGTCTTGTAGAAATTCTTCAAAATAGGCATTTTGCCAATTTCGGTCAGCTCGCGGTCACCTGTCGGCTAGCCGAAATGGTGTGTGTTGGCTAGCCGCCAGCTGACTGACATGCTGACCGCTGAAATCCAGATCAGAAATACAGCATTCTGGAAAAGGAACCAACGGACCTTGATTGGCTCGCAATTAGCCGAGGTGGTGTAGTTTGGCTAGCCGCTAGCTAACCGAAATTCGCTGGCGAGATGCAGGCCTCTAGAAAAGGAACCGAACTGAATTAGGTTGGCTCGCAGTTAACCGAAGTGGAGCAGTTCGGTTAGCCGCCAGCTGAATGAAATTCACTAATAAGATGCAATCTCCTGGAAATGGAACCGCCGAAGCTCGGTTGGCTAGCGGTTAACAAAAATAGAGTGTTTTGATTAGCCGCCAGCTGACCGACAGCTGACCGACACTGCTCGGACAATGCATTTCAAGTCAAATTTTCACCATTCTTCTTCACTTCTCCTTACAACTGATCAAGCCTGCATATCCCTAAGCCTCCATTTAAAACAAAAGAAATCCATAATTTCTAAACAAAGCATGGTTTCACAATTATAAACAAGAATCTAGAAATTTGGAAAAGTACTTGACATTAGTACACATACTTAAATGAAAATCATATAAGAAAATCTAAGGAAAAACATAGAATGAAGCTTGGTAACAAGATTTATGCAATTTAAAGGAAACAAGGAAATCCATAAACACACCTGCAACATTGACCTATAGAGATTACTTGCCTTTGTCCAAATACCAATAATATCTTCTTCTTCAAGCACACCTATCCAAAAGATAAGCCAAACACTACAAAAACCCCATGAAACCCATTCAAAACTCACCTAATTTGAAAACAAGGAACCCATTTTGAAATGGGTGTTGCTGTTAGGGATTTTGTGTATTGCAATTTGATGGATGCACTATTCAATTTATTCATCATTTGAATTTTCACACATGCATTGTTTTTGAAATCTTGAAATCCTAATTTACTCATGCATTGCTTTAAATCTTGTAAACCTTTTAGGTTCATGCATGTTTTGGTTTCAAACTTGGATGCATTTATATTTGGAAAAGATTTTATAAATCAAGCTAGCCATTTGTTTTAATCTTTCAAATCTATTTAGGCTTTTTTATGTTTCATGATTTTAAAGCACTTGGATTGGTTTAAATCATGTTTCCATGCTTGATTTAATGGCCCAAAGATCCCACAAGAAATTTACTTTGAAATGTAAAAGTTGGGATTTTTGTCTTAGGCTGTCGGTCAACCGACAAGCTGAGTGTTGGCTAACCGACAAGTGAGCCGAGGTCAACCGATAGATCTGTCGGTCCGAATTCCAGAGAGCTACAAATTTCAGATCTTCTCTGTCGGTCCACTCGTAGGTTCATGTCGGTCAACCGACAGTACATAAAAACCTGACCGAAGCTCTCTCGGTTAGAAAACCAGAGAGGTGTTTTTTGACCAAGTTTACAGTGTCGGTTAGGGTGTCGGTCAGGCCTCAGTTAACCGAACATGTCGGCTAACCGAACCATGCTTTATGGTCAGCAAATTTTCGAAAATATGACCGTTGGCCTGTGACCGTTGGGGGTGTCGGTTAACCGACCCTTGGATGTCGGCTAACCGATAGGTAGCCGTTGATCAACTTTTTCTATAAAAAGAAGCTCATTCCTTAGCCCCAGGCGATAATCTTTGAAGCCCTTCTTTATGTATTTTGAGGGAAAAGAAAGGAGATCAAGCTAAGGAAGGCCAAGGGTCATTAAGGAAAGCTAAAGCTTGGATTAATGAAGTTAAACCACCAAGTAAGCTTTGCCTTTTTATAATCATTGTTTTATGCTTTGTTTAATCTTTGGTAAATGATTTTAGCATATAAACTATGATGTGTTGAATCCTCTACTTCTTTAATCTTTGATTTAAGTCATTGGATTCTTCACCTTGATTTCTAAACAAGTTTGTTTTAATACTTTATAAAACATGTTTTGTCAAAACCTTTGATTTGTTTTATAAACATGTTTCATTAACTTGTTTAAATCATCTTTGTTGTTTTCATACATTTGAACTTTAGTTAAATTGGTTTGTTTTTTAAAACAACATTGAATATGCATCACATGTTTAGACATAATTAATTTCATACAACTTGTGAGCTTTTGAGTTCATATCTTCAACAAGTTTGTATTTGGTACATGTGATATGCATATTACTTCAATCAAATATTTTTATGTGCATTAAACTTCTAATTGCTTCAAGCTTAAATTGATTAAGCTTTATTTTAAATATTGATTGAAGTTTCCACACACTCACTTCATAAGCATACATCTTTGCATTCATAGTGTTTGTGTGAATTTGTTTTACACTTTCATATTAGCCTAATCTAGAGGCAATTAAATTGAGCTTTAATTATAATCTCTTAGAGTGTTTTGTGAAAACACTTTCTTGAGAGAAATCATTTAATTGAAAGGTTATTGTTTAGCCTAAGAAAAGCATTGTGTGAAGGTTATTTCTTAGCCTAGAAAAGCATCTTGTATAGGTTGTTGTTAAACCTTGAAAAACAACATTGTAAGGTTATTGCTTATCCTTGGAAAGCATATTGTAGTGGTTATTGCTTAGCCATTTGAAAAGCATAAATAGTGGAAATCCGGTGGGGTGTGAGATCACAAGCCGGTAGTGGATGTAGGCATTGAGGCCGAACCACTATAAATGATTGTGTTATGGTGAATGCTTTTGTGGTGATTGTTGTTGTTTAGCTTCTGCATTTTATTTGTTAATCATCACAAGTGGCTAATTGTTTTAAAGAAGTTTAAAATTGGCATAATTGATCATTAAGTTGTAGCTCACCCTATTCACCCCCCCCCCCCCCCCCCCCCCCTCTCTAGGGTTAGGATCCCGGACTTTCAATTGGTATCAGAGCCTCGTGCTCTAATATTAGGATCAAGTGTTTGGAACTCTTGATTAGGTGTAAAAACCTTGAGTTTAGACCCTAGTTGTACTAATCTTGAAAATCATTTCAATGGATTCCACTAAGATAGATTGTATAGATTCCCTTGTAGATTATTCTAGACTATTCCTTCTTCCAACATTTGGAGATTCAAACAATAAATTTAATGAATCTAAATTTGAATTAAATGAAGAAGAAAATGATGAAAATCAAGATGACATTCAACAAGCATATAATGATTTATGTACATTTTCCCTAGAACTTGTTAAGAAGAATAAAAGATTAGAAGAAAAATCTAAAAGTCTATATAAAGAATTAGTTTCTTCAAAAAATGAACTTAGAAAGAAAGAAGAATTAATAAATTGTGTAGACTCTAAGTTTATGATCTCTTTGCATAATTTATCTAATGCTCAAGATGAATTAAATGAAATTAAGATAAGTTATGATAATCTTCATAAGGAAAATTCTAAATTAAGAGATCAATTACAAAGGCAAGATAAAGACATTAACAATCTTCAATCTAAGTTAACTATCACTAAGGAAAATTTATCTAATAAGATAAAAACTCAAGAACTTGGATCCAATGTTATTAATGAACTTAAATTTGAATTAAAACTTGCCCATGAAGAACTAAACAACTTTAAGGGAATTGAAAATGAACAAACAAAAGTTAAAAATGAAAATTCAACCCTTAAAGGACAAGTCACTCAACTTGAAAGGTACAAACAAAAGTATGAGTGCAAATTTACCCATGGTGAAGAGAAATTTGAAAAATTATTTAAATTGGGTAAATCACAAGGAGATAGGACGGGTCTTGGATTTGATAGGAATATTTCTCATGACCCCATAGTCACCAACACATTTGTGAAAGGTGAGTCCTCATTCTCTAGCACCCACTCTCCTTTGCCCAAAACAAAATGTAATTATTGTGGCATTGAAGGGCATTTTAGGTTTGAGTGCAAACTAAGGAGAAGCCATGTGTCTAGACCCATCTATGAACCTAAGAAAGTAAAATCTAACTCTATGATGGATAAGACACTAAAAATCAAGGAAGACTCCAAAAAGATTAAACAAGTTAAACCTATTAAAAAGGAGTCTCCTAAGATAAATTCTAAAAAGCTTAAACAAGTTAAAACTAATATAAAAGAATCTATCAAGAAAAAGCTTCTCAACCTACCTCCCCTAACTCAACAAATGAAAGAACTTTTGAAGAAAGTTGCAAAGTTAAATCTAAAATTCAAAAGTCAATTAAAGGGAGGAAATAAGAAGAAAAGAAATCAATCCCCTACCAAGAAAAGTCACCAACCTCAAAAGACTAATCACCAATCAAAGCTAAAATTAGTCAAATCTCATTATCAAGGTGATAAGTCTAAATTGAAAATTTATCAAGTCAAATCTCCTAAAGTTGGTGAGACTTTTAAGATAGACCTCAAAGACCAACCATCTCAAGACCTTAGGTGGATTCCTAAAGTTAGATACTTAGACAAACCTTAAGGCCTTGGAATTCATTGACCAACCGAATCTTTTTAGTTAAATCATATTGTTGGTCATGACACATTTGCATTTGTTTCTTTCATAGTCACATTTATTTAAATGCAATGTTTATTTATGCTCAATTGATTTTGTCTTCATGTACCTTTTTGGTTAAATATCATGGTTTTCAAAATCATTTGATTATAATTTCATCATTATAGATTTGCTTTTTGCTCTCATTTAGTTATATCTTTTGCAATGCATTTCTATATATGATCAATTGATTATGATTTCAAAAGCTTTTATAGCTAGATTTTTTTATAATCGATTGATATTTTCAAATTCATTTGTTTGATTGTCTTAGTTAAATTATTTTGAAAAACAAATGATTTAGATTTTCCATGGATTCTTTCTTATGGAAAGTTACTGTTTTGAAAAATCAACTTGTATGTGTTTCAAATAAGTTATATCTTTTACAATGCAAGTTGAAAAATGATTTAAGCCTTATTACTACATTCTTGATGAAAAATGAGGATTGAAAATTGATTTTCATTCTATGCTTACTAAGTTAGTATTTTGATATGAAAATTCAATTCCTTGATTTACTTGAGTTTCAATTGGTTAGATCTTAATAGTTGTATTCTTCAAAATTGAATGTGTTTTTGATAAATGCATTTTTCCAATTGATATCAAGTTTGAAAAGTTTTTCAGTCAATTTGTATGAGTTTTTGTAGTTATCCTTGATTACAAATTGAAATTTGATATTAGTTCACTTCATGGTTTTCTTAATCACTTGATCATGATTTTATGTTTCATTCTTGGATTTTGATTGTTGAAGTGAATTAAAGTCCTTTGGAAAATGTTCTAAGCTTTGTTAGTTATATTTATAGTTGCATTTTCCTTTGAGTTTATTTCCTTGTGTTTATGATTATATCTTTTAGAAGGAAATACTTGTTATATGCTATTTGCATCAGTGCTCATTTGGTTTTATTCTTTTTATGCAAATGTCATATAGTTCCATGTATGGTTGTGCTCTTTAGTTACATTTATAGATATCATACTAGAACTTTCAAATCCATCCTCTATGCTTTCTAGTCATTTTTTTTAATGGATGGTTATGATGTTGATTCATGTGTATTTTCCTTGTGATGTCATTCTTATACATGTTTCAACTTCATAGTAGTGTTTAATCATATGAACCTCTTTGAAATCCATTCCTTGTATTTTATAGTTATATCTTTTGTTTGATGGATTTCTTAGTTGTTGAATTCATATGATTTGACACTTTTGTAAATTGCATCCTCTATCAAGTTATATATATTTCTAAATGCAATTTCTCATGTTCATCACTATGCTCATTAGTTATATTATTCTAAGTGATGAATATCATTTTATGATGCTTGATGGATCCTGTGTTTGTCACATCTATGCTCTTAATCATGTTTTCATATTCAATTGGTAATCAATTGATATCTTTTTCAATTGGTTTCAATTAGTATAATTTCCAATTGATGTCATTTCTTGAGATAGTGATAGACCTTGTGTACATTGGATTGAACTTGATAGTTATATGTTTTTATTCCATGTCACATTCCATTAGCATCATAAACTTTCATGATTGCCACCTCTCATGCACTTATAGGTAAATCACATGACCACCATGTTTATGTTTTCATAATTTTGGTTGGTTAATGGTGAGGTTGGTTTCATGATTGAACTTCATTTCATTCATCTTGTGCATGACAGTTATATTTAATGAATGTATGAAATAATTTCATAACCTTCATAGCATATGATTTTCATAGTTATATTGATTAATGCTATGTTTAGTATACCCCATTACATCATGGATAGCTCTAATTTGGATTAATCCTAGTAGTTATATTCCTTTTAACTCCATTTTAGAGTGACTGAGAAAATAGTCATATCCATTGAATCTCAATTGGTATATTCTTTTTATTTCAATTGGTATCCATGATTGTTTATCCTCTTGACCTTGCTCTTTATATTGGTAATTTGATCATATTGAGCTTTATAGTCATTTGGAATCTAATCCTTTCCCTAAAGTTTACCCTCAATTGGTAAAACCATCTTCTTCTTGAACCAAATAGTTAAATCTTGTCAAAAGTTTGACAAAAGAAGAGTATGGATTGAGGGGGACTGTAAATCTTCATAGGAAGTATTAGTTTTGATCAAATTCACCTATGTACTAGCTCTGATACCCTTATATCTTGCCATCCATACATGATTCCTGTTATGACTTTAATTTTCGATTACTTTTGCTAACAGGTGCTACTAAAAGGTATTTTCCTTGTTTCATGTGTGTAGGTACCATTTGGGTCCTCAAGAGTCTTGAAGATATTCCAATCCCTCTTCAATTGGTATTTTGCAATTTAATGGCAAAGGGGGAGAAAATACTCAAGCTCCAAAGGGGAGAAAATATTCAAGCTCCAAGGGGGAGAGAGTATACAAGGTAAGAAAGAATGCATATCTTGCCAAATGAAGAGAATGCATGGTCAAAGGGGGAGAGATGAAAGAAGAAAGCTTGGGAGCTAAAGAAGAGATGCTTGGCCAAAGAAAGATAGATGAAAGCTTGAAGAATGATCAAGCTCCAAGCATCAAGAAGATTGAAGCCCAAGCTAAGTGAAGAAGCATCCAAAGAAGATTTCAAGCCATGCCCAGCTAAGGAGGAGCTGAAGACTATGTGTGAATTAGTGTTGAGTAAGATTTGCCATCAAATTGCAAAGGGGGAGATTGTTAGGGATTTTGTGTATTGCAATTTGATGGATGCACTATTCATTTTATTCATCATTTGAATTTTCATACATGCATTGTTTTAGAAATCTTGAAATCCTAATTTACTCATGCATTGCTGTAAATCTTGTAAACCTTTTTTAGGTTCATGCATGTTTTGGTTTCAAACTTGGATGCATTTATATTTGGAAAAGATTTTATAAATCAAGCTAGCCATTTGTTTTAATCTTTTAAATCTATTTAGGCTTTTTTATGTTTCATGATTTTAAAGCACTTGGATTTGTTTAAATCATGTTTCCATGCTTGGTTTAATGACCCAAAGATCCCACAAGCAATTTACTTTGAAATGCAAAAGTTGGGATTTTTGTCTTAGGCTGTCGGTCAACCGACAAGCTGAGTGTCGGCTAACCGACAAGTGAGCCGAGGTCAACCGATAGATCTGTCGGTCCGAATTCCAGAGAGCTACAAATTTCAGATCTTCTCTGTCGGTCCACTCGTCGGTTCATGTCAGTCAACCGACAGTACATAAAAACCTGACCGAAGCTCTCTCGGTTAGAAAACCAGAGAGGTGTTTTTTGACCAAGTTTACATTGTCGGTTAGGGTGTCGGTCAGGCCTCGGTTAACCGAACATGTCGGCTAACCGAACCATGCTTTATGGTCAGCAAATTTTCGAAAATATGACCGTTGGCCTGTGACCGTTGGGGGTGTCGGTTAACTGACCCCTGGATGTCGGCTAATCGACAGGTAGCCGTTGAGCAACTTTTTCTATAAAAAGAAGCTCATTCCTTAGCCCCAGGCGATGATCTTTGAAGCCCTTCTTAAAGTATTTTGAGGGAAAAGAAAGGGGATCAAGCTAAGGAAGGCCAAGGGTCATTAAGGAAAGCTAAAGCTTGGATTAATGAAGTTAAACCACCAAGTAAGCTTTGCCTTTTTATAATCATTGTTTTATGCTTTGTTTAATCTTTGGTAAATGATTTTAGCATATAAACTATGATGTGTTGAATCCTCTACTTCTTTAATCTTTGATTTAAGTCATTGGATTCTTCACCTTGATTTCTAAACAAGTTTGTTTTAATACTTTATAAAACATGTTTTGTCAAAACCTTTGATTTGTTTTATAAAAATGTTTTATTAACTTGTTTAAATCATCTTTGTTGTTTTCATACATTTGAACTTTAGTTAAATTTGTTTGTTTTTTAAAACAACATTGAATATGCATCACATGTTTAGACATAATTAATTTCATACAACTTGTGAGCTTTTGAGTTCATATCTTCAACAAGTTTGTATTTGGTACATGTGATATGCATATTACTTCAATCAAATATTTTTATGTGCATTAAACTTTTAATTGCTTCAAGCATAAATTGATTAAGCTTTATTTTAAATATTGATTGAAGTTTCCACACACTCACTTCATAAGCATACATCTTTGCATTCATAGTGTTTGTGTGAGTTTGTTTTACACTTTCATATTAGCCTAATCTAGAAGCAATTAAATTGAGCTTTAATTATAATCTCTTAGAGTGTTTTGTGAAAACACTTTCTTGAGAGAAATCATTTAATTGAAAGGTTATTGCTTAGCCTAAGAAAAGCATTGTGTGAAGGTTATTGCTTAGCCTAGAAAAACATCTTGTATAGGTTGTTGTTAAGCCTTGAAAAACAACATTGTAAGGTTATTGCTTATCCTTGGAAAGCATATTTAGTGGTTATTGCTTAGCCATTTGAAAAACATAAATAGTGGAAATCCGGTGGGGTGTGAGATCACAAGCCGGTAGTGGATGTAGGCATTGAGGCCGAACCACTATAAATAATTGTGTTATGGTGAATGCTTTTGTGGTGATTGTTGTTGTTTAGCTTCCGCATTTTATTTGTTAATCATCACAAGTGGCTAATTGCTTTAAAGAAGTTTGAAATTGGCATAATTGGTCATTAAGTTGTAGCTCCCCCTATTCCCCCCTCCCCCCCGGACTTTCAGTTGCATGCTAGATAAACAAGATCCTTTGGAGCTTAAAAGACTCCATTGAATAAATGGGTTGAAGCTCTTACCTAGAGGGGTTCCAACAAGAAACAAAGGAGGAAAAGGAGAGGTTTTCTAGCTGGAAACTTCAAGAGATTTGCACCAAGGAAACTTGAGATGAGAGGAAGAAAATGATGGTCTTGCAATTCCATTTGGGGACTTCTAGCTTGTACATTCAAAAGGAGAAAGTGAAGAGGAAAAAGGGGTTTCTCAGCCCTAGTTCTTGAAAAGTTACAGGAAAAGGAATGAATGAGAGAGAAAAAAGGACTTAAGTAGGTGGGTTGTGAGACCCATGTGTCTGAAACTAGAGATGGCTAAAACATAGTCTTGCGGGCCTCGAATGACAACGACGAGAAGGATAAAATGATCTTTGAAAAATCTAGTTTCCAAAAAGTATAATTTTGGCATAGTTATGAGGTTTTGAAATTTGTGTCCAGATTTGGCTGTGAAAAGACAATTTTACCCTTCTTAGGCCAAAACTTGGATTTTTGGGCTTCAAACACGAACGGGCTAAAAACAAAAGTTGTAGAGAATAATAAAACCATTCAAATGAAATCAAAATCACGTTAAACAGAAACCAACACAATTCTCCCAAGCTTGCACGTATGCTCAGGCCTTCCTGAGCGTGTCTGACTAACATTAAGGGGTCATTTGTTAATTTCACATGTTATGTGAAAATGCTTTACATATGTAAATAACTCACATGTGAGTCATTTACACATGTAAATGAGTTGCATGTGAAACATAATCCAGCGTTTGTCATTTTCACATCTCTTCAGATCAGAATCTGATTGCATCTAACGGTTCATCTAACAATCTTGCATTAGTGACCCAGATTGTTCATAAATCTAGAAAAAAACGGACTGCCTGTCTTAACTCAAACGGACTGACTGTCTTTACTCATGAATGCACAGTTGCACACTGTAGTAACAGTGCATTAATCCGACAATAGATATTTATTTCAAATATATTTCATGATCCATATTGAATCAACATTTGGGGTTTGGACCTCAACTAGAAATGACCTTTTGAAGAGGACTAACAATTTGGATTGCGAAAATAGCACCCACAAAAGTCCAGAAATGATGTTCTAACAGTCTGTACGTTTTCATCAATATCTCACAATCTATAATGATCCAACGGTTGATTTGTGGTATCGTAGCCTCTTTTAGTCCCACTAACATGATCAACGCTTTGGATCACAAAGTTGGGTGCAAGATTAGTCAAAAAAATGAAAAAGGCGTTCTGGTTGTGTGGCCACTGTAGCTCTGCCAAAACTAGGCTGGTATGTAAACGTTTCACTCCTCATCATGTGTGAAAATGTGCTGCCACTTTTGCATATACTTTACACAGCAAAAGCACATGTGATTTACACACATAGTGTGTAAATGTTGTAAACAAACATAAATGATATGAATCTCTTTCACATGTGGGATGTTTACATATGTAAATTGGGCAAAACAAACGACCCCCCCCCCCCCCCCTAAACGCTCTCAAAATTCCCAAAGCTATGACTAGGATTAAAACTCAGTTCGGTCTAAACACACACTAGGCATACACTAATCGGGTTAGGCTGGGTCGGGGCCTAACAACCTCCACCCCTTAGGATATTTGGTCCACCAAATAAAGGTAAATCTTTATCTCTGGTAGCAACTGTGGATACTTCCTCTGAACTTGATCTCTCAATTTCCAATTGGCTTCCTCTAGCTAGTGATTCTCCCAAAGTACCTTGACCCACCGAATAGTCCGATTTCTCAACTTTTGTTCCTTGGTGTTAATAATTTTGATCGGTTTTTCCACATACAAGGCATCTTCTCGGATCTCCAAAGGCTCGTGCTGTAGGATATGAGAAGGACTATGAACATATTTCTTGAGCATGGAAACATGAAATACATTGTGCACCTCGGAGAGTTTTGGCGGTAACGCAAGTCGGTAGGCAACGTCTCCAATCTTGCTCAAAATCTCATACGGACCAATGAATCTTCTTGACAATTTGCCCTTCTGTCCGAACCCCAGAGTTCCTCTAACTGGTGAGACCTTCAAGAACACTTTGTCACCCACTTGAAATTGCAATTCTCTTCGGCGAGTGTCTGCATAAATTTTTTGTCTACTTCGGGCGATTTTCAAACATTCCTGTATCAATTTGACTTTGTCACTTGTCTCTCCAACTATCGTCGGTCCGTGAAAACTACGCACACCGACTTTTTCCCAACAAACTGGAGTTCTGCATCTTCTGCAATAGAGTGCCTTGAAAGGTGCCATATCGATGCTAGAATGGTAGCTATTGTTTTAGGCGCACATGCAAAGAGGTAGGTATTCATCCCACTGAACCTTGAAATCTAGTACACAAGCATGTAACATGTCTTCAAAAGTCTGTATTTTCCGTTCTGACTGACCATCGGTCTGTGGATGATTTGTTGTACTGAACTGAAGTTTTGTACCCATGGACTCGAGAAGAGTTATCCAAAATCTAGAAACAAATCTACTATCTCTATCTGAAGTGATGGAGATGGGCTGACCATGCTTACTAACAATTTCATTAATAAACAATTTTGCAAGTGGTGCCATATGCATCATGTTCCCTGTCTTCATCAGAATGAATTGAGCAGACTTTGTCAGACGATCTACAATAATCCAGATTGCATTGTTCCCTTTCTTAGTATTCGGCGGACCGGAGACAAAATGTATCGTGATGTGCTCCCATTTCAACTCCGGAATCTCTAATGGTTGTAACAAACCTAGGGCCTTCTGGTGTTGTGCTTTAATTAACTGGTAAGCCAGGATGTAAGACCCCGACCCGAGTGTACACGATTAGTGCTAATTAAGTCGCATGTTAGTGCTACGCGTGATGATTAGAATTTGACTAAGTTGGGACTAGAATAGTTCTTTTATAGCTTTAGGGAATTTTAAGTGTCTTGTGTTTAGTGGGACCCTTTGGGGGTTCCTTTTTGTTAGTCTTGCGTTCACTTGGGGGATTATCCGAGATTCCAGTGTCTTGTATTTCAACTCCATTTTACTTTTCTCATTAACCCCTACAACTTTCATGTTGATCCCGTACCCGTTCGGAAACGCGAAACCCGACTTTCCTAGCATTGAGGGCAAAACAGTCATTATACATCAAATCTGTACCCAAAAGTTGATATCCCCAAAACCCGTGGAAAATATACTTTTTACAAACTAGATATTTCGGTGATCATTTTTCCTTTCTCCGTTGAATTTGTTCGAAGTCCCGATAGTTGTGATTTCAGCCTCCCAAGGTTTCTAGTGGTGGAACCCACACCCATTGGTATATATATAACCCATCTTCTTCTTCTTCCTTTTTCCAGCACAACCTAACAAGCTAGGGCCTTTTCCCTTTTCTCTCTTCTCCTTGCTTCTCAACCACCAAATCATCACCCACCTTGCAAAATTGAGAGGTGGAAGTCATCATCTCCTTCTTCACCACTTGGACTCTCCATTGATGCTATTATTGAAGAGAAACCTCCCATTCCAAGGTCCTCATTGATCTATTCTTGCCCATTTGGGGACTTACAAGTGAGCCACCCTCCCTATCTCTTAGAATGGTATTCTCTAGGCTTGTATAAGCTCTATTTTCATATTTTATAAGTTCCCTCTTTTTGTTCTTTGTCTTGACCATTTTAGGGTTTGTATTTGGGGGTTTTGTTGTGCTTGTAGGTTTCTTGAGAGAGAGCTTGATCTTTGCTTGTTTCCATGACTTGAGACCCTAAGGCAAGTGGATGAATGGGTATTAAGCATTAAATAGTTTTTGTGACAAGTGTAATTGATTTTGCTATCTTCATTAATGTTATCTATCTTGCATTCATGTGAAATAAATGCTCATAAAAAGGGGTTTTTGCTAGCTTGTTTATTGTCTTGGAAATGTGGTTTATATCTCTTTATTTTACTTCTTGCTTTTGATTTCAATGAATCCTTGTGATTGTGGACTTCTTCTCCTTCTCCTTGAATAATTGATTGTGGAAAAAGGAGCTCTGGGTGGAATGTTAAGGGAAGTTTGGTGGGAGTTTTAAGAGGTGTTTGAGGAGGTTGATGAGTGATTGTTGGAGGCATGGAGGCCCTTTTGTTGCAGGTGAAAGGTGTAGGAAAAAAGGGGGAAGAAGGCCAAGAAATTCATTCTCGGCTAGCAGGGATTGACTGCCCACTCGAGTGCATGCTGGCCGCTCGAGCGCGCAGTCAATCTGACTGCAAACTTGGGCGGCAACAAGACTGCCCGCTCGAGCGGGCAGACATCATACTTACGCAGCTCTGGCCTGCTCGAGCGCACCCCCTCTTGGGCCTAAACTGTTTTCGGAGCTCGGGAAAAGTGTTTCTTTGTTTTTAAGGGAATCCCCTATGTCGGGAAAAATTTGTGAGACAATGTATGAAGCCATTTGAAAAGGAATCCTCATCACAAAGACTCATCGAAAGTCTTAAGATTTCAAAGTGTCTAAGGAACCCAGAATGTCTCCAAACTCAAGGAGTACCAAGTTTTTATTAAATTGACATACGGGATCCCTATCCACCTTGAATTAGTTTTAGAACCCCGATACTTGTCCCGACATTTCGAAAGTTTATTGCACCCCATTATTCTCAAATTTCAACATGCAACCCCAAATTTATGATTTATGATTTATCAATTCCGAAAACACTGAAGCTGTACTTGTAGCATTTGTGCTAACCCCGATGTGCATGACCCGATATTGAAATGATATTTGTGCCTTGAGCACCCCGTTTTGCCAGTTTATACAATTTCATCATATGTGTTTTATACATGTCCCGATTGCTTGCATATGACCTATGAGTCGGCACCACTAAGCTTGGACAACCTTTTTGGTTTGATCCACCGACTTGGAAGTCCCCCTCCCGTCCCGCCAGCTGCAGTTTGGATCCCGATACCCGGTTTATTAACCGTGGTCCCGTCCCGATACCCGGCTCGCTCCCATGGTTCCCGATATCCGGTTCGCTACCGTGATTCCTGATACCCGGTTTGCTACCGTGGTCCCGTCCCATATTATTATATATGTATATGTAAATTTTGTTGCACTTCCTCGCTTCGGCGACTGAGGTCAACACCCCAATATACTCTTGTCACTTCGGTGACAAAGGATTTAGCTTCGTGTGGATGCCATCTTGTTTGTTTCCCGTTTCCTTGGTACCGTTACTCGTTTTACATTGCATACATGTTTGAATAAATGATTTATCTTTTCATGAAGATTATTGTTTAAATAGATTTAAATGCTTTTGAAGGTAAATTCATTTGATGTTATATGGTCATATCTTTTCACCCACCTGCCAGACTGTCATGTCTAGTCCATTTCTTTGGTACTCAGGTCCAGTTGTTGGTTACCCCGAGGAGGAGCTCAAGGAGGCGGTCGGAGAACCGCAGCAGCTAGTTGAGTGGCGCGCCGATGATGTTGTTTAAACATCCGGTTGCCTCGAGAGACGTCACTTTTTGGGTTGTGGCTAACTATTCTTTTGGTGGTTATTGTTTTGGCTACATTGGCCTTTGTTGGCCTCTATTTTTGGGGATGTAATTAAATGATCTTTCGTTTAAACTTTAACAATACTTTTGGGTTACGCTAATGATCATTGCTCATTCTGATACTTGTTACTCATTTACAATCAGTCTTATTGTTATGGAAATGAATTACATGCTTGATTTGTTACACGCTTCCGCACTTAAACAAAATATGTATGTTGTTGGGAAATCCTCACCGCGGACACCTGTGGGAAATCACTTGCACGCGTAATATGGGTTCTTTATTAACCCGTGTATGCTTTGGCATCAAACATACCATTATCTTTATTTATATCTTTCCATCATCACTTACTTAGTCCCGATCTAGAATTGGGCCGCAAACCCGGTCCGGATTCACGACAGACTAGTATCAGAGCAAGACGTGTTTCAAGCAATTAAAAGAAACGAGAAATCCTAAAGACGTGGCGAGGATTCGTTAGATATTTCGTTAGCTAGAATCGCGTGAGCAATGTGTGACCCTGTTTTTGGATTTTTATGTACTAACAACTTGTTTTGCAGCACCATGCCACCTTGTAAGCAACCAGTAAACGGCAATCCCACCGCAAGTAACAGTGATTATACTGGGCCAGTTGAAGAAGATAGAATTGAAAATACAATGCCAGATCAATTTCAACAGATGATGCAGGCTATGCTTGACCAGCAGCGTCAAGCCAATGAGAACCAAGCTAGGTTGCAAGAGCAAATGCTTAAGAAGGATGAGGATCATGCCCGAGAGTTGGCAGAGATGCAGAGGCAGTTGTTGGAAGTATTACAGAGAATGCCAGAACCGGTTCAACCTCAACCCGCAATTGTCATAAATCAAAGGGAACATGATCCTAATGCATTGTTTGAGAGGTTTATAAAGAGGGCACCAAAAGAGTTTGTTGGGACAGAAGACTCATTGGCTGCAGATGATTGGTTAGAACACACAGAGAACATCTTTGAAGTCTTCCAATGCACAGGAGGAGAGCGAGTTAAACTTGCAACATCTCCG
This sequence comes from Umbellularia californica, assembly GCA_028538565.1. Classification (NCBI taxonomy): domain Eukaryota; kingdom Viridiplantae; phylum Streptophyta; class Magnoliopsida; order Laurales; family Lauraceae; genus Umbellularia; species Umbellularia californica. The sequence continues at coordinate 58,198,612 of JAPQWN010000002.1, read as the reverse complement.
TTCACCGATTTGGTAGACATTTGGTGGAAGACAGTAAGAGAAGAGTACAGGACCATGACAGATGCAGTGGCTTGGGTTAGTTTCAAGAGACAGTTTGGGGAGAAGTATGTACCCACCCTTATCAAGAGACAGAAAGCAATGGAGTTCCAGCAGCTTGTCCAAGGCAGTATGACGGTGCTAGAGTACCTCACCAAGTTTGAGAGGTTGTGACGGTATGCCCCGGAGTTCGTGGACACAGTGGAAAAGAAGATTGCTAAGTTCTTAGAAGGACTTCACCCCATCATTGAGAGGGACGCCACCGGAGTAGTACCACCTGTCACCTTTGAGGAAGCTGTCAAGAGGGCCTATAAGTTTGAGAACATTCATTACAAGATCCTTAAGGTTCAAGGCAAAGGACAGGGCAACCTCAACAGCAGAACCACCAGCAGAGGAACCAGCAGCACAAGAGGCAGAGGCAAGACCAAAATGTGCAGCTAGTTTGTATTCACTGTAGGAAGAACCATGAGAGCGCCCAGTATTGTACCATCACAGGAGCGTGCTTCAGGTGTGGCTCCATGGACCATCAGATGAGGAATTACCCGAGACCGAACAGGCAGAACTGCAGCAGAAGGGGGCACCACGTCCGGCACCGCCACAGAATGCAATAGTTGTCTAGAATCAGGCAAGGCCACTTCAGCAACAGGCACCACCGCAACAGTATAGGCCCCAGCAACAGCAACAGTAGGCCCGTCAGTAGGGACAGCAGCAGAATCAATGTCCCCCGCAACAGATTAGAAATGTCCCTCAAGGTAGACAGCAGCAGGCTCCTATCAGGCTACAGCAGCGAGGACAAGTATATGCGGTTAATAGAGCTGATGCAGAGGCAGCAGGCAATGTTGTGGAAGGTACACTTCTTGTTAGTGGGATAAAAGCTAGGATATTGTTTGACCTTGGCTCTATGCATTCTTTTATATCTCATGTATTTTCTAGATTGATTGATGTGCATGGTAGAGAACTTGAGTATATTTTGACTGTGGCTACCCCAGTAGGAAAACAAGTTGTGTGTACTATCTATTACCCTAATTGTACAGTTCAGATAAGAGAGGTCGTGTTATCCGCAGATCTTATTATGTTGGAGATGAATGATTTTGATGTCATCGTAGGGATGGATTGGCTGGCAGGGTACCATGCCACGATAGATTGTTTCCATAAGACCCTCACATTCAAGTTGGATGAGACACTAGCAGGGGTGTTGTTTCAGGGAGAGAGGAGAAATCCTCGTGCAGGGTTTGTCTCAGTGTTGAAAGCTGATAGACTATTGAGAAGTGGATGTGAAGCCTATTTGGCGTTTATCACGGAGGATAAACGGTCCCAAGGGGTGGAGGAGATCCCTATTGTTTGGAAGTTCCCGGATGTGTTTCTAGAGGAGATTCCAAGATTACCACCCATAAGAGAAATCGATTTCACCATTAAGTTGTTACCAGGGACCGCTCCGATCTCTATTGCACCATATCGGATGGCTCCAGTGGAATTGGAAGAATTGAAGATACAATTACAAGAGTTGTTGGATAAAGGTTTCGTAAGACCTTGTATTTCGCCGTGGGGAGCTCCGGTTTTGTTTGTCAAAAAGAATGATGGTTCGATGAGAATGTGTATTGACTACTGAAGGTTGAATCAAGTGACCATCAAGAACAATTATCCATTGCCAAGGATAGATGAACTGTTTGATCAGTTACAAGGTGCCTTGTACTTTTCGAAAATTGATTTGACATTGGGTTACCATCAGTTGAGAGTCAGAGAATCGGATGTGTTGAAAACAGCTTTCCGGACAAGATATGGCCACTATGAGTTCCTAGTGATGCCATTTAGATTGACAAATGCACCATTTTTACCGATGCTTCGAATGTTGGACTTGGTTGTGTATTGATGCAGGAAGGAAAAGTTGTTGCATATGGGTTGTGAGAACCCGACCCCTAATTTCCTAGTTTAGTGTAGTTTTAATCGTGATTTGGTTTTCCCAATGGGTTTAGTGGTTGTTTGGTTGAGTTTTTTAGTTAGAATGATTTTTCATTAGCTTTGGAAAGTTTTGAGAGCCAGTGTACCTAGACAGTGACCGTAAGGTCCCATTTGTTTTGCGTGGTCAGCGTGGGGAGATTCTTGGTGATTCCCAAAAATTCCCATTTTACTTTGTTTGACTAATCTCGCCATTCCCTACAACTTTCATGTTCACTCCGTGCCCATTCGAAGCTCCTAAAAATCAAGTTTTCCAGAATTTCCAAATTTTCCATTCTTTAACCCCTTTGACCAAACAATTGACTTTTTATGTGGACCCCGGAAGTATGTCAATATTAACCTTGTTGGAAAGATAATTTTATGCAGGACACTTTTCATGTTTTAAGTTTCTTGATCCGAGGTTTAAAAAGCCCTCTAATCTCCATTACAAGTTCTAATTAAGTGTGGACCCCACACTCACCCACTATAAAAAGGACAACTTCCACTCTTTCTCCTTCATTTCCATTCCATCGGCTGCAACCTCCCTGCTACAGTACCAGCAGCCTTCCTCCTTCCTTTTCTTTCATTTCTCTTGCTCAAATGAAGCCTCCAAGTGATGGACCCTCGGAATCTTCCATCCTCTCCTTCCGCACCCCGGGGGCTGACCTGGGTCTCGGCGGAGGAGGGAAAATCGCGGGTATCAATATTTTTGTACGGGTATGCCAGATTTACTTTCTACTTGGAATTTGGAATGGTGATGATCCGGAGATTCACCTTCACAAGTGGAAAGGAAATCAATCCTTTTTTCTAACTTTTCAAATTGCATAAATATTAAGAAAAGAGACGAGTTTGTTTTTGAGAATGCCGTAGGAGGCGTTTTTGTTTGTTTGCCGTGAAAGACGATTTTGCTGTGAAAGGCGATTTTACAAAACTCATCAAATATGAAAGACAAGAATTGTGATTTCTTTTTGTCTCTTTTAAAAAATACAAACTACAATAGAAAAGGAAGAAAAGGGATCTAACTTCTCAGGAGATTGTGGGGACACGTTGAGATCGACGATCACAAGTCATGCATGGACTTCGCATCGTCCTTCAAATGAGAACATGTGATGCTTTGATTCTTTGGCTTGGCTCCTAACCTCGGTTTTTTAAAGGACAAGGACCAAGAGAAGGTCCTATATCGAATGAAAAACCAAGTAAACTGGCTGAAAAGCCGCGTTTAGGCCATGTTGTAGAAGGAGGGGACCTTGGGGGGGTGGCCCCCCAAGGGACGTTGATCACCTTGTGGTGCTTATGGGAGCAAAGTGGCAGGACTTCGTCTCTCTCTTGAATTTTCTGGATTTTCAGAACTTGGGATTGCACTTGGGATTCCTTCTCTTTTTTTTTTCTTGGAACCCACCTGTTTTTTTAGGCTTTTGGTAGCCATGAGGTGATTATGGGCATTAATAGCCATGATACGAGAATTGATGAGGAGTTACAAGTTGATTTTGTAACTCCTTTTTCATGGCTTGTGATTGGCCAATGAAGGTAGTGGGCATTTAATTCCCTTTAAGCTTCATGATGATGGGAGTTTCATGGGTTAAATGTGTTAGTGCCACATTCCAATGAGCACTTGTTTTGTATTGTCAATCCCGTGTCAAAGAGTCCAAGACCTTGCCTCTCAGAGTTTCACAAGGAAGATCAAGTTTGAAGGCAGAAGATCAAGTCTTGGAAGGCCTGGATTCATCGAGGAAGAACTCCATGTGTGTGCCAACCTATTCAGGTAAAATGAGACCCAAATCAACCAAGTAGTGGACCCTAAAAACCCTTAGTTTAATAGCTTATTTAATGGGGTTTTAGAAATTATTTTTTTGAGCCTTTTCAAGACTCAAAACTGGTCCCAGAGGTCAGCTAACCGCCATGGTCTGCGGTCACCTCACGGTTAACCGCAGAGAGCCTTTGCGGCTAACCGCAAGTAACCGAAATCCTGCGGTTACCTTTCCAGAGAGCAATCTCTTCTCCTGTCAGGATCTTCGGTCACCCTTTCGGTCTCCTTACGGCTAACCTCCTGGAGCTTTACGGCTAACCGCAAGCAACCGTAAGTCCTACGGTTTGTTTTCCCGAGAGCTATTTTTTTCCTGTCATTCATGCGGTTACCTTTATGGTCACCTCACGGCTAACCGCCAAGGTCACCCACGGCTAACCGTGAGCTGACCGCTTTCAAAATTATATCCGTTGGCTCAAAGATTTTGAAAAGGGGCTAGCTGCCATTCCTAGAGGCTAACCACCAAAAGCCGTTAAAGAGCCGTTGGAGGACTTTTTATAAATAGAAAAGGCCCCAAATCATCCAAGTGTTCTTGAAGATCATGAGAGCTTATGTCCTAACCATGGTCCATCATATTTGAACTCTCATAGATTATTCCACACATACTTTGAGCTTGCATTGGGAAATCTAAGAGCTTCACTAGCTTAAGGAAAGTGTGATGTGTGGAAACAATATCGCCCACACACACTATGAGCTTGTATTGACAAATCTAAGAGCTTCATTAGCTTAAGGAAAGTGTGATGTGTGGAAACAATATTACCTAGGGAAGAACTTGAGCCATCATAGGTTAAAATCCAAATCCCTAGACCAAAGACCTCTTCCCTTGATTGAGCACAACATTGGAGCATCATCATCAACATCAAGGAAGCATTGCAAGAGACATCAAAGCTTCGAGCTGCGGTGACAAGCTTGGAAGAGCATCCTCCGGACTTCATCAAAGAGGCAAGTGGCAACCTCCAGACTTTGTCAAAAGAGGCAAGTGTTCTTCCCCTTCACTTCATTAAATTCAGAGTATTGTAAGAGTGGCTTATTTCTTTGTGATTTAACCACTATAAAAAATGTAGAGGGGAGTAGATCTGTGTGATTGAACCTCTGTAACAAAAATGAGGTAGAATCAGTACTTGTGTAGTTTGATTCTTCATAGTGGAACCGAGGGACTGTGTGACCCTTGAGAGTGGATGTAGGTCTATGTGACTGAACCACTATAAATCCCTTGTATCAATTCCTCTTTCTCTATCTCTTGTGCTTGATTTACATATCTATAAGTTGTGGAGATTGATATGAATGATATTTCCTTTTTGAGTTTAAATTGACACACATCCACTTGTGCGAAAACAACATTGAACATATTGGTAAATCTTGTCTTGTTTAGCACACACTCTTTAAACATATATTCAATTGAGCACATTGATATAAATCATAAGTGAATTTGTGAAGAGTGGTGTACACACACTTGTGCTTATTATTATGAAATTAATTGTCATATCTTTGATTGCTTAAGCACTCACACATTGAACACATATTCCGTATAAGTTGTATTCTTATTTGTGTTCATTGTGTTCTTTGTCCTAGTTGAGATTAAAATTGGACTAAGTTTTTTTTTTTATTGGAAAAAGAATTCCATTAGTCCTATTCACCCCCCCCCCCCCCCCCCCCCCCCCCTCTAGGACACTTTCATTGGCCCTAGCTGCACTTTCAATTGGTATCAGAGCGAGGTTACTCCATAAAGGCTTAACAACCCGGAGTTGATCTTCTATCATTGCTAGTGCCAATTCCTTAGGGAGACCTCATTTATTGGAGGGACCTCAAGGACAAACCTACCAAGACCTTAGGATGATTTTCAAAGGAAGATCGTTAGAGAGATCTTAGGTCTTGAACCCCTTTGGACCAACCTATTTATTTTCAGGTATTTCATATTATTGGCCCTTGTACTTTTGCAAAAGTATTTGTTGTCAATTGATTTTGTTTTCATAAACTTTTATAGTTATATCTTTTGGTTCACAAAATCACTTGATTGCATCATATTGATGTGCATTTTGTTCTCATATTGTTATTTCTATGAAAATATGCATTTCAATGCTCTTTTAATGTGCTTCAATTAATTATGGACTTAAAGGATCTTTTATCCATGATCAATTGATGTTACATCCCCTGTTTTTCAAAAATTAATGAATTTCATAAGTTATATCTTTTTAAAGAAAAATTAGATATTTTTGAAAAACAAATTTTCCATAGTTTTTTTTTTCAAATGGGAAATTATTCTCAACTTTTTTTTGTTTCAAATAATTATTTTGTTTTAAAAAAAATGCAAGTTGAAAGTTATGAGAATTGAATTTGTTTCTCTCTTTATGTTTCAAATCTTGTATAAGAAATTCAATTCTTGTAATATACTTGAAACTCAATTGGTTATCTATCTATAGTTATATTTTTCAAAATAATTGTGTTTTTGAATAAATGCATTTTCCAATTGATATCAAGTCATGTTTTAAATCAATTTGTATAAATCCTTGTAGTTGTTTTCTTTAAAATACAAATTGAAAAATGATTATGTGTTATCTTCTAAATCATTCTCTTTATGCTCATTGTTGGATTTTGTGTATTGAAATGATTTGAAGATTGTATGAATGGAAAATGCTCTAAAACATCATTAGTTATAATCATCAAAGCATGTTCCATGTTCTCATTTCCTTGTGCATATGGTTATATCATCTTAGAAATGGAAATGATTTTTTTATAAGCAATTTGCATCTTTACTCATTTGGTTACATTCTTTTTATATGCAAATTGAATTGTATGTTTTGTGGATCATGAAATAGATTTGCATTCTTCGCATAGTCTTGTGCATCTTTTCAATGCATAGTGATAATGTTTCATGATTCTCTTAGTACATTTGGTAGAGTGGAGTTTTTGTATGGACCATGTTAGATGAATTGATGTTAAAACTCTTTTTGCATGCTCTTTATAGTTAAACTCACATAAATGTAAGAGAGTTATTTTCATTCCTATGTAATTCATGGCTCCTTTCTAACTTCATATCTACATGTGCACACATAGTTGTATTCTTCATTAATGATATGGTATAAGTTAGATCTTGATTTTAATTAATACTCTCTATGCAAATGTCAAATCGTTCCTTCTATGGTTGCATTATTAGTTACGTTTGAAGATACCATACTAGAACTCACAAATCCATCCTTTATGCTTTCTAGTCATTTTTTTAAAATGGATGGTTATGATGTTGATTCATGTATATTCTTTAAATGATGTCTTCTTTACATGCTTCAACTTCATATTAGTGATCTTGATCATATGAACCTCTTTGAAATTCATTTCTTATATTTCATAGTTATATGTATTGTTTGATGAATTTCTTAGACATTGAATTCATATGGTTTTGACACTTTGAAAATTGCATGCTTTACAAAGCTATATCCTTTCATGCAATTTAGATTGTTCATCACTATACTCAATTGTTATATCATTAAAAGTGATGAATATTCATTTATGATGCTTGCTGAAATTTTGTGTTTATCACATCCTTGCTCTTAATCATGTTTCACTTTCAATCTTAATCAAGTTTCAAATTCAATTGGTTTTAATTAGTATCATTTTCAATTGATGTCATATCTTGAGAATGTGATAAACCTTGTGTACATTTGATTGAACTTGATAGTAAATATGTTTTTATTCCATGTCACATTCTATTAGCATCATAATTTTCATGTTTGCCACATCTCTTGCACCTATAGGTAAACCTCATGACCACCATGCTTATATATTCATAATCTTGGTTGGTTAATAGTTAAGGTAGGCTTCATGTTTGAACTTCATTTCTTTCATCTTGCACATGATAGTCATATTTAATGATTGAATGAAATGATTTCAAAATATCCATAGCATATGATTTTCTTAGTTATATTGATTAATGCTATGTTTGGTAAACCCCATAACATCATGATAGCTCTAATTTGGATTAATCCTAGTAGCTATATTCTTTTTAACTCCATTTTAGAGTGATTTAATTGTCTTATTCTTGAATCTCAATTGGTTTTCTTTATTCCAATTGGTATCCATGATTGCTTTTCTACATGGTCTTGAACACTTAGAGACTACTACCACACATGATATCCTGTTATGTATTTCACTTTTGATTTCTTTTGTTAACAGGTGCTTCTAAAAAGGCATTTTTCTTATTTCATGTGTACGTACATTTGCAAGGGTAAATGACCCTCTATATGCAAATGCTAAATTGTTCTATGTATGGTTGTGTTGTTTTCATTTGTTGACGCCATACTAGAACTTTAAAATCCATCCTTATGCTTGATAGTCTTTATTTATGGTGGTTGGTTATGTTAATTGACCCATGTATATGATTTCATTCTTGTACATGTTTCAATTTTCATAAGTATGTTCTTGCTCATGTGAATCTCTTCAAAATCCATTCCTTGTACACTATGGTCATAACTATTGTTTAATGGATGTTATATTTGTTGAGTTCATATGTTTTTATACCTTGGAAAATTGCACACACCACACAATCATATTTTTATGCAATTTCCTATATTCATCGTTATGCTTTCTAGTTATATTGTTTCTTAAATGATGAATATTCATGGTGCTTAGTGAATTTTGTGTTTGTCACATCCATGTTCTATTCATGGTTTCCTATTTGTTTGGTATACCTTAAAATGTGACAAATCTTGTGAACATTGATTTGAAATGTCACTTTAGCATCATATCTCTCATGTTTGCCTCCTCTAATACATGATTATGGTTGTTTTCTTGAAGAGCTTCGCTTCATGATAGTTGAACTTCATTTCATAATACATGTTCTCTATAGTTATATTTTATGAAATGATGATAATTCACATAGCATAAGATTTTCAAGATTTAAACATGCTTATTTGATGATCAATATCACTATTCTCATGGATTTCTCTGTTTTGGAACATATCTATTAGTCACATGATTTCAAAACCAGTTCAGAGTTTTTGTATTAAAAAAAATTAAATTATTTTACAATCCATGATTTTAAAATAATTGATTGTATCCTTAACGTGTTCATATTTCCGGAATTGATTTAATGCTTTGGATACTCCACCTTGATTCATTCCAAGTTGCACTCATATTGGTATATCTGTTTGAATCATTCAAACATTAATGTTTAAGGTAGGATGGCTAGGAGAGTGGGAGGAGACCCCTCACGTGTTGGGTTCGCCAAGTGTAAATCCTTAGGGGGTAGCTTTGGGACAGACCTGTAATTCTGTGTGATCACGTAAAACACTGCTCTGATGCTTTTATCATCACCACATGAAGCATGATTCATATACTTGGTTGAATCACAAGTTGTTGTCCTCCATTACACTTAAATCTATTTCGATCTTGTCTATGTTTTGGAATCAACAATTCATTTATTTCAAAAGAATTTGTTGTAAATTTTTTTTTCTAGAAACCCACACGAACCATCCTTGTTCTCTTTATTGGTATATTAGTATGATAGTCAAGTTGTGTGGAAATTCATTTTGCATATGTTCTTGATAGGTATATATTTTGAAATGCAAATTTGAATGAGATGTGATGAGCAGAAAAAGCTTTTTCAATTAATGTTCCATCTCATATTTTTCAAATTAAGTGTTTTGTCATTTTGAAAATAAATATGATTTGAAAAATGAATTTTTCCTTGGATTTTAAGTTTTACTTCATTGGAAAATTATGCAATTGATTTTCATTTTGGGCTTTGTTAAGTTAAATGCTTTTAAAATGAAATTCTCAATTGGTACTCATCTATTCATCATCATGTCTTTCCATGATTAGCAGCATCTTGAGAAATTTGATCAATGTGAACTTTAATAGTTATATTTGAGAACTCCCTAGTTTCATGCCTTACATCTTCTTCATGCATTACATAGGTATATTCATTGTCATCATATTGACAAAAGAAGAGAATGATGTTGAGAGGGAGTGTAGACATCTCTAAAATGATCAAATGTGAGTTTATATTTGAGGATCATGGAGATACATATATGGATAGGATGAATATTTTTTTTTAAGTATTTTGAAAACAAAACAATTTTTACTTGAGAATGCATTAACTTTTATAGGTACATCTTTATGTATTTCTCATATTGCACATCCATGTGTTTTTAGTTCTGGTATTTTTCTAAGATATGTATGTTTTTACTTTTGATCATCACTATGCTTTGTAATGTGATTTCTTTTTTGTGATGATTTTACAAGTCATGCTTTTTCTATTTGTAAAATTCCAATCTTGATGACTTGTTTGGAATGCAATGTGCTCAATTCATCATTTTGGATTATAATCACTTTGTTTGATGATTGAATACATTTGGTGATTGCATTCATTCTCATAACATTCATTATGCCTTTATAAGTTAAATTTTTCTAAAGATTGAATGTTATGGCTTTGGATTTTATTTCCATTGGTATCATTTTGAGTTTTAAACTTGAGCTTTAAAAGTCTAAAATATTTTGTTCTTAATGCATGTTCCTATCATATGCTTTTGAATGGATTGATTTTTCATTTGGAACTTCTTGCATTTCTCATAATCATTGTATGTGCTTCATAGTTATATCAGTATGTTAAATTAATGATTATGCAGGTTCATCACTATGCTTAAGTAGTGAAAATGATCAATGAAATAAAATTTCATGTGATCTTTATAATGAGTCCTTGCTCTTCAATCAGTTTGTATCTTTGGAAGGACTTAGAGAATCCTAATTAAATGGATTCATGGAATTGATATGGACTTACTTAGTTGATTTATATAGTTTAATTCCAACTTAGCATGATTGCATCTCTTTATAGTCAAATCCTTTGATATCATGCTTGCTAACTTCCCTTCATGCTTATAGGTAAATCTTTTTATGTCCTTGGTATCATAATGTGATGAATATTGATATCTCTCTAACATCTCTTTGTCAACTTGTGACAAAAGGGGGGAGAATAAATGGATTGAATCCTGAAAAATGGAGAGATTAAATTAAGGGGGAGAGTGTAGAACAAAAGGTGAGAACACTCTATCTATCATATTTTGTGACTAACAATTAAGGGGGAGTAGCAATCCCACCAAAGAATGTATTTCTCAATGTTCTACGCAGGTGCATCTTTAAGAGACAAAGCACATTCTCTGGGGGAGCTTCTAGAGTCATGAGTCTTTGAGTTGTAATTGTTGTATCTTGTGTAAAGATCATGGACTCCTATAATCTTGGTTGTATTTGGGTCCATTTATTGAAATTCAATCTAGAATAGGTGTTTTGCCATGAAATTGACAAAGGGGGAGATTGTTAGTGCCACATTCCAATGAGCACTTGTTTTGTATTGTCAATCCCGTGTCAAAGAGTCCAAGACCTTGCCTCTTAGAGTTTCACAAGGAAGATCAAGTTTGAAGGCAGAAGATCAAGTCTTGGAAGGCCTGGATTCATCGAGGAAGAACTCGATATGTGTGCCAACCTATTCAGGTAAAATGAGACCCAAACCAACCAAGTAGTGGACCCTAAAAACCCTTAGTTTAATGGCTTATTTAATGGGGTTTTAGAAAAAAAAATTTGAGCCTTTTCAAGACTCAAAACTGGTCCCAGAGGTCAGCTAACCGCCATGGTCCGCGGTCACCTCACGGTTAACCGCAGAGAGCCTTTGCGGCTAACCGCAAGTAACCGAAATCCTGGGTTACCTTTCCAGAGAGCAATCTCTTCTCCTGTCAGGATCTTCGGTCACCCTTTCGATTTCCTTACGGCTAACCACCTGGAGCTTTACGGCTAACCGCAAGCAACCATAAGTCTTACGGTTTGTTTTCCAGAGAGCAACCGTAAGGTCGTTGGTGAGCTTAGGGTTTTGTCCTTTTCGGTCGCTGAGCTTCGTTTTCGGCCATTTTTCCGTCTTTTTTGTTCATTCTTTCTTCTATATTTTTCTTGAAATTTTTCTTCAATTATTGACTTGGTTTTCTTGGAGAAAACTTGACGAGAGCCCGCGCAAAACCGGAACACAAAGTTTCCCATTTTTTCGGGAAAACCGAAGACTTTGTAGCCGATTTTTCGTCAAGAGTCGAAACTAGGTCAAACGATGTCGGAATGACCTGAAAATTGAGGTGAAGCTTCTTGAGTAGTGGATAGGACCAACCACGGGCTTTTATTTGAGTTTTGAAGCCATTTGGGGTCCCATCGATGCTTGACTTGATTTTACTGCGAGAAAATGCCGAGCTTTGATATGTGGTCAAACGATGTCCGATTGACCTGAAATTTGACGGGGAGCCTTTTGGAGTCATTTTGAGATGTTCCATTAGCTCCGTCTTGGATGTCATGGTCCCGGGGTGCTCCGCCGCCGGTAGGCTTGATTTTCTTTCGGAGCATCGAAACCTGGTTAAACGTTGTTGGAATGACCTGAAATTCGACGTGCAACCTTTTGGAAGCATGTTGAAGCCACTCATGTACTTGGTTTGATGAGTGATGGCTTCGGTGGTTCCCGCCGCCGGGAGGCTTGATTTTGCTGTCGAGCGTTGATGGAGGGTCAAACGTTGTCGGTTTGACTTGAAATTTGGCATGGAGCCCTTTAAAGAATTCTAGAGTCATCCGTAGGCTCTGATTGAAGTTTTGGTGTCTTCGATGATGTCACCGCCGGGAGCGCTTGTTTAGCTATCGGAGCAGTGAAGTTAGGCAAAACGATGTCGGAATGGCCCGAAACCTCAGGTGTACCCCTCTTTTGGCTGTCTTGAAGGATCTTTCATTTTTTGTCTAATTCTGAAAAGATCTGATGTTTGAAGTATCTTTGCCTGTTTTGTAACAGGATGCAGCTTCACGAGGCTTCTTAATGTTGAGGACATAGTGACTTTTTTGGTGTCAACAAATACCCCCTCGAGGTACAGCGACGAGTAGCTTTCTAAAGTCGATGTGCCTCGAAGAGAAACTTGAAGGAGAGATTCCAACTTGACCAAGAGTCTTGAGCATTTTTTTTTAATAGCCTTCTGAGTTTCCGGGGGAATTTTATGGTAGTGAGAGGGATCACGTACCATCTCAAGGCAAAGTTTTGAAAATGACATGGGGTGTTTGGATTTTGGGTTTTGGATTTTGGTTTTTTACCTTGTGTCCTAACAAGCTGTATGTGGCAGGTTAGGGGGTCGGGGTTTGATTTTGATTTTGACCTTGTGACCCAACAAGCTGTATATGGCAGGTTGGGGAGTCAGATTTGGTTTTTTGGTTTTGGTTTTGGTTTGGATTGGATTATGATTTTGGTTTTGGCCTTATAACCTAACAAGCTGTATGTGGCGAGCTAGGGGATTGGAATTTGCTTTTGTAAAATATCAATTTCAAGATTTTGGCTCAATTTGGTTCTTGAGGTTGGATGGTTTGATTGTTGGAAACTCATGAGGCTTTCTTTTTTCTTTTTTTTTTGAATGGTCCCATCAACTCAAAAGAGGCATGGGACTTTTTTTTTGCTCTTTTTCTTCTTTTTTTTTTCTTTTCTCTTTTTTTTTTCTTTTTGCTCTTGGTAAGAGGAATATTTTGATTAAAAGCCACATTTAGTGCCTAGGTGGTCAAACCTGGCTCATATGGGCTAACCCATGGGACCTTAGGCTTTGGAGATGGCCTAGATCTCATACGGTGTCATTTTTGTAAAGAATATCTAAAAATATCTCTTTTGTGTAGAGAATATCTAAAAATATCTTTACTTGGAGGGAATTTCTCAAGTTTCCTCCTTTTGTGGAAAGATTTTCTCAAAATATCTTTCTTTTTGGGAAAGTAACTAAATTTTAGCACTTACCTCTTTTCTTTCTCCTTGTTTCCTCTTTTGGCTTGCTCTCTTCTATAAAAGCAAGAGAGTTGGGTCTTTTGCTCCATTACTTTCTTTGTTTGCAAGAAATCTTCAAAAGTACTCTCCAAGATAAGAAGTGCTTTTGCTCCAAGGGCTCCAAGCTTTTCTTCTTCTTCTCTATCAATGGCTTCAAGTAAGTTTTCTTTCTCCACAAGAATCTCCATTGTAGAAGTAGCTTCTTCTCTTTTTCTCTTTTTCTTTTTCTCTTCTTCTTTTTCTTTTCTTTTTTTTTTCCAGCACGTTTTTCTCTTTTTTTTTTCGTGCTTTTTCTCCCTTTTTTTTTTCTCACGGTTTTCTCCCCTTTTTTTTTACCGTGCATTTCCTTTTTTTTTTCTTTTTTTTTTCACATGCTGACTTTTCCCTTCTTTTTTTTTCAATGATTTTTTTTCTGTTTTTCTGTTGTTTTTTTTTTCTGCATGCTGATTTCTGTTTTTTTTTTTTTTCAGCGTTTTTTTTTCTCTGTTTTTTTTTTTTTTTTTTTTTTGCACGCTGGTTTCCTTTTTTTTTTTCCCAGCATTTTTCCTTCTTTTTTTCTGCTATTTGTTTTTTTTTCCTGTTTTTTCTCTTGGCTGTACGGACGACCTGCCACGTGGCAGTGGGCCACAGCCTGTGGGCCAGCAAAATTTTTTTTTTTCTAAGATTTCTTTCTCTCTTTCTTTTTTTTTTTCTTTTTTCCTTTGTTTGCTCACCATGATAATGAGGCTATGCAATTTCAATATGTTCATGCATTTTTTTTTTTTTGTTTGATGAATCAAGATAGAAGGTTAGAGTCTCTAGGTCAAGCCAACATGATTTTTGACTTGAACAAAGTTTGATTGGTTTTGACCAAATTGGGTTGGAATTGGTCAAACTTTGGTCAAGGTTTTCCTAGCATCTAATGAATGAAGATATTCTTTGATGCATGATTTTTGGTAAATGGACTTGGAAGCATGATGATGCATACCTGAAAATCTTTTACAAGTATTGGGATTTTGAGCTCGCAGCGATGTTGAGCTCTTTCTCGGTCTTGCTGGATTTTGAGGAATTTTGCAATTTTTGGATTCTGAAGCTCGCAGCAATGTTGAGCTCTTTTCCAGATTTTGCGGAAGTTTGATGAGATTGGCTCGTTCTCGCAGCGATGTTGAGTTCGAACCTTCTTTGAGAATTCTCCACTGACTATGAGCTCGCAGCGATGTTGAGCTCATCTTCAGGCTTCCTGTCTTTTTCGGAGTATTTTCCTTTTCTTCGGAATTGCCCCGGAACCATGTCAAAATTTTGCTAAATTTTTTTTTTTTTTTTTGTAGCAAAATTCTGTCATTTTGATGATGATTGATCTTTTCTCTTCCATCTTTTGTAGATAGTTTCTCCAGAACGAACAAGGGTAAGGGTCCTGTTACTGACGCACCTCATCGGTCTGCCAGATCTTCCAATGCAGCCGTTCAGCAGGCTTGGGAGAAGGTCCAGTTTGTCGAGAAGAATTTGGAAGAGTGTGATTCCCTCAATCGTGATGAGATGAGACAGCGACTGATCGCTCTCAAAGATGAGAAATTCTACAGGATCGTGGTAAGCAGCCGTCCTTAGGTTACGGACGATCAGAGCATTATGCTCAAGCCTACCTTCTTCTTCAGTGATGCAGTCCCCAACGACTTGACATACTAAAGGAGATGTTTTCAGTTCTCTTACACAGCAGATGGTGAGGAGAGAACTATTTCTACCCGGTCGACTTTTGATCGGACCATCTCGATCCTGAGCCTTTCTCCCACATGCCCTAAGAGGGAAGATCCTCCGAGCTAGGTGAAGAGGACCAGTGTGATCAAGACCGGGGTTTTTGTTGGCGGCCCTTCCGGTTTTGCAGAGAAGCCACCTGTCCATATGGACATGTTGATGCCAACCAGTGGCTACCAAGGTTCTGATCATCCATCGGTTGATTCGAGACCGGTGGGCCTTGGCATTTTTCGGGGTGACGGCAGCAATTGGGTGAAGCCTTTTCGACTTCGTGGCCGTTTCAGTGTTGACTCAAGCTGGGAATCATGGACTGATCACACCCTGAGGATTGGTAAGGCCGTTCTTCGGGAGGCCGAGATTTTTGATGCGATTCGCGCTTTTCGGCAAACCGTTGTTTTCTCCGATGAGGCTTTCATGGCCATGCTGGAGTCATTCCTTCCACAAACCAACACCTTCATTGTGACGAATGGTAAAATTGGCTTTTCTTTGAAGGAGCTGAGCACCATCACCGGATTGCCTATCCTCGGCAAACTCTATGAGGAGTTTATGCCTATTGACAGTGTCCTTGAGGAGCAGTCTGAGGAGTTTAGGCTTGTATACTTTCAGCTCGTTGCCTTCTATGATTTTTTGAAGGAAAAGGAGGGCTCGAAAGTTAGGTGCAGCAGTTGGAGAATTTGCAGCTCCAACTTTTTTTACAGCGGGAAGTCTTCCGATGGCATGACCCAGGATGCTAGGGCTAAAACATCAAGTTTGAAGAAGATCACTGCTATGCGAGAAGATTTGAAGAAGTTCTTCGCAAGCACGGATGTCATTTGTCCTGACATTGCATTGCGGAGAGATCTCGCTGTTTACCTCACTTATTGGTTGGGTGAGGCTGTTTTTGCTGGAGGAGATGGAACGCACATCAGGCCGTACTGTATTTTTCCGGCTTGTCAAATGGCGTTTGGAGAGCGGTTGGTTTTTGGTACCTGCTCTTTACTCATATTTGTGTACCGAACTGCAGGCTGCTGCTTTCCTAGTTCGGCTTGGGCTTCCCATGAATAGGGTATTTTCTGCCCACATTTTCTATTCGTGGTTTGTATACCACTGTCCTAGCTTCCATCGTTTGAGAGTTGCACAGGACGAAGATCCTTTTATGATTCGTTTGGCTAGAGGGACAACCGCTCCCGAATTACTTTTGTCTGCCCGTTTGAGGATCCGACGATTTAGGGACTTCGAGATTGAGCAGTCTTTGGTGAAGCTTTCTCCGGATTTGCGGAAGAAGGCTTTTGAATTTGGTGTCTCCCGTGATTCGACTAAGGCAGGGTCGTGAAGACATTATACTTTGACAGATGCGGAGAAGAGATGGCTCTTCAACATATGGGTTGGTACGATGGTGTACCGCAGACATCTTTTCGTCGATATCCAGCCGTATGTCCATTCGCGTTTTGCATTGCAGCTTGGCTTCTCTCAAGGCGTTGTTGGAACGCCTTCGAGCATGGTGAAGCGTTTTGGAGGTTTGCAGGATGGGAGAAATGCATGGGCTTTTTACAGTGCAGAGGACACTACCGCCATGATTTCCTATCCTGAGCTGCCCACTTTTCGGACTGCTGGCTTCACGAAGTGGTTCGTAGAGAGCTTCTCAGTGTACCGGGGGCTTTCCAAGAAAGAGCTCGATGTCAAGCAGTCTCCTGGGAAGGGTCTTGGCAGATCAAATGGTGTCCGTTGGGAGGAAGTTTTGACTTTCCTTTCTGGAGAGAAGCACAAGATAGGCTTTCTCAACGGGCAGGACATCATCAGATCAGGAGCTGCACAAGGGATTCTTGGTGAGGTCTTGAGACAGCTGGAAGAGGAGGAGGCCGAGATCGATGCTATGATACAGGCAGAGCATACGAAGGCTTCCTTGGAGTCTACTGAGAAGAGTAGACCATCCAGTGAGGACTCTAACGAGAGGCCTGATGTTAATAGTGGGGCAGGATCGTCGAGCAGATTGACCCGCCGTAGTAAGAGGAAGAGAGGACAGAGCCGAAATATGAAACGGTACTATAGTCCTTCTGATATTGAAGTTCCTCTCACCATTGCTGAGGAGGTGTCTGAGGATGCTGACGAGCCTCCGGGGAAGAGGAGCAGAGAAGAGGAGATAGCTGGTATGATCCTCTTTCTTTCTTTTGCTTCTTCTTAAAGAGATTTTTTGTTTTTAATCCACTGTTTTCTTTCTTTTGGCAGAGGATGATGACCTGGTGATGCCCGAGGTTCCGGCCGATGAGGCAATTACGGATCCAGTCGTGGCATCTGAGGAAGAGCCCAGGGACTCTGGAGTGGTTCCAGAACCTTCACCTGGTATGATTGCTTTGGCTTCTTTTGTTTTCTTCTTTTTTGTTTGTGCTGGTCATTTGCTAACATGTAGCATTTGTTTTCTTGACTTGCCAGAGGATTCTGACGATTTCGAGCCATCCATGGACGCAACTTTTGACGATGCTTCGGATGAGCTCAGAGAGGCAAAGAGTACTCCGCCGGTCGTCGAAGCAGGTATTTTTGCAATAATAATCTTGATATATTTTTTTTGACGAGATTATATTCATACCTTTTGTCCTTTCCTCGGCAGATTGTGGAGCAACAGGAGAGTTTCCTCCGTCTTCCTCAGAGCCAGAACAGGGGGTACCTGCTGCTGATCCAGGAGTGGGGGCTTCTACTTCCTTCAATGAGTCAACTTCTTCAGTTGGAAAGAGTTTATTGATTACTCTTCCAATGGAACATGACATGGGCAGTCGGGCACCAGAGCATGGCGAATACTCATCCGCACCGCACCTTCAGTATGCAAGGAAGGTGTTGAAGACTATCTTGAGCTCATGGGTTGAGACTCTCTCTTCGGGTCATTTGGAAGCTGGTTTTGGCATGATCAAGCACGTGCAAGACATCCTTGCTGATAGCAAAGAAGTCGGTCTGGACATCGCAAGCGCCAAAGACTTTATTGAGGAAATCATCGCCCTGGGGAACAAATGGACTGAGACCAAGAGTTTCCCAGATGGTGACTTCTTTGATGAGATGTTTATAAAACCATCCGGTAAAGTCAAAGCTGAGCTGACTGAGGTCATGAAGACTCGGAGGCAGATCGTTCGGGAGAAGAACGTTACCGAGTTATCCATCATGGGGCTGAAGCAAGACTTGGACCGCCTTGATAAGGAGGTTGTCGAGGCTAGGTAGCATCTTGAGCTTTTGGAGGAAGAAGCTGCTGCCAAATGGACCGCCATTGTAGAGGCTCGTGACAAGGAGGGAACTCTCATTCGCCAGGTTGAGAAAGCTGAAGGTAATGTCCGGAGGAAGACTCAGGAGCATGAGCAGTGGCAAGTCCTCTGAGAAGAACTTCCTCGTGCTGCAAATGGGTCACGGCATTCGGTCGCGTTTTATGGGAATATTCTGAAGAAGCGTGGCCTGAAAACTTTGGAAGCTAAGGCCAAGAGTCTGCTTGAGGAGTTGAACCTTTGGTTGAAGACCATGTTGGATTGAGCTCCTGAGTTGTAACAAACTCTTTTCTTCTTCTTTTTTTTTTTTTGGTACCTCCATGTATAAATAGTTTTTGTACTATATTTTGTATCTCATTCTTTTTACTTAAATCATTTTTTGATGAAAACAATTTTGAGCAAAAGTTGATGGGAATGTTTGTTTAAGAATTTGATCAAAAGGTTGTCATTTTGTGAAAATCTTTTGTCAAAGAGTTGTTTTGGGCATGAAAACCAATTTTGTGGCAAAAAGCCTGGTTTTTTGATGGCTTGAAAACCGAAATTTTGGTGGCATGGAAGCCTAATTTTGTGGCGTAAGAGCCAAAATGGTTTTTGATTGGGATTGGGAGCCAAGAAATTTTGAGATGGTATTAGAGCCAAAGTTTTTGAGATGGCATGAAAGCCGAATTTGGAATGGCATAGAAGCCGAATTTCATTTTGTGGCATGGGAGCCAAATTTTGTTTGTGGCACGAGAGCCAAAAATTTTGTTTGTGGCATGAGAGCCAAAATTTTTTGGATAGCGTGAAAGCCAAAGTTTTTTTGTTTGTGGCAGAGAGCCAAAGTTTTTGAATGGCGTGAAAGCCGATTTTTGGAATGGCATAAAAGCCGAATTTCATTTTGTGGCATGGGAACCAAATTTTCTTTGTGGCACGAGAGCCAAAAATTTGTTTGTGGCATGAGAGCCAAAGTTTTTTGGATGGCGTGAAAGCCAAAGTTTGTTTATTTGTGGCATGGAAGCCGAATTTTAAGAAGGCGTGAAAGCCGATTTTTGGAATGGCATAGGAGCCGAATTTTGTTTTGTTTGTTGTTTGTTTTGTTTTGGCATGGAAGCCAGATTTTTTAAAACCAAGTTTTTGTTTTATTGGCATGAAAGCCGATTTAGGAGTTTATAGCCGAATTTTTTTGTTTTGGCATTTATAGCCGAATTTGGCGTTTATAGCCGGATTTTGGCGTTTATAGTCGATTTTTGGCGTTTATAGCTGGATTTTGGCGTTAATAGCCGGATTTGGTTTTCAAAATGAAGGTATCGACTAAATGTCGCCTCCCCGCTGAATGGTCTTGCAAGTATCAATGGAATGTCGCTTCCTTGCTCATTCAGTTTGCGAGTATTGATGGAATATCACTTCCTCGCGGGCTGGGTTTGAGAGTATCGATGGAACGTCGCTTCCTCGCGGATTGGGGTGCAAGTATCGACTAAGCGTCGCTTCCCTGTTTTCCCAAAACTTTTGTTTTCGCAGGTACTGACTTGGTGTCGTTTCCCCACGATTTTTGAAATTTGAGGTTTTCTCGAACCATTTGAAATTTTGGTTGTGGATAGCAACTGGAATATTGCGTCTCCATGATTTTGAGGTTTTGCAAGTATCGAATGGGGTTCGCTTCCTTACGATTTTTGGGTTTTGGAAGTATTGAATGGGGTTCGCATCCTTCCGACTTTTTCTTGGGTTTTGGAAGTATCGAATGGGGTTCGCATCCTTCTGTATTTTTCTTGGGTTTTGGAAGTATCGAATGGGGTTCACATCCTTCCGGTTTTTTGGGTTTTGGAAGTATCAACTAAGTGTCGCTTCCCCGCGGTTTCTAAAAAACCATTTTTTTGTTTAAAGACACGAGGGTCATAAATTTTGACTTAAAACCATTTTGGTTGTAAAAGCCGGGGCAAACTAGGGTGAAACTTCCTGAGTACTGGTTTTTGTTTCAAACCATGAATTTTTGGGTTCAAGGATCGAAAATTTAGGTCAAGTCTGGGAAAACGCTCCTAAACTCGGATTTTTGGATTTTGATTTTTTTTTTTTTTGAACAATGAAACGATGAAAGTAAGCATTGTTTTGAGAGATTTTTTTTTTTGGAAACTTCAACATAAAGATGAAAATTTCAAAAGGGGTGGGTTTGACGAGCAAGTACGTTGGAAATAGGCTTTGGCCGTGTAGATATCGCTTTGACCCGTTTGAGGAAGTCTTCAAGGGTAGTACCGCTTCAAGAACTTGCCGTTGATGGGCAGCATACATCTGTCTCCTTCCATGTTTAGAAGAGCGTATGCGCCGTTGGGGAAGACTTTGTCGATGACGAAGGGTCCCTCCCATTTTGGTTCCAATGTGCCTTTGGATTTGTGGGCAAAGACTATGGGTCTTTTTACTGCAAGAACCAAGTCACCCTTTTTGTAGGCGCGTTGCCTGACCTTCTTGTCGAAAGATCCTGCCATGCGTGCTTGGTACAACTCAATGCTTTGTAGAGCTTCGAGTCGTCTTTCATCGAGATTATCTAGCTCTTAGAGTCTCAATTTGACATTGCTTTCTTGCGTCATGTCATTTTGCAAAGATACCCTTAAGGAAGGAATTTGTACTTCCAAAGGGACAACAGCTTCGCATCCATAGACCAAAGAGAATGGTGTGCTATGGGTTGGTCCTCGAACGGTGGATCGATAGGCCCACAAGGCTTCTGGTAGTTTGTCGCCCCAGTCTCTTTTGTGACTAGAGACCATTTTCTTGAGAATTTTACAGAGTGTCTTGTTGAAGGCTTCTGCTAGTCCGTTCGCTGCTGGATTATATGGGGTCGAAGGACAACTTTGGATTTTGTACTCCTCGCAAAACCTGTAGAATCTGTGATCCCGGAATTGTGGTCCGTTATCATGGACGAATCTTTTAGGTATGCCGAAGCGACAAATAATGTTGGTGCGCAAGAACTGAAGGACTGATGAGGTCTTCATTTCGCTGAGCGTAAATGCTTTTGACCACTTGGAGAAATAATCCGTTGTGACGAAGACGAAGCGATGACCTTTGCTTGATGGGGGAGAGATAGGACCTATGATGTCCATACCCCAGGCTTCGAAAGGCCATGAGATTGCTGTTGGATGTAGCCATTCTGGAGGCATGTGGACATAATCTCCTTGAATCTGGCATTTTTTGCAGCGCTTAGCAAATTGTATTGCATCAGCTACCATGGTAGGCCAATAATAACCTAGCCTTTTTATCTGGTTATAGAGCTTAGGACCAGCCTGATGGGCTCCACAAAGACCAGCATGTACTTCTTTGAGAGTTTCTTCAGCCTCTTGTTGTGACAAGCAGCATAGAAGTACTCCGTTGAAGGATTTTCTGTAAAGTGCTTTTAAAGGTATATCCAAATGAAAGTTCGGGGCTCGTCTTTGGATGCTTACCCACTCTTTTGGATCTTCAGGTAAGATTCCGAACATGATGTAATCAACGAACGGATCTCTCCAGTCGCCGATCGGAGGTTTGAGGATGGATATCCTACTTCCAACCACTTGATGGCATTCAGCAACTGCTTGGTGTGTGTTAAGAGGAGGGAGAATCCTTCTTTGACACACTGTGACTTACATGTTTTCCCCTTCTTGGATTGCCATGGATGTGGCGAGTCCAACCAAGGCATCTGTACGGATGTTTTCACCTCTGAGGATGTGGGTGATATGTCAGATGTTGAATTTTTACCGAAGTGACTGCGCCTTGTTGTAGTAAGGTAGCAAATCAGGCTTCCTAACTTCATATTTCTGATTCATCTTGTTGACGATCAGTTGAGAGTCTCCAAAAGCTTCCAGCATGGTGATGCCGGATTCGAGGGAGAGTTCCAATCCCACAATCAGGGCTTGGTACTCAGCTGCATTGTTTGAACGTGGTTCCAGTAGCGAGAAGGCGTGTGGAATCATGTATTTGTCGGGGCTGACAAAGAAGATGTCAATTCCCGATATTTGCTT
This sequence comes from Umbellularia californica, assembly GCA_028538565.1. Classification (NCBI taxonomy): domain Eukaryota; kingdom Viridiplantae; phylum Streptophyta; class Magnoliopsida; order Laurales; family Lauraceae; genus Umbellularia; species Umbellularia californica. The sequence goes on along the minus strand of JAPQWN010000002.1, from coordinate 58,176,124 downwards.
TCCTTTTTCATTCGTCATGGTTGCACCGTCAAAGTACATGTCCCAGGAAGTATTTGATAAGGAAGTTTCCACGTTGTAGACAAATTCGTCTGGGAGATCATCCCTGAGTGGAGAATCTTTAGGCAATGGATGCTCTGCGAGAAAGTCTGCTAGAGCTTGGCCTTTGATTGCTTTTTGTGGTACATACCTAATATCAAACTTGATAGAAGAATGGACCATTTTGCCAGTCGGGCATTGAGAGCACCTGCTTTTGTGACAAGGACCTTTAGGAGGTTGATCCTCGAAATCAGGTAGACTGTATTAGACAGCAGATAGTGACGCAGCTTTTGTACGGCAAACATCACTGCAAGGCATTCTTTTTCGACTGGGGAGTAGCAATGCTCTGCACCTACCAACATGCGGCTAAGGTAATATAGAGCAGCTTCTTGAGAAGGGTTTTCGTTTGGAAGATCACTCTCGGGATCAAGGGGTTGATCCTTGTCATTTACTGAAGATGTCTCTGTAGCAGTATTGGCGTCTTTAGTGATTGTGTTGCACGGAGCAATTTCCGGGAACAAGTCCTGAACAGCATCTGACAACCTTTCTTTATTAGTCCAAACATCGTCTATGAGATCGGGTATCTGGGACCAATCAACTGGGTTTTCATTGGAGAAGATTTCATTGGCAGGAGTTTCTTCAAGATGATCAACCGGGAGAGGCTTGAGCTCCGATGTCACAGCTTCAGGAGACGAGGGCTGAGAGGATGATATCTCAATGGAAGTCACCTGAGAGGATGTAGCTCCGGAAGATACACTACCGGTTGGGGAGTACGTGTCTTCGGAAGCTTCAGAGGCACTGTCGCCCTGAGTTATTGCATTGCAGGTTATCCTGACAAGAGATGCCCCCAGTGTAGACTGTTGGGAATCGGACTCATCCTCGGATGTAAGAGGATCATCAATCCAACTGTTTTCTCCATTTTCAGGAGTTGAGGGAGAAAATTCCCGTTGATTTCTAGGGACTTCTGGTTCTGGATTATGACGAAGATCATTGATGCAATCCTGCTCCTGCTCTATGGCAATATGTTGCAAAATTCTTGCATATTCTTCAAGATCAGGCATAGGAGCCAAATCTTCTTCGTCATCTACTCCTTGTGGTTCACCAATGTTGGGTTCCACTGGAGCATTTACTGGTACTGGATCAACAGCATTTTCTTGAACAGCGTCCTGGTCTTCTTCATCATCGGACCAGGATCCTTGTGGCTGCAATGGGTTATACCAGATTACTGGCATAAGATGAGATTCGGGAATCCATTCCTCGTCGGAGAGGTATTCTTCTGTTTCAAGGGATTTTTCCCACTCATCAATATCACTGGCAGTATCATTGGACTCATATCCATCCATGGAGAATCCAACTACCGAGTTGCAGGAGTATGATGCCCCCTGCGCAGTTTCATTTTTGTATAGAGGTGGCATGAAATCATTAAGGGTGAATTTTCTTACCGCCTTTGAAGTTTTGGGAAGGGATTCTTCCGTCGCCCCTAGTGAAGCAGTGGAAGTGGTTTCTGCCTTCTCAAGGACTTCTTGTTTTGGTTGAGACTTTTGCTACTGTTTGAGCTTGCGGAGCTGTCTCTTGGCTGGCTTCGCTGCTGAGCGATCGGCTTTGTTTTGACGATCTCCCAATTTTCATCTTCTAAGAGATCGGGATGCACCCATATAGGTTGTCCATCTGGTGTTGGATAGGGAACCAATTCTTGGGACGCTTGAGCCATTTTGATCACCTTGAATGAAGTAGTGGTCTTCTTCTTCGGTGATTTTGAAACTTGCCGACATGACACCATGTTGACAGAAGTGGAGCCGTAGTTTTTGTCGAAAGTTATGACTCCGTTTTTCCACATCTCATTGATCTTCTCTCTCACAACAAAGCATTGATTGAGAGGATGTGAGATCATCTGATGGTATGGGCAGTATCGGGGATCATTGGTTTTGCCAACATCTCCTGGTCTTTTGGGCTCTGGCAGAGTGAGTTTGCCATTTGCTAGGAGAGCCTCAAAGATTTCTTCAACATCTTCATCGAACGGATATTTCTTTTCTACACGTTCTTTAAAGGCATCGGAGATTTCAGGCCTTTTACCTGCAGTTTTGTTTTCAGTTTTCTTTGGCTGCTGAGGAGCTGACTTGGTCTGCACATTGAGAACCTCCTTTTTCTTTAGTTTTGAGGTTGTAACAACAGTCGGCTCTTTCTTTGATGATTTCTGACTGTTGAGGTCTTTGATCACCATTTCAGCTTCCATGGAAGCTTCGAGAAGTTCTCCCAGGTTCTTTGATTTGTTGCTGATGAACATGGAGCGAATTTTTGCTCTCATATTGTTACGGCAGATGTCGACTAGCGACGCTTGTGGCAGCACATCTAAGCATTTGTACGCCATTGCCTTCCATTTGTGAATGAAGTCGTATGTTGACTCATTCTCTCCCTGTTTTAGGCTGCAGAGTTGAGCCATAGTAACAGGATGATCCTCACCTTGGAAGTAGGTCAGGAAGCGTGTCTCTAGCATAGCCCAGTTCTGGATGGAATTCTCCGGCAGAGTGGAGTACCAATCAAAGGCAGTACCTTTTAGGGTACTTGCAAAGAGGTGAATCTTGAGGGCATCTTGATCCGCAATGGCTCCCGTCAGGATCTTGAAATGGATGACATGCTGTCTAGCTGAACCTTTCCCAGTATATGTCTGGAGAGTAGGTTGCTTGAATTTTGCAGGGAATGGAACCGAGTCCATCCATAAAGGGTAGGGTGGCTTGATCCCATGTTCCTTCAATGTATCATCTTCTTTTGCTTTTGCGAGGATATTGTCCACGTCCTTTTCGGTAAGGGCGTGAGACTCATTGTTTTCTGCATTGCCCTCATCATCTTCATGATTCAAAGGGGTTTCATTGTTAGGTGGTGGACGCTGTAGAGTGAGAATAAGGTTTTCCATCAGAGCCTAATTCTCTGTTGTCCTTACTCCAACTGCTGGATGCATGTAGTTACATCATCATGCTGTGGAGGCGGCTAAGAACTTGTAGCCAAGACGTTCATCCCTCAGGATTCGAACAAAGAAATTGTCCTGGTGACTGAGCTTGGGCTCATTCTTCTGGATGAAGAATCTGAGGAGTGATTACTCTGGTGTCCTTGGCTTAGAGGAGTGGAGGATTCTTCTAGATGTGTTCGTGTCCGGGAGACGCTACGAGTCACCGGACGTCTAACACTGATTTTGGTTGCTAACTTCTGGCGTTTTCTGATTTTGCCAACCATATGAACAGCAACGAATTGGTCGGGTCTTTCTTTTTCGACCCATTTGTTTGAGACATGGAGATTAGAATGCTGGGTTCTTTGTTTCTCAAGTCTCTTTTGTCGATATGCTGCATGGCGACGCATATGACGAGCAATTTAACCTTCAGTCAGCTCTGGCTGGGCTCTGGCGATGAAGGATGTAGTCCCTCGTGCGCAGCAGCCGAGCTTATCTTCTTTGAAGCTTGGCAAGGACAGAATCTGGACACGGTCCTTTGCTTGTTGCCGTGAAAATTTGAATTTTGCGAGCTCGGCCCCTGTTGAGATGAAGGGTCGACTCGCAGGAGTGCAGGCTTCAGCATGTTTTTGCGTAGGCCTAATGATGCAGGATTTTATTTTGGGCTTGTAGGAGCAAGCCGGCTCATGATGCTTTTGTTTGTTCTTTGGGTGGAGGGCAGGTTTCTCCTTTTCATATAAGAGAGAGGGTAGAACCGATTCTCCTTGAGAGGGGCCAGGTATGCTGGCTTTGCAGATGTTCGGGACCTCCGTTGCTTTGGTGAAGATCTCGGGGACCAAGTTTTGGGGTAAACCTAGTTTCTTATGGGTTGAGGCTTCGTGGGAGCGCCACGGGCTCCAGGCTTTTTGTTGTTCGCCCTTGGTGCTATGTTAGTGACACGTTGCAGGGCGATTTTCTGCTTCTTGGCAGGTACAGTGTCTTCTACGGGGAGTGGGAATGGTCCCAGCGACCCGAAGACGATGGTCCGGGGAGTTGAAGTTGACCCGGTGTTTGGAGAGTTGTCGAGGGAGATGATGCTTCGGCAACTGGTAGGGCGCTTATGCTTGTTTTGCATGTCTTGAAGCATAAGCTGGTACTTGTTCTCATTGAAAGTGATGGTTAATGAAGCTGCCATTGTTAGTTTTGGAAAACTTCTGAAACAAGACCAAATCCATTAGTAATCACAAGAATATGGTGATCATAAATGGAGAACAACCATGGTTTTGTCTTTTCAAATCACTTGAGGGGACATGGCCCAGCCCAAGGACGATGAAGAAGGCAAAAAGCCATAGAGGATACAATTGTTCTAAAATGCAAGTATGGTAGGCTCAGAGTGAGCGTTCCAGTGACTGCTAGAAGCAATTGTAGACCTTAATTCAAATTACAGAGAAGCAAGGCTCACTCGAAGTAAAATGATATAAGGTTGGAGATACAAATGTGTCGGTCGCGAATACAGTAGACCCGAAAGGGTGTACTAGCACCACTAGGCACAAATGTTGCAAATCGCATCCTTGGGAAGGACACGAGATGGGATTTTTTTTTAAAAGGTCAAATTTAGGTTCATAAAGGAGAGCAACTGGTATTCCAATCCGAACCACAACTCAACATTTCTACGAGCGTTAAATCCGAAAGAGAAAGGAACCAGAATTTCTCAAATGTGAATCCAGTATTGACGGAAGCTTTTTTTTGAAAGGTCAAGATTAAATTCATCAAAGAGAGCAAATGGTATTCCAATCCGAACCACAACTCAACATTTCTGCGAGCGTTAAATCCGAAAGAGAAAGGAACCAGAATTTCTCAAATGTGAATCCAGTATTGACGGAAGATTTTTTTTTGAAAGGTCAAGATTAAATTCATCAAAGAGAGCAAATGGTATTCCAATCCGAACCACAACTCAACATTTCTGCGAGCGTTAAATCCGAAAGGGAAAGGAACCAAGATTTCTCAATTCTGAACTCAAAAATGACGGGAAATTTTTTCTTTCTTTTTTTTTTTCTTTTTTTTTTTTTTTTTGGAAAATGCACATAGGTTTCCAATTCGATCTTATGAAACCTTAGTAGATAGATTAGCCCCCAGGTAAGGGTAGGATTACTTAATGAACCCGTTTGGAGGACCCTTGCCTCGAACAGTCTAGCTGTCTTCACACTCTGGACAAGGCTTTTCTTTAATCCACTTTAGTCAAAGAGCGCAATTGATGCACCCTTAGTGGTTTTTTTTTTTGAAAGATTTCTAATGAACTCATCAAAGAGAACAAGTGGCGTTCCAATCCAAACCACAACTCAACATTTCTGCGAGTGTTAAATCCGAAAGGGAAAGAACCAAGATTTCTCAATTTTGAGCCCAAAAGAAAGAAAACTGATTTTTTTTTGAAATTATAATTTTTTGAAATCCCAATTGGACTCATCAAAGAGAAAAGATGGGCCAATCCCCGATATGAACGATAGCTGCAAACATTTCTGTGAGCTATCAAGTTCAAAGAGGAGAGGATCAAAATTTCTCAAAGTTGAATCTTGAGAAAGAGAGATGATTTTTTTTTTTTGAAAGAATTTGAATTGAAATTTTTTTTTGAAATCCCCTATCGGACTCATCAAAGAGAAAGGATGGCCCAATCCCCGATATGAACGATAGCTGCGAACATTTCTGTGAGCTATCAAGTTAGAAGAGGGAAAGATCAAAATTTCTCAAAGTTGAGTTTCTAAGAAAAATAGATCAGATTTGTTTTTTTTTTTTTAAGTGAGAAAGAACAATTGAAATCCCATCTTATGTTTTTTTTTTTTAGATGCAAAATGCAACATAGGCCACCAACTAGAAAGGAGCTAAGGGATCAAAGCATCACGTTCTCAAGTCAACGTGTCCCACCGGGTGTGCCAACTTGATGGACCCTCGGAATCTTCCGTCCTCTCCTTCCGCACCCCGGGGGCTGACCTGGGTCTCGGCGGAGGAGGGAAAATCGCGGGTATCAACATTTTTGTACGGGTATGCCAGATTTACTTTCTACTTGGAATTTGGAATTGTGATGATCCGGAGATTCACCTTCACAAGTGGAAAGGAAATCAATCCTTTTTTCTAACTTTTCAAATTGCATAAATAATAAGAAAAGAGACAAGTTTGTTTCTGAGAATGCCGTAGGAGGCGCTTTTCTTTGTTTACCGTGAAAGGCGATTTTGCCGTGAAAGGCGATTTTACAAAACTCATCAAATATGAAAGACAAGAATTGTGATTTCTTTTTTTCTCTTTTAAAAAATACAAACTACAATAGAAAAGGAAGAAAAGGGATCTAACTTCTCAGGAGATTGTGGGGACACGTTGAGATCGACGGTCGCAAGTCATGTATGGACTTCGCCATCGTCCTTCAAATGAGAACATGTGATGCTTTGATTCTTTGGCTTGGCTCTTAACCTCGGTTTTTTAAAGGACAAGGACCAAGAGGAGGTCCTATATCGAATGAAAAACCAAGTAAACGGGCTGAAAAGCCGCGTTTAGGCCATGTTGTAGAAGGAGGGGACCTTGGGGGGGTGGCCCCCCAAGGGATGTTGATCACCTTGTGGTGCTTCTGGGAGCAAAGTGGCAGGACTTCGTCTCTCTCTTGAATTTTCTGGATTTTCAGAACTTGGGATTGCACTTGGGATTCCTTCTCTTTTTTTTTTCTTGGAACCCACCTCTTTTTATAGGGTTTTGGTAGCCATGAGGTGATTATGGGCATTAATAGCCATGATGAGAGAATTGATGAGGAGTTACAAGTTGATTTTGTAACTCCTTTTTCATGGCTTGTGATTGGCCGATGAAGGTAGTGGGCATTTAATTCCCTTTAAGCTTAATGATGATGGGAGTTTCATGGGTTAAATGCCATGATTGCTTGGATTTGTAACTCCCAAATGCTTGAATCTGATTGGGCGATCCAAAATAATGAGTTAATGACCACATTAAGTTGTCATAAACGGGTCAATTAACGTCATTAAGTGGTCGCCAAGGCATGTGAAGAGTCGCGGGCCGCGCTGCGCCTTTTGAGATTCTTCTTGCGATCATCACAGGTGGATCCACGCATTGTTTGATGTCGGATTGCAGTGCAATTTCAGACATTGATTGATGTTGGTGGGCCGGTGACATCTGTCTTGTCGATTTCACGATCGGTCGGACAGAAAGTATACTTTCTTGGTCAGCCGGTTGGCGATCTTAGGGCGATCAGTGATGCTTTTGACGGCGGATCCAAGATGTCGAAGAAGATCAGTCGTTTTCAAGCATCAAACATTGGATTTTCAGGAAATCACAGAGGCAGGAATGTTCGAAACTCGAAAAAGATCGAAAAACGGGCATTTTGGTGCAAAATTCGGCTACCAGGATTTGCAGGGTCGGCGGCGACCATGCACAGGGTCACCGCCGACCCTGGGCCAGGGTCGCCGGCGACCTTAGGGTTTTGCCCTTTTCGGTCGCTGAGCTTCGTTTTCAGCCGTTTTTCCATCCTTTTTGTTCATTCTTTCTTCTGTATTTTTCTTGACATTTTTCCTCAATTATTGACTTGGTTTTCTTGGAGAAAACTTGATGAGAGCCCGCGCAAAACCAAAACACAAAGTTTCCCATTTTTTGGGGAAAACCGAAGACTTTGTAGCCGATTTTTCGTCAAGAGTCGAAACTAGGTCAAACGATGTCAGAATGACCTGAAAATTGAGGTGAAGCTTCTTGAGTAGTTGATAGGACCAACCATGGGCTTTTATTTGAGTTTTGAAGCCATTTGGGGTCCCATCGATGCTTGACTTGATTTTGCTGCGAGGAAAATGCCGAGCTTTGATATGTGGTCAAGAGATGTCCGATTGACCTGAAATTTGACGGGGAGCCTTTTGGAGTCATTTTGAGACATTCCATTAGCTCCGTCTTGGATGTCATGGTCCCGGGGTGCTCCGCAGCCGGTAGGCTTGATTTTCTTTCGGAGCATCGAAACCTGGTCAAACGTTGTTGGAATGACCTGAAATTCGACGTCCAGCCTTTTGGAAGCATGTTGAAGCCACTCATGTACTTGGTTTGATGAGTGATGGCTTCGGTGGTTCCCGCCGTCGGGAGGCTTAATTTTGTTGCTCAAGCATTGATGGAGGGTCAAACGTTGTCGGTTTGACTTGAAATTTGGCATGGAGCCCTTTGAAGACATTCTGAAGTTATCCGTAGGCTCTGATCGAAGTTTTGGTGTCTTAGATGATGTCGCCGCCGGGAGTGCTTCTTTAGCTATCGGAGCAGTGAAGTTAGGCCAAACGATGTCGGAATGGCCCGAAACCTCAGGTGTACCCCTCTTTTGGCTGTCTTGAAAGATCTTTCAATTTTTGTCTGATTCTGAAAAGATCTGATGTTTGAAGTAGCTTTGCCTTTTTTGTAGCAGGATACAGCTTCACAAGGCTTCTTGATGTTGAGGACATAGTGACTTTTTTGGTGTCAACACCAAGCCACCAATCCGACAAGGGAACTCCGGTAACTTTTTCCCCTTCATCTCCTCTCTCTTTTGACACCATTTTCGTTGGAAACCAAGGTGGGCAGCCCCTTTTCCAAGCTTCTTCTTGATCGATTAATGGCCTAGAGGTAAGGACTCCTTCCCATTTTCCTTATTTGTGCAATGGCATCCCTTTAGATCTCACTTCCCTAACTTTGTTTGCCCATTCCTTGTCTTTCTTGATTTACCATTTTAGGATTCTAAGATGGGTTTGTTTTTGGGGGTTTTCTTTGCTTTACTTGTAGGTTGATCTTGATAGTGTTTTGAGCTTGGATTTGCTTAGCTTGGACCTAAGGTAAGTGGATGAATGGATGGGTTCAAGTATTAGCATGTCTTATGAGAAAAATATGGATTTTTATTACTTGTGCTTAATGATTTGATACTTGCTTCTAATCATGCTTTTCACTATGATTTTCTATTGCTTTTGAAAAGATGATTGTTGAATGCTAACATGTTTATGGAAAATCTTGATTTACATTAATGTCTTGTTTCTACTTGCATTCAATGTGATTAAATGCTCATGAAAAGGGTTGATTAGCCCATGTATTGCCTTAAAATATGATTTATAGCTTTTGTTTTTATCTCTTGCCTAAGACTTGAATGAATCTATGTGGTTTTGGTTATTCTCCTTCTCTTTGTGATTTAATGTGGAAAAGAATGGAGATGTATGATGTAGCCTTGGTGGTTGTTGTGAGGAGTTTTGTTGGGGATTTGAATATAGTATTGAAGTTCTTATGCCCTCTAATGATGTGGAAATGGAACCTCAAAAGTGGGTTTTAGTATGAAGAGAAGAAGGCAGAGCAGAACTGTCCCGGAACTGGTTCTGGACAATTCGCTCGAGTGAACTGATACTTCGCACGAGCGAACTGCCCAGAAAAGGGTTCATCCCACTCCAGAAAGTTGTTCGCTCGAGCGAACATGGGTCCGCTAGAGCGAACCCTCCCAGAAACCATTCCAGAGACCCCTCCGCTCGAGGGAACTGTAATGTCCACTTGAGCGATGAGTGTTGTCTCACTGGGGACACGTTTGGAGCTGAAGTAAAACATTTATATGATTGTGAGAGGTTCATGGGGAGCCCTGTTGTGTCAGAAGATTTATTAAGTGATGTATGAAGCCCGGATGAGAAAGAAACCATAATCACAAGGTATTCATTAAAGTTTTGGGAACTTCCAAGTGCACAAGGAACCCGGAATGTCTTCAAATTCAAAGAGTACCAAGTTTTTATTAAATAGACATACGGGACCCCTGTCCACCTCGAATTAGTTTTGAACCCCGATGTCTATCCTGGAATTTCGAAAGGCTAATTGCATTGCTTTGTTCCCGAAGTTTTTATGTTCATCCCCGAAAACATTGAACTGTATTTAGCATTTTTGCTTGCCTGGCCATGCCTTGCCCGATATAAAAGGATAGTTGCGCCTTTGAGCGCCCCAATGCAATGTAAGAACTTGGAAGGCATTGTATGGAATCCGGATGAAGAGAAACCCCATTATGAAGATTTATCAAGGATCCTTAAACTCGTCAATGTGCATAGGGATCCAAGATGTCCTTAATTCTCATGGAGTACCAAGTATATGTCAAATTAGACATATGGGACCCCATTCACATTGATTGAAATCTAGGACCCTCAACGTTTGGCCCGGAAAAGTATAGAAATCCATTATGTCGTATTTAAACTCAAATTCCACTTGTACACTTTAAATCTCATATTTTATGACTATACTTGCCCCGAAGGTATTGAAATTTATGTTTTGTTTTTAGCATGTTGCTAACCCGTTTATGCCTGACCCGATACAGATATGTTTTTGTGCCTATGGGTATCCCGTCCCGTTATATTCGTACTTGTTGATTTCTTATATATAACCCATGAACCAAAACCTTGAGGTAAGATGGGGCCAGAGCTTTGTAGTGCGAGCCCATGAACCAAAAGGATTATTATTTTGAGAATAAAACCTTGAGGCAATATGGGGCCAGAGCTTTGTAGTGCGAGCCCATGAGCCAAAAAGAGAACATGCATACATGTATTTGTTTTGTTTACTTGCATGTAACCTATGAGTCGGCACCACTAAGCTTGGATGACCTTGTCGGTCTGATCTACCGACTTGGAGATCCCCTCCCGTTCCGCCAGCTACAGTTTGGATCCCGATACCCGGTTTATTAACCGTGGTCCCGTCCCGATACCCGGCTCGCTCCCGTGGCTCCCGATATCCGGTTTGCTACTGTGATTCCCAATACCCTGTTTGCTACCGTGGTCCCGTCCCGTATTATTGTATATGTATATGTAAATTTTGTTGCACCTCCTCACTTCGGTGACCGAGGTCAATGCCCGATACTCTTGTCACTTTAGTGAGAGAGGATTTAGCTTTGTGTGGTTGCCATCTTGATAGTTCCTGATCCTTGATACCCGTACTGCTTTATATTGATCATGTATTTTCTTAATAAATGTTCATTATTTATACATGTTTTAAATAAGTTCCCGATTTGTGAAACGTTCATTATTTATACATTCTTTAAATAAGTTCCCGATTTGTAAAACTTTCATGTTTTATACATGCTCTAAAGGAATACATGTTTTGTCAAATATTCATGTTTCATACCCGTTTTATATGAATATAGGATTTTGTTAGATATTCATGATTTCCTATACATTTTTAATTATTTATAATTTGATCAGACAACATGATTTATTACATATTTTATCGTTCAGTATATTGTTTATATCCTTTCACCCACCTGCCAGACTGTCGTGTCTGACCCACTACTTTGGTACTCAGGTTCAGACTTCTTCACCCGAGATGAGTGCATGTGTTGGCTGTGGAACCATGAGCTTACAGGTTGTTTGTCGGCTATGTCATGTAGACATAGAGCTTGACATCAGAATTACGTCACACATGGGGTAGTGATCATTAGCTTGCTTTTGTATGGCTTCTATTAGCCTTTTTCTTGGGATTGTAATTAATACACATTGTTATTTGTAACTTGAACATATATGGGAATGTAATACCCTGTTACTATCAGCTCTGTACTTTTATTGTGATGGTTTGTTCCAGTCTGAGATTGATCATTGATAAGATGACTATATGCTTGGGTTGAGTGCGGTGCGAAATCCAATGGCCACGGACTCCGAGTCGCAACACCACGAAAGCTTCCGCTAAATATTCAGAGGATGTTGGAATTTGTAATCCTCACACACGCGGATCTTGGGAGAAACATAATTATTACTTAACTCCCAATTCACGGACCCCGGGTTTGGGGTCGTGACATGGGTCCCGGCAGTTGAAAGACCACGAGAAAAATTATGTAACCCATGATCTTGAGTTGGCAACAGTTGTCTTCACACTGAAAATGTGGAGACATTATCTTTACGGAGAGAAGTTTGAGATCCATTCTGATCACCGCAGCCTTCAGTATCTGTTTTCTCAGAAGGAATTGAACATGAGGCAGAGGAGATGGATGGAATATATCAAAGATTATGATTTTCCAATCAAGTATCACCCGGGGAAAGCGAATATAGTTGCCGATGCGTTGAGCAGAAAATCAGTGGGCTTGGCGAATTTGAGTGGTACTTGTATTTTCGAGCAATTCGAGGAGTTGAGGATAGACCTACAGCCACTAAGGAAGGGTGTTATGTTTGCCAATATGTCAGTGTCTGAACCTTCGTTTATTCAGAAGATCAAGGATAGTCAGTTGCAAAATCCAGAGTTGGCCAAGATTTCAGAACATATAGCAGAACGTCCCGACTTTCGTATTATTGATGGAGTTCTTTATTATCGAGACCGTTTGTGTGTGCTTAACATCGAAGATTTGAGGAATGACATCATGGCAGAAGCTCACATACGAAGTATTCCATGCACCTAGGCAGCATGAAGATGTATCAGAACTTGAAGGGCAGATTTTGGTGAAACAATATGAAGAGGGAGATTGCAGCGTTTGTCTCTCACGGTATGACGTGTCAGCTGATAAAGGCAAAGCATCAGAAGCCTCCAAGGTTGCTACAGCCATTAGAGATCCTGAAATGGAAATGGGAGCACATTACCATGGACTTTATTTCGGGACTACCAAGAACTAGCAAAGGCAATGATGCAATATGGGTTATTATAGACAGACTCACTAAGTCAACTCATTTTATCCCCATGAAGATAGGGAAGAAGATGTACATGTTATCCCTAACAGAGCTGTTTGTTAATGAGATCGTCAGTAGCCATGGGCAGCCAGTTTCTATCACATCCGACAGAGACAGCAGATTCGTCTCGAGATTTTGGAAGACCCTACATGAGTCCATGGGTACGAAGCTACAGTCCAGCACGGCTTATCACCCGCAGACAGATGGCCAGTCAGAGAAGACAATTCAGATCCTTGAGGATATGCTCCGTGCTTATGTGTTAGACTTCAAGACTCAATGGGATGAAACTCTATCGTTGTGCGAGTTTGCTTATAACAACAGCTACCATTCAAGCATTGGAATGGCACTCTTTGAAGCTTTGTATGGCAGGAGGTGCAGAACACCTGTTTGTTGGGAAAAAGTTGGCACCCGCAATTTTCATGGACCAACCATAGTGAGTGAGACCAGTGACAAAGTGAGACAAATTCATGAACATTTGAAAGTAGCCCGGAGTAAACAGAAAAGCTATGCAGACTCTCACCGAAGGGACTTACAGTTTAAGGAAGGGGATAAGGTTTTCTTGAAGGTGTCACCTACTAGAGGAACACTGAGATTTGGGCAGAATGGCAAGTTGTCACGGAGGTACATTGGACTATATGATATCATGAGCAAGATTGGTGATGTTGCTTAGAGAAGATGCTACGTATGTGGAGAAGCCCATTCAGATCATTGATACAAATGAACAAGAGTTGAGGACATGAACTATTCAGAGGGTGAAGGTGCTTTGGGAGAATCATGAACCTGAAGAAGCCACGTTGGAATTACGAGACCAAGTGCATAAGCAATATCCACATCTACTACCCGCGGTGAGTTTTGTGTTTCATTTGGAGGACCAAATGCCCTAAGGGGTGGAGGATGTAAGACCCCAACCCGAGTGTACACGATTAGTGCTAATTAAGTCACATGTTAGTGCTAAGTGTGATTATTAGAATTTGACTAAGTTGGGACTAGAATAGTTCTTTTATAGCTTTGGGGAATTTTAAGTGTCTTGTGTTTAGTGGCACCCTTTGGGGGTTCCTTTTTGTTAGTCTTGCATTTACTTGGGGGATTATCCGAGATTCCAGTGTCTTGTATTTCAACTCCGTTTTACTTGTCTCGTTAACCCCTACAACTTTCATCTTGATCCCGTACCCGTTCGGAAACCCGAAACCCGACTTTCCTAGCATTGAGGGCAAAACAGTCATTATACATCAAATCTGTCCCCAAAAGTTGATATCCCCAAAACCCGTGGAAAATATACTTTTTGGAAACTAGATGTTTCAGTGATCATTTTTCCCTTTTTTGTCGAATTTGTTCAAAGTCCCGATGGTCGTGATTTCAGCCTCCCAAGTTTTCTAGTGGCGGAACCCACACCCATTGGTATATATAGAACCCATCTTCTTCTTCTTCCTTTTTCCAGCACAACCTAACAAGCTAGGGCTTTTTCCATTTTCTCTCTTCTCCTTGCTTCTCAACCACCAAATCATCACCCACCTTGCACAAATTGAGAGGTGGAAGTCATCATCTCCTTCTTCACCACTCGGACTCTCCATTGATGCTATTATTGAAGAGAAACCTCTCATTCCAAGGTCCTCGTTGATCTATTCTTGCCCATTTCGAGACTTACAAGTAAGCCACCCTCCCTATCTCTTACAATGGTATTCCTCTAGCCTTGTATAAGCTCTATTTTCATCTTTTATAAGTTCCCTCTTCTTGTGCTTTGTCTTGACCATTTTAGGGTTTGCATTTGGGGGTTTTGTTGTGCTTGTAGGTTTCTTGAGAGAGAGCTTGATCTTTGCTTGTTTCCTTGACTTGAGACCCTAAGGCAAGTGGATGAATGGGTATTGAGCATGAAATAGTTTTTATGACAAGTGTAATTGATTTTGCTATCTTCATTAATGTTATCTATCTTGCATTCACGTGAAATAAATGCTCATAAAAAGGGGTTTTTGCTATCTTGTTTATTGTCTTGGAAATGTGGTTTTTATCTCTTTATTTTACTTCTTTCTTTTGATTTCAATGAATCCTTGTGATTGTGGACTTCTCCTTCTCCTTGAATGATTGATTGTGGAAAAAGGAGCTTTGGGTGGAATGTTAAGGGAAGTTTGGTGGGAGTTTTAAGAGGTGTTTGAGGAGGTTGATGGGTGATTGTTGGAGGCATGGAGGCCATTTTGTTACAAGTGCAAGGTGTAGGAAAAAAAGGAGGAAGAAGGCCAAGAAATTCATTCTCGGGCAGTAGGGATTGACTGCGCATGCTGGCCGCTCGAGCGCGCAATCAATCTGACTGCAAACTTGGGCAGCAGCAAGACTGCCTGTCTGCCCGCCCACTTGCGCAGCCCAGGTCCGCTCGAGCGCGCTCTGACCCGCTCGACCACACCCCCTCTTGGACCTAAACTGTTTTCAGAGCTCGGGAAAAGTGTTTCTATGTTTTTAAGGGAATCTCCTATGTCGGGAAAAATTTATGAGACAATGTATGAAACCATTTGAGAAGGAAACCTTATCACAAAGACTCATCGAAAGTCTTGAAATTTCAAAGTGTCTCCAAACTCAAGGAGTACCAAGTCTTTATTAAATTGACATAGGGATCCCAATCCACGTTGAATTAGTTTTAGAACCCCGATACTTGTCCCGATAATTCGAAAGTTTATTGTACCCCATTATTCCCGAATTTCAACATGCAGCCCCAAATTTATGATTTATGATTTATCAATCCCGAAAACACTGAAACTGTATTTGTAGCATTTGTGCTAGCCCCGATGTGCATCACCCGATATTGAAATGATATTTGTGCCTTGAGCACCCCGTTTTGCTCGTTTATACAATTTCATCGTATGTGTTTTATACATGTCCCGATTGCTTGCATAAGACCTATGAGTCGGCAGCACTAAGCTTGGACGACCTTGTTGATTTGATCCACCGACTTGGAAGTCCCCCTCCCATCCCGCCAGCTGCAGTTTGGATCCAGATACCCGGTTTATTAACCGTGGTCCCGTCCCGATACCTGGCTCGCTCTCGTGGTTCCTGATATCCGGTTCGCTACCGTGATTCCCAATACCCGGTTTGCTACCGTGGTCTCGTTTGGTATTATTATATATGTATATGTAAATTTTATTGCACTTCCTCACTTCGGTGACTGAGGTCAACGCCCCGATATACTCTTGTCACTTCTGTGATAGAGGATTTAGCTTCGTATGGATGCCATCTTGTTTGTTTCCCGTTTCCTTGGTACCTTTATTCATTTTACATTGCATACATGTTTGAATAAATGATTTATCTTTTCATGAAGATTATTGTTTAAATAAATTTAAATACTTTCGAAGGTAAATTCATTTGATGTTATATGGTCATATCTTTTCACCCACCTGCCAGACCGTCGTGTCTGATCCATTTCTTTGGTACTCAGGTCCAGTTGTTGGTTACCCCGAGGAGGAGCTCGAGGAGGCAGTCGAAGAACCGCAGCAGCTAATTAAGTGGCGCGCCGATGATATTGTTTAAACATCCGGTTGCCTCGAGAGACGTCACTTTTTAGGTTGTGGCTAACTATTCTTTTGGTGGTTATTGTTTTGTCTACATTGGCCTTTGTTGGCCTCTATTTTTGGGGATGTAATTAAATGATCTTTTGTTTAAACTTTAACAGTACTTTTGGGTTACACTAATGATCATTGCTCATTCTGATACTTGTTACTTATTTGCAATCAGTCTTATAATTATGGAAATGAATTACACGCTTGATTTGTTAAATGCTTCCGCACTTAAACAAAATATGTATGTTGTTGGGAAATCCTCACCGCGGACACCTGTGGGAAATCACATGCACGGGTAATATGGGTTCTTTATTAACCCGTGCACGCTTTGGCATCAAACATACCATTATCTTTATTTATATCTTTCCATCATCACTTACTTAGTCCTGATCCCGGATTGGGCCACAAACCCGGTCCGGGGTCGCAACACCAGGCAATGGGATACAAAAGCTGTTATCTCTCTCTTCATGTTGTTCCACCAAAATCTATTCTTCAAATTGTGGTACATCTTCGTGCTACCCGGATGCAAGGAATATCTTGTGCTGTGAGCTTCAGTCATTATTTCATTCTTCAAGTCATCAACATTACGTTCACACAACCGATCATGAAAATACAATATCCCATTCATCATCTTGAAATCAGGACATTCTACGAGATGCTCTACAATTTTTACTAAATCTAGGTCTTGCAATTAACTGTCCTTGATCTTCTGGATAAAGGTTGGTTCAGATACTGTCATATTTGCTAACTGATGGAACGCGCTCCGAGGCGCCGTGGGGCGGCTACCGGGGTCGGCGGAACGTGGGAGTCCGTCGGGTCCGGCCCTTTCGCGCCCTGGCGGGCCCTGAAGCGTGCATCAACATTTCTTTTATGTGGGTGTGCCAGATTTTCTATTTTACTTGGAATTGCAAGTGGTAATCCGGAGATCAACCTTCGCAAGTAAAAAGGAAATCAACTTCTTTCAAGTTTTCCATTGCACAAATATTTAAGAAAAGAGACATTTTCTTAATTTGCCGTGAAAGGCGATTTTGTTTGGCATTTATAGCCGATTTTGGCGTTTATAGCCGATTTACAATTCTTATCAATAATGAAAGACAAGAGTTGTGATTTTTGTCTCTTTAGAAAAATACAAATTACAATGAAAAGCAAGAAAAGGAAGATCTAACTTTTCAGGAGATTGTGGGGGACTCGTTCAGATTGACGGTCGCAAGCCATGTATGGGCTTCGCCATCATCCATGCAGATGAGAACAGAAGATGCTCTTGATTCGCTTGGCTTGGCTATAACCTCAGGTTTTTAGAGGACAAAGACCAAGAGAAGGTCCTATGTCCAATAAAAAGCTAAGTAGACGGGCTGAAAAGCCACGTCTAAGCCATTGGAGGCAGCAGGAGAAGGCAAGGACCTTGGGGGGGGTGCCCCCCAAGGGACTTTTGTCACCTTGTAGCGGTGGCCGGCGCAGAACTTCAGCAGAGTTTTTCTCTCTTTTTCTTTCTCTCAGATCTCTTTCTAATCTTTTTTTCTGATCCTCTGATTTTCTCCTCTTTTTTCTGATCTTCCGATCCGAATTTCAATGGAATGCTCTCCTATTTATAGGCCTTTGGTAGCCATTTAGGAGGGTTTATGAGCCTTAATGGCTTTAATGGGAGGAGTTACAAGATTTATTTCTTGATTTTGTAACTCCTTTTTCCTTGAATCTGATTGGCCGATGGAGATTAAGGGCTTTTAATCACCTTAATTACCATAATGGGAGGAGTTTCATGGTTTAAATGCCATGAATCAATTGACTTGTAACTCCCAAATGCTTGCTTCTGATTGGGCCGTCCAAAGAAATGAATTAATGACTGCAATAAAGCTAGTCAATTAACCACATTAATTGGTCGCCGAGCAGTCGAAGAGTCGCGGGCCGTGCCGTGTCTTCTGGAATTCTTCTGGCGATGATCATCGATGGATCTACATGCTGATCGACATCGGATGAACATGTAACTTCAGACATTGATAGCTAAGAGTGGGCCGGGGACATCTGTCTTGTCGATTTCACGATCGGTCAGACAGAAAGTGCACTTTCTTGGTCGACCGGTTGGCGATCTTAGAGCGATCAATGATGATTTTATGCTTTTGGAGGTTGACCCGTGATTTTGACGGATGTCAGAGGATATGAGTCAATTTCAAGCACTTAAAATCACATTTTCAGGAAACCACAGGGGCCAAAGTGCGCGAAACGCAAAAAAAGACGGAAAAACGGGTCACCGGCGGAAAATCCGGTGACCCGGACCTCCATGGTCGCAGGGGTCTGCGACCCTGGGGGATTTTTCCCCTTCGGAGCCCGTTTTGCGGTCGTTTTGAGGTCTTTTTCGTCACCGTTTTCTTCTGTATTTTTCTTGACATTTCTTCTCATTTATTGGCTTGATTTCCCTGTAGAAAACTTGATGAGAATCCTTGCATTTTTAGAGTGCAAAGTTTCCAATTTTCCGGGAAAGCCGAAGACTTTGTCGCGTAGAGCTGCTGATTTTCCGCCAGAAGCTGAAACTTGGTCAAACGATGTCGGAATGACCTGAAATTTGAGGTGAAGCCTCCTGAGCAATAAATAAGACCAACCATAGGCTTTTGTTTGAGTTTTGAAGCCGTTTGGGGTCCCGTCGATGCTTCACTTGATTTTGCTGCGGGGAAAATGCCGAGCTTTGATATGTGGTCAAACGATGTCCGATTGACCTGAAATTTGACGGGGAGCCTATTGGAGTCATTTTGAGACGTTCCATGGGCTCCGTTTTGGATGTCATGGTCCCGGGTTGCTCCGCCGCCGGTAGGCTTGATTTTCTCTCGGAGCATCGAAACCTAGTCAAACGTTGTCAGAATGACCTGAAATTTGACGTGCAGCCTTTTGGAAGCATGTTAAAGCCACTCATGCACTTGGTTTGATGAGCGAAGGCTTCGGTGGTTCCCGCCGCCGGGAGGCTTGATTTTGCTGCTCGAGCATTGATGGAGGGTCAAACGTTGTCGGTTTGACTTGAAATTTGGCATAGAGCCCTTTTGAGACATGCTGGAGTCATCTGTAGGCTTTGATCGAAGTTTTGACGTCTCTGATGATGTCGCCGCCGGGAGCTCCCGTTTAGCTGTCGGAGAAGTGAAGTTAGGCCAAATGTTGTCGAAATGGCCCGAAACTTCATGTGTACTCTTCTCTTGGCTATCTTGAAGGATCTTGCAGTTTTTGTTTGATTCTGACAAGATTTGAATTTTTGGAGAAATTGCATTGCCTATTTATGGCAGGTTGCGACTCCATGCAGCTTTCTTGATGTTGAAGAGGCAAAGTGACATTTTTGGTGTCAACAAATGCCCCCTCGAGGTACAGCGACGAATTGCTTGACTTTTGTAGTCGATGTGCCTCGAAGAGATTTTTGAAGGAGAGCTTGTGTCTTGACCAAGAGTCTTTGAGCAATCTTTCCTTTGGTATAGTAGCCTTTGAGCTTCCAGGGGAATTTTATGGTAGTGAAAGGAATCACACACCATCTCGAGGCAAAGTTTTGAAGATGACATCAGGGATGTGGATTTGGGTTTCTGTTTTTGATCTTGTGACCTAACCAGCTATATATGGCAGGTTAGGGGATCGGGTTTTGGTTTTGACCTTGTGACCCAACAAGCTGTATGTGGCAAGTTGGGGGATCATGATTTGGTTTTTGGTTTTGGTCTTGTGACCTAACAAGCTGTATGTGGCAAGTTAGGGGACCAGGATTTGGTTTTTGGTCACTCTTTGGGACTGTGTGGGTCCATTGGAGTGGTTTGGATTTTTGTGGAATGTCAATTTCAAGATTTTGGCTCAACTTGGTATATGAGGCTGGATGGTTTGATTTTTGGAAGCTCATGGGGCTTGGAATTTTTTGTATGGTTCAATCAACTCAAAAGAGGCATGGAACCATTTTTGTATGCTCTTGGGTAAGAGGGATTTTTTTTTCCTGACTAAAAGCCCATTTTTTTTTTTTTTTTTAGTGCCTAGGTGGTCAAACCTGGCTCATATGGGCTAGCCCATGGGACCTTAAGCTTTTTAGGATGGCTTAGATCTCATGTGGGGCCATTTTTGTAAAGAATATCTAAAGATATCTCATTTGGATAGAGAATATCTAAAAATATCTTTATGGGAGAGAATCTCTCATATTCCCTTAATTTGGGAGAGAATATCTCAAGGTATCTTTCTTTTTTGGAAGAAATCTCCAATATCCTTTTTTGTTGGAGAGAATCTCTCATTTGATTGATTTTGGGAGGAAATCTCTCAAAGACATCTTTCTTTTTGGGAAAGAATCTTTCTAATTCCTTCTCTTTTGGTAAGGTTACTAATTAGTAACACTTACCTTTCTTCTTTGTTTCCTTCTTTGATTTGCTCTCTCCTATAAAAGCAAAGGAAGGTAGGATCTCTTGCCCTTATTGCTTTCTTTTGCAACAATCTCAAGAGAGCTCCAAGGCCAAGAGTTTTTCTTCTTCAAGGATCTTCAAGCTTTTTCCTTCTTCTTCTCCATCAATGGCTTCAAGTAAGTTTTCTCTCTTTTTCTTTCAAGAAAACTTTATGTAGAGAATAGGATGGTAAAAAAAAGTTTCTCTTCTTTTTTTTTTTTTTTCTTTCTTCTTTTTTTTCTTTCTTTCTTTTCTTTCTATTCTTCTTCTTTTTTTTTTTCTCTTTTCCACGTGATTTCTTCTTTTGTTTTTTTTTTCTTTTTTTTTCACACGTTTTTTTTCTTCTTTTTTTTTTTTTGTGGGCCGTACGGACAGATCCGTACGGATCTGGTCCGTACGGCCACGTGGCCTGTGGGCCACGGCCTGATGGGCCAGCCCCTGATTTTTTTTTTTTTTTTTTTTTTTTTGCTGTTTTCTTTCTTCTCTTTTTTTTTTCTAGAAAGTTTCTTTCTCTTTTTTTGTTCTTTTCTTTCTCCCCCTTTTTTTTGAGAAAGTTTCTTCTTTTTTTTTTTTTTTTTTTTTTTTTTGCTCATCATGATAATGCGTTTTTATGCAAATCTAGATGTTCATGCATGTACTTTTTGTAAATTGAATTGAGTAGCATGATGTGATAGCATACCTGAAAATCTTTGCAAATTTGGGAATTTGGAGCTCGCAGCGATGTTGAGCCCTTCTTGATTTTGCGGAGATTTTGAGGTTTCGAAAGTTTGGAGTTTCGGAGCCCGCAGCAATGTTGAGCCCATCTTCAAACTTTCTATTTCCGTCGGGGTATTTCCTTTTTCTTTGGAATTGCCCCGGAGTCATGCCAAAATTTCGCCAGATTTTTGGTGGGACAAAGTGATCCCTTTTTTTTTTTTAGCGAAATCCTGTCATTTTGATGACGATCTTTTTCTTTTCCAACCTTTGCAGGTGGTTCCTCCAGAGCGAACAAGGGTAAAGAGCCTGCTACAAGCGTACCTCGTCGATCTGCTAGATCTTCCAATGTGGCCGTTCAGCAGGCCTGGGAGAAGGTCCAGTTTGTTGAGAATACTTGGAAGAGTGTGATTCCCTCAATCGCGA
This sequence comes from Umbellularia californica, assembly GCA_028538565.1. Classification (NCBI taxonomy): domain Eukaryota; kingdom Viridiplantae; phylum Streptophyta; class Magnoliopsida; order Laurales; family Lauraceae; genus Umbellularia; species Umbellularia californica. The sequence goes on along the minus strand of JAPQWN010000002.1, from coordinate 58,154,475 downwards.
TGAGATGAGACAGCGATTGATCGCTCTCAAGAATGAGGAATTCTATAAGAATATGGTAAGCAACCGTCCTTGGGTTATGGACGATCTGAGGGTTTTACCCAAGCCTACCTTCTTCTTTGGAGATGCAGTCCCTGACGACTTGACATACCAAAGGAGATGTTTTCAGTTCTCTTACACAGCAAATGGTGAAGAGAAGACTGTTTCTACCCGGTCGTCTTTTGATCGTACCATCTCGATCATGAGCCTTGCTTCCACGTGCTCTAAGAGGGAAGATCCTCCGAGCTGGGTGAAGAGGGCCAGTGTGATCAAGACCGGGGTTTTTGTTGGTGGACCCTCCGGATATGCGAAGAAGCCACCTGTCCGTATGGACATGTTGATGCCAGCCAGCGGCTACCAGGGCTCTGATTATCCGTCGGTCGATTTGAGACCGGTGGGCCTTGGCGTTTTCAGCGGTGACAGCAGTACTTGGGTGAAGCCTTTTCGACTTCGTGGCCGTTTCAATGTTGACTCCGATTGGAAGTCATGGACTGACCACACCTTGCTGATTGGGGGCGCCGTTTTGAAGGAAGCCGGGATTTTTGACGCGGTCCGCGCTTTTAGGAAGACCGTGACTTTTTCCGATGATGCCTTCATGGCTATGTTGGAGTCTTTCCTCCCTCAGACCAATACCTTCGTTGTCACGAACGGTGAGATTGGTTTTTCTCTGAAGGAGTTGAGTGCTATTACTGGATTGCCCATCCTTGGCAAACTCTACGAGGAGTTCATGCCGATTGACAGCGTCCTTGAAGAGCAGTCAGAGGAGTTCAGGCTCCTATACTTTCAGCTCGTCGCCTTCTATGATTTTTTGAAGGAGGGCTCGAAAGTTAGATCCAGCAGTTGGAAGAGTTATGGCTCTTCATTCTTCAACTTCTTTGACAGCAAAGAGTCTCCTGATAGCATGACCCGGGAAGACAGGAAGAAGACTTTGGCCATGCAGGAAGAGTTGAAGGGTTTCTTCGCGAGCACAGATGCCCTTTATTCTGACATTGCACTGCGGAGAGATCTTGCTGTTTACCTCACTTTTTGGCTAGGTGAGGCTATTTTTGCTGGTGGAGATGGGACGCACATCAGGCCGCATTGTATTTTTCTGGCTTGTCAGATGGCGTTTGGAGAGCGGCTTGCTTTGGTGCCCGCTCTTTACTCCTACCTGTGTACCGAACTGCAGGCTGCTGCTTTCTTGGTTCGGCTTGGGCTCCCTATGAATAGGGTATTTTCAGCCCATATCTTTTATTCGTGGTTTGTATACCACTGTCCTGGCTTCCACCAGCTGGGTGCTGCACAGGATGATGATCCTCTGATGATTCGATTGGCTAAGGGAAAAGCCGTATCCGAATCACTTTTGTTTGCCCGCATGAGGATCCGACGATTCAGGGACGTCGAGATGGGGCAGTCTTCAGTTAAGCTTTCTCCGGAGTTGCGGAAGAAGGCTTTTGATTTTGGTGCCTCCCGAGACTCTACCAGAGCAGGGTCGGGAAGGCATTACTCTTTGACCAATGCAGAGAAGGAGTGGCTTTTCAGCATACGAGTCGGCACGATGGTGTACCGTAGACATCTTTTCGTCGACATCCAGCCGTATGTACCTTCTCGCTTTGCGCTTCAGTTGGGCTTCTCTCAAGGCGTTGTTGGGGCGCCTTCGAGTATGGTGAAGCGTTTTGGGGGTTTGCAGGATGGCAGAAATGCATGGGCTTTCTATAGTGCTGAAGACACTACTGCCACGATTTCTTATCCTGAGCTGTCGACTTTCCGAACTGCCGGCTTCACGAAGTGGTTCGCGGAGAGCTTTTTGGCATATCGGGGGCTTTCCAAGAAGGAGCTTGATGTAAAGCTGTCTTTTGGAAAAGGCATTGGGAAGTCGGATGGCGTCCGGCGAGAGGAAGTTTGGGCCTTCCTTTCTGGAGAGAAGCACAAGATAGGCTTTCTCGGTGACCAGGGCGTCATTGGTTCTGAAGCTGCTCGGGAAGTACCTGATGAGGCTTTGGAGCAGCTAGAACAGGAGGAAGCTGAGCTCGACGCTTGGATGCAAGCGGCACAGAAACGAGCTTCCGTGGAGTCTACTGGCGAAAGCAGACCATCCAGTGAGGAGTCAAGTGAGAAACCTGACTCTGATAGTGAGGCGGGTTCTTCTAGGAAGCGAACCCGTAGAGGTAAGAAGAGGAGGAGGAGTCAGCGTCACACGGGGCGGGACAAAGACTCTCCTAATGTGGAAGTCCCTCTCACTGTCAATGAGGAGGTGCCAGGGGGAGTTGACGAACCTCCGGAGAAGAGGATTCGGGAAGAAGAGACCATCGGTGAAGGTATGATTCCTCCTTTTCCTTTTTCTACTTCTTTCATGGGGCTTTCCATGTTCTGATTTGTTTTCTCACCCTGCTGCTGCTCTTTTTTTTTTTTTAGCAGAGGATGAAGACTTGCCGATGCCTGAGGTTCCGACCGATGAGGCGGTGATGGAGCCGGTTATGGCATCTGAAGAAGAATCGAGGGACTCTGGAATGACTCCGGAATCTCCAATTGGTATAACTTCTTTCGCTTTCTCTTTTTTTTTTTTTTTGCCTGCGACTTGATTTGCTAACAGTTTTTTCTTGTCAGCTGACTTGCCACAGGATTCCGATGACTTTGAGCCATCAATGGACGCAAATGTCGATGATGCTTCTGATGAGTTCATGGAGGAAGAGAGTGTTCAGCCAGTCGTTGAAGAAGGTACTTTGTAGTGATGACCCTGATGATTTTTTTTTTTTTTTTTGAACAGGATCATATTCATACCTTTTTGTGTTTCATTTGCAGGTTTTGAAGTGACAGAAGAGAGTCCATCGCTTTCTTCAGAACCAGAGCAAGGGATGCCAGAGGTCGATCCGGAGGTAGAGACCAGTTCAGACATGATTGAGGAGATGCCTCGTGTTGAGATTCCCTCTCCAGTGGCTCCAAGTGAAAAGAGTTCTTTTGTTACTCTTCCAATGGGACATGACATGAGCAGCCGATCAGCGGAGAAGGGTGAATCTTCATCCAGTTCGTCTCTTCAATTTGCGAAGAAGGTGCTGGCTCGGGTTTTGAGTTCTTGGGTCAAGACTCTCCTTTCTGGACACTTGGAGGCAGGATTTGGCATGATCCCACATGTACAGGAGATTCTGACCGACACCGAAGAGGTTGGTCTGGATGTCACAGGTGCCAGGGCGATCGTTGATAGGATCATTGCACTGGGTGACAAGTGGTTTGAGACGATGGGTTTCCCTGACGACCAATTCTTCAAGGAGATGTTCTTGGACCCTGCTGATAAGGCTAAGTCTGACCTGAATGAGGCTACACAAAGCAAGAAGCAGCTAGTTCGGGAGAAGAACAAGGAAGAGCTAGCCATCATCGGATTGAGGCATGACCTTAACGTCCTTGATAGGGAAGTTGAGGAGGCCAGGAAACGTCTTGAGCATTTGAAGGCACAAGTCGATGCGAAGTGGGCTGCTATAACAGAGGCTCGTGACAGGGAGAGTACTCTGATCTGCAGGGTTGCAGATGCCGGTCAAGTTCTCGAGAGGAGGACTCTAGAAAACGAACGATGGCAAACTGCTGGGGAAGAGCTTCCCGGTGTAAAAGAAGGGTTACGGCATTCGCTAGCATCTCATGGCAAGTTCCTGAAGAAGCGTGCCTTGGAAACTCTGACGGCTGAGGCCAAAAGTTTGCTTGAGGAGCTGAAGCTTTGGCTGGAGACCATTTTTGGCTGAGCTCCTGATTTTTTATAGCAGAAACCATTCTTCTTTTTTTTTGGTACCACATGTATTTTTTGGTACTCTTTTTTTGTAGTGCTTGTGGACACTTTCTTTTTTTTGGTACCACATGTATTTTTTTTTTGGTACTTTTCTTTTTTTTTTTTTTTTTTTGTAGTGCTTGTGAACACTTTCTATTTTTTTTTTTTTTTGCTTTGGTACTTTTCTTTTTTTTTTGTTGTTCCCTACGCTTACTCAAATCTTTTTGTGATGAAAGCAATTGCTAAATGGGATTTGATCAAAAGCTTTGTCATTTTGTGAAAATCTTTTGTCAAATAATTGTTTTGGCATGGGAGCCTGATTTTGGTTGTGGCGTGAAAGCCGATTTTGAGATGGCATGGAAGCCGAAATTTTATGGCGTAAAAGCCAAAATTTGGGTTGGCATGGAAGCCGAAATTTTGTGGCATTTACAGCCAGTTTGGTGGCATTGATAGCCAATTTGTGGCATTTATAGCCGGTTTTGTGGCATTGATAGCCATTTTTTGAAAGCCAAGTTTTGGTTTGTCGGCGTGAAAGCCAATTTTTCGTGGCATTGATAGCCGGTTTGTGGCATTTATAGCCGGATTTTTGTGGCATTTACAGCCGGATTTTGGCATTTATAGCCGAGTTTTGGTTTTCAAAATGCAGGTATCGACTAAATGTCGCCTTCCCGCTGAATGGTCTTGCAAGTATCGATGGAATGTCGCTTCCTTGCTCATTCGGTTTTGCGAGTATTGATGGAATGTCACTTCCTCGCGGGTTAGGTTTTGCAAGTATCGATGGAATGTCGCTTCCTCGCGAATTGGGGTGCAAATATCGACTAAGCGTCGCTTCCCTGCTTTTCCCAAGACTTTTGGTTTTGCGGGTACTGACTTGATGTCGTTTCTCCGCGATTTTTGAAATTTGAGGTTTCTCGAACCATTTGTAATTTTGGGTTGTGGATAGCAACTGGTATGTTGCACCTCCACGATTTTTGAAATTGGGTTGTGGATATCAACTGGTTTGTTGCTTCTCCACGATTTTAGGTTTTCTCGAACCTTTGAAATTTGGGTTGTGGATATCAACTGGTTTGTTGCTTTTCCACGATTTTTGAAATTGGGTTGTGGATATCAACTGGTTTGTTGCTTCTCCACGGTTTTGGATTTTGCAAGTATCGACGAAATGTCGCTTCCCTGCGATTTTGGATGCAAGTATTGATGGAATGTCGCATCCTTGCTTTTTTTCAAAAATTTTTTGTTTTGCGGGTACTGACTTTGATGTCGTTTCCCCACGATTTTTGAAAAACCATTTTTTTTTTGTTTAAAGACACGAGGGTCGTAAATTTTGACCTAGAACCATTTGGCGGTAAAAGGTAAGGTGGACTAGGGTGGAAATCCCTGAATCCGGATTTTTGTTTCAAACCATGAATTTTGGTTCAAGGATCGAAAGTTTTGGTCAAGTCAGGGAGAGGCTCCTAAACTTGGATTTTTTTTTTGTTTTTGAACAATGAAACAATGAAAGTAAGCATTGTTTTTGAATCTCTAGAAATTTTGACATTTGATATGAAAATTCTAAAGAGAGTGGGTTTGACGAGCGAGTACCTAAGAACAGGTTTTGGCCATACAGGCATTGCTCTTACCCAGTTGGGTAAGTCTTCAAGGGTAGTACCGCTTCAAGAACTTGCCGTTGATAGGCAGCATACATCTGTCGCCTTCCATGTTTAGGAGGGCATATGCGCCGTTGGAGAAGACTTTGTCGATGACGTAGGGTCCCTCCCATTTTGATTCAAATTTGCCTTTGGATTTGTGTACGAAGACCATTGGTCTTTTTACCGCAAGAACCAAGTCACCCTTTTTGTAGGCGCGTTGCCGGACCCTTTTGTCAAAAGATCCTGCCATGCGTGCTTGGTAAAGTTCAATGCTTTGTCGAGCTTCGAGCCGTCTCTCGTCGAGATTGTCCAGCTCATGGAGTCTCAATTTGACATTGCTTTCTTGAGTCATGTCATTTTGTAGAGATACCCTCAGAGAAGGAATTTGTACCTCTAGGGGCACGACAGCTTCGCATCCATAGACCAAGGAGAATGGTGTGCTATGGGTTGGTCCTCGAACGGTGGTTCGATAGGTGTGACTAGAGACCATTTTCTTGAGGATTTTGCAGAGTGTCTTGTTGAAGGCTTCTGCTAATCCGTTTGCTGCCGGATTGTATGGAGTCGAAGGACAGCTTTGGATTTTGTATTTGTCGCAAAACCTGTAGAATCGATGATCCCGGAATTGTGGTCCGTTATCATGGACGAATCTCTTGGGTATGCCGAAACGACAAATGATGTTGGTGCGCAGGAATTGAAGAACTGATGAGGTCTTCATTTCGTTGAACGCAAATGCTTCTGACCACTTGGAGAAATAATCCGTTGCGGCGAAGATGAAGCGATGACCTTTGCTTGAAGGGGGAGAGATAGGACCTATGATGTCCATGCCCCATGCTTCAAAAGGCCATGAGATTGCTGTAGGATGCAGCCATTCCGGAGGCATGTGAATGTAATCTCCGTGAACTTGGCATAGCTGGCAGCGTTTGGCAAATTGCATTGCATCAGCAACCATGGTAGGCCAATAGTAACCTAACCTTTTTATCTGATCATAGAGCTTAGGACCTGCCTGATGGGCTCCACAAAGACCAGCATGAACTTCTTTAAGTGTTTCTTCGGCCTCTTGTTGTGACAAGCAGCGTAGAAGTACTCCGTTGAAGGATTTCCTGTAGAGGATTTTTGAAGGAATATCAAAATGAAAGTTTGGGGCTCGCCTTTGTATGCTTACCCGTTCTTTTGGATCTTCAGGTAGGATTCCGAACATAGTGTAATCAATGAACGGATCCCTCCAGTCGACGATTGAAGGTTGAAGGATAGAGATCCGACTTCCAACCACTCGGTGGCATTCGGCAACTGCTTGGTGTGTGTTAAGAGGAGGGAGGATCCTTCTCTCGCACACTGTAATTTGCATGTTTTCCCCTTCCTGGATCGCCATTGATGCGGCAAGTCCGGCCAGGGCATCTGCACGGATATTTTCACCTCTACGAATGTGGGTGATGTTGCAGATGTCAAACTTTTGCAGAAGCGATTGTGCCTTGTTGTAATAAGGCAGCAGATCGGGCTTCCTGACTTCATATTTCTGATTCATCTGGTTGACGATCAGTTGAGAGTCTCCAAAGACTTCCAGCATAGTGATACCGGATTCGATGGGGAGTTCCAATCCTAGGATCAGAGCTTGGTATTCAGCTGCATTGTTTGTGCATGGTTCCAGTAGCGAGAAAGCGTGTGGAATCATGCATTTGTCGGGGCTAACAAAGAGGATGCCAACTCCCGAGATCAGCTTTCTGTTTTCATTTGTCCTGGTTGCACCGTCAAAGTACATGTCCCAGGAGGCATTTGGTGAGGAAGTCTCCACGTTGTAGACAGGTTCGTCTGGGAGATCATCTCTGAGTGGTGAATCTTTAGGCAATGGATGCTCTGCGAGGAAATCTGCTAGAGCTTGGCCTTTGATTGCTTTTTGTGGCACATACCTAATATCAAATTGTGACAAGAGGATGGACCATTTTGCCAGTCGGGCATTAAGAGAACCTGCCTTTGTGACAAGGACCTTCAAGAGGTTGATCCTTGAGACGAGGTAGACTGTGTTGGAAAGCAAGTAGTGACGTAGCTTTTGTACGGCAAACATCACTGCAAGGCATTCTTTTTCGACTGGAGAGTAGCGATGCTCTGCACCTACTAGCATGCGGCTGAGGTAGTATAGAGCAGCTTCTTTTCCCTCACCATTCTCTTGTGCAAGCAGAGCGCCTACAGAATGATCAAGAGCTCTTGTGTACAAGATGAATGGTTTTCCAGTGGCAAGGGCAGCTAACACTGGAGGTTTGGTCAGGTATGACTTGATATCTTGAAATGCGGCTTCGCAGTCGGTATCCCAGACAAAGTCTACACCTTTTTTCATCAATCGAGAGAATGGACGGCATTTCCCCGAAAGATTGGAGATGAACCGTCTGATGTAGGCCAATCTCCCTTGGAGCCCTTTTAGTTCTCTCAAGGTTCTTGGAGAGGGCATTTCTAGAATAGCCTTGACTTTTATGGGGTCAAGTTCTATTCCAGCTTTCCGAACAAGGAATCCGAGAAACTTACCCGACGAGACGCCGAAGAAGCATTTTAGAGGATTCATCCGCAGTTTGTGTTTGCGAAGTCGGAGGAAGACTTCCCGAAGATCTTTGAGATGGTCTTCTTTTCTTCTGCTTTTGACGGCGAGGTCATCAACGTAACATTCGACCGTCTTGTGCTGCATATCTTGGAATATTTTCATCATAGCCCTCTGATATGTGGCACCAGCATTTTTCAGACCAAATGGCATGACAGTGTAGCAATACACGCCAAATGGAGTCCGAAATGAAGTGTGTTTTTCATCCTCGGGTTGCATCTTTATCTGATTGTAACCAGAGAAGCCATCCATGAATGTCATTCGCTCGAATCCGCAAGTATTGTCAATCATCACCTCCGGTATGGGGAGCGGAAATTCATCTTTAGGGCAAGCGCCATTCAAGTCTCTATAGTCAATACAGACTCTGATCTGCCCATTTTTCTTTGTCACGGGGACAATGTTGGCCAACCATTCTGGATGTTGTTCCTCATGGATGAAGCCAACGCTTTTGAGTTTTTGAACTTCTTGTTCAATTTTATCCATCACATCTGGACGGAATCTTCTTTGGCCTTGTTTGACAGGCTTGATTTCTTCTTGAAGATTGAGTTTGTGGACTGCTATTTTGGGGTCTAAACCAGGCATTTCAGCGTAGGACCATGCAAAGCAATCAACGAACTCACGAAGAAAAGCGATATACTCGGGTAACTCATCATCCTTTATATTCTTGCTTATGAATACAGGACGTGGGTTATCAGGTGTTCCCAAGTTTATCTTTTGAACAGGATCTTCTGTCGGAAGGTTCGAAGGTGGTTCCTCCACAATATTTTCGGAGGCTTCCAACTCAACGAAACCTTCTGGAGTTTCAACTGCATTACCAGACCAAGGCTCTGTTCCTTTCCATGGATTTTCTTGATTGGTGATCTCCTCAAGGCTTGCTATGAGATAGTCCCAATCGCCTGTTGAGTCTGGTATTTCTTTTGGAGACGAGGGTTCTTCTGGGTCAGGATGCCACAAGTCTGTATTATCGGACGATTCCTCTTTATCATAAGAGAAATCATACCAATTGGATGAGCTTCCTGGATCTTTGTCAGGTAACTCTTTAAAGAGATTTCCAGGGAGATCGATGTCTTCGTGGACTTTAGATGTTGAGGCTTGGTCGGTAAAACGACTTTTAAGCCTTTGTGTCAACTGTCTCAGAGGAGTGTCGGGATCATACCCTAACCCATATGAAGACTTTTCTACATGACCGTAGAGTCTCCAATCTTCCAGCTGGCTTTTGGTCAAGGCGGGCTCCAATGGCGTGAGAATACCGCGTCTTTCTCTCAAACCGACTGGGTTTTGAGCGTCATAGCCCATTTTCTTCATAATTGCTTGTGCCACAGGACTATATAGAGATAGCTGAGGCATACCTTCATTTTGAAAAGGTTCCAGCATGGAGTTTGATGAAGAAGCGTCCGATCTATGGAAGAAGATCGGCCTTTGCTTTGGTGATGTTGCCGGAACAACAAAGGTAGCTGACGTAGGATCTTCTACATCAGCAGGTGTCTCCATCGGAGTGAGAGCAGGCTGAACTTGCTGAGTGTCAGCTTGGCTTGACAATGCATCGTCTTCTGGCTCTGAGTCCGAGTCTGTGTCTTGCATGATAGACACGAGAGAAACAACAAATTTGCCCCCAGGCTTTTGTTTCGCCTTCTTCACTTTAGTCATGATGACCAAAGGTTTTGAATTCTTGAGGGAGATAACGAAGGGAGATTGACTACTCTCTTCTAATTTGCCGGAGGGTTTGTTTTCTTCCGGTGATTTTTGAGGAGCCTTGCCTTTATCTTTCTGGAGATTTTCAGCAGGGGGTGCTATTTCCTCTTCTTCTTTTTCTCCTTCATACATTTGGGAGTCTGCGAAGTGGACTTCTTTACCTTTGAAGGGTTTCCTGTCCGCAAAGACTCGATGTACCATGCCGTCGTCGCCGACAAACTTGATGCATTGATGTAGAGTTGAAGGAACAACACCATTCTCGTGTATCCAAGGACGTCCGAGAAGGATATTGTAGCATGAGGGGGTTTTTATTGCATACACAGTCACCTCAGAGATAAGATCACCGATTTGCAATTTGAACCTGATTTTGCCGATAGGCCTTTGAGTGCTCCCATCGTATCCAAAGATAGATACAGATGTGTGGCTTAGCTTGCCGGGTGTGATGCCCAACTCTTCAAGAGCCGAAGTGGAGATAAGGTTGAGTGCAGAACCTGGGTCGATCTGAACTCTATGTATCGGCATTTCTTTGATGTACCCTGTGAAGTACAGGGGTCGGTTGTGCCTTGCTTCGCCAAGTAGGAGGTCTTCCTTAGTGAAGGCGATGGTTGCACTGGCTGCCTTTTGAACCGAGAGGCATTGGATGCATGATCCCTCAGTTTTCTTTTTTTCTTCTTTTAAGGAAGTTTCAGAGTTTTTGACCCGGTAGTCCATTTCAATTTGGAGGACTTGTGGGGCATGTTTGTCGACATCCTCATTCAGTTTTTGTAATTCTGAGATGAGATTATCACGAGTGCGTGGAGACATTCGTAATAAATCCAGGATGTGAAGACATGCAGGTATGTGTTTGAAGTGCTCAACCAAGTCATACTTGAAAGCCTCCTTAGGGCCTGCATGTTCATCATTGTTGCCACTGGGGGCGCTTACAACATCTTTTCCCGAAGGATTTACATAAGTAAAGGAAGATTGGTTGTAATTTTTGTGGTAGTCCCGGCCCGAACGGGTGCCTCTACCAACTTCGAGAGCTTCTTGAGAAGGATCTTCGTTTGGAAGATTGTCTTCAGGATCAAGAGGCTGTCGTTTTTCATCTACTGGGGATGTATCTACAGCAGAGTTGCCATCCTCAGTGATTGTGTTGCACGGAGCATTTTCCGGGAGCAAGTCCTGAACAGCATCCAGCAGCTTTTCTTCTTCGTTGACCCATCCATCACCCCAAGTTGGGTTTTCTTCATGATGATGAGTCGGGAAGAATGTGTATCCTGAAGTCACAGTCTCAGGAGAAGAAACCTGAGAGGGTGTCATCTCTGTGAAAGTCACGTGAGACGAGGTAGCTCCAGAGGATACATTGCTAGGCGTCGTCGGAGTGTAGGAAATCTAATCAGACGACGCTTCAGAAGAGCTATAATCCTGATATATTACATTACAGGAAGCTCTGATAGAAGATGTTGCCTGCTCGGAGTCAGACTCATCCTCGGATGTAAGAGGATCGTCAATCCAGCAATGTTCTCCATTTTCAGGAGTTGAGGGAGGAGGTACCTGATGGGCTTCAGGGACTTCCGGCTCTAGATTGTGAGGAATCTCGTTGACGGGGTCTTGCTCTTGTTCTAGAGCGAGACGCTGCAAGATCCTTGCATATTCTTCAAGATCAGGCATGGGAGCCAGATCCTCTTCTTCGTCTTCTCCGTGTGGCTCAACATAGTTGATTTCCACTGGAGCAATGACAGGTGCTGGGTTAACAGCATCTTCTTGTGCAGCCTCTTGGTCTTCTTCATCATCAGACCAGGATCCTTGTGGTTGCAAGGGGTTATACCAGATTACTGGCATAAGGTGAGTTTCAGGAACCCATTCTTCATCGGAGAGATATTCTCCTGTTTCAAGAGATTCCTCCCACTCATCGGTGTAGTTGGGCTCGAATCCATCGTCGGTGTCGCTGGACTCGTATCCATCAATGGAGAATCCAACTACCGAGTTGCAAGAGTATGATGCCCCCTGCATGGCTTCTTTTTTGAATTGAGGTGGCATGAAATCACTAAGAGTGAAGTTTCTTACCGCCTTTGAAGTCTCTGGAGGGGACGTTTCTGTTGCCCCGAGTGAAGTGGTAGAGGAGGCCTCTGCCTTTTCATGAACTTCTTGTTTTGGCTGGGTCTTCTCTTGCCGTTTGAGCCTGAGGAGATGTTTCTTGGCTTGCCTTCGCTGCTGAGCGGTCGGCTTTGTTTTGACGATCTCCCAATTTTCATCTTCCAGGAGATCGGGATGTACCCATATGGGTTGTCCGTCTGGTGTCGGGCAAGGAACCAACACTTCGGACGTTTGAATTCTATTTATCACCTTGAAGGAAGTAGTGATCTTCTTCTTCGGTGACTTTGGTGTTTGTCCATATGACACCATGTTGACGGAGGCAGTCCCATAGTTTTTGTCAAAGGTGATGACTCCGTTTTTCCACATCTCGTTTATCTTCTCTCTCACAATAAAGCATTGATTGAGAGGATGCGAAACCATCTGGTGGTATGGACAGTACCGAGAATCATTGGTTTTGCCAACGTCTCCAGGTCTTTTGGGCTCTGGCAAAATGAGTTTGCCATTTGCTAGGAGAGCCTCAAAGATTTCTTCGACGTCTTCATCGAACGGATATTTCTTTTCTACTCGCTCTTTGAAGGCATTAGAGAGTTCAGGTCTCTTACCTGCAGCTCTATTTTCAGCTTTCTTTGGTTGCTGAGGAGCTGACTTAGTCTGCACATTGAGAACCTCCTTCTTCTTTGGTTTAGAGGTTGCAACAGCAGTCGGCTCTTTCTTTGATGATTTCTGACTGTTGAGGTCTTTGATCACCGTTTCAGCTTCCATGGAAGCTTCCAGGAGTTCCCCCAGGTTCTTTGATTTATTGCCGATGATCATGGAGCGGATTTTAGCTCTCATGTTGTTTCGGCAGATGTCGACTAGCGACGCTTGTGGCAGTACATCTGAGCATTTGTACGCCATTGCTTTCCACTTGTGAATGAAGTCATAAGTTGACTCATTCTCTCCCTGTTTTAGGCTGCAGAGCTGAGCCATAGTAACAGGATGATCCTCACCTTGGAAGTGGGTCAGGAAGCGTGTCTCCAGCATAGCCCAGTTCTGAATGGAGTTCTCCGGCAGAGTGGAGTACCAATCGAAGGCCGTACCTTTTAGGGTACTTGCAAAGAGGCGGATCTTGAGTGCATCTTGATCCGCGATAGCTCCCGTCAAGATCTTGAAGTGGATGACGTGCTGTCTGGCTGATCCTTTCCCCGTATATGTTTGGAGAGTAGGATGCTTGAATTTTGTGGGGAACGGGACCGAGTCCATCCATAAAGGATATGGTGGCTTGATCCCATGCTCTTTGAGTATATCCTCTTCTTTAGCTTTGGCGAGGATACTGTCTACGTCCTTTTTGGTGAGGGCGCGTGACTCATTTTCTTCTCCATTTCCCTCGTTATTGCTATGATTTGGAGGAGGCTCATTGTTCACCTGATTTTGGACGACAAGGAGAAGGTTTTCCATCAGAGTTTCAATCCTCTGCTGGCCTTGTTCCAACTGCTGGATGCGTGTGAGCGCATCATCTCGAGGTGGATTCTGAGGTGGTGGCTCAGAACTTGTAGCCAAGACGTTCATCCCTCGGGATTCGAACGAAGAAATCGTCCTGGTGACCGAGTTGGGGCTCATTCTTTTTGATGAAGAGCTTGATGAAGGATTACTCTCCTGTCCTTGGCTGGAAGGGGCAGGAGATTCTTCGGGATGTCTTTGTGTCCTGGTGATGCTACGGGTCACCGGACGTCGGACATGGATTTTTGATGCTGACCTTTGGCATCTTCTGGTTTTTCCATCCATATGGACGGCAGCAACTTGGTCGGGTCTTTCTTTTTCGACCCATTTGTGGGAGACTTGAAGTGTAGGAGGCTGGGTCCTTTGCTTCTCTAGTCTCTTTTGTCGATATGACGCACGGCGGCGTGCTCGACGAGCGATTTGAGCTTTGGTCAGCTCCGGCTGGGCTCTGACGATGAAGGATGTGCTCCCTCGGGCGCAACAGCCGAGCTTGTCTTCTTTGTGGTTGGGCAAGGACAGGATGCGGACCCGGTCCTTTGCCTGTTGCAGCGAAGCTTTAAACCTTTCGAATTCGGCCCCTGTAGAGATGAAGGGTCGAACTGAAGGAGTGTAGGCCTTGGCAGGTGCTTGTAGAGGCCTGGTGATGCATGATCTAATTTTGGGCCTGTAGGAACAAGCCGGCTCATGCTGGGTTGACTTGGGAGTCAAGTTGGAGATGGGTCTCTCCTCTTTCATGTAGGCAAGAGGGTAGAACTGGTTTTCTTTGAGTGGGGCCAGGTATGCTGGCTTGGTGGAAATTTGAGACCTTCTTTGTTTTGGGGAAGGTCTTGGAGACCAAGTCTTGGGATAGACCTGGTTGTTTGTGGGTCGAGGCTTCGCGGGGGTGCCGCGGGCTTCAGGCTTTTGGGCGCTCGCCTTTGGTGTCACGGGAGTGACACGTTGAGAGGCGATCTTCTGCTTTTTAGCAGGCGCAGCTTGTTCTTCGGGAAGTGGGAATGGTCCCAGTGTCCCAAAGAAGATAGTCCGAGGAGTTGAGGTCGACCCGGAGTTCAGAGAGTTGCCGAGGGAGTTGACGCTTCGGCAGCTGGCGGGGCGCTTGTAAGTGCGCTCGGTTTGCTTCTGTTAAAGCATGAGTTGGTGCTTGTTCTCATCGAAGATAATGGTTAAGGCTGCCATTGTTAGTTTCGAAAAAGTTCTGAAACAAGACCACATCCATTAGTAATCACAAGAATGTAATGATCATAAATGGGAATTTCTATGGTTGTCTTTTCAAATCGCTCAAGGGATATGACCCAAGCGACATGAAGAAGGCAAAAAGCCATAGATGGTACAATTGTTCTGACAGCAAGTATGGTGAGCCCAGAATGAGCGTTCCAGTGACTGCTAGAAGCAATTGTAAACCTAAATTCGACTTATCGAGAAGCAGGGCTTGCTCGAGATAAGAAGAATAAGAGGTAGGAGTTACAAATGTGCCGGTCACAGATACAGTAGACCCTGAAAGGGCGTACCAGTATTGCTATGCACAAATGTTGGAGATCGCATCCATGAGATGGGATTCTTTGTTTTGAAATGTCAGAAATGGATTCGTCAAAGAGAGCAGGTGACATTCCGATTCAAATACGGGCTCAACGATTTCCGCGAGCGCCAGTACTCAGAAGGGAAGAGACCACAATTTCTCGAATCTGAATCCAAAAAGTGACGAGTTTTTGGAGATTTTTTTTTTTTGAAATGATTTTTTTTTTTATTTTATTTTTATTTTATTTTTTTTATTTTTTAATTTTTTTTTAAATATTTTTTTTTATTTATTTTTTTATTTTATTTTTTTTTGAAAATTTTTGTTTTTTTTTTTTTAAGAGATTTTTTTTTTTGAAAATCTTTTTTTTTTATTTTTATTTTTTTTTTTTAATTTTTTTAAGATTTAAAGACGAGAGAGTACACATAAGCCTCCTAACCCGGTCTTATGAAACCTCAATTGATAGAATTGCCCCCAGGTAAGGGTAGGATTACTTAATGAACCCGTTTGGAGGACCCTTGCCTAGAACAGTCAAGCTGTCTCCACACTCTGGACAAGGCTTTTCTTGAATCAATCGTGATCAAAGAACGCAATTGGTTTAACCTTAGTGGTCTATGTCCTTCTTTATAAAAAAAAATCCCAAATAGACTCATCGAAGAGAAACGATGGCCCAAAACCTTAGTCGAACGGGCTCAACATTTCTGCAAGCACCAAAAAACGATAGGATAGGATCAAAGCTTCTCAATTTTGAATCAGAACTAAGAAAACTGATTTTTTGATTTTTTTTTTGAAATCTCTAATGAACTCATCGAAGAGAAACGATGGCCCAAAACCTTAGTCGAACGGGCTCAACATTTCTGCAAGCACCAAAGAACGATAGGATAGGATCAAAGTTTCTCAATTTTGAATTCAAACTAAGAAAACTGATTTTTTTTTTTTTTTTTTTTTTTTAATATTTTTTTTTTTTGAAATCTCTAATGAACTCATCGAAGAGAAACGATGGTCCAAAACCTTAGTCGATCGGGCTCAACATTTCTGCAAGCACCAAAGAACGATAGGATAGGATCAAGGTTTCTCAATTTTGAATCCAAACTAAGAAAACTGATTTTT
Source organism: Umbellularia californica (assembly GCA_028538565.1). Lineage (NCBI taxonomy): Eukaryota > Viridiplantae > Streptophyta > Magnoliopsida > Laurales > Lauraceae > Umbellularia > Umbellularia californica. Next base: position 58,138,627 of record JAPQWN010000002.1, on the reverse strand, counting down.
TTTTTTTTTTTGAAATCTCTAATGAACTCATCGAAGAGAAACGATGGCCCAAAACCTTAGTCGAACGGGCTCAACATTTCTGCAAGCACCAAAGAACGATAGGATAGGATCAAAGTTTCTCAATTTTGAATTCAAACTAAGAAAACTGATTTTTTTTTTTTTGAAAAGAGAAAGAATGGAAACAAACTCAAAGAAATAGAAATTTCCAAAAAATCCCATCTCATGTTTTTTTTTAGGATGCAAAATCCAACATAGGCTACCAGCTAGAAAGTAGCCAAGGAATCCGGAAAAGAAGTATAAGCATAGAGCAAAAAGTATGATATGCAAATATTTCATTTCCAAGCACCGTGTTCTCAAATGAACGAGTCCCACCGGGTGTGCCAGCTTGATGGAACGCGCTCCGAGGCGCCGTGGGGCGGCTACCGGGGTCGGCGGAACGTGGGAGTCCGTCGGGTCCGGCCCTTTCGCGCCCTGGCGGGCCCTGAAGCGTGCATCAACATTTCTTTTATGTGGGTGTGCCAGATTTTCTATTTTACTTGGAATTGCAAGTGGTAATCCGGAGATCAACCTTCGCAAGTAAAAAAGGAAATCAACTTCTTTCAAGTTTTCCATTGCACAAATATTTAAGAAAAGAGACATTTTCTTAATTTGCCGTGAAAGGCGATTTTGTTTGGCATTTATAGCCGATTTTGGCGTTTATAGCCGATTTACAATTCTTATCAATAATGAAAGACAAGAGTTGTGATTTTTGTCTCTTTAGAAAAATACAAATTACAATGAAAAGCAAGAAAAGGAAGATCTAACTTTTCAGGAGATTGTGGGGGACTCGTTCAGATTGACGGTCGCAAGCCATGTATGGGCTTCGCCATCATCCATGCAGATGAGAACAGAAGATGCTCTTGATTCGCTTGGCTTGGCTATAACCTCAGGTTTTTAGAGGACAAAGACCAAGAGAAGGTCCTATGTCCAATAAAAAGCTAAGTAGACGGGCTGAAAAGCCACGTCTAAGCCATTGGAGGCAGCAGGAGAAGGCAAGGACCTTGGGGGGGGTGCCCCCCAAGGGACTTTTGTCACCTTGTAGCGGTGGCCGGCGCAGAACTTCAGCAGAGTTTTTCTCTCTTTTTCTTTCTCTCAGATCTCTTTCTAATCTTTTTTTCTGATCCTCTGATTTTCTCCTCTTTTTTCTGATCTTCCGATCCGAATTTCAATGGAATGCTCTCCTATTTATAGGCCTTTGGTAGCCATTTAGGAGGGTTTATGAGCCTTAATGGCTTTAATGGGAGGAGTTACAAGATTTATTTCTTGATTTTGTAACTCCTTTTTCCTTGAATCTGATTGGCCGATGGAGATTAAGGGCTTTTAATCACCTTAATTACCATAATGGGAGGAGTTTCATGGTTTAAATGCCATGAATCAATTGACTTGTAACTCCCAAATGCTTGCTTCTGATTGGGCCGTCCAAAGAAATGAATTAATGACTGCAATAAAGCTAGTCAATTAACCACATTAATTGGTCGCCGAGCAGTCGAAGAGTCGCGGGCCGTGCCGTGTCTTCTGGAATTCTTCTGGCGATGATCATCGATGGATCTACATGCTGATCGACATCGGATGAACATGTAACTTCAGACATTGATAGCTAAGAGTGGGCCGGTGACATCTGTCTTGTCGATTTCACGATCGGTCGGACAGAAAGTGCACTTTCTTGGTCGACCGGTTGGCGATCTTAGAGCGATCAATGATGATTTTATGCTTTTGGAGGTTGACCCGTGATTTTGACGGATGTCAGAGGATATGAGTCAATTTCAAGCACTAAAAATCACATTTTCAGGAAACCACAGGGGCCAAAGTGCGCGAAACGCGAAAAAAGACGGAAAAAACGGGTCACCGGCGGAAAATCCGGTGACCCGGACCTCCATGGTCGCCGGCGACCATGGGCCATGGTCGCAGGGGTCTGCGACCCTGGGGGATTTTTCCCCTTCGGAGCCCGTTTTGCGGTCGTTTTGAGGTCTTTTTCGTCGCCGTTTTCTTCTGTATTTTTCTTGACATTTCTTCTCATTTATTGGCTTGATTTCCCTGTAGAAAACTTGATGAGAATCCTTGCATTTTTAGAGTGCAAAGTTTCCAATTTTCCGGGAAAGCCGAAGACTTTGTCGCGTAGAGCTGCTGATTTTCCGCCAGAAGCTGAAACTTGGTCAAACGATGTCGGAATGACCTGAAATTTGAGGTGAAGCCTCCTGAGCAATAAATAAGACCAACCATAGGCTTTTGTTTGAGTTTTGAAGCCGTTTGGGGTCCCGTCGATGCTTCACTTGATTTTGCTGCGGGGAAAATGCCGAGCTTTGATATGTGGTCAAACGATGTCCGATTGACCTGAAATTTGACGGGGAGCCTATTGGAGTCATTTTGAGACGTTCCATGGGCTCCGTTTTGGATGTCATGGTCCCGGGTTGCTCCGCCGCCGGTAGGCTTGATTTTCTCTCGGAGCATCGAAACCTGGTCAAACGTTGTCAGAATGACCTGAAATTTGACGTGCAGCCTTTTGGAAGCATGTTGAAGCCACTCATGCACTTGGTTTGATGAGTGAAGGCTTCGGTGGTTCCCGCCGCCGGGAGGCTTGATTTTGCTGCTCGAGCATTGATGGAGGGTCAAACGTTGTCGGTTTGACTTGAAATTTGGCATAGAGCCCTTTTGAGACATGCTGGAGTCATCTGTAGGCTTTGATCGAAGTTTTGACGTCTCCGATGATGTCGCCACCGGGAGCTCCCGTTTAGCTGTCGGAGAAGTGAAGTTAGGCCAAATGTTGTCGAAATGTCCCGAAACTTCATGTGTACTCTTCTCTTGGCTATCTTGAAGGATTTTGCAGTTTTTGTTTGATTCTGACAAGATTTGAATTTTTGGAGAAATTGCATTGCCTATTTATGGCAGGTTGCGACTCCATGCAGCTTTCTTGATGTTGAAGAGGCAAAGTGACATTTTTGGTGTCAACACTAACATCACAACTAACTTTAGGGTTTGCACTTCCACACCTAACTCTTCAAATTGCTAAAAAACACTAACTCCCCTCAAATTGGCCATGACCACTGATTTTCTACTCAATGCATCAGCTACGATATTTACTTTGCCTAGTTGATACTTGATTCGGAAGTCATAATCTTTGATATATTCCACCCACCGTCTTTGTCTCATATTTAGGTCCTTCTGTGAGAATAAGTATTGCAAACTCAAAATGCCCATATCTTGTTCGAAAAGCTGTTTTCTATACATCCGAGTCTCTAACTCTCAACTGATGATACCCAGACCTCAAGTCTATCTTAGAAAAATAAGTTGCTCCTTGCAATTGGTCAAACAATGCATCTATCCTTAGCAACGGGTACTTATTATTGACAGTCACTTGTTCAATCTTCTGTAGTCAATGCACATCCTCAAGCTTCCATCTTTCTTTTTCATAAATAAAACCGGCGCTCTCCAAGGTGAAACACTTGGCCTAATGAAGCCTTTGCTCTGCAATTCTTGCAGCTGAAGTTTTAATTCACCCATTTCTGCTGGAGCCATTCAAAATAGTGTAATAGAGATTGGAGCTGTCTCTAGAAGAAGCTCAATTATGAACTCAACTTCTCTGATTGGTGGTAATCCTGGCATTTCTTCTGGAAAAACATCAGGGAATTCGCATACAACGGGGATATCATCCACCCCTTCGAACTGTTTATCCTCCGTGATAAAACACAATAAATGCTTCACACCCACTATGTAGTAATCTGTTTGCTTTCAATATTGATATAAATCCTACTCTAGCTTTCTTCTTGTACCCCTGATATATCAATTTTGCATGTTCTCCTTGCAATCTGAATTTTATGGTTTTGCCAAAACAATCCATAGTAGCGTGATATGTTTCTAACCAATCCATGCCTAAGATGATATCAAAATCATGCATGTCCAGAACAATAAGATTTATTGGTAATTTAACATCTCCTAACAAGACTGGACAGTTAGGGTAATAGGTGCTACAAACAACCTACTTATCTACTGGTGTGGTGACAATCAAAATATAATCCAATTCTGTATGTGGTGTATTAATCATCTTGGCAAAAATAAGAGATAAAAACGAATGCGTAGATCCAGGATCAATTAAAATCTGGGCATCTATTCCACAGACAAGAAGTGTCACAACCCCAAACCCGGACCCTGCAGTAGCCCGACCTCGGGGGCCATGAATGGGAATTAAGTTATAATTATATTTTCTCTAAAGATCCGCGTGTGTGAGGATAACACATTCAACCACACTCTGAATATTTTGCGGAAGCTTTCGTGATGAAGCGACCCGGAGTCCGTGGCCATCGGATTCCGTGTCACACTTAACCGCTAGCATGTAGCTATATATCAAGAACCATATCAGACTGGAGTTAACCATCACAACCAAATTTAGAGTTGACAGTAACAAGATATTACATTCCCACATATGTTTAAGTTACAAATTATCAAAGTGCATTAATCAACAATCCCAAGAAAAGGCTAAGAGAAGCCATACAATAACAAACTAATAACCACTACCCACATGTAACGTAGCTCCGATGTCAAGCTCAATGTCTACATGACATAGTTGACAAAACAACTTGTAAACTCATGGCTCCACAACCAACAAAAGCATTCAGCTCGGGACAGGAAAATCTGAACCTGAGTACCAAAATAGTGGGTCAAACACGACGGTCTGGAAGGTGGATGAAAAGATAATAAATATGCTGAAGAATAAAGCATGTGATAAATCATATTATTTGATCAAAGGCTGTAAATAATTAAGACGGGTGGAAAATCATAGATATCTGACAATTCCTATATTCATATAAAACGGGTGTAAAACATGGATGTTTGACAAGGCATGCATTCATTTAAAGCATGTACAAACATGGAGATCTGACAAAACAAGTATTCATTTAAAACATCTGTAAAAGCATGAATATTTGACAAATCGGGCATTTCAAACATGTGTTCATTAAAATGTCTGTAAAAGCATGGATATTTGACAAATTGGGTATTCCTCACATTGTAAACCCAGTCCATATGCAGACCCTGCAAATTGCCCTTCTTCAGGGGAGCCACAATCATGAGGACGGGTGGCAACCACATAAAGTTAAATCCTCTATCACCGAAGTGACAAGAATATATCGGGGCGTTGATCTCGGTCACCTAAGTGAGGAGATTCAACGAAAATATACATATACATATAATAATACGGGATGGGACCGCGGTAGCAAACCGGGTATCGAGAATCACGGTAGCGAACTGGATATCGGGAACCACAGGAGCGAGCCAGGTATCGGGACGGGACCACGGTAATAAACCAGGTATCGGGATCCAAACTGCAGCTGGCAGGACGGGAGGAGGACCTCCAAGTCGGTGGATCAAACCGACAAGGTCGTCCAAGCCTAGTGGTGCCGACTCATAGGTCAAATAGCAGAAATCGGGACACGCATAAAAGTACATCAAGTGCAAGTATATAAACGGGCGGGACGGGGGTGTTTGGGCAAAGTATACCCGGCTATCAAAGTGCTAAAAATGCAAATTCAGTGCTTTCGGGAATGATAAGTGTCACGTCCCCCGAACCCGATTAGAGAATAAACCGGATCCGGGGAGTGAAATTTTGGGCCAATTAAAAATTTTGCCCTTTTTGGCCAGAGGATCGTAAGTCCGCTATGAGGATAATGTATTTGAACCTCAAATCATAAATATAAATAGCGGAATTCATACATTGATATCAACAATGGATAGTAAATCTCAATTAAATTTAAAGTTGCAAGATGAATAATTAAACCTAAACAGAAGTTAAATTAATTACAACGAACATCCCGGAAGCTAAGATCATTAAATCAAATAAAGTCAATGAAAGAAAGTTCCAACGATGAATAACAATGAATTAATAAAATCTAACGAAGTGCCCTTGTGAGTCTCTCATGTGCCTGATAATGATGACGCTACTCTACGTCATCGGCACTCCACTCACGTGTCTCCTCTGCTGGTTGGAGATCCTCTGGGATCTCCTCACCGGCCTGCTCCTCGTAGTAGTACTCACCTGAGGAGTCTGTACACCAAGGAACAAAGTCAACGACATGTTGAGCAATAGATAAGCAGGATATAATTAAACATAACATGCATCAAATGAAAGAGTAATAACTGGACATAATCAAGTGAATACAAGGAACATAACTAGGCATAAAGCATGAGTAAATAACCAACAGAACCAATATCAGGAATCCTAGCAATACTAACAAGCACCACTATCAATGTAATGCAATGCACAAGAGGGAGACTCCGTGGATGTCCAAGCCACCTCACGGGGTACCAGTAACAATCCTATCTGGACTACCGATACCAAAGTCGGGCTCCAGGGGGATCCAAGCTCCCGGTCCTGGGAATAGTAGCACGGTCCAAGCCCGCTCCCAACTATTCAACACCATGGTCGCCGTCCAAAGCCGACTGTCCACCCCGATGTCCGAGTAACCGGCCCATCAATAAACCCCAAACAGCAGCTGGCCATGATATGCAAATAATAATAAAGTGGTGTTGACACGCGGGGAAAACCAAGACAAGCAAGTCTGGTTAGCTCAACAGACGAAACATGTTCTTATGGATTATCTCATTCAAAACAATACAAAGCAAACCAACCACATGATAATCCCTTACATGCTAGCCAGTCATGTTTATCAATGCACGATACCCAGTTCCTAAGGTACACTCTAAGTCAGGTCCTTGTCCTAATTCGACAAGAGTTTATGTTTCATAATTAATTAGGTGTTTTATGCCAAGAGAGTGTACAAGGAACGATAATCAATGGATACAGTTAACAAGTCAAGGGGAGATTACAGTCCAATCCTAGCCAAGTGTTGTCATCCTTGTACCATATGTGTTTTAACGAAGTATGTGGGGAATTCGAATTAACAATGTCTATAAAAAATTCCTGGGTGTACATTCATGTTAAAAATTGATTGATTCAACTCCACACGCATTCGTTTAAACCATACATGATACACGAATACCTAGACAACCCATCGAAGCACACCAAGCCACGTGCTACGATTTCAAACCCCATCAATGGTCATGAGAGACTAGGTTCATGGTTTCCAATAGCTAAGGCCCAAACCTAAGTTAACAATCTCGTTTCCAACAAGATTATGGTCTAAATAATTAATCTCCTTAATTACCTCCTTCCCAATCTCCAATCATCGCGAGACATGAACCATTGGATTCTACGCTCCAAGAGCTTTCCAACGGTATATGGCTCGTGAAATTCCGACGTACGGTTTAAAAGTTATGGCCCATAGAAATCTGGCCTTATATATATATATAAATATCTAAATATATATATTTTTTATTATTATATTATATTGTACCGCGCCGGACTGAACTGAACGTTCAGCGTCGGACGCTCAGAACGTCTGAACGTTCTAAATGTTCACAGTGCACAAATTTTTTTTTTTTATCTTTTTATAATGCACCTGCGCCTGTTGTGGACGTCCAAAACTTCTGAACGTTCTGAAGTTCTGCAGTGCCTTTTTTTTCTTTTATTTTATTTTATTCATTTATTTACTTTCCTTTCACCCAAAATCCTTCCAAAAGTTTATCTGCACAAAACTGAGCCACCGTACTCCCCCAATAATCCATTCCATCCATCATCATTTCCACAAACATCAAATTAAAGAATTAATTACAATTAAATCAGAGGATTACCCAAAATCTATTCTAGCATATTAATCCCAAATTAATAATAGGAACAGGCTTGGAATTAGGGAAATCTAAAAGGAAAATACATCCAATCAATAGAAAACATACACACATGCTTAATTATAAAATGCAGATCTACTTGCCTCAACCAATAAGAAGATTGGAATCGGGGAATTCGAGGAGAAGCTCTCTATCACAAAACCCACAAATATAACCTGACCAAACGCAACCTAACACTCAAAGGAAAAGATTGGGATCAAGCCTAAATCTAAACCAAAGAGAATTGATTGAAAAGATGAAAGTGAGTAAAACTTAGCCAAACCAGGATCAAGAGAGAGGGAAGATCGAGAGGAAGAAGATGAGCGGCTCGGATCGCGGAAGTGATCTCTTAGGGAAGGAGTTCTGGAGCCTTGGAAAATGAGGAAGAAGAAGAATGTCTGCGGCAGTTCTCGATTGTTGTAGAGAATGAAAAGAGATTAGGTTAATCTCTTGATTAAGAAAAAAGGAGGGGAAAAGACGAGTTTGTCCTTTAAGTGGGTCCGGTATAAGAATGAATTACTAGAAGGGTTTCTGGTCGTTGGATTGTAACAAGCCAGAAGACAAAAATGATCAACGCGACGAGACCTTTCCAACGAACTAAAAATCACGGCTATATGAATTTTTCGGAAAAACGCTCAATTTTTCCTAAATTGCAAACTACCCCCTACTAGGGTCAAACAAACTCAGAATTGCACGAAACTCCATAGGCACTATTCTAATGCTAAAAGAGACTTGTTCACCATCTAAACTCAACTAAATATCTAACAAAACAATAATAATAATAATATCAAAATAAATGGGTCAACAGGCCGGCTATTAGGCCCAACTAACCCAGTAAGGTCGTGGACCTTACAATAAGTCATTAAATCATAAATCACGGGAATTGCATATTATAAATTCGGGAATAAGAGAATAATGGAACTTTCGAAATTTCGGGACAAGTATCGAGGTTCAAGATTAGTCAAGGTGCATAGTGGTCCCGTATGTCAATTTTTGTATAAACTTGGTACTCTTTGAATTTGGAGACATTCCAGGCTCCTTATGCACCTTAAAGATTTCAAAAACTTCAATGGATCTCTGTGATATGGTTTCTTTCTCAAACGGGTTTCTATAAATTTCCCCATTCTCATAGGGTTCCTAACAAACCTCTCCTAATCTTATAAACGTTTTCATTTCTGCTCCAGACACAGCCCCAGGTGAACAGTACACTTCACTCCCTGAAAGGGCTCACAAGGGTTTGGGATGGAAATCCTTTCTTTTCTCTTCATTTCAAAATTTCTGGGTGAGGTCGGTTAGTTGGCGATTAGCCGCCAATGGTTTCGGCGGTTAGCCGCTGGCTGACCGCGAGTAGCCCGACAGAGTGCAGCATATTGGAATTGTAACCGAATCTGGTTCAATTAGGCGCCAGTCACCAGGCGGCTAGCCGACAGGTGACCGTTAACTGACTGCCCCCTTCAGAATAGAAAAGTAGCTCTCTGGAATTATGATCGAACCTGGTTCAGTTAGCCACCAGTCACCAGCGGCTAGCAAACAGGTGACCACTAGCTAACCGCCCAGCAACAGGAAATTCACATTGAGTTTAGATCCAAGCCTTTTCTTCCTCCAATCAGTTTTCTTCATTTCCTATTCACTTCCCTGCAATAAAATGAGCTGAAAAGCTTCTCCAATTCATCATTCAACACTTCCCCCATCAAAAATTCTATAAACATTAATCCAATCACCTCTTCTTCACCCCATTCAACCATAAGAGAAAGAGGAAAGATCACCAAATCACAAGGATTCACTTATATCAAGAACAAGTACTAAATGAAAAGCCATAAATGCAAACATTTCTAAGTGATAAACAATAAACAAAAATCATTCATGTGCATTTATTTCAAAACCAATGCAAGTCAAGAATGAATAGTAAAATCATTCATATTTCTCATAAAACCATTTAATACTAAAAATACCAATTCATCCACTTGCATTGGCCTCCAAGATAGCTAAACAAGCTCCTAAGCTCACTCCCAAGCCAAAGATCTCCAAGCTATACAAAAACCCCCAAAAAGCAACCCAAAAGAACCCTAAAAATGGTAACTCATCAAAGAGAAGGAATGGGTTCAAACAAGGTAAGAAATAGGACCTAGGGGAAAGCCATTACTCAACAATAGAAGATGGAAAGAGATCCTTATCTCTAGGGCCATTAATCAACCAGAAGGATCTTGAAATAGGGGCTGACCAGCTGAGATTTGTACAAGGATGATGTCCATGGAGAGCTAGAAGGATGGAGGAGAAGAAGTTGAGCTCAAATCTCCATTTAGCAAGGTTTGGAGGTGGATTTTGTGAGAGGGAGCAAGCAGAAGAAGATAAAAGGGCAGAATGCCCTAAGGAGCTGGAGCTCCTCTCCTAAGAGTGCTGGAATGAATGGGGAAGAAGGGAGAGGGGTGGTCCATTTATAAAAGGGCAGGTGTGGGTTCCACCATCACTTAAACTTGTAGGGATAAAAACATCAATTTCTGTGCCCCGGATGCGACCGATGAAGAAGATAAAAATGTTTCTCATAAAATCTAGTTTTCAAAAAGTATAATTTTGGCATGGTTCTGAGATCACGAGATTTGGGTCCAGATTTTGTGAAAAGACCCATTTTGTCCCCAAGGCTAGAAAAACTGATTTTCGGAGCTTCGAATGGGTATAGGGTGAACACGAAAGTTATAGGGAATGACAATATTAGTCAAACAAGGCCGAAATGGGAATTTTTGGGAATCACGAAGAACCTCTCCAAGTTGATCATGTAAAACAAGTAGGACCCTACGGTCACTGTATAGGTCCTCTGGCTCTCAAAACTCCCCAAAACTAATGAAAAATCATTCTAGTTCACAAACTCGACTAAACAAACGCTAATCCCACTTCGAGAAAATAATCGACAATTAAAATAACATTAATCCCAGAAATTACGGGTCGGGGTCTCACATCCTCCAACACCCCCCCCCCCCCCCCCCCCCCCCCCCCCCCTCTGGAACATTTGGTCTTCCAAATAAACTAAACAAACCCAAAAACAAGTGGGGACATGAATCCCACACTTTGAAAACAAAACCTCAGACGGATACTCCAAATTGGTCCTCTCGGAAGCGCCTGAACTTGCTGAGTCATCCTCATTGTAGAACTCTTCGGCTAACTGTCAACATTCATTAAACATTTTCCCACTGACTCAAATCTGTTACTGCTCTGTCAATTTGACTGCTCAAGAAATTTGCCAACTCTGACTCTTTCTAAGTCTCACCAAATCCCTCGCTTCTAGCCGCCATGACAAAGAAAACTCTTAAAACAATTTTGTCAACTTCATCACAACTGTCAAAGCTAGGGTCTTATATCAAATGCACCATCTTCAAGGTGAACTCTTGCTAGCTCTAACTCTTTCTGCTCGTTGCCCTCGATCCTCTGCACAATAGTCGGCCTCTGACACTGTCGTCCTTGTCCCTTCGTCATTCTTCAGCATTAGAAGCTCCGCATTCACTATTACAACTGTCCTGCCAAATCTGTTTACTTCAACAAAACCCGAAATAATTGACTTCCTTCTCCATGAATCTGTACGTTGTAGTCCGAAGTTCCTCCTGTTAATAAAATCCACAAAATCTTCATTGTCAGGCAATCAAGCAGAGATCCTTTCTGCAGTCAACCCTTTCACTAGCTACTGAAATCTAACTCCCAATGCTTCTAGCCACACAAACGGCGCATCATGTTGGGTCTACTTCCCTACATGGCTGTACTTGTTGAAAATTCCCGAATAGTTCTCTGACAAAATGTCACGTCCCCCGAACCCAATTAGAGGAATAACCGGATCTGGGATATGACTAATTAAAAATTTTGTCCTTTAGGCCCAAGGATCGTAGGTTCGCTGTCAGGATATAATATTTCAAGCCTCAAGCATAATTAAATTTACGGAATTCATAAAATCTTAGGCATATGGAATATCGACAATGGAATGATGAATCTCATTAAATATTAAATTGTTAGAAGGAATAAATAAAACTACACAAAGTATTAAATTATTACAATAGCCAACCCGAAAATCAAGGCCATTTTAAACAATAGAATGAAGTCTATAAAATGAAAGGTCCAACGAGAACTAATAAAGAATGAATAAAATCTAAGTGAAGACCCAATGAATCTCTCTCGTGCCGGAATCGATGATGCTACTCTACGTCATCGGCACACCACTCCCGTTCCTCCTCAGCTGGTTGGAGATCCTCTGGGAACTCCTCACCTACCTGTTCATCATAGTAGTCAACTGGGGTGTCTACACACCAAGGAATAGAGTCAACGACATGTTGAGCAATAGATAAGCAAAGTATAACTAGCATGGTATGCATCAAGTATAGAATAATGACAAGTGTAACATCATGTGAATACAAGGAAAATAGAGCTAGGCACAAAGCATGAATAATAATAGTGTGAGACAATGACAGAAATCCTAACATCATCTAGCAATAACCATTATTCAACAATGCAATGCAAGAAACAAGAGGGAGACTCCGAAGATGTCCAAGCCATCTCCCGGGAAATCAGTGACAATTTAGACCACACTACTGATACCAAAGTCCGGCTCCAGTGGGATCCTAGCTCCCGGTCCTGGGAATAGCAGCACGGTCCTACCCCGCTCCCAGCTATTCAACACCATGGACGCTGTCCAAAGCCGACTGCCCACCCCGATGTCCGAGTAACCGGCCCATCAGTAAACCCCAATCTACAAATGGCCATGATATGCAATAAAACAAAGTGGTGTTGACACAAGAATAGACCAAGACAAGCAAGTCTGGCCAGCTCAATGCACACGATACGATCATAGGGATTATCTCATTCAAAGACAATACAAGACAAGTTAAACACCTGATAATCCCTTCCATACTAGCCAATCCCGTTTATCAATACATGACACAAGGTTCCTACGATACACTCTAAGTCAGGTCCATATCCTAGTTCTACAAGAATTTATATTTCATACTTAATTAAGTGTTTTATGCCAAGAGAGTATACAATGAATAATATCAACGGATAGAATTCATAAGTCAAGGAGGAATTACAATCCAAACCTAGGCAAGTGGTGTCATCCCTGTATCCCACATGTTCTAGCGGAGTACGTTTGGAAATTGGATCAATGATGCTTCTAGGAAAATTCCTTGGTGTACAATAATGTTAAGCATCTATTGGAACAATTCCATACGCATTCGGTTAAACCATGTGTAGTACATGAATACCTAGACAACCCATCGAAGCACACCAAGCCACGTGCTACGATTTTAATCCCATTAGTGGTCAAATGAGAGTAGGTTCATGGTTTCCAATATCTAATGCCCAAACCTAAGCTATTAGTCTCGTTTCCAATAAAACATGAACTGAAACAATAATCTGAGTATTTACATCACTTTCTGACCTCCGATCGTGATGAAACTAGAACCATTGGATTCTACATCTCGAGAGCTTTCCAACGGTATTGTACGTGCCTAAAGATTACGGACTTGGTGTAGAAGATGGTAAGAGTTCACTGAGAAGCTATTTAGCTGAACGGGAACGTCTCTGATGATCCGGAATCTGAAAAGGGAAGAGAAAGCAGAGGTCAGAGCCTGAGGCTACTGTCAGCCAAAGGCACTCCGACGCCTGAGTTAGTGCAGTCACCGAACTAGGGTGAAGTGAGGTAGAAGATATGAGAGAAAACAACAAGATGAAGATTGTCTTATTGCATACCTTTTATGGGGTCACCATGCAGGTATATATAGGAGAGAGTAGAAGGTTCCATAGTGGAGGTAGGTGGGGATACTTGTCCCATCAGCCCACTCCTAGGACCGTTGGTAGGTGAGGATACTTGACCCATCGGACGTCCCCCCAAACCCCTCACATAAATGTGGACGTGATAGGGAAGCCCCCTTATCAACATCTAGCAGTCACCCTGTGTTAGGGGGTCTTTATAATGTAGCCGTCCTATCTCATAATGGAGATTTAGGAGGACGATGCCCATCTCGGTCAAGTAGACCAAGATGGAAATTACCGAGATCAAGCATTAGTACCGAGGCGCTCGGGGCAGGGCCCGTAATGAACGAGGCTGGTACTTGACCGAATCTAACTACAGCTCGGTGCCAGTTTGGCATTTTTGCCGAACTGGGTTAATTGAGGCCGGTATAACCCCTAATTGGTATTTCAGTGTCAAAGTAGGAGATTACCTCGGTTCTACACAAACACTCCACACAATTGCCCCCTAGCTGTCGATCTCATCAGCTCGGGATTGAGGTCGGGAGCTGGAGACGTGGAAGCTCATATGAGTACCGAGCTAGCACACTTTTGTAATCGGCCGCAGGTGTCGCGGTCTTCATCATGACTTCATTTAAGAGTTCTGTCCATCCGTCGCCAGCCTGTCTGCCAGGAAGCGCCAAAATCGTTGCGCCTGCCCGAGACAATTAATTACTCTTACGGCTTTTATTGCGGAAACCGCCATGATCTTGACGCGTGGCGTCAACTGGCTTGCAGTACGGAATACCGAAGCGAGTGCGCGCCTTTCGAGGCGGTGTGATGAGGGCGTGCTTTCGGTTTCCGAGGAGTCATCCTGCTGCCTTATAAAAGCAGTATTCCTCCTCTTCCTTCATCACTTTGCCATTCTGATTCTGGGGGAGACTCTGTTCGTGCGATTTTCAGACCATCTCTGTCTCTTCCCTACTTTTCAGTCCTTCTGCGTCTAGTTTTCTGTAAGTCCTCTTTTCCCTTATCTTTCCCTTTGAGCACCTCTCTTCCAGTTTCTTCCTTCAGTTAGGGCTTTCCTTTCGTCACCCATCTTACCGTTCTGAAAACATGGGAAAAGGGGTTTACCGTTGTCTAGCGATACCCCTGCGGCCATATTTAGGTTTAGAGAGACCTACAGCATCCCGGACAACGTCCAGGTTAGGCTGGACGACCCAGAGGATCCGTTTGACGGCTACGTCTACCGAGACGGGGCGATGCCCTTCCCACTGGTCTCGGTGGTCGAAGGGGGAGTGAGGTTCCCCGTCCATCCATTGCTCAGGTGATGTCTGGCGACGTGGCAGCTTGCCCCCTGTCAATTAATGCCAAATAGCTATAAAATCATAATGGGGATGGTGGCGTTGAATAGGCTTCTAGGCATCCACCTCGGTGTCCATGACATCGAGGAAGCGTATGACATTAGCAAGTCCACCGAGGAGGTCGACGACTGTTATTATCTCCGGAGCAAACCGAAAATGGTCTCCTTCGTCACTGCCTTGGAGGACTCAATGCGCCACGCCGGGACCGACAGGTTGTTTGTTACCGGCAACTAGGAGTTCGGTGCACAAGAAGCCGAGGCAGAGAGGAGGTACCGGGTACCTCGTCACTCTGGGCGCCTCCCAAGTAAAACACCGAGCTCAAAATAGCTTGATTTTTCATCCTGTTATCTTCCTGCCGAACTGACATACGCTAATCTGTTTTGTGCAGGCCTTGGTGAATGGAGACAGGCAGCGATTCGTGACGGCTGGAAGAAGAACGGAGGTTGGTTTGACAAAATCCAACGCTACCAGGGGCATAAAGGTAGGGCTGCCTGGTGTCTCATAGGGTACCTGCCGAGGTACAAACATTACAGCAAAAGGCGAGGGGTCGAGAACATTGAGGTCGGGCCTAGCTACGCGCCAGAGGCGGTTGGGCAGGAGCGACCGATTTCACCGATTACCGATCCGGACGAAGAGACTGAGGAGCACCAGCCCGGCTCTGAGATGGAGGGAGATCGCCAAAATTATCCCACCACCAACCTCCGGGAGAAGCTCCTAGGCAAGCGGGCCTCCTCGTCTTCGAGGTCTGCTGGTTCTTCTTCTAGGGATGCCCATAAGGCACCCCCTTCTGACTCCTCCCGAGATGATCCGACGGTGGTGAGGGAGGAGAGGCAGATGAAGAAGGCGAGGGCCGAAATGCCACGCCAGGCCAGACATCGGAAGGAGAGGGCTTCCCGGTCAAATCCGGCGGAGGAGAGGACGGAGTCGCGTCAGCGACTGGAGGTGGAGGAGGAGCCGCGGGAGGAGGAACAGCCTCTGGTCCGCCGAGAGAGGCAGGAGAGGGCGCCGGCAAGGCCCAGGGGAGAGGGCTCATCTTGGCAAGAACCTCTCCAGCCTTCGGTGCCTCGTGACCCCTCGGAGGAGCCGTGGAGGCCGCCCTTTCTTCTCGGGCCGCAGACCCCGCTAACTATAGGACACCGTTTGCTAGGTTGCCCGGCAGTGGCAGCCGTGTTGGCCGAGGCATGTGCACTTCCGGCTGATATGGACCGGTTCAGGAGGATGGAGGAGGGCGCACTTCATCAAGCCAACCTTTCATCGGCCCTGATGGTGAGCAATATAGAGTTTTATTCAATTTTTGCAATTTGTATGATGCTAACCTTTGTTTCTGCTATTTAGATCGTGCAGAGATCTGTAGTGGCCCTGGAAAAAACCCGCCAGAGCCGTGCTGCGATCCAATCTCTGCAGGCTGAAAAACAGAAGCTCGCAGCAGCTCTGGAAGGGAGTTCGGAGGAGCTGAGGAGGTCTCAGGAAGTGTGCGCCAAGTTGAACACAGAAAACGAGGCTGCCATGGAAGAGATCACCAAGAAAAGCGCCGAGAACTATGGGCTCTAGAATGCGGCATACAAGATGGAGAAGAGGGCCAAGGAGATGGAGACCGAGATGGAGGCCCTGAGGAAGGGAAAAACCGAGGTCGAAGCTCTGCTTAAAGCTGAGCAGGAAGCCTCAGTCAAACTGAGGGCTGAGCTCGAGGCTTCCCGGCAGGCAGAGATCGAGGTTTCCTTCCGGAAGGGGATGGCACAGGTGACCAATGATTATGAGGAGCAACTCGTTCCGCTGGGAGAGGAGCTTTTCGAAATGGGATGTCTGGTAGTGCTGAAAGAAATGGGGGTTCCCGAGGATCACCCCATCCATCAAGACCTGCCTAAGCTTCCTCACGCCGAGCCCGAATCCCCAGCCCCTTCGTTCTCCGAGGCCCCTCCTGACCATCCTGTTGACGAGCCACAAGCTTCGGAGACTCTCCAAGTTCCCACTACCGAGACCACCACTGTCGATCTTGCGCCCGATGTCACGGAGGCCCCTCTTGCTTCGACTGCTGATGGTGAAGATGTGTCTATCATTGAGATAGATCAGCTGTCATGATGTTTTTCTCTTTTCTTTTCTTGTGCCCGCTTGGGGAGATGTATGTAATTCTTTTTTGGTAAAAATGAAACCTTCATTGTATATGTTTTTGACTGAATGGAACTCCAATCTTTATACAGTGTGGTGAATGTTTTTCCCTTTCAACTTTTCCTGCTCTTTTTACACGTTTGGTTCCATAACCAAGATAAATAACAGGAAACAAGAAAAAGTAAGATAAGTAAAAGAGCTCGGTCCACCTGCCGGACTCAACGTATCATGTTAGTAGCCTGAAGAGCCGATCCCGTGACCGAGCTGTGAGCAAGTACCGAGTTCCATGACTTGGCTATTTTTCGAGAGTAGGAGACAGTTTCAGGAAGTAAAAACATATTATAAAAAGAATCAGTTTATTAACTTCCGAAACATGATTACATCTCAGAAATAAAATTTCTTGAGGTGCGTAGCATTCCATGGACGTGGCAGTTCTCCACCTTCCATGTCCTCTAGTCTGTATGCAGACCGCCCAGCTACCGAAGTCACTTTGAATGGTCCATGCCAGTTTGGTGCAAATTTTCCTTCGCTGGGATTTTTGTCTGCTGGGAGTGTCTTTTTCAAGACCAGCTCTCCAGGTGAGAACTTTCTTTCTTTGACCTTTAGATTGTAACCCCTGGTCAACTGTTGTTGATAAGAGGCGAGGCGAATGGCTGCTGATTCCCTTCGCTCTTCAGCTAAGTCGAGCTCCGTGGCGAGGTTCATATCGTTTCGGCCTTGATCAAATAGCTCCGACCTGAAGGTCGATAGGCCGACCTCAAGTGGAATCACGGCTTCCATCCCGTAAGCTAGGGAGAAGGGCGTAACCGAGGTCGAGCGTCTCGGGGTGGTCCTGTACGCCCAGAGGACGCTTGGAAGTTCCTCGACCCATCCCCCTTTGGCTCGATCTAGTCTTTTTTTGAGTCCGTCAAGCACTACCTTGTTGGAAATTTCAACTTGTCCATTGCTCTGGGGGTAAGCTGGGGTAGAATAGTAGTTTCTGATGCCAAGGTCTTGACAGAAGCTTTTGAAGAAATTGGAGTCGAACTGGGTTCCGTTATCCGTAACCAAGGCTCGAGGCACTCCGAATCTAGTCACGACGTTCCTCCATACGAAGTTTTTGGTGTCCTTTTCGGTAATGGAGGACAACGCTTCAGCTTCTATGCACTTGGTAAAATAGTCGGTAGCTACTATTAACCATCTTTTGTTCCCTGGAGCTCGGTGGAGAGGTCCTACCAAGTCCAGTCCCCATTGGGCGAAGGGCCACGGGCTGGAAAGAGGACTTAGGTCATGTGCGGGCTAATGGAGAGAGTGAGAGAACCTCTGACACTTCTCACACTTCCTGGCATAGACCTGTGCGTCCTTTTGCATATAGGGCCACCAGTACCCCTGGCTGATAGCTCGGTAAGCTAGTGACCGACCTCCGATGTGGCTGCCACAGATCCCTTCGTGGATTTCATAAACAAAGTCCTCGACTTTACTTGGGTGAACGCACTGGAGGTAGGGGCCATTGTAGGACTTTTTGTAGAGCTTGTCATCCGGAGAGAGCCAGAATCGGGCTGCCTTTAGCCTGATTTTGTGAGCCTGGTTCTTGTCCTTGGGAAGCTGGTCATTTTTGAGAAAGGAGATAAGTTCATCCATCCAGCTCGGGCCGAGATCAATGCACATGATCTGCCGAGGTGGTTGGAGTTCTATACTGGGTCTGTCTAGTGCTTCCACTTCGACAGTTCTCTTTCTTCCTGCCTCAACAGCAGAGGCCAGGTTTGCAAGTGCATCGGCGTGAGAAATGGAATCTCTGCCGATCTGCCTAACTTCAGCCTTTTGGAACTGAGATAGCAGTTGCTTGGCGTGGGCTAGGTAGGCCGCCATCCTGTCGTCACGGGCCTGGTAATCTCCATTGAGTTAGCTTATGACCAGCTGTGAATCGCTGAAGATGACCAGTTGTTGTGCCCCCAGAATCTTTGTGCTGCCCAGCCCTGCAATTAGTGCTTCATACTCAGCTTCATTATTAGATGCTTTGAAGTCAAGAGTCAGGGCTTGCTCAATGACGAGGCCCTCCGGAGACTAGAGGACGATGCCAGCGCCAGCCCTTCTGGAGGTTGAGGATCCATCCATGAAGACCTTCCAAGATGAGTTGAGGAACTGTTTCCAAGACTGCTTCTGCTCTGTCTCGGCCTTGGTGGTGGGCTCTGCCTCCTTGCCCCCCAGTTCGGTTCCGAGAAGGTTCGGTGCCGAACTAGGAGATGTGAATTCCACAATAAAGTCTGCCAGGACCTGGGCTTTGATGGCCGTCCGGGGCTAATATTGGATATCATATTGCCCGAGTTCAACAGCCCATTTAGACACTCTTCCTGAAAAGTCGGCTCTCCTGAAGAGAGACTTAAGTGGGTGTTCTATTACAACCACTATGGAATATGTCAGGAAGTAGTGGGAGAGCTTGCGGGACGCACTGACGAGTGCAAATGCGAGCTTCTCCAGTGGAAGGTATCTCGTTTCGAAATCCAGTAGGATCTTGCTTGTGTAGTAGATGGGCTTTTGTTGCCTGTCATCTTCTCTTATGAGAATAGAGCTGACGGCGTGGTCCGAAACTGCCAGATATAGATATAAGACCTCACCCCGTGTCGGGGTGGAAAGCAGGGGAGGGGAGGAGAGGTATACTTTGAGCTCCTGGAGGGCATCTTCGCACTCCGGGGTCCATTGGAATCCGGAGCTCTTTTTCAAGAGTTGGAAGAAGGGACGACATTTATCTGAGGCTCGACTGATGAAGCGGCTCAGTGCTGCTGCCATCCCGGAAAGTCTCTGAATCTATTTTGCCGAGGTCGGACTCTGCAGGGCCCTAATTGCCGAAATCTGATCGGGATTGGCCTCTATCCCCCGCCTAGTAACCAGGCTACCCAGGAACTTGCCCGAGCCGACGCCAAATGCACATTTGGAGGCGTTCAGCTTGAGCCGGTATTGTTTGAGGACGGAGAAGGTTTGATGTAAGTCAGTCAAGTGGTCCTGCGACCTTTTGGACTTAACGACCATGTCATCGATATAAACCTCGATCGTCCTGCCGAGCTGGTCCTAAAACATCTTGGTCACCAGCCTCTGGTAAGTCGCGCTGGCGTTTTTCAACCCGAAGGGCATTACTTTGTAACAGTAGGTGCCCCTGGGTGTTATGAACGCAGTCTTTTCTTGATCAGGCGCATACATCGGGATTTGATGGTAACCTCGGTAGGCATCGAGGAAACTCATTCTATCATGCCCGGCAGTGGCGTCGATCAGCTGGTCTATCTTTGGAAGGGGGAAGCTGTCTTTAGGACAGGCTTTGTTAAGATCGGTGAAGTCTACGCAGACCCTCCAGCTCCCATCCTTCTTTTTCACCACAACTGTGTTGGCTAACCACACAGGGTAGTGGACCTCTCTGATAGCTTCAGCTTCTAATAATTTTTTGACTTCCTTGGTCACAGCCTCTGCTTGTTGGGTGCCCGTCCTGTGTGTCTTTTGGACAACGAGTTTATGCTTGGGATCTGCATTGAGCTTGTGGCTTATGACCTCAGGGTTGATGCCAGGCATTTCATATGGGGTCCAAGCGAAGACCTCTCTACTCTGTAATAGGAAGTCGAGCATCTGGGTCCTTTCCTCGCCTGCAAGCTGGCTACCGAGCAGAAAGAACCTTTCCGGATCGTTGGAATCGACCCTGACCTCAGTGAGGCCTTCAACGCTCTTTTGTTCGGGAGCTCGGCCAACAGCGTCGAGCTCAGCCTCGAGCTCGGTCATATGGACTTGGTGCGGCTCTGCGTCTCCGGGGACCACGGCCATGAGACATTCCTTGGCCATTTCTTGGTCACCGCGGACAATGATAACTTCAAAACCCCCGTTCTCATTCTGTAACGGGAACTTGAGCTTTTGGTGATGGGTTGAGGGCACAGCCTCCATATTGTGAAGCCAGGTTCTGCCCATGATGGCATTGTATGGAGATTGTGCATCTACCACCAGGAAATCTGCCGTAGTGGGAGCTCCTCCTACCTCAACTTTCAGGGAGATCTTCCCTTTGGGATACACTGTCTTGGAGCTGAATCCCACCAAAGGGGTGCGAGCTTCCTGCAGATCCTCCTCTTTAAGACCCATCTTTTTGAAGCAGTGAAAATAGAGGATTTCTGAGGAGCTCCCGGGGTCCACTAGGATCCTTTTGACGTTGAAGTTTTGTAACCTCATAGTCAGAAGAAGAGGATCATTATGGGGTAGCTGGACCCCGGCCAAATCTTTGTCTGAGAACCAAATCTTTGGTCTCTCTATGCGGGCCTTCTTTGCCGAGGGACCGAGCTCGGCAGCCATAATCTGTTTAGCGTACTGGGCTCTCCTGGCCTCGGCTCGGGCCCGATCACTGCCGCTAGGGGCGGGGGCCAAGTGGATGACGTCGATGGTCCCTATAGGCTCATCGCTGTCGCGATCGTCGTGATGGCGCTGCTGAGCATGATTCACTCTGCCTTCTTCTTTGACATGATCTCGGAGATGCCCGTCTTTCACGAGCCTTTCGAGGTGCGCCTTGAAGGCATGGCAATCCTCGGTTCTGTGCCCTCTATCTTTGTGGTAGGCACAGAACTTGCTCTGATCACGGGAGGCGGCATCACTTTTCATAGGCTGGGGCCATTTAAAGAAGGGCTGGGCTAGGATCTTGCCGAGGAGCTTATAGATAGGCTCCTTGAAGATGGTGTTGACGGCTCTATAAGAATCGCCACTCGATTTCGGCCTCGCGCTGCCTCCAGAGGTGGGGGCAGAACGTATTGCCGAGCTGGATGGCTCTTTATTTCGATCCGCCTCTTTCTTAGCAAGCCTCCTTTCTTTTCTCGAAGGACGGCCCTCCGGACGGCTCTCCTGCCAAACACTATGGCTCTTCCGAGCTCGGATTTCATCCTCCTCTTGCTCAACGTACTGGTTTACTCGGGCCATGAGTGCCTTTACCGAAACCGTGGGATGACGCACCAATTTCTTCCGAAGCTCATTGCCTGGTAGCAAAGCTTGTTGGAAGGCCGTGCAGCTACCTCGTCGTTGGAATTTTCTATTACGTTGTAGATGGTCCAGAACCTTTTGGCGAATCGGGTGATATTCTCGGTCGGCCTCATCTTGATAGAGATCAGGTCGGCGTCAGTCTTCGATGACCCGGTGTGCTTGAAACTTCTCGACGAAGGAGTTTTGGAGCTGTCGCCAGCTCGAAATCGATCCCTCGGAGAGTGTACAGAACCACCGAAGCGGGAGGTCACCCAAGCTGGAGGAGAAAACCTTGCAATCGAGGTTGCCGTCGCCGCTGAATACCGACATCTTCTGGGTGAAGTGTCGGAGATGAGCTTCGGGGTCTGACGTCCCGTCATAGAGATTGAAGCGCGGGACGTTGAATTTATCAGGGAGAGGATGATCTCTGATTTCCCGAGTAAATGGAGATGTTCCGTGGATGTCACTATGCCTGGTGGCCAACCGACCTCGAGCAAGGCCGACGTGCTCCAGGTTCTGCTGCACGGCCAGCTTAATTTGCTGATCAATATAGTCGGCCATGTCGGGGTCAGCCCCGGTCTCCCGCCTTTGTCCCTGGCACCGCTGCTGGTCGGCGCTGGCGTTGGTGTTACTCGAGCCCTCTTCGCGAGCTCGGGCACGCCTTTCGTTCAGTTGATGCCTTAGGTCTGGCTGACCCCCAGAATCTCGCCGAGCCTGCTGCCGAGGTGGAGGCGTGTGAGAGGCTTTGGGCAGGGTTCCGTCCTTTGTCTCAAGCTGTCGCTGAAGTTGGAGGATCTGCTCCTTCTGTTCTTCAATAACGAGGTTTTGAGCCTTGATTGCTTCAGCTTGGGCCTCGACATCTTCCTCTAGGGCCATGTCGTCGTCACCCTCATCACCGAGGTGGACGTGGTCCTCTTCAATGTGGTCCTCGTTTTGAGACCAATGAGGATGAGACCGGACAGGAGCCCTACCTCGTTGGGACTGTTCCTGAGGAGGAAAGTCCTTACGAGGTGACTCGGTGAAAACAACCTCCAGACACGGACGCTCTGCCTGAGAGGTTGTCGGCCGGGCCCGTTCTGTTATAGGACCGTGCCGAGGAGATGCCGCTGCATCTCTTGATGATGAGTGTGTCACCGTAACGGGTGATCCTACACTACAAATACCGGGCTCTCCACCCACTCTTCTCGACTGAGGGTTGGGTGGTGTTTGCCTGGTATCTCTTTGTTGGCTTGTTACCAATGCTCCTGCCTGGTTCGTCACCAGTGGAGGCGGCAAGAGAGGCAGGAATGTCTCTGGTTGCTTGAACCTGGACGGTCCAGCAACGCTCTTTACTTTTCGGAAACTAGATATTTCAGTGATCATTTCTTCCTTCTTCGTCGATTTCATCCGAGATCCCGAGAGTGGTGATTTCAACCTCCAAAGACTTCCTAGTGGTGGAGCCCACACCTAACTTGTATATAAGGAGACCCTTCTCTTCCATTTCCCTTTTTCCAGCACAAGCACAACTAAAGCTAGGGTTTCCACCTCTTTCCTTCTTCTCCTTGCTACTCCACCACCAAATCACCACCCACCTTGCATCTTTTGAGAAATGGAAGTCATCACCTTTTTCCTCTCTTCTAGAGCTCTCCAGTGATACAACTTTTGAAGGGAGACCTCCATTCTAAGATCTTCTTTGAGCTAGTCTTGCCATTTGAAGAGTTTCCTAGTAAGTTTTTCTCCTAATCTCTTGATATTGTGTTCTCCTAGTTATAGAGGAGCTCCATCTTCATTATTATGAGTTTCTTCTTCCTCATTCCTTGTTTGACCCATTTTAAGGTTTTGTTTTGGTGGTTTTGCTTGTAGCTTGGACCTTTAGCTTGGAGAGCTTGTTTAGAGCTTGGATTTCTTGTTAGAGACTCTAAGGCAAGTGGATGAATGGATATTTTGAGCTTTGTATAGTTTTATGAAAATGTGGATGATATTGCTATTTCATTTTTATATGCTCTTGCCTTGCATTAATTTTGAAATAAATGCACCTATGAGTCTTGTTAGTTTGCAAAACTTTTGGAAAAGAACATCATTTATAGTTCTCCATTTATTGTTTATGCCTAGCTCAATGAATGCTTATGATGGTTGGACTTTTCTCTTCTTTCTCTTGGTAGTTGAATGTGTTGTAAAAGAGGAGATTGAGTTGATTGATGATGGAAGTTGTTGGTGTATCTAATGGGGTCGATAGAGGTCCTGAACTCCTCAATTTGATGAAGAAATGGGGCTTAAAGAGGAGTTGTAAGAAGAGAAGAAGGGCAAAGCAGAGCTGTCCCGGAACTGGTTCTGGACAGTTCGCTTGAGCGAACTGCCCAGATAAGGGCTCGTCCCATTCCAGAGAGTTGTTCGGTCCGCTCGAGCGAACTCTCCCAGCAGCCCATCCAGAGAGTTGCTAGCTCGAGTGAACTAATTGTTCGCTCGAGCCAGCCTGAACTGGGCAGGTCCGCTCGAGCGAACCCTCCCATAAAACATTCCAGAGACTCCTCCGCTTGAGCGAACTGTAATGTCCGCTCGAGTGATGGGTGCTGTTGCACAGGGGACATGTTTGGAGCTGAAGTAAAACAACTATATGATTGTGCGAGGTTTATTGGGAGCCCTGTTGTGTCGGAAGATTTATTAAAAGGATGTGTGAAGCCGGATGAGAAAGAAACCATAATCACAAGGATTTTATTGGAGTTTTGGAAACTTCCAAGTATATAAGGAACCCGGAATGTCTTCAAATTCAAAGAGTACCAAGTTATTTTTAAGATAGACATAAGGGATCCCTATTCACCTTGAATTAGTCTTTAACCTTGATACTTGCCCGATATCTCGAAGGTTTGTTTCAACTTTTATTCCCGAAATTTCTGGTTTATGATATATCAATCCCGAAAGCATTAAAAGTGTACATGTACTGTTTTACTAGTCCCGAAATGCATGCCCGACATGATATGATATTTGTGCCTTGAGCACCCCATTCACCCGTTTATATAATTTCATCAATGTGTTTTATACATGCCCGATTTCTTGCATATGACCTATGAGTCGGCACCACTAAGCTTGGACGACCTTGTTGGTTTGATCCACCGACTAGGAAGTTCCCCTCCCGTCCCGCCAGCTGCAGCATGGATCCCGATACCCGGTTTATTAACCGTGGTCCCGTCCCGATACCCGGCTCGCTCCCATGGTTCCCAATATCCGGTTCGCTACCGTGATTCCCGATACCCGGTTTGCTACCGTGGTCCCGTCCCGTATTATTATTATATGTATATGTGAATTTGGTTGCACTTCCTCACTTCGGTGATTGAGGTCAACGCCCCGATAGACTCTTGTCACTTCAGTGATAGAAGATTTAGCTTTATGTGGATGCCATCTCGTTGTTTCCCGTTCTTTGGTACCTTTACTCGTTTTACAGTACATACATGTTTTTGAATAAATGATTTATCTTTTCATGAAAATCTTTGTGTATACAGATTCGAATGCTTTCAAAGGTAATTTCATTTATTATCATATCTTTTCACCCGCCTGCCAAACCGTCATATTTGACCCATTTTTGGTACTCAGGTCCCAATGTTGACTATCCCGAGGAGGAGCGTGAGGAGGCGGTCGGAGAACCGCAACAGCCAGTAAAGTGGCACGCCGATGATGTTGTCTAAACATCCAGTTGCCTCGAGAGATACGAAACATTTTGGGGGAATGTTTAAACTATATTTTTAGTGGTTATTGTTTTGTTTTATTGGCCTTTGTTGGCCTCTAATTTTTGGGATTGTAATTAAATGTTATATGTTCAAACTTTAACAGTACTTTTGAGTTACGCTATAGAACATTGCTCATTCTGATACTTGTTACTCAAATACACTCAGTCTCATGTTATATGGAAATGATTTACATGCTTGATTTGCCATACGCTTCCGCAATTATACAAATGTTCATGTTGTTGTGAAATCCTCACCGCGGACTCTTGTGGTAAATCACGTGCACGAGTAATGTGTGTTCTTTATTATCCCGTGTGCGTTGGGCATTAACCATACCTTTTATTATTTATCCACTTAATGAGTCCTGATCCCGGAGTAGGACCATAAACCCGGTCCGGGGTCGCGACACCCACTTTCTGTATTACCTCCAACATCTGAGCTTGGAACACAGCCTGATCCTCATTCTGTTTATTACTTCGTTCAGCCAGGTCTTTCTAGGACTGAATGAATGCCGCCATGAATTGGTGGAATTGATTATCTGAGCCACTCTAAGATGAACTACCCTCTGGTGGTGGCACACTACTGGATCGAGTGGATCTACCGGCCATTGCTCTGTACAATATTTAAGGTTAATTCCATTATGCCTCAATCTAACAATACAATGATAGAAATAGAACTAAAAGACTAACCTACTAACTAACGGAGTCCTCACACGTATCCTATGGTTTCTAAAAAAAATTTTACCCTGAGCAACCAACCATTGCTCTGATACCATCATCTCACGTCCCCCGAACCTGATTAGAGGAATAACGGGATCCGGGGAGTGAAATTTATGATTAATTAAAATTTTTGTCCTTTAAGCCCAAAGATCGTAGGTCCGCTGTGAGGATATAATATTTCAAGCCTCTAGCATAATAAAATTTATGGAATTCATAAAATCTTAGGCATATGGAATATCGACGATGGAATGATGAATCTCATTAAATGTTAAATTGTTAGAAGGAATAAATAAAACTACACAAAGTATTCAATTATTACAATGGCCAACCAAAAAATCAAGGCCATTTAAAACAATAGAATGAAGTCAATAATATGAAAGGTCCAACAAGAACTAATAAAGAATGAATAAAATCTAAGTGAAGACCCAATGAATCTCTCTCGTGCCGGAATCGATGACGCTACTCTACGTCATCGGCACGCCACTCCCGTTCCTCCTCAGCTGGTTGGAGATCCTCTGGGATCTCCTCACCCGCCTGCTCATCATAGTAGTCAACTGGGGCGTCTGCACACCAAGGAACAGAGTCAACGACATGTTGAGCAATAGATAAGCAAAGTATAACTAGCATGGTATGCATCAAGTATAGAATAATGACAAGTTTAACATCATGTGAATACAAGGAAAATAGAGCTAGGCACAAAGCATAAATAATAATAGTGTGAGACAATGACAGAAATCCTAACATCATCTAGTAATAACCACTATTCAACAATGCAATGCAAGAAACAAGAGGGAGACTCCGAGGATGTCCAAGCCACCTCCCGGGAAATCAGTAACAATTTAGACCAGACTACTGATACCAAAGTTCGGCTCCAGTGGGATCCTAGCTCCTGGTCCTGGGATTTGCAACACGGTCCTAGCCCGCTCCCAGCTATTCAACGCCATGGACGCTGTCCAAAGCCGACTGCCCACCCCGATGTCCGAGTAACCGGCCCATCAGTAAACCCCAATCTACAGATGGCCATGATATGCAATAAAACAAAGTGGTGTTGACACAAGAATAGACCAAGACAAGCAAGTCTGGCCAGCTCAATGCACACGATATGATCATAGGGATTATCTCATTCAAAGACAATACAAGACATGTTAAACACCTGATAATCCCTTCCATACTAGCCAATCCCGTTTATCAATACATGACACAAGGTTCCTACGATACACTCTAAGTCAGGTCCATATCCTAGTTCTACAAGAATTTATATTTCATACTTAGTTAAGTGTTTTATGCCAAGAGAGTATACAATGAATAATATCAACGGATAGAATTCACAAGTCAAGGAGGAATTACAATCCAAACCTAGGCAAGTGGTGTCATCCCTGTATCCCACATGTTCTAGCGGAGTACGTTTGGAAATTGGATCAATGATGCTTCTAGGAAAATTATTTGGTGTACAATAATGTTAAGCATCTATTGGAACAATTCCATACGCATTCGATTAAACCATGTGTAGTACATAAATACCTAGACAACTCATCGAAGCACACCAAGCCACGTGCTACTATTTTAATCTAATGGTCAAATGAGAGTAGGTTTATGGTTTCCAACATCTAATGCCCAAACCTAAGCTATTAGTCTCGTTTCCAATAAAACATGAACTAAAACAATAATCTGAGTATTTACATCACTTTCTGACATCCGATCGTGATGAAACTAGAACCATTGGATTCTACATCTCGAGAGCTTTCCAACGGTATATTACATGTAGAAATCCAACAGACGGATTAAAAGTTATAAGTCTCTGAAGTTTCCCTGTGCTGTCAGAAAATTTCCATCCGATCGATCGGACAGAAAGGTCCGATCGATCGGACTGTAATCAGTCATAGGTAACAATAGTACCAATTGATCGGTCTGCAGGTCCGATCGATCGGCACTGCAACCTGAACCCCGAAAATGGGCGAAAATGGGTTTTCTTACCCTTTTTCCTCCTGCCAATCCATGGCTAACCTACATAAAATGAGCCACCATACTCTCCAATCATCACATTCATCATTTCCACCATCTCCAACAAATTAAACACAACGTAGAATCACAATCTTTTATTTAACCCAAAACCCTCAAAAACCTAATCTAGCATATTAATCCCAGTCAACAACAAAACAGGCTTGGAATTAAGGTGATCTAATAAGAAAACATAGCCAATCAATAAGGAAAATACACACATGATCAATTATATAATGCAAATCTACTTGCCTCAACCAAGAAGAAGATTGGAAATTGGGGAAAACTCGAGGAGGAACCTTCTACCGCGAAAACCACCGATCTAACCCGCTCAAAAGCAATCTAACACGCAAAGAAGAAGGAATGGAAGGAAAAAGATCAGGAACAACCAAAATGTAACCAAAAAAGAAGGTGATTGAAAAGATGAGGTTAAGAGAAATCTTACCAAACTAAGATTAATGGAAAGAGGAGATTGAGAGGATGAAAGTGAGCGGTCCTGATCTTCGAGATAATCTCTTCCTGAGGGAGTTCTGGGCTTGAGAAGATGAAGAGGAAGAAGAAGGGCTGCTGTAGCTTTCGTTCGTTGCAGAGATGAATAAAGAATAGGGTTAATCTCTGTTTAAGAAGAGAGGGAAGGGAAAAAGACTGATTTGCCCTTAAGTAGGTCAGGTGAAGAAATGGACCACTTGAAGAGTTTGTGATCGTCGGATCGTAATGAGCCAAGAGGCAAAAACGATCGGCGCAACGAGATCTTTCAAACGAACCCAAAAATCACGGTGATTGGAATTTTCGGAAAAACACTCAATTTTTCCTAATTTGCAAACTACCCCTTTGCTAGGGTCAAACGCACTTGGAATTGCACGAAACTTCGCAGAAACTAGTCTAACATTAAAAGAAACTCGCTCGTGATCTAAACCCACTTAAATATCTAAAATATAATTAATTATAATAATAGCTAAATAAATGGTCAATGGGCATACTATTGGGCCCAACCGACCTAATAAGGTCGCAGACCTTACACAAAACTCATCAAATTCTAGAAATCTCTAACTCTTTACATCTCCTTGGAGTTTTACCAATTGGAAATTGTCTCTAAACATTGATGATCTGCAATGCTCCTGCATAGCTGCAATATCTCCTGTCAAACATGGCGGTCAGATGAGCATGTGGTCGATGTCTCTGATTTGGTTAAAGATCTTAAATGGTCCAAGATTTTACTCAACAACTTATTACTCTGACACCATCAATGTTCGAAGAATCCTTCAGTCAAACCTTTGACACTCAGCAGATGTTCTTACATAACCTCGAACCTACTACTTGTCTTGTCCACCAATGTCTGTTCGAGAAAATGAAGGTTCTGACTCGTTCTGACATACTGTTACTCTGTCTCCATTGTAAAACACCGCACATGTACCTCTATCAAAACTCACTCTTCCATCTGTCCAATTGCCCTTGGTCCTCTGTACAGCGATCGAATCCTGGCCAAACATGTTTGTCTACTACGCATCACACCTTAAATGGTTACAACTCAGCATTCCAAATCTCTAAACTATTCCAATCGAATCTTGTTTGTTCAATCTTCTGCCTCTATCTCAGGTTTATCATTCTCAAGTCATACATATGTGTAATTCTTCTCTGGAACTTTCAACTGGTCTTGTCTATAGGGTATGATTCTCCAGTTTGCATTCGCACATTGTCCAAATTCCTACGATTTTAACCATACACTGATACATCTTGCTGAGTCGACTTCACCATTATTCTGGAATTGTTGAAAATTCTCTAACACTTATTTGACAAAAGTTCATCAATATTCGAGAAATTCCTAGCTTTTGGTATACACTCGAAGCTTTATCAACTTAAAATCACCCCAAACTTCCTGAAATCCGCCATTTCTCTAGTTCCGGGAGTCTTTCAACTTAGGAAAATGTTCTAAGTTTATCCAAAAACCCTCACTTACTTGCCTGGCGCACCATCTGACAGTACACGATCAACTGTAATTGGGTCTCGATATGCTGCTCACATTCCTTGTTGACTAACAACTGCTCATAAATTCCTTCACTAACTCCATCTGCGACATTGAAAAGCTAAAAATTCTGCCAAAGTCCTTTGAGATCCTCATGCTAAGTCCACAAAACTCCGACTCACTGGCGCGAAAACAAGGAAAAGATACTAAATGTGGGTGTGAAGACATTAAATTCTCCCCCAATAGAAAGAATTTGGTCCCCCAAATTCGCGAACAACAAGGACAAGAAAACGAGACAAAGATAGTCTCCCCCACTAGAAGAAAAAAGACCCGACCTCACAGAAACAATAACTAGACAAAAGAAAACCCGCATGGCCTAACGAGTCCCCACCACATGTCTTAAGGTTCCTAGAGTGTTTTATTTCCTAGAAACATGCCTGCTGTGATACTAGTCTGTCACTACCCCAAACCCGGACCCTGCAACAGCACGACCTCGGGGGGCGCGAATGGGAATTAAGTTATAATTATATTATCTCCCAGGATACTCGTGTGTGAGGATAACAAATTCAACCGCACTCTGAATATTTTGCTGAAGCTTTCGTGACGATGCGACCTGGAGTCCGTGGCCATCGGATTCCGTGTCGTACTCAACCGCTAGTATGTAACTATACATCAAGAACCACATCAGACTGGCGTTAACCATCACAAGCAAATACAGAGTTGACAGTAACAGGATATTACATTACCACATATGTTTAAGTTACAAATTATCAAAGTGCGTTAATCAACAATCCCAAGAAAAGGCTAAAAGAAGCCATACAATGACATGCTAATAACCACTACCCACATGTGACGTAGCTCTGATGTCAAGCTCAATGTCTAATGACATAGCCGACAAAACAACCTGCAAGCTCATGGCTCCACTGCCAACAAAAGCATTCAACTTGGGATGGGAAAATCTGAATCTAAGTACCAAAATAGTGGGTCAAACACGACGGTCTGGTAGGTGGATGAAAAGATAATAAATACGCTGAAGAATAAAGCATGTGATAAATCATATTATTTGGTCAAAGGCTGTATATAATTAAGACAGGTGGAAAATCATAGATATCTGACAATTCCTGTATTCATATAAAACGGGTGTAAAATGTGGATGTTTGACAAGGCATGTATTCATTTAAAGCATGTACAAACATGGAGATCTGACAAAACAAGTATTCATTTAAAACATCTGTAAAAGCATGAATATTTGACAAATTGGGCATTTCAAACATGTGTTCACTAAAATATCTGTAAAAGCATGGATATTTGACAAATCGGGTATTCGTCACATTGTAAACTCGGTCCATATGCAGACCCTGCAAATTGCTCTTCTTCAGGGGAGCTACAATCATGAGGACGGGTGGCAACCACATAAAGCTAAATCCTCTATCACCGAAGTGACAAGATTATATTGGGGCGTTGATTTTTGTCACCGAGGTGAGGAGATTCAATGAAAATATACATATACATATAATAATACGGGACGGGACCGCGGTAGCAAACCGGGTATCGGGAATCACAGTAGCGAACTGGATATCGGGAACCACGGGAGCGAGCCGGGTATCGGGACGGGACCAAGGTAATAAACCGGGTATCAGGATCCAAACCGCAGCTAACGGGACGGGAGGGGGACCTCCAAGTTGGTGGATCAAACCTACAAGGTCGTCCAAGCTTAGTGGTGCCGACTCATAGGTCAAATAATAGAAATCGGAACATGCAAAAAAGTACATCAAGTGCAAATATATAAACGGGCGGGACGGGGGTGCTCAAAGGCACAAGTATCACTTCATTTCAGGCAAAGTATAACCGGGCTATCAAAGTGCTAAAAATGCAAATTCAGTGCTTTCAGGAATGATAAGTCATTAAATCATAAATCACGGGAATTGAATATTAGAAATTCAGGAACAAGAGAAAATAATAGAACTTTCGAAATTTCGGGACAAGTATCAAGGTTCAAGATTAGTCAAGGTGGATAAGGGTGCCGTATGTCAATTTCTGTATAAACTTGGTACTCCTTGAATTTGGAGACATTCCGAGCTCCTTATGCACCTTAGAGATTTCAAAAACTTCAATGGATATCCGTGACGTGGTTTTTTTCTCAAACAGGTTTCTATAAATTTCCTCATTCTCATAGGGTTCCCAACAAACCACTCCCAATCTTATAAACATTTTCATTTCTGCTCCAGACACAGCCCCAGGTGAACAATACACTTCGCTCCCTGAAAGGGCTCATCAGCGATTGGGATGGAAATCCATTCTTTTCTCTTCATTTCAAAATTTCTGGGTGAGGTCGGTTACCGGGCGGTTAGCCTGTCACGACCCCAAACCCGGAGTCCGTGCATTGGGAGTTAAGTAATAATTATGTTTCTCCCAAGATCCGCGTGTGTGAGGATTACAAATTCCAACACACTTTGAGTATTTAGCGGAAGCTTTCGTGGTGTTGCGACTCGGAGTCCGTGGCCATTGGATTCCGCACCGCACTCAACCCAAGCATATAGTCATCTTATCAATGATCCATCTCAGACTGGAATAAACCAACACAATAAAAGTACAGAGCTGACAGTAACAGGGTATTACATTCCCATATATGTTTCAAGTTACAAATAACAATGTGTATTAATTACAAATCCCAAGAAAAAGGCTAATAGAAACCATACAAAAAAACAAGCTAATGATCACTACCCCATATGTGACGTAATTCCGATGTCAAGCTCAATGTCAACATGATATAGCCGACAACCAACCTGAAAGCTCATGGCTCCACAGCCAACACGTGCACTCATCTCGGGTGAAGGAGTCTGAACCTGAGTACCAAAGTAGTGGATCAGACACGACGGTCTGGCAGGTGGGTGAAAAGATATAAACAATATACTGAACGATAAAACATGTAATAAATCATGTTGTTTGATCAAAATTGTACATAATAAAAATGTATCGGAAATCATGAATATGTGACAAAATCCTGTATTCATATAAAACGGGTGTGAAACACGAATATTTGGCAAAACATGTATTCCCTTAAAGCATGTATAAAACATGAACATTTCACAAATCGGGAACTCATTTAAAACATGTATAAATAATGAACATTTATTAAGAAAATACATTATCAATATAAAGCAGTATGGGTATCAAGGATCAGGAACTATCAAGATGGCAACCACACAAAGCTAAATCCTCTATCACCGAAGTGATAGAGCAAGCATATCAAGGCGTTGACCTCAGTCACTGAAGTGAGGAGGAACAACGAAATTTACATATACATATACTATATACGGGACGGGACCACGGTAGCAAACCGGGTATCGGGAATCACGGTAGCGAACCGGATATCGGGAGCCACGGGAGCGAGCCGGGTATCAGGACGGGACCACGGTTAAATAACCGGGTATCGGGGTCCAAGCTGCAGCTGGCGGGACTGGAGGGGATCTCCAAGTCGGTAGATCAGACCGACAAGGTCATCCAAGCTTAATGGTGCCGACTCATAGGTTACATGCAAGTAAACAAAACAAATACATGTATGCATGTTCTCTTTTTGGCTCATGGGCTTGCACTACAAAGCTCTAGCCCCATATTGCCTCAAGGTTTTGGTTCATGGGTCATATACAAGAAATCAACAAGTACGAATATAATGGGACGGGATACCCATAGGCACAAAAACATATCTGTATCGGGTCGGGCATAAACGGGTTAGCAACATGCTAAAAACAAAACATAAATTTCAATACCTTCGGGGCAAGTCTAGTCATACAATATGAGATTTAAAGTGTACAAGTGAAATTCGAGTTTAAATAAGATATAATGGATTTCTATACTTTTTCGGGCCAAACGTTGAGGGCCCTAGATTTAAATCAATGTGAATGGGGTCCCGTATGTCTAATTTGACATATACTTGGTACTCCATGAGAATTAAGGATATCTCGGATCCCTATGCACATTGACGAGTCTAAGGGTCCTTGACGAATCTTCATAATGGGGTTTCTCTTCATCCGGACTCCATTCAATGCCTTCCAAGTTCTTACATTGCATTGGGGCGCTCGAAGGCACAAATATCCTTTTATATCGGGCAGGGCATGGCCGGGCTAGCAAAAATGCTAAATACAGTTCAATGTTTTCGGGGATGAACATAAAAACTTCGGGAACAAAGCAATGCAATTAGCCTTTCGAAATTCCAGGATAGACATCGGGGTTCAAAACTAATTCGAGGTGGATAGGGGTCCCGTATGTCTATTTAATAAAAACTTGGTACTCTTTGAATTTGAAGACATTCTGGGTTCCTTGTGCACTTGGAAGTTTCCAAAACTTCAATGAATACCTTGTGATTATGGTTTCTTTCTCATCCGGGTTTCATACATCACTTAATATATCTTCCGACACAACGGGGCTCCCCATGAACCTCTCACAATCATATAAATGTTTTACTTCAGCTCCAAACATGTCCCCAGTGAGACAGCACCCATCGCTCGAGTGGACATTACAGTTCGCTCGAGCGGAAGGGTCTCTGGAATGGTTTCTGGGAGGGTTCGCTCGAGCAGACCCATGTTCGCTCGAGCGAACAGCTCTCTGGAGTGGGACGAACCGTTTTCTGGGCAGTTCGCTCGAGCAAAGTATCAGTTCGCTCGAGCGAACTGTCCAGAACCAATTCCGGGACAGTTCTGCTCTGCCTTCTTCTATTCATATTAAAACCCATTTTTGAGGTTCTATTTCGACATCATTAGAGGGCATAAAAGCACCTCAATACTATCTTCAAATCCCCAACAAAACTCCTCACAACAACCACCAAGGCTACATCATACATCTCCATTCTTTTCCACATTAAATCACAAAGAGAAGGAGAATAACCACAACCACATAAATTCATTCAAGTCTTAGGCAAGAGATAAAAACAAAAGCTATAAATCACATTTTAAGGCAATACATGGGCTAATCAACCCTTTTCATGAGCATTTAATCACATTGAATGCAAGTAGAAACAAGACATTAATGTAAATCAAGATTTTCCATAAACATGTTAGCATTCAACAATCATCTTTTCAAAAGCAATAGAAAATCATAGTGAAAAGCATGATTAAAAACAAGTATCAAATCATTAAACACAAGTAATAAAAATCCATATTTTTCTCATAAAACATGCTAATACTTGAATCCATCCATTCATCCACTTGCCTTGGGTCTCTAATAAAGCAAATCAAGCTCAAAACACTCTTCCAAGCCAAGGCTCCAAGCTACACAAAAACCCCCAAAAAACAACCCATCTTAGAACCCAAAAAAAAAAAAAATGGTAACTCATCAAAGAGAAGGAATGGGTTCAAACAAGCTAAGAAATAGGACATAGGGGAAAGCCATTGCTCAACAATAGAAGATGGAAAGAGATCCTTACCTCTAGGGCCATTAATCAACAAGAAGGAGCTTGGAATAGGGGTTGCCCAGCTGAGATTTGTACAAGGATGATGTCCATGGAGAGCTAGAGGGATGGAGGAGAAGAAGTTGAGCTCAAGTCTCCATTTTAACAAGGTTTGGAGGTAGATTTTGTGAGAGGGAGCAAGAAGGAGAAGAGAAAAGGGCAAAAAGCCCTAAGGAGTTGGAGCTCCTCTCCTAAGAGTGCTGGAATGAATGGGGAAGAAGGGAGAGGGGTGGACCTTTTATAAAAGGGTGGGTGTGGGCTCCACCATCACTTAAACTTGTCGGGATTAAAA
The DNA here is from genome assembly GCA_028538565.1 of Umbellularia californica. Lineage (NCBI taxonomy): Eukaryota > Viridiplantae > Streptophyta > Magnoliopsida > Laurales > Lauraceae > Umbellularia > Umbellularia californica. Next base: position 58,102,633 of record JAPQWN010000002.1, on the reverse strand, counting down.
CATCAATTTCTGAGCTCAGGATGCGATCGACGAAGAAGAGAAGAATGTTCCTCATAAAATATCTAGTTTTCAAAAAGTATAATTTTGGCATGGTTCTGAAATCTCGAAATTTGGGTCCAGATTTTGTGAAAAAGACTGATTTTGCCCCCAGGGTTGGAAAAACTGATTTTAGGAGCTTCGAATGGGCATGAAATGAACACAAAAGTTGTAGGGAATGGCGAGATTAGTCAAGTGAAGCTGAAATGAGAATTTTTGGGAATCATCAAGAATCTCCCAACGCTGACCACGCAAAACAAATGGAACCCTACGGTCACTGTCTAAGTTCACTGGCTCTCAAAACTTCCCAAAGCTAATGAAAAGTCATTCTAACTCAAAAACTCAACTAAACAACCACTAAACCCATCGAGAAAACCAAATCACGATTAAAACCACACTAAGCCAAGAAATTAGGGGTCGGGTTCTCACATAGCCGCCGATGGGTTTGGAGGTTAGCCACTGGCTGATCATGAGTAGCCTGACAGAGTGGAGCATACTGGAATTGTAACCGAATCTGGTTAGGTTAACAGCCAGTCACCTGGCGGCTAACCGACAGGTGACCTTCTATCAGTGGTAGCCGCCAGTCACCAGGCAGTTAGCCGACAGGTGACCTTCTATCAGTGGTGTTCACTTAGGTTCACAAATGCACAAAAACATGAGATACACGATCGAAACAAATCGAAATATGGGGGAAATCACTTATCGAAACAAGACAAGGCATGCTAGCAAAGGGCTTAAATTATATGCATATGAACTAAAGAAGTGATCCCCTTTTTATACTTGAAACAAATCTTCAAACAAGCTTATACTTGAAATTCAAAACAAGTACACGATGATATTCACTGTGTCAAGACTAGAGTTTGAAAGTAGGGTTTATCAAGCACATGTAAGGACCTCATGTTGACCCTTGTGTAATTGAATCCCAAATGTTAGAATTTAAAAGAGAATTGGTGCCCCCCAAGTCAAAAGACATTTCAGGTTTTCAAGTGCACAATATCAGGCTAAAGGTCCCTTAACATGTCCTGGTTTTCACTCTTGCAGAAATTCTTCAAAATAGGCATTTTGCCAATTTCGGTCAGCTTACGGTCACCTATCGGCTAGCCGAAATGGTGTGTGTCGGCTAGCCGCCAGCTGACCGCTGAAATCCAGAACAGAAATACAGCATTCTAGAAAATGAACCGACAGACCTCGGTTGGCTCGCGGTTAGCCGAGGTGGTGCAGTTCGGCTAGCCGCCAGCAGACCGAAATTCGCTGACGAGATGCAAGCCTCTGGAAAAGGAACCAAACTGAATTCGGTGGGCTCGCGGTTAACCGAAGTGGAGCAATTCGGTTAGCTACTAGCTGACTGAAATTCACTAATAAGATGCAGGCTCCTGGAAATGGAGCCGTCGAAGGTCAGTTGGCTAGCGGTTAATCGAAAAGGAGTGTTTTAGTTAGCCGCCAGCTGACCAACACTGCTCGGGCAGTGCATTTCAAGTCAGATTTTCACCATTCTTCTTCACTTCTCCTTACAACAGATCAAGCCTGCATATCCCTAAGCCTCCATTTAAAACAAAAGAAATCCATAATTTTTAACTAAAGCATGGTTTCACAATTATAAACAGAAATCTGGAAATTTGGAAAAGTACTTGACATTAGTACACGTACTTAAATGAAAATCATATAAGAAAATCTAAGGAAAAACATAGAATGAAGCTTGGTAACAAGATTTATGCAATTTAAAGGAAACAAGGAAATCCATAAACACACATGTAACTTAGACCTAAAGAGATTACTTGCCTTTGCCCAAATGCCAACAATATCTTCTTATTCAAGCACACCTATCCAAAAGCTAAGCCAAATCTACAAAAACCCCATGAAACCCATTCAAAACTCACCCAATTTGAAAACAAGGAACCCATTTTGAAATGGGTGTTGCATGCTAGATAAACAAGATCCTTTGGAGCTCAAAAGACTCCATTGAATAAATGGGTTGAAGCTCTTACCTAGAGGGATTCCAACAAGAAACAAAGGAGGAAAAGGAGAGGTTTTCTAGCTGGAAACTTCAAGAGATTTGCACCAATGGAAAACTTGAGATGAGAGGAAGAACATGATGGTCTTGGAATTCCATTTGGGGACTTCTAGCTTGTACATTCAAAAGGAGAAAGTGAAGAGGAAAAAGGGATTTCTCATCCCTAGTTCTTGAAAAGTTGCAGGAAAAGGAATGAATGAGAAAGAAAGAATAAGGACTTAAGTAGGTGGGTTGTGGGCCCCATGTGTCTGCGACTAGAGATGGCTAAAACATGGTCTTGCGGGCCTCGGATGACAACGGCGAAGAAGGATAAAAAGATCTTCGAAAAATCTATTTTCCAAAAAGTATAATTTTGGTATGGTTTTGAGGTTTCGAAATTTGTGTCCAGATTTGGGTTTGAAAAGACAATTTTACCCTTTTTAGGCCAAAACTTGGATTTTTGGATTTTAAACACAGACGGGCTGAAAACAAAAGTTGTAGAGAATAATAAAACCATTCAAATGAAATCAAAATCACGTTAAATGGAAACCAACACGATTCTCCCGAGTTTGCACGTACGTTCAGGCCTTCCTAAGCATGTCTGACTAACACTAAACGCTCTCAAAATTCCCAAAGCTATAACTTGGATTAAAACTCACTTAGGACTAAACACGCACTAAGCATACACTAATCGGGTTAGGCTGGGTCGGGATCTAACAGAACTGCAGCACCAACACAAGCATACATATGATTATCCTTTTCCCCCAAAACCCTAAAGCGTGTCTTTCGCCGGTCGTTGCATGCACGTTCTTGGGGACGCAGTTCATATTCCTAGAATCTAAATCTGGTACAGTAAAACTTAAGATTTAGGCTTTGGTTTGCACGTACGCTCAAGCCTTCCTGAGCATGTCTGACTAACACTAAACGCTCTCAAAATTCCGAAAGCTGTAACTAAGATTAAAACTCACTTAGGACTAAACACACACTAAGATACACTAATCAGGTTAGGTTAGGTCGGGGTCTAACATCCTCCACCCCTTAGAATATTTGGTGCACCAAATAAAGGTAAATCTTTACCTCTGGTAGCAACTGTGGATACTTCCTCTGAACTTGATCTCTCAATTCCCAAGTGGATTCCTCTGGCTCGTGATTCTCCTAAAGTACCTTGACCCATCGAATAGTCCGATTTCTGAACTCTTGTTCCTTGGTGTCAATTATTTTGATCGGTTTTTCCACATACAAGGCATCTTCTCGGATTTCCAAAGGCTCGTGCTGTAAGATATGAGAAGGACTATGAACATATTTCTTGAGCATGGAAACATGAAATACGTTGTGCACCCCAGAGAGTTCTGGCGGTAACGCACGTTGGTAGGCAACGTCTCCAATCTTGCTCAAAATCTCATACGGACCAATGAATCTTCTTGACAATTTGCCCTTCTGTCCGAACCCCAGAGTTCCTCTAACTGGTGAGACCTTCAAGAGCACTTTGTAACCCACTTGAAATTGCAATTCCCTTCGGCGAGTGTCTGCATAACTTTTATCTCTACTCCGGGCGATTGCAAACGTTCCTGTATCAATTTTACTTTGTCACTTGTCTCTCCAACTATTGTCGGTCCGTGAAAACTACGCACACCGACTTCTTCCTAATAAATTCGAGTTCTGCATCTTCTGCCATAGAGTGCCTCGAAAGGTGCCATACCGATGCTAGAATAGTAGCTATTGTTATAGGCGAACTCGCAAAGAGGTAGGGATTCATCCCACTGGACCTTGAAATCTAGTACACAAGCACGTAACATGTCTTCAAAAGTCTGTATTGTCCGTTCTGACTGACCATCGGTCTATGGATGATATACTGTACTGAATTAAAGTTTTGTACCCATGGACTCGATAAGAGTTTTTCAAAATCTAGAAGCAAATCTACTATCTCTATCCGAAGTGATGGAGACGGGCTGACCATGCTTACTAACAATTTCATCAATAAACAATTTTGCAAGTGGTGCCATTTGCATCATGTTCCCTTTCTTCATCGGAATGAAGTGAGTAGACTTTGTCAGACGATCTACAATAATCCAGATTGCATTATTCCCTTTCTTAGTATTTGGCAGACCGAAGCCAAAATCCATGGTGATGTGCTCCCATTTCCACTCCGGAGTCTCTAATGGTTGTAACAAACCTGGGGGCTTCTGGTATTCTGCTTTAATTAACTGGCAAGTCAGGCAATGGGATACAAAAGCTGTTATCTCTCTCTTCATGTTGTTCCACCAAAATCTATTCTTCAAATTGTGGTACATCTTCGTGCTACCCGGATGCATGGAGTATCTTGTGCTGTGAGTTTCAGTCATTATTTCATTCTTCAAGTCATCAACATTAGGTACACACAACCGGTCGCGAAAATACAATATCCCATTCACCTTCTTGAAATCGGAACGTTCTGCGAGATGCTCTATAATTTTTGCTAAATCTAGGTCTTGCAATTGACTGTCCTTGATCTTCTAAATGAAGGTAGGTTCAGATACTGTCATATTTGCTAACATCACACCCAACTTTAGGGTTTGCACTTCCACACCTAACTCTTCAAATTGTTAAAAAACACTAACTCCCCTCAAACTGGCCATGACCACTGATTTTCTGCTCAATGCATCAGCTACTACATTTACTTTGCCCCGTTGATACTTGATTGAGAAGTCATAATCTTTGACATATTCCATCCACCGTCTTTGTCTCATATTTAGGTCCTTCTGTGAGAATAAGTATTGCAAACTTTGGTGGTCTGAATAGACTTCAAATTTCTCTCCGTACAGGTAGTGTCTCCACATCTTCAAGGCAAACACAACTGCTGCCAATTTGAAGTCATGAGTTGCATAATTCCTCTCATGGTCTTTCAAATACCTTGAGCCATAAGCAATCACCTTGCCATCTTGCATCAATACACAACCCAGTCCCACATTCGAAGCATCCGTATAAACAATAAATCTGTCATTGCCCGATGGTAATGTGACGATTGGAGCTGTGGTTAATCCTCTCTTCAATTCATGAAAATTTGCTTCACACTACTCTGTCCAAACAAATGGAACATTCTTCCAGGTCAATTTCGTCAATGGTGCCGCAATGGATGAAAAACCTTGGACAAATCTTCGAGAGTAGCCCGCTAATCCCAAAAAGCTTCTGATTTCTGTCAGACTATTAGGTCTCTTCCTATCAACAACTGCTTCTATCTTGGCTGGATCAACTGCTAAACCTTCTTTTGAGATGATGTGGCCTAGAAAAGCAACCTGCTCTAGCCAAAATTCGCATTTACCAAGCTTTGCATAAAGCTGGTTGTCCCTTAAAAGCTGTAACAATGTCTTCAAGTGTTCTTCATGATCCTCCTTACTCTTGGAATACACAAGGACATCATCAATGAATACCACCGTAAAGTGATCCAAATACTGTGAGAAGATTTTGTTCATGAGGGCCATAAAAACTGTGGGCGCGTTTGTTAAGCCAAACGACATCACTAAGAACTCAAAATGCCCATATGTTCGAAAAGTTGTTTTCTGTACATCCGAGTCTCTAACTCTCAACCGATGATACCCAAACCTCAAGTCTATCTTGGAAAAATAAGCTACTCCTTGCAATTGGTCAAACAATGCATCTATCCTTGGCAACGGGTACTTATTCTTGACAGTCACTTGTTCAATCTTCTGTAGTCGATGCACATCCTCAAGCTTCCATCTTTCTTTTTCATAAATAAAACTGACGCTCTCCAAGGTGAAACACTTGGCCTAATGAAGCCTTTGCTCTGCAATTCTTGCATCTGAAGTTTGAATTCACCCATTTCTGTTGGAGCCATTCAATATAGTGCAATAGAGATTGGAGCTGTCTCTAGAAGAAGCTCAATTGTGAACTCAACTTCTCTGATTGGTGGTAATCCCGGGATTTTTTCTAGAAAAACATCAGGGAATTCGCATACAATGGGGATATCATCCACCCCTTGGAACTGTTTATCCTTCGTGATAAAACGCAATAAATGCTTCACACCCACTATGTAGTAATCTGTTTGCTTTCAATATTGATATAAATCCTGCTCTAGCTTTCTTCTTGTTCCCCTGATATATCAATTTTGCATGTTCTCCTTGCAATCTGAATTTTATGGTTTTGCCAAAACAATCCATAGTAACGTGATATGTTTCTAACCAATCCATGCCTAAGATGATATCAAAATCATGCATGTCCAGAACAATAAGATTTGTTGGTAATTTAACATCTCCTAACAAGACTGGACAGTTAGGGTAATAGGTTGTACAAACAACCTGCTTACCTACTGGTGTGGTGACAATCAAAATATAATCTAATTCTGTATGTGGTGCATCAATCATCTTAGCAAAAATAGGAGATAAAAACGAATGTGTAAATCCATGATCAAATAAGATTTGGGCTTCTATTCCACAGACAAGAAGTTTACCTTCTATAATGTCTCCTACAACTTCAGCATCCGTACGATTGAGATGAAACAAACGTCCATGCTGTGTTTGCATAGCTTGTGCCTGATTTTGCCTCCTTGGTGCTTTTCTATTCTGCTGCAGGGGACGAGTATTCTGATTCTATGCTGGTGATCTGACTTGCTGTTGTTACTGCTGCTGAGGTGGTCTAGCTTGATTCTGGACTAGTGCCTGATATTGTGGAGATCCTTGTCGCTGAGATTGATTTTTATTGCCTTGGTTAAGAATTTGTGGACAATCTCTGATTGCATGGTTCAGTGCCCCACACTTGAAACAAGCACCCGAGGCCTTGCAACATTCATGAGTCTCATGATTCTTGCCACAGTGGGCACAACCCTGCCTCACTTGATTTTGCTCTTGTCTTGGTTTCTTGTTATGCTGCTGCTTCTGGTGCTGCTGTTGGTAGTGTTGCTTCCTGTCTTGAATGATCATGTTGTTAATGTCTTTAAATTTATATGCCCTCTTTACTGCTTCATCATAGGTAGCTGGTGGAACTACCCCTATGGCATCTCTCATGATGATTAGGTTCAATCCTTCTAAGAACCTTGTTATCTTCTTCTGCTCGGTGTCAATAAGCTCAGTAGCATATCCGGCTAACCTCTCAAACTTGGTGACATACTCTAGGACGGTCATGTTGCCTTGCTTAAGCTGTTGGAACTCAATAGCTTTCTGTCTCTTGACATGGGAAGGGATGTGCTTGTCTTGAAATTGTGTCTTGAATGCCACCCATGCGCCTTCGTTAGCCATTGTCATATACAGTTCCTTGACCGTTTGCCACCATTGGTCTGCAAGCCTATAAAACAATGAAGCTGTAAGGTTGACCTTCTGTCGTCCCATGCATGTGAAAACATCGAAGATCTTCTCAGTGTTTGCCAACCAATCATCTGCAACTAGCGGGTTCTCGTGACCAGAAAATTTCTTTAGTGCTCTCTTTTTGAACCTCTCGAACAATAAATTAAGGTCATAATCCCTATTGTTGATGATAATATTCAGACCCAAAGGTTGTGCAGGTGGAGCTTGTGGCCTATTCTGTAGAACCTCTAATAGTTGCTTCTGAACTTGTGTTATTTCCTTATCCTTTTTAGCCATTTGCTCTTGAAATCTGGCTTGAGTTTCATTTGCTTGTCTCTGCTGCTCTAGCATAGCTTGCATTAGCTTTTGGAATTGAGTAGCGGTGGGTGCATTAGTCGGATTTGTCTCAGTCTGATTGCTACCCGAAGCATTATTATTGGGAGCTTTTCTTGGAGGCATGATGCTGTAAAACAATTTGTTAGGACATAATAAACATGGTTTGGTGGTCTTCTAGGTCTCATACTAAACGAATCTAATCAACGTACGAATCCTCGCTATGATCCTAAGACCTTTCTAGTTTCTTTTAAGTGCTTGAAACAAGTCCGGCTCTGATACCGGTCCTATCGCGACCCCGGACCGGGACCACGACTTGGTTGAGAATAAATTTGAAGATTTCCCACAGGTTCCCGCGGTGAGGATTCTAGAGACACGGGGACTAACTCACACGTTCGAGTTTGCAGAAGCGTGTAGCAAATCACATCACAATGAAACATAAATAACATAATTCGAGTGCATAAATAAAATAGCACCAAGACCAAGATATTAGGGAAGGAAAATAACATGGCATTACTATCATGATTCAAGTTAAAGAGTTAACTAAAAGTAAGTTAAGTTGATACAACCCAAATAAGAGGCCAACAAAGGCCAATACAATTCCCAAAATAACAAGAAAACACAAAACATGTGAAACGGAATTCAAGATCCCGCCTAACATCTAGTTGACATCGTCCTAGCTAGGGGTGGCTCAACAGCCTCCTCCTAATGCTTCTCCTTAAAGGCAGCGTTGCCTGCACTTGGGCACCAAAATAAACGAGCATCAAACACGACGGTTTGGTAGGTAATCAATTTATGTATGAACATGGATCAATAAAAGTTTAAAGGAAACATACTAAAATAACTTGCTAAATTTAAACAAATACTGACAGGGATGCATTTTGGAGGTTCAAAACAAGGCTAGCATGAGTACTTATAAAACATTATGAATAGTTAAACCACAAAGAGCCCATCCTTTCTATATCATATATAATGAAAAGAGCAAGCATGCACGACAAGCACGATAAGTAAGATAAGCAAGACACGATTCCCACGCCACATTGAGGTAGACGGGGATTTTCGACCGCGGAACCAGACACGCACGATGTGTAATAAAATACACGACTAATCTGCAGATAGTCCACATATTTAAGGACCCTTGGACGGTGGATCGGACTGAAGGGGCAGTCCAAGCTCAGTAGTGTTCACTTAGGTTCATGAATGCATAAAAACATGAGATACACGTTCGAAACAAATCGAAATAAGGGGGAAATCACTTATCGAAACAAGATAAGGCAAGACTAGCAAATGGCTTAAATTATATGCATACGAACTTAAGAAGTGATAACCTTCTTATACTTGAAACAAATCTTCAAACAAGCTTATACTTGAAATTCAAAACGAGTACATAATGATATTCACTATGTCAAGACTAGAGTTTGAAAACAGGGTTTATCAAGCACATGTAAGGACCTCAGGTTGACCCTTATGCAATTGAATCCCAAATGTTGGAATTTAAAAGAGAATCGGTGCACCCAAAGTTAAAAGACATTTTAGGTTTTCAAGTGCACAATATCAGGCTAAAGGTCCCTTAACATGTCCTGGTTTTCACTCTTGTAGAAATTCCTCAAAATAGGCATTTTGCCAATTTCTGTCAGCTCGCGGTCACCTGTCGGCTAGCCGAAATGGTGTGTTTCAGCTAACCGCCAGCTGGCCGACATGCTGATCGCTGAAATCCAGTTCAGAAATACAACATTATGGAAAAGGAACCGACGGACCTCGGTTGGCTCACGGTTAGCCGAGGTTGTGCAGTTCGGCTAGCCGCCAGCTAATCGAAATTTAAAACATGTAAGGACCTCAGTTGGCTCACCATTCTTCTTCACTTCTCCTTACAACTGATCAAGCCTGCATATCCCTAAGCCACCATTTAAAACAAAAGTAATCCATAATTTCTAAACAAAGCATGGTTTCACAATTATAAATAGAAATCTGGAAATTTGGAAAAGTACTTGACATTAGTACACATACTTAAATGAAAATCATATAAGAAAGTCTAAGGAAAAAGATAGAATGAAGCTTGGTAACAAGATTTATGCAATTTAAAGGAAACAAGGAAATCCATAAACACACATGTAACTTAGACCTAAAGAGATTACTTGCCTTTGCCCAAATGCCAACAATATCTTCTTCTTCAAGCACACCTATCCAAAAGCTAAGCCAAATCTACAAAAACCCCATGAAACCCATTCAAAACTCACCCAATTTGAAAACAAGGAACCCATTTTGAAATGGGTGTTGCATGCTAGATAAACAAGATCCTTTGGAGCTCAAAAGACTCCATTGAATAAATGGGTTGAAGCTCTTACCTAGAGGGGTTCCAACAAGAAACAAAGGAGGAAAAGGAGAGGTTTTCTAGCTGGAAACTTCAAGAGATTTGCACCAATGGAAAACTTGAGATGAGAGGAAGAACATGATGGTCTTGGAATTCCATTTGGGGACTTCTAGCTTGTACATTCAAAAGGAGAAAGTGAAGAGGAAAAAGGGATTTCTCATCCCTAGTTCTTGAAAAGTTGCAGGAAAAGGAATGAATGAGAAAGAAAGAATAAGGACTTAAGTAGGTGGGTTGTGGGCCCCATGTGTCTGCGACTAGAGATGGCTAAAACATGGTCTTGCGGGCCTCGGATGACAACGGCGAAGAAGGATAAAAAGATCTTCGAAAAATCTAGTTTCCAAAAAGTATAATTTTGGTATGGTTTTGAGGTTTCGAAATTTGTGTCCAGATTTGGGTTTGAAAAGACAATTTTACCCTTTTTAGGCCAAAACTTGGATTTTTGGATTTTAAACACGGACGGGCTGAAAACAAAAGTTGTAGAGAATAATAAAATCATTCAAATGAAATCAAAATCACGTTAAACGGAAACCAACACGATTCTCCCGAGTTTGCACATACGTTCAGGCCTTCCTAAGCATGTCTGACTAACACTAAATGCTCTCAAAATTCCCAAAGCTATAACTTGGATTAAAACTCACTTAGGACTAAACACGCACTAAGCATACACTAATCGGGTTAGGCTGGGTCGGGATCTAACAGAACTGCAACACCAACACAAGCATACATATGATTATCCTTTTCCCCCAAAACCCTAAAGCGTGTCTTTCGCCGGTCGTTGCATGCACGTTCTTGGGGACGCAGTTCATATTCCTAGAATCTAAATCTGGTACAGTAAAACTTAAGATTTAGGCTTTGGTTTGCAAAGCATGGGTAAATTATCAAAATGCAATCCAAGAAAATAAAATCACATGTCAAAATCGCGCTTCTCTACTCAGTCTGAACACCCACATATATCTCCCAAATGTCATGTGTGCCAACAGTTTCGGTTTTAATCATCTATGAGAGGTGTGCATTGTGACTCCTCACATTATCAACCATTGACAACATGGTTCCTAATGGCAAATGTCCTAAGAAAAAAAAATTAAGCTTAAATAGTGGCTGAATGACTTCATTCCTAGATTGCCTTGAGTATTTTGGTTTGCATTGAAAGTCCAGGATCTGAACCCGAGAGGTGGGGGGAATTATGTCAAAATTTAATTTCTTTAAATTAATTAGTCACAAGAGGTGATTAAGAAACTAAGTGCGGAATCTATAAAGATAAATCACCACAAAGCATCCATCACAACACAACGATGCATAGTGGTTCAGCCCCAATGCCTACATCCATTACCGGCTTGTGATCTTATACCCCACTGGATTTCACTATCTATGCTCTTCAATAGGTTAAGCAATAACTTTTACAACCCTAAGGTTTTCTCTCTAAAATGTGTCTAACATACGCAAGAAGAGATACAATTTTAGTACAATACAATACCTCTAAATATGTGGATATAAAAGTGAAAATCTAACTCACAAATGCACTATATGAATGCAAAGATGAATGCTTAATGTGTATGCATGATGCCCTCAATCAATTTTGAAAATGAAAGCTCATAAATGTATGCCAAAAGCTTTTAAAAGTTTTAGCTCATAAAAGTATTTTTGATTGAGGCTAGAATGCTAATCACATGTTAAAAACAACTTGTAAAATATATACTTATCTAATCCAAGCAATTTGTGAATTTTCAAAACAAAAATATGTAATGCATGCTGTAAGACCCCGACCCGAGTGACCCCGATTAGTACTAATTAAGTCGCGTGTTAGTGCTAAGTGTGTTTGGCAGAACTAAACTAAGTGAGATTAGTATAGTTCTTGACATAGCTTTGGGGAATTTTAAGTATCTTTTGTTTAGTGAGGCCCTTGGGGGTTTCCCCTTTTGATAGTCTTGACGTGTACTCGGAGGTTTACTCGAGATTCCCATAATCTTTATCTTGGTCCCGTTTTACTCCTCTTGTCGACCCTTACAACTTTCATGTTGACCCCGTACCCGTCTGGAACCCCGAAACCTGACTTTCCCAGCATAGAGGGCAAAACAGTCTTTTTACAGGAAATCTGTACCCAAAGGTCGATATTCCAGAAACCCGCGAAACATATACTTTTTGGAAACTAGATATTTCAGTGATCATTTCTTTCTTCTTCGTCGGACTCATCCGAGGTCCCGAAAGTAGTGATTTCAGCCCAAAGAGTTTGTTAGTGGTGGAGCCCACACCCATTGGCTTTAAATAGAGAACCCATCCTCTTCATTTCCCTTTTTCCACCACAAGAGCAACAACCTAGGGTTTTTCATCTTCTTCTTCTTCTCCTTGCTTCTCCACCACCAAATCTCCTCCAAACTTGCACCAATAGCACAAATGATGACCACCATCTTCTTACTCTCTACTAGAGCTCTCCTTTGATACAACTTTTGTAGAGAAACCTCCATTCTAAGGCCTTCTTTGAGCTAGTCTTGCCTATTTGGAGAACCTACAAGTAAGCTTCCTCCCTAATCTCTTAGATTTGTAATCTTCTAGTATGTGGGAAGCTCCAATTTTCATTATTGAGAGTTATCTCTTCTTGTTTCTTAGTTTAACCCATTTTAGGGTTTGTTTTTTTTTTGGGTTTTTGTGTAGCTTGGAGTTTAGCTTGGAAGAGGAGAATAATAGCTTGATTTCTTATCTAGAGACCTTGAGGCAAGTGGATTGAATGGATGTTTTGGTTTTCAATGATTTCCTTGATTTATATGTTTGATTTATTGTCTCATTAATGGCTTGTTTCACTTGCATTCATTATGCTATAAATGCTTTTGGAAAGGGGTTGGTTAGTTCATTTATTGTCTTAAAATGTGATTTTGAAGCTCTTGTTTAGAACTTAAATGGATCACTGTGGTTGTGGTCATTCTCCTTCTATTTGGGTTGTAATGTAGAGAGGAAGTGATTAGAGAGGGTTTGTAGAAGCTTTGATATGGGAGAAGTGTTGAAGGTCGAATTGGAGGAACTTTTAGCTCATGTTATTGCAGCAAAGTGAATGGAGAATGAGAGAAATTGATTTGGAGAAGGCAAGACCTGAATATGAACCCAGTGAGGAGTTCCCGTGACTGGCAGTCAGCCAGCGGTTACCAAGCGGCTAGCCGTCTGTGACTGGCAGCTAACCGAAGTAGTTTCGGTTACTTTTCCAGAGAGCTGCAATCCCGCGGTCAGTCTCACGGTCAGCCAGCGGCTAACCGCCGGATCCACTGACGACTAACCGCCATCTGACCGCAAGGCAACCGAATTTCCCTGAATTCTATGAATAAAGGGGGTTGAAGGGAGCTTCCATCCCATTGCTTGTAAACCTTTCTGAGAGCAATAGGCACCGCTCACCTGGGAATGTGTTCGAAGCAGAGATGAAAGGTTTGTTAGGAGCCCGATCGAGATAGAGACCACATCATAGAGATTCGTTTAAGCATTAAGGCTACTAAAGTGTATAAGGAACCCGGCATGTCTTCCAAATTCAAAGAGTACCAAGTTTTCTTTATTATACAGACATACGGGATCGCTATTCACCTTGAATGAGTTTTAAACCCCGATACTATTCCGATATTTCAAAAGTTTGTTTCACCTTTTATTCCCGAAATTTATGATTTATGATTTATGATTTATCAATCCCTTATGCCTTAAAAGTGTACTTGAACTGTTTTACTAGCCTTGACAGGTATACCCGACATGATATGACAGTTGTGCCTTTGAGCACCCCCGTCTTGCCCAGTTACATTCTTGTTCTTGATTTGTTTTACACGTGACTTGGTTTATATGATTTGACCTATGAGTCGGCACCACTAAGCTTGGATAACCTTGTCAGTCTGATCCACTGACTTGGAGATCCCCCACTTGTCCCGCCAGCTGCAGTTTGGATCCCGCTATCCGGTTTATTAACCGTGGTCTTGTCCCGATACCGCATGTTGCTACTGTGGTTCCTGATGCCCGACTCGCTACCATGGTCATGTCCCGTATATAGTATATGTATATGTAAATTTCGTTGTTCCTCCTCATTTCGATGACTGAGGTCAACGCCTTGATATGCTTGCTCTTATCATTCCGGTGATAGAGGATTTAGCTTCTTTTGGATGCCATCTTGCTTGTTTCCCGGTTTCCTTGGTTACCTTGCATGTTTTATTACTGGATATGCGTTTTCAATTAAATGATTCATTTACTTCTTGAAAGTCATTGTTTAAGCAGGTTCATATGTTTTCCAAGGTAAAGGCTTTTATTTTCGAATGTTTATATCTCTTCACCCACCTACCAGACCGTCGTGTCTGATCCTTTGCTTTGGTACTCAGGTCCCGTTGTCGGTTTTCCCGAGGAGGAGCCAGAGGAGGCGGTCGGAGAACCGTAGCAGCTAGTTGAGTGGCGTGCCGACGATGTTATGTAAACATCCGGTTGCTGAGATTTGAAACATTTTGGGGGTGTCACTAATTGATATTTTGGTGGATATTGTTTTGTCTATATTGGCCTTTGTTGGCCTCTATTTTTGGGAATTGTAATTAAATGATCTTTTGTTAAACTTTAACAGTACTTTTGGGTTACGTTAATGGACATTGCTCATTCTAATACTCGTTATTTTAAATGTAATCAGCCTTGTTATTTTGGAAATGAATTACATGCTTGATTTGCTACACGCTTCCGCAATTTAACAAAGTATCCTTGTGAATGTGAAATCCTCACTGCGGACACCTGTGGGGAATCACGTGCACTGATGGAACGCGCTCCGAGGCGCCGTGGGGCGGCTACCGGGGTCGGCGGAACGTGGGAGTCCGTCGGGTCCGGCCCTTTCGCGCCCTGGTGGGCCTGAAGCGTGCATCAACATTTCTTTGTGTGGGTGTGCCAGATTTTCTATTTTACTTGGAATTGCAAGTGGTAATCCGGAGATCAACCTTCGCAAGTAAAAAGGAAATCAACTTCTTTCAAGTTTTCCATTGCACAAATTTTTAAGAAAAGAGACATTTTCTTGGTTTGCCGTGAAAGGCGATTTTGTTTGGCATTTATAGCCGATTTTGTGGCGTTTATAGCCGATTTACAATTCTCATCAATAATGAAAGACAAGAGTTGTGATTTTTGTCTCTTTTAGAAAAATACAAACTACAATGAAAAGCAAGAAAAGGAGGATCTAACTTCTCAGGAGATTGTGGGGGACTCGTTCAGATTGACGGTCGTAAGTCATGTATGGGCTTCGCCATCATCCATGCAGATGAGAACAGAGGATGCTCTTGATTCGCTTCGCTTGGCTATAACCTCAGGTTTTTAGAGGACAAAGACCAAGAGAAGGTCCTATGTCCAATAAAAAGCTAAGTAGACGGGCTGAAAAGCCACGTTTAAGCCATTGGAGGCAGCGGGAGAAGGCAAGGACCTTGGGGGGGGGGGTGCCCCCCAAGGGACTTTTGTCACCTTGTAGTGGTGGCCGGTGCAGAACTTCAGCAGAGTTTTTCTCTCTTTTTCTTTCTCTCAGATTTCTGGATCTGTGGTGCTTTGGAAGTGATCTCCGATTGATCGATCCGGATTTCAATGGAATGCTCTCCTATTTATAGGCTTTTGGTAGCCATTTAGGAGAGTTTATGGGCTTTAATGGCTTTAATGGGAGGAGTTACAAGATTTATTTCTTGATTTTGTAACTCCTTTTTCCTTGAATCTGATTGGCCGATGGAGATTAAGGGCTTTTAATCACCTTAATTACCATAATGGGAGGAGTTTCATGGGTTTAAATGCCATGAATCAATTGACTTGTAACTCCCAAATGCTTGCTTCTGATTGAGCCGTCCAAAGAAATGAATTAATGACTGCAATAAAGCTAGTCAATTAACCACATTAATTGGTCGTCGAGCAGTCGAAGAGTCGCGGGCCGTACCGTGTCTTCTGGAATTCTTCTGGCGATGATCATCGATGGATCTTCATGCTGATCGACATCGGATGAACATGTAACTTCAGACATTGATAGCTAAGAGCGGGCCGGTGACATCTGTCTTGTCGATTTCACGATCGGTCGGACAGAAAGTGCACTTTCTTGGTCAGCCGGTTGGCGATCTTGGAGCGATCAATGATGATTTTATGCTTTTAGAGGTTGACCCGTGATTTTGACGGATGTCGGAGGATATGAGTCAATTCCAAGCACTAGAAATCACATTTTCAGGAAATCACAGGGGCCAAAACGCGTAAAACGCGAAAAGGGACGGAAAAACGGGTCACCGGCGAAAAATCCGGTGACCCGGACTTCCATGGTCGCCGGCGACCATGGGCCATGGTCGCAAGGGCCTGCGACCTTGGCCCAGGGTCGCAGGCCTGGGGGAATTTTCCCCTTCGGAGCCCGTTTTGCAGTCGTTTTGAGGTCTTTTTCGTCGTCGTTTTCTTCTGTATTTTTCCTGACATTTCTTCTCATTTATTGGCTTGATTTTCCTGTAGAAAACCTGATGAGAATCCTTGCATTTTTAGAGTGCAAAGTTTCCAATTTTCCGGGAAAGCCGAAGACTTTGTCGCGTAGAGCTGCTGATTTTCCGCCAGAAGCTGAAACTTGGTCAAACGATGTCGGAATGACCTGAAATTTGAGGTGGAGCCTCCTGAGCAATAAATAAGACCAACCATAGGCTTTTGTTTGAGTTTTGAAGCCGTTTGGGGTCCCGTCGATGCTTCACTTGATTTTGCTGCGGGGAAAATGCCGAGCTTTGATATGTGGTCAAACGATGTCCGATTGACCTGAAATTTGATAGGGAACCTATTGGAGTCATTTTGAGATGATCCACAGGCTCTGTCTTGGAAACCATGGTCCCAGGGAGCTCCGCCGCCGGTAGGCTTGATTTTCTTTCGGAGCGTCGAAACCTGGTCAAACGTTGTCGGAATGACCTGAAATTCGACGTGCAGCCTTTTGGAAGCATGTTGAAGCCACTCATGCACTTGGTTTGATGAGCGAAGACTTCAGTGGTTCCCGCCGCCGAGAGGGTTGATTTTGCTGCTCGAGCATTGATGGAGGGTCAAACGTTGTCGGTTTGACTTGAAATTTGGCATGGAGCCCTTTTGAGACATGCTGGAGTCATCTGTAGGCTCTGATCGAAGTTTTGACGTCTCCGATGATGTCGCCGCCGAGAGCTCCCGTTTAGCTGTCGGAGAAGTGAAGTTAGGCCAAATGTTGTCGAAATGGCCCGAAACTTCATATGTACTCTTCTCTTGGCTATCTTGAAGGATCTTACAGTTTTTGTTTGATTCTGACAAGATTTGAATTTTTGGAGAAATTGCATTGCCTATTTATGGCAGGTTGTGACTTCATGCAGCTTTCTTGATGTTGAAGAGGCAAAGTGACATTTTTGGTGTCAACAAATGCCCCCTCGTGGTACAGCGACGAGTTGCTTGACTTTTGTAGTCGATGTGCCTCGAAGAGATTTTTGAAGGAGAGCTTGTGTCTTGACCAAGAGTCTTTGAGCAATCTTTCCTTTAGTAGAGTAGCCTTTGAGCTTCCAGGGGAATTTTATGGTAATGAAAGGAATCAAATACCATCTCGAGGCAAAGTTTTGAAGATGACATCAGGGATGTGGATTTGGGCTTTTGTTTTTGACCTTGTGACCTAACAAGCTGTATGTAGCAGGTTAGGGGGTTGGGTTTTGGTTTTGATCTTGTGACCTAACAAGCTGTATGTGGCAAGTTAGGGGACCAGGCTTTGGTTTTTGGTCACTCTTTGGGACTGTGTGGGTCCATTGGAGTGGTTTGGATTTTTGTGGAATGTCAATTTCAATTATTTTGGCTCAATTTGGTTTATGAGGCTGGATGGTTTGATTTTTGGAAGCTCATGGGGCTTGGAATTTTTTGTATGGTTCAATCAACTCAAAAGAGGCATGGAACCATTATTGTATGCTCTTGGTAAGAGGGATTTTTTCCTGACTAAAAGCCCTTTTTTTTTTTTTTTTTTTTTTTTAGTGCCTAGGTGGTCAAACCTGGCTCATATGGGCTAACCCATGGGACCTTAAGCTTTTTAGGATGGCTTAGATCACATGTGGGGCCATTTTTGTAAAGAATATCTAAAGATATCTCATTTGGATAGAGAATATCTAAAAATAGCTTTATGGGAGAGAATCTCTCATATTCCCTTAATTTGGGAGAGAATATCTCAAGGTATCTTTCTTTTTGGGAAAGAATCTTCAATATCCTTTTTTGTTGGAGAGAATCTCTCATTTGATTGATTTTGGGAGGAAATCTCTCAAAGACATCTTTCTTTTTGGGAAAGAATCTTTCTAATTCCTTCTGTTTTGATAAGGTTACTAATTAGTAGCACTTACCTTTCCTTTTTTGTTTCCTTCTTTGATTTGCTCTCTCCTATAAAAGCAAAGGAAGGTAGGATCTCTTGCTCTTATTGCTTTCTTTTGCAACAATCTCAAGAGAGCTCCAAGACCAAGAGTGCTTCTTCTTCAAGGATCTTCAAGCTTTTTCCTTCTTCTTCTCCATCAATGGCTTCAAGTAAGTTTTCTTTCTTTTTCTTTCAAGAAAACTTTATGTAGATAATAGGATGGTAAAAAAAAAGAAAGTTTCTCTTCTTTTTTTTTTTTTTTTCTTTCTTTTCTTTCTATTCTTCTTCTCTTTTTTTTTTTTTCTTTTCTTTTCCACGTGATTTCTGTTTTTTTTTTTTTTTTTTTCACGTGTGTCTCTTTTCTCTTTTTTTTTTCTTTCTTTCTTCTTTTTTTTGAGAAAGTTTCTTCCTTTCTTTTTGTTCTTTTCTTTCTCCCCCTTTTTTTTTTTGGAAAGTTTCCCTTTTTTTTTTTTTTTTCTTTTCTTTCTCCCTTTTTTTTTGAGAAAGTTTCTTTTTTTTTTTTTTTTTGCTCATCGTGATAATGCGTTTTTTATGCAAATCTAGATGTTCATGCATGTACTTTTTGTAGATTGAGCATGATAGCATACCTGAAAATCTTTGCAAATTTGGGAATTTGGAGCTCGCAGCGATGTTGAGCCCTTCTTGATTTTGCGGAGATTTTGAGGTTTCGAAAGTTTGTAGTTTCGGAGCTCGCAGCGATGTTGAGCCCATCTTCAAAACTTTCTGTTTCTTTCGGGGTATTTCCCTTTTCTTCGGAATTGCCCCGGAACCATGCCAAAATTTCGCCAGATTTGCTTTTAGCGAAATTCTGTCATTTTGATGATGATCTTTTCTTTTTTTCTTTTCCAACCTTTGCAGGTGGTTCCTCCAGAACGAACAAGGGTAAAGAGCCTGCTACAAGCGTACCTCGTCGATCCGTCAGATCTTCTAATGTGGCCGTTCAGCAGGCCTGGGAGAAGGTCCAGTTTGTTGAGAAGAACTTGGAAGAGTGCGATTCCCTCAATCGCGATGAGATGAGACAGCGATTGATCGCTCTCAAGGATGAGGAGTTCTATAAGATCATGGTAAGCAGCCGTCCTTGGGTTATGGACGATCTGAGGGTTTTGCCCAAGCCTACCTTCTTCTTTGGAGATGCAGTCCTTGACGACTTGACATACCAAAGGAGATGTTTTCAGTTCTCTTACACAGCGGATGGTGAGGAGAGAACTATTTCTACCCAGTCGTCTTTTGATCGGACCATCTCGATCCTGAGCCTTTCTCCCACGTGCCCTAAGAGGGAAGATCCTCCGAGCTGGGTGAAGAGGACCAGTGTGATCAAGACCGGGGTTTTTGTTGGTGGACCTTCCGGTTTTGCAGAGAAGCCACCTGTCCGTATGGACGTGTTGATGCCAGCCAGCGGCTACCAGGGCTCTGATTATCCGTCAGTCGATTTGAGACCGGTGGGCCTTGGCGTTTTCAGCGGTGACGGCAGTACTTGGGTGAAGCCTTTTCGACTTCGTGGCCGTTTCAATGCTGACTCCGATTGGAAGTCATGGACTGACCACACCTTGCTGATTGGGGGCGCCGTTTTGAAGGAAGCCGGGATTTTTGACGCGGTCCGTGCTTTTAGGGAGACCGTGACTTTTCCAATGATGCCTTCATGGCTATGTTGGAGTCTTTCCTCCCTCAGACCAATACCTTCGTTGTCACGAACGGTGAGATTGGTTTTTCTCTGAAGGAGTTGAGTGCTATTACTGGATTGCCCATCCTTGGCAAACTCTATGAGGAGTTCATGCCGATTGACAGCGTCCTTGAGGAGCAGTCAGAGGAGTTCAGGCTCCTATACTTTCAGCTCGTCGCCTTCTATGATTTTTTGAAGGAGGGCTCGAAAGTGAGATCCAGCAGTTGGAAGAGTTATGGCTCTTCATTCTTCAACTTCTTTGACAGCAAAGAGTCTTCTGATAGCATGACCCGGGAAGACAGGAAGAAGACTTCGGCCATGCAGGAAGAGTTGAAGGGTTTCTTCGCGAGCACAGATGTCATTTGTTCTGACATTGCACTGCGGAGAGATCTTGCTGTTTACCTCACTTATTGGCTAGGTGAGGCTGTGTTTGCTGGTGGAGATGGGACGCACATCAGGCCGCATTGTATTTTTCTGGCTTGTCAGATGGCGTTTGGAGAGCGGCTTGCTTTGGTGCCTGCTCTTTACTCCTACTTGTGTACCGAACTGCAGGCTGTTGCTTTCTTGGTTCGGCTTGGGCTCCCTATGAATAGGGTATTTTCAGCCCATATCTTTTATTCGTGGTTTGTATACCACTGTCCTGGCTTCCACCAGCTGGGTACTGCACAGGATGATGATCCTCTGATGATTCGATTGGCTAAGGGAAAAGCCGTATCCGAATCACTTTTGTTTGCCCGCATGAGGATCCGACGGTTCAGGGACGTCGAGATGGGGCAGTCTTCAGTGAAGCTTTCTCCGGAGTTGCGGAAGAAAGCTTTTGATTTTGGTGCCTCCCGAGACTCTACCAGAGCAGGGTCGGGAAGGCATTACCCTTTGACCAATGCAGAGAAGGAGTGGCTTTTCAGCATACGAGTCGGCACGATGGTGTACCGCAGACATTTTTTCGTCGACATCCAGCCGTATGTACCTTCTCGCTTTACGCTTCAGTTGGGCTTCTCTCAAGGCGTTGTTAGAGCGCCTTCGAGTATGGTGAAGCGTTTTGGGGGTTTGCAGGATGGCAGAAATGCATGGGCTTTTTATAGTGCTGAAGACACTACTGCCACGATCTCTTATCCTGAGCTGTCGACTTTCCGAACTGCCGGCTTCACGAAGTGGTTCGCGGAGAGCTTTTTGGCATATCGGGGGCTTTCCAAGAAGGAGCTTGATGTAAAGCTGTCTTCGGGGAAAGGTACTGGAAAGTCGGATGGCGTCCGGCGAGAGGAAGTTTGGGCCTTCCTTTCTGGAGAGAAGCACAAGATAGGCTTTCTCGGTGACCAGGGCGTCATTGGTTCTGAAGCTGTTCGGGAAGTACCTGATGAGGCTTTGGAGCAGCTAGAACAAGAGGAAGCTGAGCTCGACGCTTGGATGCAAGCGGCACAGAGGCGAGCTTCCGCGGAGTCTACTGGCGAGAGCAGACCATCCAGTGAGGAGTCAAGTGGGAGACCTAACTCTGACAGTGGGGCAGGATCTTCTAGGAAGCGAGCCCACAGAAGTAAGAGGAAGAGGAGTCAGCGTCACACGGGGCGGGACGAAGACTCTCCTGATGTGGAAGTCCCTCTCACTGTCAATGAGGAGGTGCCAGGGGAAGCTGACGAACCTCCGGAGAAGAGGATTCGGGAAGAAGAGACCATCGGTGAAGGTATGATTCTTCCTTTTTCTTTTTCTGCTTCTTTCATGGGGCTTTCCATGTTCTGATTTGTTTTCTCACCCTGCTGCTGCTCTTTTTTTTTTTTTTTAGCAGAGGATGAAGACTTGGCAATGCCTGAGGTTCCGACCGATGAGGCGGTGATGGAGCCGGTTATGGCATCTGAAGAAGAACCGAGGGACTCTGGAAGGATTCCAGAATCTCCAATTGGTATAACGTCTTTCGTTTTCTCTTTTTTTTTTTTTTTGCCTGCGACTTGATTTGCTAACATTTCTCTTGTCAGCTGACTTGCCACAGGATTCCGATGACTTTGAACCATCAATGGACGCAAATGTTAATGATGCTTCCGATGAGTTCGTGGAGGAAGAGAGTGTTCCGCCAGTCGTCGAAGAAGGTACTTTGTAGTGATGACCCTGATGATTTTTTTTTAACAGGATCATATTCATACCTTTTTGTGTTTCATTTGCAGGTTTTGAAGTGACAGAAGAGAGTCCATCGCTTCCTTCAGAACCAGAGCAAGGGATGCCAGAGGTCGATCCGGAGGTAGAGACTCCTACAACCAGTTCTGACGCGATAGAGAAGATACCTCGTGCTGAGATTCCTTCTCCAGTGGCTCCAAGTGGAAAGAGTTCTTTTGTTACTCTTCCAATGGGACATGACATGAGCAGCCGATCAGCGGAGAAGGGTGAATCTTCATCCAGTTCGTCTCTTCAATTTGCGAAGAAGGTACTGGCTCGGGTTTTGAGTTCTTGGGTCAAGACTCTCCTTTCTGGACACTTGGAGGCAGGATTTGGCATGATCCCACATGTACAGGAGATTCTGACCGACACCGAAGAGGTTGGTCTGGATGTCACAGGTGCCAGGGCGATCGTTGATAGGATCATTGCACTGGGTGACAAGTGGTTTGAGACCATGGATTTCCCTGACGACCAATTCTTCAAGGAGATGTTCTTGGACCCTGCTGATAAGGCTAAGTCTGACCTAAATGAGGCTACACAGAGCAGGAAGCAGGTAGTCGGAGAGAAGAATAAGGAAGAGCTAGTCATCCTTGGATTAAAGCGCGATCTTGACATCCTTGATAGAGAGGTCGAAATGGCCAGGAAGCATCTCGAGCATTTGAAGGCACAAGTTGATGCTAAGTGGACTGCTATAACAGAGGCTCGTGACAGGGAGAGTACTCTGATTCGCAGGGTTGCAGATGCCGGTCAAGTTCTTGAGAGGAGGACTCTAGAGAACGAGCAATGGCAAACTGCTGGGGAAAAGCTTCCCGGTGTAAAAGAAGGGTTACAGCATTCGCCAGCATCTCATGGCAAGTTCCTGAAGAAGCGTGCCTTGGAAACTCTGACGGCTGATGCCAAAAGTTTGCTTGAGGAGCTGAAGCTTTGGCTGGAGACCATTTTTGGCTAAGCTCCTGATTTTTTGTAGCATAAACTATTCTTCTTATTTATTTTTTTTTGGTACCACATGTATTTTTTGGTACTTCTTTTTTTGTAGTGCTTGTGAACACTTTCTTTTTTTTTTGGTACCACATGTATTTTTTGGTACTTTTCTTTTTTTTTTTTGTTTTGTTTTCCCTATGCTCACTCAAATCTTTTTGTGATGAAAGCAATTGCTAAATGGGATTTGATCAAAAGCTTTGTCATTTTGTGAAAATCTTTTGTCAAAAAATTGTTTTGGCATGGGAGCCTGATTTTGGTTATGGCGTGAAAGCCGATTTTGAGATGGCATGAAAGCCGAAATTTTATGGCGTAAAAGCCAAAATTTGGGTTGGCATGGAAGCCGAAATTTTGTGGCATTTACAGCCTGTTTGGTGGCATTGATAGCCAATTTGTGGCATTGATAGCCGGTTTGGTGGCATTGATAGCCGTGTTTTTTGAAAGCCAAGTTTTGGTTTGTCGGCGTGAAAACCAATTTTTTGCGGCATTGATAGCCGGTTTGTGGCATTTATAGCCGGTTTTTGGCGTTAATAGCCAGATTTTGGCATTTATAGCCGAGTTTTGGCGTTTATAGCCGAGTTTTGGTTTTCAAAATGCAGGTATCGACTAAATGTCGCCTCCCCGCTGAATGGTCTTGCAAGTATCGATAGAATGTCGCTTCCTCGCGAATTGGGGTGCAAATATCGACTAAGCGTCGCTTCCCTGCTTTTCCCAAAACTTTTGGTTTTGCGGGTACTGACTTGATGTCGTTTCTCCGCGATTTTTGAAATTTGAGGTTTTCTCGAACCATTTGTAATTTTGGTTGTGGATAGCAACTGGTATGTTACATCTCCACGATTTTTGAAATTGGGTTGTGGATATCAACTGGTTTGTTGCTTCTCCACGATTTTAGGTTTTCTCGAACCTTTGAAATTTGGGTTGTGGATATCAACTGATATGTTGCGTCTCCACGGTTTTTGGATTTTGCAAGTATCGACCAAATGTCGCTTCCCTGCGATTTTGGGTGCAAGTATCGATGGAATGTCGCATCCTTGCTTTTTTTCAAAATTTTTGTTTTGCGGGTACTGACTTTGATGTCGTTTCCCCACGATTTTTGAAAAACCATTTTTTTTTTATTTAAAGACACGAGGGTCGTAAATTTTGACCTAGAACCATTTGGCGGTAAAAGGTAAGGTAGACTAGGGTGGAAATCCCTGAATCCGGATTTTTGTTTCAAACCATGAATTTTGGTTCAAGGATCGAAAGTTTTGGTCAAGTCAGGGAGAGGCTCCTAAACTTGGATTTTTTTGTTTTTGAACAATGAAACGATGAAAGTAAGCATTGTTTTTGAATCTCTTTAGAAATTTCGACATTTTGATATGAAAATTCTAAAGAGAGTGGGTTTGACGAGCGAGTACCTGAGAACAGGTTTTGGCCATACAGGCATTGCTCTTACCCAGTTGGGTAAGTCTTCAAGGGTAGTACCGCTTCAAGAACTTGCCGTTGATAGGCAGCATACATCTGTCGCCTTCCATGTTTAGGAGGGCATATGCGCCGTTGGAGAAGACCTTGTCGATGACGTAGGGTCCCTCCCATTTTGGTTCAAACTTGCCTTTGGACTTGTCAGCGAAGACCATTGGTCTTTTTACCGCAAGAACCAAGTCACCCTTTTTGTAGGCGCGTTGCCTGACCTTTTTGTCAAAAGATCCTGCCATGCGTGCTTGGTAAAGTTCAATGCTTTGTCGAGGTTCGAGCCGTCTCTCGTCGAGATTGTCCAGCTCATGGAGTCGCAATTTGACATTGCTTTCTTGAGTCATGTCATTTTGTAGAGATACCCTCAGAGAAGGAATTTGTACCTCTAGGGGCACGACAGCTTCGCATCCATAGACCAAGGAGAATGGTGTGCTATGGGTTGGTCCTCGAACGGTGGTTCGATAGGCCCACAAAGCTTCAGACAGTTTATCGCTCCAGTCTCTTTTGTGACTAGAGACCATTTTCTTGAGGATTTTGCAGAGTGTCTTGTTGAAGGCTTCTGCTAATCCGTTTGCTGCCGGATTGTATGGAGTCGAAGGACAGCTTTGAATTTTGTATTTGTCGCAGAACCTGTAGAATCGATGATCCCGGAATTGTGGTCCGTTATCATGGACGAATCTTTTAGGTATGCCGAAACGACAAATGATGTTGGTGCGTAGGAATTGAAGGACTGATGATGTCTTCATTTCGTTGAACGCAAATGCTTCTGACCACTTGGAAAAATAATCCATTGCGGCGAAGATGAAGCGATGACCTTTGCTTGAAGGGGGAGAGATAGGACCTATGATGTCCATGCCCCATGCTTCAAAAGGCCATGAGATTGCTGTAGGATGCAGCCATTCTGGAGGCATGTGAATGTAGTCTCCGTGAACTTGGCATAGCTGGCAACGTTTGGCAAATTGCATTGCGTCGGGTACCATGGTAGGCCAGTAGTAACCCAACCTTTTGATTTGGTCGTAGAGCTTGGGACCAGCCCGATGAGCTCCACAAAGACCAGCGTGAACTTCTTTGAGTGTTTCTTCGGCCTCTTGTTCTGATAAGCAGCGTAGAAGTACTCCGTTAAAGGATTTCCTGTAGAGGATTTTTGAAGGAATATCCAAATGAAAGTTTGGGGCTCACCTTTGAATGCTTACCCGTTCTTTTGGATCTTCAGGTAGGATTCCGAACATAGTGTAATCAATGAACGGATCCCTCCAGTCGCCGATTGAAGGTTGAAGGATAGAGATCCGACTTCCAACCACTCGGTGGCATTCGGCAACTGCTTGGTGTGTGTTAAGAGGAGGGAGGATCCTTCTCTCGCACACTGTAATTTGCATGTTTTCCCCTTCCTGGATCGCCATTGATGCGGCAAGTCCGGCCAGGGCATCTGTACGGATGTTTTCACCTCTACGAATGTGGGTGATGTTGCAGATGTCAAACTTTTGCAGAAGCGATTGTGCCTTGTTGTAATAAGGCAGCAGATCGGGCTTCCTGACTTCATATTTCTGATTCATCTGGTTGACGATCAGTTGAGAGTCTCCAAAGACTTCCAGCATGGTGATACCGGATTCCATGGCGAGTTCCAATCCTAGGATCAGAGCTTGGTATTCAGCTGCATTGTTTGTGCATGGTTCCAGTAGCGAGAAAGCGTGTGGAATCATGTATTTGTCGGGGCTAACAAAGAAGATGCCAACTCCCGAGATCAGCTTTCTGTTTTCATTTGTCCTGGTTGTACCATCAAAGTACATGTCCCAGGAGGCATTTGGCGAGAAAGTCTCCACGTTGTAGATAGGTTCGTCTGGGAGATCATCTCTGAGTGGTGAATCTTTAGGCAATGGATGCTCTGCGAGGAAATCTGCTAGAGCTTGGCCTTTGATTGCTTTTTGTGGCACATACCTTATATCAAATTGTGATAGAAGGATGGACCATTTTGCCAGTCGGGCATTGAGAGAACCGGCCTTTGTGACAAGGGACCTTCAAGAGGTTGATCCTCGAGACCAGGTAGACTGTGTTGGAAAGCAGATAGTGACGTAGCTTTTGTACAGCGAACATCACTGCAAGGCATTCCTTTTCAACTGGGGAGTAGCGATGCTCTGCACCTACTAGCATGCGGCTGAGGTAGTATAGAGCAGCTTCTTTTCTTTCATCATTTTCTTGTGCAAGCAGAGCACCTACAGAATGATCAAGAGCTCTTGTGTACAAGATGAATGGTTTTCCAGTGGCAGGGGCAGCTAACACTGGAGGTTTGGTCAGGTATGACTTGATATCTTGAAATGCGGCTTCACAGTCGGCATCCCAGACAAAGTCTACACCCTTTTTCATCAATCGAGAGAATGGACGGCATTTCCCCGAAAGATTGGAGATGAACCGTCTGATGTAGGCCAATCTCCCTTGAAGCCCTTTTAGTTCTCTCAAGGTTCTTGGAGAGGGCATTTCTAGAATAGCCTTGACTTTTATGGGGTCAAGTTCTATTCCAGCTTTCCGAACAAGGAATCCGAGAAACTTACCCGACGAGACGCCGAAGAAGCATTTTAGAGGATTCATCCGCAGTTTGTGTTTGCGGAGTCGGAGGAAGACTTCCCGAAGATCTTTGAGATGGTCTTCTTTTCTTCTACTTTTGACGACGAGGTCATCAACGTAACATTCGACCGTCTTGTGCTGCATATCTTGGAATATTTTCATCATAGCCCTCTGATATGTGGCACCAGCATTTTTCAGACCAAATGGCATGACAGTATAGCAATATACGCCAAATGGAGTCCGAAATGAAGTGTGCTTTTCATCTTCAGGATGCATCTTTATCTGATTGTAGCCAGAGAAGCCATCCATGAATATCATTCGCTCGAATCCACAGGTATTGTCAATCATTACCTCTGGTATGGGGAGCGGGTATTCATCTTTAGGGCAAGCGCCATTCAAGTCTCTATAGTCAATACAGACTCTGATCTGCCCAGTTTTCTTTGTCACGGGGACAATATTGGCCAACCACTCTGGATGTTGTTCCTCACGGATGAAGCCAACGCTTTTGAGTTTTTGAACTTCTTGTTCAATTTTATCCATCACATCTGGACGGAATCTTCTTTGGCCTTGTTTGACAGGCTTGATTTCTTCTTGAAGATTGAGTTTGTGGACTGCTACTTTGGGGTCTAAACCAGGCATTTCAGCGTAGGACCATGCAAAGCAATCAACGAACTCACGAAGAAAAGCGATATACTCGGGTAACTCATCATCCTTTATATTCTTGCTTATGAATACAGGACGTGGGTTATCAGGTGTTCCCAAGTCTATCTTTTCAACAGGATCTTCTGTTAGAAGGTTCGAAGGTGGCTCCTCCACAATATTTTCGGAGGCTTCCAGCTCAACAAAACCTTCTGGGATTCCAAGGGCATTTGTAGACCGAGGGTTTGTTCCTTTCCACGGGTCTTCTTGATTGGTGATCTTCTCAAGGCTTGCTATGAGATGGTCCCAATTGCCTGTTGAAACTGGGTCGAAGTAAGGTATTTCTTTTGGAGACGAGGGCTCTTCTGGGTCAGAGTAGCACAAGTCTGTATTATCAGACGATTCCTCTTTATCATCAGAGAAATCATACCAATTGGATGAGCTTCCTGGATCTTTGTCAGGTAACTCTTTAAAGAGATATCCAGGGAGATCGATGTTTTCATGGACTTTAGATGTTGAGGCTTGGTCGGTAAAACGACTTTTAAGCTTTTGTGTCAACTGTCTCAGAGGAGTGTCGGGATCATACCCTAACCCATATGAAGACTTTTCTATATGACCGTAGAGTCTCCAATCTTCCAGCTGGCTTTTGGTCAAGGCGGGCTCCAATGGCGTGAGAATACTGCGTCTTTCTCCCAAACCGACTGGGTTTTGAGCGTCAAAGCCCATTTTCTTCATGATAGCTTGTGCCACAGGACTATATAGAGATAGTTGAGGCATACCTTCATTTTGGAAGGGTTCAAGCAAGGAATTTGATGAAGAAGCATCCGATCTATGGAAGAAGATCGGCTTTTGCTTTGGTGATGTTGCCGGAACAACAAAGGTAGCAGACGTAGGATCTTCTACATCAGCAGGTGTCTCCATCGGAGTGAGAGCAGGCTGAACTTGCTGAGTGTCAGCTTGGCTTGACGATGCATCGTCTTCTTGCTCTGAGTCCGAGTCTGTGTCTTGCATGATAGACACGAGAGAAACAACAAATTTGCCCCCAGACTTTTGTTTCGTCTTCTTCACTTTAGTCGTGATGACCAAAGGTCTTGAATTCTTGAGGGAGATGACGAAGGGAGGTTGACTACTCTCTTCTAATTTGCCGGAGGGTTTGTTTTCTTCCGGTGATTTTTGAGGAGCCTTGCCTTTATCTTTCTGGAGATTTTCAGCAGGGGATGCTATTTCCTCTTCTTCTTTTTCTCCTTCATACATCTGGGAGTCTGCGAAGTGGACTTCTTTACCTTTGAAGGGTTTTCTGTTCGCAAAGACTCGATGTACCATGCCGTCGTCGCCGACGAATTTGATGCATTGATGTAGAGTTGAAGGGACAACACCGTTCTCGTGTATCCAAGGACGTCCGAGAAGGATGTTATAGCATGAGGGGGTTTTTATTGCATACACAGTGACCTCAGAGATAAGATCACCGATTTGCAATTTGAACCTGATTTTGCCGATAGGCCTTTGAGCGCTCCCATCGTATCCAAAGATAGATACAGATGTGTGGCTTAGCTTGCTGGGTGGGATGCCCAACTCTTCGAGAGCCGAAGTGGAGATGAGGTTGAGTGCAGAACCTGGGTCGACCTGAACTCTGTGTATAGGCATTTCCTTGATGTACCCTGTGAAGTACAGGGGTCGGTTGTGCCTTGCTTCGCCAAGTAGGAGGTCTTCCTTAGTGAAGGCGATGGTTGCACTGGCTGCCTTTTGAACCGAGAGGCATTGGATGCATGATCCCTCGCTTTTCTCTTTTTCTCTTTTTAAGGAGGTTTCTGAGTTTTTGACCCGGTAGTCCATTTCAATTTGGAGGACTTGTGGGGCATGTTTGTCGACATCCTCATTCAGTTTTTGTAATTCTGAGATGAGATTATCACGAGTGCGTGGAGACATTCGCAATAAGTCTAGGATGTGAAGACGTGCAGGTATGTGTTTGAAGTGCTCAACCAAGTCATACTTGAAAGCCTCCTTGGGGCCTGCATGTTCATTGTTTTTGCCACTGGGGGCGCTTACAACATCTTTTCCCAAAGGATTTACATAAGTAAAGGAAGATTGGTTGTAATTTTTGTGGTAGTCCCGGCCCGAGCGGGTGCCTCTACCAACTTCGAGAGCTTCTTGAGAAGGGTCTTCACTTGGAAGATTGTTTTCATGATCAAGAGGCTGTCGTTTTTCATCTACTGGGGATGCATCTGCAGCAGAGTTGCCATCCTCAGTGATTGTGTTGCACGGAGCATTTTCCGGGAACGAGTCCTGAACAGCATCCAGCAGCTTTTCTTCTTCGTTGACCCATCCATCATCCCAAGTTGGGTTTTCTTCATGATGATGAGTCGGGAAGAATGTGTATTCTGAAGTCACAGTCTCAGGAGAAGAAACCTGAGAGGGTGTCATCTCTGTGAAAGTCACGTGAGACGAGGTAGCTCCAGAGGATACATTGCTAGGCGTCGTCGGAGTATAGGTAATCTCATCAGACGACGCTTCAGAAGAGTTATAGTCCTGATATATTACATTACAGGAAGCTCTGATAGGAGATGTTGCCTGCTCGGAGTCAGACTCATCCTCGGATGTAAGAGGATCGTCAATCCAGCAACGTTCTCCATTTTCAGGAGTTAAGGGTGGATGTACCTGATTATCTTCAGGGACTTCAGGCTCTGGGTTGCGAGGAGGCTCGTTAACACGATCTTGCTCTTGTTCTAGAGCGAGACGCTGCAAGATCCTTGCATATTCTTCAAGATCAGGCATGGGAGCCAGATCCTCTTCTTCGTCTTCTCCGTGTGGCTCAACATAGTTGATTTCCACTGGAGCAATGACAGGTGCTGGGTTAACAGCATCTTCTTGTGCAGCCTCTTGGTCTTCTTCATCATCAGACCAGGATCCTTGTGGTTGCAAGGGGTTATACCAGATTACTGGCATAAGGTGAGTTTCAGGAACCCATTCTTCGTCGGAGAGATACTCTCCTATTTCAAGAGATTCCTCCCACTCGCCGGTGTAGTTGGGCTCGAATCCATCGTCGGTGTCGCTGGACTCGTATCCATCAATGGAGAATCCAACTACCGAGTTGCAAGAGTACAATGCCCCCCGCATGGCTTCTTTTTTGAATTGAGGTGGCATGAAATCACTGAGAGTGAAGTTTCTTACCGCCTTTGAAGTCTCTGGAAGGGACGTTTTTTTTGCCCCGAGTGAAGTGGTAGAGGAGGCCTCTGCCTTTTCATGGACTTCTTGTTTTGGCTGGGTCTTCTCTTGCCGTTTGAGCCTGAGGAGATGTTTCCTAGCCTGCCTTCGATGTTGAGCTGTCGGCTTTGTTTTTACGATCTCCCAGTTTTCATCTTCCAGGAGATCGGGATGTACCCATATGGGTTGTCCGTCTAGTGTCGGGCAAGGAACCAACACTTCGGACGTTTGAATTTTGTTTATCACCATGAAGGAAGTAGTGATCTTCTTCTTCGGTGATTTTGGTGTTTGTCCACATGACACCATGTTGACGGAGGCAGTCCCATAGTTTTTGTCAAAGGTGATGACTCCGTTTTTCCACATCTCGTTTATCTTCTCTCTCACAACAAAGCATTGATTGAGAGGATGCGAGACCATCTGGTGGTATGGACAGTACCGAGGATCATTGGTTTTGCCAACGTCTCCAGGTCTTTTGGGCTCTGGCAAAATGAGTTTGCCATTTGCTAGGAGAGCCTCAAAGATTTCTTCAACGTCTTCATCGAACGGATATTTCTTTTCTACTCGCTCTTTGAAGGCATCAGAGAGTTCAGGTCTCTTACCTGCAGCTCTATTTTCAGCTTTCTTTGGTTGCTGAGGAGCTGACTTGGTTTGCACATTAAGGACCTCTTTCTTCTTTGGTTTAGAGGTTGCAATGGCGGTTGGCTCTTTTCTTGATGACTTCTGACTGTTGAGGTCTTTAATCATCGTTTCAGCTTCCATGGAAGCTTCGAGGAGTTCCCCCAGGTTCTTTGATTTATTGCCAATAATCATGGAGCGGATTTTAGCTCTCATATTGTTACGGCAGATGTCGACTAGCGACGCTTGTGGCAGTACATCTGAACATTTGTACGCCATTGCTTTCCACTTGTGAATGAAGTCGTATGTTGACTCATTCTCTCCTTGTTTTAGGCTGCAGAGTTGAGCCATAGTAACAGGATGATCCTCACCTTGGAAGTGGGTCAGGGAGCGTGTCTCTAGCATAGCCCAATTCTGGATGGAGTTCTCCGGCAGAGTGGAGTACCAATCGAAGGCCGTACCTTTTAGGGTACTTGCAAAGAGGCGAATCTTGAGTGCATCTTGATCCGCGATAGCTCCCGTCAAGATCTTGAAGTGGATGACGTGCTGTCTGGCTGATCCTTTCCCCGTATATGTTTGGAGAGTAGGATGTTTGAATTTTGTGGGGAACGGGACCGAGTCCATCCATAAAGGATATGGTGGCTTGATCCCATGCTCTTTGAGTATATCCTCTTCTTTAGCTTTGGCGAGGATACTGTCTACGTCCTTTTTGGTAAGGGCGCGTGACTCGCTTTCTTCACAATTTTCCTCGTTATTGCCATGATTCGGAGGAGGCTCATTGTTCGCCTGATTTTGGACGACAAGGAGAAGGTTTTCCATCAGAGTTTCAATCCTCTACTGGCCTTGTTCCAACTGCTGGATGCGTGTGAGCGCATCATCTCGAGGTGGATTCTGAGGTGGTGGCTCAGAACTTGTAGCCAAGACGTTCATCCCTCGGGATTCGAACGAAGAAATCGTCCTAGTGACCGAGCTGGGGCTCATTCTTTTTTATGAAGAGCTTGACGAAGGATTACTCTCCCGTCCTTGGTTTGAAGGGGCAGGAGATTCTTCGGGATGTCTTTGTGTCCTGGTGACGCTACGGGTCACCGGACGTCGGACATGGATTTTTTATGCTGACCTTTGGCGTCTTCTGGTTTTTCCAACCATATGGACGGCAGTAAGTTGGTCGGGTCTTTCTTTTTCGACCCATTTGTGGGAAACTTGAAGTGTAGGAGGCTGGGTCCGTTGCTTCTCTAGTCTCTTTTGTCGATACGACGCACGGCGGCGTGCTCGACGAGCGATTTGAGCTTCAGTCAGCTCTGGCTGGGCTTTGATGATGAAGGATGTGCTCCCTCGGGCGCAGCAGCCGAGCTTGTCTTCTTTGTGGTTGGGCAAGGACAGGATACGGACCCGGTCCTTTCCCTGTTGCAGCGAAGCTTTGAATTTTTCAAGTTCGGCCCCTGTAGAGATAAAGGGTCGAACCGAAGGAGTGTAGGCCTTAGCAGGTGCTTGGAGAGGCCTAGTGATGCATGATCTGATTTTGGGCCTGTAGGAACAAGCCGACTCATGCTGGGTTGACTTGGGAGTCGGGTTGGAGATGGGTCTCTCCTCTTTCATGTAGGCAAGAGGGTAGAACTGGTTCTCTTTGAGTGGGGCCAGGTATGCTGGCTTGGTGGAAGTTTGAGACCTTTTTTGTTTTGGGGAAGGTCTTGGAAACCAAGTCTTAGGGTAGACCTGGTTGGTTGTTGGTCGAGGCTTCGCGGGGGTGCCGCGGGCTTCGGGCTTTTGGGCGCTCGCCTTTGGTGTCACGGGAGTGACACGTTGAAAGGCGATCTTCTGCTTTTTAGCAGGCGCAGCTTGTTCTTCGGGAAGTGGGAATGGTCCCAGTGTCCCGAAGACGATGGTCCGGGGAGTCGAGGTCGACCCGGAGTTCAGAGAGTTGCCGAGGGAGTTGACGCTTCGGCAGCTGGCAGGGCGCTTATGAGTGCTCGCACTTTGCTTCTGTTGAAGCATGAGTTGGTGCTTGTTCTCATCGAAAATAATGGTTAAGGCTGCCATTGTTAGTTTCAAAATTTCTGAAACAAGACCACATCCATTAGTAATCACAAGAGTATAATGATCATAAATGGGAATTTCTATGGTTGTCTTTTCAAATCGCTCAAGGGATATGACCCAAGCGACATGAAGAAGGCAAAAAGCCATAGATGGTACAATTGTTCTGACAGCAAGCATGGTAGGCTTGAAATGAGCGTTCCAATGACTGCTAGAAGCAATTGTATACCTAAATTCGACTTATCGAGAAGCGGAGCTTGCTCGAGATAAGAAGAATATAAGGTAGGAGTTACAAATGTGCCGGTCACAGATACAGTAGACCCTGAAAGGGCGTACTAGTACCGCTATGCACAAATGTTGGAGATCGCATCCATGAGATGGGATTCTCTTTTTTTTTTGAAATGTCAAGATTGGATTCACCAAAGAGAACAGATGGTATTCCGATCCGAATACGGGCTCAACGATTTCCGCGAGCACCAGTACCCAGAAGGGAAGGAACCACAATTTCTCGGATCTGAATCTAAAATGACGAGAGTTTTTTTTTTGAAATGTCAAAATTGGTTCCATCAAGGAGAGCAAATGGTATTCCAATCTGAACACGGTCTCGGCGATTTCCGCGAGCGCCAGTGCTCAGAAAAGAAGAAACCAAAATTTCTCAGATCTGAAATCAAAAGTGACGAGTTTTTGGAGATTTTTTTTTTTGAAATGATTTTTTTTTATTTTATTTTTTTTATTTTTTTTATTTTTTTTTAAAATATATTTTTATTTATTTTTTTTTGAAAATTTTTTTTTTTTTTTAAGATTTTTTTTTTTGAAAATCTTTTTTTTATTTTTTTTTTATTTTGATTTTAATTTTTTAAGATTTAAAGACGAGAGAGTACACATAGGCCTCCTAACCCGGTCTTATGAAACCTCAATTGATAGAATTGCCCCCAGGTAAGGGTAGGATTACTTAATGAACCCGTTTGGAGGACCCTTGCCTAGAACAGTCAAGCTGTCTCCACACTCTGGACAAGGCTTTTCTTGAATCAATCGTGATCAAAGAACGCAATTGGTTTAACCTTAGTGGTCTATGTCCTTTTTTTTTTATAAAAATCCCAAATAGACTCATCGAAGAGAAACGATGGCCCAAAACCTTAGTCGAACGGGCTCAACATTTCTGCAAGCACCAAAGAACGATAGGATAGGATCAAAGTTTCTCAATTTTGAATCCAAACTAAGAAAGCTGATTTTTATTTATTTATTTTTTTTTTGAAATCTCTAATGAACTCATCGAAGAGAAACGATGGTCCAAAACCTTAGTCGAACGGGCTCAACATTTCTGCAAGCACCAAAGAACGATAGGATAGGATCAAGGTTTCTCAATTTTGAATCCAAACTAAGAAAACTGATTTTTTTTTATTTATTTTTTTTTGAAATCTCTAATGAACTCATCGAAGAGAAACGATGGTCCAAAACCTTAGTCGAACGGGCTCAACATTTCTACAAGCACCAAAGAACGATAGGATAGGATCAAGGTTTCTCAATTTTGAATCCAAACTAAGAAAACTGATTTTTTTTATTTATTTTTTTTTTTGAAATCTCTAATGAACTCATCGAAGAGAAACGATGGTCCAAAACCTTAGTCGAACGGGCTCAACATTTCTGCAAGCACCAAAGAACGATAGGATAGGATCAAAGTTTCTCAATTTTGAATTCAAACTAAGAAAACTGATTTTTTTTTATTTATTCTTTTTTGAAATCTCTAATGAACTCATCGAAGAGAAACGATGGTCCAAAACCTTAGTCGAACGGGCTCAACATTTCTGCAAGCACCAAAGAACGATAGGATAGGATCAAAGTTTCTCAATTTTGAATTCAAACTAAGAAAACTGATTTTTTTTTTTTTTTTTGAAAAGAGAAAGAATGGAAACAAACTTAAAGAAGTAGAAATTTCCAAAAAATCCCATCTCATTTTTTTGGGTGCAAAATCCAACATAGGCCACCAGCTAGAAAGTAGCCAAGGAATCCGGAGAAGAAGTATAAGCATAGAGCAAAAATATGGTATGCAAATATTTCATTTCCAAGCACCATGTTCTCAAATGAACGAGTCCCACCGGGTGTGCCAGCTTGATGGAACGCGCTCCGAGGCGCCGTGGGGCGGCTACCGGGGTCGGCGGAACGTGGGAGTCCGTCGGGTCCGGCCCTTTCGCGCCCTGGCGGGCCTGAAGCGTGCATCAACATTTCTTTGTGTGGGTGTGCCAGATTTTCTATTTTACTTGGAATTGCAAGTGGTAATCCGGAGATCAACCTTCGCAAGTAAAAAGGAAATCAACTTCTTTCAAGTTTTCCATTGCACAAATATTTAAGAAAAGAGACATTTTCTTGGTTTGCCGTGAAAGGCGATTTTGTTTGGCATTTATAGCCGATTTTGTGGCGTTTATAGCCGATTTACAATTCTCATCAATAATGAAAGACAAGAGTTGTGATTTTTGTCTCTTTTAGAAAAATACAAAGTACAATGAAAAGCAAGAAAAGGAGGATCTAACTTCTCAGGAGATTGTGGGGGACTCGTTCAGATTGACGGTCGCAAGTCATGTATGGGCTTCGCCATCATCCATGCAGATGAGAACAGAGGATGCTCTTGATTCGCTTGGCTTGGCTATAACCTCAGGTTTTTAGAGGACAAAGACCAAGAGAAGGTCCTATGTCCAATAAAAAGCTAAGTAGACGGGCTGAAAAGCCACGTCTAAGCCATTGGAGGCAGCGGGAGAAGGCAAGGACCTTGGGGGGGGTGCCCCTCAAGGGACTTTTGTCACCTTGTAGTGGTGGCCGATGCAGAACTTCAGCAGAGTTTTTCTCTCTTTTTCTTTCTCTCAGATTTCTGGATCTGTGGTGCTTTGGAAGTGATCTCCGATTGATCGATCCGGATTTCAATGGAATGCTCTCCTATTTATAGGCTTTTGGTAGCCATTTAGGAGAGTTTATGGGCTTTAATGGCTTTAATGGGAGGAGTTACAAGATTTATTTCTTGATTTTGTAACTCCTTTTTCCTTGAATCTGATTGGCCGATGGAGATTAAGGGCTTTTAATCACCTTAATTACCATAATGGGAGGAGTTTCATGGGTTTAAATGCCATGAATCAATTGACTTGTAACTCCCAAATGCTTGCTTCTGATTGGGCCGTCCAAAGAAATGAATTAATGACTGCAATAAAGCTAGTCAATTAACCACATTAATTGGTCGTCGAGCAGTCGAAGAGTCGCGGGCCGTGCCGTGTCTTCTGGAATTCTTCTGGCGATGATCATCGATGGATCTTCATGCTGATCGACATCGGATGAACATGTAACTTCAGACATTGATAGCTAAGAGCGGGCCGGTGACATCTGTCTTGTCGATTTCACGATCGGTCGGACAGAAAGTGCACTTTCTTGGTCAGTCGGTTGGCGATCTTGGAGCGATCAATGATGATTTTACGCTTTTGGAGGTTGACCCGTGATTTTGACGGATGTCGGAGGATATGAGTCAATTTCAAGCACTAGAAATCACATTTTCAGGAAATCACAGGGGCCAAAACGCGTAAAACGCGAAAAGGGACGGAAAAACGGGTCACCGGCGAAAAATCCGGTGACCCGGACTTCCATGGTCGCCGGCGACCATGGGCCATGGTCGCAGGGGCCTGCGACCTTGGCCCAGGGTCGCAGGCCTGGGGGAATTTTCCCCTTCGGAGCCCGTTTTGCGGTCGTTTTGAGGTCTTTTTCGTCGCCGTTTTCTTCTGTATTTTTCCTGACATTTCTTCTCATTTATTGGCTTGATTTTCCTGTAGAAAACCTGATGAGAATCCTTGCATTTTTAGAGTGCAAAGTTTCCAATTTTCCGGGAAAGCCGAAGACTTTGTCGCGTAGAGCTGCTGATTTTCCGCCAGAAGCTGAAACTTGGTCAAACGATGTCGGAATGACCTGAAATTTGAGGTGGAGCCTCCTGAGCAATAAATAAGACCAACCATAGGCTTTTGTTTGAGTTTTGAAGCCGTTTGGGGTCCCGTCGATGCTTCACTTGATTTTGCTGCGGGGAAAATGCCGAGCTTTGATATGTGGTCAAACGATGTCCGATTGACCTGAAATTTGACGGGGAGCCTATTGGAGTCAGTTTTGAGACGTTCCATGGGCTCCGTTTTGGATGTCATGGTCCCGGGTTGCTCCGTCGTCGGTAGGCTTGATTTTCTCTCGGAGCATCGAAACCTGGTCAAACGTTGTCGGAATGACCTGAAATTTGACGTGCAGCCTTTTGGAAGCATGTTGAAGCCACTCATGCACTTGGTTTGATGAGCGAAGGCTTCGGTGGTTCCCGCCGCCGGGAGGCTTGATTTTGCTGCTCGAGCATTGATGGAGGGTCAAACGTTGTCAGTTTGACTTGAAATTTGGCATGGAGCCCTTTTGAGACATGCTGGAGTCATCTGTAGGCTCTGATCGAAGTTTTGACGTCTCCGATGATGTCGCCGCCGAGAGCTCCTATTTAGCTGTCGGAGAAGTGAAGTTAGGCCAAATGTTGTCGAAATGGCCCGAAACTTCATGTGTACTCTTCTCTTGGCTATCTTGAAGGATCTTGCAGTTTTTGTTTGATTCTGACAAGATTTGATTTTTTGGAGAAATTGCATTGCCTATTTATGGCAGGTTGCGACTTCATGCAGCTTTCTTGATGTTGAAGAGGCAAAGTGACATTTTTGGTGTCAACATGCACGGGTGATGTGCGTTCTTAATTAACCCGTGTACGTTTTGGCATCAAACATACTTATGATCTTTTTATGTCACATATTTCACAATTAGTCCCGATCCCGGATTGGACCCCAAACCCGATCCGGGGTCGCGACACATGCGATCTTCAATCAAATTTAAAAGTGTAAGCTCAAGTATGTATGCGTAAGGCATTTGAAAGTGCAAGTCACAAAATGAT
The DNA here is from genome assembly GCA_028538565.1 of Umbellularia californica. NCBI lineage: Eukaryota > Viridiplantae > Streptophyta > Magnoliopsida > Laurales > Lauraceae > Umbellularia > Umbellularia californica. Next base: position 58,064,082 of record JAPQWN010000002.1, on the reverse strand, counting down.
ATTTGATTGAAGTGAAAAGACAAATCACATGCAATTTAAAAACCAACTTGAAAATGATATGCCTAGCAATGCTATGCAAGTTGTGTGAAACTTTAAAACCAAATACATGAGATTTGTGAGTGTCGTTGAATCCAAAACATAAGATAGATTGAAAGTAATTTTCTTGTGATGGAAATCAACAACCAAAGATTCAACAAAGTGTATGTCACGACCCCAAACCCGGGGTCCGTGAAGTAATAATTATATTTCTCCCAAGATCCGCGAGTGTGAGGATTACAAATTCATTCCAACACACTCTGAATATTTAGCGGAAGCTTTCATGGTGTTGCGACTCGGAGTCCGTGGCCATTGGATTCCGCACCGCGTTCAACCCAAGCATATAGCCATCTTATCATTGATCCATCTCAGACTGGAATAAACTATCACAATAAAAGTACCGAGCTGACAGTAACAGGATATTACATTCCCATATATGTTCAAGTTGCAAATAACAATGTGTATTAATTACAAATCCCAAGAAAAAGGCTAATAGAAGCCATACAAGAAAACAAGCTAATGATCACTACCCATATGTGACGTAATACCGATGTCAAGCTCAATGTCTACATGACATAGCCGACAAACAACCTGTAAGCTCATGGCTCCACAGCCAACACGTGCACTCATCTCGGGTGAAGAAGTCTGGACCTGAGTACCAAAGTAGTGGGTCAGACACGACGGTCTGGCAGGTGGGTGAAAAGATATAACAATATACTGAATGGTTAAAACATGAAATAAATCATACTGTCTGATCAAAATTGTACATGATAAAAATGTATCGGAAATCATGAGTATCTGACGAAATCATGTATTCAAATAAAACGGGTATGAAACACGGATATTAGGCAAAGCATGTATTCCTTTAAAGCATGTATAAAACATGAACATTTTACAAATCGGGAACTCATTTAAAACGTGTATAAACAATAAACATCTTTCAAATCGGGTACTCATTTAAAGCATGTACAAACAATAAACATTTTACAAATCGGGTACTCATTTAAAGCATGTAGAATTAATGCATCCTTTATTAAGAAAAGACATGATCAATATAAAGCAGTACGGGTATCAAGGATCAGGAACTATCAAGATGGCAACCACACAAAGCTAAATCCTCTATCACCGAAGTGACTAGAGTATCGGGCTTTGACCTCGGTCACCGAAGTGAGGAGGTGCAACAAAATTCACATATACATATACAATAATACGGGACGGGACCACGGTGGCAAACCGGGTATCGGGAATCACGGTAGCGAACCGGATATCGGGAACCACGGGAGCGAGCCGGGTATCGGGACGGGACCACGGTTGATAAACCGGGTATCGGGATCCAAACTGCAGCTGGCGGGACAAGTGGGGAATCTCCAAGTCAGTGGATCAGACTGACAAGGTTATCCAAGCTTAGTGGTGCCGACTCATAGGTTATATGCAAGTACCAAAACAAATACATGTACGTATGTTCTCCTTTTGGTTCATGGGCTTGCACTACAAAGCTCTGGCCCCATCTTACCTCAAGGTTTTATTCTTACGGGTCATATACAAGAAATCAAATCAAGTGAATACATATGACGGGACGGGGTGCTCATTAGCACAAAAACATATCTGTATCGGTCGGGCATGTATGGGCTAGCAACAATGCCAAAAACATGAATTTCAATACTGTCGGGTAAGTCTAGTCATAAAACATGAGATTTAAAATGTACAAGTGAAATTCGAGTTTAAATAAGACATAATGGATTTCTATACTTTTCCGGGCCCGTCGTTGAGGGTCCTAGATTCATATCGATGTGAATAGGGTCTCGTATGTCTAATTTGACATATACTTAGTGCTCCATGAGAATTAAGGACATCTCGGATCCCTATGCACATTGACAAGTCTAAGGATCCTCGACGAATCTTCATAATGGGTTCCTTTTCACCCGGATTCCATAAAATGCCTTCCAAGTTCTTACATTGCATTGGGGCTCCAAACAATACCTCCCCAAGCTTAAAAACAATGTTTCAAGGCCCCCAGTATTGATAGGTCATATGCAAGAAATCGGGCATGTATAAAACACTTGATGAAATCGTGTAAACAGGCGAAACGGGGTGCTCAAGGCACAAATATCATTTCAATATCGGGTTATGCAAATCAGGGCTAGCACAAAGGCTACAAATACAGTTCAGTGCTTTCAGGATGGATAAATCACAAATCATAATTTTCGAGAATAAAAGGGGTGCAATAAACTTTCGAAATATCGGGACAAGTATCGGGGTTCAAGATAACTCAAGGTGGATAGGGATCCCGTATGTCTATTTTTCAGTAAACACTTGGTACTCCTTGAGTTTAGAGACATTTCGGGCTCCTTACACACCCGAGTAACCTCAACATTTCAACAAATCTCGGTGATGTGGTTTCTCACTCGAACGGGCTTCAATCAAACATTTCATCTTTGTTTCGAACATATTCCAGGTGGAAAGTGCCCATTGCTTTTGGAAAGGTTCACAAGCAAATGGGATGGGAACTCCCTTCATCTCTCTTTATTCCCATAATTCTGGGAAATTCGGTTGCCTGGCGGTCACCTGGCGGTTAGCCGCCAATGGATTAGGCGGTTAGCCGCTGGCTGACCGCGGGGCTGACCGCGATTGACCTGACCAAATGCAGCATTCTGGAAATGTAACCGCTTCAGTTCGGTTGGCTGGCGGTTAGCCGCCGATGGACTCGACGGTTAGCCGCCAGCTGACCGCGAGGCTGACCGTAAGGTTACAGCTCTCTGGAAAAGGAACCGAAACCGGTTCGGTTAGCCGCCAGTCACCAGACGGCTAGCCGCTAGGTGACCGTCAGCTGACCGCCAGTTGCGGAAACTCCACAATACAGTTCAGATTTAGGTCTTCTTTTCTCCAATCCATTCCTTTCCCTCTCCAATCACTTACCTACAATAAAATGAGATGAAAGCTCCTCCTATTCCACCTTCAACTCTTCTCCAACATCCAAAACTTTTACATATCATTATCCAATCACTTATTCCTTTTTCACCCTCAACCATAAGAGAAAAGGAACTCCACAATCACCAAGATTCATTTTAGCCCAAAAACAAGAGATAGACAAAGACTAAAATCCACCATGTTTCCAAACATTAAATGTACTTCCAAATCAATGTGAATCATAAAGAAAACATGAATAGTGATAATGTACAACATCATGTATGAAATAGAAAGAAACCGCATTTCTCATAAAACATGTAAATATCAAATCATCCACTTGCCTTAGGTCCAAGCTAAGCAAATCCAAGCTCTAAACACTCTTCCAAGCCAAGGCTCCAAGCTACACAAAAACCCCCAAAAAAAAACAACCCATAAGAACCCTAAAAATGGTAACTCATCAAGGAGAAGGAATGGGTTCAAACAAGCTAGGAAATAGGACCTAGGGGAAAGCCATTGCTCAACAATAGAAGATGGAAAGAGATCCTTACCTCTAGGGCCATTAATCAACAAGAAAGAGCTTGAAATAGGGGCTGCCCACCTTGGTTTCCCATGAAAATGGTGTCAAAAGAGAGAGGAGATGAAGGGGAAGAAGTAGCCGGAGTTTCCTCGTCGGATTGGTGGCTTGAAGGCTTCATTCGAGCAAGAGAAATGGAAGAAAAGGAAGAAGAGGGGCTGCTGGTACTGTAGCATGGAGGTTGCAGTCGATGGAAATGGGAATGAGGGAGAAAGAGAGGAAGATGGCCTTTTTATAATGGGTGGTGTGGGGTCCACACTAAGTATAACTTGTAATGGAGATTAGGGGGCTTTCTAGACCTCGGATCAAGAAACTTAAAACATGAAAAGTGTCCGGAATAAAATTATCTTTCCAACAAGGTCAACATTGACATGCTTCTGGGGTCCACATAAAAAGTCAACTGTTTGGTCAAAGGGGTTAAAGAATAGAAAATTTGGGATTTCTAGAAAAACTGATTTTAGAAGCTTCGAATGGGCACGGAGTGAACACGAAAGTTGTAGGGAATGGTGAGATTAGTCTAACGAAGCTTAAATGGGAATTTTTGGGAATCACTAAGAATCTCCCCACGCTGACCACGCAAAACAAATGGGACCCTATGGTTACTGTCTAGGTTCACTGGCTCTCAAAACTTCCCAAAGCTAATGAAAAGTCATTCTAACTCAAAAACTCAACCAAACAGCCACTAAACCCATCGAGAAAACCAAATCACGATTAAAACCACACTAAACCAAGAAATTAGGGATCGGGTTCTCACAGTGTATGAATCATGCCACATGTGATTTCAAAGGTGATTCCAAAACATGATTCACTTAGATAAACCAATTTGAGTTCGACTTGGTGTGGATCAAGATGATGCATCCAAAATAATAAATCAATCCATATTCATATTCATGTCAAGGATACAACAATTCATAGTAATTATACTAAAATAGATTTACCAATAATTTAAGAAACGTATGAAAACATATGATGAGGAAAACAAAGCTATCATGAAAAGTTTTATCTATGTAATTCAAGTTTTTGGTTTCCCATTGACCCTCTAGCCATTTTCCACTCATTTTCCTTTGTTTGGCCTCAAAACACCACAAGCAGTCCCTTTCAGTTCCTAAATCTTGGCCTTGAAATGTGGTGGTTTATATTAAAATAAAAAAAAAGTCGTCCCACAGCTAGTTGTCGGTTAACCCACTTACAGTTTGGTTAACCAAACTCCCAACAGTCATATTTCAATGGTCATGAAATTGAAAGTCGGTTAACTGAACTTCACATGTTGGCTAACCGAACTCCATGTGTCGGTTAACCGACAGCGGACCGATAGGCATATTTTGATAGTTTTTTGCGTCCAGTTATTTTGACCGAAAGGTGACCGACCTGCAGGCCGGTTAACCAAAAACTCCCATGGTTTTTTACTTAAAAAATGTTTTTCCAGCTGAGGATTTTGGGTCATAGAAATCATGCTTGATTACATGTTAATCAAAAAGATGTTATAAAGCCATACATGATAAATTCAAGGGTTTTAAGATATTTAAAATCAATGCATATGTGAAAATTCAATTGATGCTAAAATGACAAGAATCCATCAAACTGCAATACACAAAATCCCTAACATGCATATCCATATTTATTAATTTACAGATAGATATCACTCAATAATCAAACACTGCATGTGTTCAATCAAGCTCAGATGCCAATTTCTAATATGCTTAAGCCTCATGCTACACATTATACATATAAGTAAATCAGAGAAACATAATCATAATTAGCATCTAGTGATTATAATAATTCAATATGCAACCTCTATTTTCAGTCACCTTGAGCTTTACAATCAATACAAGAGTCTAAAACGCCTGAAATAGAAAAACACATGTGGTAAACACATCTTTCCCCATCCATATTATGCCAAAATGCATCATATTCAAAAACTCAAAAACTAGAAAGTCTTAAAGAAAAACTCAGCACAAAAGAACTCAACTTATTCCACAAACAACTGCATATGGGAAGAACTTGCATGGAAGGGCCATTCTCACTACAAGAAAATATACCTTTAGCGGCCAGCTTTTAGCGGGGGCCGGCAAAAAGCATCGCTATAGATCACTTATAGCGGGGGCCAACGATGGCCCCCGCCAAAAGCCAATTTTAATTAACTTGTAGCGGCGCTCGTAGCAGTGGCCGCCACTATAAACCGCATCTAATGGCGCCAAAATTTGGCGGGGAAGTTTCAAGCCTTTAGCGTCCTACTTTTAGCAGCGGCTGATATATTCGAGGGTAAAAATATATTTTTAGCGGGGGTCCCTAAATGGGGTGACGGTAAAACTTACTTTTAGTGGGGGCCATAGGAGCCCCCACTAAAAGTTATGGAATTTTAGTAGTTAATAAACACTAAAAACCCTTATTAGCCAATGCAATTGATCATTAAGGACTCTTCCTCTGCCTCCTCTCGTATCTTCTCCCTTTTGCAACCAGCGGCTGCAATCCAGGTACTTCCATGCTCCTCTCTCTCTCTCTCTCTCCCCCACCTGCTCGGCAGACTCACACGCTGCAACCCATATCCCGCGACCCATGCGCCTGCAACCCACATGCGAGATTCATTTTTGTTTGTTAGGGCATTCTTTGCAACCATATATGGGTAAACACCATGGTTTTCCCCCATTCCCAATTTTTGCATTCGTCAGTTATTGTGTAGGTCATGGTAGCCATGCTTTGTCTTGAAAGGTCTATTGCAAAAAGGTTGAAAAAAAAAAAACCCTCATCCAGCACCCTCATTCATCCAAGTCAGAGCACATCCCACCTCCCAGGCACTGGTTTCCCCCTTTTAGTCACCTCTTCCTGAGACTTCCAAAAAAAAAACTTTTCAAGTTAAAAGAAGCGTTTCTCTTCATGCCTTCTTCTCATTAAATGGGTAATGGATAGATAGATGCCTGCCTTATCTTTAAAACTTGAAAAGATGTACCGTTTCATATCTTAAAAACATATCAGAAACATTATCTTCCTAATGCCTTCCTAATATGCAGAAACATATGCAGTACCGTTTCATGTCTTCCTAATGCCTCATTGCTTCAAAACGTTATCTTTACAACTTTGAAATAGACAAGAGTTGTGTCATCAGATGATTTCTAAGAAGAATAGAAAAAGGGATTGTTGCAGATCTTAGGAGAAGATACAGGGTAAAAGGTCTTCTCTCGGGTTCCTGTAACATATTGTTGCAACAGAGGAAGGACCAATGGGCCGGAGAAGAAAGACGTTCGTAACTCAGATTCTGTGATGATTCCGATTTGGAGAGAGGCTTCAGTTTTGGTTTCCGGAGATAACTAGAAATGGGTTGGGGTTAATTTGGGATTATAATATTAGATTCCTGAGTTTTCAATGGTCACACTGACTTCAATTTCAGAGCAAATCTTAATAATCCATACTTTTGCTTCTAATGTTATTAAGAATTTAATTCAAACATTATCATGTTCTTTTTAGTTAATTATTGGATTATATGAATTTATATTTGAGATTACACAAATGGACTTATCATTAGTCAATTAGTACTTTTATTTATTAATATTTAATATAGATATTACATTTAATTTATTTCTGAATTTGCATAAGATTTAAACGTGCATCGCACGTGGCTTTTTGCTAGTTTATGGTATCCACATACCCAGTATCTAGAATTTTTAGTTGTAGCATCTGTTCTTCTTTTGGATACTTCGGTTTGAAACTTTTCCTATTAATATTCCAACACTACTCTCAAGATGGGAAGAATAACCTGCATGAATTTCTTTATTTCAAAACAACAATAATACTCGAATATGCTAGATTTTAATATTTATGTGACTCTCAAGTAGTTTATATAAGTGTTTATCGGACATGAGAAAATTATAACTGCAATCCATTTAACAATTGCCACTAATGTCTCCCCTTTCTTTCATTGATTTTTTAATCTTTATTACTTTATAATTACAACTGTCTTTCTTTGATTGATTTCTTTATGCCCACTCCCTCTCTCTCTGGGATTAATGTCTCTCTCTGCCACTAATTAATCTTGATGCCCTATAACATGTAACCCATATGCCTGCAATCCAATTAACAACTACCACTAATGTCTCTCCTTTCTTTCATTGAATTTTTAATCTTTATTACTTTATAGTTACTGCTGTCTTTCTTTGATTGATTTCTTTATGCCCACTTCCTCTCTCTCTCTCTGGGACTAATTTTATAAATTAAATATTATATTACTAAAAGTGTTGTGTTTGGATGGTTTGAGCTATCGGTTTATGTCTAGCTATCATCATTAATAACACAATGCCTCGTGTCAATAATGTTAATGTCAACTATATGAATTCAATATTTTATTATTTTGATATTTTGGCATAGGGAATGGTTTTATGGTCTGGAGATTCGGAAGTTGTATTAGGAGGTATACAAATCATGTTTGACATGAAATTTGAATGCCAGTAAAAAAAATAATTAGAGTAAAACTTATTGGAAACAATAATGAATAAAAATCCAATGGCTTGTGTAACCATGTGCATTTGTTTGATAGGTGACTTCAGCTAAAACAGGATATTGTGATGGATAAAAGTTGGATGCAAATGCCAAGAGTGAGCCCTGAGTATCTAAATGGTGTTAAGGAATTCCTAAATTTTGCATTTGACCATACAACGAATGGAGATAAGATCCTTTGTCCGTGTACAAAATGTTGCAACAGGTTCTATAAGAATAAAGAAGATGTGCATGGTGACTTATTATGGAATGGAATAATGAAAAGATATATCCATTGGACGAGTCATGGGGAGGATACATATGCACAGGAAGATATTAGCGATGAGTCCACCGAGGGCGATGATATGCATGGCCTGTTACAGGATGCATTCGGGATGCCAAACTTGAATGATGGGGATGATAATGCATCTCCGGAAGAAGACACTCCGGAAGAGCCTAACAAGGAAGCACAAAGATTTTACGAATTGTTGAAGGATGCCGAGAGTGAACTATACCCGTGCTGCACTAAATTTTCGAAACTATCTTTCATTGTACGGTTATTCCACTTAAAGTGTCTTAACGGTTGGAGTAATAAATCATTCGACATGCTACTTGAGCTGTTAAAAGAAGCATTTCCTACTGGTGAAATGCTGCCCAAGAATCACTATGAATCAAAAAAGATACTTCGAGATCTTGGCTTGCACTACAGGAAGATAGATGCATGCCCGAATGATTGCATGTTATATTGGAAGGATTATGAGAATATGAATGAATGTGTGGTATGTGGTGAATCGAGGTGGAAATTGGTTGCAGGCCACTCTACTGAACAAGCGTTAACACTGTCTAAAAATGACAATAAGTTGGCTGCAAAGATTTTGCGTTATTTCCCATTGAAACCAAGGCTTCAAAGATTATTTATGTCTTCAAAAACAGCCGAGCACATGAGATGGCATGCAGAGGGTCGCACAAAGGATGGAGTGTTAAGACATCCAGCAGACTCTGAGGCGTGGGAAGCTTTGGATGAGGTATACCCATCTTTCGGTTTTGAACCTCGTAATGTTAGACTTGGATTAGCGAGTGACGGCTTTAATCCTTTTAATACCATGAGTATTGTTCACAGTACGTGTCCTGTCATTCTCATCCCATACAACTTGCCACCGTGGATGTGTATGAAGCAAACATATTTCATGTTGTCATTGCTTATTCCTGGCCCTAAGTCTCCTGGGAACGACATTGATGTGTACCTGCAGCCGCTGGTAGAGGAGTTGAAAGAATTGTGGATAGATGGAGTTGAGACAGACGATGCCTCTTCAAAAAAAAAATTCCAAATGCATGCAGCAATCTTATGGACTATTAGTGACTTTCCTGCATATGCCAACTTGTCTGGATGGAGCACTAAAGGGGAAAAGGCTTGTCCCTCTTGCAACATGGAGACCCACTCCGTTAGATTGAAGAATGGACATAAGTTTTGTTACTTGGGGAGTCGTCGATTTCTACCACCTGATCATAGACTCCGACACAACAGGAGATCTTTTAACGGCTTTAAGGAATTGAGATGTCTACCAAATGCATTAACTGGTGATGATGTACTAGATCAGTTACATGATTACGAACAAATCACATTTGGTAAGGCGGATAAGGATAAGACTGGAAGAAAAAGGAAAAGGGATGATTGCAGATTGCCAAAGTATTGGAAGAAGAAGAGTGCTTTCTTCCAATTGCCTTATTGGAAATATCTCTTAGTACGACATAATCTGGATGTTATGCACATTGAAAAGAATGTGTGTGACAATGTGGTGGGGACACTGTTGAATATGGAGGAGAAAACAAAGGACAACTTGAAAGCTCGTCTTGATTTAAAATTAATGGGCATTAGGGAACGACTTCACCCAAAACAGGTAGGAAATAGATTGTTATTACCCCCTGCATGCTACTCAATGTCTTTGGATGAGAAAAGAAAGTTCCTTCAATGCTTGAAGGAGGTGAAGGTTCCAGATAACTATTCATCAAACATCTCACGATGTGTTCAGGTGAAACAGTGCAAGATATCAAGGCTGAAGAGTCATGATTGTCATGTTCTTATACAGCAACTGCTTCCGCTTGCAATACGTGGACTCTTACCTAAGGATTGTGCTCAGTTTTGATCAATTGTCCAATTTCTTCAGGCAGTTGTGTTCGAAAGTGTTGAGGGTCTCAGAACTAGAGCTGCTGCAATCCTGGATTGCCCTAACACTTTGCAAATTAGAAATGATCTTTCCACCTTCTTTTTTTGATGTTATGGTGCACTTGCCTATTCATCTGGCTGATGAGGCCAGATGTGCAGGACCGGTACAATATCGGTGGATGTATCCAATCGAGAGGTCAGTGTATATATACAATATTAATTTATTTGTTGCATTTGGTACTATTATTAACATCGACACTTGTATTCTCATAGGTACTTGCACAGACTGAAGTCGTATGTGCGTAATAGAAGTCGTCCGGAGGGTTCAATAGCAGAAGGGTATCTTTCAGAAGAATGCTCAACCTTTTGCTCGAGATACTTGCATGAGGTTGAGACAAAGTTCAATCGGCCAGTTCGAAATTATGACGGTGGTGATGTTGAATCACATGAAAAGCTTTCTATTTTCGTAAGGACTAGTCGTACCTTAGGAAAGGCAACCTCTCGCACACTAAGTACAGATGAGTGGGAACAAGCTCGTCTATACGTGTTGATCAATTGTGATGAAGTCACCTCATATGTTCAGTAAGAGTACTCATTCAAAGATATTTAAATGATAAAAAGATGGTAAACTTGATGTTTTCCTCTCATTTAGATTACAAATAAATGATTTATTGTGCAGGACACATAAGCAAATGATTAAGGATGCTCATCGTGGGCGCATAAGTGCTAAGGATATAGACCGCACTCATGTTAAGGAGTTTGGTAATTGGTTTGAACAACATGTGAGTGTTAAATATAATATACTATTTTTTTCAATTTAATTTTAGTCATAGTTGTGTGTAATTGAAGCAGATGTGTTAATTACTTTCTCCAATGTAAAATAGGTTTCACAGATGCAAGTAAATGGTGAGCAAGTAAATGAAAATCTCCAATCATTAGCTATGGGTCCCCTTCGAGCAGTAAGGTGTTTTAAGGGATGCATTGTAAATGGTTATAGATTTCACACAAAAGATCGCGAGATGCGAAGGAAGACTCAAAATAGTGGAGTTTTTGTAACTGCAGAAACATCAAGCTTTGCAAGCGCTAGAGACCAGAACCCAATGACTGGAAACATCGGCTACTATGGCGTCTTGAATGATGTTATGGAGTTTAAAATATATAGGCGGAAAACGAATCATACTATTCAAATGTGATTGGTGGGATGTAACAAATCATGGTGGTAGGGGAATAAAGCAAGATGAATATGGGTTCACCTGTGTGAATATCACACGAACCTTATATACCAATGAACCTTTTATTCCTACAAGTCAGGCACAACAAGTTTTTTATGTCCAAGATACTATTGACTCCAATTGGCGAGTCGTGATAAAGATACAACCTCGAGACTTTTACGATATGGAGCTGGAACTGGAACCGTGCCAACAAATTGAGATCGGGATGCACAATGAATTGACAGACACAATAGACACAAATGGTGATGTTATTAGTTGGAATAGACTTGATATCGAAGGGGTGGTTGTTGATGCAAATTCGGTACTTTCTAATCCAAGCCAAGAATATGATGGAGATGATAACTTTATTGATGACGGTGATGGAGATGATACCGCTATTGATGATGGTGATCAAGATGATGGTGATCAAGATTGGTAGTAGTAATGTAATTGAGTTTGGATTTTTAATATCATATTAACTATATATAATTACTATGTATGCTCTAATTTTTTCCGCTTTATTGAATGTCTTTTTTATTTAATATTCATATGCTGATTATTGTAGAATTCAAATCTATATTGTTAATGACACGTTTGAATATATTATTCAGAAAACTAATTGGATAGTCATGTTACACCGACGCATTCGTATGGCTGGTCCTAGTTCTTCTTTACAACCACAAGCGGAGGCAGTTGAAACCCAAAGTCAGCCTTCCCCTATAGAGGCCGGGGGTTCTACCAACTGCTCTAGTAAGATGTCTTAAATTCTTAAATTAATTTATATGTGATTCATGATATGTCTTAATGAGGTTACAATTCTTATGTACTTGATAACATCTTTTTTCCTTTGTATTTTTAATTCGAACTTTGAAAACAGGTTCTTACAGTGGGAAGAAGAGGACTCGAGGACCCACGCGAGGCATTAAATTACTCAACAGACATTCTGATGATAAGCTAGTTGTGGACTTCAATGCAGATGGCCAGCCAATAGGAAAGAATGCTAGAGATCTGTGAGAACCCGACCCTTAATTTCTTGGTTTAGTGTGGTTTTAATCGTGATTTGGTTTTTCTCGATGGGTCTAGTGGTTGTTTGGTTGAGTTTTTGAGTTAGAATGACTTTTTATTAGCTTTGGGAAGTTTTGAGAGCCAGTGAACCTAGACAGTGACCGTAGGGTCCCATTTGTTTTGCGTGGTCAGCGTGGGGAGATTCTTAGTGATTCCCAAAAATTCCCATTTAAGCTTCGTTAGACTAATCTCGCCATTCCCTACAACTTTCGTGTTCACTCCGTGCCCATTCGAAGCTTCTAAAATCAATTTTTCTAGAAATCCCAAATTTTCCATTTTTAACCCCTTTGACCAAACAGTTGACTTTTTATGTGGACCCCGGAAGTATGTCAATATTAACCTTGTTGGAAAGATAATTTTATTCCGGACACCTTTCATGTTTTAAGTTTCTTGATCCGAGGTCTAGAAAGCCCCCTAATCTCCATTACAAGATATACTTAGTGTGGACCCCACACCACCCATTATAAAATGACAACTCCATCTCTTTCTCCCTCATTTTTCCACTCCAATCGGCTGCAACTCCCTGCTACAGTACCAGCAGCCCCTCTTCTCCTTTTTCTTCCATTTCTCATGCTCAAATGAAGCCTTCAAGCCACCAATCCGACAAGGAAACTCCGGCAACTTCTTCCCCTTCATCTCCTCTCTCTTTTGACACCATTTTCATGGGAAACCAAGGTGGGCAGCCCCTATTTCAAGCTCATTCTTCTTGATTAATGGCCCTAGAGGTAAGGATCTCTTTCCATCTTCTATTATTGAGCAATGGCTTTCCCCTAGGTCCTATTTCCTAGCTTGTTTGAACCCATTCTTTCTCTTTGTTGAGTTACTATTTTTAGGGTTCTTATGGGTTGTTTTTTTGGGGGTTTTTGTGTAGCTTGGAGCCTTGGCTTGGAAGAGTGTTTAGGGCTTGATTTGCTTGATTAGAGACCCAAGGCAAGTGGATGATTTGATATTTACATGTTTTATGAGAAATGTGGTTTTCTATTTCATACATGAGGTTGTACATTATCACTATTCATGTTTTCTTTATGATTCACATTGTTTTGGAAGTACATTTAATGTTTTGGAAACATGGTAGATTTTAGTCTTTGTCTATCTCTTGTTTTTGGCTTAAATGAATCTTGGTGATTGTGGAGTTTCCTTTCTCTTATGGTTGAGGGTGAAAAAGGAAGAAGTGATTGGATAATGATATATAGAAATGTTGATGTTGGAGAAGAGGTGAAGGTGGAATAGGAGGAGCTTTCATCTCATTTTACTGTAGGTAAGTGATTGGAGAGGGAAAGGAATGGATTGGAGAAAAGAAGACCTGAATCTGAACTGTATTGTGGAGTTTCCGCAACTGGCGGTCAGCTGACGGTCACCTAGCGGCTAGCCGTCTGGTGACTGGCGGCTCGCCGAACCGATTTCGGTTCCTTTTCCAGAGAGCTGTAACCTTACGGTCAGCCCCGCGGTCAGCCAGCGGCTAACCGCCGAAGCCATCGGCGGCTAACCGCTAGCCAACCGACTGAAGCGGTTACATTTCCAGAATGCTGCAATTGGTCAGGTCAATCACGGTCAGCCCTGCGGTCATCCAGCGGCTAACCGCCGAATCCATTGGCGGCTAACCGCCAGGTGACCGCAAGGTAACCGAATTTCCCAGAATTATGGGAATAAAGAGAGATGAAGGGAGTTCCCATCCCATTTGCTTGTGAACCTTTCCGAAGCAATGGGCACTTTCCACCTGGAATACGTTCGAAACAAAGATGAAATGTTTGATTAAAGCCCGTTCGAGTGAGAAACCACATCACCGAGATTTGTTGAAATGTTGAGGTTACTCAGGTGTGTAAGGAGCCCGAAATGTCTCTAAACTCAAGGAGTACCAAGTGGTTACTGAAAAATAGACATACGGGATCCCTATCCACCTTGAGTTATCTTGAACCCCGATACTTGCCCCGATATTTCGAAAGTTTATTGCACCCCTTTTTATTCTCGAAAATTATGATTTGTGATTTATCCATCCTGAAAGCACTGAACTGTATTTGTAGCCTTTGTGCTAGCCCTGATTTGCATAACCCGATATTGAAATGATAATTGTGCCTTGAGCACCCCGTTTCGCCTGTTTACACGATTTCATCAAGTATTTTATACATGCCCGATTTCTTGCATATGACCTATCAATACTTGGGGCCTTGAAACATTGTTTTAAGCTTGGGGAGGTATTGTTTGGAGCCCCAATGCAATGTAAGAACTTGGAAGGCATTTTATGGAGTCCGGATGAAAATGAACCCATTATGAAGATTCGTCGAGGATCCTTAGACTTGTCAATGTGCATAGGGATCCGAGATGTCCTTAATTCTCATGGAGCACTAAGTATATGTCAAATTAGACATACGGGACCCTATTCACATCGGTATGAATCTAGGACCCTCAACGATTGACCCGGAAAAGTATAGAAATCCATTCATGCTTTATGTTGACCGAATTTCACTTGTACACTTGAAATCTCGTGTTTTATGACTAGACTTGCCTGACAGTACTGAAATTCATGTTTTAGCATTGTTGCTAGCCCGTACATGCCCGATCGATATAGATATGCTTTTCTGCTTATGAGCACCCCGTCCTGTCATATGTATTTATCTGATTTGATTTCTTGTATATGACCCATGAGCCAAAACCTTGAGGTAAGATGGGGCCAGAGCTTTGTAGTGCGAGCCCATGAGCCAAAAAGAGAACATGCATACATGTACTTGTTTTGTTTACTTGCATATAACCTATGAGTCGGCACCACTAAGCTTGGATACCTTGTTAGTCTGATCCACTGACTAGGTGATCCCCCTCTTGTCTTGCCAACTGCAGTTTGGATCCTGATGCCCGGTTTATTTAACCGTGGTCATGCCCTGATACCGCAGATTGCTACTGTGGTTCCTGATGCCCGGCTCGCTACCGTGGTCATGTCTAGTATATAGTATATATGTATATGTATTTCGTTGTACCTCCTCACTTCGGTGACTGAGGTCAACGCCTTGACTTGCTTGCTCTATCACCTCGGTGATAGAGGATTTAGCTTTGTGTGGTTGCCATCTTGATAGTTCCTGATCCTTGATACCCGTCCTACTTTATATTGATCACGTCTTTTCTTAATAAATATGCACTATTTATACATGCTTTAGATGAGTACCCGATTTGTAAAATGTTTACTGTTTATACATGTTTGAAATGAGTTTCCGGTTTGTGAAATGTTCATGTTTTATACATGCTTTAAAGGAATACCCGTTTTATATGAATACAGGATTTTGTCAAGAGATTCATGATTTCCTATGTATTGTAATTATGTACAATTTCGATCAAACAGCATGATTTATTACATGTTTTATCGTCCAGTATATTGTTATATCTTTTCACCCACCTGCCAGACCGTCGTGTCTGACCCACTACTTTGGTACTCAGGTCCAGACTTCTTCATCCGAGACGGGTGCACGTGTTGGCTGTGGAGCCATGAGTTTTCAGGTTGTTTGTCGGCTGTGTCATGTAGACATTGAGCTTGACATCGGTATTACGTCACATATGGGTAGTGATCATTAGCTTGTTTTCTTGTATGGCTTCTATTAGCCTTTTTCTTGGGATTGTAATTAATATACATTGTTAATTGTAACTTGAACATATATGGGAATGTAATACCCTGTTACTGTCAGCTCTGTACTTTTATTATGATGGTTTATTCCAGTCTGAGATGGATCAATGATAAGATGATTATATGCTTGGGTTGAGTGCGGTGCGGAATCCAATGGCCACGGACTCCGAGTCGCAACACCATAAAAGCTTCCGCTAAATATTCAGAGTGTGTTGGAATGAATTTGTATTCCTCACACACGCGGATCTTGGGAGAAACATAATTATTACTTCACGGACCCCGGGTTTGGGGTCGTGACAGACTGGTATCAGAGTGGGCAAGTTTCTAGGAAATAAAACACTCTAGGAACTTTAAGACGTGTGGTGAGGAAACCGTTAGATTTGTCGTCTTGTTTTGGCTAGATGCCATTCTGTTTTGGTTCGGATTTGTTTTCTTTCTAGTGGGGGAGACCCTTCTTGTCTCCTTCCTTTTGTTCTTGCTAGGGAATTTGGGGGACCAAATTCTTTTCTAGTGGGGGAGGATTTAATGTCTCCACACCCACATTCAGTGCCTTTTTCTTGTTTTTGCGCCAGAGAGTTAGAGTTTTGTGGTTTTAGCATGTGGATCTCGGAGGACTTTGGCAGAATTTTCAGCTTTTCGATGTCACAGATGGAGCTAGCGAAGGAGTTTACGAGCAGTTGTTAGTCAGCAAGGAATGTGAACAGCATATTGAGACCCAATTTCAGTTGATCGTGTACTGTCAGATGGTGCGTCAGGCGAGTAAGTGTGGATTTTGGATAAATCTGGAATATTTTCCTAAACCAAAAGACTACAGAAACCAGAGAAATGGTGAATTTCAGGAAGTTTGAGGTGATTTTCAGTTGATAGAGATTCAAGTAGTTACCAAAAGCAAGAAATTTCTCGAATTTGATAAACTCTTGGCGGAGAAGTGCTAGAAGATTTTTAATAATTCCAGAATGATGGTGAAGTCGACTCAGCAGGATGCATCAGTGTGTGGTTAAATGATAGGAAGAAAACTTTCAGCTATGGTGTAGAGAGCTGTGTACAGAAGGGATTGTTACCTGGTTTTATGATAGAAGAGATCTTGCAAACTTTACGGACTTTTGGAATATCAGTTTGAGCATAGTACAGATACAACGGGAGAATCATAGGCTACGGACAAGTCCGGTTAGAAGACCTGGAGAAGAATGACACTAGGTGCAGTGTTCTACGACAGAGATAGAGTTACGGTACATCGGAGTGAGTCAAAACCTTCATTCTCTTGGACTGACATTGGCAGTTGTTCAGGATCAGTGCAGATGTTTAGAGACCGGTTTTCAATTAGCAGAGCTCCAAGGAGATGTCCAGAATTAGAGATTCCTAGAAATTGATGAGGTTTGTCAGAGAATTATTTTAGGATTTTCAACAAGTGCAGCCATATGGAGGAGTAGACCCAGCAGGATGTGTCATTGTGTGGTTAGAAGCTTTTGGAGTTGGATTTCAACAACTAATGAAGGAGTTGACTGCAGGAAGAATCTCTACTTGATCGCCCGACAACGAAGATCTTTGCAGATTTTATCGACACGAGGAGCATCGGATTTCAATGTACAGATATACAGAGCAGGAATCAGTTATTTTGGATTTTATTAGGAAAGGTAGACTTCGCAGAGCAGTTGCAAGAGTGAGCACGGAGCTCCAAATACTAAAGAATAGTGAGGGGACAAACATGTTAGTGTCAGAGACCGAATATTGTATTGAGGATCAAGAACAACGAGCAGAAAGAATCAAAGCTAGCAAGAGTTAACCTTGAAGATTATGCAGTGGATGTGAGACCCTAGCTTCGACAGTTGCAATGAAGTCGACAAAATGGTTCCAAGAATTTTCAGTATCAAGGTGTTTAGAAGCAAGAGACTTGGTTGAACTTAGAAGGAGTCAGAGTTGGCGAATTCCATGAGCAGTCAGATTGACAGGACAGTGACGGATTCGAGCCAGTGGAAAAATGTTTAGCGACGGTTGATAATTGGCCGAAGAGTTCTACAGTAAAGATGACCCAGCGAGTTCAGATGTTTTCGAGAGAACCGTTTTGGAGTTTTGATTTGTGGTTTTGCTTTCGAAGTGTGGATTAATCTCTCCACTTGTTTTTGGATTGGTTTAGTTCATTTGGAGGACCAAATGTTCTAAGGGGGGGAGGATGTGAGAACCCGACCCCTAATTTCTTGGTTTAGTGTGGTTTTAATCGTGATTTGGTTTTTCTCGATGGGTCTAGTGGTTGTTTGGTTGAGTTTTTGAGTTAGAATGACTTTTTATTAGCTTTGGGAAGTTTTGAGAGCCAGTGAACCTAAACAGTGACCGTAGGGTCCCATTTGTTTTGCGTGGTCAGCGTGGGGAGATTCTTAGTGATTCCCAAAAATTCCCATTTAAGCTTCGTTAGACTAATCTCGCCATTCCCTACAACTTTCGTGTTCACTCCGTGCCCATTCGAAGCTTCTAAAATCAATTTTTCTAGAAATCCCAAATTTTCCATTTTTAACCCCTTTGACCAAACGTTGACTTTTTATGTGGACCACGGAAGTATGTCAATATTAACCTTGTTGGAAAGATAATTTTATTCCGGACACCTTTCATGTTTTAAGTTTCTTGATCCGAGGTCTAGAAAGCCCCCTAATCTCCATTACAAGATATACTTAGTGTGGACCCCACACCACCCATTATAAAATGACAACTCCATCTCTTTCTCCCTCATTTTTCCACTCCAATCGGCTGCAACTCCCTGCTACAGTACCAGCAGCCCCTCTTCTCCTTTTTCTTCCATTTCTCTTGCTCAAATGAAGCCTTCAAGCCACCAATCCGACGAGGAAACTCCGGCAACTTCTTCCCCTTCATCTCCTCTCTCTTTTGACACCATTTTCATGGGAAACCAAGGTGGGCAGCCCCTATTTCAAGCTCATTCTTCTTGATTAATGGCCCTAGAGGTAAGGATCTCTTTCCATCTTCTATTATTGAGCAATGGCTTTCCCCTAGGTCCTATTTCCTAGCTTGTTTGAACCCATTCCTTCTCTTTGTTGAGTTACTATTTTTAGGGTTCTTATGGGTTGTTTTTTTGTGGGTTTTTGTGTAGCTTGGAGCCTTGGCTTGGAAGAGTGTTTAGGGCTTGATTTGCTTGATTAGAGACCCAAGGCAAGTGGATGATTTGATATTTACATGTTTTATGAGAAATGTGGTTTTCTATTTCATACATGAGGTTGTACATTATCACTATTCATGTTTTCTTTATGATTCACATTGTTTTGGAAGTACATTTAATGTTTTGGAAACATGGTAGATTTTAGTCTTTGTCTATCTCTTGTTTTTGGCTTAAATGAATCTTGGTGATTGTGGAGTTTCCTTTCTCTTATGGTTGAGGGTGAAAAAGGAAGAAGTGATTGGATAATGATATATAGAAATGTTGATGTTGGAGAAGAGGTGAAGGTGGAATAGGAGGAGCTTTCATCTCATTTTACTGTAGGTAAGTGATTGGAGAGGGAAAGGAATGGATTGGAGAAAAGAAGACCTGAATCTGAACTGTATTGTGGAGTTTCCGCAACTGGCGGTCAGCTGACGGTCACCTAGCGGCTAGCCGTCTGGTGACTGGCGGCTCGCCGAACCGATTTCGGTTCCTTTTCCAGAGAGCTGTAACCTTACGGTCAGCCCCGCGGTCAGCCAGCGGCTAACCGCCGAAGCCATCGGCGGCTAACCGCTAGCCAACCGACTGAAGCGGTTACATTTCCAGAATGCTGCAATTGGTCAGGTCAATCACGGTCAGCCCTGCGGTCATCCAGCGGCTAACCGCCGAATCCATTGGCGGCTAACCGCCAGGTGACCGCAAGGTAACCGAATTTCCCAGAATTATGGGAATAAAGAGAGATGAAGGGAGTTCCCATCCCATTTGCTTGTGAACCTTTCCGAAGCAATGGGCACTTTCCACCTGGAATACGTTCGAAACAAAGATGAAATGTTTGATTAAAGCCCGTTCGAGTGAGAAACCACATCACCGAGATTTGTTGAAATGTTGAGGTTACTCAGGTGTGTAAGGAGCCCGAAATGTCTCTAAACTCAAGGAGTACCAAGTGGTTACTGAAAAATAGACATACGGGATCCCTATCCACCTTGAGTTATCTTGAACCCCGATACTTGCCCCGATATTTCGAAAGTTTATTGCACCCCTTTTTATTCTCGAAAATTATGATTTGTGATTTATCCATCCTGAAAGCACTGAACTGTATTTGTAGCCTTTGTGCTAGCCCTGATTTGCATAACCCGATATTGAAATGATAATTGTGCCTTGAGCACCCCGTTTCGCCTGTTTACACGATTTCATCAAGTATTTTATACATGCCCGATTTCTTGCATATGACCTATCAATACTTGGGGCCTTGAAACATTGTTTTAAGCTTGGGGAGGTATTGTTTGGAGCCCCAATGCAATGTAAGAACTTGGAAGGCATTTTATGGAGTCCGGATGAAAATGAACCCATTATGAAGATTCGTCGAGGATCCTTAGACTTGTCAATGTGCATAGGGATCCGAGATGTCCTTAATTCTCATGGAGCACTAAGTATATGTCAAATTAGACATACGGGACCCTATTCACATCGGTATGAATCTAGGACCCTCAACGATTGACCCGGAAAAGTATAGAAATCCATTCATGCTTTATGTTGGCCGAATTTCACTTGTACACTTGAAATCTCGTGTTTTATGACTAGACTTGCCTGACAGTACTGAAATTCATGTTTTAGCATTGTTGCTAGCCCGTACATGCCCGATTGATATAGATATGCTTTTCTGCTTATGAGCACCCCGTCCTGTCATATGTATTTATCTGATTTGATTTCTTGTATATGACCCATGAGCCAAAACCTTGAGGTAAGATGGGGCCAGAGCTTTGTAGTGCGAGCCCATGAGCCAAAAAGAGAACATGCATACATGTACTTGTTTTGTTTACTTGCATATAACCTATGAGTCGGCACCACTAAGCTTGGATACCTTGTTAGTCTGATCCACTGACTAGGTGATCCCCCTCTTGTCTTGCCAACTGCAGTTTGGATCCTGATGCCCGGTTTATTTAACCGTGGTCATGCCCTGATACCGCAGATTGCTACTGTGGTTCCTGATGCCCGGCTCGCTACCGTGGTCATGTCTAGTATATAGTATATATGTATATGTATTTCGTTGTACCTCCTCACTTCGGTGACTGAGGTCAACGCCTTGACTTGCTTGCTCTATCACCTCGGTGATAGAGGATTTAGCTTTGTGTGGTTGCCATCTTGATAGTTCCTGATCCTTGATACCCGTCCTACTTTATATTGATCACGTCTTTTCTTAATAAATATGCACTATTTATACATGCTTTAGATGAGTACCCGATTTGTAAAATGTTTACTGTTTATACATGTTTGAAATGAGTTTCCGGTTTGTGAAATGTTCATGTTTTATACATGCTTTAAAGGAATACCCGTTTTATATGAATACAGGATTTTGTCAAGAGATTCATGATTTCCTATGTATTGTAATTATGTACAATTTCGATCAAACAGCATGATTTATTACATGTTTTATCGTCCAGTATATTGTTATATCTTTTCACCCACCTGCCAGACCGTCGTGTCTGACCCACTACTTTGGTACTCAGGTCCAGACTTCTTCATCCGAGACGAGTGCACGTGTTGGCTGTGGAGCCATGAGTTTTCAGGTTGTTTGTCGGCTGTGTCATGTAGACATTGAGCTTGACATCGGTATTACGTCACATATGGGTAGTGATCATTAGCTTGTTTTCTTGTATGGCTTCTATTAGCCTTTTTCTTGGGATTGTAATTAATATACATTGTTAATTGTAACTTGAACATATATGGGAATGTAATACCCTGTTACTGTCAGCTCTGTACTTTTATTATGATGGTTTATTCCAGTCTGAGATGGATCAATGATAAGATGATTATATGCTTGGGTTGAGTGCGGTGCGGAATCCAATGGCCACGGACTCCGAGTCGCAACACCATAAAAGCTTCCGCTAAATATTCAGAGTGTGTTGGAATGAATTTGTATTCCTCACACACGCGGATCTTGGGAGAAACATAATTATTACTTCACGGACCCCGGGTTTGGGGTCGTGACAAGATCTTTCCACGTTATGTGGAATAGTTGTGAGGACTCCTGGCATTGCACCATTGTAGGTGAAAAAATGAGCTGAAATTCCAGAACAAGCCAAAGAGAAGTTGTTGAAAACCATTCAGGTAAATGGTAGTACATATTATTCTGTTATCTCATTTTTAGTTAATAATATGACATGGTCCTTATTTTTCTACCTCTCAGGAGTTTGTTGTTATTGACGAAGAAAGGAAGAAGTGGGTTATTCAAAATTTAGCGAAGAAATATAGAGACTATAGAAAGGACTTAAAAGATAAATACTATTCTACATTGAGCACAGATGAGGAACGACTTCGACATCCACCACCTGACATCTCGGGTGAGGATTGGGCTTGGCTTGTGCAATACTGGGGCAGGGCTGAGGTCAAGGTATGAAGTTATTGTTCGAAAGTTCTCCTAGAGATTGGCCCTTTTGCTTATATTGTTAACATATTCTATTGTCATTGAATATATAGGCTATATCCGAGAAAAATAAGGCCAATCGAAGTCAACAAGTTATTAAGCATACTGGGGGAACAAAGAGTTTTGCTTGTTATAGAGACGAAGAGGTATATAAGATTATTATATTCCTTATAAATTTTGAGATTACTTGACATATAGCTTTGTGATGAACTTAAATTTTCACAATGGAAGACTCGAGTTAGGACCGATGAGATTATACCTTCTTGAGCGGATCTCTTCATTTGAACTCATACACGGAAGAATGGGAATCCCGTTGATAGCAGATCGGCAAAAATTATAGTATGTAATATGTCAATTTTATGCATTAAATTTAATCGGAACATGATGCAATTAATTATTTTATTTTTAATGCAGGCAAAATTTAGGGAGTTGAATGAAACACGGGAGGGAGGACCCTCTAACTCCATAGGCAATGACATCTATACCAAGGTGATGGGAGCAGAGCGGCACGGTCGTGTACGCGGATATGGGTTGGGTCCAACGCCCAAATCAGTCTTTGGCTCAACATCTGACCAGTCGGGGAATAACGCTGAGGAAATGCGTGCAGAACTTAATGCCGTGCATAATCGAATGGAGGAATTGATAAAGCGTGATGAAGAAAAAAACGCATATATGGAAGACATGCAGAGAGAACAACAGAGGATGCAAGTCGCTATGGCGGATATGATGCGGCAGTTGTCTGGCCAACAACAGGATTCCTTTGAAGAGGCAAGTCTGCATTTTTATTGTACATATGTGGTTTGTAAGAGGGTATTCTAAATGTTTACCTTTTTTATTTTTTTGCAGGGAGCAGATACAAATGATCGCGGAGCAAATAAATGATATAATTAAATTATTATTAATGAAACTTTTCTTTCATGGTAGCAGTAAATATGATTCTACCGATGCAATATTAGTCTAAAATATTTAGTTTTGATGGAACTCTTGTTCTTTTGGAAGATCACGGTTGTGATTAAATTTAGATTTCTCATTGGGTTTTGCTTGAAATTTAGGTACAAACTTGATCCATATATTTAGTATGGTGTGGTGATTGTGATCATGCAGGGACAAGTTTGATTGCAAGTGAACTGATATACAATTTATGTTTCACTTGATTGTTTGGTCGTTTGTGTATAGTTTGTTTATAATGTTGGATAATAGATTTTAAATTTTTTGAGTGTTTTTTTCTCTTATATATATGCTTACAACGTTATGTAGTGATTTATATGGACTAGTCTTATGTGCCAATTGTATGCTAAATAATTGGGAAAAGAAGTTGGCCATCATTGCTACGGAAGGAACAAAAAATTATGAGCTAGTAATTATTCATCTTGGAGATTGCTTGTGGAAGGAGAGACACGAGGTTTGTCCTTATATGATTTCTTCGTGCTTGAGAATATCCTTAATTATTAGATGCCACTCAAGTTGTGATTATGTATTTATTTTTTATATGTGAGCAAGAAAAGTGTTTGAATATGTTTTATTGTTATTTTGCAGATTGCTCGAGGTGCTAGAAGGTCTAATAAAGTTTTTGTAAATGAAGCGAGATCTTGAATATCTTACTTGTAAGAGTGCATTTATGGTACCTATTCCTACTTATATTTATCTTCTTTATTTTCTCTGTTCTCTAATATTTGTTATTTTAAGAGCGTTATTAATTTATTAGTATTGTTATCATATTTTGATCAGTCGCGTGTAGCATATGCAATGATTAATTTTCTATAAATACTGTAGTAACGGAAATCTTGATGCTGTGTTTCAATTAGGTGATGAACTAAACAAGAAATTAAATTATCTTAGAATTAATGCATTCGGATATCCCATGGAGTTGCCAAATCTTTAGAGTAAGTAACATTGAAATGTAATTGTCTTTAACTAAATTGATGTCTAAAAATGTGTTAGCTAATTCAATTCTAACTACTCCTTTTGCAGATGTTTGGATGTTGTCTTGATGATTGCTAAGAGATGGTGACTAGAAGAAAGGGGAAGGCCATTTTGAAATAAAACTGAAGAGTTAAGATGGTGACGATTGTTTTAGAGCCGTTACCACAGTTGTATAACATGAAATTGTGTGAAAATGTTTAATGTAGGGTGTTGGTTGTTCAAAGGACTATATTTTGTAATAACATTAAACATCATTCAAATAGACTACGAGAAATTGGAGATGAGTCTTATTCAATTTGGTTTTAATACATGATGTAAAATGTTCAAATTAAATTGTATAAAAAATTAGTTTTGTTTTTAATTCTTATTATACTTTGTCTGGATTGAAATAAACAGGTTTGTGTCCATGAAATGCAATTGATATAAACAGGTTTACGTATTATTCATATTTAAAAAAAAAATACAACTTTTAGCGGGGGCCATCAGACCGCCGCTAAAACATTTGTTATTTTTTCCATTTATAGCGACAACTTTATCTTACTTGTACCAACAGTCAATGACCCCTACTAAAAGTTCTTTTCGTCATTTAATCAACTGACAAAACTTTTTACCGGCGGCTAATGGCCCCCACTAAAAACCTAATAGCGGGGGCCAACGACCGTCGCTAAAACATATGCCCACAGTTCCTATAGCATCGACTTGCGGGGGCCAAGATGGCCGCCACTATACATTTTAGCGGGGGCCAATCTATGTTTTAGAAAGCAGATTTTCTTGTAGTGTCTTCTAATGCTGTGCCACGAACTCTATCAAGTATTGACTAAAAGAGGAAAATCTAAAATGCAAAACACTCATTTCAATCAAAACTCATGAGGGGGAAAGGAAGAAAAACTAAGTAGAAAGTAAAATGTGTTGATCAAGTCAAGCCCACTAAAAAAGATCACTTATTACCAATTTTTCTCTTGTAGTATCCTTTAACTACTGAGTAAAAGAAGCAAAAAAAAACAACCCAAAACACCCAAATCAATAAAGATACAAAATAAAATACCAAGATTATACAAAGAGGAAGAAGAAAAAATAAGAAAACATTAGGGAACCTCACTTTTACCTTCCTAATTTCTCAGTACCAGTAAAACATTGAGTAAAACCAAAACAGAAACTCAAGAATTGAAACACCCAATTCAATCAAATCCCAAAAACAAATAATCCAAGAAAAAATTAAAAAGAATGATTTCAAGTGCTAATTGAAAAATAGAAATTCGGAAATTACCCATAAAAAAGATCACACACACACACAACATGCACACTCACACATATATATCTCTCACCTTACTATGGTTTTCTTATCAATATATGACGAATTTCTTATCTATGGTGACACAACTGTCGCCATGAGAGCAGAAAGGAAGAGTCAAGATGTGAGAGGAAGAATTGAGAGCAAGATATTTATTTTTATTTCTGAGCATGACGAGTTAAGCATGTATCCAAGCCCTAGAGGATTTCGTCTCAGGCATCTGCAGGGAGAGGGAAGAAGGAGGAACCAGCTGAAATGAGAGGAAAGCAGGATGATGAACTCCTATTTTTATATATGGGTATAGATATGAGGACATGTAGTGGTAGGGACGGATAATCTCCATGTGGGCTCTACCATAGAGGTCTCGGCATGCATTCCAAAGTTCCATTCTAAATAATAACTGCGACCAGGTATTTTTTTTTTGATAACGTAGGGTTCCCAGCCCTTTGGGCCAGAATAATCCCTACGGGTACAGGAGAGAAAGCCGGGTAAAATTCCCCTATAGCCCCAGTGCGGTAGTACAGTTTCGAACCCACAACCTCCGGGTGCAAACCGTGGTCCTAGGCCAACTGATCTACCCGTATTCAAACTCATCTAACATGAGGGTTGGGACCACACAATCCTACCACGCGTCTTGTTCTCTTGCTCTTAAGAGGTTGGCGTTAGCTCGTCCCTCACTTAAGTGCAATGCAAGGACGGACTTCAAGCGTACTTTTATTTTTAGAAAAAAACGAAGGAAAATTTCTTTTTCTCTCGAGAACCTTACAATTAACAAACTACCCTCAAAGGGCTCTATCTCCTACACTTTTTAAAATTACAGACTATAATTCTCCTAAAATCACAAATAGCCCCATATACTTTACAACTAAGCCTAAATTCACTAAAATAGCCAAAATTAGGCATCTAACACAAATAATCGATCAATAAAACCTAGGACCTTACAGTAGTAACATGAGATTATTTGTCAGTTTGAAAGTATCTCCGTATCTTAAAATTTCTTACAAAATCATAATGTAATAAGAGTTCGCAACTATTGCACAAGAATCAGGGAAGAAATGCAGCAAGACATTGGAATCCACTCCTGGTAAAGCGGAATATGAGGACATGACGCTGGAAAGAAATCTCCATGTGGGTCCACCAAAAAAGGTTTAGGGCACGTTTGGCAAACCAAAGAGGATTTCACTATTTAGAGGATTCCTTTAATTAGCTAGAAACAACCCATCCTCAAAGAGGATTTCTCAAGAGAGTTCCAAGTTTGACAAACATAGAGGATTCCTCCCATTTACATTATATGTGATCCAATGCTTATTGATTTTTTGTAAATATCTTATAATCCATGTAAGATCAAGGGTTGAATTTTAACACCATAAGCATTCTTGGCTCTCCAGAGAATGTTAACGGTTCAGATCTTGCAAATGGCCCCCACAAAAATATAAAAATAATTTTTAGTCTCTGTAATTTTTTTGCAAATATCTTAAAATCCATGATGGATCAACGGTTGAAACTTGAGCCCCTAGCCGTGTTTGGTCTTTTGGATGTGATGCATGGTTCGGATCATGGTTTTGGGGTCCATAAAAACTCAAAAAATTGAAAAAATAGACTGCTAGAGAATCCCGTTTTTGTACTGTGGGAGATCAACGGTCAGAAGTCTTTTGACATTTTCTCATGATCCATGAAGAATCATGCTGCCAAATTCAAAGTACAAACTATTTTGGGCCTTCTGAATAGTTTTAATGGTTTAGATTGTTCAAATGGGTCCACAAAAGTCCAGAAATCGAGATCCAATGATCTGGACTTTTTTTAGAAATATCTCGAAATCTGTGAGGAATCAACGGCTGATATTTGACATTCGAGCCGTTTTGGTCCTTTTAGACAAGATTACCGGTTCGGATCTTGATTGTGTAGCCTAGAAAAACCAAAAATCTGAAAAGAACAGTGACCACTAACCCATTGCATTTTTTACTGTAGCAGCGCACTTCCTCCATTCCGTTGATTCTCATATTCTGATGGGGGAGGGTCTGACTCACGGTATATTCAAATATGTAGATGCAGTGATTCCAAGAGAGGGTTTTCCTTGCATTACCAAATGTGTGTTTTCCACAAAAGCACAGAAAAGTAGCAAGGAATCCTCCCCGAGAATGGTTACCAAACATGCCCTTAGGCATGTGTTTCCGAGTTTCGGTATAAATAATAGCTGCTACCGGGGATCGGAACTCATCTAACGCGAGTGCCTAGACCACACCACACTATCCTGCCACGCGTATTGTTTCCTGGCTCTTAAGAAGTCCGCGTCCCCTCGTCGGAGCCTTAACCCACGTGGAATATCCCAGACCCAACCACACCATCCGCTGAAAGTCCAAGAGCCCAACAAACGAGTCGTCTTCCTCGTCCGCATCTCTTCCGCCACAGCTACGGCACCAGCATAAGCATACGTACATCTGATTATCCTTTTCCCCCCGCAACCCTAAAACGTGTCTTTTGCAGGCCATTGCGTGCACGGTCTTGGAAACGTGTTCTCCAAACCATCCAAGCAAAAAACATTAATAAAAAATCCCCAAAGTTCCTTCACTTCTCCTTCTTAAACACCAGAAAATCCACCAGCTTCGAGATTTCGATCTAAAAGTAGTTCCTTTCTTATTCTTCTTCTATTAATAAAAGAGAGATAGAGAAAGAGCGAGAGGGTGAGGTGGTCATTATTTCTAGGGTTAGGGTTTTAGATTGGAGAATGCTTGGGGTGGTGGGAGAAGAGGATGGAGGAAAGTAAAGGAGGAGCGGAGAATGGGAGCTCGAGCGAGAGTCGGCCGCCGAAACCTCTCGCAGGAGCTCTCCGCAAGTGTATCAGCAGCGATGCTCGCACTGCATTGCCTTTTAGGAAGTCGCTTGTTCGGCATCCATCTCTTGTGAGTCATCTTCTTCTTCTTATAATGCTTGTTTTTCTGGGGTTTGCTTGGAATTATGCTTTGCAATTAGGGTAATTTTTGTTTCTCCCTTATTTGTACTAGGAATTTAGACTGAAACAAAGTTTTCCCTTTCTGTTCTAAGGGCATTCCTTTAGAATTCCTAGGTATTCCATACCGAGCAAACTAATGGGCCCAGGGTAATGAATTTCTTGGAATTGATAAAATGGGTTTTATTGAAGGGTATTAAAGACTCGAGCGTTGAAGAGCGTAAGATGCAGATGCAGATGGGGAACACTGCTTCCCGGTGATCTAATTTATACTAGGCTATGACTGGGTAATCATTTCTTATCAATGGGGGAGATTATTTACTTAACCTCCTCTCATGGAAAGGTATTGCCTAGGAATTTAATGCTGAATAAATAAACGGGCCAGAAGTAAATTGAAAATTGAGATAAAAAATAAAATAAAGGAGCTATTTAATTTTGTGAGGCTGTGCAGGATCCTCTTTGTGTGCCATTGGTTGCCCCAACAGTGCTTGAGTGTGCATTGTTGAGGACTTGAGTTTATTGGTTTGAACTTTTGAAGTATCGATGATCCATGGTCATCTTCACTCAAAAAAATTTGGGTTAGAATATTTTGACTGAAATAAATGAAATTTGATTGTAATATTTGTTGGCAAAATTGTTTGGGTGGTTTGTTTGGAAATGTTTCAGGTGAGAGCTTATTGAGAGGAGTTGAAAATTTGGATTTGGTACCAAGAAATGTTTGGTTGTTTATGCTATATTTATGATCCTAAATTGAACTATTATCTTTTGCTGAAGATCTGAGGTTATGACTGGAGTATTTTGATGATTAAAGAGAAGTGATAAACTGAACTTTCTATAAAAATGAAAAAGGATCTAGGATAGACTCGGGGACTGATTAATCAATTTTCAAAATTGAAGGTTGTTGTAGTTTGCAGTGGAAAGTACGAAAAATTTTGGTGGTATGGATGTGATTTAACATTAGCGGCTGCCTCTAATATGTCGCGACCTTGTATTGCATTAACACTAAGATGGTCTGAAATCCAGGATCGCGGCTGTGGACCCGCTTGTTACAGAAAATTTTGTCCACGCGCATGATTTCCCATAGGTTTCCGCAATGAGGATTCCACAAATTCCCTCACCCGTGAAAATAGGATATTTCTGCGGAAGCTTGTAGCAAGTCATAAGTGAAAAACAAAATAAAATGAGAATAGAAAAATATCAGAGTATGACAGAATCATAAGGTGGCATTCCTAAATCATAGTTAAATGTTTACATGAAAGGAGTTTTACATACAACATTCCCAAAATAAAGGCTTACATAGGCCGATACAATTAAAATCCCAAAATACATTATGTAATATGTAGCACAAATTCACAAATTCTGATTGGCCACTCAGGTGCAGAACTTGTTGTCTAAATGAAATCATCAGCGCATGATGCAATCCTAGGGTTAGGATGCAAGTGCCGGGGCACAATTAGGGTTCCGAAGAACAATCACTCGAAGAAGAAACGGTCTCCAACGAAAAATCCACACAGGGAATTTTATTAATCAATTCTAAACTCTGAGATCATTGATCTGTACAATGCTATATTTATAATAAAATAAACTTAAGCCCTAAGAAAGTATTTCTAATCAAACTAGGAAACCAAATAATAATCCTACCCAAATTAGAAACCTAATTCTAATTACATTCTTTACTAAAAGTAAAACTAATAACAATTAAAAATCAGGATTTCATGGGTCCCACATGTGGCCCATGATTCTTGTTGCAATAAAGTAGATTGCTGCTGCATCATACTCCCCAGGTTGGAAAAGAGTTCGACCTCGAACTCGGCTTTTCTGCTTGATGGTACTTTTGTAGATAGTGTGCACGTGAAGCGCTTCCTTGGAGAGATGAGAACGGGATCCTTTCTTTGGTGGCGTCGGCTTCAGAGGACGGAGTGTGACTTGCTTTGCACCATGCATGAAAGTGTAGGTGCTGTCGCGCATGCCATTAGTTCCATTCTTGTCATACATCCATGGACGACCCAACAAGATATCACAACTATTCATGGGTATCACATAACACCAAACTGTATCTGTATAATCTACACCAATGGAAAAGGTAACTGGACATGCATATCGGACTTGGATTTCATCACCTGTCATTAACCATCTAGCAAAATAAGGACGATGATGCTTCCGAACTTTCAGCTGTAAGCGATCCACAAAAGTTTGGGAAATAATATTCTGACAACTGCCTCCATCAATGACGACTGTGCATTCTTTACCATTGACTGTTCCTTTGGAGCGGAAAATATTTTCTCGCAACCATTTCTTCTCAGTAGTCGATGTAGTTTCTTGGATGACCATGAGAGACTCAAGACCCTCCTCGGGCGGAGTATCCACAATTTCCTCTGTTTCATTCTCTTTAGGATTATCTTTAGGATCATTTGGAACATCTGGCACATCACTTTCATTCTCAATGAGATGGATACGTTTTGGACATTCTGCTGCACGATGCCCCTGTTGTTTACAATTAAAGCATGTGAGTCTATTTGACCTACGGGCTTGTTGAAACTATCTCCGATGATGTACTCGGTTTAGAACCTGCAATGGAGGAATTCTTCTGCATAATCCATTTAGCTGCATTAAGTTTCTGGGCTTGATGATTTGCAATTCCTTCGGCTTTGATAGCATGCTGAATAATCTCATCAACATTATCAAAATGCTTGAATGCGAGGATATCTTGAATGTCAAGCGTAAGCCCATTAAAGTATCGGTCAACTAATACTTCATCATCTTCATTCAAACCACAGTGGGCTTGCATTGTCAGAAATTCCTCAGAATACTCAACAACTGTCTTGGATCCTTGTTTCAAGTATTGAAAACGTGAACGCAGATCTCTGGAGTAATTGATAGGCAGGAATTTTTGCTTCAACAGATTTTTCATCTCGGCCCACGTGTTAACAGGGTCAATTTGTTGGTATCTCATATTCTTTTGTAACTCGGCCCACCATACCACAGCATAATTGCATAATCGAGTTGCCACCAGTGTAATTTTATGACCATCAGCCATTGGTTTATGTGCAAAAATATTTTCAACACACACTAACTAATCCAAAAATTCATCTGGCTTCAATTTCCCATCATATTCTGGAATCACAAGTTTAATACCCAAATCACGATCAACATTGACGGCATGTGGATCTCGTTGATTCCGAATATATCCTCTATCATCCCAATGGTTATCTTCATGCCGATTAGTTTCCAAATTTGTTAATCGGGTTTCAATCCTGTCAAGAGTCGTTTGCATTTGAACTTGCATTTGAACCACCGTTGCGGATAGTTGAGTAACAGTTACTGATAATTGTGCAACGGATTCCCTCAAATCATCATCATTGTGAGAGGAAGATTTCGTGTCAACTTGCCTTTTTGGAGGCATCTTTGGTTAATGCGAATTTAAAATTTATGACTGACCTGATGTGTAGATATGCTCCTCACGATCACGCTAGCGAAAACGGATCGAAAATCCGACGGCGAATGGCTATGATTGTGCGGAAACAAGATCCAACGGTTGATCTTGGTCAAATCTAGGCCTTGACTCTGCTAATGTCACTGGCTGATGTCAGCAATAATCTTGTTTGGATTCTTTTGTGCAGTCGGGTCGGAACAAACTTGAACCAACCCGGATATGAAATCAGGCCTGGTTGAATTTTTGGCCCGATCACCAAGGGCTAAAAATAGCATGTGTCAATGACACTTGTGCCTCCCTCTTGGACTTAGTGTATGAGAAAGGAAAGTAAAGGGCTTGAAACCCTTTTTCGACTTCTTTCTTTACAACAGAGAGAATAGGGGGGGGGCGATGGATGGGATCAGGGCTCGGTTATGGCGTTTCTGGTCTGCCGTGGGCGATGGGAGGTGCTGACGATGGCGACAGCGGAGAAAGGAGAAGAGATGGGCGATGGGAGATGCTGATGATGGCGACATCGGCAACAGTGGGCTCCAACGACAGGGATCTGGATCGCCTAAAGACGGAGAGAGAGCTGGGCGATAGTGGTGGCGATCGTGCGAGGATGGTTGTCAGGGCAGTGTGGATTTTGTGGCTGAGATTTTGAACAATCGACAGAGGTTGATGCAATTGATGGATGGGTTTGGGAATGGGGAGTTTCTGTTAGGGAAGGATGGTGTTTTTGAAGTGGGTGGGCTACTGGTGTGGTTGATTTGGTGGATTGGATTGCCTCAGTCGATTAGGGTTTTGCGTTTTGGGTGTCGAGAGTTGGGCTGGAAGAGTTGGGTTGGTTGGAGATGGGGACGATGGTGAGAGAAAGGAAGGCAGTGGGAGGACCTGATCTGGGAGGGTTTTTTTTTTTGGATGTGGATGTGAGATGGGGATGACTGCGATGGAAGATGGTGGGTTGTCGGGGATGGGAGCAGGGAATGGACAAAGTGGTGCAAGTGGACGATGGGTAGGGATGGGGATAGGGGTAACACGTCGACGATCGAGGGATCGTTCGGCTCTGATACCAATTGATGCAATCCTAGGGTTAGGATGCAAGTGCTGGGGCACAATTAGGGTTCTGAAGAACAATCACTGGAAGAGGGAACGGTCTCCAACGAAAAATCCACACAGGGAATTTTATTAATCAATTCTAAACTCTGAGATCATTGATCTGTATAATGCTATATTTATAATAAAATAAATTTAAGCCCTAAGAAAGTATTCCTAATCAAACTAGGAAACCAAATAATAATCCTACCCAAATTAGAAACCTAATTCTAATTACACTCTTTACTAAAAGTAAAACTAATAACAATTAAAAATCAGGATTTCATGGGTCCCATATGTGGCACATGATTCTTGTTGCAATAAAGTAGAATTGCTGCTGCATTAGCGCACCACTTGCATACATCATGTGGTTCCTTGGCTGCCTCTTCTGGCTCAACAGGGGCAATACCTACAGCAGAAAGGTTAAAAGAATCAGGTACGACGACCTGACATGTGTTTAAAATGAATAAAATAACATATTGCTGCAAGTATGAATATAAGACGGCAGATTATAACAGAATTTCAAATAAAGTGTACAACTAAGCAAAGTAATGGATGAATAATAAAAATGAACAACAATATCATGGGAACAATATAAGACAAGTCTGCACATCACATAGGACCTAGCAAAATGGCAAACCATATGTAGCTATATCCTCTCCATCGCTCCTGGTGACAGGAGCACACGGGCATATATAATCACATGAGCATGTATAAATATGTGTGTGTATATATAATAATAATAATAATAATAATAATAATAATAATAATAGGCCAGACCCCATGAGGGAGCATGTATAAATATGTGTATATATAATAATAATAATAATAATAATAATAATAATAGTAAGTCAAATAGGATAGGGGTTTGTATGTTAGGGATTTTCCAAACATCAGCGTCATTGATCACTGATTTATTGTTGCCATCCAATATAAAGGCTATTAAATTGGAAGTTAAAATAAATATCAGAGAGTGGTTTTTCAATTAGAGCCATTGATTTCACAGCAAACAATGTTTGTTGGGGCTTCTTTTTCTTTCTTTTTTTTTTTTTTTTCTTGTTTTGTTTTTGACATACGTCCTCATTTAGCTGGTGGGACGGCTGGCCCCATCACCAGGCCATGATTCTGATTTTAAGTAGTCATTTGTTGTTTATACACAGTTTCATTGACCTATCTTATCACATATTTGTGTGGGTTTGTTTTGCTTGTTCCCACTTTTAAAGGTTTACCTGGACTATTTGTTGGTCTCGTAAATTATCCATGAGAGGCATCATTCTTAATTGGACACTAAAATGATATATTTTTTCATTGAGGTTTAATATGATCTTTTTCCAATTAAACAAGGGGACTGTTTCATAGCAACTATGAGCAGAACCGGATATCAGATGTGTGTAACCAAGGTAGGAAACAGGAGGGTTAAAGGTTGAAAGTCCAAACCACCATTTTAGACATGAAAATGTGTAAAGCGTGCTTTTCCTGAGACTTGTAAGCAAACAGGTTCAAGGTCTACTTTTAAAATATTAGATATGGAGGACATCATTTCTGTTAGTTCAAGATTCTAAAAATGTTAAGATTGCTTTGTATTTGAGACTTGATTTTTGATATGAATGTACTTGTTTGACTCCGTGTGTGTGTATGTTTTGTACCTACATTTTCTCTGTGCCGATTAAAAAGAATTTGCATCAGAATTCTTTCTTGGAGCTGCTGACCTGTACTTATAGAAGCAATTCTTGTTTCCTGTAGGAATTGGACACTTTTGCTTTAAGATCAATTTTGATTAGAAAAAGCTATATATATATATATATATATATATATATATATATAGAGGGAGGTGCTCCTATGAGAGTATCTCACCTTGCTATGAGAGATAGAGGTGGGGGCCCTCACATTTAAGTTGTGGGCATTGGATATGGATGTGAGGGCCCCTACCTTATCTCTCATAGGAGCATCTCCCATATATATATATATATATATATATATAGAGAGAGAGAGAGAGAGAGAGAGAGAGGCTCTCCTAAGCTCAAGCTAGCAAGGCTTTCCTAAGGCTCTCCATGTAGGTCCCCCGGTGGGCCCCACCACATACTTGAGCTTACCTTATCCTACGCTTGAGCTTAGGAGAGCTGGCCCATATATGTATGTATATATATATATATATATATATTTTAAAACCTGTTTGGTGAGAAAACATTGACACGGGTTGGATAGTTGAACATTTGTCAGTTGCCAGTGTTGTATAGAATTACTAGCAATTTGAAGGAATTACTTAATATATGGAAATAACAAAAATGCTGTAAATTGAAATATAACCTGGTTTGGTCTTTGTCCAACATGCTGCCTGATCACAATTAGGGTTCCCACAGGAACAATCACTCGAAGAAGAAACAGTCTCCAACGAAAAATCCACACAGGGAATTTTATTAATCAATTCTAAACTCTGAGATCATTGATCTCTACAATGCTATATTTATAATAAAATAAACTTAAGCCCTAAGAAAGTATTCCTAATCAAACTAGGAAACCAAATAATAATCCTACCCAAATTAGAAACCTAATTCTAATTACACTCTTTACTAAAAATAAAACTAATAATAATTAAAAATCAAGATTTCATGGGTCCCACACATGGCCCACGATTCTTGTTGCCATAACATACTATTGCTGCTGCATCATTCTCCCCGGGTTGGAAAAGAGTTCGACCTCAAACTCGGCTCTTCTGCTTGATGTTACTTCTGTAGATAGTGTGCATGTGAAGCGCTTCCTTGGAGAGATGAGAACGGGATCCTTTCTTTGGTGGCGTCGGCTTCAGAGGACGGAGTGTGACTTGCTTTGCACCATGTATGAAAGTCTAGGTGTTGTCGCGCATGCCATTAGTTCCATTCTTGTCATACATCCATGGACGACCCAATAAGATATCACAACTATCCATGGGAATCACATTACACCAAACTGTATTTGTATAATCTGCACCAATGGAAAAAGTAACTGGACATGCATATCGGACTTGCACTTCATCACCTGTCATTAACCATCTAGCAAAATAAGGATGATGATGCTTCCGAACTTTCAGCTGTAAGCGATCCACAAAAGCTTGGGAGATAATATTCTGACAACTGCCTCCATCGATGACGACTGTGCATTCGTTACCATTGACTATTCCTTTGGAGCGGAAAATATTTTCTCGCAACCATTTCTTCTCAGTAGTCGATGTAGTTTCTTGGATGACCATGAGAGACTCAAGACCCTCCTCGGGCGGAGTATCCACAATTTCCCCTGTTACATTCTCTTGAGGATCATCTGGAACATCGTGCACATCACTTTCATCCTCAATGAGATGGATACGTTTTGGACATTCTGCTGCACGATGCTCTTGTTGTTTACAATTAAAGCATGTGAGTCTATTTTGACCTTCGGGCTTGGTGAAAACTTTCTCTGATGATGTACTCGGTTTAGAACCTGCAATGGACGAATTCTTCTGCATAACCCATTTAGCTGCATTAAGTTTTTGGGCTTGATGATGTGCAATTCCCTCAGCATGCTATCAAAGCTGAATAATCTCATTGACATTATCAAAATGCTTAAACGCCAGGATATCTTGAATATCAAGTGTAAGCCCATTAAAGTATCTGTCAACTAAGACCTCATCATCTTCATTCAAACCACAACGGGCTTGCATGGTCAGAAACTCTTCAGAATATTCAACAATTGTCTTAGATCCTTGTTTCAAGTATTGAAAACGTGAACGCAGATCTCTGGAGTAATTGACTGGTAGGAATTTATGCTTCAACAGATTTTTCATCTCAGCCCACGTGTCAATAGGATCAATTTGCTGATATCTCCTCTTCTTTTGCAACTCGGCCCACCATACCGCAGCATAAAAATTCGAAATCGAGTTACCACCAGTGTAATTTTATGACCATCAGCCATTGGTTTATGTGCAAAAATATTTTAAACACACACTAACCAATCCAAGAATTCATCAGGCTTCAATTTTCCATCATATTCAGGAATCACAAGTTTAATACCGAAATCACGATCAATATTGACGGCATGTGGATCTCGTTGATTCCGAATATGTCCTCTATCATCCCGATGGTTATCTTCATGGCGATTAGTTTCCAAATTTGTTAATCGGGTTTCAATTCTATCAAGAGTCGCTTGTATTTGAACTTGCATTTGAGCCACAGTTACGGATAGCTGAGTAACAGTTGCTGATAATTGTGCAACGGATTCCCTCAATTCATCATCATTGTGAGAAGAAGACTCTGTGTCAGCCTGTCTTTTGGGAGGCATCTTTAATTAAGACAAATTTAAAATTTCTGACTGACCTGATTTGAAGATTTGATTGCCACGATCACGTTGGTGAAGACGGATCTAAAATCTAATGGCGGATGGCTGCGATATTGCGGAAACAAGATCCAACGGTTGATCTTGGTCAAATTTGGCTCTTGACTTCTCTGCTGATATTCTGCTTGTGGACCTCGTCAATGGGTCGGCCTGAACTAGGGCCCGAAAGATGGCCCGGAACGAAACAAAAGCCCACGAGACTTGTTGCTGAAGAGGTCCAGCGGATGTGGCCCACGTGTTTAGCTTCGGGACTGGCGCGCGCAAAGGAGAAAAGGGTTTTTCAAACCCTCTTCGTTGCTGCTTGAAGAGAGAAAGGAAGAGGGAGGCCAATGGGCTCTGGAGACTTCGGTGGAGGGGCTGGCTGAGGCGACGCAAGTGGCCGGTGACGAGGACAACGGCGCAGGTGCTCGGCGACGGCGACTGGCACAGGTAGGTATTTATTTTTTCTCGCTGTGCAGTCTTCTCTTCTCTGTCTCTCTGTTTTCTTTTTTTTTTTTTTTTTTTTCTCTGGGTTGGGTGAAAGGGAGGGGGCAAGGGTGTGGTGGTTCCGCTGGGGTGGCGGGGCTCAAAAGGGTATTGGAATTGGGTCTCGCAATGGTTTTTCGACGACAGGGAGATTGGGGAAGATGGTTGTTGTTGGGTTTTGTTTTGCAGGGGAAGGGGTGCTGTGAATGGACTTAGGTTGTCTGGGGGAGGGGTTCGGTGAGTGTGCAGGGTTCTGGGAAGAGGATTCTAGGTCTGGGTGATAGTGATTTTGGGTATCGAGAATTTTTAGTGAAAGGCGAGGGATGGATGGGTTCCGCTGGGATTGTGGTGGGATTGTGGAGGGCTGGATTTGAAGGGGAAGACAATGGAAGGCCTCAACTGGTTGCTGGAGTGGAAATTTGGGGAGGAGGGTATGTAGAGGGGACTGACGAAAGGGCTAGAAAGGGGAACGATGACGGTTGTGGGATGATGAACGGAAATATGGATAGGGGCAATCACGCTGACGATCGGGGATCGTTCGGCTCTGATACCAATTGATGCAACCTAGGGTTAGGATGCAAGTGCCAGGGCACAATTAGGGTTCCCATAGGAACAATCACTCGAAGAAGAAACAGTCTCCAACAAAAAATCCACACAGGGAATTTTATTAATCAATTCTAAACTCTGAGATCATTGATCTCTACAATGCTATATTTATAATAAAATAAACTTAAGACCTAAGAAAGTATTCCTAATCAAACTAGGAAACCAAATAATAATCCTACCCAAATTAGAAACCTAATTCTAATTACACTCTTTACTAAAAATAAAACTAATAACAATTAAAAATCAGGATTTCATGGGTCCCACATGTGGCCCACGATTCTTGTTGCCATGACATACTATTGCTGCTGCATCAGTGCCTTGTTGGGAAATCATATCTGTTGCTTCACATTGGCTACACTAGATCAGAATTGCATTTGTGCTTCTCTTGTGAAATTGGAGGATTTCCTGGTGTGGCATATTAGGTTGGTCAAAGTACTGTAGTTGGCCTAGATGGCACTAAATTTCTCTATGAGATAGTTCTTTAGTGCTGTGTTTGAAAGAATGGCCAAGGCAACTTATTATTGGTGTTTTCTGGCTGTTGGCAATTAGGGATTCGAACGAAGCTGATACTGATTTATGACAATAAGAGGACTGAAGGTCCTCATGTGTTGGTTTTTTTGGCTCCTTAAATCATTAAAGAGGAGACTAGAGGAATACCATTATTTGTTCCAATTGAAAAACGAAAGCATGGGGGCTTTATTATGTTATAAATGATATCAAAAGACTAGAGGAGGATATTTGCCTATCCTCTTATTTTCTCAGAGAGCTCACTAAAAAGGAAAATAGAGTAGACATCTGATGCAGGCCAGACCCATGGTCTGCCAACTAATTGGGCCCAGTCCACAAGCCCAATGGGTCATTCATTTAGTTAGAGTTTTAATTATTTAAGAGTTTTATTTAGAGAGTTGTTATTTATTTAGAAGCCATTAAAATTAGGAGTTCTATTATATTTGGATTGTAACCAAGTTTAGTTTCCTTTATTGTTTAGGAAAGCAGAGTCCTATTAGGAAAGGGGATTCCAACCCTTCCTATAAATATGTAATCCCTCTATTAGGAGAGTAGTTCAAGATTATTCAATAATAAAGATTGGTTTTATTTGGTTTGTTCTTTCTCTTCAATGGAAGAATGTTATTGAGTTCCGAGAGGAATTTGGCTAATTCCCTTTTGAGAATTGGTCCTCATTGGAATCCGTTCAGGATTCGGCAAACTCTCTCGCAGGGCTTGTCTACACCCGTTTCATCACTGCTTGTAGATCAAGGCTGCTTCAATTGGTATCAGAGCGAAGATCTGATCCCGGATCGCCGTCCAGATCGCCAATTCGAGGTAACGTGTGAAACCCGATCCTTCCATTTATTGCATCATCATCCTCCATTCATCCAGTCAGTCCCAAGCCCATTCATCACCCATATCCGAAACCAGCCCAAAACCCATTCTCGGCCCACCCCGGCAAACCCAATTTTGAAACGAGCCCTCACCCAAAACCCATCTTCTTCCCTTTCAGCCGCTCATCATCAACGCCCCACCATCCATATAGAATCCAGAAACCCCCATCTCACAAAACAAAAACCCATTCCCATCTGCCGATTAGGAAAAAAAAAAAACAGTTGCAGAAATTTGCAGCCTTAGCCCAGCCAAATTGCTGCGAAAGTCCTACATCAGCAGCTTCAATTTCAGCCATTGATCTTTAAAGAGTGATATCTTGATCATCTGTAATCCGATTAATGGTCCGTCTTCACCTGTAAGCTCTGATCAGTGGGATCTACAAATCTGGATAGTCATATTTTAATTAGGAAGAGCATTAAAATTTTATGTTCATTTTGCATCCAAAATCAAGATGAGAAACACTGACCTTCAGATGAAGTTCAAAGTTATTTATATCAATACACATATGGAAATTGGTATTTTCAGAACAAGTTTTACTTTCATGAATTCCTCAATTTGAAGCAAAAAGAGTTGTCAGTTGATGAATATATTCACCGATTTCGAAAACTACAACATCTATGTGCATTGAATGAAAGTGCGTTGCATGATGTCACTCGTTTTATGAGAGGGTTAAACTCTAATATAGAGGAGAAAATGAAGTTTTGTCAAACTGTTCAAGAAGCATATAAAGAAGCTATCCGTGTTGAGCATATGCTTCGACAATCTCACATGCAACAATATACATCTCAAGAAAGACGGTCCCTGGAAAGAAGAAGAGCTCATGTTGTTGAAAACACATTTTTCAGGAGAAGATAATCTCAAGCTTGTCATACATCGACTTCTCACCACAAATAAGATGGAAGAAGAAGAATGGAAACAACATACAAAATTCCAAACACGTGTAAGGTGTGAAGGCAAGCTATAGCTAATTTGGTTATTGATCGCAGCATCGCAATAAACTTTGTTGTGCAAGAAGTGATTGACAAGCTTCACTGGCCAACCGAGAAGCTCCTGAAGCTATATAGAGTTACATGGGCCAATGATGTAATCATTCCAGTAACTCATCGATGTTTGGTATCTTTCAAGATTGGCAATTATGATGATAATATTTGGTGTGATGTTATCAATATGAATGTCACTCATATTCTTCTTGGAAAACCATGGCTTTTGGATATGGATGTGCATATTGATGAACAGACGAACATACATTCTTTTCTTTCGAAAGGACAACAGATCGAGCTCATTCCATTGCCATCGACAATGCCTTCCCGTCTACATCATCACTTCCAATCAAAGAAGGTGAGCAGAAAGAAGAAACAGAAGTTGCGATTGTACCACAAGCACTACAAACCATGATAAAAGACATCAAGGATGATATGAAACAGCAAGATCAAGAAACTGAAGATGTCACGACACTATCAGATGAAATAGCATGCAAAACTTTTGCTATGGAGCATATTTCAAAAGAGCCGGACAACACAGGGAATCAAATCATTGCGATGGATAGTGCTGATCAAAAGCTACAAGAGGCTAATGCAGAAGGTCAAGCGCATGTTGAAGACATAGATCTAATGAGCAACAAGCCTAATCATTCGGTGGATTTAACGGTTGTTTAGGAGACGTCAATAGCTGAACAAATTGTTGAAGTCCCCCACATTGACTTCATCTTCGGGAATCAATGATGGATATTCAAAGATCAAGATCTGTTGGTACACATGCAACAATTGAAGCATCTAATGGTTCGATCACAGATCCAAGAACAATGCAAACATCAAAAGAATCAATACCTCTAATCTGCTTCTAACTGGAGGAAGAAATCAATTCGAGTTCCCAAGCTATGTGAAGAATACGAAGATCCAGAACTTCGGAAGTTTGTACGCTTGATTTTTGACCCAGGTGGACATTTATAGAACTCGAGGTCAAGTTCTCTCCAAAGCGGGGAGAAATTGATGCAGGCCAGACCCATTGTTTGCTAACTAATTGGGCCCAGTCCACAAGCCCAATGGGTCATTCATTTAGTTAGAGTTTTAATTATTTAAGAGTTTTATTTAGAGAGTTGTTACTTATTTAGAAGTCATTAAAATTAGGAGTTTTATTATATTTGGATTATAATCAAGTTTAATTTCCTTTATTGTAAAGCAGAGTCCTATTAGGAAAGGGGATTCCAACCCTTCCTATAAATATGTAATCCCTCTATTAGGAGAGTAGTTCAAGATTATTCGATAATAAAGATTGGTTTTATTTGGCTTGTTCTTTCTCTTCAATGGAAGAATGTTATTGAGTTTTGAGAGGAATTCGGCTAATTCCCTTATGCGGAATTGGTCCTCATTGGAATCCGTCCAGGAGTCGGCGAACTCTCTCGCAGAGCTTGTCTACACCTGTTTCATCACTGCTTGTAGATCAAGGCTGCTTCAACACCTTAGCAAAAACTGGAGTAGGGACCGAATCTTACTTCATTTCATCCTCGTTTGTTGAAGATTTAGTGGGAGCTTGTTATCGTGAGGGCTTTATGGTGGTGTGGACGGGTCTGAGTATTGGGCTGCATTGGTTGTTCACCCATTTAAAATGGGTAGCTGATACATGTGTCTTGGGCTAAAGATTATGGCTACCTTTCTCTTGGAGTGGTCCCCATCTAGACTAGCTTCAGAGTAGTAATATATTGCGTACTATATCTCTCTCTCATGCACAAGTTTTAATACAATGTAATCAATTAATCCTTTTATCTACTATAACATAGTGCCAGGACTTTTTTTTTTTTTATAAAAAACTTGATGCTATTATTTGACTTAACCAAGAGATGTGTCATTTTTATTGCTTGGTCATAAATGGCGTGGCCGAGTCCCATCTTTTTTTTTTTTTTTTTCTGTTTAACCATCCATCTGGTAGGTCCTGTCATGATGGACTAATTTTTGTAAAACTTGATGCTATTATTTGACTTAACCAAGAGATGTGTCATTTTTATTGTTTGGTCATAAATGGCATGGCCGAGTCCCATCCTTTTTTTTTTTTTTTTGTTTAACCATCCATCTGGTAGGTCCTGTCATGATGGACTATTTTTTGTCTATCTTTCCTATTGGATGACACCATTCATGTTCATTTCGGTCTGTTTCTTGCAAATGGCAGTTGCGGTAAAGGTCTGGATTTGACAAGGATCATCTGATGGGAGAGATTCGTGGGATCTCTCTTGCGGATGATATGAAGAGTTTGATACTCTGAAAGTTCAGCCTTGTACAAACACTGTCAGGCTGAGAAATTTTATGAATGAACATTTTAAGACTGATATTTTATGATTAGTGTATGTCTTCCAATTTTTCCCTTGTCATC
Source organism: Umbellularia californica (assembly GCA_028538565.1). Classification (NCBI taxonomy): domain Eukaryota; kingdom Viridiplantae; phylum Streptophyta; class Magnoliopsida; order Laurales; family Lauraceae; genus Umbellularia; species Umbellularia californica. Next base: position 58,020,656 of record JAPQWN010000002.1, on the reverse strand, counting down.
GTTAAATTTTTACTTAATTTCAGCTGTCCATTCCTGTAATTTGTCTTTAATTGATTAGGCTTATGTTCTAAGCTGCCTTGGCTTCACTATGTAGGGGAAGAAATTTGAGTTCCCAAAACTCATCCACAATCCATCTCTCTTTTGGGATACCAAGCCAAATGGTCGTCTTCAAAATTTGAAACATTTCAATTTTGCAGATGACTATTTAGGAGGCAACAATCAAATGGGTTAGATCTAGTGGTCAGTCCACTTACATCCTGTTGAGCCTTTTATAAGATTGCATTCTTGTCAATTAGCGCTGGGTGGCAGGGAGGTGATGTTCTGCCTGCAGAGTAGGGTCCAGGCTTATCTGTTAAACAATATGGTTGCTAGAGGCTGTTGTAACACCACCTCTACTTATCTTTTTGTCTTCTCCATAATGTGTCATTTCCTTGTCTTCTACTGTTCTTTGTTCCCCATTATATTCCCCATTGTCTTTTTTGGTTTTTCTGCTTCTTTGTCCTAGTTCTTTTTTTTTTTGTTGTTTTTTCATCTTCATTTTCCAGTTTTCCTCCTAGGAAGCTTCTCCCTGTCCATAGTGTAGTTGATATGTTGGTTACATGACATGTTAGATGTGTCCTTTCTTATGATCTTCCTGTTGTCTTCTATCTTGTCTCTAGTGTTTCCATTGTCATTTCACCTTTGGTGTTCTACTAAGCACATGATTTTGCTAAGTACTTTAATCATACATTCATACTCCATGAATATAGAGTGGAACTACCAAGGCAGTGACATTGGTAAATCCAATTTGTGCATGGAAATGAAAGGTCTGAGTGCACTTAAGGAAACTATTAAAGCGGTGGGACTTTTTGTTGGAACAAAGCATTCAGTTCGCAGTCACACTGATTGGTCAATGTTAAAATTCTATAGCTTTTGATGTTTCAATTTGGGATCTTGACCATTTTCCCCGTCTTGGTCATGACTTTTGACTGTGAACATTTACAATTCAGTCTTGGTCATGACTTTTGACGGTGAACATCTACAATTCAGTCAATGATTTGGATAGTCCATATTGAATTATTCTTTGACATGTAAACAACTGGTGAGCTGCTACTTATCAAATCCTATGAAAATTACACCTTAATGTGGTTTGCCTATATTGTTGTTAGCTGTCTTTTTTTTTTTTTTTTTTTCTAATTTAAATACCGGTATTTTGGGTCATCATCATCATAACCACATAAGAAGAACAACAAGAATAACTGAATAACGACGATGACGATGGTATGCACCAAGCAACCTAGAAATAAGCTACTAGTATGCTGGTATGCACCAAGCAACCTAGAAATAAGCTACTTAATATGCACACAACTTAAAACTCGTAAGCGCACAAGATCACTATGTAGTGTAGTGAATTGTAAGTACGAGGTCGATCCCACGAAGACTTGTGATAAAACAATGTCAAAATTAACTAAAAATCAGAATATTAAATGGAATAATTGAATGATAAAAAAAACTAAATTAAACTATTAAAAACAGTAAATTAAACTATCAAAAGATAATTGGAAAGTAACTTAAAATACAAAACTAGTATGAGAATTGAAAAACAGTAATAATGGATGAACTAGGGTTTCATCTACTCCCCTAACCAATCCTATGTATGTCCCTTATTATCTTTTAATAAAAAATCAGATTTTATTAGTGACATCTATCAACCTAGACCATGGCATATGCGTCTAAATTATTATTCCCCTAAACCTAATTCATGAGTGGCATACTACATAAATTGTTCATTATGATGCAAAAACTAAGCATGGCATATGTCCTAGTCAAAACAAACATAATGCATAAAACAATGGGAAAGATAAATGCATGAGTCTAAGCATGGCATATACTTAGATTATTCATGGTTCTAAACCCTAGATGCATAACATCAAGATCAATCAAAATTAAGTTAGCTACTTTTAAGATTAATTGAACATCACATGGTTGGCATGGCATATACACAACTCATCAATTAATAACATGGTTTAGAATCTCAACCAACAAAACTGAAATCTGAATTAAAAGATGCCAAAAGAGACTACATAGAACTAGGCTAGGGTTTCAATAACACCCTAGCCCTAAAAAGTTTAGCTACTCATGTCTTTAATGAAAAATAAACTAAAAAGTAGAGTCATAAGAAAAACTCTAAAAGATTGAAGAAGAAGAAGTGGATGGCCTGCAGCTTGCTTCAATTTCCTTGCTCCAAAAAGCTCTCCAAAGTTGCTCCAAGGATTCTCTCCCGAAGGTGTTGTACGGCTGCTGTCTCTATGGATGATGATGGCTTTGTTTAATGGCTGGTTTATGGCTGGGCAGTGGCTGGTTTATGGCTGGGCAGTGGCTGGTATCATGCTGGACGTCCACCCTTGTGTCCCCTTTTATGCTTTTTGAAAAAGCAATCTTTAGCAAGGAGTTTCCTTCTTTTTAGGCTTTGTTTCCTTTTTTTTATTAGAACTCTTGCTTGCTTTACAAGTAAGTTTCCTAGTTAGGAAACAACTTAGAAATTGTAGGAGAATCTCTTGCCTTTTAGACTCCTAGTAGTTCTCTCCTTTTTGCTTAAAAATAACTTTTCTTGGTTGCCACTTGGACTTGAGAAAGAGTTTCCAAATTCTAAGATTCTGAGTATTGTAATAGATGTGGGACCCCCTTTGGACGTGCAACACATGTTTGGGCTGTTATCTTCTTTTTCTCTTTCCTTTTTGGCTTATGCTATGAGTCTCCAACACTTCCTTCAGGGCTCCACTTTAATTTCCAATTTCAAATCCCCAAAAAGAATAGGGAGGGCCCACCTGAATCTCTCAATTAATCAATTGCTTAAATTTCTTCTCTTTTGGCTCCTTTTTACCTTTACATAAAAAAACACAAAGAATATGTAAAATCAAATAAAATAACTATGACTAGCATAAGATAAATCAAATATTAGGGCTTAGATTATAAACAATTAAGCACTTATCATATGCACACAATTAAAACTTGCAAGCGCACAAGATTATTATGTAGTGTAGTGAATTGTAAGTACGAGGTCGATCCCACGAAGACTTTTGATAAAATAATGTCAAAAGCAACTAAAATCAGAATATATAAAAAAAACAATTGAATGATGAAAGGTTGAATTAAACTACTAAAAACAGTAAATTAAACTATCAAAAGATAAGTAGAAATTAATCTAAACACACAAACTATTATTAGAATTGAAAACAATGATAGTGAATGAACTAGGGTTTCATCTACTCCCCTAACCAATCCTATGCATGCCCCTTATTATCTTTTAATCACAAATCAGATTTTATTAGTGACATCTATCAACCTAGGCCATGGCATATGTATCTAGATTATTATTCCCCTAAACCTAATTCATGAGTGGCATACTACATGAATTGTTCATTATGATGCAAAAACTAAGCATGGCATATGTCCTAGTCAAAACAGACAGAATGCATAAAAACAATGGGAATGATAAATGCATGAGTCTAAACATGGCATATACTTAGATTATTCATGGTTCTAAACCCTAGATGCTTAACATCAAGATCAATTAAAATTAAGTTAATTACTCTTAAAATTAATTGAACATGGCATGGTTGGCATGGCATATACACAACTCATCAATTAAAAACATGGTTTAGAAATTCAACCAATAAAACTGAATTCTTAATTAAAAGACGCCAAAAGAAACTACATAGAACTAGGCTAGGGTTTGAACTACACCCTATCCCTAAAAAGTTTAGCTACTCATGTCTTTAATGAAAAATAAATTAGAGAATAGAGTCATAAGAAGAAAACTAGAAGATTGAAGAAGAAGAAGATGTGGATGGCCAGTAGCTTGTTCCCCTTTTCCTCGATCCAAAAGTCCTCCAAGATGCTCCAAAGAATGCTCCAAAGGTGGCTGTATGGGAAATATGGTTTATGGGATGATAATAACTGGTTTTTATGCTTTTTTTGTGGCTGGATGATGGCTCAAATAGTGCTGGACGTGCACTGTTCATATCCCCTTTTATAAGTCTTGCAACAGCCCTCTTTTATGAAGAATCTCCTCCTTTTTAGGCTTCTCTCCTTTTATGATTAGATCTCCATCTTTGTTAACAATTTTGTTTCCTAATTAGATTGAATTAGGAGTCTCCTTTCTTGTTTAGCAAGACTTTCTAATCTTGTCCCACTTATATCTTCTTTACAATTCCTCACATTGACCCACAAATCTGGGTTTTAATTGTAAAGAATCAAACTGAAACTTTAGACATAGAAGTGGGCCCATATGGTGCATTTACAATGATTGTGGGACCCTCTTTTAGACTTCTAATTTGACTTGAATTCTTACTATAAACTTTTCTTATTTTTCTCCTTTTTCTTCTCCATTCTTGGGCTCCACTTGAACTTGAATAGGACTTTCTAATTTCTGAATTTCAGCTTTTGCAATGACTGTGGGGCCCCCTTTGGGTGTGTGGTATGCTTGGAATTCTTCTTTTCCTTCTTTGTTTCAGCTTCCTTACTTGATTATGCTTTCTTCTTATCCTATTCTTTCCTTCTAATTTGAATTGCAAGTTGCCAAAGAATTAGAAAGTAGTCTTTGAAATCTGAAACAACTTGGATGGGACCCACCATGGCCCTACTTGGTGATTCACACCCATCATTCTCGTTTTTTTTTTGCTCCTTTTTACCTTTGCATAAAAAACACAAAGAGTATGTAAAATCAAATAAAATAAATATGACTAGCATAAGATAAATCAAAATATTATGGCTCTAATTACAAACAATTAACCACTTATCAAATTCCCCCAAACTTACCTTTTGCTAGTCCTCGAGCAAAACAATGAAAAAAAATAACAAGTAAAAAAATTTGAAACAGTGAAGTATGAATTCTATCCTTCCACCATTAGTCTCAGAGATGTCTGATCAATACATTATTCAAAGAAACAAGAGTCTCAACCAGTTCTAAAGATTACCCAATTTATAAGTTAGCTCACATCCACATGCTCAAAGGGTCGTGTGTAAAACAATACCAACATAACTTCCAGTTTAGGCTTTCACACAACCAAACAATCATTTGCATATTAGTTTAACTTCAATCCTCACCATAGATACACTCACAATAAAACACTCAATAATTGTCTAAGAATGAACAGACAATGCTCTCATGAAAAATACCACATGCTTGAAGTGAAATCATACACCATAGGCTCCCATTCAATCTCATCTCCACACTGGGACTACACTTCACCTAGGATCAATTAGGACTTTTACATATGGGGGTGAAGGTTTAAGAATGAGAGGAAATGGATAACAAGATCTAAGGAATTTGCATAGAATAAAAAGAAACTTCTGGTTCCTTTATACACTTCTGATTTTAGCGGCTAAGGCTTGCATTTTGAATTTCCACCTTCTTGAGTCACGCGTATACCCTCCTTATTGTATTATTCTCTGTTTTTTTTTTTCTTTTTCTTAATTTTTTCTATTTTTTTCCTTTTTTTTCTTTTTTTTTTTAAAACATAACTGAAACTATGGAGTGGCAGGGTAACAGCAACCTTTCTTTTATTTTCTTCTTCTCAAGCCTTGCACACATTTTGTAGTGAACCTTGAATTCATCTTTATACTTCCTTAGATAAGGTAAGGCTATACATATGGTAAGGTAACTCCCCCAAACTTAGGAGTTGGTGTGGGTGCAAGAATTGGCTTAATTAAGGCTCAACATGGATAACTAGTGATAAACATCAAAATGAATGGATAGAAAAGTACAAACTAGTCAAACATGGCCTAAAATCATTTCCTATGGTTCGTGTAGTCGCAATATGCCTCGATCAGATAAAAAATGAGAGTTCTAGCATGTTATTCCATATAAAATTCAGAACATGTGATCAAAGAATGATAATGAAATCAACTGCATCAATTAGATCAAGAATGAAAGATCAAATCACTCAGCATATAACCCTCTCAAGAATAAGCATTTAGGCTCAAAGCTCACTAGGTTATACAAGTTTCCATCAAAAGCATCTAATCATTCAGTTATGCAAGAGCTTTCAACCTCAACCATATCAGCATTGTAATCCACACAGTGATAGCTCAAACATGCTTAAATGAGATTTGCGGCAATTGAATAATATAAAGAACCGGCATAATTAAGTTCAATGAACCATGCAAAACAAATCATCATTTCTCATCATTGTGGTAGGAAGGAACTATGACTTAGAGAAACAAACAAATTATTTGTGATTTTCGTTTTTTTTTTTTCCTTAACTCTATCCTAACTAAGACATTTCCCCCAAGCTAAAACTAAACATTGTCCGCAATGTTTTAAAATAAAGTAAGAAAGAAACACTAAAAACATAACAGAAAAGTAAATAGAAAGACAAGGAAAAGGGTAAAAGAACTCAGCTGGATATGGAGTACATTGCCAGCTCTGTATCGCCATCTGTAACGTTCCCTTGCAAAGATCTGGGTTACCTCCCAGTAGTGCTTGCTTTATAGTCTTCAGCCAGATTGTGTTTCTCTATCAAGTGGAAGAGGGATTTGTGAATGTAATCACATCCACATCCTTTTCAAAATTCTGTTCCCAATAGGGTTTGAGTCGATGTCCATTGACTTTGAACTTGTTACCGTTCTTGGGATTATAGATCTCAATAGCTCCATGTTCAAAAACCCGAATGACTTCAAAGGGGCCACACCATCGGGACTTCAGCTTTCCTGGAAATAATTTGAGTCTTGAATCGAAGAGTAATACTTTCTGTCCCACCGCAAATGTCTTCCTCACGAGCTTCTTATCATGGAACACTTTAGTCCTTTCTTTATACAGTTTGGCATTCTCATATGCTTCATATCGTAGCTCATCAAGCTCATTCAGTTGTAACTTCCTCTTCTCACCTGCCTCTTTCATATCAAAATTAAACTTCTTGATCGCCCATAATGCCTTGTGTTCTAATTCCACCGGCAGATGACATGCTTTCTGATAGACCAACCGATAGGGAGACATACCTATAGGAGTCTTGTAGGCTGTCCTATATGCCCAAAGTGCATCATTCAACCTTAAATACCAATCCTTCCTATTGGGCTGCACTGTTTTCTCTAATATCTGCTTGATGTCTCTATTACTCACTTCAACTTGGCCACTTGTCTGAGGATGGTACGGGGTTGCTATCTTGTGAGTTATCCCATATTTCTTCATTAATGCTTCAAAGGATCTGTTCTTGAAGTGACTGCCACCATCACTGATGATTGCTCTAGGTGTCCCAAATCTGGCAAATATCATGTTCTTCAGAAATTCCAAAACCACCTTGTGGTCATTTGTCTTACTTGGGATAGCCTCCACCCACTTGGATACATAGTCGACTCCTACCAGAATGTAGAGATAACCATAGGATGATGGGAAATGTCCCATAAAATCAATCCCCCACATGTCGAATAGCTCCACCTCTTGTATGCCTTTCAATGGCATCTGATTTCTTGAGGAAATGTTCCCCATTCTTTGGCACCTATCACAACTGGCACAAAAAGCATGTGCATCTTTAAATATAGAGGGCCAAAAGAAACCAGATTGAGGTACCTTAGCAGCTGTCTCCTTCCCTACAAAGTGTCCTCCACACGCCTTGCTGTGGCAATATGCTAAGATGCTCTGAACTTCTTCTTTTGGTACACATCTTCTGATGATCTGATCTGAGCAGTACTTGAACAAATATGGGTCATCCCAGTAATAGAAACGTGCCATGTGCACCAACCGCTTTTTGTCCTGATTAGTAAAATGCATGGGGGACTCACCACAAACCTTGTAATTCACCAAGTCTGCAAACCACGGAAGCTTTGTAATATGAAATAACTGCTCATCTGGAAAAGATTCATTGAGTGGAATTTCGTCCCCCCTGCTTGCTTCCTCATTCAGCAATCTGGATAAGTGGTCTGCCACTACATTCTCATTGCCTTTTTTATCTCTGATCTCAAGGTCAAATTCTTGTAGCAACAATAACCATCTAATTAGCCTTGGCTTTGCATCCTTCTTGCTTAAGAGATACTTCAGTGCTGCATGATCGGTGTAAATGATAACCTTAGACCCAACAAGGTAAGATCTGAATTTTTCTAGTGCAAAAATTACAGCAAAAAGTTCCTTCTCAGTGGTAGAATAGTTCAGCTGTGTATCATTTAGAGTCCTGGATGCGTAGTAAATCACATGTGGAAGCTTCCCTACTCTTTGGCTTAGCACAACCCTTAGAGCATGGTCACTGGCATCACACATTAGCTCAAAAGACAAACTCCAATCAGGTGCCATGATAATAGGGGCTGATGTCAAAAGCTTTTTCAGCAGCTCAAATGCTCGTAAGCAATCCTCATCAAACACAAATTCCACATCTTTTTGTAACAAAGCACATAGTTGGCGTGCAATCTTGGAGAAGTCCTTAATGAATCTGCGATAAAATCCTGCATGCCCCAGGAAACTCCGTACTCCTTTCATTGATGTAGGTGGGGGAAGCTTGCTGATTAAGTCTATCTTAGCTTTATCCACCTGTATTCCCTTGCTTGTCACCACATGTCCAAGTACAATGCCGTGTTTAATCATGAAGTGACCTTTTTCCCAATTCAACACCAAATTACAGTCCACACATCTCCTTAGCACAAACTCCAGATGATACAAACAATTATCAAATGATGATCCAAAGACAAAGAAGTCGTCCATGAATACCTCAATAAAGTGCTCCACCATATCGGAGAATATACTCATCATGCATCTCTGGAAAGTTGCTGGTGCATTGCATAGTCCGAAAGGCATCCTCCTGTAGGCAAATGTCCCAAATGGACAAGTAAAAGTGGTCTTCTCTTGGTCCTCTGGAGCAGTAGGAATCTGATTGTACCCACTGTACCCATCTAGAAAACAATAATGTGAATGCCCAGCTAGCCTCTCTAACATCTGGTCGATGAATGGTAGTGGGAAGTGATCCTTTCTGGTGGTTGTGTTAAGCTTCCGGTAGTCTATACATACCCTCCATTCAGTGGTAACTCTAGTAGGAATCAGCTCATCATGTTCGTTCTTTATCACTGTCATGCCACTCTTCTTGGGAACAACTTGCACAGGGCTGACCCACTTGCTATCTGAGATTGGGTAGATGATCCCAACGTCTAGTAGCTTAAGAATTTCTGCTTTGACAACCTCTTTCATATGAGGGTTGAGTCTCCTCTGTGCTTCCCTTATAGGTTTAGACTATTCTTCTAACAAGATTCGGTGCATACACATGGTTGGGCTTATACCTTTGATATCTGCAATGCTCCACCCCAATGCCGTCTTGTGACCCTTTAACACTTTTAACAACTTGCTTTCTTCATCAGAACTCAAATCACTGGCTATGATACATGACAAGGTCTCATGCTCTCCCAAAAAGACATTTGAGATGTGCAGGTAATGGCTTCAATTCTAACTTTGGTGCTTTTATGACAGAAGGAACGGGTTGCTTTGTGGAAGAACCAAGAATTTCGTAAGAATTTGAATATTTGCTTGGAATGGAGGGGAGTATTTCTAGTTGATTTACAATCCCCATAAGTGCTACCTCTAGTTCATCGCTATTTTGCGCGATTTTAGATTTGATAAGGGCTTGTTGAATGCATGTGTCCAACTCCTCCTTGCACCCATGTGCTCTTGGAAACACCTATCCTATAGCCTGCTCAATCACCTCAATCTGAAAGCAATCTTCATCTCTCGGCATTTTCATAGCTTTGAACACTTTGAACTGAATTTGCTGCCCATTGACCTTCATTTCAATTGTGCCTTTCTGTACATCTATTTTTGAACCCGCAGTGGCCATGAAAGGTCGGCCAAGTATAATAGAAAGGTGGTGTGGCATTGATACACTCTCCATGTCTAGTACCACAAAGTCGGCAGGTAATATGAATTCTCCTACTTTCACTAAAATGTCCTCTAGAATTCCCCGTGGGTGTTTCACACTTCTGTTTGCCAATTGCAATGTAATTGAAGTTGGTTTGAACTCTCCCAAACCCAGATACTCATAGATTGAAAATGGCAGCAAATTGATACTAGAACCTAAATCCAGTAAGGCTCTCTCAAACATATGATCTCCTATCTTGCAAGGTATAGCAAAGCTCCCAGGATCTTGAAGTTTGGGAGGAAGCTTTCTTGACAGAACGGCACTAACTTCCTCGGTTAACTTAACCTCTTCATGATCTCTGAATCTCCTCTTGTTTGTACATAATTCCTTGATAAACTTTGCATAAGAGGGTATCTGCTTGATAGCATCAATCAGTGGAATGTTAATCTCTACCTTTCTCAGTGTCTCAAAGATGTCTTGTGTGAATTGACTCTTCTTTTCTTGTCTCAGCCTCTGAGGGTAAGGTGGAACTGGTTTATACACTCTCTGGCTCTTTAGTAGTTGTGACCTGAATAGGAGTGCCTGCAGTGACTGTGTTCTTCTTGTCACTCTTTTGGTTCACATCGGTCTCATTTTGCTTAGCACTGTCCTGTGGCTCGATTTCTACAGCTTCCGGCCCATTCATGCTGGTGTCTATGGTTGTACCATGCTGCCTCATTCTCCTGTAAACCTTTTCTGACTCCTTGGTGAGGGTGGTTATGGCCTTCAAATGCTCATGATTTTTAGGGTTTATTTCAGTCTGACTTGGAAACTTACCATCCTCCCTCTTGCTCAAGGCATTATCTATCTGACCCACCTGTGCTTCCAGCTTTGCCAAACTCTGCTGAGTGTTTGTAATTGCTTGACTATGCTACTGGAAATTAACCTGAGATGACTGAATAAACTGAGTCACCAAACTTTTGAACTCATCTTCTGGTGGCTTTTATGCACTTTTTGAGAAAAATTATTCTCGGGGTGTTGGTAGCTTCTCTGCTGTCCTTAATATTGCTGCCGATTACCTTGATTGTTTTGATTACCTCCCCAAGAAAAGTTTGGATGGTTCTTCCATCCAGGATTGTAAGTATTGCTGTAGGGATTGTTCTACTTAGGGAATGTGTTACCAACATAATTGGCATGCTCCTGATCTGTAAAAGATGACATGGGACAGCATTCAGTAGTATGGTTAGTGTGTGAACATATAGCACATACTTCTTTTGATAGTTGTCCGAACATGCTATTGGAAGCCATTGCTTTGATGATCATGTCTATCTTTTTATCCATGGCCGCCTTCTGGGCAGTTACATTTCCTGAGACTGGACCTCATATACTCCTTGCTTCTTACCCATCTGTCTGGTCCTACAAGAGAATTAATGTGAGTTTTCACTAAGAGTTTCGAAAAGTTCATAGGCTTCTTCACTATTTTTCTCCATCAGGGCTCCTCCACATGCAGAGTCTACTATTCCCTTATTTAGCTCATTCAATCCTTCATAGGAAGCTTGAACCTGATCATCTTTGGAAAGGTTGTGATGCGGGCACTTCAAAAATAAATCTTTAAAATGCTCCCATGCTTCCCAAAACTGATCCCCATCTGTCTACTGAAATGTTTGGATCTCTCTTTTCAACTGCCTTGTCTTTTGAGCAGGGAAAAATTTCTTTAGGAACTTACTAGCTAGTTGCTGCCATGAGGTGATAAAACCAGCATCCAAGGAGTTTAACCATATTTTAGCTTTATCCTTAAGAGAAAGGAAATAGACGTAGCCTGATGCTCTCTGGGGTAACTCCTTGTATTTGTTGTGTCGCACACAGCTCAAAAAATTCCTTAATATGAAGATAAGGATCTTCATTAGGTAACCCATGATAGTGTGGCACCATGTTCAGCAATTGTGCAGTGAGGGTGAAATTGCTAGCCGTATTAGGTGGATAAAGAATGGTGGATGGTTGTTCGGTGTGCAAGGGAATGAAAGACTCCTTCGTTGGTCTCTTTTGATCTTCTTTTCCATCAGCCATCTTGCTATTAGGACTTTGATCTCCGTTAACACTTATTTCTTCAAGTTCGGAGTCAGATGAGGGCTGAGTATATTGGATTTTGTCCTCTGAGCTTGCCTTCGCTGTCGTCTAAAGGTTTGTTCGATTTCTGGATCGTAGACGATGATCGCTAAGTCCTGAGATCGCCTACCTTGCATATACAAGCTTTATGGCTGCAAGAAAACACCTACTCAATAAGCTATGTGCTAAAAGTAAAAAAAGATAGAAAACTGAAAATAAATTAGTTGAACTAAAAGAATACTATGATAAAACAATAAATAACAACACTTTAAAACTTCAAGCAACTGAACTAAGGACTAAACTAGACTATGATACTATACTAAACTCAAGATTTGACACTATTCTATGCAAACAAGTCACCGACAACGGCGCCAAAAACTTGGTATGCACCAAGCAACCTAAAAATAAGCTACTAGTATGCACACAATTAAAACTCGCAAGTGCACAAGATCACTATGTAGTATAGTGAATTGTAAGTACAAGGTCGATCCCACGAAGACTTGTGATAAAACAATGTCAAAAGCAACTAAAATCAAAATATATAAAAAAAAACAATTGAATGATGAAAGGTTGAATTAAACTACTAAAAACAGTAAATTAAACTATCAAAAGCTAACTAGAAATTAATCTAAACACACAAACTATTGTTAGAATTGAAAACAATGATAGTGAATGAACTAGGGTTTCATCTACTCCCCTAACCAATCCTATGCATGCCCCTTATTATCTTTTAATCACAAATCAGATTTTATTAGTGACATCTATCAACCTAGACCATGGCATATGTATCTAGATTATTATTCCCCTAAACCTAATTCATGAGTGGCATATTACATGAATTGTTCATTATGATGCAAAAACTAAGCATGGCATATGTCCTAGTCAAAACATACATAATACATAAAAACAATGGGAATGATAAATGCATGAGTCTAAACAGGACATATACTTAGATTATTCATGGTTCTAAACCCTAGTTGCTTAACATCAAGATCAATCAAAATTAAGTTAATTACTCTTAAAATTAATTGAACATGGCATGTTTGGCATGGCATATACACGACTCATCAATTAAAAACATGGTTTAGAAACTCAACCAATAAAATTGAATTCTTAATTAAAAGACGCAAAAAGAAACTACATAGAAATAGGCTAGGGTTTCAACTACATCCTAGCCCTAAAAAGTTTAGCTACTCATGTCTTTAATGAAAAATAAATTAGAGAATAGTCATAAGAAGAAAACTAGAAGATTGAAGAAGAAGAAGATGTAGATGGCCAGTAGCTTGTTCCCCTTTTCCTCGCTCCAAAAGTCCTCCAAGATGCTCCAAAGAATGCTCCAAAGGTGGCTGTATGGGAAATATGGTTTATGGGATGATAATAACTGGTTTTTATGCTTTTTTTATGGCTGGATGATGGTTCAAATAGTGCTGGGCGTGCACTGTTCATATCCCCTTTTATTAGTCTTGCAACAGCCCTCTTTTATGAAGAATCTCCTCCTTTTTAGGCTTCTCTCCTTTTATGATTAGATCTCCATCTTTGTTAACAATTTTGTTTCCTAATTAGATTAAATTAGGAGTCTTCTTTCTTGTTTAGCAAGACTTTCTAATCTGGTCCCCTTATATCTTCTTTACAATTCCTCACATGGACCCACAAATCTGGGTTTTAATTGTAAAGAATCAAATCTGAAACTTTAGACATAGAAGTGGGCCCATATGGTGCGTGTACAATGATTGTGGGACCCTCTTTTAGACTTCTAATTTGACTTGAATTCTTGCTATAAACTTTCCTTATTTTTCTCCTTTTTCTTCTCCATTCTTGGGCTCCACTTGAACTTGAATAGGACTTTCTAATTTCTGAATTTCAGCTTTTGCAATGACTGTGGGGCCCCCTTTGGGCGTGTGGTATGCTTGGAATTCTTCTTTTCCTTCTTTGTTTCATCTTCCTTACTTGATTATGCTTTCTTGTTATCCAATTCTTTCCTTCTAATTTGAATTGCAAGTTGCCAAAGAATTAGAAAGTAGTCTTTGAAATCTGAAACAACTTGGATGGGACCCACCATGGCCTTACTTGGTGATTCACACCCATCATTCTCTTCTTTTTTTGCTCCTTTTTACCTTTGCATAAAAAACACAATGAATATGTAAAATCAAATAAAATAAATATGACTAGCATAAGATAAATCAAAATATTATGGCTCTAATTACAAACAATTAACCACTTATCAGACGACGATCTAGAAGAGTCGGCTTTGTGAACTCCTTTCACCCGTTCCCTTAGTCTGAGTATGTTCTAAAGAATGTCATAAAATGATGAGGCATGACTGTTGGGGTGGCAAATGAGTCACGCTGGGTAAAATGGGTTGGCTTGACCATGAGTGTCTACAAGTTGAAGCCCAACTTGTTTCCGTTCTGTTTTAAACCTCGACCCACTTTCGACACGGGTCAACCCAACCCGACCTGCATAACTTGCTTCTTTAAAACCCTCACGATCTTTCTTCTTCCACTCTTTTAGACCTCTATTTGTCTCTCTTCCTCCCTCCCTCCCTCCCTTCACAGAGACTTTTGTCATCAATGATCCTCGATCAAATTAAAAGTTTTAACGGCTTCATATTTAATTTTTTTTTACCCTTGATCCAGCAGTCCAGTCCATTCGGATGGGTGCCAAATCTCAGGGATTAATGACTATCAAGGGGGTCCTTGTGTGGTGATCAGCTCGGATTGGTGATAGGTGGGCCCCACCACCTGGTTTGCACAGTGGAACCTGTGTGAGCCCGATGTACCAGTGTGTGCATTGTGCACTGGGCCTCTGTGCATGCCCGGCTGTGGGGCCCCACCTATTAAGGGCTCCAAATTTTCACTATCTAAATCAAATGAACAGTTGATCTTAGAGTTCATTTGGTTGGGTGCCAAACCCATGGGACCGGTGAAATTTGGGGGAGGCCTGTGTGGGGTCCACTTGGATGGCCAACAATGGCCTTATCTTTTATGGCCCATTACCAACTTTTACTGTAATATAGTGGCCCAAGTCCTATTGAAGTGAAATCTACCAAGGGCCATTAAAAGACGAGTCTATTTATTTTGATTTGATTGGATTTTTTCATAAGTGGATCCCATTGATAATTCTCTAAATTGGCCTTTTATAACATCTAACCAAACCCAACTGTTCCACTTCTTTCTCATCCCTTCATAGGGATATGGTCTCGCTTTCTTCCTAAAAGGATCAGAATATAAGTTTTGGAAACCAAGAAGGGCGGTCTTACTTTGCAAAATGCCTAGGCATTTTGCGTGCCTCGTGTGTGTCTATATATATATATATTATGTAGTAATGCTCTTGTATAAGCTTCCCTTATCGCCTCAAGGTACAAGCCGCCGAGTGGGGCCCACTTGGGACCCCACAAATCATGAAGGGGGGATCAAAAGATCCGGTGGGGCCAACCTACATATCAAATTTGAAGTCAATCTAATACCTCTAACCCATTCATAACAGCTTTATATAAAACAATAAAATTGGCCCTTGATCCAATAGTTCACTCCATTCGGATCTATCAAAATCTAGTGGGAACGTGTAAATAGGAGAGGTGGGTTTGGATGGTCCGCTCGGATCGACCAGTAGGTGGCCCCACTTAGTGGCTTTTACTGTAAGACGGTAAGAGAAGCTTGTACAGAGCATCTCTCTCTCTCTCTCTCTATATATATATATATATATATATATTCTCGAGTGAGCACATGTTCAAATAGCCTTTTTGCGTACAACCAATGAGATTTGTGAGAAATAAGCGCACAACCAATGAGGATTGTTTTGAGGTTTGCCCATTTTAGATACGATGACCAAAACTCACGCATCTCTGTGGCCGTGCACTTATTTCTCACACATTTCATTGGTTGTTTGCATAAAGGCTGTTTAAGCATGGGCTCACTTGAGAATTCTTCTCTCTCTCTTGCCTTGGTTTGACTTGTTTAGGATTGAATCTTCCAATTAGCAATTTGACCTATGCTTTGGTTTCAAAACATCGATTGAGTGGTTTGGATTTAAGTAAAGTGGGAACTGTGGAAGAAATTTGTGGGAAGCATGTTTGGGTAGCATGTGATGAGTAGCAAGGAATTATCATTTATAATTGTATTACTTTTTTCTTATGGAGTATGAAAGAAATTTGTGGGAAGCGTGGTAGAGTAGCATGTGAAGTGTAGCATAGAATTATTATTTATGAGCGTAATACTTTGTTCTTATGGACTTAGTTGCTAATTGGATCTTTTGCAGGTCAAAGTGAAGACAATGGACGTTTCTGCCAACATTGAAGAGAGTAAAGAGGATTGCGAGATGGAGTTCATCCCCATTGTTCGCTCTGGGGGTTGGGCTGATATCGGGATACGACAAAGCATGGAGGATGTATATGTTTGCTTTGACAATTTCAAGCGAGATTATGGGGTCAAAAATGTTGGCGAAGGACCTAATGCTTTCTATGGGGTATATTTTTACGATTTGAATTTTTTCCATTAGTAATTGAAATTTCTTTCTAGAAACTTCCAAAAAACTTATCAAGGACACATCAATATACCATAGAACTTTGTTGACTTGATGTTGTGTGCAAACCAAAACCCCTTTAAACCATGGGGACTTTCAATGTCTATCACAGTTTTAGGAATGGGTTCATGCTCATTTGTTGTTGCACGAATCTTTCCAGAGTGGGCGTGAAGTTGTGGTGGCTGTTCTAGGTTTTCTTTAAGACTATCAGCTGTGATATTTATAACATTTTCAATTTAGAAGGAATCTAATTAGATACAGCAATTAGGCTAAAGTGTTCCCTGCTCTTCACTTAAATTGACATCTGGCTCCATAGTCTATGGTCTGGGTTGTTCATCAGTTCTCTTTCTACTGGTCAAGCAGTCTTAACCATCTACAAATGGAATTGATGGAGAATGGCAGATATGATTGATACATTTGTGACTTAGTTCATAAAGGCCATTTAGATGGATTCATGATTGAAAAGTGCTAATTTTGTAGTGGACTGACTGACAAAAGGGGGCGGCTGGACTTAAACTTGTTTTATATCTGATGCTGTGTTTCTAGTTCCTTTTTAATAGCAATAGAATCATCACCTGGATACCCAAAAAAGAGAATAGAGGAATCTGCAGATGGATGCCAAGAAACAAATTGGTTACATTCATTATTAGTCAGAAAATCTCCCAATTGGATGGCATTTTCCAATCCATCAAGCAGTCTTGTCTACAGTTGGATCCACTCAATGAAAAGTTGGAACATTAAAAATTGTGCCATGTTCAATTGAGTAGTCGATGGATAACTACACTGTGCAAGGTGCTCTGGAAAAATATCTCCAAATTTATCTTTATTGCATGAATTATTCTGTAGTTTCAGTTTAGTTTATTCTTATAAGATGTTTTTAATTTATCAGGTTTTTGATGGGCATGGAGGAAAACATGCTGCCGATTTTGCTTGCAACTATTTGCCTAGATTCATCATAGAGGATGTTGATTTCCCTGGGGAAATTGAGAGGGTGGTTGCTTCTGCCTTTCATCAAACAGATGCTGCTTTTGCAGAAGCTTGTTCAACAAATGCTGGTCTCGCCTCTGGTACAACTGCATTGGCTGCTCTTGTTCTTGGAAGGTTATGATTCTCATGTATATAATTTTGCAGCTTCACTTTTTGTAAATAGTTCTTGGGTGTGTGTACCACGAATTTCAAGTGTAGCAAATGGTGGAAATTGGGCAGGTATTTTTACCTTTTGGTGGTGCAGCAAATAGGGTTCTTGCTGATTGGGTTACATATTTTTTCCCAAACTTCAAATTAATCTCTAATATAGTGGCCTTCATGGAAAATAATACGAGTATACGACCCATTGCTGTTCCACTAGCAGATGAGAGGCCTCCCTTGTTTAGCTTGCCTAGAACATCCGTTCGAAAAATTTCAGTTTGCTTGGGTTTTTAGTTGGTACTGCCTTGCCTATGGTTTTGTGATCCAAACTGTTGTATGAATTGCAGCATGGATGCTTGTAGAAGGTTTCAAGACTAGATGGTCCCAGCTTAGGCCTATGTTATTTCTTTAATTTTTTTTTTTCCAGTTGAATTGCGCAGAGCTTCCTCTCTAGTTTTTCACTACCATCTGGCAACAGTTAGGGTTCTCTCATCTGCTATATTTGTTGTGCTTAGGCCCTCACCATGGAGCTTATCATATGTGGATGATGAATTGTATCTGGAAATTATTTGGCACCAACATCTACACTCCTAGGAAATGATTAAGTATTATACCTAAATCCTAAGATCAGGGTTGTTTCGTCTTTTAGGCTTTCTTTATTTTTTCCTCCAGGTTCATAACCTTTCACAAGCTGTTATTAAATGTCACAATGTTGAGGTTATTTTGCCCAATAAGCTATCTTGGTCCTGGGCATGCAGGGTCCTTTTGTTGCTCTTTCTTTGCTTTCATTGCTATCAACTGGACGATTTCATTAAAGTTGTGGGTTCAAATGCAGCTTTCTTCGTCTTTCTGGCAGGTCATTGTTGGTAGCAAATGCCGGAGATTGCCGGGCTGTGCTCTGCCGTCGTGGTAAAGCCATCGAGATGTCAAGAGATCACAAGCCAGTCTCTGCAAACGAGAAGATGCGTATAGAAGAATGTGGAGGGTCTGTCTATGATGGCTACCTCAACGGGCAGCTAAATGTTGCACGGGCCCTGGGTGATTGGCACATGGAGGGGATGAAGGGGCAGGATGGAGGGCCACTAAGTGCGGAGCCTGAGTTGATGAAGACAAGGCTTACAGAAGAAGATGAGTTTTTGATAATGGGCTGTGATGGAATCTGGGATGTGTTTCGCAGCCAAAATGCTGTGGATTTTGCCCGTCGGAGGCTCCAGGAGCACAATGATCCGGTGACATGTTGCAAGGATCTAGTTGATGAGGCACTGAAGAGGAAGAGCAGTGATAATCTAGCTGTCATTGTGGTGTGCTTTCACTTGAAGCCCCCACCTAATTTGGTGGTGCCTCGGGGGCGGGTGCAGAGGAGCATATCTGCTGAGGGCTTGAAAGAGTTGCAGAGCTTCTTGGACGGCTTGGGGTCTTGAAAAGGTATTGCTTTTGCAGGTCCCTTATTTATAAGTACAGTGCCTGTTGTCCTTTTCTTATTTGGATGTAGGTTTTTCTGTTGTTCCTTCATATGTGGTGTTTGTAGGTTTTAGCTGTTTAAGAGAGAAATCTCTTGAGATGGTTTCATAACTGTAACATATGCGGCTGCTGTTTCCATTTGCAAGGGTTCTGTTTTCTTTGATTTTAGTCTCTTTCCTGTTTCACCTGACAAGTTCAGTTGCTTTGGATTGCTGATGGAGTTTTGAAAGGGAAACTACAGGGTCCTGATGCTCTCCCAATCTGTGTAGACCGTCCGATTGTTGATTGGATCACATTCATGCCACGCCATGGATGAGAACTAAATAGATTAGATAAGAGATAAGATATCCGTTCATCCATTCTTTGGCCTTAATTTTCTCTTTTTTGGTTTTAAAGTTTATGATAGTCTAATATGACAGATCTCTGCAACTTCCTTATCCTTGGTGGTGGCCATCAAATCAACGATCTGGATCATTGAACAGTGAGCCCATGTAGGTTTGGCACAGTATTCCTATGCATTTGAGCACATTTTGGTGTAGGACCGCCCGGTGACTGGTATATGCACTATAATGAAGACACTGGCCTATTTATTGCTTTCTTATTCTGTTTATTTTCTTGGAATGTTGATACTTTCTAAGATACTGGTAGTTTGGTTGGTGAGACTGATGTATGCTGAATCATTCCCTAACATTGATCATGAGTTAGCATTTTGTGCTTATGTAGAAATCATGTATAAACAAAATTTCCTCACCTACATGTTGGCCTCATGGGGCCCACTTGTTGTATGCAATCGATGAGGTTAGGGTGATGGGAAGGTCTCATCTTGCATTACATTTGTGTGCAGAAATTACTCCATTCATTTTATTCAAGTCCTTGATTTAAAGGCCTCGAGGTTTTATCATCATCATCATCCTTTTTTTTTAAGATTCAATCCAAGTGATGCATGTGTGTGTGCGCTATGATGCCCATATACTGATATGGATACAAACACTGATATGGGGTTTGGGAATACAATAACTCGCTTTTGAAAATCTAGAATATGGATAGGGATATACTGGGTGTCCTAAATTATGTAGATCACTTTTGAATCAATGATATAATTTTTTTATATCACTTTTGAATTAATGAAATTATCACTATTTTCGTTCCTTTCTAGCACTTCTTATGGTGAGAAGTAAAAATATTAAAATGATTATATGAAATGAAGGACTTTACAAGTAGGATATGTTAAAGGGAGGCGGTCCTTACGGTCCGCACCGTTCGGAACGCCCACTCGGGCCCACCTTATGAACCATCCAAAGTGACCACTCATTCATAACCCCCTTATAAGCAACGACTCTCATGAATTTGTATGGATTCGGATGAACTTGACCGTTGGATTGAGGGTCAATGTTTCTTCTTTGATATAAAGCTGTTAAACTTGTGAGCCATGGATGAAGGGGTTAGAGGTATTAGATTGACCTCAAATTTGATAAGTAAGTTGACCCCACTTGGATCTTTCAATCCCCCTTTGTCTCATGACCAGTGGGGTCTCACAGTGGGCCCCAATAGGCGGTCCGAACGGTGCGGACCGTAAGGATGGTCCTTATAGGACCGCCTCCCTATGTTAAAACTTGTTACATATAACTATCGGTGCAATATCAAGTACCGATATAAGTGTTTTATCGGTCCGATACAGGTACATTGGTCTTGTACAAGTATCCCAATATTATTGAGAGGGGGGCTTGTACAAGTATCCCGGTATTATTTTGAAAGAGAGAGATATTTCATGTCCATATATGGATAGTCTTGATGGAATGCACCATCTGGACTTAAATTCTGAATCTTGGTGAATATAAGACAACTGAAAGATGTTAAAGTTTGAGGCCCTGAAATCTAGGGCTCGAATAACCTGCGATGGAGATCTTCCCTTTATCCTCCTTGTATGATCGGCATGAATTCGGTGGGCTCTGTTACGCTTGTGCATAAGCTGAAAGCACGTGTGTGTGAGAGAGAGAGAGAGAGAGAGAGAGATCTTCTGTGCAAGTTTTTTTCCGCCCATATTGATAGATTTTCTGCTTGCAAGTTTTTTTCTGGGCCCATCTTCTCTATGGAATGCACGGCTGACAAGTCACAAGAAGGGCCTGCTAGGATAGGGGTGAAAATCTGGGCGGGCGGTCCAAGCCTAGCACGAGCCCGGCAGGAATAAAAAACTGTGCTTGGGCCGTGCCTGGGCCCGTTTACCAAGTCAACGGGCTGGCCCGGCAGTCCCACTGCGCCGTGCTGGGCCAGGGCTGCCAAGCCTGAGGCAGGCCCGGCCCGGTTAAAATCCGTGCTGGGCTGGGCCAGTGCCCCAAAGCCCGCGGGCGGCTCGGCACAGCTGGGCCCGGCCCGCAGCCCAACGGCTCTGTTTTTTTTTTTTTAAATTGCACCCCCCACCCTACCCCACTCAAAAAAGGGTCAAATGAGGTTTTTTTTTTACATTTTTAACCCCTTCAGTAGCTATAAATGGTCGGGTGGGGGGGGGGGGGGGGGGGGGGGGCGGGGGCACGTTCAAGGAAATATTTGATGTATTTTTTTCAAAATATCATTAGTGTTATTATATTTGTTATTTCTCTTAATTTCTTTATTTTAATGAAATTGGTCCAAGTCTCCAAGATCAAGAGTGAAGAGTCTAACTGTCTAAGTCTCTAAGACTTAAAGAACCTAAAAAAAAAAAAATTTTAAAAAGGGGGAGGGGGATATGTGGGCCGCCCACGAGCTGCACGACCAGAGTCGTGCCTTGGGCCTTGCTGGGCTGGCCCCAGAGCCCTTAGGCTAGGCACGGCACGGCACGGCCCGCTTAATTACATGGGCCTTGCTGGGCTGGCCCCAGAGCCCTTAGGCTAGGCACGGCACGGCACGGCCCGCTTAATTACATGGGCCGTGCCGGCCCGGGCCGAGCCCATCTTCAGCCGGCACGGCCCAGATTTTCACCCCTAGCCATGGATATAGTACTTCGGAAGCATTTTTGTCAGTTTACGGAGTGTGGCTTGTGTTGTGGCTCTGAAATTTGGACTGCTCGTTTGTTTGATCTGTCAGTCTTGATTTGTGGTCCTTCAACTTCTTTTGAGTGACCTTGGTTTTTGGCGCAGTGGGGTATATATGAGGTGCACCTACGTTACCCCTTTTACTTGTTTTCCCCAGTTTCCAGTCTGCACGTTCACTCTTTGGAAGGCATTGTAGGGAATTCATATCATCCGTGCCCGATGAAAGTTTCTTAATACAAGTTTGTTGGGATGACTCTGTAGCATTGATTTTGTGGGGGAAAAACACTTATTTCTACTCCTGCAACGCAAGGATAGTGGTTTTCTGTGGAGTCAAGGAAAAACAGTTAGAAAAGAATCCTCGACATTGCATGGTGTTCTGAGTGAGAATCTCGTAATTCTAGTATCTATATTACTAAGGAAATGTAGTTTCCCTTGTATAAAGACACCTTTCATGTCTTACTTCCACATAACTTCCTGAAAAAAAAAAAAAAGAGAATGATGAAATCAAATTTTATGGGCTAAAAGCATTCCAAGTGCAGTTGCTATATAATTGGGTTGTCCCTCTTTGATTAGACGCTGGATGGTGAGCCAAAAAGGGCCCACTTCGCACGGGTCTAGCACCTAATGGGTCGCCTGTGGGTCCTCCTTCAGATCCACGGATTAGATGACCTGTATTCCAGTATCAATGTAAGAAAATCAAGCTGAATAGCTGTAAAATTAAATAGGAAATGTAGTTTCCCTTGCATGAAGACACCTTTCATGTCTTACTTCCGCATAACTTCCTGAAAAAAAAAAATGAGAATGATGAAATCAAATTTTATGGGCTAAAAGCATTTCAAGTGCAATTGCTATATAATTGGGTTGTCTCTTTCTGATTAGACACTGGATGGTAAGCCAAACAAGGCCCACCTCGCACGGGTCCAGCACCTAATGGGTCGCCCATGGGTCCTCCTTCAGATCCACGGCTCAGATGACCTGTATTCCGGTATCAATGTAAGAAAATCAAGCTGAAGAGCTGTAAAACTGAATAGCCCAAACAATGACTCAAACTTTAAAAAAAAATTACCAAAGACTGAAACTTTAAAAAAAAAATATTGGTAGATGTTTACTTTTGAGGAATAATGCTGTGCATTAAAGTATTTGGAAGTCTCATGTCTTAAGATAAATATGTAATAAATTGGAAGCAAAAAACTAATTTCATTCTCTAATTTTCTAAACTTAATTTACACGGAAAAATCCTAGCAAACGAAGTAAAATTATACACGAAAAAATAACTTTTCCAAAGGCTTGATTTTCTTGCATTGATACCGTGACCCGGGTGGGCCATCCGATGACCCATCTGATCCGTGGATCCGAAGGAGGACCCACAGGCGACCCAGTAGGTATTGGACCTGTGCGAGCTGGGCCCTGTTTGGCCCACCATCCAGTGTCTGATCAAAGAGAGGGAGAGGACGTATTTTATTCCCAAAGGCTTGATTTTCTTGCGTTGATTCCGGGACCTGGGTGGGCTACCCGATGATCCATCTGATCCGTGGATCCGAAGGAGGACCCACTGGCGACCCAGTAGGTGGTGGACCCATGCGAGGTGGACCCTATTTGGCCCACCATCCAGCGTCTAATCAAAGAGAGGGAAATGACGTGTTTTAGATGTTTTAAAAATCCAAAGGATTGAATATTTTCGTTAAAACAGTTATTCTCAAAGGTTTGATTTTCTTGCGTTGATACCGGGACCCAGGTAGGCTACCCGATGACCCATCTAATCCGTGGATCCAAAGGAGGACCCACGGGTGACCCATAGGTGGTGGACCCGTGCGAGGTGGGCTCTGTTTGGCCCACCATCCAGCGTCTGATCAGAGAGAGGGAGATGACGTGTTTTAGTCCCAAATGCTTGAGTTTTTTGCGTTGATACCAAGACCCGGGTGGGACACCCGATGAGGACCCACGGGTGACCCAATAGGTGGTGGACCCGTGCGAGGTGGGCCAGCGTCTGATCAGAGAGAGGGAGAGGGCGTGTTTTAGATGTCATAGAAATCCAAAGGATTGGATATTTTCGTTAAAACAATCATTCCCAAAGGCTTGATTTTCTTTCGTTGACACTGGGACCCGGGTGGCTAATCCATGGATCCGAATGAGGACTCACGGGCGACCCAATAGGTGGTGGACCCGAGCAAGGTATATTCATTTTTGGGCCCGGGCTTAACACGGGCGTTTGTTGCTAGTTTTTAATGATGTGTTTGGATGATGATATTCGAGACAGGAAATAGATCAATGTAAGACTTCATGATATGGAAAGTTTTCTCCACATATTTTCCCACCAGTATCAAATCCAAAAAAAGTGCCCAAGATGAAAAGCATACTCATGACCTTCCAGAATGAAGTTTTTGCCCCGAGAGAGAGTCTGTGCACAAGGGTAGAAACAGTAGTGAAAAGTTAGGCACCAATGAAAAATGAAGCCATCAGCGTTTTTTTTTTTTTTTCTTCAGAAAATAAAGTAAATTATAGCAGAGAACTGTCAGCACAAACATGCCCTTTTATTGCGTATTTGCTATTTTCCTATGGTTTACATAGGAAAGTAGTGGGGCTGAAAAGTGCAAAAGGTAAGAGGGTGACGGGTTGATGGTAGATACCTTCAAATTTATACATTCGGTAGAACGTTCTCACATTTGCAGCATGAGAAACTGTTCTCCATCGAAGGTGAAAAATTAACGGTCAGTTGTATATAGTGATTATTGACCATCCACTTCTCACCATTTTAGCTTCAGCTTTAATGCCATTTTACTATAACATACATAAGATATAATTCAGTGTATAAACAGGCTTGATGGGCAAGGTCTACAGGCTTAAGAATAAAGACCGGGGCCCAGCCCACTCTTTGTATGGGCCTTTTTTAAGAGCTGGCCATCGCCAACCTATAGTGAGCATACCTGCTGGGCTGATTTTTTAAGCCCACCAAAACAAACATGAACCATTGATTAGTACCAGGGCTAAGAGGTGAGAGCTCATCAGATCGGATCGTCCCAATACTCGGCCGATTAACATGCTAAGCCCACTATATTGAAAATGTTTAAAGATTCATTTATGTGAGGTCCATGGGATGTGGACATACAACAAATAACGTGAATTTATGACAACGACAGATAATCTAAATTACAAACCTAAACGCCCGTCTCTTATCGTTTTGTAAGAATCTATTTTCAGTATTACAGGTCCATTCCTTGATTGAGTATCAAAGAGCTCTAATCTATTTTCTCTTTAGGTTAAAAAAAAAAATGGTTTTATCAGATTTTTGTGTTTAAAACATGGAAACTTGTGAAACATTATTTTCGAGGGGGCCACAAAGCCTCTTTGATATATTTTGCTGCACTGTAAAGTAACATCGGAGGGGTGGTCTCTTTCTTTCAATTTCAATGGCATAACTGACACGGTCCAACTTTCTTCGTGGATATTCCTCACCAACATGAGAATATTTTATATGGGAAATGTAACATCTAAGTTTGAGATCAATAATACTAATTTGTCTAATAAGTCTCATCCCGTTGAGCTTATTGTGGATGTCAATCAATCTCAATATCCCAATCCAAATGATAGTGATGTGGGGGTACATGCCTTCATTAAAATAGAATTGCTTGTTCAGAACAAACCAACCAAACACACAAAAGAACACACAAGAGTCTGGATCCTCTGAAGATTTCCCCCACAGTGACCTTGAGTGGACCAATTAAGGGGCATTCTTCCCATGGTGACGTGGCAGACCTATCTACCATGATTGGTCCACTCGCGGTCACTGTGGAAGAAATCCTCAAATGATCCCGATTCCACACAAAAAGATACTACAGCCGGGTCCTTGACACCTTAATATGATTCGAACTTATACCTAAAGTAGACGGTTAAGTACGACACTATTATGATTAGGGTTGGTAGAATCTGATCCAACCCCTTAACGTGACTTGTATATGTCCCAAACTGGATTTGCATAACCTAACCCATACCCTAGGGGGGGTCACTAGTTAGGTACAACTTGTTGGAAATGAGTAGAAATCAGGATCTTTAGATATTGCGTACAGATCATTGTGGAAATAATTATGGAAGACTATGATTAAAATCATACCTGCGAGATCTCTCTGACTTAATCTCGGTCTCATAGCAACTTGAAAATCTCAAGATCTTCTACTGTATTCCTATATGCTCGAACTCGCACAAGGGAGTGGGCCTCTTTCTGCGAATTCTCTTATGCTCTCTAAAACTGAAATTTCTCTCTTCTTATTAGATGTGTGTTAACCTAGAGAGCAATAACGCATATTTATAGGCTAACCTTAAGAAGGAAATAATAATAGGCTTCTTATGGAAACATGATACCCTAATTCGACCTAAATTAGAATCCTAGTTCCATAAATTACAATTCAGTCCACTAAAGAATTGTAATTGCACTTCTATCATTATTCTCAAAATAATATTTCGAGCTTTTTGTTATTAAATGCTTATTAATCTCCCCACGTTAAGATTTCAAATATCCATCGATTAAATAATTACTGACATCTATATTTAATCAATATCTTTATAATTCATTGAGATCTTACACTTTTATTTGATATGTTGGACACAAAGTCCACCTGCAGGGTTTGACATAATCAAAACTTAAAAGCTTCATCAAGGGGATATCATCAATCCCTATTACGGGACGTGGATTCCGTCAATAAACTAATATCCACTATATATGTAGCGTAGTCATCCAATTTACTGAGATTATTGACCCATAAAAGATCTTACTCCTTCGTAAATCAAAATGCCAAACACTAAATGTATGTGTCTATTATTTATGTCGGAATTAAGAGTATAAGCACTCATAATAATCATTTAGATGTTCATCATCTTATATAGTCAGTATAAAGACAATAAACCAAAAAATACGGTCCTGTTCAATACACACAAAGTGTACTAGCATAAGGAGTCGAAACTATACCGTTTCCCACAGTCAAGACAAGCGTGTTGAAACATCATGCTACAATCGTACCAATGGTGTGTCCCAATCCATCTAGATTGTGAACAACTTATATTCTATAAGAACCAACAAATAAGTCTTCCGTGTGTAAGTAGAACTCTACACACCAACTTGTCTACTTTATAGAATAAAGGAAACTCACATGCTTAATAATTAATAATGCAACCATTTGCCCATACAAAATCTCAGTTAGATGAGAAGACAAAATATACTTAAAATGAACCAGTCAAAGAAAAATACATAAAAGTATGTTTTTAGTATAAATTCCCAACACAACTGACCCACAATAAAACGGGTAGGGCTAGGATTGACTAATTGGTGCAACTCGATTTCTAATTCAAAGACTAAATATTAGGTCTTGGTTTGTTCAAGCTTTCCTTTTGTTGAAAGTAGGTGGGCCTTGTAGACAGATATTCAAAACTTTTTGACCCACTTGATGCAGGGATCAAATATCGATAAGGCCAAGAACCCAAGCCCAAGATCTAAAACCCTAATCTCATGTATTAGGATCAAACATCTATTAAGAAGATAGATAAATAAACGACAAGCATAACTAGATCTACTAATTCAAATAGATAATAGATCTATACATTTGGAGCTCAGTTGTGCTCTAATCGAGAACTTGATATTTATGAAAAATCTTTTCACAATCCTTTGATCTCCCTTGCCTTTGTGTTCTTCCACACTATGATCCTCTTAGAGAACTTCTAAAGGAGAATGGTGGGATCTCCAAGTAGAAGAAAACCCTAGATCT
The DNA here is from genome assembly GCA_028538565.1 of Umbellularia californica. Taxonomy (NCBI): domain Eukaryota; kingdom Viridiplantae; phylum Streptophyta; class Magnoliopsida; order Laurales; family Lauraceae; genus Umbellularia; species Umbellularia californica. The sequence goes on along the minus strand of JAPQWN010000002.1, from coordinate 57,992,888 downwards.
CTAGTAGAAAACCAGAGGAGAGAGAGGACCTTGAGAGATTATTGTGTGTCAAGATCTCTAACCCTCACTTTTTATTTATAGTTTTTGGCACGCCTCCTCTTAGACCAAGATTAGAAGTCTCACTTCTATTCTTAATAAGTATCCTACCCCTCCATTCCTTAAGAGTACTAATAAAATTAGTAACTTGCTCTTAATATGGCCAGCATGGGGACAACTAATTCCTTAGAATCTGGCTCCAACTAAGAATCTGGACCCCACATCTCATGTGAACTCCGGACCTATACTTAATTTCAAATAAGCCACTAATTAAATGCAACTGCACTTCAGTCTTAGGAATAATTACAAGGAGACCCCAAATTTCTCAATTACTACAAGTAGGCCCCTCCATCAAATATATTCATGGATATATTGGAATAAATATGTCCAACCAAATTAGATCCATCTCTTATTACACTTGTGACCCAATTAAACACAGTAATCACCAGTACCATCCAATTAACTCTTAATTGAGATGGGTGCACACTCACTGATGATAAAATCCATCAACAATGGGATATTTATGAGAATAAATTTCATCTTGAGAATTATATGTTCCCATAGCCCTACTACTACCTACCCAAGACATTGAGGTATTGACGTACAATTGACCTCACTCATTGATGACTCAAAGTAAATGTATAGTAGAAACTTGAGTCTATTAATCTCTCAAGATTAAAAGCCTATTGCTTAGAAATTATGAGAGCATTCCTTTGATCAAAAGACATATTTGTACAAGGTGCTACTCATGGTCCTTCAGTATATCCAATGTACCAGCACGATGATCCAGAGTCTTACACTCTGATGATCGAGACATATCACATTATCTAATAGTAATCATAATACTGCAACCTTATCAGATGAGATGCCCAATCTCATCACTTGCTGTGAATCAATTTAAGTATAAGATTTGTGATCTATGTCTCCTGTATGTGGATCTCATCCAAACTCATAAATCACATCTAATATACTTGTGGGCTCTGGTTTATCTCATGAACCATCATGTCATTTTGTATTGGTAATGTGCAAACATAGAATAAAATACCATTAATCTCATAAATAAAGCCTGAAAATATATATTAATTAATGAAATAAATTAATTTATCTGTATTATCTACTGGATTGAGGTCATACAATCCAACACCTTTTTCATTTGAGAGAGAGTTAATCCGTCATTTCCATTTGATTTTGAAAGGAAGAGGTGGTTGCTTTTGGAGATTGAGAGATGGATTAGCTTTATTACTCATGTACTCTTATCAAGCCTTCATATTAGTCCCATTCACATTATATGTTTTTTTTTTCTTCTGAAAAAAATCTTTTTATAGAAGGCTTCTGAAAAAAATGATGGGATATACAAGACATCTCGTAGTTGGAGTATGTGATGTTGATTGCAGGAGATCTTTCAACATGTAGATCCACTATAGCTTACGTATTCGAGTTGTGCTCAGGAGTGGTGTCTTAGTGCAGCAAACGGCAATCGATGATTTCATTGTCTCCGACGGAAGCTGAATACAAAGCGGCATCTATGGCAGCACAAGAATGTGAATGGTAGATGCAGTTGATGGTCGACTTGAGGCAGCCCACTGTGTGGCTATACTGCGACAATGAGAGTGTGATTTGTCTAGCAGAGAATCCTATGTTTCATGCAAGGACGGAGCACATTGAGGTGCAACACCACTTCATTCAAGAGAAGTTGCTGAAGGTGCTATCAGTCTTCTCCTGATCAGCATGGAAGAATAGGTCGTGGATGTCGGATGTGAATTTCGCACCACCCCCCCCCCCCCCCCCATGGCTTGGGAAATCTCCATTTATCTATATATGCTATTAAAATTTTACATCGGAAATGAGGATTCCGACGACCCTCAAAATTGACGGATCACGATCGCCAGCTACGGTGATGGCCGTAACACCGTTCTTCGACAAAAGTTGAAGAAATATGGAGATAAAATAAATGGGTGGGTTCTTTCTCTCGTCTAATGTGCTGCCGGCAACACACGATGGTTGTCTTGTCACATTAATTTGGGTCTCTTTAATATAGGGTCAATTCAGGGTTATGAGTTAAAGTCCAAATAAGGTTAATCCTCACAGAGCAAAATCATAGTATATCCAAGTAAAATAAAATAATTAAAATAAAAGGGGGGGAGGTGCCAAATATTTAAGAAGAGGATCGGCCCCGTTCCGGGGAACCCTCTTCAAATCCCTTGGCAAAATAGGGTTTAAAGGCTGATTTTAAATATCAAAATAATGATTCAAATGAGATTTTGACTTGTGATTTCTATGTTTTTCGTGTGCGATACACGAGTGATCAAGGTGAAAGGCTGATGGGCCGTAATTGATTGAAGGTAGCCGATGGGCCGGTGTTTGTTTTAGGGAGGCCGATGGGCCATGATTGTTTAGAAGTATGTGTGAAATTACTCATCTCATCTCGTCATTCTCATTTATTAAATTTTAGAAATCAGTTCTTGATTCCCTTTTATCATTAAGTTCGATTAAATATGTGGCACCTGAGGTGGAGGAAGAAATAAAGGAAAATCTTTTTGGGTTTATTTTGTCGGTTTTATAGTTTTTATGGATTTTTGGTATTGGGCTAAAAAGGACTAACTACAGGATTTTACTTGGATTTAGGTGATTAATGCTTTATTACTGATCATCGGATTAACCCTAACCTAAGGTCTTAGAATGCCCACATCAGCTCTCCCGGTCCCCTAACGAAATAGGAAAAGTAATGGGAAGAAGCCTAATTCTCTAATCTATCTAATGGGGAAATCCGATCTAATCGTAGGGTGTGGTTAACCTAAGTTTGATAATTCCTGCGCCTAAGCAATTTGTTGAGTAGGGTTTTGATTGGTTCGGTTGATTTGATTTGTTCTATGTCGTGGTTCGGTTATGAGTTGTTTAGGGATGGATTAGAGGTGTCTTAAGGTTTTGTTTAAGTTATTGAAGGTTCTGGAGTCTCAGGTTTTACTTTAAATGATGAAAAGATGTCAAAACCAGCAAAAAGGCGGGTGCAGAGGACTTGGGCACACCTGTGGTGGCTCCTAGGTCACTCTGATGACTTGGGCGCATAGACAGTGGCACCCAAGTATCGGGTTCTGTGTGGTTTGGCTAGTGACAATGGTATCGATTTTAATTTCAAAATTCGGGGAGTCTTGCAAAGTGTAAGTTTCTGTTCTGATGTTGTTTTAAGTTTTGGGTTGGTTTATTTTAATAATCTTAAGTCTGGAACTCGAAACACAATCAGAGTTCACAACTCGGATTCGACAGAGGACTTGGGCGCACCTATGTGTGCGCCTTAGTGGTTCTGTGTACTTTGGCACTCCAGCAGTGGCGCCCAAGTTGGAATTTGATATTCTTTGGTCACTCTACCTTAATTCGAGGTTCCGGATGAGTTTGAGTTAATTGAATTTTTAATTTCAAGGTTGTTATTGGTTCGGTAAGGGTTCTGAGATGTTGACTTGGGTTGAGATTTGAAGTGAATTGGGATTCAGTGGTCCCGGGGGACTAGAATGGGACTTGGGCGCACTTGTGTGGGTGCCTAAGTCTCTTAGGTGACTTGGGCGCACCTGGTGTGACGCCTAAGTGTTTGGTTCGCGGGTTTTGGTTATTTCCGAGATTTTTTCACTTGGATTTGGAGTTTCAGGTGATCTATATCAATAATTCTTAGGTCCCGGGTTGGTTTCAAGTCTATAAGCCTTAAGTGTGATTGTAATTGGAATTCGTAAGACGAAATGTGACCCAAGCATGTTCCGGGGTCGGATTAGAGGGGTTGGGCGCACCTGTGTGGATGCCCAAGTGTCTGGGATGACTTGGGCGCACCACAAGTGGCTGATTGGCGGGTTGCTATAGGTCCGATGGTTTCTAGGGTATTTTTAGATCAATTTTGCATATTCTAATTTGTGTCTGTTGGGATTGGTGTATGCCCTAAAGCCCACTAGCTGCATTTTTCTCTCTGTTACTGGATATTTATTGGTTATATATATTGGAATGATTCTTTCTCTTTAAACATGTGTATATGTATGGTTGTGTGTAAGGCCCATTGTTTTCTAATAATTGAATCAGGTGTGAAGTGGCTTCACACAGATAGGTCTGATTCATGGATATTGGAAACAACAGATTTGTTCATAACTGAAAGATGGAGTTGGGCACTTCATCTTGGTATAAGTTATAATGAGATACTCTCCTATATAGGGTGACATACCTAAGTCACGGGAGGGCTTTCCCGGATCTATCTCATTAGTGCATGTGTCATGCATTGAACAGGACCATTGTAGGTGTGATCTCTATAATAGTACTATCACAGAGAGAGATCAAATCACCTCATGCTACTAAGTGACCGGTGCTCTTAATCTTGAGCATTTGTGGATGAACTGACGAAGTCAAGTTCTTGTGCTTTAATTCACTATGGGTGAGATTCTTTTCATGGGTCAACAGCTCTGTGAATTAGGTACTCGGGCTCGATCAGTTGGGACATGCAAATGCAATATAGAATCTATGCCATCTACTGATGGATTGATCGTTCCCTTAGAATTATCCGATTGATCATCAAAATCTAAGATCTTAGTATATGGATGTTCCATATTGATATTGAACTTGTGGGTCGCTCCCGGGATCAAGAGAATAATATCAGGATGATGATTAAGTCAAGGATATGAAGTTCTAAGGTTTAAGATTTAATCGAGAAGGTTGATAGTACATCGGATAACCTGACTCGATTGAGGATGTTACATAGAGGGGCATTTAGGTCATTGCACTTGGTAGGTCGGAGACAACAGTCATTTTATGACAAGCTTATTTCATACTTAATATTTGTCCCTGGAGTGCAACTATAACTCTCTAGTGGAATGAGTTAAGGTTAAAATGGTCTTAATGTTGCTATGGGTTTAGCATGGACGTTTTGGTCATTTTGGGAGCCAAAGGCAAATATGTCTTTTGGTCCCTTCTCTAGTCACTTTCCTATATTGGCATGGTTTCCTAATTTGATTAGGAGATGAGGTTGAATTATTTTATGGAAAAATAATTTTGAATTTAAATTCAAATAGGCCTTGATGGCATACATGAATTTAATTCTAGACAAATTATGGACATGTGGGCCATAGTGTGGGCCATAGCATGTGGGACGTCCAAGATGGGAATGTCCTAGTGTGGGGTCTTCAACTTTGAGTAGGTCTCTCTACTTGGAAGGTTGGATTCCTCCTTGGATAAGTATTCCTATAATAAAGTTTCCTTTTTATTAGAAACTTGAGATTAGTAAGTGTTGTACAACTAGGATTACTAATTGCTAAGTTTAAGGGATGCTCATAGTTAGTTTCCTTTTCTAATTTGGAATGGATCTAGAAAGGAGTTTAATCTTAAGGGTTACTATTTCTTTTTAGTAATTCCAAGAGAATTAGAAAAGAGACTACTTAGTGAGCAAGGAGACTTAGTTGCAATTATATAAAAGGGGAGACATACCTTGGGCGTGAATGACCTTGAAAAAGAGAGAAGTCCCACACGCCCAGCATCTTTGGAAATTAAGGAGAGCTTTATGCTAATTGTTTTCCATAGAATTCCATTCTAGAATCTCATCTCAAAACCTAGATTAAGGTTCCACCACCTTAGCCAATCAGATTAGGATCTTGAGATAGAGGAGAAGATTAGAAGAAGAATAATTCCTGCAGAAATTCCAGCAGCATAGTAGCTGATTGAAGACCTGATCTTGTCCCTTTTGCATCAGATTTTCAGAGGTTTAAAGCTTGCAAATCTTTGAGGTAATAGTCTTCTATAATCTCCTTTTAATTAGACACATGTTGATTATTATTTCATGGAGTTTCTACGCGATTCTTTATGGCTGATTTCCGCTGCATAGTGCAGAAATCAGATTTTTTTAAAATCTGTCATGCTTTGTATCAGCCATAGTTGTCTCTATATGAGAAGCTTCAGATCTGAATCGCGGTTTCCTTCAGTGGTATCAGAGCCACTCCATGCGAAATCATGATCCCATGATGTGATTTATTAATCCTAGATTAGAAGGGGCATGGTGGCACCCTGCTGAAATTTATTTCAGATTTGTATTAGTGCTGTATTTTTGTATGCTGGTTATGTTTGGATGGCTGGAATTAATTTTTCCAGATCTGAATCATGTTGTACATTATGCACTAACCTATTTGGTTGCAGCAATAATTAGCATCCTTGATGGTTCGCATGTATGTTATGTGGATTTGGATGTTTGTTTTAATTAGTTGGAAAGTGTACGATTGCGCGGTTAGCAATCATAGGAAGTTGTAAAGTTTTCATTAATTTTATTCCAACTAGTCTTGATGTAAGCTTTTTTGAAAAGCATAGGAATCTCCAATGTAATTTTTGTTTTGTTTTTCTTGGGTTTGCTTGTATAAATTTATTTATGGACACAAGCATGAAAAGGAAAGTTTCAAGACAAGAAGGTTGCAAGAAATTGGAATCCTTGGAGATGAAGGAGTCAAGACTTCTAGATGCATGAGGAGTCCTAATTCGATTAGGATTTGAAATCCTAAGGACAGGGAGCCATCAAGGATTGCATACTTTTATTTGCTTTTATGTATGGAATGCATGGTTGAATGCTTTATATAATTGCTATAATTGTCACCTAGAAACATGGCCACCATTAGGATCTAAAAATGCCATCTTTCTAAAATTAGTATGTTTTTGTTTGGTCAATTGGTTTTAAACGGAACTTAGACCAGCACCTTCTAATTGTCTAAGGTTTAAAATTGGATAGGGTTGGCACCCTTTGTTTCCAAAATAGACTAAACTCAAAATCTAATTAGATGCTACCTAAGGGTTTCCCAAAACCCTAATTAGGTTTTTGATTTTATTAAGGGTTTTTCTCAAATGTTTTAATGCAAAGGTTATTTACTTTCAAGATGACTTGAGTCATTGAGTCATGAATTTAATTAACCAAGTTTGCTTGTTTTAAAAAGAGCTTTTGAGAAAACGAAGTAAAGATCAAAGGAAAGTTTATAAACCCTAGTGATAAATTATCAAGTGGGAGAGGGGTTTAGGAAAAACCCCACGACTTTCCATTCTCGGTTCATATTAATCTCATTAGAAGTGTTAGTGGGAACGGCCATCCCTTCGGTGGAGTTCTTTACTAAAGACCGCTTCGATGGGTTAGTGGGTGAACTAAAGTGAATATTCGTAATGCGGTGTTAGTAAGAGCGGCCATCCCTTCGGTGGAGTTCTTTACTAAAGATCACTTCTATAGAATGTCAATGAAGTGTTGGTGGGAGCGGCCATCCCTTCGGTGGAGTTCTTTACCAAAGCTCACTTCTAGATTTGGACATTCTGGGAATTTTTCATAAGAGATGGTAATACACTTGACATAAGGCGGTAATAATCTCTTCAAGGAGTTAGAGTTATTTGTCTTATGAGGTCAAACCAATCAGTGATTGGACTGTCACTGGATATGTATCCAGATAGTGATAATCCAAATAAGAAGAGCTTAATTCAACGTTACTGTAGGCTCGGCCATCCTTTCGATGGAGGGTTTATGAGGAGGTTGAAACACTGATACATTATGTTTAGGGTTGTAATAATGTAAAAAGTTTTGTGCATGTTTTTCCTTTTATAACTAGCACCATATGCATGTTACATATATACTGCCTGTCTAATTATAAACCATTTTATATCCAGAGAGAGATGGGTAAATATTCTTTTAGCCCGTTGATGAGTATTCTTCGTGAGAACAAGTTGACCGGCCCTAATTACATAGATTGGAAGAGAAATCTTGACATAGTACTCACTGCTGAGGAGTACAAGTATGTCTTGGTAGAAAATTGTCCTGAAATTGATCCCAATTCTACTGAAGACCAGTTAGAGGCTGAAAGGAAGTGGAAGAAAGCGAACAACATGGCTAAATGCTACATGCTCGCTTCCATGTCCAATGTGTTGCAAACACAGCACGAGAATATGGACACAGCCTACGAAATCATGATGTCCTTGTCAGAAATGTTCGCAGACAAGAGCAGGCCAGCTAGGCAAGCTGCTATAAGGACCATCATGAATACTAGAATGGCTGAAGGAACACCTGTCAGAGATCATATGCTCAAGATGATGGATTGTTTCAATGTAGCTGAGATTCTAGGGGCTGAGATTGATGGAGAGAGTCAAACCGATATGATTCTAGAAACTCTGCCGGATTCCTTCAATCAGTTCAAGCTCAATTTCAATATGAGCAAGATGGACATGACCCTTGCGGAGTTAATGAAGGAACTCCAGGCGGCAGAGGCCATCATGAAGCCCAAGGCCCAAGCCCATTTTTTCCAGTCTTCCTCTCATCTGAACCCGAAAGGGAAGAAGATGAAGAAGAAGAAGATCAAGGGAAAGGGACAGAAAAAGGGCAATGCTGGTAATAGAAAGGACAAGGGTACAGATGATAAGCCCAAAGGGAAATGCTTCAAGTGTGGCCTCAAAGGTCATTGGAAGAAAGATTGTCCCAAGCTCAAAGGCTCGGTTAATAAAGGTACATCTTTTTCTTATTTCATTGAAACTTGTTTAGTGGTTGATTCTATTGACTCGTGGATAGTAGACTCTGGAGCCACTAATCATATCTGCAATTCGTTGCAGGGGTTTCAGATAATGCAGAAAATTGAGAAAGGGGAGTTTGCCTTTAGAGTTGGAACTGGAGCTAAAGTTTGGGCGGTTGCAGTGGGAAATGTTTCTCTACATTTTTCTAATGATAGGATTTTGATTTTAAATAATGTTTTCTATGTTCCGGACATGAGGAAGAATTTAATTTCTGTTTCCAGACTTATTGAATTTAATTATTCAGTTTCTTTCCATTCTGGTGTTGATATCGTAGAGATGGAAATATTATATGTTCCGGTAGAATACATGATAACTTATTTTATATAAATCCTATTGCTCCCACACTGCATAATGTACAACTAGAAAGTTCTACTTCCCTTAAGAGGAAGGTATCTTCAACCAATGACACCTATCTTTGGCACTTACGTTTGGGTCACATTAACCTAAAACGGATTCAGAGGTTGGTAGAAGATGGGCCCTTGAGCTCATTAGATTTCGAACCTTTTCCTCAGTGCGAATCATGTCTCAAGGGAAAGATGACCAAAAGGTCATTCTCTGGAAAGGGACTAAGATCAAATGAGTTGTTAGAATTGGTTCACACTGATGTGTGTGGTCCTATGAACAAACTAGCAAGAGGAGGATATGAGTATTACATCACCTTCACCGATGATTACTCTAGGTATGGATATGTCTATTTGATGCGACGCAAGTCTGAAGCGTTTGATAAGTTCAAACAATTCAAGGCTGAGGCGGAGTTACAACTAGGGAAACATATCAAAGCCCTTAGATCTGATCGAGGTGGCGAATACCTCCTACGTGAGTTCAAGGAGTACCTCACACAACAAGGGATTGTGTCTCAGTTGTCTGCACCGGGTACACCCCAGCAAAATGGTGTAGCAGAGAGAAGAAACCGTACTCTTCTTGATATGGTAAGGTCCATGATGAGTCATGCAACCCTACCTATATCTTTTTGGGGATATGCCTTAGAAGCAGCAGCATACATTTTAAATCTGGTACCATCTAAGTCAGTACCTAGGACACCGCAAGAAATGTGGACAGGTCGAAAACCTAGTTTAAGACATATCCACATTTGGGGTTGTCCAGCTTATGTACTGAATGATAAAGCTACCAAGCTAGAACCCAGATCGGAAATGTGCTACTTCATTGGGTATCCTAAGGGAACAAGAGGTGGCATCTTTTATCATCCAAAGGAGCAAAAAGTGTTCATCAGCACTCATGCTAGATACTTAGAGGATGATTGTATGATGCATCAAGAGCTTAGTAGTACAGAAACTCTTGAGGAGATTCTTCCTGAATCCCCTATAACATCTGTACCAGATCCAGAAATAGTAGATGGACCGGATATTCCTTTAAATACTCCGGAGCCTCGTCGTAGTGGGAGAATTCCTAGACAACCAGATAGATATCTAGGAGTGTCTTTAAAGACAGACTCTGAGGATATGGTTGAGGATCCTACTAGTTACGATGAAGCAGTAACGGATATAGATGCTGACATGTGGCAGCAAGCAATGAAATCTGAATTGGATTCCATGTATTCCAATCAAGTCTGGGAACTTGTAAATGCACCTGAAGGGATCAAACCCATAGGGTGCAAGTGGATTTACAAGAGGAAGAGAGGAGTGGACGGGAAGGTGGAAACCTTCAAAGCAAGACTGGTGGCGAAAGGATATACTCAGAAAGAGGGTATCGATTATGAGGAAACCTTTTCACCAGTGGCTATGTTCAAGTTCATAAGGATTCTCTTAGCCATCGCATGTCATTATGACTACGAGATATGGCAAATGGATGTCAAGACAGCTTTTCTTAATGGAAGTCTTGACGAATGCATCTATATGATGCAACCAGAAGGTTTCATTGCTAGTAGCCAAGAGAACATGGTCTGTAAACTTAAGAAGTCCATTTATGGACTTAAGCAAGCATCTAGAGCATGGAACTTCAAGTTTGATCAGGCAGTCAAATCTTTTGGCTTTAATCAAAACATTGATGAACCATGTGTGTATAAGAAAGGAAGTGGTAATGCAGTCATATTTTTGGTCCTATATGTAGATGACATATTGCTCATTGGAAACGATGTAGGTGCACTATCATCCACAAAGGTTTGGTTATCATCTCAATTTCAGATGAAGGATTTGGGTGAGGCAAGCTACATCTTAGGGATCAAGCTCCTGCGAGATCGCAAGAATAAGATGTTAGCCTTATCGCAATCTTCATACATTGAGAAGATATTGGTCAAGTTTAACATGCATGACTCCAAGAAGGGCTTGCTACCTTCTAGACATGGACTACCACTATCTCGAGATCAATGTCCAAAGACACCTGATGAGATAGAGAACATGAAGAGAGTTCCATATGCATCAGCTGTTGGAAGTCTCATGTATGCCATGTTATGTACTAGACCAGATATTTGCTTTGCCGTCGGCATGGTTAGCAGATATCAGTCAAACCCTAGACCTATGCATTGGACAGCTGTGAAACATATATTCAAGTATCTTCGGAGAACGAAAGATTATATGTTGACTTATCGAGCAGATGATTTAACGCCTTTGGCGTATACAGACTCAGATTTCCAATCAGATACGGATGCCAGAAAGTCAACCTCAGGATATGTTTTTACTCTATCGGGAGGGGCTATTTCATGGAGGAGTGTTAAGCAAGATTGTATTGCTGACTCTACCATGGAAGCAGAGTATGTGGCGGCAGCGGAAGCTGCAAAGGAAGCAGTATGGCTCAGGAAATTCCTTTTGGAATTAGGAGTTGTTTCCGCAGCAGAAAAACCGATTGTCATGCACTGCGACAACACAGGTGCGATAGCACAGTGTAAAGAGCCCCGGAATCACAAGAAAGGCAAGCACATTCAGAGAAAGTACCACTTGATCCGGGAATTCGTTCAGAATGGAGAAATAGTTGTGGAGCAGATTGCCTCAGCTAATAACTTAGCAGACCCATTTACTAAGACTCTTACTGAGAAAGTCTTTACTTCTCATGTTGAGTCTATGGGAGTTAGGTTAGGAAGTAGTGATCTTTAGTGCAAGTGGGAGTTTGTTGGGATTGGTGTATGCCCTAAAGCCCACTAGCTGCATTTTTCTCTCTGTTACTGGATATTTATTGGTTATATATATTGGAATGATTCTTTCTCTTTAAACATGTGTATATGTATGGTTGTGTGTAAGGCCCATTGTTTTCTAATAATTGAATCAGGTGTGAAGTGGCTTCACACAGATAGGTCTGATTCATGGATATTGGAAACAACAGATTTGTTCATAACTGAAAGATGGAGTTGGGCACTTCATCTTGGTATAAGTTATAATGAGATACTCTCCTATATAGGGTGACATACCTAAGTCACGGGAGGGCTTTCCCGGATCTATCTCATTAGTGCATGTGTCATGCATTGAACAGGACCATTGTAGGTGTGATCTCTATAATAGTACTATCACAGAGAGAGATCAAATCACCTCATGCTACTAAGTGACCGGTGCTCTTAATCTTGAGCATTTGTGGATGAACTGACGAAGTCAAGTTCTTGTGCTTTAATTCACTATGGGTGAGATTCTTTTCATGGGTCAACAGCTCTGTGAATTAGGTACTCGGGCTCGATCAGTTGGGACATGCAAATGCAATATAGAATCTATGCCATCTACTGATGGATTGATCGTTCCCTTAGAATTATCCGATTGATCATCAAAATCTAAGATCTTAGTATATGGATGTTCCATATTGATATTGAACTTGTGGGTCGCTCCCGGGATCAAGAGAATAATATCAGGATGATGATTAAGTCAAGGATATGAAGTTCTAAGGTTTAACATTTAATCGAGAAGGTTGATAGTACATCGGATAACCTGACTCGATTGAGGATGTTACATAGAGGGGCATTTAGGTCATTGCACTTGGTAGGTCGGAGACAACAGTCATTTTATGACAAGCTTATTTCATACTTAATATTTGTCCCTGGAGTGCAACTATAACTCTCTAGTGGAATGAGTTAAGGTTAAAATGGTCTTAATGTTGCTATGGGTTTAGCATGGACGTTTTGGTCATTTTGGGAGCCAAGGGCAAATATGTCTTTTGGTCCCTTCTCTAGTCACTTTCCTATATTGGCATGGTTTCCTAATTTGATTAGGAGATGAGGTTGAATTATTTTATGGAAAAATAATTTTGAATTTAAATTCAAATAGGCCTTGATGGCATACATGAATTTAATTCTAGACAAATTATGGACATGTGGGCCATAGTGTGGGCCATAGCATGTGGGACGTCCAAGATGGGAATGTCCTAGTGTGGGGTCTTCAACTTTGAGTAGGTCTCTCTACTTGGAAGGTTAGATTCCTCCTTGGATAAGTATTCCTATAATAAAGTTTCCTTTTTATTAGAAACTTGAGATTAGTAAGTGTTGTACAACTAGGATTACTAATTGCTAAGTTTAAGGGATGCTCATAGTTAGTTTCCTTTTCTAATTTGGAATGGATCTAGAAAGGAGTTTAATCTTAAGGGTTACTATTTCTTTTTAGTAATTCCAAGAGAATTAGAAAAGAGACTACTTAGTGAGCAAGGAGACTTAGTTGCAATTATATAAAAGGGGAGACATACCTTGGGCGTGAATGACCTTGAAAAAGAGAGAAGTCCCACACGCCCAGCATCTTTGGAAATTAAGGAGAGCTTTATGCTAATTGTTTTCCATAGAATTCCATTCTAGAATCTCATCTCAAAACCTAGATTAAGGTTCCACCACCTTAGCCAATCAGATTAGGATCTTGAGATAGAGGAGAAGATTAGAAGAAGAATAATTCCTGCAGAAATTCCAACAGCATAGTAGCTGATTGAAGACCTGATCTTGTCCCTTTTGCATCAGATTTTCAGAGGTTTAAAGCTTGCAAATCTTTGAGGTAATAGTCTTCTATAATCTCCTTTTAATTAGACACATGTTGATTATTATTTCATGGAGTTTCTACGCGATTCTTTATGGCTGATTTCCGCTGCATAGTGCAGAAATCAGATTTTTTTTAAAATCTGTCATGCTTTGTATCAGCCATAGTTGTCTCTATATGAGAAGCTTCAGATCTGAATCGCGGTTTCCTTCAGTGGTATCAGAGCCACTCCATGCGAAATCATGATCCCATGATGTGATTTATTAATCCTAGATTAGAAGGGGCATGGTGGCACCCTGCTGAAATTTATTTCAGATTTGTATTAGTGCTGTATTTTTGTATGCTGGTTATGTTTGGATGGCTGGAATTAATTTTTCCAGATCTGAATCATGTTGTACATTATGCACTAACCTATTTGGTTGCAGCAATAATTAGCATCCTTGATGGTTCGCATGTATGTTATGTGGATTTGGATGTTTGTTTTAATTAGTTGGAAAGTGTACGATTGCGCGGTTAGCAATCATAGGAAGTTGTAAAGTTTTCATTAATTTTATTCCAACTAGTCTTGATGTAAGCTTTTTTGAAAAGCATAGGAATCTCCAATGTAATTTTTGTTTTGTTTTTCTTGGGTTTGCTTGTATAAATTTATTTATGGACACAAGCATGAAAAGGAAAGTTTCAAGACAAGAAGGTTGCAAGAAATTGGAATCCTTGGAGATGAAGGAGTCAAGACTTCTAGATGCATGAGGAGTCCTAATTCGATTAGGATTTGAAATCCTAAGGACAGGGAGCCGTCAAGGATTGCATACTTTTATTTACTTTTATATATGGAATGCATGGTTGAATGCTTTATATAATTGCTATAATTGTCACCTAGAAACATGGCCACCATTAGGATCTAAAAATGGCATCTTTCTAAAATTAGTATGTTTTTGTTTGGTCAATTGGTTTTAAACGGAACTTAGACCAGCACCTTCTAATTGTCTAAGGTTTAAAATTGGATAGGGTTGGCACCCTTTGTTTCCAAAATAGACTAAACTCAAAATCTAATTAGATGCTACCTAAGGGTTTCCCAAAACCCTAATTAGGTTTTTGATTTTATTAAGGGTTTTTCTCAAATGTTTTAATGCAAAGGTTATTTACTTTCAAGATGACTTGAGTCATTGAGTCATGAATTTAATTAACCAAGTTTGCTTGTTTTAAAAAGAGCTTTTGAGAAAACGAAGTAAAGATCAAAGGAAAGTTTATAAACCCTAGTGATAAATTATCAAGTGGGAGAGGGGTTTAGGAAAAACCCCACGACTTTCCATTCTCGGTTCATATTAATCTCATTAGAAGTGTTAGTGGGAACGGCCATCCCTTCGGTGGAGTTCTTTACTAAAGACCGCTTCGATGGGTTAGTGGGTGAACTAAAGTGAATATTCGTAATGAGGTGTTAGTAGGAGCGGCCATCCCTTCGGTGGAGTTCTTTACTAAAGATCACTTCTATAGAATGTCAATGAAGTGTTGGTGGGAGCGGCCATCCCTTCGGTGGAGTTCTTTACCAAAGCTCACTTCTAGATTTGGACATTCTGGGAATTTTTCATAAGAGATGGTAATACACTTGACATAAGGCGGTAATAATCTCTTCAAGGAGTTAGAGTTATTTGTCTTATGAGGTCAAACCAATCAGTGATTGGACTGTCACTGGATATGTATCCAGATAGTGATAATCCAAATAAGAAGAGCTTAATTCAACGTTACTGCAGGCTCGGCCATCCTTTCGATGGAGGGTTTATGAGGAGGTTGAAACACTGATACATTATGTTTAGGGTTGTAATAATGTAAAAAGTTTAGAGAGTAAGGAAAGAGAAGAAATGACTTTTATGTTTTATGATTTTTTTTGGTATTTTATGCAATGTCAATGCTACTTAACCTAAAGCGTGATGATCCAATAATTCGAAATCCAGAAGTTCAACAATCAGTCAAAGTTATGACAGTGATTCAGCAACAAGTTAAATGCAATGCAAAATGTGGAAAATGCGAGTCAGAAGACAAACTGTGGACTTGAGCGCACACACAGGGGCGCCCAAGTGTCTTTCAGTACTTGGGCGCCACTATCAACTCCCTACTGGTTATGAAGTATTTCTGATATCCAGCGATATTCTGACATGATTTCTAACAATTTGCGACTAAATGCAGGGTGCTGCTATGAATTATTAACATCAAAACTTCCAGATTTGAAAATAATAACGCGATGACTAAGATCCGGGGGATGGATCCCTTTGCAGGACTTGGGCGCACCCACAGTGGCGCCCAAGTACCTCTGGTTTTTTTTTTTTTTCCTTTCTAGCAATAATATTTGACCCTATTTCGATTCTTTCAATGCTCCTCACAGATCTGAAAGCTTTGATCTTAATTCGTAGGAGGATGGACTCGGATCTAAGAAGCAAACTACACACGAAATGGAAACCGGGGCCAAAAGCTCACTTCAAAGACTTGGGCAGACCCACAGTGGCGCCCAGTGCTTTAATGCACTTTTCTCTCCCTTTTAGCAATATGTTTGGTCATGTTCTGATTCTTTCAATGCCTTTTACAAATCCGAGGGCCTTGATATTAACTTATGTGAGGATGGATTCGAATCTAATAAGCAAAATGCATGTGAAACGGAAAATCGGGGTCGAAATCCTAACTTTGTACGGGTGCGCCCAAGTGCTTTTCTGTGCTTTCTTTCTCTTTTGCCTTTTTTTTTTATGCTTTTCGTGTGATTTTGAACACAAAGTTAAAGATCCGAAGTCCTGATATCAACTTATATGAAAAGAAATCCGGATTTGAGAGACAAAATGCAAGTGAGATGTCAACCGAGGTCAGAACCCTATTTCAGAGACTTGGGCGCACACACAGTGGCGCCCAAGTGCTTTTCTGCACTTTTCCTCTTTCAGATTCGGATTTTTCCTAATGAAAAGGAGATGGATGCAAGATCTATCCTAATTACGAGTTTGGGATGATGAAAATGATGCAGATCTACATACTACGAATGATTTCGAGCATGTTACCAATGATGAATGATTGTTAAATATCAGATCTATTACAAGAATACTACTATTAATGCAGATCTACAATGTATGCATGATCCTAAGCATGTTTCTAATTACTGATGATGATGATTATTTACTAAGAAAACTAGCTCTGAAAATACAGGTTTGGATCGCATTTTTCAAGTTCTAGATTGAAGTTCTCGCAAGAACCGATGGCTTTTGGAGGCTTTTCCCATTGTTGATCTTGAAAACCAGAGTGCTTCTTTTTTCACCTTTCTTCTAGATCTAAGGCTCTGTCTATGATAGCTACCCTCTTTCTCTTCCTTTACTTCTCTTTTTCTCTATTTCTGGTAGCCTCCCTTTGCAAAATGGTATAAGAGATCTTTATATAGAGGTTTTGGCATGCAAAAGGGGTTAGGGTTGCTGTTTGCACGAGTTTCTAGAGGTTTCACGCGAACCAAGGTGAATCTAGGGTTTTGGGTGACTTGGGCGCACACATAGGTGCGCACAGGTGGTTCTTGGGACTTGGGCACACACACAGGTGCGCCCAGGTCTCCTTTCGGGGTCAAGTGGGCTTAAGGTTCGATTCTGGTTGTTTTCGGATCGAATTCGGACTAAAACAGTGGAAACTGGGCTTGGGCGCACCTGTGGGGGTGCCCATGCACATCTCCAAGGTGACTGGGGACCTGGGCGCAAGTGGATTTTAGGACTTGGGCGCACACACAGGTGCGCCCATGTCATCTTTTGGGTCAAATGTGTTTGGGGTTTGGTTTCGGTTTGTTTTTGGGTTGAGATCGGGTCGGAACTATGAAGAGTGGAGCGGGACACACCTAAACACATACCCAAGTGTGTTTCTAAGGTAACCCGAGGTGCGCCCAAGTGCATCCTTGGGACATGGGCGCACCTACAGGGGCGCCTAGGTGTGTTTCTGTTGGGGGTCGACAGGGTAATCTTCTGACGGCCATATCTTTTGATTCGTTTGTCAGAATTGAACGTTCCACATATCGTAGGAAAGCTCCCAGAACGTAAAATCTTTTGGTCTGTACATTATAATGATTATAGGTCAGGAAAAGTAGGGATATATGGATCAACGATCCTATCATCCTAATTCATGCTAGTCATATCATATTTAGGCAAACTAAGTGTAATCTCCCTAAGAACAACCTGAGTGTGTTCTATGTAGTCTGGAAGGGCCTTGGATAGTGTTGTAGTCCATTCTTTGCTTGAATAGTGGGTTGGACTCGAGATCTCGACGCGATTCGGCCTTTTTTCTCACGAATTTCTAGAGATTGTTGAATAGAGTCTAAAATTAGCAACAAGCATTTTCATCGTCATTAATTAATCTGAATTATGCCATTGACCATTCAATTATGGGTGAAATGGGGGCACCATTATATATGACAGGTGTTTAAGGCTATCGTGGGGGCCAAATGAGGTGTCTACAGCGAACATCTTCACCAAGGGGTTACTGCTTTCGAAGTTCACCAATCTCAGACGACAACTTGGCATCATAGACAGGAAGTCAATGCTGAGGGGGAATGTTGAAGTCATCACTCAACACACATATCAGAGGGGTTGAGCCGATGAAGCTATCTTGGTTGGGTTTCCCTATTAGGTTGGGATTGTGATGTAGGGTTGTCTTTTATGGTTATGATTCTTATTTTGGTTAGGTTTATTGCTTAGCAAGTTAGCTTCACCACACATCAGTGGAGCTTTTTTTTTTTGTCTTTTAGTGGAGAAAGAGTTTGCTTTTTTTACTTTTTTTGAAAAATATAGAGGAAAATTTGAAATTGTGTACTTTTGATATGACCCATTGTCTTTTCTTGTCTGGATAATGGAGCCTTTACCCCCACCTCACTTTACTTCACCACACATCCGAACACGCAATTAGGGGTTTTCTATTTATATTGGTGAATGTAGTGGGATTTAATAGAATGAAATAAACCAGATTTGTTTGTGTTCTCAATTTCTCTCTATTTTCTCCCTCAGTAACATTTTTCACTAATTGGTCAAGATGACGAATTATACTGATCGGATGTGAATTTCATCTCCTAGAGAAAGAAATTGCTATTCATCTATTATGATATTTAAAATTTACTCATTAAAAATGAGTATTTTGACTACCCTCAAAACCAATGAATAACAATCGCTCGTCATAGTAATGGCCATGACTCCTTAGACTAGTGTCAAAGAAGAAAGGAGAAATATGGGGTGGATTCCTACTTGCCTAATATGCTGCCAGCAGCACACGACAATTATTCATTCACTTATGGGTTTTAACAATATGAGTCTAAATATGGGTCCAATAAGGGTCGATTCGTAATATAGGTGATGAGATAATTAAAAGAAAATCCAAGAAAATAAAGTAAATAAAGCAACAAAATAAAAGGAGGTTGGTCCTAAATAATATTCGTTCTTGGGTATTGGATTTCCTTCATCTTCATTCAATAGCAGGGTATGGATAAAAAAAGTGTTGATGATATTCATGTGTTGATATTAATAGACATCCAATTCCAAACCATATTATGGGACCCGCTGAAGCCACTAATATACATGCCAAATGGTTTGATAGGAATATTTCAATGTTGATCAAGTGTGGCCCCAATCTAACTTTGATTTGAAGACCATAACTTGGTTGGGTAGGAATACCAAGATCATTTTTCCCAATACTTGATTTTTGTTTAAGATTTTAATTATTTTATGGATAATTTTGGTTATTTGCTAGCATGTGTAGATTGTGTATCCAATATATTCTAATTATTCTTTTTTTGTACTCTAGTACCACCCATTAATTGCTTATTCTAAAGGCTACTTATGAAATTGTATGATCATTTAAATTATTTTATAACTTAATTATCCCCTAGGAAAGTCACTTATTTGTATATATGCTAATATTCTTTTAACTTGGTGTTTTAGTATTTTATTTGGGTATCTTATAAATTGGTTGACTTTTTAGAAATAAAAAAATGATAGATCTTAGAAAGTAGAAATCCACTTGATCATATTAGGTATAATCATCAATGCCTTTGTTTCGAAGATCATTTCATCGAGGAGAAAACTATTTTAGTGAGGTTATCTTTCCTACTATGATTTTCTAGAATTACATTCGTGTGGAAGGCCATTGCACATTGGAGAAGTAGCCTAGTAAGCATATATACTAACTCGACCAAAGAAAATCCTACATTATGCACATGTTGATTTATGCCTGCATAGATGGGATGGCACAATGATGATGGCCTCCCTTTTTTAAGCTAGGTCCACATCATTTTCTAGTTATGGTGGGTCCCATCTTTAAGTAGAGTAAAATTTGGCTCAAATCAAAGGTATAATATAGAAAATTAGGATTTTGAGGAAAAATCTAGAAATAATGTTAATGCATGGGCAGGCGACAACTACAAGGGGACGTCGTTATAATATCCTTTTGGAAAGAGCTGAGGTTGAGTATCTATATTGGACCTTTCAGGTCATAGGAGTCTTGCCCAAGGCAAAATACACTAGAGATTTCACCTTTTGGGAGGTTAAATTCTTAATGAATTTAGCTCGAACGGTATTCTTAAATTTAGGAACATGGCTAGAGACCAAATTCATCAATCGATTGGTGATAGGTAGGTAATTAAGTTAATTTGAGAGGATTCTTATCTTCCTTCTGGTAGGATCATTGATCAATTCTGTGCGAGAAAATTTTTTGGAATTTTTGGGAATGAGCTGCAACCATTCATGCTATGTCACAGACTTTCATCTATTACAATAAGTGGAACTGGGAAGCTATTAGAGCTCTAAATCTTCCCCACATAGAAGAACAAATAAAATTTTGGACATTTATCTTAAATGTCTCGAGATTTTTTTTCTTTTTTGCTACATTGGGAACTCAAATTTATGCATTTCAACTGACAATCACATCCCATACCAGCTGAGCTATAGTTTGGAAACCTTGAGTAAAATCATTAGGAAACCAGACGAGAATGGTCAGGTACCACTCGTGTTGGGGAATCAGGTGTCTAAAATTATTTGGCCTCCATCCTTGATCAAATAAATTTTGCCTCTTTGATTATTGAAGGCCCATCACCTTATTGTTTCTCGTGGCTAGGCAGCCCTCGTCACTTAGAATGACATTTGAGAGGTTTTCTGTAAAGTGCACACCTCAATTGAAAAAGATCCATCTCATGGTCCATTAACATCTCCAGTGCTGCCAACGAAGGACTCCGCTCAACTTGAGAAAGTCATCGAATTCGAGTAATCGAGTGTTGAGGTCATTGCCATCATCAGCAACACATTATCTAATCTATGTTTGGTTCGGTTGGCTATGTATGGAACTTTTACTTTATTTACTCAAACCTATGGGAAGCTATTATCTTGTAACTTACACAATCCATCATTATCTATCCAACTACTTCCTGGACGCCACCTTGTTGGGGGAATCTCGCACCAGGATTTAACTCATCCTGACTATATGATCAAACCGGTCGAGCAACTTTACTTGTCTTGGGTGGGTCAAAAACTAGTTTTACTACACCGGCCCAAGTCAGGTGGATCTAGCAAGGCCCAAGTCTGGACTCTCTAAACCATGGTCTCACTCGGCCAGTTGCGGACCTAGGATTTTTGTTTGAAGGGTGCCAACCTTAATAGGCAGTTTGGCTTTTGGGGCAAACCAAAGATTCTATGTAGATTTTGAGGGTGGACTTATAATTTTTATTAGATTTTTTAAGCGTACCATGGTTTAACGGGTGTAACTGCACTCGCGTGGTTATGCCTAGGTTCGCCTCTACACTCAGCCGATTTGAATTGCACTCAAAGTGGCCAAGTTGAGTTACCCACGAATCTCTTTCTAATTTATCCCTGATAGAAAAGACCACTTAAATATCATTTTTCATTCTAAGTTCCTTTTTTTTTTTTTTTTGGGGTACCCAACTAAGGGGGTTGGACCCATTGAATCCCGCCGACCATGGAAGTTGTTGAGTTCATGAATTTACACATTTACACATCATTTTAGGATGAATTAGGGGTTTAATTAGGTGAATTGCATTATTATTCATCTAATTCCATCATTTCATGCATTTTCACCTAGGTACCTGAATTTTCATACTCTTCGTACATTTTTTTGCATTAACTTAGAATGTTTTACAAATTTTCTCTGAAGAATCCCAGTTGGAATAGAACTTTGTCCGGATGGATCCTACTTCAATATGGGCTCTTCAGTATTTGATATGTTGAATTAAAATGTCCAGAAAATGAGAATTGCATGCCTCTGTCATGGAATCTACTTTCAAGTACACATAGTCATCCTGGGCCTGCATCGATGAATTGAAGCTTGAAAAGTAGTAAATTGAAAAATTCACCACGTAAACCCTACACATAAGCCATGTGCTAATCAATCAAAAGAGGGGTTCACTCATCATGTTAGTTGAACAGTCCTAACTACAGTAAGAGACCTCATAGGGCCCACTGTTCGAGCAGATGAAATGTCTCACATTGCAGGGTCCGCAGTAGTTGCAAATTTGAAATTATTAATGGATAATTCAAAGAGTATAATTCTGATTAGAAGAAAAGAAGAAGAGTTTGAATCATCCACATCTGATCTCTTTTCAAAAATGAAAGTTGTGCAGAGATAGAATCCATTGCAAATCAAATTTCAAAAGTTAATCCCATTTTTCTTAGATAACCAATCTTCAAATGGCCATAACTTTCAAACCACTGTCGGATTGATGAAATTTACCTACGGAAAGCTTATTTAGAGGAGCTATATTGATAAAGTTATGAGCCCGGAGATTTTCATGTTCATTTTTAGAGGGGATTGCAATTAAATCCACACCGATGATAATCAATTGCCGCACATCCCTAGTGGGACCCCATTTGAAGATTAGCCAAGCCATCCGGAGGTTTTCAGAAGCTTCCAATGAAGATAAATTAACTCTGCATAGAAGATGTCCAAATTCAATATATCTGTAAGATTCATTTCTCTACTAAAAGATAAAAAAAAACAAGACATTCTACCGAGTCATGCGACTCACATGGACTCACATGGTTTCTTAGTTCCTTCTTTCCTTTTTTCAGAAGATTGACACATTCGGTGAAAGATCTATGCAATCACAGGTTTATACGTTGTTTATTCAATTGAGTGAAATTAAAAAATGACCTAACTCCTCTTGATTTTCCAGATGATGCAGTAGCCACCCTGAGGCAAGCAACTCTTCATCTTGCCTTGGACATCTCTTCTAAAGACACTATCCTATGGAGTTCTCACAAGGATAATGGCCTTTCTCTTCAGGATGCTTGGCAAATCATCAGATCTCGAAGACCCTCAGCTGACTGGTATTTCTGGGCTCCGCTGGTTTGGAACAAATTTCAGTTGCCTAAGGTCTCTTTCTTTGCTTGGAGGCTGCTGCACGGAAAAACCCCATCTCAAGCCTGGGCTCAAAAGTCTGGTATCAGTCTTGCTTCTAGGTGCAACCTCTACTACAAAGATCAAGAGTCTACTCTGCACCTGTCGCGACCCCGGACCGGGACCCGGGCCCGCGACTGCGCGGCGGCGGCATGATTAACCAACACAAGACACACCGCCGCTGTTTTGATCTTTTTCCCACAGGTTTCCGCGGTGAGGATCCCATGACACGGGTCGAGCTCACACGAATAGATATGCGGAAGCGTGTAGCAAAACAATTCATACAAATCTTAAATGATAAGATACAAGATAAATATTTAACATCGAGACAAGGTATCAAAAGAGAATGTCATCCAAGCATTCCTAGCATGAATAAAGTTTAACATTTAGACAAAGTGTTTTACTTGCAAGTTACACAACCCCCAAGAGGCCAACAAAGGCCAATACAACATATGGAATCCCAAAAAGAACAACCCGACAAAACCCGAGCTAGGTGAAACGAGAATCACGATCCCGACCGGCGTCTAGATGACGTCGTTGGGCTGCCACTCGAGTGCTGGGGGTGGCTCAACAGCCTCCTCCGGGCACTCCTCGTCACGCGCGAAACCACCGGCACCTGGACACCAAAATACAAGCATCAAACACGACGGTTTGGCAAATAAACAATTTAGACATGAATAATTGGAATAATGCTAAAACAGTTCAAAGTTTAAATACACGTTTCAATGCTTACGAAACTAGCACGAATACATATAATATCATGAAAAGATAAATCCACATGAGCTCATCCTTTCTCCGTCATACATGATGACAAGAGCAAGCACGCACGACAAGCACGACAAGAAACACGATCCCACGCCACACAAGGTAGACGGGGTATCCGGCCGCGGAACCGGACCACGAACACGCACGATGTGCCATTCAAGACACGACTAGTCTGCAGACAGTCCACGAGTTTAAGGACCCCCAGGTAGTGGATCAAGCTAAAAGGGCGGTCCAAGCTCAGTGAAATTCACTTATATCATGAATGCACAAAACACGGCAATACGCGATCGAAAACACGACAAAACAAGAGGGAAATCATTTAACGAGCACGACGTGGCAAGACTAGCAAAATAGCATGGTGTTAATGCTTACAAACTTAAGAAATGATTCCCTTTTCGATTCTTGAAACCCATCTTGAAAACAACTTGCACTTGGAAATCAAGCGAGAACACGAGGATGCACGAAGCATCATAAACAAAGATTCAAACATAACTCTGTCAAGCATAGGCTAAGACCACATCCTTGACCCTTGTGGAATTGAAAACCAAATGTCGAAATTCAATAAAACTTGGTGTCCCCGAAGGTATATTACATTTTGGAAATTTCAAGTGCACAAGGTCAATAAAAAGGGTCTAAGACCAAGTCTAGTTTTCATTCCTGCAAAATCTTTCAAAACAGTACTTTTTGGTGTGGTTCATGCCTCTCTACCGGTAGAAATTCCGGTAGAAGATGTTCTACCGGTAGAACTTCCGGTTGAAGTACTTCTACCGGTAGAACTTCCGGTTGAAGCACTTCTACCGGTAGAACTTCCGGTAGAACTGCGGTTCACAGTTTTTCTCAACTCTCTGCCACAATTTGGGCCGTTTCTACCGGTAGAACTTCCGGTAGAACTTGGGGTTTTTAATCTCCTCGATTCTCTGTCAAAATTTGAGCCCTTTCTACCGGTAGAACTTCCAGTTGAGATACCCCTACCGGTAGAACTTCGGAAATTCAATTTTTTTTCCACACTTCATTCACTTCTTCACTTCCACATTTTCACCACCTGCACTCCCCAAGCCTACATGCTTCCAAGGGATGATTTTCACACCAAATCCATTCACATTTCATTCAAAACATCAAAATCATAAACCCATTTACATTCAAAACATAAATCTAATAACTTGCAAACCATTCCATTGAAAACATACTTCCATTGAAGATGAAACCTCTACATTAGATAGAGAAATTAGGGCTCTTGCTTAACTAGATTAAAACAAGCTAAAAGAGATTAATGACATGCAAGAGAGATAGCTTGATAATAAACAACATTTCCAAAAGTAAAAATGCCCAAAAACTCAACATGCACTAGGGAAAACTAAAAGGTTTACTTGCCTCTAACCCAAGCCAAGCCAAAGCTTCACAACTCAACAAGAAAGGGGTGCTCCACGAGATCTACACAAAATCCCCAAAATGGAGCATACAAAAATCAACATTTTTGGCCATCACAAATCCCCATTTCGAAAATGGGTTTGAAAACCATGAAAACAAGCTCTAGGTGAGCTAAAGAACATCAAATGGAAAGAATGAAGAAGGACACCAACCTTGAGCTAGCCAAACAAGAAGAATAAAAGTAGAAGATGATGAATAGTGCAGTGGCTTGACTCCAAAAACACTCCAGCTGTAGCTTGAGACGAGAGGAAGAGGATGGTGGTCTTGGATCGAAAAATGGAGCCTTCTAGCTAGATGATTTCAAGGGAAAAGGATCAAGAAGAGAGCTTCCTCCTCAACTTCACCCTAGGGCAGAATCGTTGCAGGAAATGGAAAAAGGGCAAATGAAGGAGAAGAGAGCTTATATAGTGTCTGGAGGTGGGTCCCTTTAGCAGTGAAACTTGGAACGCTTGGAACATGGTCTTGTGGACCCCGGATGGAATCGACGAAGAAGAACAAAACGATCGTCGAAAAATCTAGTTTCGGAAAAGTATTATTTTGACATAGTTTCGCGACTTCGAAAAGTGTGCCCAGATTTACATGCAAAGACAGATTTACCCTATTGGGCCAAAACTTGGGCTTCTGGGCCTCAAATGCAAGCAGCTTAAAAACAAAAGTTGTCACAATAATAAAACCATTCAAGAGAATTAAAAATCACATCCACAACAAAGATCTAGCACAAAAACCCATTCTTACACGTGCACTCAGGGCGTCCCTGAGCGTGTCTGACTCATACTAAACGTCCTCAAAATCCCCAAAGCTATAATCCAGACTAAGTCTAATCACATTCTAACCCAACTAGTACTAAGACTCACTTAAGACTAAACGTTTACTTAATTAGTACTAATCGAGTTGGTCTGGGTCGGGGTCTAACAGCACCTTCTTTTTCTTTGCTCTTTCTCCTCTGCAATTTGGAACTGGATCCTCTCTGCGACTGGCTTGGTTGTTACTGGTCCCCTCTTTCCTTCAAAAATTGGCATGCTCTATCCATCCACAGTGATCAATTGGCCTGCAAAGTAACTGCTACAATTGTCTTTACAACTGCTTATGCAATCTGGATCTGCAGGAACGATGCATTTTTTTCTAACTCAAGAGCCTCCCAGCTGAAGGTTATTTCTTATTTGACTGAGCTCCTTTCTGCCTCTCTCAAGTGCATTACCAAGCCTTTCACTGGTAGACCTCTTCAGTCATTTTGTAATTTTTTGTTTCTTAATTCTTAAGCCTGGCTTTTGTTTCTTGGCCTCTGTTTTTCTTGTCTCTTTTCTCTTCTTCTACTGTAGCTCCTTGAGCTTCTTCTTTCCTGGGCTTTTTGCCTTTGTTCTTTTTTTTCTCTATTAATTCAATTGCCATTTAGCAAAAAATAAAAAATAAAAAAACGAAAACTCCTATTTTTACTTAAATTAATTTATACTCGCTAAAATATGACGATCGTAAGATTATGTCTTTATTTGACATTTTTTTTTGACTTTTTAGATTTTTATGGATTTCTTAATATATTCTTAAAGACTGTTTGGCTCTAGGGTGTGACCTGTTTGGACTAGACTGGTCAACTCAAACGATGAGTAGGGATGCAAATGAGCCAATTCTGAGTCGGATCCATGTTGGACCCAGAACCATAACCGTTTTGTAAAGGTGAAGGTGGTTTTGATTCTGGATTTAGTTTCGACTCGAAATTTGTTTACATGGTTCCAAACCTAGTCTCGATGAAAGGACCGGGTTCGGGTCTGGAACTGATTACAACTTACCCTTTTATTCTTTTTATTTACTTAATGTAGGAATATCATTCTACCCAAAAATGAAAAGGACTCAATAACAATGCATCAAATCTTCCTTCTACAACTGATAAATCCAAACATCTTTAGAATCAAAATATAGGTTGTTACATTAAGTTTTTGGCATTACCCTATACATAGTCAAGAACTATATCCCGAAAGTGCACATCCACATGCTAAAGTCTAAGCCCATGGGTCCGAATTTATATGGATCCAGACATAGACCCATTCTGCAATCAGAACTTAAATTGAGTTTCGAACCCAAACTTGTTTTAGAATCACAACCTAAAATAGATTTCAAACCATCCTTTTCACGGGTAGCGTTTTAAAATATTACTGCAAACCGATTTTTACTCTATCAACACATTTTTTTTTGAAACGGTCTCTATCCACATTTCAAAGTTTCAACATCTAACTACCTCATAATTACTGACCAGTACATTTAACCTAAGGTGGAAAAGGATAAAGCTGAGTGTTAAAAACAAGATTAATGTGCCAGTTGCCACTCAATCATACAAGTAGTTGTATTTTGGTTATAATACTGTTTGCCTGAAACAGTTATAGTCCCATAAAGAATAGGACCATCCCAACAAATATACCTTCGAACTGTCACCATAAAGTGTAGGGCCATCCCAACAAATATGCCTTAAGCTGTCAAACTCTAATATATTTTAACTAATCCCTTATCCATTCATAATTTCATATGTCCCACCGTCGCATCTCCCCAACTCCCCGAGTCATGCGACTCACATGGACTACTATGATTTGTCACAAATTTCGGTGATATTTTGAAAATATCATTATATCACTACTATAATCTTGATCTTCTAAGATGTTGTTATAGTTGAGAATATTGTGGTATTTTCATTTTTAATAATACTTTATTGGTATTTAGTAGAATTAATCCTTGTTTATTAGTATTTTATTTGATTGTGTATTAACTCATCATCATCATAATCATCGACCTCTTGCCTCAACTAAGTTTTCGGCTGCATGAATCTTTTTTCACTATTCTAATCTCTCTCTGAGTCAAATTTGTATATATGAGAAGCATTATATATTTTACTTTTTTTTTCCTATGTTAAGAACTATATATTTTACTTTATTTTCCTATGTTCTAGCTTTAATTAATTTACTTTTAATAAAAATTATGATAATATTTTAAGAAAAATTAAGAGGAAATATGAGTCTCATAGTAAAATCAGAGATGGTAATATCCAATGAATGAGACCTCAAAGAATATGCGAAATCTATGAAGAAAGAATGCCTATCACTGATATAATTAAAAAAATTACTTCAAAATACCCTGCTATTTTTGGTGAAAAATGGTGAACACATTCCAAATATTATTGCAAAACATCAAAGTATATTTCACAAACACAATGTGATGACATTTAATGATATTTACATTCTGGACGAACCCACGTAAGGAATGATTTTGCGCAAGAAGGTAGTCCACACTTAGAAAGGTGGGAACCTTTTAATTTCGGGCCAGTACCATATCCCCCAGGTACAGCTTATAGTACTCGCTGACGGTTCAATAATGGCCACTCGACCCTTGACCCATTTTTATTCTCATTCGGCATTTACTTGCCACTTCATTGAAAAGTCCGCCGGGGGGGGGGGGGGGGGGGGTGGACACAATTTTTATGGGAGTCCATCCTATTTCTTAGGTCACTTGACCCATTTATGATCAAGTTATACCTCTCACCAACTATGCCCTAAAATGCCACAAATCAAAATCAGACACAAACCCATCCATTACTAACCATTTTGGTTTGAGATCCTATAAAATAATGCCTTTAAAATTATTAGATTTGAGTGCTAGAATAGATTATTACGCTTGGTATTTTGCATGCAATTAAATTTCACTGAGATCATTCCATCCTCCACATCCCATTATCAGCGTTTCCTAAAGTGGGCTCGCAGATGAAGTTTCCATGAAGATAAGAACTTATAATTATATTTTTCCAAAAATGAAACATTATCATGTGAAAAAAAAACCCCAAAAAATCGATTATATTTCAAAATTTATTCATATCTAGCATGGTAATACCGTCTGGGCCATCAATCAATTTGATGAGCGGTCCATATTGGATTGACCAGATGAAGTATTCCTTCTTGGTTCTCATGTACAAGAATTAAAGTTTAAAAATGTGAGACAGCAAAGGCTCGGTGGCATCATTGATAGAATACGACATCAAAATCATGAGCCGGCTTGTTTTTCTTTTTTTGTTCTTTTTAATAAATAACTCCACACCCACCAACCCGACAATTGGCAGTTGGCACTGGCAGTGTTTCTCCGCGAATCCAAGCTGGTCATCACATAAGCCCAACGTGGATGTGGCGCTAGACTAATCAGATCGCCCGTCCATTCATCAATTCAATATGTGAATGGCCATCAAATCGAAGGCTTATTTAAGAGCACTGGTCAAGGCCTCGGTCAGTCGATCAGCCAGAATTGGCACATTTATTCAATTTTTTCTTGTCTCAGTTTATCGCATTCCAAGCTCCTTCCCTGAGTGGTTAAGGGCTGACCGTTTTCACGTGACTTGACGAGGGTACACCACTTCTTTTCTGTGTGTAGATTTCCCTTCCCTTTATGTGGGATTTCGTCTACCCGTGCACGTAACAGTGCTTGCACATGCCCCAATAGAAAAATATATAAAGATAAATTTCAAGTGCAACTGTGTGACACCTTGAGTTAGTTAAGAAAATGAATGAAAATTGTTTAAATCCAATTGAAAACTTTCACTTTCAAACCTTTTTTTAAAAGTCTTGAGAATCATTTATTGGCGGGTCATATTTTCATAGATTTTCTTCCAGGATTTTTACCAAAAGCATCCTCAAATATTTCTATATCTCCAAAAGTATCATCAAATACACGTAATGCCGAAAAGCATCTTATACAACGGACTTCGTTTTTCTGTAAATCAAATTGGCGTTCATTTTATCTCTCGCGAGCTCGAGACCTAACACTTGTGAGTTCGAGACATAACACTCACAAGCTCAGGATTTTGTATCTATGTGTGTTCAACGTCAATCGCGATGTCGAGAAATATTAACATGATTAAGTCGCGATGTCGAAAAACAAGTTGCAATTATTAGGGATTTTGTGTATTGCAATTTGATGGATGCACTATTCATTTTATTCATCATTTGAATTTTCACATATGCATTGTTTTAGAAATCTTGAAATCCTAATTTACTCATGCATTGCTTTAAATCTTGTAAATTTTTTAGGTTCATACATGTTTTGGTTTCAAACTTGGATGCATTTATATTTGGAAAAGATTTTATAAATCAAGCTAGCCATTTGTTTTAATCTTTCAAATCTATTTAGGCTTTTTTATGTTTCATGATTTTAAAGCACTTGGATTGGTTTAAATCATGTTTCCATGCTTGGTTTAATGGCCTAAAGATCCCACAAGAAATTTACTTTGAAATGCAAAAGTTGGGATTTTTGTCTTAAGCTGTCGGTCAACCGACAAGCTGAGTGTCGGCTAACCGACAAGTGAGCCGAGGTCAACCGATGGATCTGTCGGTCCGAATTCCAGAGAGCTACAAATTTCAGATCTTTTCTGTCGGTGCACTCGTCGGTTCATGTCGGTCAACCGACAGTACATAAAAACCTGACCGAAGCTCTCTCGGTTACAAAACCAGAGAGACGTTTTCTGACCAAGTTTACATTGTCGGTTAGGGTGTCGGTCAGGCCTCGGTTAACCGAACATGTCGGCTAACCGAACCATGCTTTATGGTCAGCAAATTTTCGAAAATATGACCGTTGGCCTGTGACCGTTGGGGGTGTCGGTTAACCGACCCCTGGATGTCGGCTAACCGACAGGTAGCCGTTGAGCGACTTTTTCTATAAAAAGAAGCTCATTCCTTAGCCCCAGGTGATGATCTTTGAAGTCCTTTTTGAGGTATTTTGAGGGAAAAGAAAGGGGATCAAGCTAAGGAAGGCTAATGGTCATTAAGGAAAGCTAAAGCTTGGATTAACGAAGTTAAACCACCAAGTAAGCTTTGCCTTTTTATAAACATATGTTTTATGCTTTGACTAAACTATTGGTAAATATTTTCTAGCATATAAACTATGTTGTGTTGAATTCTAAACCATTTAAACTTTGATTTAAAACTTTGAATTCTTCACCTTGATTTCTAAACAAGTTTGTTTTAATACTTTATAAAACATTTTTTGTCAAAACCCTTGATTTGTTTTATAAACATGTTTCATTAACTTGTTTGAATTATCTTTGTTGTTTTCATTCATTTGAACTTTAGTTAAATTAGTTTGTTTTTGAAAACAACATTGAATATGCATCACATGTTTAGACATAATTAATTTCATACAACTTGTGAGCTTTTGATTTTATATCTTCAACAAGTTTGTATTTGGTACATGTGATTTGCATATTGCTTCAATCAAATCTTTTTATGGGTATTAAACTTTTAATTGCTTCAAGCATACATTGATTGATCTTAAACTTTTAATATTGATTTAAGTTTCCACACACTCACTTCATAAGCATACATCTTTGCATTCATAGTGTTTGTGTGAGTTTGTTTTACACTTTCATATTCGCCTAATCTAGAGGCAATTAAATTGAGCTTTAATTGTAATTTCTTAGAGTGCTTTGTGAAAACACTTTCTTAAGAGAAATCATTAGATTGTAAAGGTTATTGCTTAGTCTAAGAAAAGCATTGTGTAAAGGTTATTGCTTAGCCTAGAAAAGCATCTTGTATAGGTTGTTGTTAAGCCTTGAAAAACAACATATTAAGGTTATTGCTTATCCTTGGAAAGCATATTGTAGTGGTTATTGCTTAGCCATTTGAAAAGCATAAATAGTAGAAATCCGGTGGGGTGTGAGATCACAAGCCGGTAGTGGACGTAGGCATTGAGGCCGAACCACTATAAATGATAGTGTTATGGTGAATGCTTTTGTGGTGATTGTTGTTGTTTAGCTTCCGCATTTTATTTGTTAATCATCACAAGTGGCTAATTGTTTTAAAGAAGTTTAAAATTGGCATAATTGGTCATTAAGTTGTAGCTCACCCTATTCACCCCCCCACCCCCCCCTCCCTCTAGGGTTAGGATCCCGGACTTTCAATTGGTATCAGGGCCTCGTGCTCTATATTTTAGGATCAAGTGTTTGGAACTCTTGATTAGGTGTAAAAACCTAGAGTTTAGACCCTAGTTGTACTAATCTTGAAAATCATTTCAATGGATTCCACTAAGATAGATTGTATAGATTCCCTTGTAGATTCTTCTAGACCATTCCTTCTTCCAACATTTAGAGATTCAAACCATTAATTTAATGAATCTAAATTTGAATCAAATGAAGAAGAAAATGATGAAAATCAAGATGACATTCAACAAGCCTATAATGATTTATGTACATTTTCCCTAGAGCTTGTTAAGAAGAATAAAAGATTAGAAGAAAAATCTTAAAGTCTAAACAAAGAATTAGTTTCTTCAAAAAATGAACTTAGAGAGAAAGAAGAATTAATAAATTGTGTAGACTCTAAGTTTTTGATCTCTTTACATAATTTATCTAATGCTCAAGATGAATTAAATGAAATTAAGATAAGTTATGATAATCTTAATAAGGAAAATTCTAAACTAAGAGATCAATTATAAAGGCAAGATAAAAACATTAACAATCTTGAATCTAAGTTAACTATCACTAAGGAGAATTTATCTAATAAGATAAAAACTCAAGAACTTGGATCCAATGTTATTAATGAACTTAAATTTGAATTAAAACTTGCCCATGAAGAACTAAACAACTTTAAGGAAATTGAAAATGAACAAATAAAAGTTAAAAATGAAAATTCAACCCTTAAAGAACAAGTCACTCAACTTGAAAGGTACGAACAAAAGTATGAGTGCAAATTTACCCATGGTGAAGAGAAATTCGAAAAATTATTTAAATTGGGTAAATCACATGGAGATAGGACGGGTCTTGGATTTAATAAACATACTTATCATGACCCTAAATTCACCAACACCTTTGTGAAAGGTGAGTCCTCTCTCTCTAGCACTCACACTAAGATGCCCACACAAAAATGTCATTATTGTGGTAATGAAGGGCATTTCAAATTTGAGTGCAAACTAAGAAGAAGTCATGTGTCTAAACCCATCTATGAACCTAAGAAAGTAAAATCTAACTCTATGATGGATAAGACACTAAAAATCAAGGAAGACTCCAAGAAGATTAAATAAGTTAAACCTATTAAAAAGGAGTCTCCTAAGATAGATTCTAAAAAGCTTAAACAAGTTAAAACTAATATAAAAGAACCTATCAAGAAAAAGCTTATCAACCTACCTCCTTTAAGTCAAAACATGAAAAAACTTTTGAAGAAAGTTGCAAAGTTAAATCTAAAATTCAAAAGTCAAATAAAGGGAGAAAATAAGAAGAAAAGAAAAGAGAATAAATCCCCTAATAAGAAAAGTCACCAACCTCAAAAGACTAATCACCAACCTAAGATTATATTAGTAAAATCTAAATATAATGGTGATAAGTCCAAATTAAAAGTTTATAAAGTCAAATCTCCTAGAGTTGGTGAGACTTTTCAGATAGACCTCAAGGACCAACCCTTTCAAGACCTTAGGTGGATTCCCAAAGTTATATACTTAGGCAGACCTTAAGGCCTTGGACCTCATTGACCAACCTATCCTTTTTAGTTAAATCTTTTTGTTGGTCATGATGTTGCTTTTGCATTTTATACTTATTTAGTTACATTTATTAAAATGCAATGTTTATTTGTAATCAATTGTTTTTGTCATCATGCACCATTCTAGTTAAATTTCATGGTTTTCAAAATCATTTTGATTTTTATTCTCTCATGATAGATTTGCTTTTTGCTCACATATAGTTATATATCTTGCAATGCATTTCTATACATGCTCAATTGATTGTGTTTTTCAAAAGCTTTCATAACTAGATCTTTCATAATCGATTGATGTTGTAAAATCATTTGTATGGATGTCATAGTTAGATTTATTTTATAAACAAATGATTTGAATCAAATTGGATTTTCCATGGTTTTATAAGTTATAGTTTCATATGGAAAATTTATTGTTTTGAAAAATCAACTTGTATGTTTTCCAAATAAGTTTTAAAATGCAAGTTGAAAATTGATTATCTTCAAATTCATTCTCTTTATGCTCATGGTTGGTTTTTGTTTATTAAAATGTTTTGAAGATTGTATAAATGGAAATGCTTTAAAACATCATTAGTTATATTCATCAAAGCATGTTCCATGTTGTCATTTCCTATTGTACTTGATTATGTCATTTCAAAAATGGAAATGTATGTGGTTATAAGCAATGTGCTTCTTTGCTCTTCTAGTTATATTCTTTTTATGAGCAAATTGATTTGTATGGTGTGTGGATCATGTAATCGATTTGCATTTTACCATTAACCTTGTGCACTTCCTTAAATGCAAATTGATAATGTTCATTGTATGAAAATCCTTGCTTCATGATCCTCTAAGTACATTTGCTAAGAGTGGAGACTTTACATGAGAGATTGATGGATCTTTTTAGATGAATTGGAATTAAACCATTCTTCTTCATAGGTATACCCATAATTGAGATCCATTTTCAACTATATGAGATCCATGGCACTCCTTTCTAACTTTGTATCTACATATGCTCACATGGTTGTATTCTTTATTGATGATATGGTATGAGTTAGATCTTGATCTTGAGTGATCCTCTCTATGCAAATGTCAAATAATTCCATGTATGGTTGTGCTTTTAAGTTATATTTGTAGATACCATATTAGAACTCTCAAATCCATTTTTATGCCTTCTAGTCATTGTTTTTTTATTGGATGGTTATGATGTTGATTCATGTATATTCACTTAGAGATATCATCTTTATACTTGTTTCAACTTCATAGTAGTGTTTAATCATATGAACCTCTTTGAAATCCATTCCTTGTATTTCATAGTTATATCTTTTTTTGATGAATTTCTTAGTTGTTGAATTCATATGATTTGACACTTTTGTAAATTGCATCATCTACCAAATTATATATATTTCTAAATACAATTTCTCATGTTCATCACTATGCTCATTAGTCATATTATTCTAAGTGATGAATATCATTGTATGTTGCTTGATGGATCTTGTGTTTGTCACATCTATGCTCTTAATCATATGTTTTCATGTTCAATTGGTAATCAATTGGTATCTTTTTCAATTGGTTTCAATTAGTATAATTTCCAATTGATGTCATTTCTTGAGATTGATAGACCTTGTGTACATTGGATTGAACTTGATAGTTATATGTTTTTATTCCATGTCACATTCCATTAGCATCATAAACTTTCATGATTGCCACCTCTCATGCACTTATAGGTAAATCACATGACCACCATGTTTATGTTTTCATAATTTTGGTTGGTTAATGGTGGGGTTGGTTTCATGATTGAACTTCATTTCATTCATCTTGTGCATGACAGTTATATTTAATGAATGTATCAAAAAATTTCATAACCTTTATAGCATATGATTTTCATAGTTATATTGATTAATGCTATGTTTAGTATACCCCATTACATCATGGATAGCTCTAATTTGGATTAATCCTAGTAGTTATATTCCTTTTAGCTCCATTTTAGAGTGATTGAGAAAATAGTCATATCCTTGAATCTCAATTGATATATATATATATATATATATTTTCAATTGGTATCCATGATTGGTTATCCTCTTGACCTTGCTCTTTATATTGATAATTTGACCATATTGAGCTTTATAGTCAATTATTATAGTCAATTGGAATCTAATCATTTTCTTCAAGTTTACCCTCAATTGGTAAAACCATCTTCTTCTTGCACCTAATAGTTAAATCTTTGTCAAAAGTTTGACAAAAGAAGAGTATGGATTGAGGGGGACTGTAAATCTTCATAGGAAGTATTAGTTTTGATCAAATTCACCCATGTATTGGCTCTGATACCCTTATATCTTGCCATCCATACATGATTCCTGTTATGACTTTCATTTTCGATTTCTTTTGTTAACAAGTGCTACTAAAAGGTATTTTCCTTGTTTCATGTGTGTAGGTACCATTTGGATCCTCAAGGGTCTTGAAAATATTCCAATCCCTCTTCAATTGGTATTTTGCAATTTAATGGCAAAGGGGGAGAAAATACTCAAGCTCCAAAGGGGGAGAAAATATTCAAGCTCCAAGGGGGAGAGAGTATATAAGGGAAGAAAGAATGCATATCTTGCCAAATGAAGGGAATGCATGGTCAAAGGGGGAGAGATGAAAGAAGAAAGCTTGGGAGCTAAAGAAGAGATGCTTGGCCAAAGAAAGATAGATGAAAGCTTGAAGAATGATCAAGTTCCAAGCATCAAGAAGATTGAAGCCCAAGCTAAGTGAAGAAGCATTCAAAGAAGATTTCAAGCCATGCCCAGCTAAGGAGGAGCTGAAGACTATGTGTGAGTAATTAGTGTTGAGTAAGGTTTGCCATCAAATTGCAAAGGGGGAGATTGTTAGGGATTTTGTGTATTGCAATTTGATGGATGCACTATTCATTTTATTCATCATTTGAATTTTCACACATGCATTGTTTTAGAAATCTTGAAATCCTAATTTACTCATGCATTGTTTTAAATCTTGTAAACCTTTTAGGTTCATGCATGTTTTGGTTTCAAACTTGGATGCATTTATATTTGGAAAAGATTTTATAAATCAAGCTAGCCATTTGTTTTAATCTTTCAAATCTATTTAGGCTTTTTTATGTTTCATGATTTTAAAGCACTTGGATTGGTTTAAATCATGTTTCCATGCTTGGTTTAATGGCCCAAAGATCCCACAAGAAATTTACTTTGAAATGCAAAAGTTGGGATTTTTGTCTGAGGCTATCGGTCAACCGACAAGCTGAGTGTCGGCTAACCGACAAGTGAGCCGAGGTCAACCGATGGATCTGTCGGTCCGAATTCCAGAGAGCTACAAATTTCAGATCTTTTCTATCGGTGCACTCGTCGGTTCATGTCGGTCAACCGACAGTACATAAAAACCTGACTGAAGCTCTCTCGGTTACAAAACCAGAGAGACGTTTTCTGACCAAGTTTACATTGTCGGTTAGGGTGTCGGTCAAGCCTCGGTTAACCGAACATGTCGGCTAACCGTACCATGCTTTATGGTCAGCAAATTTTCGAAAATATGACCGTTGGCCTGTGACCGTTGGGGGTGTCGGTTAACCAACCCCTGGATGTCGGCTAACCGACAGGTAGCCGTTGAGCGACTTTTTCTATAAAAAAAAGCTCATTCCTTAGCCCCAGGTGATGATCTTTGAAGCCCTTCTTGAGGTATTTTGAGGGAAAAGAAAGGGGATTAAGCTAAGGAAGGCTAAGGGTCATTAAGGAAAGCTAAAGCTTGGATTAACGAAGTTAAACCACCAAGTAAGCTTTGCCTTTTTATAAACATATGTTTTATGCTTTGACTAAACTATTGGTAAATATTTTCTAGCATATAAATTATGTTGTGTTGAATTCTAAACTATTTAAACTTTGATTTAAAACTTTGAATTCTTCACCTTGATTTCTAAACAAGTTTGTTTTAATACTTTATAAAACATGTTTTGTCAAAACCCTTGATTTGTTTTATAAACATGTTTCATTAACTTGTTTGAATTATCTTTGTTGTTTTCATTCATTTGAACTTTAGTTAAATTAGTTTGTTTTTGAAAACAACATTGAATATGCATCACATGTTTAGACATAATTAATTTCATACAACTTGTGAGCTTTTGATTTTATATCTTCAACAAGTTTGTATTTGGTACATGTGATTTGCATATTACTTCAATCAAATCTTTTTATGGGTATTAAACTTTTAATTGCTTCAAGCATACATTGATTGATCTTAAACTTTTAATATTGATTTAAGTTTCCACACACTCACTTCATAAGCATACATCTTTGCATTCATAGTGTTTGTGTGAGTTTGTTTTACACTTTCATATTCGCCTAATCTAGAGGCAATTAAATTGAGCTTTAATTGTAATTTCTTAGAGTGCTTTGTGAAAACACTTTCTTAAGAGAAATCATTAGATTGTAAAGGTTATTGCTTAGCCTAAGAAAAGCATTGTGTAAAGGTTATTGCTTAGCCTAGAAAAGCATCTTGTATAGGTTGTTGTTAAGCCTTGAAAAACAACATATTAAGGTTATTGCTTATCCTTGGAAAGCATATTGTAGTGGTTATTGCTTAGCCATTTGAAAAGCATAAATAGTAGAAATCCGGTGGGGTGTGAGATCACAAGCCGGTAGTGGATGTAGGCATTGAGGCCGAACCACTATAAATGATAGTGTTATGGTGAATGCTTTTGTGGTGATTGTTGTTGTTTAGCTTCCGCATTTTATTTGTTAATCATCACAAGTGGCTAATTGTTTTAAAGAAGTTTAAAATTGGCATAATTGGTCATTAAGTTGTAGCTCACCCTATTCACCCCCCCCCCCCCCCCCCCCCCCCCCCCGCCTCTAGGGTTAGGATCCCGGACTTTCAGCAATGTCGAGAAAACACTTAATAAATCAATAGTTAAAGTTAACAGAAATATGATACATGGATGTGCATTTAGATAGACTAAATCTGAAGGAATGATTTATGTAGATGTATGAGTTCATCCATTCTATTATAAGTTTCTTCAATAATTAATGTAGTCATCACAAGCATTCTCTTACTATAATTTGTGGAGATTTTGCTAAAAAAACCAAAATATTTAATTTTTAGAAAAAAATATAAAAATTTGTGCTCTGCTCCATTCCCTATTCATAACCCTACTTTTATTACATCATGGAAATGATTTCCTTCAAAGTTGAGGATGTTTTTCCTTGACATTTATTGCTTTAGAATGTGGGTTTAAAATAAATGTTAACTACAATTATGTTGTCTTGAATAAACTAGTGAGTTTGGGAATTGAAACAAAAGCAACAATCCTTGAGATATTTCAATGCGCGAATGCGGTCAAGTCTCTATATCGCGAGAAAGGGGTTGAAGGGCAATTTGGTTCGGGAAAAAATAAAGTATATGGTATAAGTTGCTTTTGGGCATTACATGTATTTGAGGATGCTTTTGGAGGTATATGAATATTTCAAGATGCTTTTTGTAAAAGCCCTTATAAATATCTCAATAATTGGCTCTACAATGTACACATGACCCGAATCCTTTTTGGCTTTTTTCAAGGGTTTTAGAAAATTAAATATGTAGCAAATTGACATATCTATCTTTTTTCTAAAAACAATGAAAGTCATCTAAAAATTTTTATATATATTTTTTTAATGTAATGATTTATATTTTTGAAAATAAAACCTAATTAAATTCATTTCATAGCAATTTCTTAATTAGAAGATAAGATATCAATTAAATTGAGATAAAATATATGGAAGTTTATAACTTTACTTTCTAATTGTAGTTGTATGTATAAGTTTACCATACTTCATTTTCCCTTTTGAATTTACTTTATTTTGGATTTGTTTTCTTTGCAACAATATCTCAAGAAAAGGACAAATTTGATCTTACAACTACTTTAGCCATCTTAAAAAGTTTATAAAATTAAAAATATATTAGTTTAGTTTTGGGCCTAAGCTCAATGCAGGCCCTTTTGCTAATACTATTTTTGCAATGTTAGGTTAGAAAGATAAACGGATGGTTTAAACTCTTCTAATACTGTGTTCTTCACCATCACTTGATATATAGGGTGTTGGGAATTTATACTAAAAACATACTTTTATGTATTAGTCTTTGACTGGTTCATTTTTAGTATATTTTGTCTTCTCATCTAACTGAGATTTTGTATGGGCAAATGGTTGCATTGTTAATTATTATGCATTTGAGTGTCTTTTATTCTATAAAGTAGACAAGTTGGTGTGTAGAGTTCTACTTGCATGAGGAAGACCTATTTGTTGGTTCTTATAGAATATAAGTTGTTGTTCACAATCTAGATGAATTTGGACACACCATCGGTACGATTGTAGCATAATGTTTCAGCAGGCTTGTTTTGGCTGCGGGAAACGATATAGTTTCGACTCATTATGTTAGTACACTTTCTGTGTATTAAACATGACCGGTTTTTGAGTTTATTGTTTTTATACTGACTATATAAGATGATGAACATCCAAATGATTATTATGAGTGCTTGTACTCTTAATTCTGACATAAATAATAGACACATACATTTAGTGTTTGGCATTTTGATTTACGAAGGAGTGAGATCTTTTATAGGTCAACAATCTCAGTAAATTGGATGACTATACTGCATATATGGTGGATATTAGTTCATTGACAAAATCCACGTCCTGTGATAGGGATTGATGATATCTCCTTGATGAAGCTTTTAAGATTTGATTATGGAAAACCCTATAGGTGGACTTTGTGTCCGGCATATCAAATAAGTTAAGTGTAAGGTCTTAAAGAATTATAAAGATATCGATTAAATATAGATGTCAATAATTATTTAATCGATGGATATCTGAAATCTTAACGTGGGGAGATTAATAAGCATTTAATAACAAGAAGCTCGAAATATAATTTTAGGAATAAGGACTGGAGTGCAATTACAATTCTTTAGTGGACTGAATTGTAATTTATGGAACTAGATTCTAATTTGGGTCGAATTAGGGTTTTCTGTTTCCATAAGGAGCCTATCCTTATTTCTTTCTTAAGGTTCATATTGTAGCCTATAAAAATGCTCTCTAGTTTAACATACAAGAATAAGAAGAGAGAAATCTCGGTTTTGGGAGAGCAAAGAGAATTCGCAGAAGAGGCCCACTCCCTGGTGCGACTTCGAGCATATAGGAATACAGTAGAAGATCTTGAGGTTTTCGAGTTACTGTGAAATCAAGATCAAATTAGAGAGATCTCGCATGCATAATTTTAATCATATTCTTCATAGTTATTTCCACAGTGTTTATTACACAATATCTAGAGATCCTGGTTTCTAGTCATTTCCAACAATTGGTATCAGAGTCGATCTTGATACTGCGTATGGATTGAAGAAAATATAATAAAGATTATAGGTTGCTGTAAGAAAACATGGTCTGCGTTTGCTGTGAATAACCCTTGTTTTGCAGCAGAATATCTAACCTTTGTTGTGTAGCAACTCAGTAATTGATCTGGCTATCATGGTTACCATGTGTGTATGTTATGTAAATGGATCCCATGATTCTATTCATGGTTACTGTTTTACGTATTCTATAATCTTTATGGTGATGTAATTATATTGATATAGCATGTGAACTCCGTTCATCAGGAGGCTTAGGATTCAATGTAATTTTTTTGGTGATGTAATTATATTAAGATAGCATGTGAACTCCGTTCGTCAGGAAGCTTAGGGCTCAATATAATTTTTTTTTCTTCTTGGAGATGTAATTATATTGAGAAAGCATGTGAACTCCGTTCGCAAGAAGGCTTAGGATTCAATGTAATTTTTATGGTGATGTAATTATATTAAGATAGCATGTGAACTCCGTTCGTCAGGAGGCTTAGGACTCAATATAATTTTTTTTCTTCTTGGAGATGTAATTATATTGAGATAGCATGTGAACTCCGTTCGCAAGAAGGCTTAGGAATCAATGTAATTTCTTAAGAAGGGGCACAGGTTCTGAAGGGAGAAATTCGATTTCGAAGGAAGGACTTTATAAAAAAATTTTGTTTCCGGGGTGCTGCCCCCTGGACCCCCACGAGCTGACCGGGCAGCTTGACCCCAACCGGTGGACACCCCCGAACCCCCTATGCGAAGCCCATGTTTAAAGAAGTGGCAATTATGAAGACAAAAAGATCCTACTTGACCATGATAGCTAGGCATCTTGTGCTGGTTGTCATTCCTTTTTGTGCTTGGATGTCTATTATTATCATGGCTTGCTAAATTTGATATTAATCCTGTTTAATTATGTTTAGAATGGTATAGTAGTAAAGACCTGGTTGCCTGTTACTACTAGATTTTCAACTGGTCTTAATTAAACTGTTTTATAAGAACCCTCATTGTTAAATAACTAAGTGGGAGAGGGAACTCTTTAAGTTCCCACGGTCTCCATCATTGGTTTGTAGGAGATGTAATTGATTTATTTGTTGACCTTGGAGTCTTCCTATTAATCGGATGAGTTAATTATGGAATCTCCAATCTAAATTTCCATATGAATGATTTAGGGTAATTATTGTCGCGACCCCGGACCGGGTTTACGGCCTAATCCGGGATCGGGACATATAAGTGATGAAAAGATAAGGATAATGATATGTTTAGTGCCAATGCATACACGGATTAATAAAGAACGTATATTACCCGTGCACGTGATTTCCCACAGGTGTCCGCGGTGAGGATATCTCAACAATCGTGAATGTTTTTATATAATTGCGGAAGCGTGTAGCAAATCACATCCATAAATTCATTTCCATCAAGAAGACTAATAACAAATTTAAATACATAAGGAATCAGAATGAGCAATGATTATTAGTGTTTCCCAAAAGTATTGTTATAGTTTAAACAAAAGATCATTTAATTACATTCCCCAAAAATAGTGGCCAACAACGGCCAATATAAACAAACAATAACTCCCAGAAGAATGGTTAGCCACAACCCAAAATGTAACGTATCTCGAGGCAACCGGATGTCTAAACAACATCATCGGCGTGCCACTCAAATAACTGTTGCGGTTCTCTGACCGCCTTCTCGTGCTCCTCCTCGGGGTAACCAACGACTGGACCTGAGTACCAAAAGTGGGTCAAACACGACAGTTTGGCAGGTGGGTGAAAAGATATGACAATATAATAACAAACGAATTTACCTTCAAAAGTATTTAGATCTATTTAAATAATAATCTTCATGAAAGGATAAATCATTTATTCAAAACATGTATGCAATGTAAAACGAGTAAAGGTACCAAGGGAACGTGAACAAGCAAGATGGCATCCACATGAAGCTAAATCCTCTATCACCGAAGTGACAAGAGTATATCGGGGCGTTGACCTCAGTCATCGAAGTGAGGAAGTGCAACAAAATTTACATATACATATATAATAATACGGGACGGGACCATGGTAGCAAACTG
This sequence comes from Umbellularia californica, assembly GCA_028538565.1. Taxonomy (NCBI): domain Eukaryota; kingdom Viridiplantae; phylum Streptophyta; class Magnoliopsida; order Laurales; family Lauraceae; genus Umbellularia; species Umbellularia californica. Next base: position 57,949,961 of record JAPQWN010000002.1, on the reverse strand, counting down.
GGCATCGGAAATCACGGTAGCGAACCGGATATCGGGCACCACGGGAGCAAGCTGGGTATCGGGACAGGGCCATGGTTAATAAACCGGGTATCGGGATCCAAACTGCAGCTGGCAGGACGGGAGGGGGGACTTCCAAGTCCGTTGATCAAACCAACAAGGTCATCTAAGCTTAGTGGTGCCGACTCATAGATCATATGCAAGCAATCGGGACATGTATAAAACGCATATGATGTAATTGTATAAACGGGCGAAACGGGGGTGCTCAAGGCACAATATCATTTCAATATCGGGTCGTGCACATCGGGTTAGCAAAATGCTACAAGTACAGTTTTAGTGCTTTCGGGATTGATAAATCATAAATCATAAATTTTGGGACTGCATGTTGAAATTGGGGTATAATAGGGTGCAATAGACTTTCGAAATATTGGGACACGTGTCGGGGTTCAAGACTAATTCAAGGTTAATAAGGATCCCGTATGTCAAATTTAATAAAAACTTGGTACTCTTTGAGTTTGGAGACATTCCGGGTTCCTTATACACTTTGGAATTTCAAAATTTTTGATGAATCTTTGTGACATGGTTTCCTTCTCAAACAGGCTTCGAACAGTGCCTCATAGGTCTCCCCGATGCTAAGGGGTTCCTTTAAAAACCTTTTCCGAGCTCCAAAAGTGGTCCAGGCCCAAGAGGGGGTGCGCTCGAGCGGACTTGGGTTGTGCAGGAAAATGGGCAAACAACAAGTCTGCCCGCTCGAGCAGCCAAACATCCGTTCGAGCGGACAGCCTGTGCTCTCGAGCTGGAAGTCATACTGCCAACCGAAATGCAGTCAGATTGACTGCGCGCTCGAGTAGTCTGGTACGCGCTCGAGCGGGTAGTCAATCTTGCTGCCCAGGAATGGCCTTCATGGCCTTCCTTCCCCTTTTCTCCTGCACATTTCACCTGCAATAAAAAGGCCTCCTTGCCTCCCAAAATCACCCTTCAAACCTCTTCAAACACTACTTCAATTCTCATCAAAACTCCCATGAGCATTCAACCCAAATCTCCTTTTTCCCACATTCAATCACCTAAAGAGAAAGAGGATAACCACAACCACAAGGGTTCATTTAAGTCATGAACAAGAGATAAAACAAAGAGATATAAACTACATTTCCAAGACAATAAATAAGCTAACAAAACCCCTTTTTATGAGCATGTATTTCACAATGAATGCAAGATTGATAAACATTAATGGAGATGACAAGATCAAACATATTTGCCATAAAAACTATTTAATGCTCAGTACCCATTCATCCACTTGCCTTAGGTCCAAGCTAAACCAAAACAAGCTCTAAACACTTCTCTAAGCCAAGATCACAAACTACACAAAAACCCCCAAATAAAACCCTAAAATGGTCACAACAAGGTACAAGAAGAAGGAACTCAAAAAAATGAAAATGAAGGCTCCTCATAGGCTAGGAAAACACAATATCAAAAGACTAGAAGGATTACTCACTTGGAAATTCTTCAAATGGGTAAGACTAGCTCAAGGAAGGTCTTGTAATGGGTGTCTTCTTCTACAAATGGCATCAAAGGAGAGTTCTCAAAGAAATGAAGAAGATGATGGTTTCCATTTGGCTTTTGATGCAAGGTGGGTGATGATTTGGTGGTGGAGAAGCAAGAAGAAAAGAGAGGAGAAAGGAAAACCCTAGCTTAGATGGGCTCTTTGTGCTAGAAAAAGGATAATGGAGGAGAAGGGTTGCCTATTTAAAACAATTGGAAGTGGGCTCCACTACTAGAAAACTTGGGAGGCTGAAATCACGACTTTCGGGACCTCGAACGAATTCGACGAAGAAGGGAAAAATGATCACCGAAATATCTAGTTTCCAAAAAGTATATTTTTTTACGGGTTTTGGGGATATCGAATTTTGGGTACAGATTAAGTGTAAAATGATTGTTTTGCCCTCCATGCTAGGAAAGTCAGGTTTCGGGGTTCCGGATGGTTACGAGATCAACATGAAAGTTGTTGGGATTAACGAGGGAAGTAAAACGGGATCGAAATACAATTCACCGGAATCTCGGATAATCCCCCACGTATGCGCAAAGCTATAAAAAGGGACCCCCAAAGGGTCCTACAAATCACAAAAGGCACTCAGAATTCCATTAAAGCTATGAAAGAACTATTCTTATCCGAACTTAACCAAAAATTCACTAATCGCGCTTAGAACTAACACGTGACTTAATTAGTACTAATCGAGGTCACTCGGGTCGGGGTCTTACAATTATTAGTATAGGTTTCTTCTCCATTGGTTGGGACCAAATACGGAATAATGGACCTTGAATTAAATGATGGTATACACTTAGCTACAAATAATAGTATGCTCTCCATCTGAGCCATTTCTATTATTTATAGGACCAAAGTTATGGAAGCTATTTGGTTTTACTTGGCATGGTTTGTTGCCTTGACAATAGAACTAAAAGGGTTACGTCCTATCTGAACAAAATAAGTATGGTACCCGTCCTCACATCGAGGCATACTATACATTGGTGTTTTAGATTGCTGTCAAATTCTTTTATTAATTAGCGGAGGGAGCCATTTTCTTTTATTTGAATACAAAGATTTATTTTTGCCCATCATAATTTGTCAATTATGTAAATCTCAGGTTTTAAGATGGGTGCCTTCAATCGACTTGCTGTAATTCTCAAAGAACACAAACTCATTGGACCTAATTACATTGACTGGAAAAGAAATCTGGATATTATGCTAAATGCTGAAGAGTACAAATATGTGCTCACTAAGGTTTGCCTAGAGAAACTTGAAGATGGATGTACCGATGAGGTCGCCATCGAGGCATACAAAAAATGGATCAAGGCTGATGAGATGGTGCAATGTTACATGTTGGCATCCATGTCAAATGTTTTGCAACATCAGCATCAATCTTTCCATACTGCCTATGACATCATGTTCAATCTCAAGGAGATGTTTGGTGATCAGGATCGAGCATCTAGACAGGTTGCTATGAAAGAACTGTTTAACACTAAGATGGCCGAAGGTACCTTTTTGTGAGGGACCATGTTCTGAAAATGATGGGATACCTCAATGAACTACAGGTCTTTGGAGCTGAAATTGATGGGGAGACCCAGATCGATATCATTCTCCAGTCCTTGACTGATTCCTTTGAGAATTTTCGCTTAAATTACGATATGAACAAGCTCAATTTTTCTCTGGCAAAATTACTCAAGGAACTTTAGGCTGCTGAGGGCCTTCTTAAAAAGCCACCTAGTGTTCACGTTGCTAAAAAAGGTTCTGTTTCTAAACCGAAAGGCAAGAAGAAATAGAAAAAGGGTTAGAATCGTAAGGAAGTTCCTCAAGGGGGCAACGAACCACTGGGTGGAGTGAAAAAGCCTAAGGGCAAGTATTTTCGGCAAGTATTTTCATTGCAAGCAAGCACGACACTGGAAAAAGCAATGTCCAACTTTTCTCAACAAAGTGAACAATAACGGTAAATTTCATTCACTAGTTGTTGAATCATGTTTGGCGGTTGTATATACCAGTACTTGGTGTGTAGATATGCTAGCCACTAATCATGTTTGCAATTCATTGCAGAGGTTCCAGGAAACCAGGCAGCTAAGTGATGGGGAGATTTATTTGCTAATGGGTGATGTTACGAGAGTGGCAGCTGTTGCAGTAGGAGACGTTTGTCTTAGTTTGGTAGAGATAGGACTTTAATTTTAAAAGATTATCTTTATGTTCCCTCCATACGGAGGAATTTAATTTCTATTTCCAAGTTGGTTAAAGACAGATATTCCATTTATTTTAATAAATTTGTGGTTATTAAGTATAATAAGTGTTTTATCTGTTCTGGTTCATTGGTGGATGATCTTTATATTATTAATCTTGTCTCTCCTACACTGCAACTGATAGGTGCAAATAACATAACTACACTACCATGTAAGAGAAAGGAACCTTCTAAATTGAACCAAACGTACCTTTGGCATTTACGCTTTGGACATATTAATCTGCACCGGTTTCAAGACTGGTTGCAAATGGACCATTACATTCATTGGAAGTGGAGGCCCTTCTAGTATGTGACTCTTGTTGAGAGGGGAAAATGACTAAGCGTCCCTTTTCTGGAAAAGGCTATAGGACCAAAGAACCGTTGGAATTGGTTCACTCTGACCTCTGTGGTCCTATGAATGTCCAGGTTAGAGGTAGTTTTGAGTATTTCATTACTTTCATTGATGACTACTCAAGGTATGGGTACATTTAGTTAATGCGCCGTAAGTCTGAATGCTTTGAAAAATTCAAGGAGTATAGGGCGGAAACGGAGAAGCGTTTAAGTAAAAGTATCATAACACTATGATCTGATCGTGGTGGCGAGTACCTATTTGGAGAATTTAGGGATTACTTGGCGCAAGAGGGGATTACATCCGAGCTATCTGTACCAAGTACACCTCAACAAAATAGTGTAGCAGAATGAAGAAATAGGACTTTTATGGATCTAGTAAGGTCAATGATGAGTTATTCTGATGTGCCTAGTTCGTTCTGGGGGCATGCTTTAGAAACGGCTGCATATATTCTAAACTTAGTTCCATCTAAGTCAGTACCTACCACACCCACAGAACTATGAACTAGGCGCAAACCCAGTTTAAAGCATGTTTGGATTTGGGGAAGTCTAGAACATGTGCTTAAAGGGAACGCAACTAAGTTGGAACCGAGAATGGAAGTTTGCATTTTCGTTCGATATCCTAGAGGAACAAAATGTGGTTTGTTCTATAATCCTAAAGATTGAAAGGTCATTGTTAGCACTAATGCTCGACTCTTAGAAGAGGACTATGTAATGAACCACAAACCCAAAAACAGAATTGTTCTAGAGGAATTGAGAAAAGAAAGGCCTACCCAGATTTTTCCATCACCAATAGCACAGGAGGAAACACCTCAAGCTGATGATACTCAAGGTGAAACCACAAACATGATGGGTGACTAGCCGGATCAGCATGTCGATGGTGGCACACTAGGATTAGTATCAGTACAGCGTGACACTACTCATACACAGACTCAAGGTGTGCCTCGTCATAGTGGGAGGGTTATTCGTAAATCCGAACGGTATATATTTTTGGGAGATTCATATGACAAAGTCCCTGATGAGCTAGATACCGAACCTTGTAACTATAATGAAGTACTCCAAGACAAAGATGTAGACCTATGGCAACAAGCTATGAAATTGGACATGGAGTCAATGTACCGTAATCAAGTCTGGGATCTTGTAGAACCACTAGAGGGGATAAAACCTATCGGTTGTATGTGGGTCTACAAGAAGAAAAGAGGGGTGGATAGAAAGGTTGAAACCTTCAAAGCTAGGCTGGTTGTGAAAGGGTTTACTCAGAAAGAAGGCATCGATTATGAGGAGACTTTCTTGCCAGTAGCCATGCTGAAATCCATCCGGGTTCTTTTATCTATTACGGCTTATTTCGATTACGAAATTTGGCAAATGGATGTCAAGACAGCTTTCCTTAATGGAAATCTTGATGAATGTATCTATATGGTACAACTAGAAGGATTCGTAGCTGAAGGCCGTAAGCATAAGTTATGCAAGCTTAAGAAGTCCATTTATGGACTTAAGGAAGCATCTAGATCTTAGAACATTTGTTTTGATTAAGCCGTTAAATCTTATGGTTTCGAGCATGTCGCGACCCCGGGCCGGGTCACCGACCTAATCCGGGATCGGGACTAAATTTAAAGGAAGATGATTGTGATTCCATTGTCATAAAACATATATATATTTATTTTGGCTAATACGTCCACGGGTCAATAAAGAATTATGACACTACCCGTGCACGTGATTTCCCACAAGTCTCCGCAGTGAGGATATCACATCAACATAATATTTTTGTTAAAGTGCGGAAGCGTGTAGCAAATCAAACATACAAATCATTTCTAGTTATAAGACTGATAACGCATGTGTAAACAGAATATCAGAGTGAGCAATGATCATTAGTACTTTCTCAAAAATAATGTTATAGTTTATACAGAAGATCATTTAATTAACGTTCCCAAAAATGAAGGCCAACAAAGGCCAGTACAACCAAAGCAATATCCCCCAAAAGAATGAGTTATCCACAACCCCCAAAATGTGTCGTAACTCGAGGTAACTAAATGTCTAAATGACATCGTCAGCATGCCACTCAACTAAACGTTGCGGTTCATCGACCGCCTCCTCAAGCTCCGCCTCGAGATAACTGCCGTCTGGACTTGAGTACCAAAGAGTGGGTTAAACACAACGGTCTGGCAGGTGGGTAAAATGATATAACATTACAATAATAAGTGAATTTACCTTGGAAAACATTTAAACCTGTTTAAACAATAATTTCCATAAAAGAAAAGAATCATTTATTAAAAAACATACATACAATGTAAAAGCATGTAAGTGTACCAAGGAATCGGGAAACAAGCAAGGTGGCAACCACACTGTAAGACCCCGACCCGAGTGTACACAATTAGTACTATTAAGTCATGTGTTAGTGCTAAGCTTGATTAGTAGATTTGACTAAGTCTGGATTAGAATAGCTTTGCTATGGTTTGGGGGATTTTGGGGAGTCCTTGTGATTTGTAGGACCCTTAGGAGGTCTCTTTTTATAGCTTTGCGTTGATTTGAGAATTATTTGAGATTTTCGGTGATTTGTAATTCTGCCCCGTTTCACTTGTCCCGTTAATCCCTACAACTTTCATGTTGACCCCGTAACCGTCCGGAACCCTGAAACCCGACTTTCCTGGCATTGAGGGCAAAACAGTCCTTCTACACCAAATCTGTACCCAAAACTTAATATCCCCGAAACCCGTGAAAAATATACTTTTTGGAAACTAGATATTTCGGTGATCGCTTTTCCCATCTTCGTCGATTTCATTTGAAGTCCCGATGGTAGTGTTTTCAGCCCAAAGAGTTTTCTAGTAGTGGAGCCTACTCCCATTGGCTTTATATAGAGAACCCATTTCTTCTTCCTCCTTTCTCCAGCACAACCTATGAGAAAGCTAGGGCTTCATCTTCTTCTTCTTCTCCTTGCTTCTCCACCACCAAAACACCACCAAGCTTGCACCAATAGCACAAATGGAGATCACCATTCTCTTCCCCTCCTTGCAAGCTTCTCCTTGATACCATTTGTGGAAGAATCCACTCATTTCAAGACCCTCTTTGAGCTCACATTGTCTATTTGGAGAACCTACAAGTAAGGTTCCTCCCTAATCTCTTAGATTTGTGTTCCTCTAGTCTTTGGAAAGCTCTATTTTCATTATTGAGAGTTCTATCTTCTTGATTCCTTGTTGACCCATTTTAGGGTTTTGTTTTGGGGGTTTTGCTTGTAGCTTGGACTTTTGGCTTGGCAAGCCTGTTTAGAGCTTGGATTACTTGTTAGAGAACCTAAGGCAAGTGGATGAATTGATTTTTTGTGAGCATTTTATAGTTTCATGGGAAATGTATTGATTTTTGTTATATCCATTCATACTATTCTTGATTTACATAGATTTGAAATAAATGCATATGGTTGAGTTGGTTGGTTGTTTAACTCCTAGAAATGTTAGCATTTATTGTCTCTCATCTGTTTCTAGATGATAACTTAAATGGGTTCTTGTGATTGGTGGATCTTTCTTGCTCTCTATGTTTGAATGTGAAAAGAAGGAGTTGTTGGATGGATCCTTGGTGGGAGTTTTGATGGAGATTATGAGGAGTTTAGTAGAGATTTAAACCTTTCATTTGTGTGAAGAAATGGGGCTCAAGAGAGTAGTAATAAGAGGAAAGAAGGAACGAGCAGAACTGTCCTCGAAACCAGTTCTGGACAGTTAGCTCGAGCGAGCCTGACACTTTGCTCGAATGAACTTCCCAGAAAGGGATTCGTTCCATTCCAGAGAACAGTTCGCTAGAGCGAACACTAGTCCACTCGAGCGAACGTTCCCAACATCCCATCCAGTGAATGGTTAGTTCGAGGGAGCTGATGTTTCGCTCGAGCCAGCTCGAACTGGGCAGGTCCGCTCGAGCGAACCCTCCCAGGAACCATTCCAGAGATCACTCCGCTCGAGCGATGGGTACTGTTAACCTAGGGACATGTTTTGAGCAAAAGTGAAATGCCTGTAGGATTGAGGGAGGTTGGTTGGGAGCCCTAATGTAATCTGAAATGTACAGATAACATAAGAAGTCCATTTGAGAAAGGAAACGCATACAAAGATCCATTGAAGTGTTGGAAAGTTGCCAAGGTGTATAAGGAGCCCGGAATGTCTCCAAACTTAAGGAGTATCAAGTGTTTACTGAAAAACGACATACGGGACCCCTATCCACCTCGAATTAGTTTTGAACCTCGATGTCTATCCTGGAATCTCGAAAAGCTAATTGCATTACTTTGTTCCCGAAGTTTTTATGTTCACTCCCGAAAACATTGAACTGTATTTAGCATTTTGCTGGCCCGGCCATGCCTTGCCTGATATAAAAAGGATATTTGTGCCTTCGAGCACCCCATCCCGCCCGTTCATACTATTGCATCAAGTGTGTTTTATACATGTCCCGATTTATGTGATTTAACCTATGAGTCGGCACCACTAAGCTTGGGTAACCTTGTCGGTTTGATCTACCGACTTGGAGATCCCCTCTAGTCCCGCCAGCTGCAGCTTGGATCCCGATACCCGGTTTATTAACTGTGGTTCCGTCCCGATACCCGGCTCGCTCCCGTGGCTCCCAATATCCGGTTAGCTACCATGATTCCAGATACTCGGTTTGCTACCGTGGTCCCATCCCGTATTAATATATGTATATGAAAATTTTGTTGCACTTCCTCACTTCGGTGACTGAGGTTAACGCCCGTTATACTCTTGTCACTTCGGTGATAAAGGATTTAGCTTCGTGTGGATGCCATCTTGTTTGTCCTTGTTTCCTTGGTACCTTTACTTGTTTTACATTGCATACATGTTTGAATAAATGATTTACCTTTTCATGAAAGTTATTGTTAAACATGTTTAAATGTTTTCCAAGGTAAATGCTTTTATTGTCGTATGTTTACATCTTCTCACCCACCTGCCAGACCGTCGTGTCTGATCCATTTTCTTTGGTACTCAGGTCCAGTTGTCGGTTATCCCGAGGAGGAGCTTGAGGAGGCGGTCGGAGAACTACAACAGTTAGTTGAGTCGCGTGCCGATGATGTTGTCTAAACATCCGGTTGCCAAGATGCGTAACATTTTGGGGGTGTTATTAACTATTCTTTTGGTGGCTATTGTTTTGTTTATATTGGCCTTTGTTGGCCTCTAATTTTGGGAAATGTAACTAAATGATCTTTTGTTAAAACTTTAACAGTACTTTTGGGTTACGCTATTGATCATTGCTCATTCTTATACTTGTTATTCAAATGTAATTAGTCTTATTATCATGGGAATGAATTACATGGTGATTTACTACACGCTTCCGCATTTAACAAAAATATTCACAGTTGTTGAGATATCCTCACCGCGGACACCTGTGGGAAATCACGTGCACGGGTAATGCATGTTCTTTATAAACCCATGTACGCTTGGGCATTAATCAAACATATATCATTATCTTCATTCATTATTTTACTTCTTATTGAGTCCCGATCCCGGATTGGGCCGTAAACTCGGTCTGGGGTCGCGACAGACTGGTATCAGAGTGAGACGTGTTTCAGGCATTTAAAAGAAACTAGAAATCCTAAGGACGTGGCGAAGATTCGTTAGATCTTTCGTTAGCTAGAATCGCGTGAGCAATGTGTGACCCTATTCTTGATTATTGTGTGCTAACAACTTGTTTTGCAGTATCATGCCACCTCGTAAGCAACCGGTAAATGGTAATTCCACCGCAAGTAACAGTGATTATACTGGGCTGGTTGAAGAAGATAGAGTTGACAATACAATGCCAAATCAGTTTCAGCAGATGATGCAGGCTATGCTTGATCAGCAGCGCCAAGCCAATGAGAACCAAACTAAATTGCAAGAACAGATGCATAAGAAGGATGAGGATCATGCCAGAGAGTTGGCAGAGATGCAGAGGCAGTTATTAGAAGTGTTACAGCGAAGGCCCGAACCGGTTCAACCTCAGCCTTCAATCGTCATCAATCAGAGGGAACATGACCCAAATGCCTTATTTTAACGATTTAGAAAGAGAGCTCCAAAGGATTTTGTGGGGACAGAAGATCCCTTGGCTGTAGATGATTGGCTAGAGCATACAGAGAATCTTTGAGGTCTTCAGATGTACCGGAGGTGAGAGAGTACAACTTGCAACATCACTCTTCACCAGCTTGCAGACATTTGGTGGAAGACTGTGAGGGAGGGGTACAGGGCTATGGCAGACGCAGTGGCTTGGGCAAACTTCAAGAGGCAATTTAGAGACAAATATGTACCCACCCATGTCAAGAGGCAGAAAGCAGTGGAGTTTCAGCAGCTTGTCCAAGGCAGTATGACAGTCTTAGAGTACCTCACCAAGTTCGAGAGGTTATCTAGATATGCACCAGAGTTGGTGGATACGGTGGAAAAGAAGATTGCTAAGTTCTTAGAAAGACTTCACCCCATCATTGAGAGAGATGCCACCGGAGTAGTACCACCCGTCACATTTGAGGAGGCTGTCAAGAGAGCCTATAAGTTTGAGAACTTCCACCACAAGATCCTCAAGGTTCAAGGCAAGGGATAGGGGTAACCTTAACAGCAAAACCATCAGCAAAGGAACCAACAGAACAAGAGGCAGAGAGAAGATCAGAATGTGCAGCTAATCTGTATCCACTGTGGGAAGAACCATGACAGCGCCCAGTGTCGTACCATCACAGGAGCGTGCTTCAGGTGTGGCTCCATGGACCATCAGATAAGGAATTGCCCGAGACCGAATAGGCAAAATCAACAGCCTCAAGGAGCACCACGTCCAGCACAACCACAGAATGCAATGGTTGTCCAAAACCAAGCAAGGCCACTTCAGCAGCAGGCACCACTGCAACAGTATAGACCTCCGCAGCAGCAGCAGGCCCATCAACAAGAACAGCATCAGAATCAGTGTCCACAGTAACAGAACAGAAATGCCCCTCAAGGTAGGCAACAACAGGCTCCAATCAGGCCACGGCAAGGGGGATAAGTATATGCGGTCAATAGGGCTGATGCAGAGGTAGCAGGCAATGTTGTGGAAGGTACACTTCTTGTTAGTGGGATAGAAGCTAAGATATTGTTTGACCCTGGCTCTACGCATTCATTTATATCCCATGCATTTTCTAGATTGATTGATGTGCATGGTAGAGAACTTGAGTATACTTTAACTGTGGCAACCCCAGTAGGAAAACAAGTTGTGTGTACTATCTATTACCCTAGTTGTACAGTTCAGATAGGAGAGGTCGTGTTACCCACATATCTTATTCTGTTGGAGATGAATGATTTTGATGTCGTCCTAAGGATGGATTGGCTGGCAGGGTACCATGCCACGATGGATTGTTTCCATAAGACCCTCACATTCAAATTGGATGAGACACCAGCAGGGGTGTTGTTTCAGGGAGAGAGGAGAAATCCTCATGCGGGGTTTGTCTCAGTGTTGAAAGCTGATAGATTATTGAGAAGTGGATGTGAAGCCTATTTGGTGTTTATCACGGAGGATAAATGGTCCCAAGGGGTGGAGGAGATCCCTATTGTTTGGGAGTTTCTAGATGTGTTTCCAGAGGAGATTCCAGGATTACCACCCATAAGAGAAATCGATTTCACTATCGAGTTGTTACCAGGGACCGCTCCGATTTCTATTGCACCATATAGAATAGCTTCGACGGAATTGGGAGAACTTAAGATACAATTACAAGAGTTGTTGTACAAAGGTTTTGTAAGACCTAGTATTTTGCCGTGGGGAGCCCCGATTTTGTTCGTCAAAAAGAAAGATGGTTCGATGAGAATGTGTACTGACTACTGAAGGCTGAATTAAGTGACCATCAAGAACAAATATCCACTGCCAAGGATAGATGAACTGTTTGACCAGTTACAAGGTGCTTCGTACTTTTCGAAGATTGATTTGAGATCCGGTTACCATCAGCTGAGAGTCAGAGAATCGGATGTGTTGAAAACATCTTTCCGGACAAGATATGGCCACTATGAGTTCCTAGTGATGCCATTTGGATTGACCAATGCACCGGCAATGGTCATGGCTTTGATGAACAAGATATTTGCACAATACCTAGACCAATTTGTAGTGGTGTTCATTGATGATATTTTGGTGTACTCCAAGACCAAAGAAGAGTATGAAGAGCATCTGAGGATAGCATTGCAGCTTTTGAGAGAGAACCAGCTGTATGCAAAGCTTAACAAGTGTGAATTTTGGCTAGAGCAAGTTGCATTTTTGGGGCACATTATCTCCAAGGAAGGATTGTCAGTAGACCCGTCCAAGATTGAGGCAGTAGTGAAGTGGGAAAGACCGAAGAATGTGTCAGAAATCAGGAGTTTTCTTCGATTGGCAAGGTATTACCGGAGATTTGTATAAGGATTTTTGTCGATTGCAGCACCATTGACGAAGTTGACAAGGAAGAATGTACCTTATGTGTGGACAGATCAATGTGAATTCAGTTTCCAAGAGCTGAAGAAGAGATTGACCACCGCACCAGTCCTTACTTTACCATCCGGAAGCGGCGGTTTTACCATTTTTACTGATGTTTCGAATGTCGGACTCGGTTGTGTGTTGTTGCAGGAATGAAGAGTTGTTGCATATGGGTCCCGGCAGTTGAAAGATCACGAGAAGAATTATTGAACTCATGATCTTGAGTTGGCAGCGGATGTCTTCGCGTTGAAAATGTGGAGACATTATCTCTATGGAGAGAAGTCCGGGGTCCATTCTGATCACCGCAGCCTACAATATCTGTTTTCTCAGAAGGAATTGAATATGAGGTAGAGAAGATGGATGGAATATATCAAAGATTATGATTTTCCAATCAAGTATCACCCGGGAAAGCGAATGTAGTTGCCGATGCTTTGAGCAGAAAATCAGTGGGCTTGGCGAATTTAAGTGGTACTTGTATTTTCGAGCAATTTGAGGAGTTAAGGATAGACCTACAGCCACTAAGGGAAGGTGTTATAATTGCCAATATGTCAGTGTCAGAGCCTTCGTTTATTAGGAAGATCAAGGAGAGTCAGTTGCAAGATCCAGAGTTGGCTAAGATTTCAGAGCATATAGCAGACCGTCCTGATTTTCGTATCGTTGACGGAGTTCTTTACTACCGTGACCATTTGTGTGTGCCTAACATCGAAGATTTGAGGAATGACATCATGGCAGAAGCTCATAGTACGAAGTATTCCATGCACCCAGGCAGCACGAAGATGTATTAGAACTTGAAAAGCAGATTTTGGTGGAACAACATGAAGAGGGAGATTGCAGCATTTGTCTCTCGTTGTATTACGTGTCAGCTGATAAAGGCAGAGCATCAGAAGCCTCCAGGGTTGCTACAGCCATTAGAGATCCCGAAATGGAAATGGGAGCACATTACGATGGATTTTATTTCGGGACTACCAAGAACTAGCAGATGCAATGACGCGGTATGGGTTATTGAGGACAGACTCACCAAGTCAGCTCATTTTATCCCTATGAAGACAGATAAGAAGATGCACATGTTACCCTTGGCAGAGTTGTTCGTTAGTGAGATCGTCAGTAGACATGGACATCCAGTTTCTATCACATCCGATAGAGACAGCAGATTCGTCTCGAGGTTTTGGAAGACCCTACATGAGTCTATGGGTACAAAGCAACAGTTTAGCACGGCTTATCAGCCTCATACAAATGGCCAGTTAGAGAGAACAATTCAGACGCTCGAGGATATGCTCCGTGCTTGTGTGTTAGATTTCAAGACTCAATGGGATGAAACTCTACCATTATGTGAGTTTTCTTATAACAACAGCTACCATTCAAGGATTGGAATGGCACCCTTTGAAGCTTTGTATGGCAGGAGGTGCAGGACACCGGTATGTTGGGAAGAAGTTGGCACCCACAGTTTCCATGGACCAACCATAGTGAGTGAGACTAGTGACAAAGTGAGACAGATTCAAGAATGTTTGAAGGTAGCCCGGAGTAGACAGAAAAGCTATGCAGACTCTCGCAGAAGGGACTTACAGTTTAAGGAAGGAGATAAGGTTTTCTTGAAGGTGTCACCTACTAGAAGAACATTGAGATTTGGGCAGAAGGGCAAGTTATCGTGGAGGTACATTGGACCGTACGATATCGTGAGTAAGATTGGTGTCGTGGCTTATAGATTAGCCTTACCACATGAACTATCCGGTGTACACAACGTCTTCCATGTGTCGATGCTGAAGAAATACGTCCTCGACCCTTCACATGTACTCCGGCATGAACCGTTGGAAATCCGAGAAGATGCTACCTATGTGGAAAAGCCCATTTAGATCATTGATACCAAGGAACAAGAGTTGTGGACACGTACTATTCAGTGGGTGAAGGTACTTTAGGAGAATCATGGGCCGGAAGAAGCAACGTGGGAATTACGAGATCAAGTGCAGAAGAAGTATCCACATCTCCTACTGTCACGACCCCAAACTCGGGGTCCGTGAAGTAATAATTATGTTTCTCCCAAGATCCGCGTGTGTGAGGATTACAAATTCCAACACCTCTGAATATTTAGCGGAAGCTTTTATGGTGTTGCGACTCGGAGTCCGTGGCCATTGGATTCTGCACCGCACTCAACCCAAGCATATAATCATCTTATCATTGATCCATCTCAGACTGGAAAAAAAAACCATCATAATAAAAGTACAGAGCTGACAGTAACAGGGTATTACCTTCCCATATATGTTCAAGTTACAATTAACGATGTATATTAATTACAATCCCAAGCAAAAAGGCTAATAGAAGCCATACAAAAACAAGCTAATGATCACTACCCCATATGTGACGTAATTCCGATGTCAAGCTCAATGTCGACATGACATAGCCAACAAACACCTGTAAGCTCATGGCTCCACAGCCAATACGTGCACTCATCTCGGGTGAAGAAATTTGAACCTGAGTACCAAAGTAGTGGGTCAGACACGACGGTCTGGCAGGTGGGTGAAAAGATATAACAATATACTGAATGGTAAAACATGAAATAAATCATACTGTCTGATCAAAATTGTACATAATAAAAATATATCGGAAATCATGAATATCTGACAAAATCGTGTATTCATATAAAACGGGTATGAACACGGATATTTGGCAAAGCATGTATTCCTTTAAAGCATGTATAAAACGTGAACATTTCACAAATCGGGAACTCATTTAAAACGTGTATAAACAATAAACATTTTTCAAATCGGGTACTCATTTAAAGCGTGCATAAACAATAAACATTTTACAAATCGGGTACTCATTTAAAGCGTGCATAAACAATAAACATTTTACAAATCGGGTACTCATTTAAAGCATGGATAAACAATAAACATTTTACAAATCGGGTACTCATTTAAAGCGTGTATAAACAATAAACATTTTACAAATCGGGTACTCATTTAAAGCGTGTATAAACAATAAACATTTTACAAATCAGGTACTCATTTAAAGCATGTATAAACAATAAACATTTTACAAATCGGGAACTCATTTAAAGCATGTATAAACAATAAACATTTTACAAATCGGGAACTCATTTAAAACATGTATAAACAATAAACATTCCCCAAATCGGGAACTCTTTTAAAACATGTATAAATAATAAACATTTATAAATAATGCATCCTTTATTAAGAAAAGACATGATCAATATAAAACAGTACGGGTATCAAGGATCGGGAACTATCAAGATGGCAACCACACAAAGCTAAATCCTCTATCACCAAAGTGTTAGAGCAAGCATATCAAGGCGTTGACCTCTGTCACCGAAGTGAGGAGGAACAACGAAATTTACATATACATATACAATAATACGGGACGGGACCGCGGTAGTAAACCGGGTATCGGGAATCACGGTAGCGAACCGGATATCAGGAGCAACGGGAGCGAGCCGGTATCGGGACGGGACCACGGTTAATAAACCGGGTATCGGGGTCCAAACTGCAGCTGGTGGGACAAGTGGGGAATCTCCAAGTCAGTGGATCAGACTGACAAGGTTATCCAAGCCTAGTGGTGCCGACTCATAGGTTATATGCAAGTAAGCAAAACAAATACATGTATGCATGTTCTCTTTTTGGCTCATGGGCTCGCACTACAAAGCTCTGGCCCCATATTACCTCAAGGTTTTATTCTCAAAATAATAATCCTTTTGGTTCATGGGCTCGCACTACCAAGCTCTGGCCCCATCTTACCTCAAGGTTTTGGCTCATGGGTCATATACAAGAAATCAAATCAGATAAATACATATGACGGGACGGGGTGCTCATAAGCACAAAAGCATATCTGTATCGGTCGGGCCTGTACGGCTAGCAACAATGTTAAAAACATAACTTTTAATACTGTCGGGCAAGTCTAGTCATAAAACACAAGATTTTTAAGTGTACAAGTGAAATTCGGTCAAAATTAAGCATGAATGGATTTCTCATATTCTCCGGGCCAAGTGTTGAAAGTCCGAGATTGAATCAATGTACTAGGGTCCCGTATGTTAGGTTCGACATACATTTGGTACTCTTTAAGAATTGAAAACATTCCGGGGCCTTATATACATTAACAAATCTAAAAGACCTAAACAACACAGTCATGATGATGGAATTTCTTCTTCTGTACAGTTCCTCACTCTCCTCCAATATAGTTCCTTATGGTTCTTCAAGAAGAAAACAATATAATTGCTGTCGGTCAGCCCCTCGGTTGGCTGTCGGTCAGCCGAACTGGGATGTCGGCTAGCCGACGGCTGACCGGCGCTGACTGTCAGCTCTACACACATCAGGAAGTTTGTTGCTCTCCGGAAAATGAACCGAAAGATCTCTCGGTTGGCTCTCGGTCGACAGAACTAGGGAGTTCGGTCAGCCGACAACTGACCGACAGATTTCTGATGGAAATCTGCTCTCTGGAATTGGATTCGAGAGGGTTTCGGTCCAGCTCGGTTGGCTGTCGGTTAACCGACAGGCTGACCGACAGCTAACCGACGTTACTGCGGACACAGAATTCTGAAGCTGTTTTCAGTCCCTTCTTTCTCCAAACACTCCTCATTTTCAAGGGTCAGATCCCTGTAATAAAGTGAGCTAAAAGATCCTCCATTTCAAGCAATCAAAACTTCATTCTCAACACTTCAAATTCCCCATTCAACTACATCCATTCTTCCATCAAATCATCCATTCCATTCACATTCAACCAAAAGAAATCCATCACATGAAACAAGTCAAAACTTAATACAATCAAGATATCATTTTCAAGGAAGCAATGTACTAGAAAGATACACTAAAGAGTGTATTTCAAATCTCAATAAAAGCATGTCATGAAGTAAAGCATAAGTAATGAAAATCATTAATGAGAGCTACACATTTGTATAAAACATGATCAATGAAAATAAATCATTTCATCCACTTGCCTTGGGTCTCTAATCAGGCAAATCATGCCCTAAACACTCTTCCAAGCCAAGGCTCCAAGCTACACAAAAACCCCCAAAAAGCAACCCATCTTAGAACCCTAAAATGGTAACTCATCAAAGAGAAGGAATGGGCTCAAACAAGCTAAGAAATAGGACCTAGGGGAAAGCCATTGCTCAATAGTAGAATATGGAAGGAGATCCTTACCTCTAGGGTCATTAATCAACAAGAAGGAGCTTGAAATAGGGGCTGCCCACCTTGGTTTCCCATGAAAATGGTGTCAAAAGAGAGAGGAGATGAAGGGGAAGAAGTTGCCGGAGTTTCCTCGTCGGATTGGTAGCTTGAAGGCTTCATTTGAGCAAGAGAAATGGAAGAAAAGGAAGAAGAAAGGTGGCTGGTACTGTAGCAGGGAGTTGCAGCCGATTGGAGTGGAAAAATGAGGGAGAAAGAGATGAAGTTGTCCTTTTATAATGGGTGGTGTGGGGTCCACACTAAATATAACTTGTAATGGAGATTAGGGGGCTTTCTAGACATCGGATCAAGAAACTTAAAACATGAAAAGTGTCCGGAATAAAATTATCTTTCCAACAAGGTCAATATTGACATACTTCCGGGGTCCACATAAAAGGTCAACTGTTTGGTCAAAGGGGTTAAAGAATAGAAAATTTGGGATTTCTAGAAAAACTGATTTTAGGAGCTTCGAATGGGCACGGAGTGAACACGAAAGTTGTAGGGAATGGTGAGATTTGTCTAATGAAGCTTAAATGGGAATTTTTGGGAATCACCAAGAATCTCCCCACGCTGACCACGCAAAACAAATGGGACCCTACGATCATAGTCTAGGTTCACTGGCTCTCAAAACTTCCCAAAGCTAATGAAAAGTCATTCTAACTCAAAAACTCAACCAACAACCACTAAACCCATCGAGAAAACCAAATTACGATGAAAATCACACTAAACCAAGAAATTAGGGGTCGGGTTCTCACACCTACCGAAGGTGAGTTTTATATTTCATTTGGAGGACCAAATGCCCTAAGGGGTGGAGGATGTAAGACCTTGACCCGAGTGTACACGATTAGTACTAATTAAGTCGCGTGTTAGAGCTAAGCTTGATTAGTAGATTTGACTAAGTCTGGATTAGAATAGCTTTGCTATCTTTGGGGGATTTTGGGGAGTCCTTGTGATTTGTAGGACTCTTTGGGGGTCCCTTTTTATAGCTTTGTGTTGATTTGGGAATTATCCGAGATTTTCGGTGATTTGTATTTCTGCCCTGTTTCACTTGTCCCGTTAATCCCTACAACTTTCATGTTGACCCTGTAACCGTCCGGAACCCCGAAACCCGACTTTCCTAGCATTGAGAGCAAAACAGTCCTTTTACACCAAATATGTACCCAAAACTTGATATCCCCGAAACCCATGAAAAATATACTTTTTGGAAACTAGATATTTCGGTTATCACTTTTCCCATCTTTGTCGATTTCATTCGAAGTCCCGATGGTCGTGTTTTCAGCCCAAAGAGTTTTCTAGTAGTGGAGCCTACTCCCATTGGCTTTATATAGAGAACCCATTTCTTTTTCCTCCTTTCTCTAGCACAACCTAAGAGAAAGCTAGGGCTTCATCTTCTTCTTCTTCTCCTTGCTTCTCCACCACCAAAACACCACCAAGCTTGCACCAATAGCACAAATGGAGATCACCATTCTCTTCCCCTCCTTGCAAGCTTCTCCTTGATACCATTTGTGGAAGAATCCACTCATTTCAAGACCCTCTTTGAGCTCACCTTGTCTATTTGAAGAACCTACAAGTAAGCTTCCTCCCTAATCTCTTAGATTTGTATTCCTCTAGTCTTTGGAGAGCTCTATTTTCTTTATTGAGAGTTCTATCTTCTTGATTCCTTGTTGACCCATTTTTGGGTTTTGTTTTGGGGGTTTTGCTTATAGCTTGGACTTTTGCCTTGGAAAGCTTGTTTAGAGCTTGGATTACTTGTTAGAGAACCTAAGGCAAGTGGATGAATTGATTTTTTGTGAGCATTTTATAGTTTCATGGGAAATGTATTGATTTTTGTTATATCCATTCATACTATTCTTGATTTACATAGATTTGAAATAAATGCATATGGTTGAGTTGGTTGGTTGTTTAACTCCTAGAAATGTTAGCATTTATTGTCTCTCATCTATTTCTAGATGATAGCTTAAATGGGTTCTTGTGATTGGTGGATCTTTCTTGCTCTCTATGTTTGAATGTGAAAAGAAGGAGTTGTTGGATGGATCCTTGGTGGGAGTTTTGATGGAGATTATGAGGAGTTTAGTGGAGATTTGAACCTTCCATTTGTGTGAAGAAATGGGGCTCAAGAGAGTTGTAAGAAGAGGAAAGAAGGAAGAAACAAAACTGTCCCCGAAACCAGTTCTGGACAGTTTGCTCGAGCGAACCTGACACTTTGCTCGAGCGAACTGCCCAGAAAGGGATTCGTTCCATTCCAGAGAATAGTTCGCTCGAGCGAACACTAGTCCGCTCGAGCGAACGTTCCCAGCATCCCATCCAGTGAATGGTTAGTTGGAGGGAACTAATGTTTCGCTCGAGCCAGCCTGAACTGGGCAGGTCCGCTTGAGCGACGTTGGTCCGCTCTAGTAAACCCTCTAAGAAACCATTCTAGAGATCACTCCGCTCGAGTGAACTGCAGCGTCCGCTCGAGTGATGGGTACTGTTCACCTGGGGACATGTTTTGAGGAAAAGTGAAATGCCTGTAGGATTGAGGGAGGTTGGTTGGGAGCCCTAAATTGGGAGCAAAAGTGAAATGCCTGTAGGATTATAACATTTTGATCCAAATAATAAATTGGGTTCACAAGAGAGAAAAAAGTTAGAAAGTTGAATTAAGCTATTTTGTGCTTATATCACATATTTTCTTTAAAAATCTGAGGATCTGAGATATGAACTTAGCACATTCGTAGCTTATCATATTTAAGAAATATTGTATAGTTCGGATCATGAATAGGGGAAACTTACACTCATTGGAGTTTATTAGCTTTTATGAAAAAAATGCATGTTGAATGATCCTAACCACAAATTAGGACTTTAACCAAAAACAAAAAAAAAACCACAAATTAGGAGACTACAAGTATGCCAGAAAAAAGAGATAAAGTATATACGTTTTTAAGATTTAATATAAAAATGAGATCGACAGAAAAGGCTAAGCTGGGCCAAAAGATAAGTAAAAGTCTTGTACCAAATTTAAGAGTCACATGTTCATCAGCTCAAGAGGTTATGAGACATATAAGTATATATTGACATTTGCAGACAATGCTTGTCTTAACATAATCAAAGGCTCCAATTAAAATAAATCAATTACTAGACACGTGGGTCAATTTCCAGTGAAGTTTCAAGTCAGTTTCAAGTTAAATAAGTCATGTTCTCATCACCAAGCATAGACTTAGCCCAAAGATAGATAAATAATGACAACATCAATGTCATCAAAATAAATAACATTAACATCTATATCAATCTAGAATAATAATGATAGCAGATAATATGAAAGCGAATAAAGTCTGAACTAAGCAGATCATGCATGAATCGTGACAAAAGAATGGGTTCGTGACAAACAAAACTGTAAATAATCAATTAATTAGCTACCAACATCACAGTGACTCCAACATGACCATGGGAGGAGGCTTCTCACATAGATCCAAATTAAATGGCAAACCACATCACTATATTCTCCCAACGGTGATTCCAGCATGATCGTGGAAGCTAATAAGAGGTAT
This sequence comes from Umbellularia californica, assembly GCA_028538565.1. Lineage (NCBI taxonomy): Eukaryota > Viridiplantae > Streptophyta > Magnoliopsida > Laurales > Lauraceae > Umbellularia > Umbellularia californica. The sequence goes on along the minus strand of JAPQWN010000002.1, from coordinate 57,928,754 downwards.
GGTGAGCTTCGGGTCACCTCAAATATAATACAACATTGCAGTGAGTTCAATAAACCCACACTCGGCTTGGCCTAGCCTTGAGGGATCAAAGCCGAGTGGTGCCAACTCTGATAGTCATGACGACATGGTTTAACAAAGGGGAACTTGTGAAACATATAGAATCTTAGAAGAAAAGCTCTCTAACAAGTTATAAAGAGGAGCTCTCCAACGAGCTAATCACTGAAATGACATCTAACTATCTCAAACTGACTAATTACAGACTAAATGGACGGAACAGACAATATACCGAATATCGAAATGGATGACCGATGACCCAAGGTCACAATTGTCACGACCCCAAAATGAGGGTAGGAATAAGGGGCCGTGATACCAAGGATTACGGTAGTGATGGACTCGCTTTTTTTTGGGCTCGCTGTACTATCGGGGTCAGTGGACGTGAGAGTCCGTCGGGTCCAGCCCTTTCACGATCGTAGGCCGGAGCAAGCATTAATAATTTTTTGTACAGGTATGCCAAATTTTTTACTCTACTTGGGATTGACAAATGGTGGTCTGTAGATCCACCTTCGCAAGTAGAAAAGGAAATCAACTTTTTTCTAGATTTTTATTGCACATATATTTAAGAAAAGAGACATGTTTTGTTTTGAATGCCGTTAAAGGCAATTTCATTTGGTTTGCCGTGAAAGGCGATGTTTGCCGTAGAAGGCGATTTTTGCCGTAAAAGGCGATTTACAATTTTTATCAATAATGAAAGACAAAAGTTGTGATTTTTTTGTCCCTGTAAACAATACAAAATACAATGAAAAGCAAGAAAAGGGGATCTAACTTCTCAAGAGATTGTGGGGACTTGTTTAGATTGACGGTCGCAAGTCGTATGTAAACTTCACTATCATCCTTCGGATGAGAACAGAGGATTCTCTTGATTTGCTTGGCTTAGCTTAAACCTCAGATTTTTAGAGGATAAATACCAAGAGGAGGTCCTATATCCAATAAAAAGCCGAGTAGATGGGTTGAAAAGCCATGTCTAAGCGATAGAGGAGGAAGGAAAAGACCTTAAGGTGGGGGGTGGGGGGGCTTTAAGAGACTTTTGTCACCTGTAGTGGTGGTCGGTGTAGGAATTCTTGAACAGAGGAGAGCTTGTTGTCGGAGCGTCATAACAACGTTGCAGAATTTTCTCTTGTTTGTGAATTTTTTTGTCGAGATTCCGCTTTGTTCTTCTTGGAATGACCCCCTTTTTATAGGCTTTTGGTGGCCATGAGGGGGTTTATGGGCTTTAAATATATTAAAGCTACAAGATGAGAGGAGTTACAAGTTTTTAATTCATTATTTTGTAACTCTTTTTTTTTTTTTTTTGGCTTTTGATTGGCCGATGGAGAATTAAGGGCTTTTAATCGCCTTTAAGCTCCATGATGGGAGGGGTTACAGGGTGTAATGCCATGATTATGGCTGATTTGTAACTCCTTTTTCCTTGCTTTTGATTGGGCTGTCCAAAATAATGAGTTAATGACCACATTAACTTGTCATAAAATGGGTCATTTAACTGCATTAAGTGGTCACCGAGGCTTTTGAAGAGTTGCGGACCGTGCCGCGTCTTTTGAAATTCTTTTGCGATGATTGCTGATGGATCTACACGCTGATCGATGTCGGGTGACCATGCAATTTTAGATACTGATTGCTATCAGTGGGCCAGTGCCATCTGTCCTGTCGATTTCTCGATCAGTTGGGCAGAAAGTATGCTTCCTTGGTTGACCGGTTGGTCATGTCAAAGCAATCGATGACGATTCCATGCTTTCGACGGTGGATCCGTGATGTTGACGAAGACTGATGGATTATGTGCCTCAAAAGTTAGATTTGGGAAAACCACATGGGCCGGACATCTTGAAACGCGAAAAAGGACTGAAAAACTGTCTTCTGGGGAAAATCCGGCGACCCAAATCTCCAAGGCCACCAGCAACCATGCACCCAGGGTCGTCGGCGACCTTGCGGTTTTTTACCCCTTTTGGTCTCCGATTTTTTCCATCCTTTCGGTTTTTCCGATTCTCCATGGGGCAAGGTCTCCGGCGACCATGGGATTTTTTACCCCTTTTGGTCGCCGATTTTGGCCGTCTTTTCGGTTTTTCCAAATCATTTTTCTTCGGTATTTTTCCTGATATTTTTTGCCTGATTTTCCTGCAGAAAATTTGACGAGAAGCCTTGCGTATCAGAGCGCAAAGTTTTTTATTTTCCGGTAAAGCCGAAGACTTTGTCGCGCAGAGTTGCTGATTTGTCGTTAGAAGCCAAAACTTGGGCAAACGATGTCAGAACGAGTTGGAATTTGAGATGAAGTCTCGTGAGCAATAGCTAAGACTAACTATAGGCTTTTGTTTAAGTTTTGAAGCCGTGTGGGGCTCTGTTGCTAGTAGACTTGATTTTGTCGTGAGGAAGATGCCGCGCTTTGATGTACGGTCAACCGATGTCCGATCGACTTGAAATTTAACAGGGAGCCTATTGGAGTCATTTTGAGACGATCCATTAGCTTTGATTTGGAAATCATGGTCCCGGGGAGCTCTACTGCCGGGAGGCCTGATTTGGCTTTCGAGAGTCAAAGTCTGGTCAAATGTTGTCAACTTGACCTCAAACTTGACATGTAGCCCTTTGAAAGCCTTTTGAAGTCACCCATGTGCTTTGTCTGATGAGTGATGGCTTCTGTGGTTCTCGCCGCCAAGAGGCTTGATTTTGTTGCTCGAGGGTTGATTTAGGGTCAAACGTTGTTGGTTTGACCTGAAACTTGACATGGAGTTTTTTGGAGGTATTTTGAGACCATCCGTAGGCTCTGATTGAAGATTTGATGTCTTCGACGCCGTCACCATTGGGAGCTCATGTTCAGCTGCTGGAAGAGTGAAGTTAGGCCAAACAATGTTGAAATGGTCCGGAACTTCGTGTGTACTTTTCTTTTGGCTGTTTTGATGGATCTTGCGGTTTTTGTTTGATTCTGACCAGATTTGATACTTGAAGTAGCATTGCCTGTTTGTAGTAGGATGCGGCTTCATGTAGCTGTTGACACCAAAAATGTCACTTTGCCTCTTCAACATCAAGAAAGCTGCATGAAGTCGCAACCTGCCATAAATAGGCAATGCAATTTCTCCAAAAAATCAAATCTTGTCAGAATCAAACAAAAACTGCAAGATCCTTCAAGACAGCCAAGAGAGGAGTACACAAGGAGTTTCGGGCCATTTCAGAATCATTTGGCCTAACTTCGCTTCTCCGACAGCTAAAATGGCGCTCCCGGTGGCGACATCATCGGAGACGTCAAAACTTCGATCAGAGCCTACGGATGACTCCAGCATGTCTCAAAAGGGCTCCATGCCAAATTTCAAGTCAAACCGACAACGTTTGACCCTCCATCAATGCTCGAGCAGCAAAATCAAGCCTCCCGGCGGCGGGAACCACCGAAGCCTTCGCTCATCAAACTAAGTGCATGAGTGGCTTCAACATGCTTCCAAAAGGCTGCACGTCAAATTTCAGGTCATTCTGACAACGTTTGACCAGGTTTCGATGCTCCGAGAGAAAATCAAGCCTACCGGCGGCGGAGCAACCCGGGACCATGACATCCAAAACGGAGCCCATGGAACGTCTCAAAATGACTCCAATAGGCTCCCCGTCAAATTTCAGGTCAATAAATGAGAAGAAATGTCAGGAAAAATACAGAAGAAAATGGCGACGAAAAAGACCTCAAAACGACCGCAAAACGGGCTCCGAAGGGGAAAATTCCCCCAGGGTCGCAGGCCCCTGCGACCATGGCCCATGGTCACCGGCCCATGGTCGCCGGCGACCATGGAAGTCCGGGTCACCGGATTTTCCGCCGGTGACCCGTTTTTTCCGTCTTTTTTCGCGTTTCGCGCACTTTGGCCCCTGTGGTTTCCTGAAAATGTGATTTTTAGTGCTTGAAATTGACTCATATCCTCCGACATCGGTCAAAATCACGGGTCAACCTCCAAAAGCACAAAATCATCATTGATCGCTCCAAGATCGCCAACCGGTCGACCAAAAAAAGTGCTCTTTCTGTCCGACCCATCGAGAAATCGACAAGACAGATGTCACCGGCCCGCTCTTAGCTATCAATGTCTGAAGTTACATGTTCATCCGATGTCGATCAGCATGAAGATCCATCGATGATCATCGCCAGAAGAATTCCAGAAGACACGGCACGGCCCGCGACTCTTCGACTGCTCGGCGACCAATTAATGTGGTTAATTGACTAGCTTTATTGCAGTCATTAATTCATTTCTTTGGACGGCCCAATCAGAAGCAAGCATTTGGGAGTTACAAGTCAATTGATTCATGGCATTTAAACCATGAAACTCCTCCCATTATGGTAATTAAGGTGATTAAAAGCCCTTAATCTCCATTGGCCAATCAGATTCAAGGAAAAAGGAGTTACAAAATCAAGAAATAAATCTTGTAACTCCTCCCATTAAAGCCATTAAAGCTCATAAACCCTCCTAAATGGCTACCAAAAGCCTATAAATAGGAGAGCATTCCATTGAAATGAGAATCAGAAAATCGAGATCGATCGATCGGAAAGAATCCAGAGCTCGTATCCAGAGAAAGAAAAAGAGAGAAAAACTCTGCTGAAGTTCTGCACCGGCCACCACTACAAGGTGACAAAAGTCCCTTGGGGGGCACCCCCCCCCCCCCCCCCCCCCCCCAAGGTCCTTGCCTTCTCCTGCTGCCTCCAATGGCTTAGACGTGGCTTTTCAGCCCGTCTACTTAGCTTTTTATTGGACATAGGACCTTCTCTTGGTCTTTGTCCTCTAAAAACCTGAGGTTATAGCCAAGCCAAGCGAATCAAGAGCATCTTCTGTTCTCATCTGCATGGATGATGGCGAAGCCCATACATGGCTTGCGACCGTCAATCTGAACGAGTCCCCCACAATCTCCTGAAAAGTTAGATCTTCCTTTTCTTGCTTTTCATTGTAGTTTGTATTTTTCTAAAAGAGACAAAAATCACAACTCTTGTCTTTTTCACTATTGATGAGAATTGTAAATCGGCTATAAACGCCAAAATCGGCTATAAATGCCAAACAAAATCGCCTTTCACGGCAAACTAAGAAAATGTCTCTTTTCTTAAATATATGCGCAATGGAAAACTTGAAAGAAGTTGATTTCCTTTTTACTTGCGAAGGTTGATCTCCGGATTACCACTTGCAATTCCAAGTAAAATAGAAAATCTGGCACACCCACCCAAAAAAGAAATGTTGATGCACGCTTCAGGCCCGCCAGGGCGCGAAAGGGCCGGACCCGACGGACTCCCACGTTCCGCCGACCCCGGTAGCCGCCCCACGGCGCCTCGGAGCGCGTTCCATCAAGCTGGCACACCCGGTGGGACTCGTTCATTTGAGAACACGGTGCTTGGAAATGAAATATTTGCATACCATATTTTTGCTCTATGCTTATACTTCTTCTCCAGATTCCTTGGCTACCTTCTAGCTGGTGGCCTATGTTGGATTTTGCACCCAAAAAAAATGAGATGGGATTTTTTGGAAATTTCTACTTCTTTAAATTTGTTTCCATTCTTTCTCTTTTTTTTTTTAAAAAAAAATTTGGTTTTCTTAGTTTGAATTCAAAATTGAGAAACTTTGATCCTATCCTATCGTTCTTTGGTGCTTGCAGAAATGTTGAGCCCGTTCGACTAAGGTTTTGGACCATCGTTTCTCTTCGATGAGTTCATTAGAGATTTCAAAAAAAAAAAAAAAAAATCAGTTTTCTTAGTTTAAATTCAAAATTGAGAAACTTTGATTCTATCCTATCGTTCTTTGGTGCTTGCAGAAATGTTGAGCCCGTTCGACTAAGGTTTTGGACCATCGTTTCTCTTCGATGAGTTCATTAGAGATTTCAAAAAAAAAAAATATAAAAAAAAAAATCAGTTTTCTTAGTTTGGATTTAAAATTGAGAAACCTTGATCCTATCCTATCGTTCTTTGGTGCTTGCAGAAATGTTGAGCCCGTTCGACTAAGGTTTTGGACCATCGTTTCTCTTCGATGAGTTCATTAGAGATTTCAAAAAAAAAATAAATAAATAAAAAATCAGCTTTCTTAGTTTGGATTCAAAATTGAGAAACTTTGATCCTATCCTATCGTTCTTTGGTGCTTGCAGAAATGTTGAGCCCGTTCGACTAAGGTTTTGGGCCATCGTTTCTCTTCGATGAGTCTATTTGGGATTTTTATAAAAAAAAGGACATAGACCACTAAGGTTAAACCAATTGCGTTCTTTGATCACGATTGATTCAAGAAAAGCCTTGTCCAGAGTGTGGAGACAGCTTGACTGTTCTAGGCAAGGGTCCTCCAAACGGGTTCATTAAGTAATCCTACCCTTACCTGGGGGCAATTCTATCAATTGAGGTTTCATAAGACCGGGTTAGGAGGCCTATGTGTACTCTCTCGTCTTTAAATCTTAAAAAATTAAAATCAAAATAAAAAAAAAATAAAAAAAGATTTTCAAAAAAAAAAAATCTAAAAAAAAAATAAAAAAAATAAAAAAAATAAAAAAAAAGATTTTCAAAAAAAAAATCTTAAAAAAAAAAACAAAATTTTTCAAAAAAAAAAATAAAAATAAAAAAAATAAATAAAAATATATTTTTTAAAAAAATATATAAAAAAAAATAAAAATAATAAAATAAAAAAAAATCATTTCAAAAAAAAAATCTCCAAAAACTCGTCACTTTTGATTTCAGATCTGAGAAATTTTGGTTTCTTCTTTTCTGAGCACTGGCGCTCGCGGAAATCGCCGAGACCGTATTCAGATTGGAATACCATTTGCTCTCCTTGATGGAACCAATCTTGACATTTCAAAAAAAAAAAAAACTCTCGTCATTTTAGATTCAGATCCGAGAAATTGTGGTTCCTTCCCTTCTGGGTACTGGTGCTCGCGGAAATCGTTGAGCCCGTATTTGAATCGGAATGCCACCTGCTCTCTTTGACGAATCCATTTCTGACCTTTCAAAACAAAGAATCCAATCTCATGGATGCGATCTCCAACATTTGTGCATAGCAGTACTGGTACGCCCTTTCAGGGTCTACTGTATCTGTGACCGGCACATTTGTAACTCCTACCTTATATTCTTCTTATCTCGAGCAAGCCCTGCTTCTCGATAAGTCGAATTTAGGTTTACAATTGCTTCTAGCAGTCACTGGAACGCTCATTCTGGGCTCACCATACTTGCTGTTAGAACAATTGTACCATCTATGGCTTTTTGCCTTCTTCATGTCGCTTGGGTCATATCCCTTAAGCGATTTGAAAAGACAACCATAGGAATTCCCATTTATGATCATTATATTCTTGTGATTACTAATGGATGTGGTCTTGTTTCAGAACTTTTTTCGAAACTAACAATGGCAGCCTTAACCGTTATCTTCGATGAGAACAAGCACCAACTCATGCTTCAACAGAAGCAAAGCACGCGCACCCATAAGCGCCCTGTCAGCTGCCAAAGCGTCAACTCCCTCGGCAACTCTCTGAACTCCGGGTCGACCTCGACTCCCCGGACTATCTTCTTTGGGACGCTGGGACCATTCCCACTTCCCGAAGAACAAGCTGCGCCTGCTAAAAAGCAGAAGATCGCCTCTCAACGTGTCACTCCCGTGACACCAAAGGCGAGCGCCCAAAAGCCCGAAGCCCGCGGCACCCCCGCAAAGCCTCGACCCACAAACAACCAGGTCTATCCCAAGACTTGGTCTCCAAGACCTTCCCCAAAACAAAGAAGGTCTCAAATTTCCACCAAGCCAGCATACCTGGCCCCACTCAAAGAAAACCAGTTCTACCCTCTTGCCTACATGAAAGAGGAGAGACCCATCTCCAACCTGACTCCCAAGTCAACCCAGCATGAGTCGGCTTGTTCCTACAGGCCCAAAATCAGATCACGCATCACCAGGCCTCTACAAGCACCTGCCAAGGCCTACACTCCTTCAGTTCGACCCTTCATCTCTACAGGGGCCGAACTCGAAAGGTTTAAAGCTTCGCTGCAACAGGCAAAGGACCGGGTCCGGATCCTGTCCTTGCCTAGCTACAAAGAAGACAGGCTCGGCTGCTGCGCCCGAGGGAGCACATCCTTCATCGTCAGAGCCCAGCCAGAGCTGACTGAAGCTCAAATCGCTCGTCGAGCACGCCGCCGTGCTTCATATCGACAAAAGAGACTAGAGAAGCAACGGACCCAGCCTCCTACACTTCAAGTCTCCCACAAATGGGTCGAAAAAGAAAGACCCGACCAAGTTGCTGCCGTCCATATGGTTGGAAAAACCAGAAGACGCCAAAGGTCAGCATAAAAAATCCATGTCCGACGTCCGGTGACCCGTAGCGTCACCAGGGCACCAAGACATCCCGAAGAATCTCCTGCCCCTTCCAGCCAAGGACGGGAGAGTAATCCTTCGTCAAGCTCTTCATCAAAAAGAATGAGCCCCAGCTCGGTCACCAGGACGTTTTCTTCGTTCGAATCCCGAGGGATGAACGTCTTGGCTACAAGTTCTGAGCCGCCACCTCAGAATCCACCTCGAGATGATGCGCTCACACGCATCCAGCAGTTGGAACAAGGCCAGCAGAGGATTGAAACTCTGATGGAAAACCTTCTCCTTGTCGTCCAAAATCAGGTGAACAATGAGCCTCCTCCGAATCATAGCAATAACGAGGGAAATGGAGAAGAAAATGAGTCACGCGCCCTCACCAAAAAGGACGTAGACAGTATCCTCGCCAAAGCTAAAGAAGAGGATATACTCAAAGAGCATGGGATCAGGCCACCATATCCTTTATGGATGGACTCGGTCCCGTTCCCCACAAAATTCAAGCATCCTACTCTCCAAACATATACGGGGAAAGGATCGGCCAGACAGCACGTCATCCACTTCAAGATCTTGACGGGAGCTATCGCGGATCAAGATGCACTCAAGATTTGCCTCTTTGCAAGTACCCTAAAAGGTACGGCCTTCTATTGGTACTCCACTCTGACGGAGAACTCCATTCAGAACTGGGCTATGCTGGAGACACGCTTCCTGACCCACTTCCAAGGTGAGGATCATCCTGTTACTATGGCTCAGCTCTGCAGCCTAAAACAGGGAGAGAATGAGTCAACTTATAACTTCATTCACAAGTGGAAAGCAATGGCATACAAATGTTCAGATGTATTGCCACAGGCGTCGCTAGTCGACATCTGCCGTAACAATATGAGAGCAAGAATACGCTCCATGATCATCGGCAACAAATCAAAAAACCTGGGAGACCTCCTGGAAGCTTCTATGGAAGCTGAAACGGTGATTAAAGACCTCAACAGTCAGAAGTCATCAAGAAAAGAGCCAACCCCCATTGCAACCTCTAAACCAAAGAAGAAAGAGGTCCTTAATGTGCAAACCAAGTCAGCTCCTCAGCAACCAAAGAAAGCTGAAAATAGAGCTACAGGTAAGAGACCTGAACTCTCTGATGCCTTCAAAGAGCGAGTAGAAAAGAAATATCCGTTCGATGAAGACGTCGAAGAAATCTTTGAGGCTCTCCTAGCAAATGACAAACTCATTTTGCCAGAGCCCAAAAGACCTGGAGACGTTGGCAAAACCAATGATCCTCGGTACTGTCCATACCACCAGATGGTCTCGCATCCTCTCAATCAATGCTTTGTTGTGAGAGAGAAGATAAACGAGATGTGGAAAAACGGAGTCATCACCTTTGACAAAAATTATGGCCCCGCCTCCGTCAACATGGTGTCACGTGGACAAACACCAAAATCACCGAAGAAGAAGATCACTACTTCCTTCAAGGTGATAAAAAGAATTCAAACGTCCGAAGTGTTGGTTCCTTGCCCAACACCAGACGGACAACCCATATGGGTACATCCCGATCTCCTGGAAGATGAAAATTGGGAGATCGTCAAAACAAAGCCGACCGCTCAGCAGCGAAGGCAGGCTAGGAAACATCTCCTCAGGCTCAAACGGCAAGAGAAGACCCAGCCAAAACAAGAAGTCCATGAAAAGGCAGAGGCCTCCTCTACCACTTCACTCGGGGCAACAGAAACGTCCCCTCCAGAGACTTCAAAGGCGGTAAGAAACTTCACTCTCAGTGATTTCATGCCACCTCAATTCAAAAAAGAAGCCATGCAGGGGGCATTATACTCTTGCAACTCGGTAGTTGGATTCTCCATTGATGGATACGAGTCCAGCGACACCGACGATGGATTCGAGCCCAACTACACCGATGAGTGGGAGGAATCTCTTGAAACAGGAGAATATCTCTCCGATGAAGAATGGGTTCCTGAAACTCACCTTATGCCAGTAATCTGGTATAACCCCTTGCAACCACAAGGATCCTGGTCTGATGATGAAGAAGACCAAGAGGCTGCACAAGAAGATGCTGTTAACCCAGCACCTGTCATTGCTCCAGTGGAAATCAACTATGTTGAGCCACACGGAGAAGACGAAGAAGAGGATCTGGCTCCCATGCCTGATCTTGAAGAATATGCAAGGATCTTGCAGCGTCTCGCTCTAGAACAAGAGCAAGATCGTGTTAACGAGCCTCCTCGCAACCCAGAGCTTGAAGTCCCTGAAGATAATCAGGTACATCCACCCTTAACTCCTGAAAATGGAGAACATTGCTGGATAGATGATCCTCTTACATCCGAGGATGAGTCTGACTCCGAGCAGGCAACATCTCCTATCAGAGCTTCCTGTAATGTAATATATCAGGACTATAGCTCTTCTGAAGCGTCGTCTGATGAGATTACCTACACTCCGAAGACGCCTAGCAATGTATCCTCTGGAGCTACCTCGTCTCACGTGACTTTCACAGAGATGACACCCTCTCAGGTTTCTTCTCCTGAGACTGTGACTTCAGGATACACATTCTTCCCGACTCATCATCATGAAGAAAACCCAACTTGGGGTGATGGATGGGTCAACGAAGAAGAAAAGCTGCTGGATGCTGTTCAGGACTTGCTCCTGGAAAATGCTCCGTGCAACACAATCACCGAGGATGGCAACTCTGCTGCAGATACATCCCCAGTAGATGAAAAACGACAGCCTCTTGATCCTGAAGACAATCATCCGAACAAAGATCCTTCTCAAGAAGCTCTCGAAGTTGGTAGAGGCACCCGTTCGGGCCGGGACTACCACAAAAATTACAACCAATCTTCCTTTACTTATGTAAATCCTTCGGGAAAAGATGTTGTAAGTGCCCCCAGTGGCAACAATGATGAACATGCAGGCCCTAAGGAGGCTTTCAAGTATGACTTGGTTGAGCACTTCAAACACATACCTGCACGTCTTCACATCCTGGATTTATTACGAATGTCTCCACGCACTCGTGATAATCTCATCTCAGAATTACAAAAACTGAATGAGGATGTCGACAAACATGCCCCGCAAGTCCTCCAAATTGAAATGGACTACCGGGTCAAAAACTCTGAAACTTCCTCAAAGGGAGAAAAGAAAACTGAGGGATCATGCATCCAATGCCTCTCGGTTCAAAAGGCAGCCAGTGCAACCATCGCCTTCACTAAGGAAGACCTCCTACTTGGCGAAGCAAGGCACAACCGACCCCTGTACTTCACAGGGTACATCAAAGAAATGCCGATACATAGAGTTCAGATCGACCCAGGTTCTGCACTCAACCTTATCTCCACTTCGGCTCTTGAAGAGTTGGGCATCCCACCCAGCAAGCTAAGCCACACATCTGCATCTATCTTTGGATACGATGGGAGCACTCAAAGGCCTATCGGCAAAATCAGGTTCAAATTGTAAATCGGTGATCTTATCTCTGAGGTCACTGTGTATGCAATAAAAACCCCCTCATGCTACAACATCCTTCTCGGACGTCCTTGGATACACGAGAATGGTGTTGTTCCTTCAACTCTACATCAATGCATCAAGTTCGTCGGCGACGACGGCATGGTACATCGAGTCTTTGCGGACAGGAAACCCTTCAAAGGTAAAGAAGTCCACTTCGCAGACTCCCAAATGTATGAAGGCGAAAAAGAAGAAGAGGAAATAGCACCCCCTGCTGAAAATCTCCAGAAAGATAAAGGCAAGGCTCCTCAAAAATCACCAGAAGAAAACAAACCCTCCGGCAAATTAGAAGAGAGTAGTCAATCTCCCTTCGTTATCTCCCTCAAATCTTCAAAACCTTTGGTCATCACGACTAAAGTGAAGAAGGCGAAACAAAAGTCTGGGGGCAAATTTGTTGTTTCTCTCGTGTCTATCATGCAAGACACAGACTCGGACTCAGAGCCAGAAGACGATGCATCGTCAAGCCAAGCTGACACTCAGCAAGTTCAGCCTGCTCTCACTCCGATGGAGACACCTGCTGATGTAGAAGATCCTACGTCTGCTACCTTTGTTGTTCCGGCAACATCACCAAAGCAAAGGCCGATCTTCTTCCATAGATCGGACGCTTCTTCATCAAACTCCATGCTGGAACCTTTCCAAAATGAAGGTATGCCTCGGCTATCTCTATATAGTCCTGTGGCACAAGCAATTATGAAGAAAATGGGCTATGACGCTCAAAACCCGGTCGGTTTGGGAGAAAGACGCGGTATTCTCACGCCATTGGAGCCCGCCTTGACCAAAAGCCAGCTGGAAGATTGGAGACTCTACGGTCATGTAGAAAAGTCTTCATATGGGTTAGGATATGATCCTGATACTCCTCTGAGACAGTTGACACAAAAGCTTAAAAGTCGTTTTACCGACCAAGCCTCAACATCTCAAGTCCATGAAGACATCGATCTCCCTGGATATCTCTTTAAAGAGTTACCTGACAAAGATCCAGGAAGCTCATCCAATTGGTACGATTTCTCTGATGATGAAGAGGAATCGCCCGATGATACAGACTTGTGCTATTCTGACCCAGAAGAACCCTCGTCTCCAAAAGAAATACCAGACTCAACAGGCGATTGGGACTATCTCATAGCAAGCCTTGAGGAGATCACCAATCAAGAAAATCCATGGAAAGGAACAGAGCCTTGGTCTGGTAATGCAGTTGAAACTCCAGAAGGTTTCGTTGAGTTGGAAGCCTCCGAAAATATTGTGGAGGAACCACCTTCGAACCTTCCGACAGAAGATACTGTTGAAAAGATGAACTTGGGAACACCTGATAACCCACGTCCTGTATTCATAAGCAAGAATATAAAGGATGATGAGTTACCCGAGTATATCGCTTTTCTTCGTGAGTTCGTTGATTGCTTTGCATGGTCCTATGCTGAAATGCCTGGTTTAGACCCCAAAGTAGCAGTCCACAAACTCAATCTTCAAGAAGAAATCAAGCCTGTCAAACAAGGCCAAAGAAGATTCCGTCCAGATGTGATGGATAAAATTGAACAAGAAGTTCAAAAACTCAAAAGCGTTGGCTTCATCCGTGAGGAACAACATCCAGAGTGGTTGGCCAATATTGTCCCCGTGACAAAGAAAACTGGGCAGATCAGAGTCTGTATTGACTATAGAGACTTGAATGGCGCTTGCCCTAAAGATGAATTCCCGCTCCCCATACCAGAGGTGATGATTGACAATACCTGCGGATTCGAGCGAATGACATTCATGGATGGCTTCTCTGGTTACAATCAGATAAAGATGCATCCCGAGGATGAAAAACACACTTCATTTCGGACTCCGTTTGGCGTGTATTGCACACTGTCATGCCATTTGGTCTGAAAAATGCTGGTGCCACATATCAGAGGGCTATGATGAAAATATTCCAAGATATGCAGCACAAGACGGTCGAATGTTACGTTGATGACCTCGCCGTCAAAAGCAGAAGAAAAGAAGACCATCTCAAAGATCTTCGGGAAGTCTTCCTCCGACTTCGCAAACACAAACTGCGGATGAATCCTCTAAAATGCTTCTTCGGCGTCTCGTCGGGTAAGTTTCTCGGATTCCTTGTTCGGAAAGCTGGAATAGAACTTGACCCCATAAAAGTCAAGGCTATTCTAGAAATGCCCTCTCCAAGAACCTTGAGAGAACTAAAAGGGCTCCAAGGGAGATTGGCCTACATCAGACGGTTCATCTCCAATCTTTCGGGGAAATGCCGTCCATTCTCTCGATTAATGAAAAAAGGTGTAGACTTTGTCTGGGATGCCGACTGCGAAGCCGCATTTCAAGATATCAAGTCATACCTGACCAAACCTCCAGTGTTAGCTGCCCCTGCCACGGGAAAACCATTCATCTTGTACACAAGAGCTCTTGATCATTCTGTAGGCGCTCTGCTTGCACAAGAGAATGGTGAGGGAAAAGAAGCTGCTCTATACTACCTCAGCCGCATGCTAGTAGGTGCAGAGCATCGCTACTCTCCAGTCGAAAAAGAATGCCTTGCAGTGATGTTCGCCGTACAAAAGCTACGTCACTACTTGCTTTCCAACACAGTCTACCTCGTCTCAAGGATCAACCTCTTGAAGGTTCTTGTCACAAAGGCAGGTTCTCTCAATGCCCGACTGGCAAAATGGTCCATCCTTCTATCACAATTTGATATTAGGTATGTGCCACAAAAAGCAATCAAAGGCCAAGCTCTAGCAGATTTCCTCGCAGAGCATCCATTGCCTAAAGATTCTCCACTCAGAGATGATCTCCCAGACGAACCTGTCTACAACGTGGAGACTTCCTCACCAAATGCCTCCTGGGACATGTACTTTGACGGTGCAACCAGGACAAATGAAAAAAGAAAGTTGATCTCAGGAGTTGGCATCCTCTTTGTGAGCCCTGACAAACACATGATTCCACACGCTTTCTCGCTACTGGAACCATGCACAAACAATGCAGCTGAATACCAAGCTCTGATCCTAGGATTGGAACTCGCCATCGAATCCGGTATCACTATGCTGGAAGTCTTTGGAGACTCTCAACTGATCGTCAACCAGATGAATCAGAAATATGAAGTCAGGAAGCCCGATCTGCTGCCTTATTACAACAAGGCACAATCGCTTCTGCAAAAGTTTGACATCTGCAACATCACCCACATTCGTAGAGGTGAAAACATCCGTGCAGATGCCCTGGCCGGACTTGCCGCATCAATGGCGATCCAGGAAGGGGAAAACATGCAAATTACAGTGTGCGAGAGAAGGATCCTCCCTCCTCTTAACACACACCAAGCAGTTGCTGAATGCCACCGAGTGGTTAGAAGTTGGATCTCTATCCTTCAAACTTCAATCGGCGACTGGAGGGATCCGTTCATTGATTACACTATGTTCGGAATCCTATCTGAAGATCCAAAAGAACGGGTAAGCATACAAAGGCGAGCCCCAAACTTTCATTTGGATATTCCTTCAAAAATCCTCTACAGGAAATCCTTCAACGGAGTACTTCTACGCTGCTTGTCATGACAAGAGGCCGAAGAAACACTTAAAGAAGTTCATGCTGGTCTTTGTGGAGCCCATCAGGCAGGTCCTAAGCTCTATGATCAGATAAAGAGGTTAGGTTACTATTGGCCTACCATGGTTGCTGATGCAATGCAATTTGCCAAACGCTGCCAGCTATGCCAAGTTCATGGAGATTACATTCACATGCCTCCGGAATGGCTACATCCTACAGCAATCTCATGGCCTTTTGAAGTATGGGGCATGGACATCATAGGTCCTATCTCTCCCCCTTCAAGCAAAGGTCATCGCTTCATCTTCGCCGCAACGGATTATTTCTCCAAGTGGTCAGAAGCATTTGCGTTCAACGAACTGAAGACCTCATCAGTTCTTCAGTTCCTGCGCACCAACATCATTTGTCGTTTCGGCATACCAAAAAGATTCGTCCATGATAACGGACCACAATTCCGGGATCATCGATTCTACAGGTTTTGCGACAAATACAAAATTCAAAGCTGTCCTTCGACTCCATATAATCCGGCAGCAAACGGATTAGCAGAAGCCTTCAACAAGACACTCTGCAAAATCCTCAAGAAAATGGTCTCTAGTCACAAAAGAGACTGGAGCGACAAACTGCCTGAAGCTTTGTGGGCCTATCGAACCACCGTTCGAGGACCAACCCATAGCACACCATTCTCGCTGGTCTATGGATGCGAAGCTGTCGTGCCCCTAGAGGTACAAATTCCTTCTCTGAGGGTATCTCTACAAAATGACATGACTCAAGAAAGCAATGTCAAATTGCGACTCCATGAGCTGGACAATCTCGACGAGAGACGGCTCGAAGCTCGACAAAGCATTGAACTTTACCAAGCACGCTTGGCAAGATCTTTTGACAAAAAGGTCAGGCAACGCGCCTACAAAAAGGGTGACTTGGTTCTTGCGGTAAAAAGACCAATGGTCTTCGTTCACAAGTCCAAAGGCAAGTTTGAACCAAAATGGGAGGGACCTTACGTCATCGACAAGGTCTTCTCCAACGGCGCATATGCCCTCCTAAACATGGAAGGCGATAGATGTATGCTGCCTATCAACGGCAAGTTCTTGAAGCGGTACTACCCTTGAAGACTTACCCAACTGGGTAAGAGCAATGCCTGTATGGCCAAAACCTGTTCTCAGGTACTCGCTCGTCAAACCCACTCTCTTTAGAATTTTCATATCAAATGTCAAAATTTCTAGAGATTCAAAAACAATGCTTACTTTTATCGTTTCATTGTTCAAAAAAAAAAAAAAAAAATCCAAGTTTAGGAGCCTCTCCCTGACTTGACCAAAACTTTCGATCCTTGAACCAAAATTTATGGTTTGAAACAAAAATCCGGATTCAGGGATTTCCACCCTAGTCCACCTTACCTTTTACCGCCAAATGGTTCTAGGTGAAAATTTACGACCCTCGTGTCTTTAAACAAAAAAAAATGGTTTTTCAAAAATCGTGGGGAAACGACATCAAAGTCAGTACCCTCAAAACAAAAAATTTTGAAAAAAAAGCAAGGATGCGACATTCCATCGATACTTGCACCCAAAATCGCAGGGAAGCGACATTTCGTCGATACTTGCAAAATCCAAAAACCGTGGAGAAGCAACAAACCAGTTGATATCCACAACCCAATTTCAAAAATCGTGGAGATGCAACATACCAGTTGCTATCCACAACCCAAAATTACAAATGGTTCGAGAAAACCTCAAATTTCAAAAATCGCGGAGAAACGACATCAAGTCAGTACCCGCAAAACCAAAAGTCTTGGGAAAAGCAGGGAAGCGACGCTTAGTCGATATTTGCACCCCAATTCGCGAGGAAGCGACATTCCATCGATACTTGCAAAACCTAACCCGCGAGGAAGTGACATTCCATCAATACTCGCAAAACCGAATGAGCAAGGAAGCGACATTCCATCGATACTTGCAAGACCATTCAGCGGGGAGGCGACATTTAGTCGATACCTGCATTTTGAAAACCAAAACTCGGCTATAAATGCCAAAATCCGGCTATAAATGCCAAAACAAAAAATTTCCGGCTATAAACGCCAAAATCGGCTTTCATGCCAATAAAACAAAACTTGGTTTTCAAAAAAAACTCGGCTATAAATGCCACAAATTGGCTATCAATGCCACCAAACCAGCTATAAATGCCACCAATTGGCTATCAATGCCACCAAACTGGCTGTAAATGCCACAAAAATCCGGCTTTCATGCCAAATTCGTTTCCCCTACCAAAACAACCATTTGACAAAAGATTTTCACAAAATGACAAAGCTTTTGATCAAATCCCATTTAGCAATTGCTTTCATCACAAAAAGATTTGAGTGAGCGTAGGGAACACAAAAAAAAAAAGTGTACCAAAAAAAATACATGTGGTACCAAAGCAAAAAAAAAAAAAAAAAAAAAAAAAAGTGTTCACAAGCACTAAAAAAAAAAAAAAGGGTACCAAAAAAAATACATGTGGTACCAAAGCAAAAAAAAAAAAAAAAAAAAAAGAAAGTGTTCACAAGCACTAAAAAAAAAAAAAAAAGAGTACCAAAAAAAAAGAAGAATGGTTTCTGCTATAAAAAAAATCAGGAGCTCAGCCAAAAATGGTCTCCAGCCAAAGCTTCAGCTCCTCAAGCAAACTTTTGGCCTCAGCCGTCAGAGTTTCCAAGGCACGCTTCTTCAGGAACTTGCCATGAGATGCTGGCGAATGCCGTAACCCTTCTTTTACACCGGGAAGCTCTTCCCCAGCAGTTTGCCATCGTTCGTTTTCTAGAGTCCTCCTCTCGAGAACTTGACCGGCATCTGCAACCCTGCGAATCAGAGTACTCTCCCTGTCACGAGCCTCTGTTATAGCAGCCCACTTCGCATCGACTTGTGCCTTCAAATGCTCAAGACGTTTCCTGGCCTCCTCAACTTCCCTATCAAGGACGTTAAGGTCATGCCTCAATCCGATGATGGCTAGCTCTTCCTTGTTCTTCTCCCGAACTAGCTGCTTCTTGCTTTGTGTAGCCTCATTCAGGTCAGACTTAGCCTTATCAGTAGGGTCAAAGAACATCTCCTTGAAGAATTGGTCGTCAGGGAAACCCATGGTCTCAAACCACTTGTCACCCAGTGCAATGATCCTATCAACGATCGCCCTGGCACCTGTGACATCCAGACCAACCTCTTCGGTGTCGGTCAGAATCTCCTGTACATATGGGATCATGCCAAATCCTGCCTCCAAGTGTCCAGAAAGGAGAGTCTTGACCCAAGAACTCAAAACCCGAGCCAGCACCTTCTTCGCAAATTGAAGAGACGAACTGGATGAAGATTCACCCTTCTCCGCTGATCGGCTGCTCATGTCATGTCCCATTGGAAGAGTAACAAAAGAACTCTTTTCACTTGGAGCCACTGTAGAGGGAATCTCAACACGAGGCATCTCCTCAATCATGTCAGAACTGGTCTCTACCTCCGGATCGACCTCTGGCATCCCTTGCTCTGGTTCTGAAGAAAGCGATGGACTCTCTTCTGTCACTTCAAAACCTGCAAATGAAACACAAAAAGGTATGAATATGATCCTGTTAAAAAGAAAAAAAAACCATCAGGGTCATCACTACAAAGTACCTTCTTCGACGACTGGCGGAACACTCTCTTCCTCCATGAACTCATCGGAAGCATCATCAACATTTGCGTCCATTGATGGTTCAAAGTCATCGGAATCTTGTGGCGAGTCAGCTGACAAGAAAAATGTTAGCAAATCAAGTCGCAGGCAAAAAAAAAAAAAACAGAGAAAGCGAAAGAAGTTATACCAATTGGAGATTCTGGAATCATTCCAGAGTCCCTCGGTTCTTCTTCAGATGCCATAACCGGCTCCATCACCGCCTCATCGGTCGGAACCTCAGGCATCGGCAAGTCTTCATCCTCTGCTAAAAAAAAAAGCAGCAGCAGGGTGAGAAAACAAATCAGAACATGGAAAGCCCCATGAAAGAAGCAGAAAAAGGAAAAGGAGGAATCATACCTTCACCGATGGTCTCTTCTCCCTGAATCCTCTTCTCCGGAGGTTCGTCAGCTTCCCCTGGCACCTCCTCATTGACAGTGAGAGGGACTTCCACATTAGGAGAGTCTTCGTCCCGCCCCGTGTGACGCTGACTCCTCCTCCTCTTCCTACCTCTACGGGTTCGCTTCCTAGAAGAACCCGCCCCACTATCAGAGTCAGGTTTCTCACTTGACTCCTCACTGGATGGTCTGCTCTTGCCAGTAGACTCCACGGAAGCTCGTCTCTGTGCCGCTTGCATCCAAGCATCGAGTTCAGCTTCCTCCTGTTCTAGCTGCTCCAAAGCCTCATCAGGTACTTCCCGAACAGCTTCAGAACCAATGACGCCCTGGTCACCGAGAAAGCCTATCTTGTGCTTCTCTCCAGAAAGGAAGGCCCAAACTTCCTCTCGCCGGACGCCATCCGACTTTCCAGTACCTTTCCCCGAAGACAGCTTTACATCAAGCTCCTTCTTGGAAAGCCCCCGATATGCCAAAAAGCTCTCCGCGAACCACTTCGTGAAGCCGGCAGTTCGGAAAGTCGACAGCTCAGGATAAGAGATCGTGGCAGTAGTGTCTTCAGCACTCTAAAAAGTCCATGCATTTCTGCCATCTTGCAAACCCCCAAAACGCTTCACCATACTCGAAGGCGCTCCAACAACGCCTTGAGAGAAGCCCAACTGAAGCGCAAAGCGAGAAGGTACATACGGCTGGATGTCGACGAAAAGATGTCTGCGGTACACCATCATGCCGACTCGTATGCTGAAAAGCCACTCCTTCTCTGCATTGGTCAAAGAGTAATGCCTTCCCGACCCTGCTCTGGTAGAGTCTCGGGAGGCACCAAAATCAAAAGCCTTCTTCCGCAACTCCGGAGAAAGCTTAACTGAAGACTGCCCCATCTCGACGTCCCTGAATCGTCGGATCCTCATGCGGGCAAACAAAAGTGATTCGGATACGGCTTTTCCCTTAGCCAATCGAATCATTAGAGGATCATCATCCTGTGCAGCACCCAGCTGGTGGAAGCCAGGACAGTGGTATACAAACCACGAATAAAAGATATGGGCTGAAAATACCCTATTCATAGGGAGCCCAAGCCGAACCAAGAAAGCAGCAGCCTGCAGTTCGGTACACAAGTAGGAGTAAAGAGCGGGCACCAAAGCAAGCCGCTCTCCAAACGCCATCTGACAAGCCGGAAAAATACAATGCGGCCTGATGTGCGTCCCATCTCCACCAACAAAAATAGCCTCACCCAGCCAAAAAGTGAGGTAAACAGCAAGATCTCTCCGCAGTGTAATGTCAGAACAAATGGCATCTGTGCTCGCGAAGAAACCCTTCAACTCTTCCTGCATGGCCGAAGTCTTCTTCCTGTCTTCCCGGGTCATGCTATCAGAAGGTTCTCCACCGTCGAAGAAGTTAGGGAACGAAGAGCCACAACTCTTCCAACTGCTGGATCTTACTTTCGAGCCCTCCTTCAAAAAATCATAGAAGGCGACGAGCTGAAAGTATAGGAGCCTGAACTCCTCTGACTGCTCCTCGAGGACGCTGTCAATCGGCATGAACTCCTCGTAGAGTTTGCCAAGGATGGGCAATCCAGTAATAGCACTCAACTCCTTCAGAGAAAAACCAACCTCACCATTTGTGACAACGAAGGTATTGGTCTGAGGGAGGAAAGACTCCAACATAGCCATGAAGGCATCATCGGAAAAAGTCACGGTCTCCCTAAAAGCGCGGACCGCGTCAAAAATCCCGGCTTCCTTCAAAACGGCGCCCCCAATCAGCAAGGTGTGGTCAGTCCATGACTTCCAATCGGAGTCAACATTGAAATGGCCACGAAGTCGAAAAGGCTTCACCCAAGTACTGCCGTCACCGCTGAAAACGCCAAGGCCCACCGGTCTCAAATCACAGCCCTGGTAGCCGCTGGCTGGCATCAACATGTCCATACGGACAGGTGGCTTCTCCGCATATCCGGAGGGTCCGCCAACAAAAATCCCGGTCTTGATCACACTGGTCCTCTTCACCCAGCTCGGAGGATCTTCCCTCTTAGGGCACGTGGGAGAAAGGCTCAGGATCGAGATGGTCCGATCAAAAGACGACCGGGTAGAAATAGTTCTCTCCTCACCATTTGCTGTGTAAGAGAACTGAAAACATCTCCTTTGGTATGTCAAGTCGTCAGGGACTGCATCTCCAAAGAAGAAGGTAGGCTTGGGTAAAACCCTCAGATCGTCCATAACCCAAGGACGGTTGCTTACCATGATCTTATAGAACTCCTCATCCTTGAGAGCGATCAATCGCTGTCTCATCTCATCGCGATTGAGGGAATCGCACTCTTCCAAGTTCTTCTCAACAAACTGGACCTTCTCCCAGGCTTGCTGAACGGCCACATTGGAAGATCTAGCAGATCGACGAGGTACGCTTGTAGCAGGCTCTTTACCCTTGTTCGCTCTGGAGGAACCACCTGCAAAGGTTGGAAAAGAAAAAGATCGTCATCAAAATGACAGGATTTCGCTAAAAAAAAAAAAAAAAAAAAAAAAAAGGGGGTCACTTTGTCCCACCAAAAATCTGGCGAAATTTTGGCATGACTCCGGGGCAATTCCAAAGAAAAAGGAAATACTCCGACGGAAATAGAAAGTTTGAAGATGGGCTCAACATTGCTGCGGGCTCCGAAACTCCAAACTTTCGAAACCTCAAAATCTCCGCAAAATCAAGAAGGGCTCAACATCGCTGCGAGCTCCAAATTCCCAAATTTGCAAAGATTTTCAGGTATGCTATCATGCTCAATCTACAAAAAGTACATGCATGAACATCTAGATTTGCATAAAAACGCATTATCATGATGAGCAAAAAGAAAAGAAAAAAAAAAGAGAAGAAACTTTCTCAAAAAAAAAAGAGGGAGAAAGAAAAAAAAAAAAAAAAAAATTCAGGCCACGTGGCCGTACGGACCAGATCCGTACGGATCTGTCCGTACGGCCCAAAAAAAAAAAAAAGAAAAAAAAAAAAACAGAAATCACGTGGAAAAAAAAAAGAAAAAAAAAGAGAAGAAGAATAGAAAGAAAGAAAAAAAAGAAGAAGAAAGAAAAAGAAAAGAGAAGAGAAACTTTCTTTTTTTTACCATCCTATTCTCTACATAGAGTTTTCTTGAAAGAAAAAGAAAGAAAACTTACTTGAAGCCATTGATGGAGAAGAAGAAGGAAAAAGCTTGAAGATCCTTGAAGAAGAAAAACTCTTGGTCTTGGAGCTCTCTTGAGATTGTTGCAAAAGAAAGCAATAAGTGCAAGAGATCCTACCTTCCTTTGCTTTTATAGGAGAGAGCAAATCAAAGAAGGAAACAAAGAAGAAAGGTAAGTGTTACTAATTAGTAACCTTACCAAAAGAGAAGGAATTAGAAAGATTCTTTCCCAAAAAGAAAGATGTCTTTGAGAGATTTTCTCCCAAAATCAATCAATGAGAGATTCTCTCCAACAAAATAGGATATTGAAGATTCTTTCCCAAAAAGAAAGATACCTTGAGATATTCTCTCCCAAATTAAGGGAATATGAGAGATTCTCTCCCATAAAGCTATTTTTAGATATTCTCTATCCAAATGAGATATCTTTAGATATTCTTTACAAAAATGGTCCCACATGTGATCTAAGCCATCCTAAAAAGCTTAAGGTCCCATGGGCTAGCCCATATGAGCCAGGTTTGACCACCTAGGCACTATAAAAAAAAAAAAAAATGGGCTTTTAGTCAGGAAAAAATCCCTCTTACCAAGAGCATACAAAAATGGTTCTATGCCTCTTTTGAGTTGATTGAACCATACAAAAAATTCCAAGCCCCATGAGCTTCCAAAAATCAAACCATCCAGCCTCATAAACCAAATTGAGCCAAAATCTTGAAATTGACATTTCACAAAAATCCAAACCACTCCAATGGACCCACACAGTCCCAAAGAGTGACCAAAAACCAAATCCTGGTCCCCTAACTTGCCACATACAGCTTGTTAGGTCACAAGACCAAAACCAAAAACCAAATCATGATCCCCCAACTTGCCACATACAGCTTGTTGGGTCACAAGGTCAAAACCAAAACCCGACCCCCTAACCTGCCACATACAGCTTGTTAGGTCACAAGGTCAAAAACAAAAGCCCAAATCCACATCCATGATGTCATCTTCAAAACTTTGCCTCGAGATGGTATTTGATTCCTTTCATTACCATAAAATTCCCCTGGAAGCTCAAAGGCTACTCTACCAAAGGAAGGATTGCTCAAAGACTCTTGGTCAAGACACAAGCTCTCCTTCAAAAATCTCTTCGAGGCACATCGACTACAAAAGTCAAGCAACTCGTCGCTGTACCTCGAGGGGGCATTTGTTGACACCAAAAATGTCACTTTGCCTCTTCAACATCAAGAAAGCTGCATGAAGTCGCAACTTGCCATAAATAGGCAATGCAATTTCTCCAAAAAATCAAATCTTGTCAGAATCAAACAAAAACTGCAAGATCCTTCAAGACAGCCAAGAGAGGGGTACACAAGGAGTTTCGGGCCATTTCAGAATCATTTGGCCTAACTTCGCTTCTCCGACAGCTAAAATGGCGCTCCCGGCAGCGACATCATCGGAGACGTCAAAACTTCGATCAGAGCCTACGGATGACTCCAGCATGTCTCAAAAGGGCTCCATGCCAAATTTCAAGTCAAACCGACAACGTTTGACCCTCCATCAATGCTCGAGCAGCAAAATCAAGCCTCCCGGCGGCGGGAACCACCGAAGCCTTCGCTCATCAAACCAAGTGCATGAGTGGCTTCAACATGCTTCCAAAAGGCTGCACGTCAAATTTCAGGTCATTCTGACAACGTTTGACCAGGTTTCGATGCTCCGAGAGAAAATCAAGCCTACCGGCGGCGGAGCAACCCGGGACCATGACATCCAAAACGGAGCCCATGGAACGTCTCAAAATGACTCCAATAGGCTCCCCGTCAAATTTCAGGTCAATCGGACATCGTTTGGCCACATATCAACGCTCGGCATTTTCCCCGCAGCGAAATCAAGTGAAGCATCGACGGGACCCCAAACGGCTTCAAAACTCAAACAAAAGCCTATGGTTGGTCTTATTTATTGCTCAGGAGGCTTCACCTCAAATTTCAGGTCATTCCGACATCGTTTGACTAAGTTTCAGCTTCTGGCGGAAAATCAGCAGCTTTACGCGACAAAGTCTTCGGCTTTCCCGGAAAATTGGAAACTTTGCACTCTAAAAATGCAAGGATTCTCATCAGATTTTCTACAGGGAAATCAAGCCAATAAATGAGAAGAAATGTCAGGAAAAATACAGAAGAAAACGGCGACAAAAAAGACCTCAAAACGACCGCAAAACGGGCTCCGAAGGGGAAAATTCCCCCAGGGTCGCAGGCCCCTGCGACCATGGCCCATGGTCGCCGGCGACCATGGAAGTCCGGGTCACCGGATTTTCCGCCGGTGACCCGTTTTTTCCGTCTTTTTTCGCGTTTCGCGCACTTTGGCCCCTGTGGTTTCCTGAAAATGTGATTTTTAGTGCTTGAAATTGACTCATATCCTCCGACATCGGTCAAAATCACGGGTCAACCTCCAAAAGCACAAAATCATCATTGATCGCTCCAAGATCGCCAACCGGTCGACCAAAAAAAGTGCTCTTTCTGTCCGACCCATCGAGAAATCGACAAGACAGATGTCACCGGCCCGCTCTTAGCTATCAATGTCTGAAGTTACATGTTCATCCGATGTCGATCAGCATGAAGATCCATCGATGATCATCGCCAGAAGAATTCCAGAAGACACGGCACGGCCCGCGACTCTTCGACTGCTCGGCGACCAATTAATGTGGTTAATTGACTAGCTTTATTGCAGTCATTAATTCATTTCTTTGGACGGCCCAATCAGAAGCAAGCATTTGGGAGTTACAAGTCAATTGATTCATGGCATTTAAACCATGAAACTCCTCCCATTATGGTAATTAAGGTGATTAAAAGCCCTTAATCTCCATCGGCCAATCAGATTCAAGGAAAAAGGAGTTACAAAATCAAGAAATAAATCTTGTAACTCCTCCCATTAAAGCCATTAAAGCTCATAAACCCTCCTAAATGGCTACCAAAAGCCTATAAATAGGAGAGCATTCCATTGAAATGAGAATCAGAAAATCGAGATCGATCGATCGGAAAGAATCCAGAGCTCGTATCCAGAGAAAGAAAAAGAGAGAAAAACTCTGCTGAAGTTCTGCACCGGCCACCACTACAAGGTGACAAAAGTCCCTTGGGGGGCACCCCCCCCCCCCCCCCCCCCCCAAGGTCCTTGCCTTCTCCTGCTGCCTCCAATGGCTTAGACGTGGCTTTTCAGCCCGTCTACTTAGCTTTTTAT
This sequence comes from Umbellularia californica, assembly GCA_028538565.1. NCBI lineage: Eukaryota > Viridiplantae > Streptophyta > Magnoliopsida > Laurales > Lauraceae > Umbellularia > Umbellularia californica. The sequence continues at coordinate 57,903,078 of JAPQWN010000002.1, read as the reverse complement.
TGGACATAGGACTTTCTCTTGGTCTTTGTCCTCTAAAAACCTGAGGTTATAGCCAAGCCAAGCGAATCAAGAGCATCTTCTGTTCTCATCTGCATGGATGATGGCGAAGCCCATACATGGCTTGCGACCGTCAATCTGAACGAGTCCCCCACAATCTCCTGAAAAGTTAGATCTTCCTTTTCTTGCTTTTCATTGTAGTTTGTATTTTTCTAAAAGAGACAAAAATCACAACTCTTGTCTTTTTCATTATTGATGAGAATTGTAAATCGGCTATAAACGCCAAAATCGGCTATAAATGCCAAACAAAATCGCCTTTCACGGCAAACTAAGAAAATGTCTCTTTTCTTAAATATATGCGCAATGGAAAACTTGAAAGAAGTTGATTTCCTTTTTACTTGCGAAGGTTGATCTCCGGATTACCACTTGCAATTCCAAGTAAAATAGAAAATCTGGTACACCCACCCAAAAAAGAAATGTTGATGCACGCTTCAGGCCCGCCAGGGCGCGAAAGGGCCGGACCCGACGGACTCCCACGTTCCGCCGACCCCGGTAGCCGCCCCACGGCGCCTCGGAGCGCGTTCCATCAGTAGCTTCTTAATGTTAAAGAGGCAAAGTGACATTTTGGTGTCAACAAATACCCCCTCAAGGTACATCGACGAGTTGCATAACTTTTATAGTCGATGTACCTCGAAGAGAATTTTGAAGGAGAGCTTCTGACTTGACCAGGAGTCTTTGAGCAGTTTTTCTTTTGGTAGAATAGCCTTTTGAGTTTCTAAGGGGATTTTATGGTAGTGAGAGGGATCACGTACCATCTCAAGGTAAAGTTTTGAAAATGACATAAGAGATTTGGATTTGGGTTTTTGGGTTTTGGATTTTCTTTTTGACCTTGTGACCTAGCAAGCTATATGTGGCAGGTTAGGAGGTAGGGTTTGGTTTTTGGTTTTTGACCTTGCGACCTAACAAGTTTTATGTGGCAAGTTAAGGGGTCAGGATTTGGTTTTTGGTCACTATTTGGGACTATTTTGGGTCCTTTGGAGTGGTTCGGATTTTTGTGGAATGTCAATTTCAAGATTTTGGCTTAATTTGGTATATAAGGTTGCATAGTGTGAATTTTGGAAGCTCATTGTTAGACCCCGACCCAGACCAACTCGATTAGTACTAATTAAGTAAACGTTTAGTCTTAAGTGAGTCTTAGTACTAGTTGGGTTAGAATGTGATTAGACTTAATCTGGATTATAGCTTTGGGGATTTTGAGGACGTTTAGTATGAGTCAGACACGCTCAGGGACGCCCTGAGTGCACGTGTAAGAATGGGTTTTTGTGCTAGATCTTTGTTGTGGATGTGATTTTTAATTCTCTTGAATGGTTTTATTATTTGTGACAACTTTTGTTTTCAAGCTGCATGCATGTGAGGCCCAGAAGCCCAAGTTTTGGCCCAATAGGGTAAATCTGTCTTTGCATGTAAATCTGGGCACACTTTTCGAAGTCGCGAAACTATGTCAAAATAATACTTTTCCGAAACTAGATTTTTCGACGATCGTTTTGTTCTTCTTCGTCGATTCCATCCAGGGTCCACAAGACCATGTTCCAAGCGTTCCAAGTTTCACTGCTAAAGGGACCCACCTCCAGACACTATATAAGCTCTCTTCTCCTTCATTTGCCCTTTTTCCATTTCCTGCAACGATTCTGCCCTAGGGTGAAGTTGAGGAGGAAGCTCTCTTCTTGATCCTTTTCCCTTGAAATCATCTAGCTAGAAGGCTCCATTTTTCGATCCAAGACCACCATCCTCTTCCTCTCGTCTCAAGCTACAGCTGGAGTGTTTTTGGAGTCAAGCCACTGCACTATTCATCATCTTCTACTTTTATTCTTCTTGTTTGGCTAGCTCAAGGTTGGTGTCCTTCTTCATTCTTTCCATTTGATGTTCTTTAGCTCACCTAGAGCTTGTTTTCATGGTTTTCAAACCCATTTTTGAAATGGGGATTTGTGATGGCCAAAAATGTTGATTTTTGTATGCTCCATTTTGGGGGTTTTGTGTAGATCTAGTGGAGCACCCCTTTCTTGTTGAGTTGTGAAGCTTTGGCTTGGCTTGGGTTAGAGGCAAGTAAACCTTTTAGTTTTCCCTAGTGCATGTTGAGTTTTTGGGCATTTTTACTTTTGGAAATGTTGTTTATTATCAAGCTATCTTTCTTGCATGTCATTAATCTCTTTTAGCTTGTTTTAATCTTGTTAAGCAAGAGCCCTAATTTCTCTATCTAATGTAGAGGTTTCATCTTCAATGGAAGTATGTTTTCAATGGAATGGTTTGCAAGTTATTAGATTTATGTTTTGAATGTAAATGGGTTTATGATTTTGATGTTTTGAATGAAATGTGAATGGATTTGGTGTGAAAATCATCCCTTGGAAGCATGTAGGCTTGGGGAGTGCAGGTGGTGAAAATGTGGAAGTGAAGAAGTGAATGAAGTGTGGAAAAAAAATTGAAATTCCGAAGTTCTACCGGTAGGGGTATTTCAACCGGAAGTTCTACCGGTAGAAAGGGCCCAAATTTTGACAGAGAGTTGAGGAAATTAAAAACCCCAAGTTCTACCGGAAGTTCTACCGGTAGAAATGGCCCAGATTTCGGCAGAGAGTGAGAAAAAAAACTGTGAACCGCAGTTCTACCGGAAGTTCTACCGGTAGAAGTGCTTCAACCGGAAGTTCTACCGGTAGAAGCACTTCAACCGGAAGTTCTACCGGTAGAACATCTTCTACCGGAATTTCTACCGGTAGAGAGGCATGAACCACACCAAAAAGTACTGTTTTGAAGGATTTTGCAGGAATGAAAACTAGACTTGGTCTTAGACCCTTTTTATTGACCTTGTGCGCTTGAAATTTCCAAAATGTAATATACCTTCGGGGACACCAAGTTTTATTGAATTTCGACATTTGGTTTTCAATTCCACAAGGGTCAAAGATGTGGTCTTAGCCTATGCTTGATAAAGTTATGTTTGAACCTTTGTTTATGATGCTTTATGCACCATCGTGTTCTCGTCTGATTTCCAAGTGCAAGTCGTTTTCAAGATGTGTTTCAAGAATAAAAAGGGAATCATTCATTAAGTTTGTAAGCATTAATACTATGCTATTTTGCTAGTCTTGTCACTTCGTGCTCGTTAAGTGATTTCCCTCTTGTTTTGACGTGTTTTCGAACGTGTATTGCCATGTTTTGTGCATTCATGATATAAGTAAATTTCACTGAGCTTGGACCGCCCTTTTAGCTTGATCCACTACCTGGGGGTCCTTAAACTCGTGGACTGTCTGCAGACTAGTCGTGTCTTGAATGACACATCGTGCGCGTTCGTGGTCCGGTTCCGCGGCCGGATACCCCGTCTACCTTGTGTGGCGTGGGATCGTGTTTCGTGTCGTGCTTGTCGTGCGTGCTTGCTCTTGTCATCATGTATGGCAGAGAAAGGATGAGCTCTATGTGGATTTATCTTTTCATGATATTATATGTATTCGTGCTAGTTTCGTAAGCATTGAAACGTGTATTTAAACTTTGAACTGTTTTAGCATTATTTCAACTATTCATGTCTAAATTGTTTATTTGCCAAACCGTCGTGTTTGATGCTTGTATTTTGGTGTCCAGGTGCCGGCGGCTTCGCGCGTGACGAGGAGTGCCTGGAGGGGGCTGTTGAGCCACCCCCAGCACTCGAGTGGCAGCCCAACGACGTCATCTAGACGCCGGTCGGGATTTTGATTCTCGTTCACCTAGCTGGTTATGTTGGGTTATTCTTTTGGGTCCCAAATTGTTGTATTGGCCTTTGTTGGCCTCTCAGGGTTTTGTAATTGGAAGTAAAATACTTTGTCTAAATGTTGAAACTTAATCATGATAGGAATGCTAATTTGACATTCTCTTTTGATACCTTGTCTCGATGTTAAATATTTCTCTTGAATCTTATCGTTTAAGATTTGTATGACATGTTTTGCTACACGCTTCCACATATCCATTCGTGTGAGCTCGACCCGTGTCATGGGATCCTCACCGCGGAAACCTGTGGGAAAATAAAATATAAAGCGGCGGCGGTGTGTTTTGATTAATCATGCCGCCGTGGCGGTCGCGGGCCCGGGTCTCGGTCCGGGGTCGCGACAGGACTGGTATCAGAGCGGGACTTGTTTCAAGCACTTAAAAGAAACTAGAAAGTCTTAGGAACGTGGCGAGGATTCGTGAGTTCGATAGAATGTTTGTCTAGACAACATGACCAACCCAAATCTGTCGATATATGTGCTAACAAATTGTCTTGCAGCATCATGCCTCCACGTAAAGCTCCGAATCACCATGCTTCGGGCAGTAATCAGAATGAGACAGAACCGACTGAAAATCCTACTGCTACTCAGTTCTAACAACTCATGCAGGCCATGTTAGAGCAACAGAGACAAGCCAATGAAACGCAAGCAAAATTTCAAGAGCAAATGGCTAAGAAAGATGAAGAGATGGCTCAAGTACAGAGGCAACTTCTAGAAGTCCTCCAAAATAGACCTCAACATCAAGCCCCACCAAATGTGGTGTACCAGAATAGGGCTGATGATGTCAATGTCCTCTTTGAAAGATTTCGGAAGAGGGGACCCAAGGAGTTCTCGGGTCAAGAGGACCCTTTGACGGCTGATGATTGGCTCGCGAACACGGCTAAGATTTTTGACGTTTTCGTTTGCACTGGCAGGGAGAGGGTGAACCTCACAGCTTCTCTATTTTATGGGCTTGCAGACGATTGGTGGCAAACGGTCAAAGAGCCATACCAGGTCATGGCAGATGAGGTTGCTTGGACAACCTTCAAGACACATTTCACAGACAAGTACGTCCCATCCCATGTTAAGAGACAGAAGGCAATTGAATTCCAACAGTTGAAGCAAGGGAGTATGTCCGTTTTGGAGTACGTTACGAAGTTTGAGAGGCTTGCCAGATATGCTACCGAGCTTATTGACACTGAACAGAAAAAGATAACTAAGTTTTTGGAAGGACTGAATCCCATTCTCAAGAGGGATGTTTCGGGAATAATCCCTCCAGCCACCTTTGATGAAGCAGTCAATCGGGCATACAAATTTGAAGAGTTTAACAACGAGATTATCCAGGATAGAAAGCAGCACTACCAGCAGCAAAACCAAAGACAGCAAAGTGGCAAGAAGCCAAGGCAAGAACAGACTCAAGTTAGACAGTCTGGTTGTAATCATTGTGGAAAGAATCACCCTACCCACGAATGCCGCAAGGCAACGGGTGCTTGCTTCAGGTGTGGAGGAATGGACCATGCAATCAAGGATTGCCCACACCTCCAGAGTCAAGCCAACCGATATCAGCAGCCAAGGCAGATAGCACCACAGAATCAAGCCATACCAGTTCAGATGAGACCACCACAGCAACAACAGCAACAAGGCAGGCAAGTACAAAACCAGAATGCTCGTCCACCGCAGAATAGGAACAATCAGGGCAGACAGATTCAGCAGCAGAACAGGCCACACCAGCAGGGACGTGTATACAATATCAACCGTGCTGACGCTGAAGCAGCAGGTGACGTAATAGAAGGTAAACTTCTTGTTTGTGGAGTAGAAGCACAGATCTTATTTGATCCAGGATCCACACACTCCTTTCTATCACCTTTGTTTGCAAAGAAGATTGATGCACAGCATGCAGAATTGGACTATAATTTGACTGTCACTACACCCGTAGGTAGACATGTTGTTTGTACCACCTTTTACCCTAGTTGTCAGATTTTGTTAGGAGATATCAAATTACCGGCCAACCTCATAATTTTAGACATGCATGATTTTGACATTATCTTAGGCATGGATTGGTTAGAGACCTACCATGCTACCATGGATTGTTTTGGTAAGACCATTACCTTCAGATTGCAAGGGCCACAGACAGAGTTGATGTTTCAGGGAAATAGGAAAAAGTGTTCCAGTGGGTTCATTTCGGCTTTAAAAGCCAACAGATTGGTGAGCAGTGGTTGTGAGGCATTTTTAGCGTTTATCACGGAGGATAAACAGTCCCAAGGGGTGGAGGATATCCCCGTAGTGTGTGAATTTCCAGATGTTTTTCCAGAAGAAATCCCGGGTTTACCACCAGTTAGAGAAGTTGAGTTTACTATTGAACTCCTTCCAGGGACTGCACCGATCTCAATTGCACCTTACAGGATGGCTCCTGCAGAGTTGGGTGAATTGAAACTTCAGTTGCAAGAATTGTTGAGCAAAGGCTTCATTAGGCCAAGTGTTTCACCGTGGGGAGCGCCAGTTCTTTTTGTGAAGAAGAAGGATGGAAGTCTTAGAATGTGCATCGACTATAGAAGATTGAACCATGTGACTGTCAAGAACAAATACCCCTTGCCAAGGATAGATGAATTGTTTGACCAATTACAAGGAGCATTGCACTTTTCCAAGATAGACTTGAGGTCAGGGTATCATCAGTTGCGGGTTAGAGAGTCCGATGTGGCGAAGACAGCTTTCCGAACGAGATATGGGCATTACGAGTTCTTAGTGATGCCCTTTGGCTTGACAAATGCGCCCGCAGTCTTCATGGCTCTCATGAACAAGGTCTTTGCAGAGTACCTAGATCACTCTACTGTGGTGTTCATTGATGATGTCCTCGTGTATTCTAAGAGTAAGGAGGAGCATGAAGAGCACTTGAGGACGTCATTGCAGCTTTTGAGAGACCACCAGCTCTATGCTAAGTTGAACAAGTGTGAATTCTGGCTAGAGCAAGTTTCCTTTTTGGGTCACATCATTTCGAGAGAAGGATTAGCAGTAGATCCAGCCAAGATAGAAGCAGTCATTGAATGGAAGAGGCCTAGCAGTGTGACAGAAATTAGAAGCTTTTTGGGGTTAGCAGGATATTATCGGAGATTTGTCCAAGGATTTTCGTCCATTGCAGCTCCATTGACGAAGTTGACCCGGAAAAATGTCCCTTTTGTTTGGACTGATCAGTGTGAAGGCAGCTTTCAAGAGTTGAAGAAGAGGTTAACCACAGCCCCAATCCTCATTTTACCATCGGGCAGCAGTGGATTTGTTGTGTTTACGGATGCTTCCAACGTGGGATTAGGATGTGTTTTGATGCAAGATGGCAAGGTGATTGCCTATGGTTCGAGACAGTTGAAGAATCATGAGGTAAACTATGCAACTCATGACTTGGAGTTAGCGGCAGTAGTTTTTGCTTTGAAAATGTGGCGACACTACCTCTATGGAGCGAAGTTTGAAGTCCATTCAGACCACCGAAGTTTGCAATATCTGTTTTCACAGAAGGAATTGAATATGAGGCAGAGACGGTGGATGGAGTATATTAAGGATTATGACTTCCCAATCAAGTATCATCCAGGCAAAGTGAATGTGGTAGCAGATGCATTGAGTAGAAAGTCAGCAGTGATGGCGAGTTTGAGAGGAGTTAGTGTTCTCCAACAGCTTGAAGAATTTGGAGTGGAGGTACAACACTTGAGGAGAGGAGTTTTGTTGGCAAATATGACCGTGACTGAACCTACCTTCATCCAGAGAATCAAAGATAGTCAGTTGCAAGACCCGGAATTGGCCAAGATTGTAGATCAGATTGCAGAACGTCCAGATTTCAGGATTTCGGATGGAGTGTTGTATTTTCGTGACCGGTTGTGTGTACCGAATGTTGATGATTTGAAGAATGAAATTATGATTGAAGCTCACCATACTAGATACTCTATACATCCGGGTAGCACGAAGATGTACCATAACCTGAAGAATAGATTTTGGTGGAATAATATGAAGAGAGAGATAGCAGCTTTTGTGTCTCGCTGCTTAACTTGTCAGATGATCAAGGCAGAACACCAGAAGCCTCCTGGGTTGTTACAGCCTTTGGAGATTCCGGAGTGGAAATGGGAGCATATCACTATGGATTTTGTCTCCGGTTTGCCTAATACCAAGAGAGGGAACAATGCAATTTGGGTTATAGTTGATCGTCTTACGAAGTCTGCGCACTTCCTTCCGATGAAGACTGGGAATATGATGCATATGGCACCACTTGCAAGACTATTTATAGACGAGATTGTTAGTAAGCATGGCCAGCCCGTCTCCATCACTTCCGACAGAGATAGTAGATTTGTTTCGAGATTTTGGAAATCTCTTCTTGAATCCATGGGTTCCAAACTTCAGTTCAGCACAGCGTATCATCCTCAGACAGATGGTCAGTCAGAGCGGACGATACAAACTCTTGAAGATATGTTGCGTGCTTGTGTGTTGGATTTCAAGGTCCAGTGGGACGAGAACCTACCTCTTTGTGAGTTCGCGTACAACAATAGCTACCATTCTAGCATTGGAATGGCACCTTTCGAGGCACTCTATGGTAGGAGATGCAGAACTCCAGTTTGTTGGGAAGAAGTCGGTGTGCGTAGTTTTCATGGACCGACGATAGTTGGAGAGACAAGCGACAAGGTTAAGCAGATTCAGGACAGATTGAAGATCGCTCGAAGCAGACAGAAAAGTTATGCTGACACTCGCCGGAGAGAATTGCAATTTGAAGTGGGTGACAAAGTGTTCTTGAAAGTCTCACCGGTCAGAGGTACTCTAAGATTTGGAAAGAAAGGAAAATTGTCTAGCAGATACATTGGCCCATATGAGATTCTGAGCAAGATCGGAAATGTTGCATACAGACTTGCGTTACCGCCGGAACTCTCCGGGGTACATAATGTTTTTCATGTCTCCATGCTCAAGAAATATGTTCACAGTCCTTCTCACATTATTCCACACGAGCCTTTAGAGATTCGAGAAGACGCGTCGTATGTGGAGAAACCGGTTAGAATCATCGACACCAAAGAGCATGAATTGAGGAATCGGACTGTCCATTGGGTCAAGGTACTTTGGGAGAACCACGAGCCAGAAGAAGCCACATGGGAATTGAGAGATCAAGTCCAAAAGAAGTATCCACACCTGTTACCAGAGGTAAAATTATTTATATTTGGCGGACCAAATATCCTAAGGGGTGGAGGATTGTTAGACCCCGACCCAGACCAACTTGATTAGTACTAATTAAGTAAACGTTTAGTCTTAAGTGAGTCTTAGTACTAGTTGGGTTAGAATGTGATTAGACTTAGTCTGGATTATAGCTTTGGGGATTTTGAGGACGTTTAGTATGAGTCAGATACGCTCAGGGACGCCCTGAGTGCACGTGTAAGAATGGGTTTTTGTGCTAGATCTTTGTTGTGGATGTGATTTTTAATTCTCTTGAATGGTTTTATTATTTGTGACAACTTTTGTTTTCAAGCTGCATGCATGTGAGGCCCAGAAGCCCGAGTTTTGGCCCAATAGGGTAAATCTGTCTTTGCATGTAAATCTGGGCACACTTTTCGAAGTCGCGAAACTATGTCAAAATAATACTTTTCCGAAACTAGATTTTTCGACGATCGTTTTGTTCTTCTTCGTCGATTCCATCCTGGGTCCACAAGACCATGTTCCAAGCGTTCCAAGTTTCACTGCTAAAGGGACCCACCTCCAGACACTATATAAGCTCTCTTCTCCTTCATTTGCCCTTTTTCCATTTCCTGCAACGATTCTGCCCTAGGGTGAAGTTGAGGAGGAAGCTCTCTTCTTGATCCTTTTCCCTTGAAATCATCTAGCTAGAAGGCTCCATTTTTCGATCCAAGACCACCATCCTCTTCCTCTCGTCTCAAGCTACAGCTGGAGTGTTTTTGGAGTCAAGCCACTGCACTATTCATCATCTTCTACTTTTATTCTTCTTGTTTGGCTAGCTCAAGGTTGGTGTCCTTCTTCATTCTTTCCATTTGATGTTCTTTAGCTCACCTAGAGCTTGTTTTCATGGTTTTCAAACCCATTTTCGAAATGGGGATTTGTGATGGCCAAAAATGTTGATTTTTGAATGCTCCATTTTGGGGGTTTTGTGTAGATCTCGTGGAGCACCCCTTTCTTGTTGAGTTGTGAAGCTTTGACTTGGCTTGGGTTAGAGGCAAGTAAACCTTTTAGTTTTCCCTAGTGCATGTTGAGTTTTTGGGCATTTTTACTTTTGGAAATGTTGTTTATTATCAAGCTATCTTTCTTGCATGTCATTAATCTCTTTTAGCTTGTTTTAATCTTGTTAAGCAAGAGCCCTAATTTCTCTATCTAATGTAGAGGTTTCATCTTCAATGGAAGTATGTTTTCAATGGAATGGTTTGCAAGTTATTAGATTTATGTTTTGAATGTAAATGGGTTTATGATTTTGATGTTTTGAATGAAATGTGAATGGATTTGGTGTGAAAATCATCCCTTGGAAGCATGTAGGCTTGGGGAGTGCAGGTGGTGAAAATGTGGAAGTGAAGAAGTGAATGAAGTGTGGAAAAAAAATTGAAATTCCGAAGTTCTACCGGTAGGGGTATTTCAACCGGAAGTTCTACCGGTAGAAAGGGCCCAAATTTTGACAGAGAGTTGAGGAAATTAAAAACCCCAAGTTCTACCGGAAGTTCTACCGGTAGAAATGGCCCAGATTTCGGCAGAGAGTGAGAAAAAAAAACTGTGAACCGCAGTTCTACCGGAAGTTCTACCGGTAGAAGTGCTTCAACCGGAAGTTCTACCGGTAGAAGCACTTCAACCGGAAGTTCTACCGGTAGAACATCTTCTACCGGAATTTCTACCGGTAGAGAGGCATGAACCACACCAAAAAGTACTGTTTTGAAGGATTTTGCAGGAATGAAAACTAGACTTGGTCTTAGACCCTTTTTATTGACCTTGTGCACTTGAAATTTCCAAAATGTAATATACCTTCGGGGACACCAAGTTTTATTGAATTTCGACATTTGGTTTTCAATTCCACAAGGGTCAAAGATGTGGTCTTAGCCTATGCTTGATAAAGTTATGTTTGAACCTTTGTTTATGATGCTTTATGCACCATCGTGTTCTCGTCTGATTTCCAAGTGCAAGTCGTTTTCAAGATGTGTTTCAAGAATAAAAAGGGAATCATTCATTAAGTTTGTAAGCATTAATACTATGCTATTTTGCTAGTCTTGTCACTTCGTGCTCGTTAAGTGATTTCCCTCTTGTTTTGACGTGTTTTCGAACGTGTATTGCCATGTTTTGTGCATTCATGATATAAGTAAATTTCACTGAGCTTGGACCGCCCTTTTAGCTTGATCCACTACCTGGGGGTCCTTAAACTCGTGGACTGTCTGCAGACTAGTCGTGTCTTGAATGACACATCGTGCGTGTTCGTGGTCCGGTTCCGCGGCCGGATACCCTGTGAGAACCCGACCCCTAATTTCTTGGTTTAGTATGGTTTTAATCGTGATTTGGTTTTCTCGACGGATTTAGTGATTGTTTGGTTGAGTTTTTGAGTTTGAATAGATTTTTCATAACTTTGGAGAGTTTTAAAAGACGTTGACTTTGTTTTGACCCGACCCTTGTAAATTGTATTTTTGTGAGAATTTATTCTTGGTTTCTAAAAATTCCAAATTTTATTCCTTTTGACCCATTTTGTTGTTACAAACAACTTTCATGTTTTGACCATCTTGAATAAATACTCAGAAATTGCGTTTTTCGAGAAAAAAGGGCAAAAATGACAATTTTCACTAAATCTGTCCATAAATTTCGAAAATTCCAGAAATTGGGGAAAATATACTTTTTGGAAAGTAGTTATTTCAACGAACAACTTTGTCTTCTTCGTCGAACCGATTTGAGGTCCCGAAATGCATGTTTTTAGCCCGGCAAATGTTTTAAGTTGTGGGACCCATCTCCCCTTTGTTATAAAAGGAACCCACCTCTTCTCTTCTCTTCTTCCTTGACCTAATTTCTAAGAGAGGAGCAGCCCCAGCAGCCATGGCTTCCTCCATTCTTTTCTTGCTTTCTCCATCTCATAGCACCACCAAACAATGCCAAACCAAGATTAGACTCCACCATTTTCATCCTCATCTCAAGAGCTATCCATTGACACCATTTTTGAAGAAAACCAAGCTTTTCAAGATTTCCTTTGAGCAACCTCTTGCTTTTTGAAGAACTTCCAAGTAAGGAATCGTTGTAATCTTTTGGATTTGTGTTTTCCTAGCCTTTAAGAAGCTTTGTGTTGATTATTGGAGGCTTTCCTTTTGTTTTGATTTGGTTTTGCCATTTTAGGGTTCTAAGATGGGTTTCTTTTGGGGGTTTTGTTTAGATTGGTGATTTATAGCTTGGAGAAGTGATTAGTGGTTGATTTGATTAGCGTTGGACCCAAGGCAAGTGGATGAAATGATTTATTTTCATTGATCATGTTTTATACAAATGTGTAGCTTTCATTAATGATTTTCATTACTTATGCTTTACTTCATGACATGCTTTTATTGAGATTTGAAATACACTCTTTAGTGTATCTTTCTAGTATATTGTATTCTTGAAAATGGTATCTTGATTGTATTAAGTTTTGACTTGTTTCATGTGATGGATTTCTTTTGGTTGAATGTGAATGGAATGGATGATTTGAGGGAAGAATGGATGTAGTTGAATGGGGAATTTGAAGTGTTGAGAATGGAGTTTTGATTGCTTGAAATGGAGGATCTTTTAGCTCACTTTATTGCAGGGATCTGACCCTTGAAAATGAGGAGTGTTTGGAGAAAGAAGGGACCGAAAACAGCTTCAGAATTCTGTGTCCGCAGTAACGTCGGTCAGCTGTCGGTCAGCCTGTCGGTTAACCGACAGCCAACCGAGGTGGACCGAAACCCTCTCGGTTCCAATTCCAGAGAGCAGATTTCCATCAGGAAATCTGTCGGTCAGCTGTCGGCTGACCGAACTCCCTAGTTCGGTCGACCGAGAGCCAACCGACAGATCTTTCGGTTCATTTTCCAGAGAGCAACAAACTTCCTGATGTGTGTAGAGCTGACAGTCAGCGTCGGTCAGCCGTCGGCTAGCCGACATCCCAGTTCGGCTGACCGACGGCCAACCGAGGAGCTGACCGACAGCAATTGTATTGTTTTCTTCTTGAAGAACCGTAGGGAACTATATTGGAGGAGAGTGAGGAATTGTAAAGAAGAAGAAATTCCATCATCATGACTGTGTTGTTTAGGTCTTTTAGATTTGTTAATGTATATAAGGCCCCGAAATGTTTTCAATTCTTAAAGAGTACCAAATGTATGTCGAACGTAACATACGGGACCCTAGTACATTGATTCAATCTTGGACTTTCAACACTTGGCCCGGAGAATATGAGAAATCCATTCATGCTTTATTTTGACCGAATTTCACTTGTACACTTTAAATCTCATGTTTTATGACTAGACTTGCCCGACAGTATTGAAATTCATGTTTTTAGCATTGTTGTTAGCCCGTGCATGCCCGACCGATACAGATATGCTTTTGTGCTTATGAGCACCCCGTCCCGTCACATGTATTTATTGGATTTGATTTCTTGTATATGACTTATGAGAGTAAAACCTGGAGGCAATAGGGGGCCAGAGCTTTGTAGTGCGAGCCCATGAGCTAAAGGAGAACTTGCATACATGTATTTGTTTTGTTTGCTTGCATATAACCTATGAGTCGGCACCACTAAGCTTGGATAACCTTGTCAGTCTGATCCACTGACTTGGAGATTCCCCACTTGTCCCGCCAGCTGCAGCATGGATCCCGATACCCGGTTTATTAACCGTGGTCCCGTCCCGATACCCGGCTCGCTCCCGTGGTTCCCGATATCCGGTTCGCTACCGTGATTCCCGATACCCGGTTTGCCACCGTGGTCCCGTCCCGTATTATTGTATATGTATATGTGAATTTTGTTGTACCTCCTCACTTCGGTGACCGAGGTCAACGCCCGATACTCTAGTCACTTCGGTGATAGAGGATTTAGCTTTGTGTGGTTGCCATCTTGATAGTTCCTGATCCTTGTTACCCGTACTGTTTTATATTGATCATGTCTTTTCTTAATAAAGGATGCATTAATTCTACATGTTTTAAATGAGTCCCCGATTTGGGAAATGTTTATTGTTTATCCATGTTCTAAAAGAGTTCCCGATTAGGGAAGTGTTTATTGTTTATCCATGTTTTAAAAGAGTTCCCGATTAGGGAAATGTTTATTGTTTATACATGTTTTAAATGAGTCTCCGATTTGTGAAATGCTTATTGTTTATACATGTTTTAAATGAGTCCCCGATTTGTAAAATGTATATTGTTCGTACATGCTTTAAATGAGTACCCGATTTGTAAAATGTTTATTGTTTGTACATGCTTTAAATGAGTACCCGATTTGTAAAATGTTTATTGTTTATACACGCTTTAAATGAGTACCCGATTTGTAAAATGTTTATTGTTTGTACATGCTTTAAATGAGTACCCGATTTGTAAAATGTTTATTGTTTATACACGCTTTAAATGAGTACCCGATTTGTAAAATGTTTATTGTTTGTACATGCTTTAAATGAGTACCCGATTTGTAAAAATGTATATTGTTTATACACGCTTTAAATGAGTCCCCGATTTGTAAGATGTATATTGTTCGTACACGCTTTAAATGAGTACCCGATTTGAAAGTTGTTTATTGTTTATACATGTTTTAAATGAGTTCCCGATTTGTGAAATGTTCATGTTTTATACATGCTTTAAAGGAATACATGCTTTGCCTAATATCCGTGTTTCATAACCGTTTTATATGAATACATGATTTCGTCAGATACTCATGATTTCCGATACATTTTTATTATGTACAATTTTGATCAGACAGTATGATTTATTTCATGTTTTATCATTCAGTATGTTGTTATATCTTTTCACCCGCCTGCCAGACCGTCGTGTCTGACCCACTACTTTGGACTCAGGTTCAGATTTCTTCACCCGAGATGAGTGCACGTATTGGCTGTGGAGCCATGAGCTTACAGGTGTTTGTTGGCTATGTCATGTCGACATTGAGCTTGACATCGGTATTACGTCACATATGGGTAGTAATCATTAGCTTGTTTTCTTGTATGGCTTTTATTAGCCTTTTTGCTTGGGATTGTAATTAATATACATTGTTAATTGTAACTTGAACATATATGGGAATGTAATATCCTGTTACTGTCAGCTCTGTACTTTTATTGTGATAGTTTATTCCAGTCTGAGATGGATCATTGATAAGAGGAGTATATGCTTGGGTTAAGTGCGGTGCGGAATCCAATGGCCACGGACTCCGAGTCGCAACACCATAAAAGCTTCCGCTAAATATTCAGAGTGTGTTGGAATGAATTTGTAATCCTCACACACGCGGATCTTGGGAGAAACATAATTATTACTTCACGGACCCCGGGTTTGGGGTCGTGACATACCCCGTCTACCTTGTGTGGCGTGGGATCGTGTTTCGTGTCGTGCTTGTCGTGCGTGCTTGCTCTTGTCATCATGTATGGCAGAGAAAGGATGAGCTCTATGTGGATTTATCTTTTCATGATATTATATGTATTCGTGCTAGTTTCGTAAGCATTGAAACGTGTATTTAAACTTTGAACTGTTTTAGCATTATTTCAACTATTCATGTCTAAATTGTTTATTTGCCAAACCGTCGTGTTTGATGCTTGTATTTTGGTGTCCAGGTGCCGGCGGCTTCGCGCGTGACGAGGAGTGCCTGGAGGGGGCTGTTGAGCCACCCCCAGCACTCGAGTGGCAGCCCAACGACGTCATCTAGACGCCGGTCGGGATTTTGATTCTCGTTCACCTAGCTGGTTATGTTGGGTTATTCTTTTGGGTCCCAAATTGTTGTATTGGCCTTTGTTGGCCTCTCAGGGTTTTGTAATTGGAAGTAAAATACTTTGTCTAAATGTTGAAACTTAATCATGATAGGAATGCTAATTTGACATTCTCTTTTGATACCTTGTCTCGATGTTAAATATTTCTCTTGAATCTTATCGTTTAAGATTTGTATGACATGTTTTGCTACACGCTTCCGCATATCCATTCGTGTGAGCTCGACCCGTGTCATGGGATCCTCACCGCGGAAACCTGTGGGAAAATAAAATATAAAGCGGCGGCGGTGTGTTTTGATTAATCATGCCGCCGTGGCGGTCGCGGGCCCGGGTCTCGGTCCGGGGTCGCGACACTCATAAGGCTTGGATTTTTTTTGGTGGTCCAATCAACTCAGAAGAGGCATGGAACCATTTTTGTATGCTCTTGGTAAGAGGGATTTTTGATCGAAAGCCCCTTTTAGTGCCTAGGTGGTCAAACCTGACTCATATGGGCTAACCCATGAGGCCTTAAGCTTTTAAGATGGCTTAGATCTCATGTGGTGTCATTTTATAAATAATATCTAAAAATATCTCCTTTGGTTAGAGAATATCTAAAAATATCCTTACTTGGAGAGAATCTCTCAAGTTCCCTTTATTTTGGGAGAGAATATCTTATAGTATCTTTCTTTGGGAAAAAATCTCTCAAATCCCCTCTCTTTTGGGAGAGAATCTCTCTAATTCCCTTTGTTGCGACCCTGGACCCGGACCCTGCAGCTGCCCGACCTCGGGGCGCGCAAATGGGAATTAAGTTATAATTATATTTTCTCCCAGGATTCGCGTGTGTGAGGATAACACGTTCAATCACACTCTGAATATTTTGCCGAAGCTTTCGTGGCGATGAAACTCGGAGTCCGTGGCCATCAGATTCTGTGTCGCACTCAACTGCTAGCATGTAGCTATTATATCAAGAACCATATCAGACTGGAATTAACCATCACAACCAAATACATAGTTGACAGTCACAGGATATTACATTCCCAATATGTTCAAGTTACAAATTATCAATGAGCGTTAATTAACAATCCCAAGAAAAGGCTAAGAGAAGCCATACAATAACAAGTTAATAACCACTACCCATATGTGATGTAGCTCCGATGTCAAGCTCAATGTCTACATGACGTATCCGACAAAACAACCTGCAAACTCATGGCTCCACAGCCAACAAAAGCATTCAGCTCGGGACGAGAAAATCTGAACTTGAGTACCAAAATAGTGGGTCAGACAAGACGGTCTGGCAGGTGGATGAAAAGATAATAAATGTGCTGAAGAATAAAACATATGATAAATCATATTATTTGATCAAAGGCTGTGTATATAAGTAAAACGGTTGGAAAATCATAGATATCTGACAATTCTTGTATTCATATAAAATGGGTGTAAAACATGGATGTCTGACAAAACATATATTCATTTAAAGTATGTGTAAAACATGGAGATCTGGCAAAACATGTGTTCATTAACATATGTAAAAGCATCAACATTTGACAAATCGGGTATTCCTCACATATTTTCATTTAAAATATTTGTGTAAACAATATTTCTCAAGAAAGAAATGTATTACTTGTTAGGAAATCACATATACAGTATAAAAACATGTAAAGGTACCAAAGAAATAGAGAACTAGCAAGATGGCAACCACACAAAGCTAAATCCTCTATCATTGAAGTGATAAGAGCATATCGGGGCGTTGACCTCAGTCACCGAAGTGAGGAGATTCAACGAAAATATCATATACATATAATAATATGGGACGGGACTGTGGTAGCAAACCGGGTATCGGGAATCATGGTAGCGAACTGGATATCGGGAACCACGGGAGCAAGCCGGGTATTGGGATGGGACCATGGTAATAAACCGGATATCGGGATCCAAACTGCAGCTGGTGGTACGGGGGGGGGGGGGGGGGGGGGGGGGGACCTCCAGGTTGGTGGATTAAACCGACAAGATTGTCTAAGCTTAGTGGTGTCGACTCATAGGTCAAATAACAGAAATTGGAACATGTATAAAATCACATCAGGTACAAGTATATAAACGGGGGGGGGGGGGGCGTGGGGGTCAAGGCGTAAGTACTATTTCATTTCATATCGGGCAATGCATATTAGGACTAGCAAAATGCTACAAATACAACTTCAGTGTTTTTGGGAATGATAAATCATAAATCATGAATATTCGGGAATGCATATCAAAATTCGGGAACAATAAAAACACAATTGAACTTTCGAAATTGCAAGACAAATATCGGGGTTCAAGACTAGTTCAAGGTAAATAGGGGTCCCGTACGTCAGTTTCAATATATACTTGGTACTCCTTGGGATTTTTAAAATTTTTGATGAATCTTCGTAATGTGGATTCTTTCTCAAATGGGCTTTGTACATTGCCTCATAACTCTCCTGAACAAATGGATTCCATTAGAAACCTCTTCCAAACTTCACATCATGAAGGTAGGATTCTAAACAGCTCATTCTCCCTCCTCAAAATCTCCTTCTAAACTCTAAAAGTGGTCCATACCCGAGAGGGGGTGTGCTCTATCGGTCCAAGGTGCGCTCAAGCAGACCTGGGCTGCGTAGGAAGATTGGCAAATATAACCTCTGTGCGCTCGAGCTGCCAATCGTCCGCTCGAGTAGGCAGTCATTCTGTTGCCCGAGCTGGAGTCAGGTTGACTGTGCGCTCGAGCGGTTTGATGTCCGCTTAAGCGAGCAGTCATTTCTGCTGCTCGAAAATGGCCATCTTGGCCTTCTTCTCCTTCTCTTCCAAATCATTTTTCCTGCAATAAAGGCCTCCTTGCCTCCCAATAACAACCATCAATTTTGTAAGACCCCGACCCGAGTGACCTCATTAGTACTAATTAGTCGCGTGTTAGTGCTAAACGTGTTTAAAGAATTTACTAAGTTGGATTAGTATAATCTTGTTATAACTTTAGGAAATTTTTAGTGTCTTGTGTTAGTGGGACCCTTTGGGGGTTCCTTTTTGTTAGTTTTGCGTTACTTGGGGGATTCTTGAGATTTCTATAATTCTTGTTTTGATCCCGTTTCACTCGTCCCGATAATCCCTACAACTTTCATGTTGATCCCGTGCCTGTCCGGAACCCCGAAACCCGATTTTCTTGCATTGAGGGCAAAACAATCTTTTTACACTAAATCTGTATCCAAAAGTCGATATCCCCAAAACCCGTGAAACATATACTTTTTGGAAACTAGATGTTTCGACGATCACTTTTCTCTTCTTCGTCGATTCCGTTCGAGACACCGATAGTAGTGATTTCAGCGCAAAGAGATTTGCTAGTGGTGGAGCCCACACCCACTTGTATATATATGGAGAGGTTAGCTTCTTCATTCCCTTTCTCCAGCTCAAGAGTAATCTAGGGTTTCCTTGTTTCCATTTCTTTCTTCTTCTTCTTGCTTCCCCACCATCAAGCACCACCCATCTTGCTCCAATCAAGGAATAGAAGTCATCATCTTCTTCCTCTCTTCTAGAGCTCTCCATTGATACAACTTTTGAAGGAAGACCTCCATCCTAAGATCTTTGAGCTAGTCTTGTCCATTTGAAGAGCTTCCAAGTGAGTTTTCCCTCCTATTCTTTTAGATTTGTGTTCTCCTAGCCGTAGAGGAGCTCCATTTCTATTATTGTGAGTTTCTTCTTCTTGTTTCTTGGTTTGACCCATTTTAGGGTTTGTATTTTGGGGGTTTTTGTGTAGCTTGGAGTTTGGCTTGGAAGAGGAGAGAAATAGCTTGATTTCTTGATTTGAGACCTTGAGGCAAGTGGATTTAATGGATGTTTTAGTTTTGAATGATTTCCATTACAAATGTGTGATTTATTACCTTATTAATGGTGGATTTCAATTGCATTCAAAGTGATTTTTAATGATTTTGAAAGGGGTTGTTGAGCCCATTTATTGTCTTGAAATATGATTGATAGCCTTTGTTTTATCTTGTGCTTAAAAACTTGAATGAATCTATGTAATTGTGGTTATGTCTTTCTCCTTTTGAATGAATGAATGAATGGACCATTTGTGGAGGTTGTGTGAAGTTTTGATGGAGTTTTGAAGAGGATGTTGAGGTGCTTACATGCCATCTTTGGTGTATGATAGAACCTCAAGAAATGTGGATTTGTAAGAGAAGGAGAATGGAGAAAAGAGCTGTTCACGAAACCAGTTCTAGACAGTTCGCTCGAGCGAACTTGACACTTCGCTCGAGCGAACTGCCCAGGAAAGGGTTCGTGCCATTCCAGAGAGCTGTCCGCTCATGCGAACCCCATGTCCGCTAGAGCGAACCCTCTCAGCAGCCATCCAGAGAATGGTTGGCTCGAGCGCACTAATCGTTCGCTCGTGCCATCTTGAACTGGGCAGGTACGCTCGAGTGAACCCTTATCCGCTCGAGCGAACCCTCCCAGAAGGCCATTCTAGAGAGCACATCGCTCGAGCGAACTCCATGTTCGCTCGAGCGACATGTAATGTTCATCTGGGGCCACTTTGGAAGCAACAATGAAATATCCTAGCTATGGAGGGAGGTTTGTTAACGTCCCCATCGTGATGAGAAGACTCATAATCGTTGTTTGAAGCTCGGATGAGAAAGAAACCATACTCACAAGAATTCATTGAAGTTTTGGAAACCTCCAAGTGCCTAAGGAGCCCGGAATGCCTTCAAATTCAAAGACGACCAAGCAATTGCACGATAAGCATACGGGATCCCTATTCACTTGAATTAGTTTTTAACCCCGACACTGTCTTTACATTTCGAAAGGGTACTTTACCTTTTTATTCTCGAAATTGATGATTTGGGATCTATCCATCCCGAAAACCTTGAAAGCATACTTGTACTGTTTTGCTAGCCTTGACATACATGTCTGACCAGATATGTTAGTTGTGCCTTCGGGCACCCACGTCCTGCCCGAATATAGTCTTGTACTTGATTTATTTTACACATGTCTTGATTTCCATGTTTTGACCTATGAGTCGGCACCACTAAGCTTGGATACCCTGTTAGTCTGATCTACTGACTAGATGATCCCCCTCTTGTCCCGCCAGCTGCAGTTTGGATCTTGCTACCCGCTTATTTAACCGTGGTCTTGTCTTGATACCGGAGATTGCTACTGTGGTTCCTGATGCCCGGTTCGCTACCGTGGTCATGTCTTGTATATAGTATATATGTATATGTATTTCGTTGTACCTCCTCACCTCGGTGACTGAGGTCAACGCCTTGACTTGCTTGCTTTATCACTTCGGTGATAGAGGATTTAGCTTCGTGTGGTTGCCATCTTGCTTGTTTCCTGAATTCCTTGGTTACCTTTACTTGTTTTACCTTGCATATATGTTTTAACTAAATGATGCGTTTTACTCATGAAAGTATTGTTTAGATAGGTTTAAATGTTTTCTAAGGCAAATGTTTTATTAAATGTTTATACTTTTTATCCACCTGCCAGACCGTCGTGTCTGACCCCTTTGCTTTGGTACTCAGGTCCCGTTGTTGGTTTCCCCGAGGAGGAGCTAGAGGAGGCGGTCGGAGAACTGCAACAGCTAGTAGAGTGGCGCGCCGATGATGTTGTCTAAACATCCGGTTGCCTCAAGAGTTGCGTGCCATTTTGGGGGGATTGTTAGAAACTTTATTTTGGTGGTTATTGTTTTGTACTTATTGGCCTTTGTTGGCCTCTAATTTTGGGAATTGTAATTAAATCATATATGTTCTAACTTTAATAGTATTTTGGGTTACGCTATAGAACATTGCTAATTCTGATACTTGCTAATTAAATGCAAACAGTCTGGTTATTATGGAAATGATTTACATACTTGATTTGCCATATGCTTCCGCAATCTTACTAAATGTTTATGTGTGTTGGGAAATCATCACCGCGGACACCTGTGGGAAATCACGTGCACGGGTGATGTGTGTTCTTTATCTACCCGTGTACGCTTGGGCATTAAATATATCTTTATTTATTGTCCTTACTCCA
This sequence comes from Umbellularia californica, assembly GCA_028538565.1. Lineage (NCBI taxonomy): Eukaryota > Viridiplantae > Streptophyta > Magnoliopsida > Laurales > Lauraceae > Umbellularia > Umbellularia californica. Next base: position 57,881,459 of record JAPQWN010000002.1, on the reverse strand, counting down.
TAGGATCACATGCTACCATCACAATTAGTCCCGATCCCGGATTTGGTCCCTAAGCCCGATCCGGGGTCGCGACAGACTGGTATCAGAGCAAGACGTGTTTCAGGCAATTAGAAGAAACTAGAAATCTTAAGGACGTGGCGAGGACTCGTTAGATCTTCCGTTAGCTAGAACCGCGTGAGCAATGTGTGACCCTGTTTTGGATTTTTATGTGCTAACAACTTGTTTTGCAGCATCATGCCACCTCGTAAGCGACCCATAAACGACAATCCCACCGCAAGCAACAGTGATTATACCAGGCCAGTTGAGGGTACAGGGCCAGTTGGAGAAGATAGAACTGAAAACATAATGCCCAATCAGTTCCAACAGATGATGCAAGCCATGCTTGACCAGCAGCGTCAGGCTAATGAGAACCAAACCAAATTGCAAGAACAGATGCTCAAGAAAGATGAAGACCATGCTAGGGAGTTGGCAGAGATGCAAAGGCAGTTGTTGGAGGTATTACAGAGGAGAGCTGAACCCATTCAACCTCAACCTGCTATTGTTATCAATCAGAGGGAGCATGACCCCAATGCATTATTTGAGAGGTTCAGAAAGAGAGGTCCAAAGGAGTTTGTGGGGACAGAAGACCCCTTGGCTGCAGATGACTGGCTTGAGCATATAGAAAATATATTTGAGGTTTTCAGATGTAATGGGGGTGAGAAAGTACAACTTGCAGCATCACTTTTCACCAGTTTGGCAGATAATTGGTGGAAGACAGTGAGGGAGGAATACAGGACTATGCCAGACGCAGTGGCTTGGGCAAACTTCAAGAGGCAATTTAGAGACAAGTATGTGCCCGCCCATGTTAAGAGGCATAAGGCAATCGAATTCCAGCAGCTAGTCCAAGGCAGTATAACTGTGCTAGAGTACCTCACCAAGTTCGAGAGATTATCACGGTATGCCCCGGAGTTTGTGGACACGGTAGAGAAGAAGATAGCTAAATTCTTAGAAGGACTTCACCCCATCATTGAGAGGGATGCCACCGGTGTTGTACCACTTCTCACCTTTGAGGAAGCTGTCAAGAGAGCATATAAGTTTGAGAACTTCCACCATAAGATTCTTAAGGTCCAAGGCAAAGGACAAGGGCAACCCCAACAGCAGCACAACCAGCAGAGGAATCAACAGAACAAGAGACAGAGGCAAGATCATAATGTACAGCTTGTTTGCATTCATTGCGGGAAGAACCATGATAGTACCCAGTGTCGTACAGCCTTGGGAGCATGCTTTAGATGTGGCTCCGTGGATCACCAGATGAGGAATTGCCCCAGACAGAATAGGCAGAATCAACAACAGCAGCAGGGAGCACCGCGTCAGGCACCGCCACAGAATGCACTGGTAGTGCAGAATCAGGCAAGGCCACTCTAGCAACGGGCACCACAGCAACAGTATAGACCCCAGCAGTAGCAGCAGGCCCATCAGCAAGGACAACAATCGAATCAGCGTCCCCCGCAGCAGAACAGAAATGCCCCTCAAGGAAGGCAGCAGTAAGCACCTATCAGGCCACAGCAGCGAGGACAAGTCTATGCGGTCAACAGAGCTGATGCAGAAGCAGTGGATGATGTTGTGGAAGGTACACTTCTTGTTAGTGGGATAGAAGCTAAGATATTGTTTGACCCTGGGTCTACGCATTCATTCATATCCCATGCATTTTCTAGTTTGATTGATGTGCATGGTAGGGAACTTGAATACATTTTGACTGTGGCTACCCCAGTAGGAAAACAAGTTGTGTGTACTAGTTACTACCCTAGTTGTACAGTCCGGATAGGAGAAGTTGTGTTACACGCAGATCTTATTCTGTTGGAGATGAAGGATTTTGATGTCATCCTAGGGATGGATTGGCTGGTAGGGTACCATGCCACAATGGATTGTTTCCATAAGACCCTTACCTTCAAGTTGGATGAGACACCAGCAGGGGTGTTATTCCAGGGAGAGAGGAGGAATCCTCGTGCAGGGTTTGTCTCAGCATTGAAGGCTGATAGACTATTAAGAAGCGGTTGTGAAGCCTATTTGGCGTTTATCACGGAGGATAAACGGTCCCAAGGGGTGGAGGAGATCCCTATTATTTGGGAGTTCCCGGATGTATTTCCGGAGGAGATTACAAGTTTACCACCCATGAGAGAAATTGATTTCACCATCGAGTTGTTACCAGGGACCGCTCCGATATCTATTGCACCATATAGAATGGCTCCGGCAGATTGGGAGAGTTGAAGATACAATTACAAGAGTTATTGGACAATGGTTTTGTGAGGCCTAGTATCTCACCGTGGGGAGCTCCAGTTTTGTTTGTTAAGAAGAAGGATGGTTAGATGAGAATGTGTATTGACTACCGGAGATTGAACCAAGTGACCATCAAGAACAAGTATCCGTTGCCAAGGATAGATGAACTGTTTGATCAATTACAAGGTGCATCATACTTTTCGAAGATTGATTTGAGATCCGGTTACCATCAGCTGAGAGTCAGAGAATCAGATGTTTTGAAAACAGCTTTCCGGACAAGATATGGCCACTATGAGTTTCTAGTGATGCCATTTGGGTTGACTAATGCACCGGCAGTGTTCATGGCCTTGATGAACAAGATCTTTGCGCAGTACCTGGATCAGTTTGTAGTGGTGTTTATTGACGATATTTTGGTGTACTCCAAGACCAGAGAAGAGCATGAAGAGCATCTGAGGATAGCATTGCAGCTTTTGAGAGAGAACCAGTTGTATGCGAAGCTCAACAAATATGAATTTTGATTAGAGCAAGTCGCATTTTTGGGACATATTATTTCCAAGGAAGGATTATCAGTGGACCCGTCTAAAATTGAGGCAGTGGTGAAGACCGAAGAATGTGTCGAAAATCAGGAGTTTTCTTTGTTTGGCAGGGTATTACCGGAGGTTTGTGCAAGGATTTTCGTCGGCTGCAGCACCATTGATGAAGTTGACAAGGAAGAATGTACCATACGTGTGGACAGACCAGTGTGAATCCAGTTTCCAAGAGCTGAAGACGCGATTGACCACCGCACCAGTCCTTACTTCGCCATCCGGAAGTGGCGGTTTTACCATTTTTACCGATGCTTCGAACATTGGACTTAGTTGTGTGTTGATGCAAGAAGGAAAAGTTGTAGCTTATGGGTCCTGGCAGTTGAAAGATCACGAGAAGAACTATGCGACCCATGACCTTGAGTTGGCAGCGGTCGTCTTTGCATTGAAGATGTGGAGACATTACCTCTATGGAGAGAAGTTTGAGGTTCATTCGGACCACCGCAGCCTACAATATCTATTTTCTCAGAAGGAGTTGAACATGAGGCAGCGGAGATGGATGGAGTATATCAAGGACTATGATTTTCCGATCAAGTATCACCTGGGGAAAGCGAATGTAGTTGCCGATGCCTTGAGTAGGAAATCAGTGGGCATGGCGAATCTAAGTGGTACTTGTATTTTCGATCAGTTTGAGGAGTTGAAGATAGACGTACAGCCACTGAGGAAGGGTGTTATTATGGCCAATTTGTCAGTGTCAGAGCCTTCGTTCATCCAGAAGATTAAGGACAGTCAGTTGCAAGATCCAAAGTTGGCCAAGATTACAGAACATATAGCAGAACGTCCTGATTTTCGTTTCGTTGATGGAGTTCTTTATTATCGTGGTCGTTTGTGTGTGCCTAACATAGAAGATTTGAGGAATGACATCATGGCAGAAGCTCATAGTATGAAGTACTCCATGCACCCAGGCAGCACAAAGATGTATCAGAATTTAAAGGGCAGATTTTGGTGGAACAATATGAAGAGAGAGATTGCAGCGTTTGTCTCTCGTTGCATGACGTGTCAGTTGATAAAGGCAGAACATCAGAAGCCTCCAGGGTTGTTGCAACCATTAGAGATCCCGGAATGGAAGTGGGAGCACATTACCATGGATTTCATTTCAGGACTACCAAAGACTAGCAGAGGGAATGATGCGATATGGGTTATAGTGGATAGACTCACCAAGTCAGCTCATTTTATCCCCATGAAGACAGGAAAGAAGATGCACATGTTACCCCTGGCAGAGCTGTTTGTCAACGAGATCGTCAGTAGACATGGACAACCAGTTTCCATCACATCAGACAGAGACAGCAGATTCGTCTCCAGATTTACATGAGTCTATGGGTACGAAGCTACAGTTCAGCACGGCTTATCACCCTCAAACCGATGGCCAATCAGAGAGGACAATTCAGACCATCGAAGACATGCTACGTGCTTGTGTGTTAGACTTCAAGACTCAATGGGATGAGACTCTACTGTTGTGTGAGTTTGCCTACAACAACAGCTACCACTCTAGCATTGGGATGGCGCCTTTTGAGGCTTTGTATGGCAGAAGGTGTAGGACACCTGTTTGTTGGGAAGAAGTTGGCACCCGCAGTTTCCATGGACCGACTATAGTGAGTGAAACCACTGACAAAGTGAGACAGATCCAAGAATGTTTGAAAGTAGCCCGGAGTAGACAGAAGAGCTATGTAGACTCTCACCGAAAGGATCTATAGTTTAAGGAAGGAGATAAGGTTTTCCTGAAAGTGTCACCTACTAGAGGAACATTGAAGTTTGGGCAGAAAGGCAAAATGTAACGGAGATACATCGGACCGTACGATATCATAAGTAAGATTGGTGATGTGGCTTATAGATTAGCCTTACCACCCGAGCTATCTGGTGTACACAACATCTTCCATGTGTCGATGTTGAAGAAGTACGTTCCCAATCCATCGCATGTACTCCGGCATGAACCATTGGAAATCAGAGAAGATGCTACCTATGTAGAGAAGCCCATCCAGATTATTGATACAAAAAAAGCAAGAGTTGAGGACACGGACTATTCAGTGGGTGAAGGTACTTTAGGAGAATCATGGGCCAGAAGAGGCAACGTGGGAATTGCGAGATCAAGTACAGAAAAAGTCTCCACATCTCCTACCCGAGGTGAGTTTTATATTTCATTTGGAGGACCAAATGCCCTAAGGGGTGGAGGATGTAAGACCCCGACCCGAGTTACCTCGATTAGTACTAATTAGTCGCGTGTTAGTGCTAAACGTGTTTGATAGAATTTACTAAGTTGGATTAGTGTTGACACCAAAAAAGTCACTATGTCTCCTCAACATCAAGAAGCCTCGTGAAGCTGTATCCTGCTACAAAACAGGCAAGGCTACTTCAAGCATCAGATTTTGTCAGAATCAGACAAAAACTGAGAGATCCTTCAAAACAGCTAAAAGAGGGGTACACCTGAGGTTTCGGGCCATTCCGACAGCGTTTGGCTTAACTTCACTGCTCCGACAGGTAAACAAGCGCTCCCGGCGGCGACATTATCAAAGACACCAAAACTTTGATCAGAGCCTACGGATGACTCCAGAATGTCTCCAAAGGGCTCCATGCCAAATTTCAAGTCAAACCGACAATGTTTGACCCTCCATCAGTGCTCGAACAGCAAAATCAAGCCTCCCGGCGGCGGGAACCACCGAAGCCATCACTCATCAAACAAAATACATGAGTGGCTTCAACATGCTTCTAAAAGGTTGCACGTCGAATCTCAGGTCATTCCGACAACGTTTGACCAGGTTTCGATGCTCCGAGAGAAAATCAAGCCTACCCGGGGCGGAGCAACCTGGGACCATGAGATCCAAAACGGAGCCCATGGAACGTCTCAAAATGACTCCAATAGGCTCCCCGTCAAATTTCAGGTCAATCGGACATCGTTTGACCACATATCAAAGCTCGGCATTTTCCCCGCAGCAAAATCAAGTGAAGCATCGATGGGACCCCAAATGGCTTCAAAACTTAAATAAAAGCCCATGCTTGGTCCTATCCACTGCTTAAGAAGCTTCACCTCAATTTTCAGGTCATTCCAACATCGTTTGACCTAGTTTCGACTCTTGACGGAAAATCGGCTACAAAGTCTTCGGCTTTCCCGAAAAATGGGAAACTTTGTGCTCCGATTTCGCGCGGGTTCTCGTCAAGTTTTCACCAAGAAAATGAAATCAATAATTGAGGAAAAATGTCAAGAAAAATACAGAAGAAAAAAGGAACGAAAAAGATGCAAAATCGGCCGAAAACGAAGCTCGGTGACCAAAGGGCAAAAAACCCTAAGGTCGCCGGCGACCCTGCAAATCCGGGTCGCCGGATTTTGCACCAAATTGATCGTTTTTCGATCTTTTCGCGTTTCGGGTGTTCCGGCCTCTGTGATTTTTGGAAAATCCAATGTTTGATGCTTGAAAATGACTGATCTTCGTCGACATCTCGGATCCGCCGTTAAAAGCATGAAATCATCACCGATCGCCTCAAGATCGCCAACCGGCTGACCAAGAAACTGCACTTTCTGTCCGACCAATCGTGAAATCGACAAGACAGATGTCACCGGCCCAACAACGTTAATCAATGTCTGAAATTGTACTGCAATCCGACATCAAACAATGCGTGGATCCACCTGTGATGATCGCAAGAAGAATCTCAAAAGGCGCAGCGCGGCCCGCGACTCTTCACATGCATGGGCGACCACTTAATGACGTTAATTGACCCGTTTATGACAACTTAATGCGGTCATTAACTCATTATTTTGGACGGCCCAATCAGATTCAAGCATTTTGGAGTTACAAATCCAAGCAATCATGGCATTAAACCCATGAAACTCCCATCATCATGAAGCATAAAGGTGATTAAATGCCCACTACCTTCGTCGGCCAATCAAAAGCCTTGAAAAAGGAGTTACAAAATCAACTTGTAACTCCTCATCAATTCTTTCATCATGGCCATCAATGCCAATAAACACCTCATGGCTACCAAAAGCCTTTAAAAGGAGGTCCATTCCAAGAAGAAAGCATCATGAAAATAGATCCCAAGTGCAAGCTCTGAAAATCCAGAAAATCCAAGAGAGAGACGAAGTCCTGCTAGTTTGCTCCCGGAAGCACCACAAGGTGATCAACGTCCCTTGGGGGACCACCCCCCCAAGGTCACCTCCTTCTCCATCATGGCCTAAACGTGGCTTTTCAGCCCGTTTACTTGGTTTTTCATTGGATATAGGACCTCCTCTTGGTCCTTGTCCTTTAAAAAACCAAGGTTAGGAGCCAAGCCAAAGAATCAAAGCATCACATGTTCTCATTCGAAGGACGATGGCGAAGCCCATACATGACTTGCGACCGTCGATCTCAACGTGTCCCCACAATCTCTTGAGAAGTTAGATCCATTTTCTTACTTTTCTATTGTAGTTTGTATTTCTTAAAGAAACAAAAAGAAATCTCAATTCTTGTCTTTCACATTTGATGAGTTTTGTAAAATCGCCTTTCACGGCAAAATCCCCTTTTACGGCAAACAAACAAAAACGCCTCCTACGGCATTCTAAAAAAATCAAACTTGTCTCTTTTCTTAATATTAATGCAATTTGAAAAGTTAGAAAAAATGATTGATTTCCTTTCCACTTGTGAAGGTGAATCTCCAGATCATCACCATTCCAAATTCTAATTAGAAAGTAAATCTGGCATACCCGTACAAAAAATGTTGATGCTCGAGATTTTCCCTCCTCCGCCGAGACCCAGGTCAGCCCCCGGGGTACGGAGGGAGAGGACGGAAGATTCCTTTTGGGTCCATCAAGTTGGCACACCCGGTGGGACCCGTTGACTTGAGAACGTGATGCTTTGATCACTTGGCTCCTTTCTAGTGGGTGCCCTATGTTGCATTTTGCATCTAAAAAAATATGAGATGGGATTTCAATTGTTCTTTCTCACTTCAAAAAAAAAAAAAAAAACAAATCTGATTTCTTTTCTTAGTTTCAACTTTGAGAAATTTTGATCATCTCCTCTTCGAACTTGATAGCTCGCAGAAATGTTTGTAGCTATCGTTCATATCGGGGATTGGGCCATCTTTTCTCTTTGATGAATCCAATTGGGATTTCAAAAAAAAATGATCTCTCTTTCTCAAGATTCAACTTTGAGAAATTTTGATCCTCTCCTCTTTGAACTTGATAGCTCACAGAAATGTTCACAGCTATCGTTCATATTGGGGATTGGGCCATCTTTTCTCTTTGATGAGTCCAATTGGGATTTCAAAAAAAATATTTATAATTTCGAAAAAAAATTTAGTTTTCTCTCTTTTGAATTCAAATTTGAGAAACCTTGGTTCCTTCCCTTTCGGATTTAACGCTCGCAGAAATGTTGAGCCATTGTTCGGATTGGAACACCATTCGCTCTCTTTGATGAGTTCATTAAAAAATCTTTCAAAAAAAAAAAAAAAAAAAAACACTAAGGTTCCACCAGTTGCGTTCTTTGACCAAAGTGGATTTAAGAAAAGCCTTGTCCAGAGTGTGGAGACAGCTAGATTGTTCGAGGCAAGGGTCCTTCAAACGGGTTCATTAAGTAATCCTACCCTTACTTAGGGGCTGATCTATCTACTAAGGTTTCATAAGATCGAATTGGAAATCTATGTGCACCTTTCAAAAAAAAATCCTCTAAAAAAAAACTTTAAAAAAAAAAAATTCTGTCACTTTGAATTCAGAGTTAAGAAATCTTGGTTCTTTTCCTTTCGGATTTAGCGCTCGTAGAAATGTTGAGCCTTGTTCGGAATGGAACACTATTTGCTCTCTTCGATGAATTCAATCTTGACCTTTCAAAAAAAAAAAAAACTTCCGTCACTTTTGAGTTCAGAGTTGAGAAATTTTGGTTCCCTCCCTTTTGGATTTAGCGCTCGCAGAAATGTTAAGCCTTTGTTCGAAACGGAACACCATTTGCTCTCTTTGATGAATTCAATCTTGACCCTTCAAAAAAAAAAAAAAAAAAAAAACTTCCGCCATTACTGGATTCACATCCGAGAAATTCTGGTTCCTTCCCTTCTGAATTTAGCGCTCGCAGAAATGTTGAGCCTTTGTTCGGATTGGTGTTGACACCAAAAATGTCACTTTGCCTCTTCAAATCAAGAAAGCTGCATGAAGTCGCAACCTGCCATAAATAGGCAATGCAACTTCTCCAAAAATTCAAATCTTGTCAGAATCAAACAAAAACTGCAAGATCCTTCAAGATAGCCAAGAGAAGAGTACACATGAAGTTTCGGGCCATTTCGACAACATTTGGCCTAACTTCACTTCTCCGACAGCTAAACGGGAGCTCCCGGCGGCGACATCATCGAAGACGTCAAAACTTCGATCAGAGCCTACAGATGACTCCAGCATGTCCCAAAAGGGCTCCATGCCAAATTTCAAGTCAAACCGACAACGTTTGACCCTCCATCAACGCTCGAGCAGCAAAATCAAGCCTCCCGGCGGCAGGAACCACCGAAGCCTTCGCTCATCAAACCAAGTGCATGAGTGGCTTCAACATGCTTCCAAAAGGCTGCACGTCGAATTTCAGGTCATTCCGACAACGTTTGACCAGGTTTCGATGCTCCGAGAGAAAATCAAGCCTACCGGCGGCGGAGCAACCCGGGACCATGACATCCAAAACGGAGCCCATGGAACGTCTCAAAATGACTCCAATAGGCTCCCCGTCAAATTTCAGGTCAATCGGACATCGTTTGGCCACATATCAAAGCTCGGCATTTTCCCCGCAGCAAAATCAAGTGAAGCATCGACGGGACCCCAAACGGCTTCAAAACTCAAACAAAAGCCTATGGTTGGTCTTATTTATTGCTCAGGAGGCTTCACCTCAAATTTCAGGTCATTCCGACATCGTTTGACCAAGTTTCAGCTTCTGGCGGAAAATCAGCAGCTTTACGCGACAAAGTCTTCGGCTTTCCCGGAAAATTGGAAACTTTGCACTCTAAAAATGCAAGGATTCTCATCAAGTTTTCTACAGGGAAATCAAGCCAATAAATGAGAAGAAATGTCAAGAAAAATACAGAAGAAAACGGCGACGAAAAAGACCTCAAAACGACCGCAAAACGGGCTCCGAAGGGGAAAAATCCCCCAGGGTCGCAGACCCCTGCGACCATGGCCCATGGTCACCGGTCCATGGTCGCCGGCGACCATGGAGGTCCGGGTCACCGGATTTTCCGCCGGTGACCCGTTTTTCCGTCTTTCTTCGCGTTTCGCGCACTTTGGCCCCTGTGGTTTCCTGAAAATGTGATTTTTAGTTCTTTAAATTGACTCATATCCGACGACGTCTCGGATCCGCCGTCAAAAGCATAAAATCATCATTGATCGCTCCAAGATCGCCAACCGGTCGACCAAGAAAGTGCACTTTCTGTCCGACCGATCGTGAAATCGACAAGACAGATGTCACCGGCCCACTCTTAGCTATCAATGTCTGAAGTTACATGTTCATCCGATGTCGATCAGCATGTAGATCCATCGATGATCATCGCCAGAAGAATTCCAGAAGACACGGCACGGCCCGCGACTCTTCGACTGCTCAAAGGCCTTGAAGAGTTGGGCATCCCACCCGGCAAGCTAAGCCACACATCTGTATCTATCTTTGGATACGATGGGAGCACTCAAAGGCCTATCGGCAAAATCAGGTTCAAATTGCAAATCGGTGATCTTATCTCTGAGGTCACTGTGTATGCAATAAAAACCCCCTCATGCTACAACATCCTTCTCGGACGTCCTTGGATACACGAGAATGGTGTTGTTCCTTCAACTCTACATCAATGCATCAAGTTTGTCGGCGACGACGGCATGGTACATCGAGTCTTTGCGGACAGGAAACCCTTCAAAGGTAAAGAAGTCCACTTCGCAGACTCCCAAATGTATGAAGGAGAAAAAGAAGAAGAGGAAATAGCACCCCCTGCTGAAAATCTCCAGAAAGATAAAGGCAAGGCTCCTCAAAAATCACCGGAAGAAAACAAACCCTCCGGCAAATTAGAAGAGAGTAGTCAATCTCCCTTCGTTATCTCCCTCAAGAATTCAAAACCTTTGGTCATCATGACTAAAGTGAAGAAGGCGAAACAAAAGCCTGGGGGCAAATTTGTTGTTTCTCTCGTGTCTATCATGCAAGACACAGACTCGGACTCAGAGCCAGAAGACGATGCATCGTCAAGCCAAGCTGACACTCAGCAAGTTCAGCCTGCTCTCACTCCGATGGAGACACCTGCTGATGTAGAAGATCCTACGTCAGCTACCTTTGTTGTTCCGGCAACATCACCAAAGCAAAGGCCGATCTTCTTCCATAGATCGGACGCTTCTTCATCAAACTCCATGCTGGAACCTTTTCAAAATGAAGGTATGCCTCAGCTATCTCTATATAGTCCTGTGGCACAAGCAATTATGAAGAAAATGGGCTATGACGCTCAAAACCCAGTCGGTTTGGGAGAAAGACGCGGTATTCTCACGCCATTGGAGCCCGCCTTGACCAAAAGCCAGCTGGAAGATTGGAGACTCTACGGTCATGTAGAAAAGTCTTCATATGGGTTAGGGTATGATCCCGACACTCCTCTGAGACAGTTGACACAAAAGCTTAAAAGTCGTTTTACCGACCAAGCCTCAACATCTCAAGTCCATGAAGACATCGATCTCCCTGGATATCTCTTTAAAGAGTTACCTGACAAAGATCCAGGAAGCTCATCCAATTGGTACGATTTCTCTGATGATAAAGAGGAATCGTCCGATAATACAGACTTGTGCTATTCTGACCCAGAAGAACCCTCGTCTCCAAAAGAAATACCAGACTCAACAGGCGATTGGGACTATCTCATAGCAAGCCTTGAGGAGATCACCAATCAAGAAAATCCATGGAAAGGAACAGAGCCTTGGTCTGTTAATGCAGTTGAAACTCCAGAAGGTTTCGTTGAGTTGGAAGCCTCCGAAAATATTGTGGAGGAACCACCTTCGAACCTTCCGACAGAAGATCCTGTTCAAAAGATAAACTTGGGAACACCTGATAACCCACGTCCTGTATTCATAAGTAAGAATATAAAGGATGATGAGTTACCCGAGTATATCGCTTTTCTTCGTGAGTTCGTTGATTGCTTTGCATGGTCCTATGCTGAAATGCCTGGTTTAGACCCCAAAGTAGCAGTCCACAAACTCAATCTTCAAGAAGACGTCAAGCCTGTCAAACAAGGCCAAAGAAGATTCCGTCCAGATGTGATGGATAAAATTGAACAAGAAGTTCAAAAACTCAAAAGCGTTGGCTTCATCCGTGAGGAACAACATCCAGAGTGGTTGGCCAATATTGTCCCCGTGACAAAGAAAACTGGGCAGATCAGAGTCTGTATTGACTATAGAGACTTGAATGGCGCTTGCCCTAAAGATGAATTCCCGCTCCCCATACCGAAGGTGATGATTGACAATACCTGCGGATTCGAGCGAATGACATTCGTGGATGGCTTCTCTGGTTACAATCAGATAAAGATGCATCCCGAGGATGAAAAACACACTTCATTTCGGACTCCATTTGGCGTGTATTGCTACACTGTCATGCCATTTGGTCTGAAAAATGCTGGTGCCACATATCAGAGGGCTATGATGAAAATATTCCAAGATATGCAGCACAAGACGGTCGAATGTTACGTTGATGACCTCGCCGTCAAAAGCAGAAGAAAAGAAGACCATCTCAAAGATCTTCGGGAAGTCTTCCTCCGACTTCGCAAACACAAACTGCGGATGAATCCTCTAAAATGCTTCTTCGGCGTCTCGTCGGGTAAGTTTCTCGGATTCCTTGTTCGGAAAGCTGGAATAGAACTTGACCCCATAAAAGTCAAGGCTATTCTAGAAATGCCCTCTCCAAGAACCCTAAGGGAACTAAAAGGGCTTCAAGGGAGACTGGCCTACATTAGACGGTTCATCTCCAATCTTTCGGGGAAATGCCGTCCATTCTCTCGATTGATGAAAAAAGGTGTAGACTTTGTCTGGGATACCGACTGCGAAGCCGCATTTCAAGATATCAAGTCATACCTGACCAAACCTCCAGTGTTAGCTGCCCCTGCCACTGGAAAACCATTCATCTTGTACACAAGAGCTCTTGATCATTCTGTAGGCGCTTTGCTTGCACAAGAGAATGGTGAGGGAAAAGAAGCTGCTCTATACTACCTCAGCCGCATGCTAGTAGGTGCAGAGCATCGCTACTCTCCAGTCGAAAAAGAATGCCTTGCAGTGATGTTCGCCGTACAAAAGCTACGTCACTACTTGCTTTCCAACACAGTCTACCTGGTCTCGAGGATCAACCTCTTGAAGGTCCTTGTCACGAAGGCCGGTTCTCTCAATGCCCGACTGGAAAAATGGTCCATCCTCTTGTCACAATTTGATATTAGGTATGTGCCACAAAAAGCAATCAAAGGCCAAGCTCTAGCAGATTTCCTCGCAGAGCATCCATTGCCTAAAGATTCACCACTCAGAGATGATCTCCCAGACGAACCTGTCTACAACGTGGAGACTTCCTCACCAAATGCCTCCTGGGACATGTACTTTGACGGTGCAACCAGGACAAATGAAAACAGAAAGCTGATCTCGGGAGTTGGCATCCTCTTTGTTAGCCCCGACAAATGCATGATTCCACACGCTTTCTCGCTACTGGAACCATGCACAAACAATGCAGCTGAATACCAAGCTCTGATCCTAGGATTGGAACTCGCCATCGAATCCGGTATCACTATGCTGGAAGTCTTTGGAGACTCTCAACTGATCGTCAACCAGATGATTCAGAAATATGAAGTCAGGAAGCCCGATCTGCTGCCTTATTACAACAAGGCACAATCGCTTCTGCAAAAGTTTGACATCTGCAACATCACCCACATTCGTAGAGGTGAAAATATCCGTGCAGATGCCCTGGCCGGACTTGCCGCATCAATGGCGATCCAGGAAGGGGAAAACATGCAAATTACAGTGTGCGAGAGAAGGATCCTCCCTCCTCTTAACACACACCAAGCAGTTGCCGAATGCCACCGAGTGGTTGGAAGTCGGATCTCTATCCTTCAACCTTCAATCGTCGACTGGAGGGATCCGTTCATTGATTACACTATGTTCGGAATCCTACCTGAAGATCCAAAAGAACGGGTAAACATACAAAGGCGAGCCCCAAACTTTCATTTGGATATTCCTTCAAAAATCCTCTACAGGAAATCCTTCAACGGAGTACTTCTACGCTGCTTGTCACAACAAGAGGCCGAAGAAACACTTAAAGAAGTTCATGCTGGTCTTTGTGGAGCCCATCAGGCAGGTCCTAAGCTCTATGATCAGATAAAAAGGTTAGGTTACTATTGGCCTACCATGGTTGCTGATGCAATGCAATTTGCCAAACGCTGCCAGCTATGCCAAGTTCACGGAGATTACATTCACATGCCTCCGGAATGGCTGCATCCTACAGTAATCTCATGGCCTTTTGAAGCATGGGGCATGGACATCATAGGTCCTATCTCTCCCCCTTCAAGCAAAGGTCATCGATTCATCTTCGCCGCAACGGATTATTTCTCCAAGTGGTCAGAAGCATTTGCGTTCAACGAAATGAAGACCTCATCAGTTCTTCAATTCCTACGCACCAACATCATTTGTCGTTTCGGCATACCCAAGAGATTCGTCCATGATAACGGACCACAATTCCGGGATCATCGATTCTACAGGTTTTGCGACAAATACAAAATCCAAAGCTGTCCTTCGACTCCATACAATCCGGCAGCAAACGGATTAGCAGAAGCCTTCAACAAGATACTCTGCAAAATCCTCAAGAAAATGGTCTCTAGTCACAAAAGAGACTGGAGCGATAAACTGTCTGAAGCTTTGTGGGCCTATCGAACCACCGTTCGAGGACCAACCCATAGTACACCATTCTCCTTGGTCTATGGATGCGAAGCTGTCGTGCCCCTAGAGGTACAAATTCCTTCTCTGAGGGTATCTCTACAAAATGACATGACTCAAGAAAGCAATGTCAAATTGCGACTCCATGAGCTGGACAATCTCGACGAGAGACGGCTCGAAGCTTGACAAAGCATTGAACTTTACCAAGCACGCATGGCAGGATCTTTTGACAAAAGGGTCCGGCAACGCGCCTACAAAAAGGGTGACTTGGTTCTTGCGGTAAAAAGACCAATGGTCTTCGCACACAAATCCAAAGGCAAATTTGAACCAAAATGGGAGGGACCCTGCGTCATCGACAAAGTCTTCTCCAACGGCGCATATGCCCTCCTAAACATGGAAGGCGACAGATGTATGCTGCCTATCAACGGCAAGTTCTTGAAGCGGTACTACCCTTAAAGACTTACCCAACTGGGTAAGAACAATGCCTGTATGGCCAAAACCTGTTCTCAGGTACTCGCTCGTCAAACCCACTCTCTTTAGAATTTTCATATCAAATGTCAAAATTTCTAGAGATTCAAAAACAATGCTTACTTTCATTGTTTCATTGTTCAAAAACAAAAAAAATCCAAGTTTAGGAGCCTCTCCCTGACTTGACCAAAACTTTCGATCCTTGAACCAAAATTCATGGTTTGAAACAAAAATCCGGATTCAGGGATTTCTACCCTAGTCCACCTTACCTTTTACCGCCAAATGGTTCCAGGTCAAATTTACGACCCTCGTGTCTTTAAACAAAAAAAAAAATGGTTTTTCAAAAATCGTGGGGAAACGACATCAAAGTCAGTACCCGCAAAACAAAAAATTTTGAAAAAAAGCAAGGATGCGACATTCCATCGATACTTGCATCCAAAATCGCAGGGAAGCGACATTTCGTCGATACTTGCAAAATCCAAAATCGTGGAGAAGCAACAAACCAGTTGATATCCACAACCCAAATTTCAAAAATCGTGGAGAAGCAACAAACCAGTTGATATCCACAACCCAATTTCAAAAATCGTGGAGATGCAATATACCAGTTGCTATCCACAACCCAAAATTACAAATGGTTCGAGAAAACCTCAAATTTCAAAAATCGCGGAGAAACGACATCAAGTCAGTACCCGCAAAACCAAAAGTCTTGGGAAAAGCAGGGAAGCGACGCTTAGTCGATATTTGCACCCCAATTCGCGAGGAAGCGACATTCCATCGATACTTGCAAAACCTAACCCGCGAGGAAGTGACATTCCATCGATACTCGCAAAACCGAATGAGCAAGGAAGCGACATTCCATCGATACTTGCAAGACCATTCAGCGGGAAGGCGACATTTAGTCGATACCTGCATTTTGAAAACCAAAACTCGGCTATAAATGCCAAAATCCGGCTATAAATGCCAAAACAAAAAATTTCCGGCTATAAACGCCAAAATCGGCTTTCATGCCAATAAAACAAAACTCGGTTTTCAAAAAAACTCGGCTACAAATGCCACACACAAAAAAAAAAAAACCTGACTCTCATGTCAAAACCGGCTATAAATGCCACAAATTGGCTATCAATGCCACCAAACCGGCTATAAATGCCACCAATTGGCTATCAATGCCACCAAACTGGCTGTAAATGCCACAAAAATCCGGCTTTCATGCCAAATTCGTTTCCCCTACCAAAACAACCATTTGACAAAAGATTTTCACAAAATGACAAAGCTTTTGATCAAATCCCATTTAGCAATTGCTTTCATCACAAAAAGATTTGAGTGAGCGTAGGGAAAACAAAAAAAAAAGAAGTACCAAAAATACATGTGGTACCAAAAAGAAAAAAAAAGAAAGTGTTCACAAGCACTACAAAACAAAAAAAAAAAAGAAAAAAGAAAAGTACCAAAAAAATACATGTGGTACCAAAAAAAAGAAAGTGTTCATAAGCACTACAAAAAAAAAAAGAGTAACAAAAAATACATGTGGTACCAAAAACAGAAGAATGGTTTCTGCTATAAAAAATCAGGAGCTTAGCCAAAAATGGTCTCCAGCCAAAGCTTCAGCTCCTCAAGCAAACTTTTGGCCTCAGCCGTCAGAGTTTCCAAGGCACGCTTCTTCAGGAACTTGCCATGAGATGCTGGCGAATGCCGTAACCCTTCTTTTACACCGGGAAGCTCTTCCCCAGCAGTTTTCCATCGTTCGTTTTCTAGAGTCCTCCTCTCGAGAACTTGACCGGCATCTGCAACCCTGCGGATCAGAGTACTCTCCCTGTCACGAGCCTCTGTTATAGCAGCCCACTTCGCATCGACTTGTGCCTTCAAATGCTCAAGACGTTTCCTGGCCTCCTCAACTTCCCTATCAAGGACGTTAAGGTCATGCCTCAATCCGATGATGGCTAGCTCTTCCTTGTTCTTCTCCCGAACTAGCTGCTTCTTGCTTTGTGTAGCCTCATTCAGGTCAGACTTAGCCTTATCAGCAGGGTCCAAGAACATCTCCTTGAAGAATTGGTCGTCAGGGAAACCCATGGTCTCAAACCACTTGTCACCCAGTGTAATGATCCTATCAACGATCGCCCTGGCACCTGTGACATCCAGACCAACCTCTTCGGTGTCGATCAGAATCTCCTGTACATGTGGGATCATGCCAAATCCTGCCTCCAAGTGTCCAGAAAGGAGAGTCTTGACCCAAGAACTCAAAACCCGAGCCAGCACCTCTTCGCAAATTGAAGAGACGAACTGGATGAAGATTCACCCTTCTCCGCTGATCGGCTGCTCATGTCATGTCCCATTGGAAGAGTAACAAAAGAACTCTTTCCACTTGGAGCCACTGGAGAGGGAATCTCAACACGAGGCATCTCCTCAATCATGTCAGAACTGGTCTCTACCTCCGAATCGACCTCTGGGATCCCTTGCTCTGGTTCTGAAGAAAGCGATGGACTCTCTTCTGTCACTTCAAAACCTGCAAATGAAACACAAAAAGGTATGATATGATCCTGTTCAAAAAAAAATCATCAGGGTCATCACTACCAAATACCTTCTTCGACGACTGGCGGAACACTCTCTTCCTCCATGAACTCATCAGAAGCATCATCGACATTTGCGTCCATTGATGGTTCAAAGTCATAGGAATCCTGTGGCAAGTCAGCTGGCAAGAAAAAAACTGTTAGCAAATCAAGTCGCAGGCAAAAAAAAAAAAAAGAGAAAGCGAAAGAAGTTATACCAATTGGAGATTCCGGAGTCATTCCAGAGTCCCTCGGTTCTTCTTCAGATGCCATAACCGGCTCCATCACCGCCTCATCGGTCGGAACCTCAGGCATCGGCAAGTCTTCATCCTCTGCTAAAAAAAAAAAAGAGCAGCAGCAGGGTGAGAAAACAAATCAGAACATGGAAAGCCCCATGAAAGAAGTAGAAAAAGAAAAAGGAAGAATCATACCTTCACCAATGGTCTCTTCCCCACGACTCCTCTTCTCTGGAGGCTCGTCGACAGCCTCTGGCACCTCCTCGTTGATGGTAAGAGGGATTTCCATGTCAGGAGAGTCCTCATGTGGCCCCTCGCTGCGATGATGACTCCTCCTCTTCTTACCTCTACGGGTTCGCTTCCTAGAAGAACCCGCCTCACTATCAGAGTCAGGTTTCTCACTTGACTCCTCACTGGATGGTCTGCTTTCGCCAGTAGACTCCACGGAAGCTCGTTTCTGTGCCGCTTGCATCCAAGCGTCGAGCTCAGCTTCCTCCTGTTCTAGCTGCTCCAAAGCCTCATCAGGTACTTCCGAGCAGCTTCAGAACCAATGACGCCCTGGTCACCGAGAAAGCCTATCTTATGCTTCTCTCCAGAAAGGAAGGCCCAAACTTCCTCTCGCCGGACGCCATCCGACTTCCCAATGCCTTTTCCAGAAGACAGCTTTACATCAAGCTCCTTCTTGGAAAACCCCCGATATGCCAAAAAGCTCTCCACGAACCACTTCGTGAAGCCGGCTGTTCGGAAAGTCGACAGCTCAGGATAAGAAATCGTGGCAGTAGTGTCTTCAGCACTATAGAAAGCCCATGCATTTCTGCCATCCTGCAAACCCCCAAAACGCTTCACCATACTCGAAGGCGCTCCAACAACGCCTTGAGAGAAGCCCAACTGAAGCGCAAAGCGAGAAGGTACATACGGCTGGATGTCGACGAAAAGATGTCTGCGGTACACCATCGTGCCGACCCGTATGCTGAAAAGCCACTCCTTCTCTGCATTGGTCAAAGAGTAATGCCTTCCCGACCCTGCTCTAGTAGAGTCTCGGGAGGCACCAAAATCAAAAGCCTTCTTCCGCAACTCCGGAGAAAGCTTCACTGAAGACTGCCCCATCTCGACGTCCCTGAACCGTCGGATCCTCATGCGGGCAAACAAAAGTGATTCGGATACGGCTTTTCCCTTAGCCAATCGAATCATCAGAGGATCATCATCCTGTGCAGCACCCAGCTGGTGGAAGCCAGGACAGTGGTATACAAACCACGAATAAAAGATATGGGCTGAAAATACCCTATTCATAGGGAGCCCAAACCGAACCAAGAAAGCAGCAGCCTGCAGTTCGGTACACAGGTAGGAGTAAAGAGCGGGCACCAAAGCAAGCCGCTCTCCAAACGCCATCTGACAAGCCGGAAAAATACAATGTGGCCTGATGTGCGTCCCATCTCCACCAGCAAACACAGCCTCACCTAGCCAATAAGTGAGGTAAAAAGCAAGATCTCTCCGCAATGCAATGTCAGAACAAATGGCATCTGTGCTCGCAAAGAAACCCTTCAACTCTTCCTGCATGACCGAAGTCTTCTTCCTGTCTTCCCGGGTCATGCTATCAGAAGACTCTTTGCTGTCAAAGAAGTTGAAGAATGAAGAGCCATAACTCTTCCAACTGCTGGATCTGACTTTCGAGCCCTCCTTCAAAAAATCATAGAAGGCGACGAGCTGAAAGTATAGGAGCCTGAATTCCTCTGACTGTTCCTCAAGGACGCTGTCAATCGGCATGAACTCCTCGTAGAGTTTGCCAAGGATGGGCAATCCAGTAATAGCACTCAACTCCTTCAGAGAAAAACCAACCTCACCATTCGTGACAACGAAGGTATTGGTCTGAGGGAGGAAAGACTCCAACATAGCCATGAAGGCATCATCGGAAAAAGTCACGGTCTCCCTAAAAGCGCGGACCGCGTCAAAAATCCCGGCTTCCTTCAAAACGGCGCCCCCAATCAGCAAGGTGTGGTCAGTCCATGACTTTCAATCGGAGTCAACATTGAAACGGCCACGAAGTCGAAAAGGCTTCACCCAAGTACTGCCGTCACCGCTGAAAACGCCAAGGCCCACCGGTCTCAAATCGACCGACGGATAATCAGAGCCCTGGTAGCCGCTGGCTGGCATTAACATGTCCATACGGACAGGTGGCTTCTCCGCATATCCGGAGGATCCACCAACAAAAACCCCGGTCTTGATCACACTGGTCCTCTTCACCCAGCTCGGAGGATCTTCCCTCTTAGAGAACGTGGGAGCAAGGCTCATGATCGAGATGGTACGATCAAAAGACGACCGGGTAGAAACAGTCTTCTCTTCACCATCTGCTGTGTAAGAGAACTGAAAACATCTCCTTTGGTATGTCAAGTCGTCAGGGACTGCATCTCCAAAGAAGAAGGTAGGCTTGGGTAAAACCCTCAGATCGTCCATAACCCAAGGACGGTTGCTTACCATGATCTTATAGAATTCCTCATTCTTGAGAGCGATCAATCGCTGCCTCATCTCATCGCGATTGAGGGAATCGCACTCTTCCAAGTTCTTCTCAACAAACTGGACCTTCTCCCAGGCCTGCTGAACGGCCACATTGGAAGATCTAGCAGATCGACGAGGTACGCTTGTAGCAGGCTCTTTACCCTTGTTCGCTCTGGAGGAACCACCTGCAAAGGTTGGAAAAGAAAAAGATCTTCATCAAAATGACAGGATTTCGCTAAAAAAAAAAAAAAAAAAAAAAAGGGTAACTTTGTCCCACCAAAAATCTGGCGAAATTTTGGCATGATTCCAGGGCAATTCCAAAGAAAAAGGAAATACCCCGACGGAAATAGAAAGTTTGAAGATGGGCTCAACATTGCTGCGTGCTCCGAAACTCCAAACTTTCGAAACCTCAAAATCTCCGCAAAATCAAGAAGGGCTCAACATCGCTGCGAGCTCCAAATTCCCAAATTTGCAAAGATTTTTAGGTATGCTATCACATCATGCTACTCAATTCAATTTACAAAAAGTACATGCATGAACATCTAGATTTGCATAAAAACGCATTATCATGATGAGCAAAAAAAAAAAGGAAAAAAAAAAAAAAAAAAAAGAAACTTTCTCAAAAAAAAAAGGGGGGAGAAAGAAAAGAACAAAAAAAGAGAAAGAAACTTTCTAGAAAAAAAAAGAGAAGAAAGAAAACAGCAAAAAAAAAAAAAAAAAAAAAAAAAATCAGGGGCTGGCCCATCAGGCCACGTGGCCGTACGGATCTGTCCGTACGACCCACAAAAAAAAAAGAAGAAAAAAACGTGTGAAAAAAAAAGAAAAAAAAAACAAAAGAAGAAATCACGTGGAAAAGAGAAAAAAAAAAAAGAAGAAGAATAGAAAGAAAAGAAAGAAAGAAAAAAAAAGAAGAAAGAAAAAAAAAGAAGAGAAACTTTTTTTTACCATCCTATTCTCTACATAAAGTTTTCTTGAAAGAAAAAGAGAGAAAACTTACTTGAAGCCATTGATGGAGAAGAAGAAGGAAAAAGCTTGAAGATCCTTGAAGAAGAAAAACTCTTGGCCTTGGAGCTCTCTTGAGATTGTTGCAAAAGAAAGCAATAAGAGCAAGAGATCCTACACTCCTTGCTTTTATAGAAGAGAGCAAATCAAAGAAGGAAACAAAAAAGAAAGGTAAGTGTTACTAATTAGTAACCTTACCAAAAGAGAAGGAATTAGAAAGATTCTTTCCCAAAAAGAAAGATGTCTTTGAGAGATTTTCTCCCAAAATCAATCAATGAGAGATTCTCTCCAACAAAATAGGAGATTGGAGATTCTTTCCCAAAAAGAAAGATACCTTGAGATATTCTCTCCCAAATTAAGGGAAGATGAGAGATTCTCTCCCATAAAGATATTTTTAGATATTCTCTATCCAAATGAGATATCTTTAGATATTCTTTACAAAAATGGCCCCACATGAGATCTAAGCCATCCTAAAAAGCTTAAGTTCCCATGGGCTAGCCCATATGAGCCAGGTTTGACCACCTAGGCACTAAAAAAAAAAAAAATGGGCTTTTAGTCAGGAAAAAATCCCTCTTACCAAGAGCATACAATAATGGTTCCATGCCTCTTTTGAGTTGATTGAACCATACAAAAAAAAATTCCAAGCCCCATGAGCTTCCAAAAATCAAACCATCCAGCCTCATATACCAAATTTAGCCAAAATCTTGAAATTGACATTCCACAAAAATCCAAACCACTCCAATGGACCCACACAGTCCCAAAGAGTGACCAAAAACCAAATCCTGGTCCCCTAACTTGCCACATACAGCTTGTTAGGTCACAAGACTAAAACCAAAAACCAAATCCTGATCCCCCAACTTGCCACATACAGCTTGTTGGGTCACAAGGTCAAAACCAAAACCCGACCCCCTAACCTGCCACATACAGCTTGTTAGGTCACAAGGTCAAAAACAAAAGCCCAAATCCACATCCCTGATGTCATCTTCAAAACTTTGCCTCGAGATGGTGTGTGATTCCTTTCACTACCATAAAATTCCCCTGGAAGCTCAAAGGCTACTCTACCAAAGGAAGGATTGCTCAAAGACTCTTGGTCAAGACACAAGCTCTCCTTCAAAAATATCTTCGAGGCACATCGACTACAAAAGTCAAGCAACTCGTCGCTGTACCTCGAGGGGGCATTTGTTGACACCAAAAATGTCACTTTGCCTCTTCAAATCAAGAAAGCTGCATGAAGTCTCAACCTCCCATAAATAGGCAATGCAACTTCTCCAAAAATTCAAATCTTGTCAGAATCAAACAAAAACTACAAGATCCTTCAAGATAGCCAAGAGAAGAGTACACATGAAGTTTCGGGCCATTTCGACAACATTTGGCCTAACTTCACTTCTCCGACAGCTAAATGGGAGCTCCCGGCGGCGACATCATCGAAGACGTCAAAACTTCGATCAGAGCCTACAGATGACTCCAGCATGTCCCAAAAGGGCTCCATGCCAAATTTCAAGTCAAACCGACAACGTTTGACCCTCCATCAACGCTCGAGCAGCAAAATCAAGCCTCCCGGCGGCAGGAACCACCGAAGCCTTCGCTCATCAAACCAAGTGCATGAGTGGCTTCAACATGTTTCCAAAAGGCTGCACGTCGAATTTCAGGTCATTCCGACAACGTTTGACCAGGTTTCGATGCTCCGAGAGAAAATCAAGCCTACCGGCGGCGGAGCAACCCGGGACCATGACATCCAAAACGGAGCCCATGGAACGTCTCAAAATGACTCCAATAGGCTCCCCGTCAAATTTCAGGTCAATCGGACATCGTTTGGCCACATATCAAAGCTCGGCATTTTCCCCGCAGCAAAATCAAGTGAAGCATCGACGGGACCCCAAACGGCTTCAAAACTCAAACAAAAGCCTATGGTTGGTCTTATTTATTGCTCAGGAGGCTTCACCTCAAATTTCAGGTCATTCCGACATCGTTTGACCAAGTTTCAGCTTCTGGCGGAAAATCAGCAGCTTTACGCGACAAAGTCTTCGGCTTTCCCGGAAAATTGGAAACTTTGCACTCTAAAAATGCAAGGATTCTCATCAAGTTTTCTACAGGGAAATCAAGCCAATAAATGAGAAGAAATGTCAAGAAAAATACAGAAGAAAACGGCGACGAAAAAGACCTCAAAACGACCGCAAAACGGGCTCCGAAGGGGAAAAATCCCCCAGGGTCGCAGACCCCTGCGACCATGGCCCATGGTCGCCGGCGACCATGGAGGTCCGGGTCACCGGATTTTCCGCCGGTGACCCGTTTTTCCGTCTTTCTTCGCGTTTCGCGCACTTTGGCCCCTGTGGTTTCCTGAAAATGTGATTTTTAGTGCTTTAAATTGACTCATATCCGACGACGTCTCGGATCCGCCGTCAAAAGCATAAAATCATCATTGATCGCTCCAAGATCGCCAACCGGTCGACCAAGAAAGTGCACTTTCTGTCCGACCGATCGTGAAATCGACAAGACAGATGTCACCGGCCCACTCTTAGCTATCAATGTCTGAAGTTACATGTTCATCCGATGTCGATCAGCATGTAGATCCATCGATGATCATCGCCTGAAGAATTCCAGAAGACACGGCACGGCCCGCGACTCTTCGACTGCTCGGCGACCAATTAATGTGGTTAATTGACTAGCTTTATTGCAGTCATTAATTCATTTCTTTGGACGGCCCAATCAGAAGCAAGCATTTGGGAGTTACAAGTCAATTGATTCATGGCATTTAAACCATGAAACTCCTCCCATTATGGTAATTAAGGTGATTAAAAGCCCTTAATCTCCATCGGCCAATCAGATTCAAGGAAAAAGGAGTTACAAAATCAAGAAATAAATCTTGTAACTCCTCCCATTAAAGCCATTAAGGCTCATAAACCCTCCTAAATGGCTACCAAAAGCCTATAAATAGGAGAGCATTCCATTGAAATTGGAATCGGAAAAAAGAGGAGAAAATCAGAAGATCAGAAAAAAAAAGGGATCAGAAAGAGATCTGAGAGAAAGAAAAAGAGAGAAAAACTCTGCTGAAGTTCTGCACCGGCCACCACTACAAGGTGACAAAAGTCCCTTGGGGGGCACCCCCCCCAAGGTCCTTGCCTTCTCCTGCTGCCTCCAATGGCTTAGACGTGGCTTTTCAGCCCGTCTACTTAGTTTTTTATTGGACATAGGACCTTCTCTTGGTCTTTGTCCTCTAAAAACCTGAGGTTATAGCCAAGCCAAGCGAATCAAGAGCATCTTCTGTTCTCATCTGCATGGATGATGGCGAAGCCCATACATGGCTTGCGACCGTCAATCTGAACGAGTCCCCCACAATCTCCTGAAAAGTTAGATCTTCCTTTTCTTGCTTTTCATTGTAGTTTGTATTTTTCTAAAAGAGACAAAAATCACAAATCTTGTCTTTCATTATTGATAAGAATTGTAAATCGGCTATAAACGCCAAAATCGGCTATAAATGCCAAACAAAATCGCCTTTCACGGCAAACCAAGAAAATGTCTCTTTTCTTAAATATTTGTGCAATGGAAAACTTGAAAGAAGTTGATTTCCTTTTTACTTGCGAAGGTTGATCTCCGGATTACCACTTGCAATTCCAAGTAAAATAGAAAATCTGGCACACCCACACAAAGAAATGTTGATGCACGCTTCAGGGCCCGCCAGGGCGCGAAAGGGCCGGACCCGACGGACTCCCACGTTCCGCCGACCCCGGTAGCCGCCCCACGGCGCCTCGGAGCGCGTTCCATCAATTGGAACACCATTTTCTCTCCTCTATGAATCCAAATTTGACCTTTCAAAAAAATCCCATCTCGTGTCCTTTCCAAGGATGCGATTTGCAACATTTGTGCCTAGCGGTGCTAATACGCCCTTTCGGGTCTACTGTATTCGCGACCGACACATTTGTATCTCCAACCTTATATCATTTTACCTCGAGTGAGCCTTGCTTCTCGGTAATTTGAATTAAGGTCTACAATTGCTTCTAGCAGTCACTGGAACGCTCACTCTGAGCCTACCATACTCTCATTTTAGAACAATTGTGTCCTCTATGGCTTTTTGCCTTCTTCATCGTCTTTGGGTTGGGCCATGTCCCCTCAAGTGATTTAAAAAGACAAAACCATAGTTGTTCTCCATTTACAATCACCATATTCTTGTGATTACTAATGGATTTGGTCATGTTTCAGAAGTTTTCCAAAACTCACAATGGCAGCTTCATTAACCATCACTTTCGATGAGAACAAGTACCAGTTTATGCTTCAAGACAAGCAAAACAAGCATAAGCACCTTACCAGTTGCCGAAGCGTCATCTCCTTCGACAACTCTCCAAACACCGGGTCAACTTCAACTCCCCGGACCATCGTCTTCGGATCGCTGGGAACATTCCCACTTCCCGCAGAAGACATTGTACCTGCTAAAAAGCAGAAAACCGCCCCGCAACGTGTCACTAAAATGGCACCAAGGGCGAACACCAAGAAGCCTGAAGCCCGTGGCGTTCCCACGAAGCCTCAACCCACAAGAAACCAGGTTTACACCAAAACTTGGTCCCCGAGATCTTCGCCAAAGCAACGGAGGTCTCGAACATCTGCAAAGCCAGCATACCTGGCCCCTCTCAAGGAGAATAAGTTCTACCCTCTCTCTTACATGAAAGAGGAGAAACCTACCCTCCGCCCAAAAAACAAACAAAATCATCATGAGCCGGCTTGCTCCTTCAAGCCAAAAATTAAATCCTACATCGTTAGGCCTCCACGAAAACATGCTGAAGCCTGCACTCCTGCGAGTCGACCCTTCATCTCAACAGGGGCCGAGCTCGCAAAATTCAAGTCTTCATTGCGACAGACAAAGGACCGCGTCCAGATTCTGTCCTTGCCAAGCTTCAAAGAAGACAAACTCGGCTGCTGCGCACGAGGGACTACATCCTTCATCGCTAGAGCCAGGCCAGAGCTGACTGAAGCTCAAATTGCCCATCGTATGCGTCGCCGCACTGCATATCGACAAAAGAGACTCGAGAAACAAAGAACCCAGCGTTCTACTCTCCACGTCTCAAACAAATGGGTCGAAAAAGAAAGACCTGACCAATTCGTTGCTGGTCATATGGTTGGCAAAACCAGAAAACGCCGGAAGTCAGCAACCAAAATCAATGTTAGACGTCCAGTGACTCGCAGCGTCTCTCGGATAAGAACACATCTAGAAGAATCCTCCACTCCTCCAAGCCAAGGACACCGGTGATGGACCCGAAAAGGGAATCTTCCGTCCTCTCCCTCTGCACCCCGGGGGCTGACCTGGGTCTTCGCGGAGGAGGGAAGATCTCGGGCATCAACATTTTTTGTACGGGCATGCTAGATTTACTTTCTACTTGGAATTTGGAATGGTGATGATCCGGGGATTCACCTTCACAAGTGGAAAGGAAATCAATCCTTTTTTCTAACTTTTCAAATTGCATAAATATTAAGAAAAGAGACAAGTTTGTTTTTTGAGAATGTTGTAGGAGGCATTTTTATTTGTTTGCCGTAAAAGGCGATTTTGCCGTGAAAGGCGATTTTACAAAACTCATCAAATGTGAAAGACAAGAATTGTGATTTCTTTTTGTCTCTTTAAAAAATACAAACTACAATAGAAAAGTGAGAAAAGGGATCTAACTTCTCAGGAGACTGTGGGGACACGTTGAGATCGACGGTCGCAAGTCATGTATGGGCTTCGCCATCGTCCTTCAAATGAGAACATTTGATGCTTTGATTCTTTGGCTTGGCTCCTAACCTTGGTTTTTTAAAGGACAAGGACAAGGAGGAGGTCCTATATCCAATAAAAAACCAAGTAAACGGGCTGAAAAGCTACGTTTAGGCCATGTTGGAGAGGGAGGTGACCTTGGGGGGTGGCCCCCCAAGGGACGTTGATCACCTTGTGGTGGTTCCGGGAGTAAAGTAGCAGGACTTCGTCTCTCTCTTGGATTTTCTTGATTTTCAGAGCTTGCTCTTGGGATCTATTTTCGTCCTTTTTTTCTTCTTGGAATGGACCTCCTTTTATAGGCTTTTGGTAGCCATGAGGTGTTTATTGGCACTGATGGCCATGATGAAAGAATTGATGAGGAGTTACAAATTGATTTTGTAACTCCTTTTTCATGGCTTGTGATTGGCCGATGAAGGTAGTGGGCTTTTAATTGCCTTTATGCTTCATGATGATGGGAGTTTCATGGGTTTAATGCCATGATTACTTGGATTTGTAACTCCCAAATGCTTGAATCTGATTGGGCGGTCCAAAATAATGAGTTAATGATCGCATTAAGTTGTCATAAACGGGTCAATTAACGTCATTAAGTGGTCGCCAAGGCATGTAAAGAGTCGCGGGCCGCGCTGCGCCTTTTGAGATTCTTCTTATGATCATCACAGGTGGATCCACGCATTATTTGATGTCGGATTGCAGTGCAATTTCAGACATTGATTGATGTTGGTGGGCTGGTGACATCTGTCTTGTCGATTTCACGATCGGTCGGACAGAAAGTGCACTTTCTTGGTCAGCCGGTTGGCGATCGATCTTGGAGCGATCGGTGATGGTTTCATGCTTTTGACGGCGGATCCGAGATGTCGACGAAGATCAGTGGTTTTCAAGCACCAGACATTGGATTTTCAGAAAATCACAGAGGCCGGAACACCCGAAACGCGAAAACCATCGAAAAACGGACGCTTTGGTGCAAAATCTGGCGACCCGGATTTGCAGGGTCGCCGGCGACCTTAGGGTTTTTTTCCCTTTTGTCGCCGAGCTCCGTTTTTAGCCGATTTTGCGTCTTTTTCGTTCCTTTTTTCTTCTGTATTTTGTTGACATTTTTCCTCAATTATTGACTTCATTTTCTTGGGGAAAACTTGACGAGAACCCCCACGAAATCGGAGCACAGAGTTTTCCATTTTTCGGGAAAGCCGAAGACTTTGTAGCCGATTTTCCGTCAAGAGTCGAAACTAGGTCAAACGATGTCGGAATGACCTGAAAATTGAGGTGAAGCTTCTTGAGCAGTGGATAGGACCAAGCATCGGCTTTTATTTGAGTTTTGAACCCGTTTGGGGTCCCATCGATGCTTCACTTGATTTTGCTGCGGAGAAAATGCCGAGCTTGATATGTGGTCAAACGATGTCCGATTGACTTGAAATTCGACGAGGATCCTATTGGAGTCATTTCGAGACGTTCCATGGGCTCCATTTTGGATGTCATGGTCCCGGGTTGCTCCGCCGTCGGTAGGCTTGATTTTCTCTCGGAGCATCAAAACCTAGTCAAACTCTGTCAGAATGACCCGAAATTCGACGTGCAGCCCTTTGGAGGCATGTTGAAGCCACTCATGTACTTTGTTTCATGAGTGATGACTTCTGTTGTTCCCGCCGCGGGGAGGCTTGATTTTCTCTCGGAGCATCGAAACCTGGTCAAACTTTGTCGGAATGACCTGAAATTTGATGTGCAGCCGTTTGGAAGCATGTTGAAGCCACTCATGTATTTTGTTTGATGAGTGATGGCTTCGGTGGTTCCCGCCGCCGGGAGGCTTGATTTTGCTGCTCGAGCGTTGATGGAGGGTCAAACGTTGTCGGTTTGACTTGAAATTTGGCATAGAGCCCTTTGGAGACATTCTGGGGTCATCCGTAGGCTCTGATCAAAGTTTTGACGTCTTTGATGATATCGCCGCCGGGAGCGCTTGTTTAGCTGTCGGAGCAGTGAAGTTAGGCCAAACGATGTCGGAATGGCCCGAAACCTCAGGTGTACCCCTCTTTTGGCTGCCTTGAAGGATCCTTCTGTTTCTGTCTGATTCTGACAAAATCTGATGCTTGAAGTAGCCTTGCCTGTTTTGTAGCAGGATGCAACTTCACGAGGCTTCTTGATGTTGAGGAGACATAGTGACTTTTTTTTGGTGTCAACAACCGGAGTAACCACTCTTCAGATTCTTCATCCAGAAGAATGAGCCCCATCTCAGCCACCAGGACGATTTCTTCGTTCGAATCCCGAGGGATGAACGTCTTGGCTACAAGTTCTGAGCCGCCTCCACAGCATGATGACGTAACTGCACGCATCCAGCAGTTGGAGCAAGGACAACAGAGAATTGAGGCTCTGATGGAAAACCTTATTCTCACTCTATAGTGTCTGCCACCTAACAATGAAACCCCTCCGAATCATGAAGATGATGAGGGTAATGCAGAAAACAATGAGTCTCGCGCCCTTACCAGAAAGGACATGGACGATATCCTCGCAAAAGCAAAAGAAGAGGATACATTGAAGGAACATGGGATCAAGCCACCCTACCCTTTATGGATGGACTCGGTTCCGTTCCCTGCAAAATTCAAACAACCTACTCTCCAGACATATACTGGGAAAGGTTCAGCCAGACAGCACGTCATCCATTTCAAGATCCTGACGGGAGCTATTGCGAATCAAGATGCCCTCAAGATTCGCCTCTTTGCAAGTACCCTAAAAGGTACAGCCTTTGATTGGTACTCCACTCTGCCGGAGAACTCCATCCAAAATTGGGCTATGCTGGAGACACGCTTCCTGACCCACTTCTAAGGTGAGGATCATCCTGTTACTGTGGTTCAGCTCTGCAGCCTAAAACAGGGAGAGAATGAGTCAACATACGACTTCATTCACAAATGGAAGGCAATGGCGTACAAATGCTCAGATGTACTGCCACAAGCGTCGCTAGTCGACATCTGCCGTAACTATATGAGAGCAAAAATTCGCTCCATGATCATCGGCAACAAATCAAAGAACCTGGGGGAACTCCTCGAAGCTTCCATGGAAGCTGAAATGGTGATCAAAGACCTCAACAGTAAAAAATCATCAAAGAAAGAGCCGACTGCTGTTACAACCTTAAAACCAAAGAAAAAGGAGGTTCTCAATGTGCAGACTAAGTCAGCTCCTCAGCAACCAAAGAAACCTGAAAAGAAAACTGCAGGTAAAAGACCTGAACTCTCTGATGCCTTCAAAGAACGTGTAGAAAAGAAATATTCGTTCGATGAATATGTTGAAAAAATCTTTGAGGCTCTCCTAGCAAATGGCAAACTCATTTTGCCAAAGCCCAAAAGATCGGGAGATGTTGGCAAAACCAATGATCCCTGATACTGTCCATACCATCAGATGATCTCACATCCTCTCAATCAATGCTTCGTTGTGAGAGAGAAGATCAATGAGATTGGAAAAACGGAGTCATAACCTTTGATAAAAACTATGGCCCCGCCTCTGTCAACATGGTGTCATGTCGGCAAACTTCAAAGTCACCGAAGGAGAAAATCACCACTTCATTCAAGGTGATAAAAATGGCTCAAGCGTCCCAAGAATTGGTTCCCTGTCCAACACCAGATGGACAACCTATATGGGTGCATCCCGATCCACTAGATGATGAAAATTGGGAGATCATCAAAACAAAGCCGACCGCTCAGCAGCGAAGGCAAGCCAAGAGACAACTCCGCAAGCTTAAACAGCAGCAGAAGTCTCAACCAAAACAAGAAGTCCTTGAAAAAACATAAACTTCTTCCACTGCTTCACTAGGGACGACGGAAGAATCTTTTCCCAAAACCTCTAAGGCGGTAAGAAAATTCACTCTTGATGATTTCATGCCACCTCTATACAAAAATGGAAATGTGCAGGGGGCATCATACTCTTGCAACTCGGTAGTTGTATTCTCCATGAATGGATACGAGTCCAGTGATACTGCCAATGATATAGATGAGTGGGAAGAATCCCTTGAAACAGGAGAATACCTCTCTGACGAGGAATGGATTCCCGAGTCTCATCTTACGCTAGTAATCTGGTATAACCCATTACAGCCACAAGGATCTTGGACTGATGATGAGGAAGACCAGGGCCCTGTTCAAGAAAACACTGTTGATCCAGCACTAGCAAATGCTTCAGTGGAACCCAACATGGGCGAACCACGAGGAGCGGATGACGAAGAAGGTTTGGCTCCTATGCATGATCTTGAGGAATATGCAAGAATCTTGCAACATCTTTCCATAAAGCAGGAGTAGGATCGCATCAATCTTCATCATGATCCAGAACTGGAAGTCCCTGAAAATCAACGGGAACTTTCTCCCTCAACTCCTGAAAATGGAGAAAACAGTTGGATCGATGATCCTCTTACATCTAAGGATGAGTCCGATTCCCAACAGTCTACACTGGGGGCATCTCCTGTCAGGATAACCTGCAATGCAATAGCTCAGGACGACAGTGCCTCTGAAGCTTCCGAAGACACGTACTCCCCAACCGGTAGCGTATCTTCCGGAGCTACATCCTCTCAGGTGACTTCCACTGAGATAACATCCTCTCAGCCCTCGTCCCCTGAAGCTGTGACATCAGAGCTCAAGCCTCTCCCAATTAAAGAAACTTCTGTCAATGAAATCTTCTTCAATGAAAACTCAGTCAATTGGTCCCAGATACCCGATCTCACGGGCGATGTCTGGGCTAATAAAGGAAAGTTGCCGGCAGCTGTTAAGGACTTGTTCTCGGAAATTGCTCCGTGCAACACAATTACTGAAGACACCAATGCTGTTACAGAGACGTCTTCAGCAAAGGATCATCCCCTTGATCCTGAGAACGATCTTCCAAAAGAAGACCCTTCTCTAGAGGCTCTTGAAGTTGGTAGAGGTACCCGTTCTGGCTGGGATTACCACAAAAATTACAACCAACCTTCTTGTTCTTATGTAAATCCTTTAGGAAAACAAGTTGTAAGTGACCCAAGTGGCAATAATAATGAAAATACAGGCCCGAAGGAGGCTTTCAAGTACGACTTGATTGAGCACTTCAAACACATACCTGCACGTCTGCACATCCTTGACTTATTACGAATGTCTCCACAAACTCGTGATAGTCCCATTTCAAAATTACAAAAGCTGAATACGGATGTCGACAAACATGCCTCACAAGTCCTACAAATTGAAATGGACTATAGGGTCAAAAAATCAAATACTCCCTCAAAGGGAGAAAAGAAGAAAACTGACGGATCAAGCTATGAATGCCTCTCGGTACAAAAAGCAGCAAGTGCAACAATTGCCTTCGACAAGGATGACCTCCTCCTTGGTGAAACAAAGCACAATCGACCCTTGTACTTTACAGGGTACGTCAAAGAAATGCCAGAACACAGAGTTCAGATCGACCCAGGTTCTGCACTCAATCTCATTTCTACTTCGGCACTCGAAGAGCTGGGCATCCCACCTAGCAAGCTGAGTCACACGTCCGTATCCATCTTCGGATATGACAGGAGCGCTCAAAGGCCTATCGGCAAAATCAGGTTCAAATTGCAAATCGGTGATCTTATTTCTGAAGTCACCGTGTATGTAATAAGAACCCCTTCATGCTAAAATATACTCCTAGGACGCCCCTGGATACATGAGAATGGTGTCGTCCCTTCAACTCTACATCAGTGCATCAAGTTCATTGGTAACGATAGCTTGATACATTGAGTGTTTGCAGACAAAAAGCCCTTCAAAGGTAGAGATGTCCATTTTGCAGATGCTCAAATGTATACAGATGGAAAAGAAGTACAGGAGGAAAAAATAATTCACTTTGCCGACAGTCTCCAGAAAGATAAAGGCAAGGCTCCTCAGCAATCATCGGAGGTAAACAAACCTTCCACCAAACTCGAAGTAAGCGGCCAAGCTCCCTTCGTCGTCTCCTTCAAATCTTCAAAGCCTTTGGTAATCACTACCAAAGCAAAGAAGACAAAACAAAAGATGGGGGCAAGTTCACTGTCTCCTTTGTGTCTATTATGCATGACACAGACTCAGAGTCAGAGCCAGAAAATGACACAGCATCGAGCCAAGCTGATACTCAGCGAGATCAGCCCGCTCTCAATCCATTGGAGACACCTGCAGACATAGAAGACCCTACGTCTGCTTCCTTTATTATTCCGGCAACTTCGCCAGAAGAAAAAGTGATTTACTTCCACAGATCAGGAGCATCTCCACTGAACTCTCTGCTTGAACCTTTCCAAAACGAGGGTATGCCTCAGCTATCCCTATATAGTCCAATGGCACAAGCTATCATGAAGAAAATGGGCAACGACACTCAAAATCCGACTGGTTTGGGAGGTGGCCGTGGTATTCTTACACCATTGGAACCCACCCTGACCAAAAGTCAACCAGAAGATTGGAAAATGTACCTTCACAAAGGCAAGTCTTCATATGGGTTGGGGTATGATCCCACCGCTCCTATGAGACCGTTGACACCATGGTTGCAAAGTCGCTTTACCGACCAAGCCTCAATATCTCATGAAGACATTGATATCCCTGGATATCTCTTTGAGGAGTTACTCGTCAAAAATCCAGAAAGCTCCTCCAATTGGTATGATTTCTCTGATAATAAAGAGGAACTGCCCGATGACATAGACACGCGGTTCTCTGATCCAGAAGAACCATCGTCTCCAAAAGAAGTACCCCACTTCAACCCAGTTCCAGCAAATGATTGGGACCATATCGTTGCAAGCCTTGAGAAGGATACTGATCAAGAAGATCCATGGACAGAAACAGAGCCCCAGTCTGAAAATGCCTCTGGCACTCCAGAAGGTCTTGTTGGGTTGGAAGCCTCCGAAAACATTGTGGAGGAACCACCTTCAAACCTTCCGACAGAAGACCCTATTCAAAAGATAGACTTGGGAACACCTGATAACCCACGTCCTGTATTCATAAGCAAGAATATAAAGGATGATGAGTTACCCGAGTATATCTCTTTTCTTCGCAAGTTCGTTGATTGCTTTGCATGGTCTTATGCTGAAATGCCTGGCTTGGATCCCAAAGTAGCAATCCACAAGCTCAACTTGCAAAAAGAAATCAAGCCTATCAAACAAAGCCAAAGGAGATTCCGTCCCGACGTGATGGACAAAATTGAACAAGAAGTTCAGAAATTCAAAAACGTTGGCTTCATCCGCGAGGAACAACATCCTGAATGGTTGGCCAACATCGTCCTCGTGACAAAGAAAAATGGGCAGATAAGGGTCTGTATCGACTACAGAGACCTGAATAATACATGTCCTAAAGATGAATTCCCGCTCCCCATACCAGAGGTGATGATCGACAACACCTATGGGTTCGAGCGAATGACATTCATGGATGAATTCTCTGGCTACAATCAGATAACAATGCATCCTGAAGATGAAAGGCATACATCATTTCGGACACCATTCGGCGTGTATTGCTACACTGTGATGCTGTTTGGTCTGAAAAATGCAGGTGCAACATATCAGAGGGCTATGATGAAAATATTCCAAGATATGCAGCACAAAACGGTCGAATGCTATGTTGACGACCTCGCCATCAAAAGCAGAAGAAAAGAAGACCATCTCAATGATCTTCGAGAAGTCTTCCTTCAACTTCGCAAACACAAATTGCGGATGAATCCACTAAAGTGCTTCTTCGGTGTATCATCAGGTAAGTTTCTCGGATTCATAGTATGGAATGCTGGAATAGAACTTGACCCTACCAAAGTCAAGGCTATCCTGGAAATGCCATCTCCCAGAAGCCTAAGAGAATTAAAAGGGCTTCAAGGAAGGCTGGCCTATATTCGACGGTTCATCTCCAATCTATCAGGGAAATGCCGTCCATTCTCTCGCCTGATGAAGAAAGGCGTCGACTTTGTCTGGGATGCTGAATGTCAAAATACATTTCAAGACATCAAAGCATACCTCACCAAACCTCCAGTGCTGGCTGCCCCCACAACTGGAAAACTATTTATCTTGTACATAAGAGCTCTCGACCACTCTTTGGGTGCTTTGCTCGCACAAGAAAACGACGACGGAAAAGAAGCTGCTCTATATTACCTTAGCCGCATGATGGTAGGTGCAGAGCATCGCTACTCCCCAGTCGAAAAAGAATGCCTTGCAGTAATGTTCGCTGTACAAAAGCTGCGTCACTATCTGCTGTCGAATACAGTCTACCTGATTTCGAAGATCAACCTCATAAAGGTCCTTGTCTCAAAAACAGTTTCTCTCAATGCCCGACTGGCAAAATGGTCTACTCTTCTATCACAGTTTGATATTAGGTATGTGCCACAAAAAGCAATCAAAGGACAAGCTCTAGCAGACTTCCTTGCAGAGCATCCATTGCCTAAAGATTCTCCACTCAGGGATGATCTCCCAGACGAATTTGTCTACAACGTGGAAACTTCCTTATCAAATGTTTCCTGGGACATGTACTTTGACGGTGCAACCAGGACAAATGAAAAAGGAAAGCAAATATCAGGAATCGGCATCCTCTTTGTCAGTCCCGACAAATACATGATCCCACACGCCTTCTCGCTACTGGAACCATGTTCAAACAATGCAGCTGAGTACCAAGCCCTGATTGTAGGATTGGAACTCGCCCTCGAATCTGGCATCACCATCCTGGAAGCTTTTGGGGACTCTGAACTGATCGTCAACCAGATGAATCAAAAATATGAAGTCAGGAAGCCTGATTTACTACCTTACTACAATAAGGCGCAGTCGCTTCGACAAAAATTCAACATCTGTCATATCACCCACATCCTCAGAGGTGAAAACATCCGTGCAGATGCCCTGGCCAGACTCGTTGCATCCATGGCAATCCAAGAAGGGGAAATCATGCGAGTCACAATGTGTCAAAGAAGGATTCTCCCTCCTCTCAAGACACACCAAGCGGTTGCTGAATGCCACCAAGTGGTTGGAAGTCGGATGTCCATCCTCAAACCTCCGATTTGCGACTGGAGAGATCCGTTCATTGATTACATCATGTTTGGAATCCTACCTTAAGATCCAAAAGAGCGGGTAAGTATCCAAAGACGAGCCCCAAACTTTCATTTGGATATACCTTCAGAAGCACTTTACAGAAAATTCTTCAACGAAGTACTCCTACGCTGCTTGTCACAACAAGAGGCAGAGGAAACTCTCAAAGAAGTACATGCTGGTATTTGTGGAGCCCATCAGGCTGGCCCTAAGCTCTACAACCAGATAAAAAGGTTAGGTTATTATTGGTCTACCATGGTAGCTGATGCAATGCAATTTGCCAAGCGCTGCCAAAAATTCCAGATTCATGGAGATTATGTCCACATGCCTCCAGAATGGCTACATCCAACAACAATCTCATGGCCTTTCAAAGCTTGGGGTATGGACATCGTAGGTCCTATTTCTCCCCCATCAAGCAAAGGTCATCGCTTCATCTTCGCCGCTACGGATTATTTCTCTAAGTGGTCAGAAGCATTTGCGCTCAGCGAAATGAAGACTTCATCAGTCCTTCAGTTCTTGCGCACCAACATTATTTGTCGCTTCGGCATACTTAAAAGATTCGTCCATGATAACGGACCACAATTCCGGGATCACAGATTTTACAGGTTTTGCGACAATTACAAAATCCAAAGTTGTCCTTCGACTCCATATAATCTAGCAACGAACGGACTAGCAAAAGCCTTCAACAAGACACTCTGCAAAATTCTCAAGAAAATGGTCTTTAGTCACAAAAGAGATTGGGCCAACAAACTACTAGAAGCTTTGTGGGCCTATCGAACCACCGTTCAAGGACCAACCCATAGCACACCATTCTCCTTGGTCTATGGATGCGAAGCTATTGTCCATTTGGAAGTACAAATTCCTTCTTTGAGGGTATCTCTGCAAAATGACATGACGCAAGAAAGCAATGTCAAATTGAGACTCCAAGAGCTGGATAATCTCGACGAAAGACGACTTGAAGCTCTACAAAGCATTGAGTTGTACCAAGCACGCATGGCAGGATCTTTCGATAAGAAGGTCAGGCAACGCGCCTACAAAAAGGGTGACTTGGTTCTTGCAGTAAAAAGACCCATAGTCTTTGCCCACAAATCCAAAGGCAAATTTGAACCAAAATGGGAGGGACCCTTCGTCATCGACAAAGTCTTCTCCAATGGCGCGTACGCTCTTCTAAACATGGAAGGGGACAAATGTATGCTGCTCATCAACGGCAAGTTCTTGAAGCGGTACTAATCTTGAAGACTTCCTCAAACGGGTCAGAGCGATATCTACACGGCCAAAGCCTATTTCCAAGGTACTTGCTCGTTAAACCCACCCCTTTTGAAATGTTCATCTTTATGTTGAAGTTTCCAAAAAAAAAAACTTTCAAAACAATGCTTACTTTCATCGTTTCATAGTTCAAAAAAAAATCAAAATCCAAAAATCCAAGTTTAGGAGCCTCTTCCCAGACTTGACCAAAATTTCGATCCTTGAACCAAAAATTCATGGTTTGAAACAAAAATCGGGACTTAGGGATTTTCACCCTAGACCGCCTCGGCTTTTACAACCAAAATGGTTTTAAGTCAAAATTTATGACCTTCGTGTCTTTAAACAAAAAAAAATTAGTTTTTAGAAACCGTGGGGAAGCGACACTTTGTCGATACTCGTAAAAAACCAAAAAACGGGAAGGATGCAAACCCCATTCGATACTTCCAAAAACTCAAAAAACCGCAAGGAAGCGAACCCCATTCGATACTTGCAAAACCTCAGATCGTGGAGAAGCAACATACCAGTTGATATCCACAACCCAAATTTCAAAAATCATGGAGAAGCAATATTCCAATTGATATCCACAACCCAAATTTTAAAAAATCATGGAGAAGCAACAAACCAGTTGATATCCACAACCCAAAATTCAAAAATCGTGGAGAAGCAACATACCAGTTGATATCCACAACCCAAATTTCAAAAAAACGTGGAGAAGCAACATACCAGTTGATATCCACAACCCAAATTTCAAAAATCGTGGAGACGCAATATTCCAGTTGCTATCGACAACCCAAATCTCAAATGGTTCGAGAAAACCTCAAATTTCAAAAATCGCGGGGAAACGACATCAAATCAGTACCCGCAAAACCAAAAGTTTTGGGAAAAGCAGGGAAGGGACGCTTAGTCGATATTTGCACCCTAATTCGCGAGGAAGCGACATTCCATCGATACTTGCAAAACCCAGCCCGCGAGGAAGTGACATTCCATCAATACTCGCAAAACCGAATGAGCAAGGAAGCGACATTCCATCGATACTTGCAAGACCATTCAGCGGGGATGCGACATTTAGTCGATACCTGCATTTTGAAAACCAAAATCCGGCTATAAATGCCAAAACTCGGCTATAAACGCCAAAATCCGGCTATAAACGCCAAAATCTGGCTATAAATGCCAAAACAAAAAAAAAATTTCGGCTATAAATGCCAAAATCGGCTTTCATGCCAACAAAACAAAAACTTGGTTTTCAAAAATCTGGCTTCCATGCCAAAACAAAACAAACAACAAAGAAAACAAAATCCGGCTATAAACGCCAAAAAATCGGCTATAAACGCCAAATCGGGCTATAAACGCCAAAATCCGGCTATAAATGCCAAAATCTGGCTATAAATGCCAAAAATCGGCTATAAACGCCAAAATCCGGCTATAAACGCCAAAAAGCGGCTATAAACAACAAAATCCAGCTATAAACGCCAAATTCGGCTATAAATGCCAAAACAAAAAAAATTTGGCTTTCACGCCATCAAAAAAAAAATCTTCGGCTTTCATGCCATCTTAAAACTCGGCTCCTATGCCATTCCAAAAATCGGCTTTCACGCCATCCAAAAAACTTTGGCTCTCATGCCACAAACAAAAAGCTTTGGCTCTCATGCCACAAACAAAATTTTGGCTCTCATGTCACAAACAAAAAGCTTTGGCTCTCATGTTACAAACAAAATTTTGGCTCTCATGCCACAAACTAAATTTGGCTCCCATGCCACAAAATGAAATTCGGCTTCTATGCCATTCCAAAATTCGGCTTTCATGCCATCTCAAAAACTTTGGCTCTAATGCCATCTCAAATTTTTGGCTCCCATGCCGCAAAACAAATTTTGGCTCTTACGCCACAAAATTAGGCTTCCATGCCACCAAAATTTCGCTTTTCAAGCCATCAAAAAACAGGCTTTTCGCCACAAAATTGGCTTTCATGCCCAAAACAACCCTTTGACAAAAGATTTTTACAAAATGACAACCTTTTGATCAAATTCTTAAACAAACATTCCCATCAACTTTTGCTAAAATTTGTTTTCAACAAAAAAAAATGATTTAAGTGAAAGGAAGGGGATACAAAAATATAGTACCAAAACTGTTTATACATGGAGGTACCAA
This sequence comes from Umbellularia californica, assembly GCA_028538565.1. Lineage (NCBI taxonomy): Eukaryota > Viridiplantae > Streptophyta > Magnoliopsida > Laurales > Lauraceae > Umbellularia > Umbellularia californica. The sequence continues at coordinate 57,841,937 of JAPQWN010000002.1, read as the reverse complement.
AAAAAAGAAGAAGGAAAAAGAGTTTGTTACAACTCAGGAGCTCAAACCGACATGGTCTTCAACCAAAGGTTCAACTCCTCAAGCAGACCCTTGGCCTTAACTTCCAAAGTTTTTAGGCCACGCTTCTTCAAAATATCCCCATAAAACGCGGTCGAATACCGTGACCCATCTGCAGCACGAGGAAGTTCTTCCCAGAGGACCTGCCACTGCTCATGCTCCTGAGTCTTCCTCCGGACATTACCTTCAGCTTCCTCAACCTGGCGAATGAGAGTCCCCTCCTTCTCCCAAGCCTGCTGAACGGCCGCTTTGGAAGATCTAGCAGACCGACGAGGTGCATCGGTAACAGGACTTTACCCTTGTTCGTTCTAGAAGAACTACCTGCAAAAGATGGAAGAGAAAAGATCAATCAACATCAAAATGACAGAATTCTGCTACAAAAAATTCTAGCAAAATTTTGACATGGTTCCAGGACAATTCCAAAGAAAAGGAAAATACTTCGAAAAAGACAGGAAGCCTGAAGATGAGCTCAACATCGCTGCGAGCTCATAGTCAGTGGAGAATTCTGAAAGAGGGTTCGAACTCAACATCGCTGCGAGAACGAGCCAATCTCATCAAACTTCCGTAAAATCTAGAAAAGGGCTCAACATTGCTACGAGCTTCAAAATCCAAAAATTGCAAACTTCCTCAAAATCCAGCAAGACCGAGAAAGAGCTCAACATCGCTGCGAGCTCAAAATCCCAATAGTTGCAAAAGATTTTCAGGTATGCATCATCATACTTCCCAATCCATTTACAAAATCATGCATAAAAAAAATATCATCATGCATTATATGCTAGGAAAACCTCGACCAAAGTTTGACCAATTCCAACCTAATTTGGTCAAAACCAATTAAACTTTGTCCAAGTCAAAAATCATGTTGGCTTGACCTAGAGACTCTAGCCTTCTATCTTGATGCATCAAACAAAAAAAAATGCATACATATTGAAATTGCATAGCCTCATTATCATGGTGAGCAAACAAGGAAAAAGAAAAAGAAAGAGAGAGAGAGAAAAAAAAATCTCAGCAAAAAAAAAAAAAAAGAGAAAGAAAAAAAAAAGAAGAAGAAGCACGAAAAAAAAAAAGGAAAACGTGCTTGAAGAAAAAAAAAAGAAAAAAAGAAAAGAAAAGAAAAAGAAGAAGAGAAGAAAAAAAAATGAAGAAGCTACTTCTACAATAGAGATTCTTGTGGAGGGAGAAAACTTACTTGAAGCCATTGATGGGGAAGAAGAAGAAAAGCTTGAAGATCCTTGAAGAAGAAAAGAAAAAAAGCACTTCTAATCTTGGAGAGCACTCTTGAAGACTTCTTGCAAAAAGAAAGCAATGGAGCAAAAGAAACAACCCTCTTGCTTTTATAGAAGAGAGCAAGCCAAAAGAGGAAACAAGGAGAAAGAAAGGAGGTAAGTGCTAAAATTTAGCTACTTTCCAAAAGGAAAGATATTTTGAGAGAATCTTTCTACAAAAGGAGGAAACTTGAGAAATTCTCTCCAACTAAGGATATTTTAGATATTCTCTACACAAAAGAGATATTTTTAGATATTCTTTACAAATATGACACCATATGAGATCTAGGCCATCTCCAAAGCGTAAGGTCCCATGGGTTAGCCCATATGAGCCAGGTATAACCACCTAGGCACTAAAAGTGGCTTTTAGTCAAAATATTCCTCTTACCAAGGGCAAAAGAAAGAAAAGAGCAAAAAAAAAAAAAGAAGTCCCATGCCTCGTTTGAGTTGATGGGACCATTCAAAAAAAAGAGAAAAGAAAGTCTCATGAGTTTCCAAAAACCAAACCATCCAACCTCATGAACCAAATTGAGCCAAAATCTTGAAATTGACATTTCACAAAACCAAATTTCGGTCCCCTAGCTCGCCACATACAGCTTGTTAGGTCACAAGACCAAAACCAAAATCAAAATCCAAAACCAACAAACCAAATATGACCCCCAACCTGCCACATAAAGCTTGTTGGGTCACAAGGTTAAAATAAAAAATCAAACCCCGACCCCCTAACCTGCCACATACAGCTTGTTAGGTCACAAGGTCAAAAAAAAAAAAAAAAAAAAACCAAAATCCAAAACCCAAAATCCAAATAGCCCATGTCATTTTCAAAACTTTGCCTTGAGACGGTACGTGATCCCTATCACTACCATAAAATCCCCCGAAACTCAGAAGGCTATTAAAAAAAAATGCTCAATACTCTTGGTCAAGTTGGAATCTCTCCTCCAAGTTTCTCTTCGAGGCACATCGACTCCAAAAAGCTACTCGTCGTTGTACCTCGAGGGGGCATTTGTTGACACCAAAAAAGTCACTATGTCTCCTCAACATCAAGAAGCCTCATGTAGCTGCATCCTGCTACAAAACAAGAAAGGCTACTTCAAGCATCAGATTTTGTCAGAATCAGACAAAAACTGAGAGATCCTTCAAAACAGCTAAAAGAGTAGTACACCTGAGGTTTCGGGCCATTCCGACAGCGTTTGGCTTAACTTCACTGCTCCGACAGCTAAACAAGCACTCCCGGCGGCGACATCATCAAAGACACCAAAACTTTGATCAGAGCCTACGGATGACTCCAGAATGTCTCCAAAGGGCTCCATGCCAAATTTCAAGTCAAGTCGACAATGTTTGTGTTGACACCAAAAATGTCACTTTGCCTCTTCAACATCAAGAAAGCTGCATGAAGTCGCAACCTGCCATAAATAGGCAATGCAACTTCTCCAAAAAATCAAATCTTGTCAGAATCAAACAAAAACTGTAAGATCCTTCAAGACAGCCAAGCGAGGAGTACACAAGGAGTTTCGGGCCATTTCAGAATCATTTGGCCTAACTTCGCTTCTCCGACAGCTAAATTGGCGCTCCCGGCAGCGACATCATCGAAGACGTCAAAACTTCGATCAGAGCCTACGGATGACTCCAGCATGTCTCAAAAGGGCTCCATGCCAAATTTCAAGTCAAACCGACAACGTTTGACCCTCCATCAATGCTCGAGCAGCAAAATCAAGCCTCCCGGCGGCGGGAACCACCGAAGTCTTCGCTCATCAAACCAAGTGTATGAGTGGCTTCAACATGCTTCCAAAAGGCTGCACGTCGATTTTCAGGTCATTCCGACAACGTTTGACCAGGTTTCAACGCTCCGAAAGAAAATCAAGCCTACGGGCGGCGGAGCTCCCCGGGACCATGGTTCCCAAGACAGAGCCTGTGGATCATCTCAAAATGACTCCAATAGGTTCCCTGTCAAATTTCAGGTCAATCGAACATCGTTTAACCGCACATCAACGCGCGGCATCTCCCTCGCGGTAAAATCAAGTCTACTGGCGACGGGACCCCAAAACGGCTTCGAAACTCAAACAAAAGCCTATGGTTGGTCTTATTTATTACTCAGGAGGCTTTACCTCAAATATCAGGTCATTCCGACATCGTTTGACCAAGTTTCAACCTCTGGCGGAAAATCAGCAGCTCTACGCGACAAAGTCTTCGGCTTTCCCGGAAAATTGGAAACTTTGCACTCTAAAAATGCAAGGATTCTCATCAGGTTTTCTACAGGGAAATCAAGCCAATAAATGAGAAGAAATATCAGGAAAAATACAGAAGAAAACGGCGACGAAAAAGACCGCAAAACAGACCAAAAAGGGGAGAAAAACCCCCAGGGTCGCAGCCCTCGACCCTGGCCTAGGGTCGCAGCCCTCGACCATGGCCCAGGGTCGCCGGCGACCCTGGCCCATGGTCGCCGGCGACCATGGAAGTCCGGGTCACCGGATTTTTCGCCGGTGACCCGTTTTTTCCGTCTCTTTTCGCGTTTCGCGCACTTTGGCCCCTGTGGTTTCCTGAAAATGTGATTTTTAGTGCTTGAAATTGACTCATATCCGACGACATCTCAGATCCGCCGTCGAAAGCATAAAATCATCATTGATCGCTCTAAGATCGCCGACCGGTTGACCTAAAAAGTGCTATTTCTGTCCGACCAATCGAGAAATCGACAAGACAGATGTCACCGGCCCGCGAATCAAGAGCATCCTCTGTTCTCATCCGCATGGATGATGGCGAAGCCCACACATGGCTTGCGACCGTCAATCTGAACGAGCCCCCCCCCCCCCCCCCCACAATCTCTTGAAAAGTTAGATCCTCTTTTTCTTGCTTTTCATTGTAGTTTGTATTTTTCTAAAAGAGACAAAAATCACAACTCTTGTCTTTCATTATTGATGAGAATTGTAAATTGGATATAAACGCCAAAATCGGCTATAAATGCAAAACAAAATCGCCTTTCACGGCAAACCAAGAAGATGTCTCTTTTCTTAAATATTTGTGCAATGGAAAACTTGAAAGAAGTTGATTTCCTTTTTACTTGCGAAGGTTGATCTCTGGATTACCACTTGAAATTCCAAGTAAAATAGAAAATCTGGCACACCCACACAAAGAAATGTTGATGCACGCTTCAGCCCCCCGGGCGCGAAAGGGCCGGACCCGACGGACTCCCACGTCCGCCGACCCCGGTAGCACCCTCGGCAGGAGCGCGTTCCATCATGCTGGCACACCCGGTGGGACCCGTTCATTTGAGAACACGGTGCTCGGAAATGAAATATTTGCATATCATACTTTTTGCTCTATGCTTATACTTCTTTTCCGGATTCCCTGGCTACTTTCTAGCTGGTAGCCTATGTTGGATTTTGCATCCTAAAAAAAATGAGATGGGATTTTTTGGAAATTTCTATTTCTTTGAGTTTGTTTCCACTCTTTCTCTTTTAAAAAAAAATAAAAAAAATCAGTTTTCTTAGTTTGAATTCAAAATTGAGAAACTTTGATCCTATCCTATCGTTCTTTGGTGCTTGCAGAAATGTTGAGCCCGTTCGACTAAGGTTTTGGGCCATCGTTTCTCTTCGATGAGTTCATTAGAGATTTCAAAAAAAAAATTAATAAAAAAAAATCAAAGAAATCAATTTCCCGTTTTGGATTCAAAATTGAGAAACTTTGATCCTTTCTCTTCTGGGCATGTGTGCTCGCGGAAATCGTAGAGCCCGTGTTCGGATCGGGGATTGGGCCATCGTTTCTCTTCGATGAGTCTGTCAGGGATCTAAAAAAAAAATTTAAATAAATAAATAAAAAGACATAGACCACTAAGGTTAAACCAAGTTCGTTCTTTGATCACGATTGATTCAAGAAAAGCCTTGTCCAGAGTGTGGAGATAGCTTGACTGTTCTAGGCAAGGGTCCTCCAAACGGGTTCATTAAGTAATCCTACCCTTACCTGGGGGCAATTCTATTAATTGAGGTTTCATAAGACCGGGTTAGGAGGCCTATGTGTACTCTCTCGTCTTTAAAAACCTTCAAAAAAAATATATATAAAAATAAAAAAAAATCTTCAAAAAAAATAAAAAAAATAATCTTTAAAAAAATATTTAAAAAAAAATAAAAAAAATAAAATAAAATAAAATAAAATAAATCATTTCAAAAAAAAAATCTTCAAAAACTCGTCACTTTTGATTTCAGATCTGAGAAATTTTGGTTTCTTCTTTTCTGAGCACTGGCGCTCGCGGAAATCGCCGAGACCGTGTTTAGATTGGAATACCATTTGCTCTCCTTGATGGAACCAATCTTGACATTTCAAAAAAAAAAAAACTTCCGTCACGTCCGGATTTACATCCGAGAAATTGTGGTCTCTTTCCTTCTGAGTACTGGCGCTCGCGGAAATCGTTGAGCCCGTATTTGAATCGGAATGCCACCTGCTCTCTTTGACGAATCCATTTCTGACCTTTCAAAACAGAGAATCCCATCTCATGGATGCGATCTCCAACATTTGTGCATAGCGGTACTAGTACGCCCTTTCAGGGTCTACTGTATCTGTGACCGGCACATTTGTAGCTCCAACCTTATATTTGTCTTACCTCGAGCAAGCCCCGCTTCTCGATAAGTCGAATTTAGGTATACAATTGCTTCTAGCAGTCATTGGAATGCTCATTTCGAGCCTACCATGCTTGCAACCAGAACAATTGTACCCTCTATGGCTTTTTGCCTTCTTCATATTGCTTAGGTCATGTCCCTTGAGCGATTTGAAAAGACAAAATCATAGAATTCCCCATTTATGATCATCATATTCTTGTGATTACTAATGGATGTGGTCTTGTTTCAGAAATTTTGAAACTAACAATGGCAGCTTCACTGATCATCACCTTCGATGAAAACAAGCACCAGCTCATGCTTCAACAGAAGCAAACCGAGCGCACTTACAAGCGCCCTGCTAGCTGCCGAAGCACCAACTCCCTCAGCAACTCTCTGAACTCCGGGTCGACCTCGACTCCCCGGACCATCGTCTTCGGGACACTGGGACCATTCCCACTTCCCGAAGAAGAAACTGCTCCTGCCAAAAGGCAGAAGGTCGCCTCGCAACGTGTCACTACTGTTACACCAAAGGCAACTGCCGAGAAGCAGAAGATCGCCCCTCAACGTGTCACTTCTGGGACACCAAGGGCGAACCCCAAGAATACTAAAACCCGCGGCATCCCCGCGAAACCTCAACCAATAACCAACCAGGTCTACCCTAAGACTTGGTCTCCAAGACCTTCCCTAAAACAAAGAAGGTCTCAAACCTCCACCAAGCCAGCATACCTGGCCCCACTCAAAGAGAACCAGTTCTACCCTCTTGCCTACGTGAAAGAGGAGAGACCCATCTCCAACTTGACTCCCAAGTCAACCCAGCATGAACCGGCTTGCTCCCACAAGCCCAAAATCAGATCATGCATCACTAGGCCTCTACAAGCACCTGCCAAGGCCTACACTCCTTCAGTTCGACCCTTCATCTCTACAGGGGCCGAACTCGAAAGGTTCAAAGCTTCACTGCAACAGGCAAAGGACCGGGTCCGCATCCTGTCCTTGCCCAATTACAAAGAAGACAAGTTCAGCTGCTGCGCCCGAGGGAGTACATCCTTCATTGTTAAAGCCCAGCCAGAGCTGACTGAGGCTCAAATCGCTCGTCGAGCACGCCGCCGTGCGTCATATCGACAAAAGAGACTAGAGAAGCAACGGACCCAGCCTCCTACACTTCAAGTCTCCCACAAATGGGTCGAAAGAGAAAGACCCGACTAAGTTGCTGCCGTCCATATGGTTGGAAAAACCAGAAGACGCCAAAAGTCAGCATAAAAAATCCATGTCCGACGTCCGGTGACCCGTAGCGTCACCAGGACACGAAGACATCCCGAAGAATTTCCTGCCCCTTCAAGCCAAGGACGGGAGAGTAATCCTTCATCGAACTCTTCATCAAAAAGAATGAGCCCCAGCTCAGTCACCAGGACGGTTTCTTCGTTTGAATCCCGAGGAATGAACGTCCTGGTTACAAATTCTGAGCCACCACCTCAGAATCCACCTCAAGATGATGCGCTCACACGTATCCAGCAGTTGGAACAAGGCCAGCGGAGGATTGAAACTCTGATGGAAAACCTTCTCCTTGTTGTCCAAAATCAGGTGAACAATGAGCCTCCTCCGAATCATCGCAATAACGAGGAAAATCGTGAAGAAAATGAGTCACGCGCCCTTACCAAAAAGGACGTAGACAGTATCCTCGCCAAAGCAAAAGAAGAGGATATACTCGAGGAGCATGGGATCAAGCCACCATATCCTTTATGGATGGACTCGGTCCCGTTCCCCACAAAATTCAAACATCCTACTCTCCAAACATATACGGGGAAAGGATCAGCCAGACAGCACGTCATCCGCTTCAAGATTTTGACGGGAGTAATCGCGGATCAAGATGCACTCAAGATTCACCTCTTTGCAAGTACCCTAAAAGGTACGGCCTTCGATTGGTACTCCACTCTTCCGGAGAACTCCATCCAGAACTGGGCTATGCTGGAGACACGCTTCCTGACCGACCCACTTCCAAGGTGAGGATCATCCTGTTACTATGGCTCAACTCTGCAGCCTAAAACAAGGAGAGAATGAGTCAACTTATGACTTCATTCACAAGTGGAAAGCAATGGCGTACAAATGCTCAGATGTACTACCGCAAGCGTCGCTAGTCGACATCTGCCGAAACAACATGAGAGCTAGAATCCGCTCCATGATCATCGGCAACAAATCAAAAAACCTGGGAGAACTCCTGGAAGCTTCTATGGAAGCTGAAACGGTGATTAAAGACCTCAACAGTCAGAAGTCATCAAGAAAAGAGCCAACCGCCATTGTAACCTCTAAACCAAAGAAAAAAGAGGTCCTTAATGTGCAAACCAAGTCAGCTCCTCAGCAACCAAAGAAAGCTGAAAACAGAGCTGCAGGTAAGAGACCTGAACTCTCTGATGCCTTCAAAGAGCGAGTAGAAAAGAAATACCCGTTCGATTAAGATGTTGACGAAATCTTCGGGGCTCTCGTGGCAAACGGCAAGCTCACCTTGCCTGAACCCAAAAGACCGGGCGATGTTGGCAAAACCAACGATCCTCGGTACTGTCCATACCACCAGATGGTCTCGCATCCTCTCAATCAATGCTTTGTTGTGAGAGAGAAGATAAACGAGATGTGGAAAAATGGAGTCATCACCTTTGACAAAAACTATGGGACTGCCTCCGTCAACATGGTGTCATGTGGACAAACACCAAAATCACCGAAGAAGAAGATCACTACTTCCTTCAAGGTGATAAAAAGAATTCAAACGCCCGAAGTGTTGGTTCCTTGCCCGACACCAGACGGACAACCTATATGGGTACATCCCGATCTACTGGAAGATGAAAACTGGGAGATCGTAAAAACAAAGCCGACAGCTCAACATCGAAGGCAGGCTAGGAAACATCTCCTCAAGGTCAAACTACAAGAAAAGACCTAGCCAAAACAAGAAGTCAATGAAAAGGTAGAGGCCTCCTCTACCACTTCACTCAGGGCAACAGAAACGTCCCTTCCAGAGACTTCAAAGGTGGTAAGAAACTTCACTCTCAGTGATTTCATGCCACCTCGATTCAAAAAAGAAGCTACTATGCAGGGGGCATCATACTCTTGCAACTCGGTAGTTGGATTCTCCATTGATGGATACGAGTCCAGTGACACCGATGATGGATTCGAGCCCAACTACACCGGCGAGGGGGAGGAATCTCTTGAAACAGGAGAGTATCTCTCCGACGAAGAATGGGTTCCTGAAACTCACCTTATGCCAGTAATCTGGTATAACCCCTTACAGCCACAAGGATCCTGGTCTGATGATGAGGAAGACCAAGAGGCTGTACAAGAAAATGCTGTTGAGCCAGCACTCGTCGTTGCTCCAGTGGAAATCAACCATGTTGAGCCACAAAGAGAAGACGAAGAAGAAGATTTGGCTCCCATGCCTGATCTTGAAGAATATGCGAGGATCTTGCAGCATCTCGCTCTAGAACAAGGGCAAGACCGCGTCAACGAGATTCCTCACAATCCAGAGCCGGAAGTCCCTGAAGCCCACCAGGTACCTCCTCCCTCAACTCCTGAAAATGGAGAAAATTGCTGGGTAGACGATCCTCTTACATCTGAGGATGAGTCTGACTCCGAGCAGACAACGTCTCCTTTAAGAGCTGCCTGTAATGTGATAATTCGGGATTATAGCTCTTCCGATGCATCATCTGATGAGATCACTTACACACCGGCGACACCTAGCACCATATCTTCTGGGGCTACCTCGTCTCGCGTGACTTTCACAGAGATGACACCCTCTCAGGCTTCGTCCCCTGAGACTGTGACTTCAGAACTCACGCTCTTCCCGACTCATCATCATGAAGAAAACCCAACTTGGGATGATGGATGGGTCAACGACGAAGAAAAGCTGCTGGATGCTGTTCAGGACTCGCTCCCGGAAAATGCTCCATGCAACACAATCATTGAGGATGGCAATTCTGCTGCAGACGCATCCTCAGTAAATGAGAAACGACAGCCTCTTGATCCTGAGGACAATCTTCCAAGCGAAGACCCTTCTCAAGAAGCTCTGGAAGTTGGTAGAGGCACCCGCTCGGGCCGGGACTACCACAAAAATTACAACCAATCTTCCTTTACTTATGTAAATCCTTCAGGAAAAGATGTTGTAAGCGCCCCCAGTGGCAACAATGATGAACATGCAGGCCCTAAGGAGGCTTTCAAGTATGATTTGATCGAGCACTTCAAACACATACTTGCACGACTGCACATCCTGGATTTATTACGAATGTCTCCACGCACTCGTGATAAACTCATCTCAGAATTACAAAAACTGAATGAGGATTTCGACAAACATGCCCCGCAAGTCCTCCAAATTGAAATGGACTACCGGGTCAAAAACTCTGAAACTTCCTCAAAGGGAGAAAAGAAAACTGAGGGATCATGCATTGAATGCCTCTCGGTGCAAAAAGCAGCCAGTGCAACCATCGCCTTCACAAAGGACGACCTCCTACTTGGCGAAGCAAGGCACAACCGACCCCTGTACTTCACAGGGTACATCAAGGAAATGCCTATACACAGAGTTTAGGTCGACCCAGGTTCTGCACTCAACCTCATCTCCACTTCGGCTCTCAAAGAGTTGGGCATCCCACCCAGCAAGCTAAGCCACACATCTGTATCTATCTTTGGATACGATGGGAGTACTCAAAGGCCTATCGGCAAAATCAGGTTCAAATTGCATATCGGTGATCTTATCTATGAAGTCACTGTGTATGCAATAAAAACCCCTTCATGCTACAACATCCTTCTCAGAGGCCCCTGGATACACGAGAATGGTGTTGTCCCTTCAACTCTACATCAATGCATCAAGTTCGTCGGCGACGACGGCATGGTACATCTAGTGTTTGCGGACAGAAGACCCTTCAAAGGTAAAGAAGTCCACTTCGCAGACTCCCAAATGTATGAAAGCGAAAATGAAGAAAAAGAGGAAATAACACCTTTGCTGAAAATCCTCAGAAAGATAAAGGCAAGGCTCCTCAAAAATCACCGGAAGAAAACAAACACTTCGGTAAATCCGAAGAGAGCAGTCAACCTCCCTTCGTCATCTCCCTCAAATCTTCAAAACCTTTGGTCTCACAACCAGAGTGGAGAAGGCAAAGCAAAAGCCTGGGGGCAAATTTGTTGTCTCTTTCGTGTCTATCAAGTAAGACACGGATTCGGGCTCAGAGCCAGAAGACGACACCTCGTCAAGCCAAGCTGACACTCAACAAGTTCAGCCTGCTCTCACTCCGATGAAGACACGTGCTGACGTAGAAGATCCTACGTATGCTTCCTTTGTTGTTCCTGCAACATCATCAAAGAAAAGCCCGATCTTCTTCCATAGATCGGACGCTTCTTCATCAAACTCCATGCTGGAACCTTTCCAAAATGAAGGTATGCCTCAACTATCTCTATATAGTCCTGTGGCACAAGCTATCATGAAGAAAATGGGCTTTGACACTCAGAACCCAGTCGGTCTGGGAGAAGGCCGCGGTATTCTCACGCCATTGGGGCCCGCCTTGACCAAAAGCCAGCTGGAAGATTGGAGACTCTACGGTCATGTAGAGAAGTCTTCATATGGGTTAGGGTATGTTCCCGACACTCCTCTGAGACAGTTGACACAAAAGCTTAAAAGTCGTTTTACCGAACAAGCCTCAACATCTCAAGTCCATGAAGACATCGATCTCCCTGGATATCTCTTTAAAGAGTTACCTGACAAAGATCCAGGAAGCTCATCCAATTGGTATGATTTCTCTGATGATAAAGAGGAATCGTCCGATGATACAGACTTGTGCTATTCTGACCCAGAAGAGCCCTCGTCTCCAAAAGAAGTACCTTACTTTGACCCAGTTTCAACAGGCGATTGGGACCATCTCATAGCAAGCCTTGAGAAGATCACCAATCAAGAAGACCCGTGGAAAGGAACAAATCCTCGGTCTACAAATGCCCTTGGAATCCCAGAAGGTTTCGTTGAGCTGGAAGCCTCCGAAAATATTATGGAGGAACCACCTTCGAACCTTCTAATAGAAGATCCTGTTGAAAAGATAGATTTGGAAACACCAGATAACCCACGTCCTGTATTCATAAGCAACAATATAAAGGATGATCAGTTACCCGAGTATATCGCTTTTCTTCGTGAGTTCGTTGATTGCTTTGCATGGTCCTACGCTGAAATGCCTGGTTTAGACCCCAAAGTAGCAGTCCACAAACTCAATCTTCAAGAAGAAATCAAGCCTGTCAAACAAGGCCAAAGAAGATTCCGTCCAGATGTGATGGATAAAATTGAACAAGAAGTTCAAAAGCTCAAAAGCGTCGGCTTCATCCGTGAGGAACGACATCCAGAATGGTTGGCCAACATTGTCCCCGTGACAAAGAAAACTGGGCAGATCAGGGTCTGTATTGACTATAGAGACCTGAATGGCGCTTGCCCTAAAGATGAATTCCCGCTCCCCATACCGGAGGTGATGATTGACAATACCTGCGGATTCGAGCGAATGACATTCATGGATGGCGTCTCTGGTTACAATCAGATAAAGATGCATCCCGAGGATGAAAAACACACATCATTTCGGACTCCATTTGGCGTATATTGCTATACTGTTATGCCATTTGGTCTGAAAAATGCTGGTGCCACATATCAGAGGGCTATGATGAAAATATTCCAAGATATGCAACACAAGACGGTTGAATGTTACGTTGATGACCTCGCCGTCAAAAGCAAAAGAAAAGAAGACCATCTCAAAGATCTTCGAGAAGTCTTCCTCCGACTCCGCAAACATAAACTGCGGATGAATCCTCTGAAATGCTTCTTCGGCGTCTCGTCGGGTAAGTTCCTTGGATTCCTAGTTCGGAAAGCCGGAATAGAACTTGACCCCATCAAAGTCAAGGCTATTCTAGAAATGCCCCCTCCAAGAACCTTAAGGGAACTAAAAGGGCTCCAAGGGAGATTGGCCTACATCAGACGGTTCATCTCCAATCTTTCGGGGAAATGCCGTCCATTCTCTCGATTGATGAAAAAGGGTGTAGACTTTGTCTAGGATGCTGACTGTGAAGCCGCATTTCAAGATATCAAGTCATACCTAACCAAACCTCCAGTGTTAGCTGCTCCTACCACTGGGAAACCATTCATCTTGTACACAAGAGCCCTTCATCACTCTCTGGGTGCTCTGCTTGCACAAGAAAATGATGAAAGAAAAGAAGTTGCTCTATACTACCTCAGCCGCATGCTAGTAGGTGCAGTGCATCGCTACTCTACAGTCGAAAAGGAATGCCTTGCAGTGATGTTCGCCGTACAAAAGCTACGTCACTATCTGCTTTCCAACACAATCTACCTCGTCTCAAGGATCAACCTCTTGAAGGTCCTTGTTACAAAAGCAGGTTCTCTCAATGCACGACTGGCAAAATGGTCCATCCTTCTATCACAATTTGATATTAGGTATGTGCCACAAAAAGCAATCAAAGGCCAAGCTCTAGCAGATTTCCTCGCAGAGCATCCATTGCCTAAAGATTCACCACTCACAGATGATCTCCCAGACGAACCCGTCTACAACGTGGAGACCTGCTCGCCAAATGCCTCCTAGGACATGTACTTTGACGGTGCAACCAGGACAAATGAAAAAAGACAGCTGATCTCAGGAGTTGGCATCCTCTTTGTTAGCCCTAACAGATACATGATTCCACATGCTTTCTCGTTACTGGAACCATGCACAAACAATGCAGCTGAATACCAAGCACTGATCCTTGGATTGGAACTCGCCATCGAATCCGGTATCACTATGCTGGAAGTCTTTGGAGACTCTCAACTGATCGTCAACCAGATGAATCAGATATATGAAGTCAGGAAGCCCGATCTGCTGCCTTATTACAACAAGGCACAATCGCTTCTGCAAAAGTTTGACATCTGTCACATCACCCACATTCGTAGAGGTGAAAACATCCGTGCAGATGCCCTGGCCGGACTTGCCGCATCAATGGCGATCCAGGAAGGGGAAAACATGCAAATCACAGTGTCCGAGAGAAGGATCCTCCCTCCGCTTAACACACACCAAGCAGTTGTTGAATGCCACCGAGTGGTTGGAAGTCGGATCTCTATCCTTCAACCTTCAATCGGCGACTGGAGGGATCCGTTCATTGATTACACTATGTTCGGAATCCTACCTGAAGATCCAAAAGAACGGGTAAGCATCCAAAGGCGAGCCCCAAACTTTCATTTGGATATTCCTTCAAAAATCCTCTACAGGAAATCCTTCAACGGAGTACTTCTACGCTGCTTGTCACAACAAGAGGCCGAAGAAACACTTAAAGAAGTTCATGCTGGTCTTTGTGGAGCCCATCAGGCAGGTCCTAAGCTCTATGATCAGATAAGAAGGTTAGGTTACTATTGGCCTACCATGGTAGCTGATGCAATGCAATTTGCCAAACGCTGCCAGCTATGCCAAGTTCACGGAGATTACATTCACATGCCTCCGGAATGGCTATACCCTACAGCAATCTCGTGGCCTTTCGAAGCCTGGGGTATGGACATCATAGGTCCTATTTCTCCCCCTTCAAGCAAAGGTCATCGCTTCATCTTCGCCGCAACGGATTATTTTTCCAAGTGGTCAGAAGCATTTGCGTTCAACGAAATGAAGACCTCATCAGTCCTTCAATTCCTACGCACCAACATCATTTGTCATTTCGGCATACCTAAAAGATTCGTCCATGATAACGGACCACAATTCCGGGATCATCGATTCTACAGGTTCTGCGACAAATACAAAATTCAAAGCTGTCCTTCGACTCCATACAATCCGGTAGCAAACGAATTAGCAGAAGCCTTCAACAAGACACTATGCAAAATCCTCAAGAAAATGGTCTCTAGTCACAAAAGAGACTGGAGCGACAAGATGTCTGAAGCCTTGTGGGCCTATCGAACCACCATTCGAGGACCAACCCATAGCACACCATTCTCCTTGGTCTATGGATGCGAAGCTGTCGTGCCCCTAGAGGTACAAATTCCTTCTCTAAGGGTATCTCTACAAAATGACATGACTCAAGAAAGCAATGTCAAATTGCGACTCCATGAGCTAGACAATCTCGACGAGAGACGGTTCGAAGCTCGACAAAGCATTGAACTTTACCAAGCACGCATGGCAGGATCTTTTGACAAAAAGGTCAGGCAACGCGCCTACAAAAAGGGTGACTTGGTTCTTGCGGTAAAAAGACCAATGGTCTTCGCTCACAAGTGCAAAGGCAAATTTGAACCAAAATGGGAGGGACCCTACGTCATCGACAAGGTCTTCTCCAACGGCGCATATGCCCTCCTAAACATGGAAGGCGACAGGTGTATGCTGCCCATCAATGGCAAGTTCTTAAAGCGGTACTACCCTTGAAGACTTATCCAACTGGGTAAGAGCAATGCCTGTATGGCCAAAACCTTTTCTCAGGTACTCGCTCGTCAAACCCACTCTCTTTAGAATTTTCATATCAAATGTCAAAATTTCTAGAGATTCAAAAACAATGCTTACTTTTATCGTTTCATTGTTCAAAAACAAAAAAATCCAAGTTTAGGAGCCTCTCCCTGACTTGACCAAAACTTTCGATCCTTGAACCAAAATTCATGGTTTGAAACAAAAATCCAGATTCAGGGATTTCCACCCTAGTCCACCTTACCTTTTACCGCCAAATGGTTTTAGGTCAAAATTTACGGCCCTCGTGTCTTTAAACAAAAAAAATGGTTTTTCAAAAACCGCGGGGAAGTGACACTTAGTCGATACTCGCAAAACTCAAAAGATCGGAAGGATGCGAACCCCATTCGATACTTCCAAAACCTCTAAAATCGTGGAGACACAACATTTCAGTTGATATCCACAACCCAAATTTCAAAGGTTTGAGAAAACCTAAAATCGTGGAGACACAACATATCAGTTGATATCCACAACCCAAATTTCTAAAAAGGGGTTCGAAAAAACCTAAAACCGTGGAGACGCAACATATCAGTTGATATCCACAACCCAAAGGTTCGAAAAAACCGCAAATTTTAAAAATTGTGGGGAAACGACATCAAAGTCAATACCCGCAAAACAAAATTTTTGAAAAAAAGCAAGGATGCGACATTCCATCGATACTTGCACCCAAAATCGCAG
The DNA here is from genome assembly GCA_028538565.1 of Umbellularia californica. NCBI lineage: Eukaryota > Viridiplantae > Streptophyta > Magnoliopsida > Laurales > Lauraceae > Umbellularia > Umbellularia californica. Next base: position 57,825,896 of record JAPQWN010000002.1, on the reverse strand, counting down.
GGAAGTGACATTTTGTCGATACTTGCAAAATCCAAAAACCGTGGAGACGCAACATATCAGTTGATATCCACAACCCAAATTTCAAAAAAGGTTCGCAAAAACCTAAAAAATCGTGGAGATGCAATGTTTTGATATCCACAACCCAAAGGTTCGAGAAAACCGCAAATTTCAAAAATCGTGGGGAAACGACATCAAAGTCAGTACCCGCAAAACAATTTTTTTTTGAGAAAAGCAAGGATGCGACATTCCATCGATACTTGCACCCAAATCCGCGAGGAGGCGAAATTCCATCGATACTTGCAACCGAATGAGCAAGGATGCGACATTCCATCGATACTTGCAAGACCATTCAGCAGGGAGGAGACTCTTAGTCGATACTTGCATTTTTGAAAACCAAAAACCTGGCTCTTTTGCCAAAACCGGCTATCAATGCCACCAAACCGGCTATCAATGCCACCAAACCGGCTATAAATGCCACAAACCGGCTATCAATGCCACAAAAAATTGGCTTTCACGCCGACAAACCAAAACTTGGCTTTCAAAAAACCCGGCTATCAATGCCACCAAACCGGGGGGAAAAGAAAAAAAAAAAGAAAGAAACTTTCTCAAAAAAAAAAAGGGGGAAAAGAAAAAAAAAAGAGAAGAAAGAAAACGTGCAAAACGAAAAAGAGAAAGAAAGAAGCACGAAAAAAAAAAAAAAAAAAAGAAATCACGTGAAAAAAAAAAAGAAGAAAAAAAGAAAAGAAGAATAGAAAGAGAAGAAAAAGAAAAGAAAAAAAAAAGAGGGAGAACTTTCTTTTTTTTTTTTTACCATCCTATTCTCTACATGGAGTTTTCTTGAAAGAAAAAGAGAGAAAACTTACTTGAAGCCATTGATGGAGAAGAAGAAGGAAAAAGCTTGAAGATCCTTGAAGAAGAAGAACTCTTGGTCTTGGAGCTCTCTTGAGATTGTTGCAAAAGAAAGCAATAAGGGCAAGAGATCTAGCCTCCTCGCTTTTATAGAAGAGAGCAAATCAAAGAAGGAAACAAAAAAAAAAAAAAGAAAAGTAAGTGCTACTAATTAGTAACCTTACCAAAAGAGAAGGAATTAGAAAGATTCTTTCCTAAAAAAAAAGATGTCTTTGAGAGATTTTCTCCCAAAATCAATCAATGAGAGATTCTCTCCAACAAAATAGGAGATTGGAGATTCTTTCCCAAAAAGAAAGATACCTTGAGATATTCTCTCCCAAATTAAGGGAATATGAGAGATTATCTCCCATAAAGATATTTTTAGATATTCTCTATCCAAATGAGATATCTTTAGATATTCTTTACAAAAATGGCCCCACATGAGATCTAAACCATCCTAAAAAGCTTAAGGTCCCATGGGTTAGCCCATATGAGCCAGGTTTGACCACCTAGGCACTAAAAAAAAAATGGGCTTTTAGTAAAAAAAAAATCCCTCTTACCAAGAGCATACAAAAATGGTTCCATGCCTCTTTTGAGTTGATTGAACCATACAAAAAATTTTCAAGCCCCATGAGCTTCCAAAGAATCAAACCATCCAGCCTCATATACCAAATTGAGCCAAAATCTTGAAATTGACATTCCACAAAAATCCAAACCACTCCAATGGACCCACACAGTCCCAAAGAGTGACCAAAAACCAAATCCTGGTCCCCTAACTTGCCACATACAGCTTGTTAGGTCACAAGACCGAAGCCAAAAACCAAATCCCGATCCCCTAACTTGCCACATACAGCCTGTTAGGTCTACAAGATCAAAACCAAACCGATCCCCTAACCTGCCATATACAGCTGGTTAGGTCACAAGATCAATAACAGAAACCCAAATCCACATCCCTGATGTCATCTTCAAAACTTTGCCTCGAGATGGTACTTGATTCCTTTCATTACCATAAAATTCCCCTGGAAGCTCAAAGGCTACTCTAACAAAGGAAAGATCGCTCAAAGACTATTGGTCAAGACACAAGCTCTCCTTCAAAAATCTCTTCGAGGCACATCGACTACAATAGTCAAGCAACTCGTCGCTGTACCTCGAGGGGGCATTTGTTGACACCAAAAATGTCACTTTGCCTCTTCAAATCAAGAAAGCTGCATGAAGTCGCAACCTGCCATAAATAGGCAATGCAATTTCTCCAAAAATTCAAATCTTGTCAGAATCAAACAAAAACTGCAAGATCCTTCAAGATAGCCAAGAGAAGAGTACACATGAAGTTTCGGGCCATTTCGACAACATTTGGCCTAACTTCACTTCTCCGACAGCTAAACGGGAGCTCCCGGCGGCGACATCATCGGAGACGTCAAAACTTCGATCAAAGCCTACAGATGACTCCAGCATGTCTCAAAAGGGCTCTATGCCAAATTTCAAGTCAAACCGACAACGTTTGACCCTCCATCAATGCTCGAGCAGCAAAATCAAGCCTCCCGGCGGCGGGAACCACCGAAGCCTTCGCTCATCAAACCAAGTGCATGAGTGGCTTCAACATGCTTCCAAAAGGCTGCACGTCGAATTTCAGGTCATTCCGACAACGTTTGACCAGGTTTCGATGCTCCGAGAGAAAATCAAGCCTACCGGCGGCGGAGCAACCCGGGACCATGACATCCAAAACGGAGCCCATGGAACGTCTCAAAATGACTCCAATAGGCTCCCCGTCAAATTTCAGGTCAATCGGACATCGTTTGGCCACATATCAAAGCTCGGCATTTTCCCCGCAGCAAAATCAAGTGAAGCATCGACGGGACCCCAAACGGCTTCAAAACTCAAACAAAAGCCTATGGTTGGTCTTATTTATTGCTCAGGAGGCTTAACCTCAAATTTCAGGTCATTCCGACATCGTTTGACCAAGTTTCAGCTTCTGGCGGAAAATCAGCAGCTCTACGCGACAAAGTCTTCGGCTTTCCCGGAAAATTGGAAACTTTGCACTCTAAAAATGCAAGGATTCTCATCAAGTTTTCTACAGGGAAATCAAGCCAATAAATGAGAAGAAATGTCAAGAAAAATACAGAAGAAAACGGCGACGAAAAAGACCTCAAAACGACCGCAAAACGGGCTCCGAAGGGGAAAAATCCCCCAGGGTCGCAGACCCCTGCGACCATGGCCCATGGTCGCAGGCCCCTGCGACCATGGCCCATGGTCGCCGGTCCATGGTCACCGGCGACCATGGAGGTCCGGGTCACCGGATTTTCCGCCGGTGACCCGTTTTTCCGTCTTTTTTCGCGTTTCGCGCACTTTGGCTCCTGTGGTTTCCTGAAAATGTGATTTTTAGTGCTTTAAATTGACTCATATCCGACGACATCTCGGATCCGCCGTCAAAAGCATAAAATCATCATTGATCGCTCCAAGATCGTCAACCGGCTGACCAAGAAAGTGCACTTTCTGTCCGACCGATCGAGAAATCGACAAGACAGATGTCACCCGACCGCTCTTAGCTATCAATGTCTGAAGTTACATGTTCATCCGATGTCGATCAGCATGTAGATCCATCGATGATCATCGCCAGAAGAATTCCAGAAGACACGGCACGGCCCGCGACTCTTCAACTGCTCGGCGACCAATTAATGTGGTTAATTGACTAACTTTATTATGGTCATTAATTCATTTCTTTGGACGGCCCAATCAGAAGCAAGCATTTGGGAGTTACAAGTCAATTGATTCATGGCATTTAAACCATGAAACTCCTCCCATTATGGTAATTAAGGTGATTAAAAGCCCTTAATCTCCATCGGCCAATCAGATTCAAGGAAAAAGGAGTTACAAAATCAAGAAATAAATCTTGTAACTCCTCCCATTAAAGCCATTAAGGCTCATAAACCCTCCTAAATGGCTACCAAAAGCCTATAAATAGGAGAGCATTCCATTGAAATCGGGATCGGAAAAAAGAGGAGAAAATCAGAAGATCAGAAAAAAAGGGATCAGAAAGAGATCTGAGAGAAAGAAAAAGAGAGAAAAACTCTGCTGAAGTTCTGCACCGGCCACCACTACAAGGTGACAAAAGTCCCTTGGGGGGCACCCCCCCCCCCAAGGTCCTTGCCTTCTCCTGCTGCCTCCAATGGCTTAGACGTGGCTTTTCAGCCCGTCTACTTAGCTTTTTATTGGACATAGGACCTTCTCTTGGTCTTTGTCCTCTAAAAACCTGAGGTCATAGCCAAGCCAAGCGAATCAAGAGCATCTTCTGTTCTCATCTGCATGGATGATGGCGAAGCCCATACATGGCTTGCGACCGTCAATCTGAACGAGTCCCCTACAATCTCCTGAAAAGTTAGATCTTCCTTTTCTTGCTTTTCATTGTAATTTGTATTTTTCTAAAGAGACAAAAATCACAACTCTTGTCTTTCATTATTGATAAGAATTGTAAATCGGCTATAAACGCCAAAATCGGCTATAAATGCCAAACAAAATCGCCTTTCACGGCAAACCAAGAAAATGTCTCTTTTCTTAAATATTTGTGCAATGGAAAACTTGAAAGAAGTTGATTTCCTTTTTACTTGCGAAGGTTGATCTCCGGATTACCACTTGCAATTCCAAGTAAAATAGAAAATCTGGCACACCCACATAAAAGAAATGTTGATGCACGCTTCAGGCCCGCCAGGGCGCGAAAGGGCCGGACCCGACGGACTCCCACGTTCCGCCGGCCCCGGTAGCCGCCCCACGGCGCCTCGGAGCGCGTTCCATCAAGCTGGCACACCCGGTGGGACTCGTTCATTTGAGAACACGGTGCTTGGAAATGAAATATTTGCATATCATACTTTTTGCTCTATGCTTATACTTCTTTTCCGGATTCCTTGGCTACTTTCTAGCTGGTAGCCTATGTTGGATTTTGCATCCTAAAAAAACATGAGATGGGATTTTTTGGAAATTTCTATTTCTTTGAGTTTGTTTCCATTCTTTCTCTTTTCAAAAAAAAAAATCAGTTTTCTTAGTTTGAATTCAAAATTGAGAAACTTTGATCATATCCTATCGTTCTTTGGTGCTTGCAGAAATGTTGAGCCCGTTCGACTAAGGTTTTGGACCATCGTTTCTCTTCGATGAGTTCATTAGAGATTTCAAAAAAAAAAAATATTAAAAAAAAATAAAAATAAAAAAAAAATTAGTTTTCTTAGTTTGGATTCAAAATTGAGAAACTTTGATCCTATCCTATCGTTCTTTGGTGCTTGCAGAAATGTTGAGCCCGTTCGACTAAGGTTTTGGACCATCGTTTCTCTTCGATGAGTTCATTAGAGATTTCAAAAAAAAAATATTAAAAAAAAATAAAAATAAAAATAAAATAGTTTTCTTAGTTTGGATTCAAAATTGAGAAACTTTGATCCTATCCTATCGTTCTTTGGTGCTTGCAGAAATGTTGAGCCCGTTCGACTAAGGTTTTGGACCATCGTTTCTCTTCGATGAGTTCATTAGAGATTTCAAAAAAAAAAATATTAAAAAAAAAATAAAAATAAAAAAAATTAGTTTTCTTAGTTTGGATTCAAAATTGAGAAACTTTGATCCTATCCTATCGTTCTTTGGTGCTTCCAGAAATGTTGAGCCCGTTCGACTAAGGTTTTGGGCCATCGTTTCTCTTCGATGAGTCTATTTGGGATTTTTATAAAAAAAAGGGACATAGACCACTAAGGTTAAACCAATTGTGTTCTTTGATCACGATTGATTCAAGAAAAGCCTTGTCCAGAGTGTGGAGACAGCTTGACTGTTCTAGCAAGGGTCCTCCAAACGCGTTCATTAAGTAATCCTACCCTTACCTGGGGGCAATTCTATCAATTGAGGTTTCATAAGACCGGGTTAGGAGGCCTATGTGTACTCTCTCGTCTTTAAATCTTAAAAAATTAAAAAAAAAATAAAAATAAAAAAAAATTTTCAAAAAAAAAAATCTTAAAAAAAAAAAAACATAAATTTTCAAAAAAAAAAATAAAAAATAAAAAATAAATAAATAAAAAAAATATTTTAAAAAAAATAAAAAATAGAAAAAAATAAAATAAAAATAAAATAAAAAAAAATCATTTCAAAAAAAAAAATCTCCAAAAACTCGTCACTTTTTGGATTCAGATTCGAGAAATTGTGGTCTCTTCCCTTCTGAGTACTGGCGCTCGCGGAAATCGTTGAGCCCGTATTTGAATCGGAATGCCACCTGCTCTCTTTGACGAATCCATTTCTGACATTTCAAAACAAAGAATCCCATCTCATGGATGCGATCTCCAACATTTGTGCATAGCAGTACTGGTACGCCCTTTCAGGGTCTACTGTGTCTGTGACCGGCACATTTGTAACTCCTACCTTATATTCTTCTTATCTCGAGCAAGCTCCGCTTCTCGATAAGTCGAATTTAGGTATACAATTGCTTCTAGCAGTCATTGGAACGCTCATTTCGAGCCTACCATGTTCGCTGTCAGAACAATTGTACCATCTATGGCTTTTTGCCTTCTTCATGTCGCTTGGGTCATATCCCTTGAGCGATTTGAAAAGACAACCATAGAAATTCCCATTTATGATCATTATATTCTTGTGATTACTAATGGATGTGGTCTTGTTTCAGAACTTTTTCGAAACTAACAATGGCAGCCTTAACCATTATCTTCGATGAGAACAAGCACCAACTCATGCTTCAACAGAAGCAAACCGAGCGCACTTACAAGCGCCCCGCCAGCTGCCGAAGCGTCAACTCCCTCGGCAACTCTCTGAACTCCGGGTCGACCTCGACTCCCCGGACCATCGTCTTCGGGACACTGGGACCATTCCCACTTCCCGAAGAACAAGCTGCTCCTGCCAAAAAGCAGAAGATCGCCTCTCAACGTGTCACTCTCGTGACACCAAAGGCGAAAGCCAAAAAGCCCGAAGCCCGCGGCACCCCCGCGAAGCCTCGACCCACAAACAACCAGGTCTATCCCAAGACTTGGTCTCCAAGACCTTCCCCAAAACAAAGGAGGTCTCAAACCTCCACCAAGCCAGCATACCTGGCCCCACTCAAGGAGAACCAGTTCTACCCTCTTGCCTACATGAAAGAGGAGAAACCCATCTCCAACCTGACTCCCAAGTCAACCCAGCATGAGTCGGCTTGCTCCCACAAGCCCAGAATCAGATCACGCATCACCAGGCCTCTACAAGCACCTGCTAAGGCCTACACTCCTTCGGTTCGACCCTTTATCTCTACAGGGGCCGAACTTGAAAAATTCAAAGCTTCGCTGCAACAGGCAAAGGACCGGGTCCGCATCCTGTCCTTGCCCAACCACAAAGAAGACAAGCTCGGCTGCTGTGCCCGAGGGAGCACATCCTTCATCGTCAGAGCCCAGCCAGAGCTGACCAAAGCTCAAATCGCTCGTCGAGCACGCCGCCGTGCGTCATATCGACAAAAGAGACTAGAGAAGCAAAGGACCCAGCCTCCTACACTTCAAGTCTCCCGCAAATGGGTCGAAAAAGAAAGACCCGACCAAGTTGCTGCCGTCCATATGGTTGGAAAAACCAGAAGACGCCAAAGGTCAGCATCAAAAATCCATGTCTGACGTCCGGTGACCCGTAGCGTCACCAGGACACAAAGACATCCCGAAGAATCTCCTGCCCCTTCCAGCCAAGGACGGGAGAGTAATCCTTCATCAAGCTCTTCATCAAAAAGAATGAGCCCCAGTTCGGTCACCAGGACGATTTCTTCGTTCGAATCCCGAGGGATGAACGTCTTGGCTACAAGTTCTGAGCCGCCACCTCAGAATCCACCTCGAGATGATGCGCTCACACGCATCCAGCAGTTGGAACAAGGCCAGCAGAGGATTGAAACTCTGATGGAAAACCTTCTCCTCGTTGTCCAAAATCAGGTGAACAATGAGCCTCCTCCGAATCATGGCAATAACGAGGAAAATGGAGAAGAAAATGAGTCACGCGCCCTTACCAAAAAGGACGTAGACAGTATCCTCGCCAAAGCTAAAGAAGAGGATATACTCAAAGAGCATGGGATCAAGCCACCATATCCTTTATGGATGGACTCGGTCCCGTTCCCCACAAAATTCAAACATCCTACTCTCCAAACATATACGGGGAAAGGATCGGCCAGACAGCACGTCATCCACTTCAAGATCTTGACGGGAGCTATCGCGGATCAAGATGCACTCAAGATTCGCCTCTTTGCAAGTACCCTAAAAGGTACGGCCTTCGATTGGTACTCCACTCTGCCGGAGAACTCCATTCAGAACTAGGCCATGCTGGAGACACGCTTCCTGACCCACTTCCAAGGTGAGGATCATCCTGTTACTATGGCTCAGCTCTGCAGCCTAAAACAGGGAGAGAATGAGTCAACTTATGACTTCATTCACAAGTGGAAAGCAATGGCGTACAAATGCTCAGATGTACTGCCACAAGCGTCGCTAGTCGACATCTGCCGTAACAATATGAGAGCAAAAATACGCTCCATGATCATCGGCAACAAATCAAAAAACCTGGGAGAGCTCATGGAAGCTGAAACGGTGATTAAAGACCTCAACAGTCAGAAGTCATCAAGAAAAGAGCCAACCGCCATTGCAACCTCTAAACCAAAGAAGAAAGAGGTCCTTAATGTGCAAACCAAGTCAGCTCCTCAGCAACCAAAGAAAGCTGAAAATAGAGCTGCAGGTAAGAGACCTGAACTCTCTGATGCCTTCAAAGAGCGAGTAGAAAAGAAATATCCGTTCGATGAAGACGTCGAAGAAATCTTTGAGGCTCTCCTAGCAAATGGCAAACTCATTTTGCCAGAGCCCAAAAGACCTGGAGACGTTGGCAAAACCAATGATCCTCGGTACTGTCCATACCACCAGATGGTCTCGCATCCTCTCAATCAATGCTTTGTTGTGAGAGAGAAGATAAACGAGATGTGGAAAAACGGAGTCATCACCTTTGACAAAAACTATGGGACTGCCTCCGTCAACATGGTGTCATGTGGACAAACACCAAAATCATCGAAGAAGAAGATCACTACTTCCTTCAAGGTGATAAAAAGAATTCAAACGCCCGAAGTGTTGGTTCCTTGCCCGACACCAGACGGACAACCCATATGGGTACATCCCGATCTCCTGGAAGATGAAAATTGGGAGATCGTCAAAACAAAGCCGACAGCTCAACAGCGAAGGCAGGCTAGGAAACATCTCCTCAGGCTCAAACGGCAAGAGAAGACCCAGCCAAAACAAGAAGTCCATGAAAAGGCAGAGGCCTCCTCTACCACTTCACTCGGGGCAACAAAAACGTCCCTTCCAGAGACTTCAAAGGCGGTAAGAAACTTCACTCTCAGTGATTTCATGCCACCTCAATTCAAAAAAGAAGCCATGCAGGGGGCATCATACTCTTGCAATTCGGTAGTTGGATTCTCCATTGATGGATACGAGTCCAGCGACACCGACGATGGGTTCGAGCCCAACTGCACCGATGAGTGGGAGGAATCTCTTGAAACAGGAGAATATCTCTCCGATGAAGAATGGGTTCCTGAAACTCACCTTATGCCAGTAATCTGGTATAACCCCTTACAACCACAAGGATCCTGGTCTGATGATGAAGAAGACCAAGAGGCTGCACAAGAAGATGCTGTTAACCCAGCACCTGTCATTGCTCCAGTGGAAATCAACTATGTTGAGCCACACGGAGAAGACGAAGAAGAGGATCTGGCTCCCATGCCTGATCTTGAAGAATATGCAAGGATCTTGCAGCGTCTCGCTCTAGAACAAGAGCAAGATCATGTCAACGAGATTCCTCACAATCCAGAACCGGAAGTCCCTGAAGCCCATCAGGTACCTCCTCCCTCAACTCCTGAAAATGGAGAACATTGCTGGATTGACGATCCTCTTACATCCGAGGATGAGTCTGACTCCGAGCAGGCAACATCTCCTATCAGAGCTTCCTGTAATGTAATATATCAGGACTATAGCTCTTCTGAAGCGTCGTCTGATGAGATTACCTACACTCCGACGACGCCTAGCAATGTATCCTCTGGAGCTACCTCGTCTCACGTGACTTTCACAGAGATGACACCCTCTCAGGTTTCTTCTCCTGAGACTGTGACTTCAGGATACACATTCTTCCCGACTCATCATCATGAAGAAAACCCAACTTGGGGTGATGGATGGGTCAACGAAGAAGAAAAGCTGCTGGATGCTGTTCAGGACTTACTCCCGGAAAATGCTCCGTGCAACTCAATCACTGAGGATGGCAACTCTGCTGCAGATACATCCCCAGTAGATGAAAAACGACAGCCTCTTGATCCTGAAGACCATCTTCCAAACGAAGATCCTTCTCAAGAAGCTCTCGAAGTTGGTAGAGGCACCCGTTCGGGCCGGGACTACCACAAAAATTACAACCAATCTTCCTTTACTTATGTAAATCCTTCGGGAAAAGATGTTGTAAGCGCCCCCAGTGGCAACAATGATGAACATGCAGGCCCTAAGGAGGCTTTCAAGTATGACTTGGTTGAGCACTTCAAACACATACCTGCACGTCTTCACATCCTGGATTTATTACGAATGTCTCCACGCACTCGTGATAATCTCATCTCAGGATTACAAAAACTGAATGAGGATGTCGACAAACATGCCCCGCAAGTCCTCCAAATTGAAATGGACTACCGGGTCAAAAACTCTGAAACTTCCTTAAAAGAAGAAAAAAAGAAAACTGAGGGATCATGCATCCAATGCCTCTCGGTTCAAAAGGCAGCCAGTGCAACCATCGCCTTCACTAAGGAAGACCTCCTACTTGGCGAAGCAAGGCACAACCGACCCCTGTACTTCATAGGGTACAACAAAGAAATGCCGATACATAGAGTTCAGATCGACCCAGGTTCTGCACTCAACCTTATCTCCACTTCGGCTCTTGAAGAGTTGGGCATCCCACCCAGCAAGCTAAGCCACACATCTGTATCTATCTTTGGATACGATGGGAGCACTCAAAGGCCTATCGGCAAAATCAGGTTCAAATTGCAAATCGGTGATCTTATCTCTGAGGTCACTGTGTATGCAATAAAAACCCCCTCATGCTACAACATCCTTCTCGGACGTCCTTGGATACACGAGAATGGTGTTGTTCCTTCAACTCTACATCAATGCATCAAGTTTGTCGGCGACGACGGCATGGTACATCGAGTCTTTGCGGACAGGAAACCCTTCAAAGGTAAAGAAGTCCACTTCGCAGACTCCCAGATGTATGAAGGAGAAAAAGAAGAAGAGGAAATAGCACCCCTTGCTGAAAATCTCTAGAAAGATAAAGGCAAGGCTCCTCAAAAATCACCGGAAGAAAACAAACCCTCCGGTAAATTAGAAGAGAGTAGTCAATCTCCCTTCGTTATCTCCCTCAAGAATTCAAAACCTTTGGTCATCATGACTAAAGTGAAGAAGGCGAAACAAAAGCCTGGGGGCAAATTTGTTGTCTCTCTCGTGTCTATCATGCAAGACACAGACTCGAACTCAGAGCCAGAAGACGATGCATCGTCAAGCCAAGCTGACACTCAGCAAGTTCAGCCTGCTCTCACTCCGATGGAGACACCTGCTGATGTAGAAGATCCTACGTCTGCTACCTTTGTTGTTCCGGCAACATCACCAAAGCAAAGGCCGATCTTCTTCCATAGATCGGACGCTTCTTCATCAAATTCCATGCTGGAACCTTTCCAAAATGAAGGTATGCCTCAGCTATCTCTATATAGTCCTGTGGCACAAGTAATTATGAAGAAAATGGGCTATGACGCTCAAAACCCAGTCGGTTTGGGAGAAAGACGCGGTATTCTCACACCATTGGAGCCCGCCTTGACCAAAAGCCAGCTGGAAGATTGGAGACTCTACGGTCATGTAGAAAAGTCTTCATATGGGTTAGGGTATGATCCCGACACTCCTCTGAGACAGTTGACACAAAGGCTTAAAAGTCGTTTTACCGACCAAGCCTCAACATCGAAAGTCCACGAAGACATCGATCTCCCTGGAAATCTCTTTAAAGAGTTACCTGACAAAGATCAAGGAAGCTCACCCAATTGGTATGATTTCTCTGATGATAAAGAGGAATCGTCCGATAATACAGACTTGTGGCATCCTGACCCAGAAGAACCCTCGTCTCCAAAAGAAATACCAGACTCAACAGGCGATTGGGACTATCTCATAGCAAGCCTTGAGGAGATCACCAATCAAGAAAATCCATGGAAAGGAACAGAGCCTTGGTCTGGTAATGCAGTTGAAACTCCAGAAGGTTTCGTTGAGTTGGAAGCCTCCGAAAATATTGTGGAGGAACCACCTTCGAACCTTCCGACAGAAGATCCTGTTGAAAAGATAGACTTGGGAACACCTGATAACCCACGTCCTGTATTCATAAGCAAGAATATAAAGGATGATGAGTTACCCGAGTATATCGCTTTTCTTCGTGAGTTCGTTGATTGCTTTGCATGGTCCTATGCTGAAATGCCTGGTTTAGACCCCAAAGTAGCAGTCCACAAACTCAATCTTCAAGAAGACATCAAGCCTGTCAAACAAGGCCAAAGAAGATTCCGTCCAGATGTGATGGATAAAATTGAACAAGAAGTTCAAAAACTCAAAAGCGTCGGCTTCATCCGTGAGGAACAACATCCAGAGTGGTTGGCCAATATTGTCCCCGTGACAAAGAAAACTGGGCAGATCAGAGTCTGTATTGACTATAGAGACTTGAATGGCGCTTGCCCTAAAGATGAATTCCCGCTCCCCATACCGGAGGTGATGATTGACAATACCTGCGGATTTGAGCGAATGACATTCATGGATGGCTTCTCTGGTTACAATCAGATAAAGATGCATCCCGAGGATGAAAAACACACCTCATTTCGGACTCCATTTGGCGTGTATTGCTACACTGTCATGCCATTTGGTCTGAAAAATGCTGGTGCCACATATCAGAGGGCTATATTCCAAGATATGCAGCACAAGACGGTCGAATGTTACGTTGATGACCACGCCGTCAAAAGCAGAAGAAAAGAAGACCATCTCAAAGATCTTCGGGAAGTCTTCCTCTAACTCCGCAAACACAAACTGCGGATGAATCCTCTAAAATGCTTCTTCGGCGTCTCGTCGGGTAAGTTTCTCAGATTCCTTGTTCGGAAAGCTGGAATAGAACTTGACCCCATAAAAGTCAAGGCTATTCTAGAAATGCCCTCTCCAAGAACCTTGAGAGAACTAAAAGGGCTCCTAGGGAGATTGGCTTACATCAGACGGTTCATCTCCAATCTTTTGGGGAAATGCCGTCCATTCTCTCGATTGATGAAAAAGGGTGTAGACTTTGTCTGGGATGCCGACTGTGAAGCCGCATTTCAAGATATCAAGTCATACCTGACCAAACCTCCAGTGTTAGCTGCCCCTGCCACTGGAAAACCATTCATCTTGTACACAAGAGCTCTTGATCATTCTGTAGGCGCTCTGCTTGCACAAGAGAATGGTGAGGGAAAAGAAGCTGCTCTATACTACCTCAGCCGCATGCTAGTAGGTGCAGAGCATCGCTACTCTCCAGTCGAAAAAGAATGCCTTGCAGTGATGTTTGCCGTACAAAAGCTACGTCACTACTTGCTTTCCAACATAGTCTACCTAGTCTCGAGGATCAACCTCTTGAAGGTCCTTGTCACGAAGGCCGGTTCTCTCAATGCCCGACTGGCAAAATGGTCCATCCTCTTGTCACAATTTGATATTAGGTATGTGCCACAAAAAGCAATCAAAGGCCAAGCTCTAGCAGATTTCCTCGCAGAGCATCCATTGCCTAAAGATTCACCACTCAGAGATGATCTCCCAGACGAACCTGTCTACAACGTGGAGACTTCCTCACCAAATGCCTCCTGGGACATGTACTTTGACGGTGCAACCAGGACAAATGAAAACAGAAAGCTGATCTCGGGAGTTGGCATCCTCTTTGTTAGCCCCGACAAATGCATGATTCCACACGCTTTCTCGCTACTGGAACCATGCACAAACAATGCAGCTGAATACCAAGCTCTGATCCTAGGATTGGAACTCGCCATCGAATCCGGTATCACTATGATGGAAGTCTTTGGAGACTCTCAACTGATCGTCAACCAGATGACTCAGAAATATGAAGTCAGGAAGCCTGATCTGCTGCCTTATTACAACAAGGCACAATCGCTTCTGCAAAAGTTTGACATCTACAACATCACCCACATTCGTAGAGGTGAAAATATCCGTGCAGATGCCCTGGCCGGACTTGCCGCATCAATGGCGATCCAGGAAGGGGAAAACATGCAAATTACAGTGTATGAGAGAAGGATCCTCCCTCCTCTTAACACACACCAAGCAGTTGCTGAATGCCACCGAGTGGTTGGAAGTCGGATCTCTATCCTTCAACCTTCAATCGGCGACTGGAAGGATCCGTTCATTGATTACACTATGTTCGGAATCCTACCTGAAGATCCAAAAGAACGGGTAAGCATACAAAGGCGAGCCCCAAACTTTCATTTGGATATTCCTTCAAAAATCCTCTACAGGAAATCCTTCAACGGAGTACTTCTACGCTGCTTGTCACAACAAGAGGCCGAAGAAACACTTAAAGAAGTTCATGCTGGTCTTTGTGGAGCCCATCAGGCAGGTCCTAAGCTCTATGATCAGATAAAAAGGTTAGGTTACTATTGGCCTACCATGGTTGCTGATGCAATGCAATTTGCTAAGCGCTGCCAACAATGCCAAGTTCATGGAGACTACATTCACATGCCTCCGGAATGGCTACATCCTACAGCAATCTCATGGCCTTTCGAAGCATGGGGCATGGACATCATAGGTCCTATCTCTCCCCCTTCAAGCAAAGGTCATCGCTTCATCTTCGCCGCAACGGATTATTTCTCCAAGTGGTCAGAAGCATTTGCGTTCAACGAAATGAAGACCTCATCAGTTCTTCAGTTCCTGCGCACCAACATCATTTGTCGTTTCGGCATACCCAAGAGATTCGTCCATGATAACGGACCACAATTCCGGGATCATCGATTCTACAGGTTTTGCGACAAATACAAAATTCAAAGCTGTCCTTCGACTCCATACAATCCGGCAGCAAACGGATTAGCAGAAGCCTTCAACAAGACACTCTGCAAAATCCTCAAGAAAATGATCTCTAGTCACAAAAGAGACTGGAGCGACAAACTGTCTGAAGCTTTGTGGGCCTATCGAACCACCGTTCGAGGACCAACCCATAGCACACCATTCTCGCTGGTCTATGGATGCGAAGCTGTCGTGCCCCTAGAGGTACAAATTCCTTCTCTGAGGGTATCTCTACAAAATGACATGACTCAAGAAAGCAATGCGAAATTGCGACTCCATGAGCTGGACAATCTCGATGAGAGACGGCTCGAAGCTCGACAAAGCATTGAACTTTACCAAGCACGCATGGCAGGATCTTTTGACAAAAGGGTCCGGCAACGCGCCTACAAAAAGGGTGACTTGGTTCTTGCGGTAAAAAGACCAATGGTCTTCGCACACAAATCCAAAGGCAAATTTGAACCAAAATGGGAGGGACCCTACGTCATCGACAAAGTCTTCTCCAACGGCGCATATGCCCTCCTAAACATGGAAGGCGACAGATGTATGCTGCCTATCAACGGCAAGTTCTTGAAGCGGTACTACCCTTGAAGACTTACCCAACTGGGTAAGAGCAATGCCTGTATGGCCAAAACCTATTCTCAGGTACTCGCTCGTCAAACCCACTCTCTTTAGAATTTTCATATCAAATGTCAAAATTTCTAGAGATTCAAAAACAATGCTTACTTTCATCGTTTCATTAAACAAAAAATCCAAGTTTAGGAGCCTCTCCCTGACTTCACCAAAACTTTCGATCCTTGAACCAAAATTCATGGTTTGAAACAAAAACCCGGATTCAGGGATTTCCACCCTAGTCCACCTTACCTTTTACCGCCAAATGGTTCTAGGTCAAAATTTACGACCCTCGTGTCTTTAAACAAAAAAAAATGGTTTTTCAAAAAATCGTGGGGAAACGACATCAAAGTCAGTACCCGCAAAACAAAAATTTTGAAAAAAGCAAGGATGCGACATTCCATCGATACTTGCACCCAAAATCGCAGGGAAGCGACATTTCGTCGATACTTGCAAAATCCAAAAACCGTGGAGAAGCAACAAACCAGTTGATATCCACAACCCAATTTCAAAAATCGTGGAGAAGCAACAAACCAGTTGATATCCACAACCCAAATTTCAAAGGTTCGAGAAAACCTAAAATCGTGGAGAAGCAACAAACCAGTTGATATCCACAACCCAATTTCAAAAATCGTGGAGATGCAACATACCAGTTGCTATCCACAACCAAAATTACAAATGGTTCGAGAAAACCTCAAATTTCAAAAATCGCGGAGAAACGACATCAAGTCAGTACCCGCAAAACCAAAAGTCTTGGGAAAAGCAGGGAAGCGACGCTTAGTCGATATTTGCACCCCAATTCGCGAGGAAGCGACATTCCATCGATACTTGCAAAACCTAACCCGCGAGGAAGTGACATTCCATCAATACTCGTAAAACCGAATGAGCAAGGAAGCGACATTCCATCGATACTTGCAAGACCATTCAGCGGGGAGGCGACATTTAGTCGATACCTGCATTTTGAAAACCAAAACTCGGCTATAAATGCCAAAATCAGGCTATAAATGCCAAAACAAAAATTTCCGGCTATAAACGCCAAAACCGGCTTTCATGCCAATAAAACAAAACTCGGTTTTCAAAAAAAACTCGGCTACAAATGCCACACAAAAAAAAAAAACCTGACTCTCATGTCAAAACCGGCTATAAATGCCACAAATTGGCTATCAATGCCACCAAACCGGCTATAAATGCCACAAATTGGCTATCAATGCCACCAAACCGGCTATAAATGCCACCAATTGGCTATCAATGCCACCAAACTGGCTGTAAATGCCACAAAAATCCGGCTTTCATGCCAAATTCGTTTCCCCTACCAAAACAACCATTTGACAAAAGATTTTCACAAAATGACAAAGCTTTTGATCAAATCCCATTTAGCAATTGCTTTCATCACAAAAAGATTTGAGTGAGCGTAGGGAACAACAAAAAAAAAAAGGTACCAAAAAAATACATGTGGTACCAAAGCAAAAAAAAAAAAAAAAGAAAGTGTTCACAAGCACTACAAAAAAAAAGAGAGTACCAAAAAATACATGTGGTACCAAAAAAAAAAGAGAAGAATGGTTTCTGCTATAAAAAATCAGGAGCTCAGCCAAAAATGGTCTTCAGCCAAAGCTTCAGCTCCTCAAGCAAACTTTTGGCCTCAGCCGTCAGAGTTTCCAAGGCACGCTTCTTCAGGAACTTGCCATGAGATGCTGGCGAATGCCGTAACCCTTCTTTTACACCGGGAAGCTCTTCCCCAGCAGTTTGCCATCGTTCGTTTTCTAGAGTCCTCCTCTCGAGAACTTGACCGGCATCTGCAACCCTGCGAATCAGAGTACTCTCCCTGTCACGAGCCTCTGTTATAGCAGCCCACTTCGCATCGACTTGTGCCTTCAAATGCTCAAGACGTTTCCTGGCCTCCTCAACTTCCCTATCAAGGACGTTAAGGTCATGCCTCAATCCGATGATGGCTAGCTCTTCCTTGTTCTTCTCCGGAACTAGCTGCTTCTTGCTTTGTGTAGCCTCATTCAGGTCAGACTTAGCCTTATCAGCAGGGTCCAAGAACATCTCCTTGAAGAATTGGTCATCAGGGAAACCCATGGTCTCAAACCACTTGTCACCCAGTGCAATGATCCTATCAACGATCGCCCTGGCACCTGTGACATCCAGACCAACCTCTTCGGTGTCGGTCAGAATCTCCTGTACATGTGGGATCATGCCAAATCCTGCCTCCAAGTGTCCAGAAAGGAGAGTCTTGACCCAAGAACTCAAAACCCGAGCCAGCACCTTCTTCGCAAATTGAAGAGACGAACTGGATGAAGATTCACCCTTCTCCGCTGATCGGCTGCTCATGTCATGTCCCATTGGAAGAGTAACAAAAGAACTCTTTTCACTTGGAGCCACTGGAGAGGGAATCTCAACACGAGGCATCTCCTCAATCATGTCTGAACTGGTCTCTACCTCCGGATCGACCTCTGGCATCCCTTGCTCTGGTTCTGAAGGAGGCGATGGACTCTCTTCTGTCACTTCAAAACCTGCAAATGAAACACAAAAAGGTATGAATATGATCCTGTTCAAAAAAAAAAAAAAAAAATCATCAGGGTCATCACTACAAAGTACCTTCTTCGACGACTGGCGGAACACTCTCTTCCTCCATGAACTCATCAGAAGCATCATCGACATTTGCGTCCATTGATGGTTCAAAGTCATCGGAATCCTGTGGCAAGTCAGCTGACAAGAAAAAACTGTTAGCAAATCAAGTCGCAGGCAAAAAAAAAAAAGAGAAAGCGAAAGAAGTTATACCAATTGGAGATTCCGGAGTCATTCTAGAGTCCCTCGGTTCTTCTTCAGATGCCATAACCGGCTCCATCACCGCCTCATCGGTCGGAACCTCAGGCATCGGCAAGTCTTCAGTCCTCTGCTAAAAAAAAAGAGCAGCAGCAGGGTGAGAAAACAAATCAGAACATGGAAAGCCCCATGAAAGAAGTAGAAAAAGAAAAAGGAAGAATCATACCTTCACCAATGGTCTCTTCCCCACGACTCCTCTTCTCTGGAGGCTCGTCGACAGCCTCTGGCACCTCCTCGTTGATGGTAAGAGGGATTTCCATGTCAGGAGAGTCCTCATGTGGCCCCTCGCTGCGATGATGACTCCTCCTCTTCTTACCTCTACGGGTTCGCTTCCTAGAAGAACCCGCCCCACTATCAGAGTCAGGTTTCTCACTTGACTCCTCACTGGATGGTCTGCTTTTGCCAGTAGACTCCACGGAAGCTCGTCTCTGTGCCGCTTGCATCCAAGCGTCGAGCTCAGCTTCCTCCTGTTCTAGCTGCTCCAAAGCCTCATCAGGTACTTCCCGAACAGCTTTAGAACCAATGACGCCCTGGTCACCGAGAAAGCCTATCTTGTGCTTCTCTCCAGAAAGGAAGGCCCAAACTTCCTCTCGCCGGACGCCATCCGACTTCCCAATGCCTTTTCCAGAAGACAGCTTTACATCAAGCTCCTTCTTGGAAAGCCCCCGATATGCCAAAAAGCTCTCCGCGAACCACTTCGTGAAGCCGGCAGTTCGGAAAGTCGACAGCTCAGGATAAGAAATCGTGGCAGTAGTGTCTTCAGCACTATAGAAAGCCCATGCATTTCTGCCATCCTGCAAACCCCCAAAACGCTTCACCATACTCGAAGGCGCTCCAACAACGCCTTGAGAGAAGCCCAACTGAAGCGCAAAGCGAGAAGGTACATACGGCTGGATGTCGACGAAAAGATGTCTGCGGTACACCATCGTGCCGACCCGTATGCTGAAAAGCCACTCCTTCTCTGCATTGGTCAAAGAGTAATGCCTTCCCGACCCTGCTCTAGTAGAGTCTCGGGAGGCACCAAAATCAAAAGCCTTCTTCCGCAACTCCGGAGAAAGCTTAACTGAAGACTGCCCCATCTCGACGTCCCTGAACCGTCGGATCCTCATGCGGGCAAACAAAAGTGATTCAGATACGGCTTTTCCCTTAGCCAATCGAATCATCAGAGGATCATCATCCTGTGCAGCACCCAGCTGGTGGAAGCCAGGACAGTGGTATACAAACCACGAATAAAAGATATGGGCTGAAAATACCCTATTCATAGGGAGCCCAAGCCGAACCAAGAAAGCAGCAGCCTGCAGTTCGGTACACAGGTAGGAGTAAAGAGCGGGCACCAAAGCAAGCCGCTCTCCAAACGCCATCTGACAAGCCGGAAAAATACAATGCGGCCTGATGTGCGTCCCATCTCCACCAGCAAAAATAGCCTCACCTAGCCAAAAAGTGAGGTAAAAAGCAAGATCTCTCCGCAATGCAATGTCAGAACAAATGGCATCTGTGCTCGCGAAGAAACCCTTCAACTCTTCCTGCATGACCGAAGTCTTCTTCCTGTCTTCCCGGGTCATGCTATCAGAAGACTCTTTGCTGTCAAAGAAGTTGACGAATGAAGAGCCATAACTCTTCCAACTGCTGGATCTCACTTTCGAGCCCTCCTTCAAAAAATCATAGAAGGCGACGAGCTGAAAGTATAGGAGCCTGAACTCCTCTGACTGCTCCTCAAGGACGCTGTCAATCGGCATGAACTCCTCGTAGAGTTTGCCAAGGATGGGTAATCCAGTAATAGCACTCAACTCCTTCAGAGAAAAACCAATCTCACCATTCGTGACAACGAAGGTATTAGTCTGAGGGAGGAAAGACTCCAACATAGCCATGAAGGCATCATCGGAAAAAGTCACGGTCTCCCTAAAAGCGCGGACCGCGTCAAAAATCCCGGCTTCCTTCAAAACGGCGCCCCCAATCAGCAAGGTGTGGTCAGTCCATGACTTCCAATCGGAGTCAACATTGAAACGGCCACGAAGTCGAAAAGGCTTCACCCAAGTACTGCCGTCACCGCTGAAAACGCCAAGGCCCACCGGTCTCAAATCGACCGACGGATAATCAGAGCCCTGGTAGCCGCTGGCTGGCATCAACATGTCCATACGGACAGGTGGCTTCTCCGCATATCCGGAGGGTCCACCAACAAAAACCCCGGTCTTGATCACACTGGTCCTCTTCACCCAGCTCGGAGGATCTTCCCTCTTAGAGCACGTGGGAGCAAGGCTCATGATCGAGATGGTACGATCAAAAGACGACCGGGTAGAAACAGTCTTCTCTTCACCATCTGCTGTGTAAGAGAACTGAAAACATCTCCTTTGGTATGTCAAGTCGTCAGGGACTGCATCTCCAAAGAAGAAGGTAGGCTTGGGTAAAACCCTCAGATCGTCCATAACCCAAGGACGGTTGCTTACCATGATCTTATAGAATTCCTCATTCTTGAGAGCGATCAATCGCTGTCTCATCTCATCGCGATTGAGGGAATCGCACTCTTCCAAGTTCTTCTCAACAAACTGGACCTTCTCCCAGGCCTGCTGAACGGCCACATTGGAAGATCTAGCAGATCGACGAGGTACGCTTGTAGCAGGCTCTTTACCCTTGTTCGCTCTGGAGGAACCACCTGCAAAGGTTGGAAAAGAAAAAGATCGTCATCAAAATGACAGGATTTCGCTAAAAAAAAAAAGGGTCACTTTGTCCCACCAAAAATCTGGCGAAATTTTGGCATGACTCCGGGGCAATTCCAAAGAAAAAGGAAATACCCCGACGGAAATAGAAAGTTTGAAGATGGGCTCAACATTGCTGCGGGCTCCGAAACTCCAAACTTTCGAAACCTCAAAATCTCCGCAAAATCAAGAAGGGCTCAACATCGCTGCGAGCTCCAAATTCCCAAAATTGCAAAGATTTTCAGGTATGCTATCACATCATGCTACTCAATTCAATTTACAAAAAGTACATGCATGAACATCTAGATTTGCATAAAAACGCATTATCATGATGAGCAAAAAAAAAAAAAAAAAAAAAAAAAAAGAAACTTTCTCAAAAAAAAGGAGGGAGAAAGAAAAGAAAAAAAAAAGAAACTTTCTCAAAAAAAAAAAAAAAAAAAATCAGGCCACGTGGCTGTACGGACCAGATCCGTACGGATCTGTCCGTACGGCCCACAAAAAAAAAAAAAGAAGAAAAAAACGTGTGAAAAAAAAAAAGAAAAAAAAAACAAAAGAAAAAATCACGTGGAGAAGAGAAAAAAAAAGAAGAAGAATAGAAAGAAAAGAAAGAAAGAAAAAAAAAGAAGAAAGAAAAAAAAAAGAAGAGAAACTTTTTTTTTACCATCCTATTCTCTACATAAAGTTTTCTTGAAAGAAAAAGAGAGAAAACTTACTTGAAGCCATTGATGGAGAAGAAGAAGGAAAAAGCTTGAAGATCCTTGAAGAAGAAAAACTCTTGGTCTTGGAGCTCTCTTGAGATTGTTGCAAAAGAAAGCAATAAGAGCAAGAGATCCTACCTTCCTTTGCTTTTATAGGAGAGAGCAAATCAAAGAAGGAAACAAAGAAGAAAGGTAAGTGTTACTAATTAGTAACCTTACCAAAAGAGAAGGAATTAGAAAGATTCTTTCCCAAAAAGAAAGATGTCTTTGAGAGATTTCCTCCCAAAATCAATCAATGAAAGATTCTCTCCAACAAAAAAGGATATTGGAGATTTCTTCCCAAAAAGAAAGATACCTTGAGATATTCTCTCCCAAATTAAGGGAATATGAGAGATTCTCTCCCATAAAGATATTTTTAGATATTCTCTATCCAAATGAGATATCTTTAGATATTCTTTACAAAAATGACCCCACATGAGATCTAAGCCATCCTAAAAAGCTTAAGGTCCCATGGGCTAGCCCATATGAGCCAGGTTTGACCACCTAGGCACTAAAAAAAAAAAATGGGCTTTTAGTCAGGAAAAAATCCCTCTTACCAAGAGCATACAAAAATGGTTCCATGCCTCTTTTGAGTTGATTGAACCATACAAAAAAAAATTCCAAGCCCCATGAGCTTCCAAAAATCAAACCATCCAGCCTCATAAACCAAATTGAGCCAAAATCTTGAAATTGACATTCCACAAAAAAAATCCAAACCACTCCAATGGACCCACACAGTCCCAAAGAGTGACCAAAAACCAAATCCTGGTCCCCTAACTTGCCACATACAGCTTGTTAGGTCACAAGACCAAAACCAAAAACCAAATCATGATCCCCCAACTTGCCACATACAGCTTGTTGGTTCACAAGGTCAAAACCAAAACCCGATCCCCTAACCTGCCATATATAGCTGGTTAGGTCACAAGATCAAAAACAGAAACCCAAATCCACATCCCTGATGTCATCTTCAAAACTTTGCCTCGAGATGGTGTGTGATTCCTTTCACTACCATAAAATTCCCCTGGAAGCTCAAAGGCTACTCTACCAAAGGAAAGATTGCTCAAAGACTCTTGGTCAAGACACAAGCTCTCCTTCAAAAATCTCTTCGAGGTACATCGACTACAAAAGTCAAGCAATTCGTCGCTGTACCTCGAGGGGGCATTTGTTGACACCAAAAATGTCACTTTGCCTCTTCAAATCAAGAAAGCTGCATGAAGTCGCAACCTGCCATAAATAGGCAATGCAATTTCTCCAAAAATTCAAATCTTGTCAGAATCAAACAAAAACTGCAAGATCCTTCAAGATAGCCAAGAGAAGAGTACACATGAAGTTTCGGGCCATTTCGACAACATTTGGCCAAACTTCACTTCTCCGACAGCTAAACGGGAGCTCCCGGCGGCGACATCATCGGAGACGTCAAAACTTCGATCAAAGCCTACAGATGACTCCAGCATGTCTCAAAAGGGCTCTATGCCAAATTTCAAGTCAAACCGACAACGTTTGACCCTCCATCAATGCTCGAGCAGCAAAATCAAGCCTCCCGGCGGCGGGAACCACCGAAGCCTTCGCTCATCAAACCAAGTGCATGAGTGGCTTCAACATGCTTCCAAAAGGCTGCACGTCGAATTTCAGGTCATTCCGACAACGTTTGACCAGGTTTCGATGCTCCGAGAGAAAATCAAGCCTACCGGCGGCGGAGCAACCCGGGACCATGACATCCAAAACGGAGCCCATGGAACGTCTCAAAATGACTCCAATAGGCTCCCCGTCAAATTTCAGGTCAATCGGACATCGTTTGGCCACATATCAAAGCTCGGCATTTTCCCCGCAGCAAAATCAAGTGAAGCATCGACGGGACCCCAAACGGCTTCAAAACTCAAACAAAAGCCTATGGTTGGTCTTATTTATTGCTCAGGAGGCTTCACCTCAAATTTCAGGTCATTCCGACATCGTTTGACCAAGTTTCAGCTTCTGGCGGAAAATCAGCAGCTCTACGCGACAAAGTCTTCGGCTTTCCCGGAAAATTGGATACTTTGCACTCTAAAAATGCAAGGATTCTCATCAAGTTTTCTACAGGGAAATCAAGCCAATAAATGAGAAGAAATGTCAAGAAAAATACAGAAGAAAACGGCGACGAAAAAGACCTCAAAACGACCGTAAAACGGGCTCCGAAGGGGAAAAATCCCCCAGGGTCGCAGACCCCTGCGACCATGGCCCATGGTCGCAGGCCCCTGCGACCATGGCCCATGGTCGCCGGTCCATGGTCGCCGGCGACCATGGAGGTCCGGGTCACCGGATTTTCCGCCGGTGACCCGTTTTTCCGTCTTTTTTCGCGTTTCGCGCACTTTGGCCCCTGTGGTTTCCTGAAAATGTGATTTTTAGTGCTTTAAATTGACTCATATCCGACGACATCTCGGATCCGCCGTCAAAAGCATAAAATCATCATTGATCGCTCCAAGATCGTCAACCGGCTGACCAAGAAAGTGCACTTTCTGTCCGACCGATCGAGAAATCGACAAGACAGATGTCACCGGCCCGCTCTTAGCTATCAATGTCTGAAGTTACATGTTCATCCGATGTCGATCAGCATGTAGATCCATCGATGATCATCGCCAGAAGAATTCCAGAAGACACGGCACGGCCCGCGACTCTTCGACTGCTCGGCGACCAATTAATGTGGTTAATTGACTAACTTTATTATGGTCATTAATTCATTTCTTTGGACGGCCCAATCAGAAGCAAGCATTTGGGAGTTACAAGTCAATTGATTCATGGCATTTAAACCATGAAACTCCTCCCATTATGGTAATTAAGGTGATTAAAAGCCCTTAATCTCCATCGGCCAATCAGATTCAAGGAAAAAGGAGTTACAAAATCAAGAAATAAATCTTGTAACTCCTCCCATTAAAGCCATTAAGGCTCATAAACCCTCCTAAATGGCTACCAAAAGCCTATAAATAGGAGAGCATTCCATTGAAATCGGGATCGGAAAAAAGAGGAGAAAATCAGAAGATCAGAAAAAAAGGGATCAGAAAGAGATCTGAGAGAAAGAAAAAGAGAGAAAAACTCTGCTGAAGTTCTGCACCGGCCACCACTACAAGGTGACAAAAGTCCCTTGGGGGGCACCCCCCCCCAAGGTCCTTGCCTTCTCCTGCTGCCTCCAATGGCTTAGACGTGGCTTTTCAGCCCGTCTACTTAGCTTTTTATTGGACATAGGACCTTCTCTTGGTCTTTGTCCTCTAAAAACCTGAGGTCATAGCCAAGCCAAGCGAATCAAGAGCATCTTCTGTTCTCATCTGCATGGATGATGGCGAAGCCCATACATGGCTTGCGACCGTCAATCTGAACGAGTCCCCCACAATCTCCTGAAAAGTTAGATCTTCCTTTTCTTGCTTTTCATTGTAATTTGTATTTTTCTAAAGAGACAAAAATCACAACTCTTGTCTTTCATTATTGATAAGAATTGTAAATCGGCTATAAACGCCAAAATCGGCTATAAATGCCAAACAAAATCGCCTTTCACGGCAAACCAAGAAAATGTCTCTTTTCTTAAATATTTTTGCAATGGAAAACTTGAAAGAAGTTGATTTCCTTTTTACTTGCGAAGGTTGATCTCCGGATTACCACTTGCAATTCCAAGTAAAATAGAAAATCTGGCACACCCACATAAAAGAAATGTTGATGCACGCTTCAGGCCCGCCAGGGCGCGAAAGGGCCGGACCCGACGGACTCCCACGTTCCGCCGGCCCCGGTAGCCGCCCCACGGCGCCTCGGAGCGCGTTCCATCAGGGCTGACCTGGTTCTCGGTGGAGGAGGGAAGATCTCGGGCATCAACATTTTTGTACGGGTATGCCAGATTTACTTTCTACTTGGAATTTGGAATGGTGATAATCCAGAGATTCACCTTCACAAGTGGAAAGGAAATCAATCCTTTTTTCTAACTTTTCAAATTGCATTAATATTAAGAAAAGAGACAAGTTTTTAGAATACCGTAAGAGGCATTTTGTTTGTTTGTCGTGAAAGGCGATTTTACCGTGAAAGGTGATTTTACAAAACTCATCAAATATGAAAGACAAGAATTGTGATTTCTTTTTGTCTCTTTAAGAAATACAAACTACAATAGAAAAGGAAGAAAATGGATCTAACTTCTCAGGAGATTGTGGGGACATGTTGAGATCGACGGTCACAAGTCATGTATGGACTTCGCCATCGTCCTTCAAATGAGAACATGTGATGCTTTGATTCTTTGGCTTGGCTCCTAACCTCAGTTTTTTGAAGGACAAGGACCAAGAGAAGGTCCTATATCCAATGAAAAACCGAGTAAACGGGCTGAAAAACCGCGTTTAGGCCATGTTGGAGAAGGAGGAGGCCTTGGGGGGGGGGGGGGGTGGCTGATGGAACGCGCTCCGAGGCGCCGTGGGGCGGCTACCGGGGTCGGCGGAACGTGGGAGTCCGTCGGGTCCGGCCCTTTCGCGCCCTGGCGGGCCTGAAGCGTGCATCAACATTTCTTTTATGTGGGTGTGCCAGATTTTCTATTTTACTTGGAATTGCAAGTGGTAATCCGGAGATCAACCTTCGCAAGTAAAAAGGAAATCAACTTCTTTCAAGTTTTCCATTGCACAAATATTTAAGAAAAGAGACATTTTCTTGGTTTGCCGTGAAAGGCGATTTTGTTTGGCATTTATAGCCGATTTTGGCGTTTATAGCCGATTTACAATTCTTATCAATAATGAAAGACAAGAGTTGTGATTTTTGTCTCTTTAGAAAAATACAAATTACAATGAAAAGCAAGAAAAGGAAGATCTAACTTTTCAGGAGATTGTGGGGGACTCGTTCAGATTGACGGTCGCAAGCCATGTATGGGCTTCGCCATCATCCATGCAGATGAGAACAGAAGATGCTCTTGATTCGCTTGGCTTGGCTATGACCTCAGGTTTTTAGAGGACAAAGACCAAGAGAAGGTCCTATGTCCAATAAAAAGCTAAGTAGACGGGCTGAAAAGCCACGTCTAAGCCATTGGAGGCAGCAGGAGAAGGCAAGGACCTTGGGGGGGGTGCCCCCCAAGGGACTTTTGTCACCTTGTAGTGGTGGCCGGTGCAGAACTTCAGAAGAGTTTTTCTCTCTTTTTCTTTCTCTCAGATCTCTTTCTGATCCCTTTTTTTCTGATCTTCTGATTTTCTCCTCTTTTTTCCGATCCCGATTTCAATGGAATGCTCTCCTATTTATAGGCTTTTGGTAGCCATTTAGGAGGGTTTATGAGCCTTAATGGCTTTAATGGGAGGAGTTACAAGATTTATTTCTTGATTTTGTAACTCCTTTTTCCTTGAATCTGATTGGCCGATGGAGATTAAGGGCTTTTAATCACCTTAATTACCATAATGGGAAGAGTTTCATGGTTTAAATGCCATGAATCAATTGACTTGTAACTCCCAAATGCTTGCTTCTGATTGGGCCGTCCAAAGAAATGAATTAATGACCATAATAAAGTTAGTCAATTAACCACATTAATTGGTCGCCGAGCAGTCGAAGAGTCGCGGGCCGTGCCGTGTCTTCTGGAATTCTTCTGGCGATGATCATCGATGGATCTACATGCTGATCGACATCGGATGAACATGTAACTTCAGACATTGATAGCTAAGAGCGGGCCGGTGACATCTGTCTTGTCGATTTCTCGATCGGTCGGACAGAAAGTGCACTTTCTTGGTCAGCCGGTTGACGATCTTGGAGCGATCAATGATGATTTTATGCTTTTGACGGCGGATCCGAGATGTCGTCGGATATGAGTCAATTTAAAGCACTAAAAATCACATTTTCAGGAAACCACAGGGACCAAAGTGCGCGAAACGCGAAAAAAGACGGAAAAACGGGTCACCGGCGGAAAATCCGGTGACCCGGACCTCCATGGTCGCCGGCGACCATGGGCCATGGTCGCCGGCGACCATGGACCGGCGACCATGGGCCATGGTTGCAGGGGCCTGCGACCATGGGCCATGGTCGCAGGGGTCTGCGACCCTGGGGGATTTTTCCCCTTCAGAGCCCGTTTTGCGGTCGTTTTGAGGTCTTTTTCGTCGCCGTTTTCTTCTGTATTTTTCTTGACATTTCTTCTCATTTATTGGCTTGATTTCCCTGTAGAAAACTTGATGAGAATCCTTGCATTTTTAGAGTGCAAAGTTTCCAATTTTCCGGGAAAGCCGAAGACTTTGTCGCGTAGAGCTGCTGATTTTCCGCCAGAAGCTGAAACTTGGTCAAACGATATCGGAATGACCTGAAATTTGAGGTGAAGCCTCCTGAACAATAAATAAGACCAACCATAGGCTTTTGTTTGAGTTTTGAAGCTGTTTGGGGTCCCGTCGATGCTTCACTTGATTTTGCTGCGGGGAAAATGCCGAGCTTTGATATGTGGCCAAACGATGTCCGATTGACCTGAAATTTGACGGGGAGCCTATTGGAGTCATTTTGAGACGTTCCATGGGCTCCGTTTTGGATGTCATGGTCCCGGGTTGCTCCGCCGCCGGTAGGCTTGATTTTCTCTCGGAGCATCGAAACCTGGTCAAACGTTGTCGGAATGACCTGAAATTCGACGTGCAGCCTTTTGGAAGCATGTTGAAGCCACTCATGCACTTGGTTTGATGAGCGAAGGCTTCGGTGGTTCCCGCCGCCGGGAGGCTTGATTTTGCTGCTCGAGCATTGATGGAGGGTCAAACGTTGTCGGTTTGACTTGAAATTTGGCATAGAGCCCTTTTGAGACATGCTGGAGTCATCTGTAGGCTTTGATCGAAGTTTTGACGTCTCCGATGATGTCGCCGCCGGGAGCTCCCGTTTAGCTGTCGGAGAAGTGAAGTTAGGCCAAATGTTGTCGAAATGGCCCGAAACTTCATGTGTACTCTTCTCTTGGCTATCTTGAAGGATCTTGCAGTTTTTGTTTGATTCTGACAAGATTTGAATTTTTGGAGAAATTGCATTGCCTATTTATGGCAGGTTGCGACTTTATACAGCTTTCTTGATTTGAAGAGGCAAAGTGACATTTTTGGTGTCAACAAATGCCCCCTCGAGGTACAGTGACGAATTGCTTGACTTTTGTAGTCGATGTGCCTCGAAGAGATTTTTGAAGGAGAGCTTGTGTCTTGACCAAGAGTCTTTGAGCAATCTTTCCTTTGGTAGAGTAGCCTTTGAGCTTCCAGGGGAATTTTATGGTAGTGAAAGGAATCACACACCATCTCGAGGCAAAGTTTTGAAGATGACATCAGGGATGTGGATTTGGGTTTCTGTTTTTGATCTTGTGACCTAACCAGCTATATATGGCAGGTTAGGGGATCGGGTTTTGGTTTTGACCTTGTGACCCAACAAGCTGTATGTGGCAAGTTGGGGGATCATGATTTGGTTTTTGGTTTTGGTCTTGTGACCTAACAAGCTGTATGTGGCAAGTTAGGGGACCAGGATTTGGTTTTTGGTCACTCTTTGGGACTGTGTGGGTCCATTGGAGTGGTTTGGATTTTTTTTGTGGAATGTCAATTTCAAGATTTTGGCTCAATTTGGTTTATGAGGCTGGACGGTTTGATTTTTGGAAGCTCATGGGGCTTGGAATTTTTTTTGTATGGTTCAATCAACTCAAAAGAGGCATGGAACCATTTTTGTATGCTCTTGGTAAGAGGGATTTTTTCCTGACTAAAAGCCCATTTTTTTTTTTTTTTTTAGTGCCTAGGTGGTCAAACCTGGCTCATATGGGCTAGCCCATGGGACCTTAAGCTTTTTAGGATGACTTAGATCTCATGTGGGGTCATTTTTGTAAAGAATATCTAAAGATATCTCATTTGGATAGAGAATATCTAAAAATATCTTTATGGGAGAGAATCTCTCATATTCCCTTAATTTGGGAGAGAATATCTCAAGGTATCTTTCTTTTTGGGAAGAAATCTCCAATATCCTTTTTTGTTGGAGAGAATCTTTCATTGATTGATTTTGGGAGGAAATCTCTCAAAGACATCTTTCTTTTTGGGAAAGAATCTTTCTAATTCCTTCTCTTTTGGTAAGGTTACTAATTAGTAACACTTACCTTTCTTCTTTGTTTCCTTCTTTGATTTGCTCTCTCCTATAAAAGCAAAGGAAGGTAAGATCTCTTGCTCTTATTGCTTTCTTTTGCAACAATCTCAAGAGAGCTCCAAGACCAAGAGTTTTTCTTCTTCAAGGATCTTCAAGCTTTTTCCTTCTTCTTCTCCATCAATGGCTTCAAGTAAGTTTTCTCTCTTTTTCTTTCAAGAAAACTTTATGTAGAGAATAGGATGGTAAAAAAAAAGTTTCTCTTCTTTTTTTTTTCTTTCTTCTTTTTTTTTCTTTCTTTCTTTTCTTTCTATTCTTCTTCTTGTTTTTTCTCTTCTCCACGTGATTTCTTCTTTTGTTTTTTTTTTTCTTTTTTTTTTTCACACGTTTTTTTCTTCTTTTTTTTTTTGTGGGCCGTACGGACAGATCCGTACGGATCTGGTCCGTACGGCCACGTGGCCTGATATTTTTTTTTTTTTTTTTTTTTTTGAGAAAGTTTCTTTTTTTTTTCTTTTCTTTCTCCCTCCTTTTTTTGAGAAAGTTTCTTTTTTTTTTT
This sequence comes from Umbellularia californica, assembly GCA_028538565.1. Lineage (NCBI taxonomy): Eukaryota > Viridiplantae > Streptophyta > Magnoliopsida > Laurales > Lauraceae > Umbellularia > Umbellularia californica. The sequence goes on along the minus strand of JAPQWN010000002.1, from coordinate 57,795,463 downwards.
TTTTTTTTTTTTTTTTTTTTTTTTGCTCATCATGATAATGCGTTTTTATGCAAATCTAGATGTTCATGTATGTACTTTTTGTAAATTGAATTGAGTAGCATGATGTGATAGCATACCTGAAAATCTTTGCAATTTTGGGAATTTGGAGCTCGCAGCGATGTTGAGCCCTTCTTGATTTTGCGGAGATTTTGAGGTTTCGAAAGTTTGGAGTTTCGGAGCCCGCAGCAATGTTGAGCCCATCTTCAAACTTTCTATTTCCGTCGGGGTATTTCCTTTTTCTTTGGAATTGCCCCGGAGTCATGCCAAAATTTCGCCAGATTTTTGGTGGGACAAAGTGACCCTTTTTTTTTTAGCGAAATCCTGTCATTTTGATGACGATCTTTTTCTTTTCCAACCTTTGCAGGTGGTTCCTCCAGAGCGAACAAGGGTAAAGAGCCTGCTACAAGCGTACCTCGTCGATCTGCTAGATCTTCCAATGTGGCCGTTCAGCAGGCCTGGGAGAAGGTCCAGTTTGTTGAGAAGAACTTGGAAGAGTGCGATTCCCTCAATCGCGATGAGATGAGACAGCGATCGATCGCTCTCAAGAATGAGGAATTCTATAAGATCATGGTAAGCAACCGTCCTTGGGTTATGGATGATCTGAGGGTTTTACCCAAGCCTACCTTCTTCTTTGGAGATGCAGTCCCTGACGACTTGACATACCAAAGGAGATGTTTTCAGTTCTCTTACACAGCAGATGGTGAAGAGAAGACTGTTTCTACCCGGTCGTCTTTTGATCGTACCATCTCGATCATGAGCCTTGCTCCCACGTGCTCTAAGAGGGAAGATCCTCCGAGCTGGGTGAAGAGGACCAGTGTGATCAAGACCGGGGTTTTTGTTGGTGGACCCTCCGGATATGCGGAGAAGCCACCTGTCCGTATGGACATGTTGATGCCAGCCAGCGGCTACCAGGGCTCTGATTATCCGTCGGTCGATTTGAGACCGGTGGGCCTTGGCGTTTTCAGCGGTGACGGCAGTACTTGGGTGAAGCCTTTTCGACTTCGTGGCCGTTTCAATGTTGACTCCGATTGGAAGTCATGGACTGACCACACCTTGCTGATTGGGGGCGCCGTTTTGAAGGAAGCCGGGATTTTTGACGCGGTCCGCGCTTTTAGGGAGACCGTGACTTTTTCCGATGATGCCTTCATGGCTATGTTGGAGTCTTTCCTCCCTCAGACTAATACCTTCGTTGTCACGAACGGTGAGATTGGTTTTTCTCTGAAGGAGTTGAGTGCTATTACTGGATTACCCATCCTTGGCAAACTCTACGAGGAGTTCATGCCGATTGACAGCGTCCTTGAGGAGCAGTCAGAGGAGTTCAGGCTCCTATACTTTCAGCTCGTCGCCTTTTATGATTTTTTGAAGGAGGGCTCGAAAGTGAGATCCAGCAGTTGGAAGAGTTATGGCTCTTCATTCTTCAACTTCTTTGACAGCAAAGAGTCTTCTGATAGCATGACCCGGGAAGACAGGAAGAAGACTTCGGTCATGCAGGAAGAGTTGAAGGGTTTCTTCGCGAGCACAGATGCCATTTGTTCTGACATTGCATTGCGGAGAGATCTTGCTTTTTACCTCACTTTTTGGCTAGGTGAGGCTATTTTTGCTGGTGGAGATGGGACGCACATCAGGCCGCATTGTATTTTTCCGGCTTGTCAGATGGCGTTTGGAGAGCGGCTTGCTTTGGTGCCCGCTCTTTACTCCTACCTGTGTACCGAACTGCAGGCTGCTGCTTTCTTGGTTCGGCTTGGGCTCCCTATGAATAGGGTATTTTCAGCCCATATCTTTTATTCGTGGTTTGTATACCACTGTCCTGGCTTCCACCAGCTGGGTGCTGCACAGGATGATGATCCTCTGATGATTCGATTGGCTAAGGGAAAAGCCGTATCTGAATCACTTTTGTTTGCCCGCATGAGGATCCGACGGTTCAGGGACGTCGAGATGGGGCAGTCTTCAGTTAAGCTTTCTCCGGAGTTGCGGAAGAAGGCTTTTGATTTTGGTGCCTCCCGAGACTCTACTAGAGCAGGGTCGGGAAGGCATTACTCTTTGACCAATGCAGAGAAGGAGTGGCTTTTCAGCATACGGGTCGGCACGATGGTGTACCGCAGACATCTTTTCGTCGACATCCAGCCGTATGTACCTTCTCGCTTTGCGCTTCAGTTGGGCTTCTCTCAAGGCGTTGTTGGAGCGCCTTCGAGTATGGTGAAGCGTTTTGGGGGTTTGCAGGATGGCAGAAATGCATGGGCTTTCTATAGTGCTGAAGACACTACTGCCACGATTTCTTATCCTGAGCTGTCGACTTTCCGAACTGCCGGCTTCACGAAGTGGTTCGCGGAGAGCTTTTTGGCATATCGGGGGCTTTCCAAGAAGGAGCTTGATGTAAAGCTGTCTTCTGGAAAAGGCATTGGGAAGTCGCATGGCGTCCGGCGAGAGGAAGTTTGGGCCTTCCTTTCTGGAGAGAAGCACAAGATAGGCTTTCTCGGTGACCAGGGCGTCATTGGTTCTGAAGCTGTTCGGGAAGTACCTGATGAGGCTTTGGAGCAGCTAGAACAGGAGGAAGCTGAGCTCGACGCTTGGATGCAAGCGGCACAGAGACGAGCTTCCGTGGAGTCTACTGGCGAAAGCAGACCATCCAGTGAGGAGTCAAGTGAGAAACCTGACTCTGATAGTGGGGCGGGTTCTTCTAGGAAGCGAACCCGTAGAGGTAAGAAGAGGAGGAGTCATCATCGCAGCGAGGGGCCACATGAGGACTCTCCTGACATGGAAATCCCTCTTACCATCAACGAGGAGGTGCCAGAGGCTGTCGACGAGCCTCCAGAGAAGAGGAGTCGTGGGGAAGAGACCATTGGTGAAGGTATGATTCTTCCTTTTTCTTTTTCTACTTCTTTCATGGGGCTTTCCATGTTCTGATTTGTTTTCTCACCCTGCTGCTGCTCTTTTTTTTTAGCAGAGGATGAAGACTTGCCGATGCCTGAGGTTCCGACCGATGAGGCGGTGATGGAGCCGGTTATGGCATCTGAAGAAGAACCGAGGGACTCTAGAATGACTCCGGAATCTCCAATTGGTATAACTTCTTTCGCTTTCTCTTTTTTTTTTTGCCTGTGACTTGATTTGCTAACAGTTTTTTCTTGTCAGCTGACTTGCCACAGGATTCCGATGACTTTGAACCATCAATGGACGCAAATGTCGATGATGCTTCTGATGAGTTCATGGAGGAAGAGAGTGTTCCGCCAGTCGTCGAAGAAGGTACTTTGTAGTGATGACCCTGATGATTTTTTTTTTTTTTTTTGAACAGGATCATATTCATACCTTTTTGTGTTTCATTTGCAGGTTTTGAAGTGACAGAAGAGAGTCCATCGCCTCCTTCAGAACCAGAGCAAGGGATGCCAGAGGTCGATCCCGAGGTAGAGACCAGTTCAGACATGATTGAGGAGATGCCTCGTGTTGAGATTCCCTCTCCAGTGGCTCCAAGTGAAAAGAGTTCTTTTGTTGCTCTTCCAATGGGACATGACATGAGCAGCCGATCAGCGGAGAAGGGTGAATCTTCATCCAGTTCGTCTCTTCAATTTGCGAAGAAGGTGCTGGCTCGGGTTTTGAGTTCTTGGGTCAAGACTCTCCTTTCTGGACACTTGGAGGCAGGATTTGGCATGATCCCACATGTACAGGAGATTCTGACCGACACCGAAGAGGTTGGTCTGGATGTCACAGGTGCCAGGGCGATCGTTGATAGGATCATTGCACTGGGTGACAAGTGGTTTGAGACCATGGGTTTCCCTGATGACCAATTCTTCAAGGAGATGTTCTTGGACCCTGCTGATAAGGCTAAGTCTGACCTGAATGAGACTACACAAAGCAAGAAGCAGCTAGTTCCGGAGAAGAACAAGGAAGAGCTAGCCATCATCGGATTGAGGCATGACCTTAACGTCCTTGATAGGGAAGTTGAGGAGGCCAGGAAACGTCTTGAGCATTTGAAGGCACAAGTCGATGCGAAGTGGGCTGCTATAACAGAGGCTCGTGACAGGGAGAGTACTCTGATTCGCAGGGTTGCAGATGCCGGTCAAGTTCTCGAGAGGAGGACTCTAGAAAACGAACGATGGCAAACTGCTGGGGAAGAGCTTCCCGGTGTAAAAGAAGGGTTACGGCATTCGCCAGCATCTCATGGCAAGTTCCTGAAGAAGCGTGCCTTGGAAACTCTGACGGCTGAGGCCAAAAGTTTGCTTGAGGAGCTGAAGCTTTGGCTGAAGACCATTTTTTGCTGAGCTCCTGATTTTTTATAGCAGAAACCATTCTTCTCTTTTTTTTTTGGTACCACATGTATTTTTTGGTACTCTCTTTCTTTTTTGTAGTGCTTGTGAACACTTTCTTTTTTTTTTTTTTTTTTGCTTTGGTACCACATGTATTTTTTTGGTACCTTTTTTTTTTTGTTGTTCCCTACGCTCACTCAAATCTTTTTGTGATGAAAGCAATTGCTAAATGGGATTTGATCAAAAGCTTTGTCATTTTGTGAAAATCTTTTGTCAAATGGTTGTTTTGGTAGGGGAAACGAATTTGGCATGAAAGCCGGATTTTTGTGGCATTTACAGCCAGTTTGGTGGCATTGATAGCCAATTGGTGGCATTTATAGCCGGTTTGGTGGCATTGATAGCCAATTTGTGGCATTTATAGCCGGTTTGGTGGCATTGATAGCCAATTTGTGGCATTTATAGCCGGTTTTGACATGAGAGTCAGGTTTTTTTTTTTTGTGTGGCATTTGTAGCCGAGTTTTTTTTGAAAACCGAGTTTTGTTTTATTGGCATGAAAGCCGGTTTTGGCGTTTATAGCCGGAAATTTTTGTTTTGGCATTTATAGCCTGATTTTGGCATTTATAGCCGAGTTTTGGTTTTCAAAATGCAGGTATCGACTAAATGTCGCCTCCCCGCTGAATGGTCTTGCAAGTATCGATGGAATGTCGCTTCCTTGCTCATTCGGTTTTGCGAGTATTGATGGAATGTCACTTCCTCGCGGGTTAGGTTTTGCAAGTATCGATGGAATGTCGCTTCCTCGCGAATTGGGGTGCAAATATCGACTAAGCGTCGCTTCCCTGCTTTTCCCAAGACTTTTGGCTTTGCGGGTACTGACTTGATGTCGTTTCTCCGCGATTTTTGAAATTTGAGGTTTTCTCGAACCATTTGTAATTTTGGTTGTGGATAGCAACTGGTATGTTGCATCTCCACGATTTTTGAAATTGGGTTGTGGATATCAACTGGTTTGTTGCTTCTCCACGATTTTAGGTTTTCTCGAACCTTTGAAATTTGGGTTGTGGATATCAACTGGTTTGTTGCTTCTCCACGATTTTTGAAATTGGGTTGTGGATATCAACTGGTTTGTTGCTTCTCCACGGTTTTTGGATTTTGCAAGTATCGACGAAATGTCGCTTCCCTGCGATTTTGGGTGCAAGTATCGATGGAATGTCGCATCCTTGCTTTTTTCAAAATTTTTGTTTTGCGGGTACTGACTTTGATGTCGTTTCCCCACGATTTTTTGAAAAACCATTTTTTTTTGTTTAAAGACACGAGGGTCGTAAATTTTGACCTAGAACCATTTGGCGGTAAAAGGTAAGGTGGACTAGGGTGGAAATCCCTGAATCCGGGTTTTTGTTTCAAACCATGAATTTTGGTTCAAGGATCGAAAGTTTTGGTGAAGTCAGGGAGAGGCTCCTAAACTTGGATTTTTTGTTTAATGAAACGATGAAAGTAAGCATTGTTTTTGAATCTCTAGAAATTTTGACATTTGATATGAAAATTCTAAAGAGAGTGGGTTTGACGAGCGAGTACCTGAGAATAGGTTTTGGCCATACAGGCATTGCTCTTACCCAGTTGGGTAAGTCTTCAAGGGTAGTACCGCTTCAAGAACTTGCCGTTGATAGGCAGCATACATCTGTCGCCTTCCATGTTTAGGAGGGCATATGCGCCGTTGGAGAAGACTTTGTCGATGACGTAGGGTCCCTCCCATTTTGGTTCAAATTTGCCTTTGGATTTGTGTGCGAAGACCATTGGTCTTTTTACCGCAAGAACCAAGTCACCCTTTTTGTAGGCGCGTTGCCGGACCCTTTTGTCAAAAGATCCTGCCATGCGTGCTTGGTAAAGTTCAATGCTTTGTCGAGCTTCGAGCCGTCTCTCATCGAGATTGTCCAGCTCATGGAGTCGCAATTTCGCATTGCTTTCTTGAGTCATGTCATTTTGTAGAGATACCCTCAGAGAAGGAATTTGTACCTCTAGGGGCACGACAGCTTCGCATCCATAGACCAGCGAGAATGGTGTGCTATGGGTTGGTCCTCGAACGGTGGTTCGATAGGCCCACAAAGCTTCAGACAGTTTGTCGCTCCAGTCTCTTTTGTGACTAGAGACCATTTTCTTGAGGATTTTGCAGAGTGTCTTGTTGAAGGCTTCTGCTAATCCGTTTGCTGCCGGATTGTATGGAGTCGAAGGACAGCTTTGAATTTTGTATTTGTCGCAAAACCTGTAGAATCGATGATCCCGGAATTGTGGTCCGTTATCATGGACGAATCTCTTGGGTATGCCGAAACGACAAATGATGTTGGTGCGCAGGAACTGAAGAACTGATGAGGTCTTCATTTCGTTGAACGCAAATGCTTCTGACCACTTGGAGAAATAATCCGTTGCGGCGAAGATGAAGCGATGACCTTTGCTTGAAGGGGGAGAGATAGGACCTATGATGTCCATGCCCCATGCTTCGAAAGGCCATGAGATTGCTGTAGGATGTAGCCATTCCGGAGGCATGTGAATGTAGTCTCCATGAACTTGGCATTGTTGGCAGCGCTTAGCAAATTGCATTGCATCAGCAACCATGGTAGGCCAATAGTAACCTAACCTTTTTATCTGATCATAGAGCTTAGGACCTGCCTGATGGGCTCCACAAAGACCAGCATGAACTTCTTTAAGTGTTTCTTCGGCCTCTTGTTGTGACAAGCAGCGTAGAAGTACTCCGTTGAAGGATTTCCTGTAGAGGATTTTTGAAGGAATATCCAAATGAAAGTTTGGGGCTCGCCTTTGTATGCTTACCCGTTCTTTTGGATCTTCAGGTAGGATTCCGAACATAGTGTAATCAATGAACGGATCCTTCCAGTCGCCGATTGAAGGTTGAAGGATAGAGATCCGACTTCCAACCACTCGGTGGCATTCAGCAACTGCTTGGTGTGTGTTAAGAGGAGGGAGGATCCTTCTCTCATACACTGTAATTTGCATGTTTTCCCCTTCCTGGATCGCCATTGATGCGGCAAGTCCGGCCAGGGCATCTGCACGGATATTTTCACCTCTACGAATGTGGGTGATGTTGCAGATGTCAAACTTTTGCAGAAGCGATTGTGCCTTGTTGTAATAAGGCAGCAGATCAGGCTTCCTGACTTCATATTTCTGAGTCATCTGGTTGACGATCAGTTGAGAGTCTCCAAAGACTTCCAGCATAGTGATACCGGATTCGATGGCGAGTTCCAATCCTAGGATCGGAGCTTGGTATTCAGCTGCATTGTTTGTGCATGGTTCCAGTAGCGAGAAAGCGTGTGGAATCATGCATTTGTCGGGGCTAACAAAGAGGATGCCAACTCCCGAGATCAGCTTTCTGTTTTCATTTGTCCTGGTTGCACCGTCAAAGTACATGTCCCAGGAGGCATTTGGTGAGGAAGTCTCCACGTTGTAGACAGGTTCGTCTGGGAGATCATCTCTGAGTGGTGAATCTTTAGGCAATGGATGCTCTGCGAGGAAATCTGCTAGAGCTTGGCCTTTGATTGCTTTTTGTGGCACATACCTAATATCAAATTGTGACAAGAGGATGGACCATTTTGCCAGTCGGGCATTGAGAGAACCGGCCTTCGTGACACGGACCTTCAAGAGGTTGATCCTCGAGACTAGGTAGACTGTGTTGGAAAGCAAGTAGTGACGTAGCTTTTGTACGGCAAACATCACTGCAAGGCATTCTTTTTCGACTGGAGAGTAGCGATGCTCTGCACCTACTAGCATGCGGCTGAGGTAGTATAGAGCAGCTTCTTTTCCCTCACCATTCTCTTGTGCAAGCAGAGCGCCTACAGAATGATCAAGAGCTCTTGTGTACAAGATGAATGGTTTTCCAGTGGCAGGGGCAGCTAACACTGGAGGTTTGGTCAGGTATGACTTGATATCTTGAAATGCGGCTTCACAGTCGGCATCCCAGACAAAGTCTACACCCTTTTTCATCAATCGAGAGAATGGACGGCATTTCCCCGAAAGATTGGAGATGAACCGTCTGATGTAAGCCAATCTCCCTTGGAGCCCTTTTAGTTCTCTCAAGGTTCTTGGAGAGGGCATTTCTAGAATAGCCTTGACTTTTATGGGGTCAAGTTCTATTCCAGCTTTCCGAACAAGGAATCTGAGAAACTTACCCGACGAGACGCCGAAGAAGCATTTTAGAGGATTCATCCGCAGTTTGTGTTTGCGGAGTCGGAGGAAGACTTCCCGAAGATCTTTGAGATGGTCTTCTTTTCTTCTGCTTTTGACGGCGAGGTCATCAACGTAACATTCGACCGTCTTGTGCTGCATATCTTGGAATATAGCCCTCTGATATGTGGCACCAGCATTTTTCAGACCAAATGGCATGACAGTGTAGCAATACACGCCAAATGGAGTCCGAAATGAGGTGTGTTTTTCATCCTCGGGATGCATCTTTATCTGATTGTAACCAGAGAAGCCATCCATGAATGTCATTCGCTCAAATCCGCAGGTATTGTCAATCATCACCTCCGGTATGGGGAGCGGGAATTCATCTTTAGGGCAAGCGCCATTCAAGTCTCTATAGTCAATACAGACTCTGATCTGCCCAGTTTTCTTTGTCACGGGGACAATATTGGCCAACCACTCTGGATGTTGTTCCTCACGGATGAAGCCGACGCTTTTGAGTTTTTGAACTTCTTGTTCAATTTTATCCATCACATCTGGACGGAATCTTCTTTGGCCTTGTTTGACAGGCTTGATGTCTTCTTGAAGATTGAGTTTGTGGACTGCTACTTTGGGGTCTAAACCAGGCATTTCAGCATAGGACCATGCAAAGCAATCAACGAACTCACGAAGAAAAGCGATATACTCGGGTAACTCATCATCCTTTATATTCTTGCTTATGAATACAGGACGTGGGTTATCAGGTGTTCCCAAGTCTATCTTTTCAACAGGATCTTCTGTCGGAAGGTTCGAAGGTGGTTCCTCCACAATATTTTCGGAGGCTTCCAACTCAACGAAACCTTCTGGAGTTTCAACTGCATTACCAGACCAAGGCTTTGTTCCTTTCCATGGATTTTCTTGATTGGTGATCTCCTCAAGGCTTGCTATGAGATAGTCCCAATCGCCTGTTGAGTCTGGTATTTCTTTTGGAGACGAGGGTTCTTCTGGGTCAGGATGCCACAAGTCTGTATTATCGGACGATTCCTCTTTATCATCAGAGAAATCATACCAATTGGATGAGCTTCCTGGATCTTTGTCAGGTAACTCTTTAAAGAGATTTCCAGGGAGATCGATGTCTTCGTGGACTTTCGATGTTGAGGCTTGGTCGGTAAAACGACTTTTAAGCCTTTGTGTCAACTGTCTCAGAGGAGTGTCGGGATCATACCCTAACCCATATGAAGACTTTTCTACATGACCGTAGAGTCTCCAATCTTCCAGCTGGCTTTTGGTCAAGGCGGGCTCCAATGGTGTGAGAATACCGCGTCTTTCTCCCAAACCGACTGGGTTTTGAGCGTCATAGCCCATTTTCTTCATAATTGCTTGTGCCACAGGACTATATAGAGATAGCTGAGGCATACCTTCATTTTGGAAAGGTTCCAGCATGGAATTTGATGAAGAAGCGTCCGATCTATGGAAGAAGATCGGCCTTTGCTTTGGTGATGTTGCCGGAACAACAAAGGTAGCAGACGTAGGATCTTCTACATCAGCAGGTGTCTCCATCGGAGTGAGAGCAGGCTGAACTTGTTGAGTGTCAGCTTGGCTTGACGATGCATCGTCTTCTGGCTCTGAGTTCGAGTCTGTGTCTTGCATGATAGACACGAGAGAGACAACAAATTTGCCCCCAGGCTTTTGTTTCGCCTTCTTCACTTTAGTCATGATGACCAAAGGTTTTGAATTCTTGAGGGAGATAACGAAGGGAGATTGACTACTCTCTTCTAATTTACCGGAGGGTTTGTTTTCTTCCGGTGATTTTTGAGGAGCCTTGCCTTTATCTTTCTAGAGATTTTCAGCAGGGGGTGCTATTTCCTCTTCTTCTTTTTCTCCTTCATACATCTGGGAGTCTGCGAAGTGGACTTCTTTACCTTTGAAGGGTTTCCTGTCCGCAAAGACTCGATGTACCATGCCGTCGTCGCCGACAAACTTGATGCATTGATGTAGAGTTGAAGGAACAACACCATTCTCGTGTATCCAAGGACGTCCGAGAAGGATGTTGTAGCAGGAGGGGGTTTTTATTGCATACACAGTGACCTCAGAGATAAGATCACCGATTTGCAATTTGAACCTGATTTTGCCGATAGGCCTTTGAGTGCTCCCATCGTATCCAAAGATAGATACAGATGTGTGGCTTAGCTTGCTGGGTGGGATGCCCAACTCTTCAAGAGCCGAAGTGGAGATAAGGTTGAGTGCAGAACCTGGGTCGATCTGAACTCTATGTATCGGCATTTCTTTGATGTACCCTATGAAGTACAGGGGTCGGTTGTGCCTTGCTTCGCCAAGTAGGAGGTCTTCCTTAGTGAGGGCGATGGTTGCACTGGCTGCCTTTTGAACCGAGAGGCATTGGATGCATGATCCCTCAGTTTTCTTTTTTTCTTCTTTTAAGGAAGTTTCAGAGTTTTTGACCCGGTAGTCCATTTCAATTTGGAGGACTTACGGGGCATGTTTGTCGACATCCTCATTCAGTTTTTGTAATTCTGAGATGAGATTATCACGAGTGCGTGGAGACATTCGTAATAAATCCAGGATGTGAAGACGTGCAGGTATGTGTTTGAAGTGCTCAACCAAGTCATACTTGAAAGCCTCCTTAGGGCCTGCATGTTCATCATTGTTGCCACTGGGGGCGCTTACAACATCTTTTCCCGAAGGATTTACATAAGTAAAGGAAGATTGGTTGTAATTTTTGTGGTAGTCCCGGCCCGAACGGGTGCCTCTACCAACTTCGAGAGCTTCTTGAGAAGGATCTTCGTTTGGAAGATGGTCTTCAGGATCAAGAGGCTGTCGTTTTTCATCTACTGGGGATGTATCTGCAGCAGAGTTGCCATCCTCAGTGATTGTGTTGCACGGAGCATTTTCCGGGAGCAAGTCCTGAACAGCATCCAGTAGCTTTTCTTCTTCGTTGACCCATCCATCACCCCAAGTTGGGTTTTCTTCATGATGATGAGTCGGGAAGAATGTGTATCCTGAAGTCACAGTCTCAGGAGAAGAAACCTGAGAGGGTGTCATCTCTGTGAAAGTCACGTGAGACGAGGTAGCTCCAGAGGATACATTGCTAGGCGTCGTCGGAGTGTAGGTAATCTCATCAGACGACGCTTCAGAAGAGCTATAGTCCTGATATATTACATTACAGGAAGCTCTGATAGGAGATGTTGCCTGCTCGGAGTCAGACTCATCCTCGGATGTAAGAGGATCGTCAATCCAGCAATGTTCTCCATTTTCAGGAGTTGAGGGAGGAGGTACCTGATGGGCTTCAGGGACTTCCGGTTCTGGATTGTGAGGAATCTCGTTGACATGATCTTGCTCTTGTTCTAGAGCGAGACGCTGCAAGATCCTTGCATATTCTTCAAGATCAGGCATGGGAGCCAGATCCTCTTCTTCGTCTTCTCCGTGTGGCTCAACATAGTTGATTTCCACTGGAGCAATGACAGGTGCTGGGTTAACAGCATCTTCTTGTGCAGCCTCTTGGTCTTCTTCATCATCAGACCAGGATCCTTGTGGTTGTAAGGGGTTATACCAGATTACTGGCATAAGGTGAGTTTCAGGAACCCATTCTTCATCGGAGAGATATTCTCCTGTTTCAAGAGATTCCTCCCACTCATCGGTGCAGTTGGGCTCGAACCCATCGTCGGTGTCGCTGGACTCGTATCCATCAATGGAGAATCCAACTACCGAATTGCAAGAGTATGATGCCCCCTGCATGGCTTCTTTTTTGAATTGAGGTGGCATGAAATCACTGAGAGTGAAGTTTCTTACCGCCTTTGAAGTCTCTGGAAGGGACGTTTTTGTTGCCCCGAGTGAAGTGGTAGAGGAGGCCTCTGCCTTTTCATGGACTTCTTGTTTTGGCTGGGTCTTCTCTTGCCGTTTGAGCCTGAGGAGATGTTTCCTAGCCTGCCTTCGCTGTTGAGCTGTCGGCTTTGTTTTGACGATCTCCCAATTTTCATCTTCCAGGAGATCGGGATGTACCCATATGGGTTGTCCGTCTGGTGTCGGGCAAGGAACCAACACTTCGGGCGTTTGAATTCTTTTTATCACCTTGAAGGAAGTAGTGATCTTCTTCTTCGGTGATTTTGGTGTTTGTCCACATGACACCATGTTGACGGAGGCAGTCCCATAGTTTTTGTCAAAGGTGATGACTCCGTTTTTCCACATCTCGTTTATCTTCTCTCTCACAACAAAGCATTGATTGAGAGGATGCGAGACCATCTGGTGGTATGGACAGTACCGAGGATCATTGGTTTTGCCAATGTCTCCAGGTCTTTTGGGCTCTGGCAAAATGAGTTTGCCATTTGCTAGGAGAGCCTCAAAGATTTCTTCGACGTCTTCATCGAACGGATATTTCTTTTCTTCTCGCTCTTTGAAGGCATCAGAGAGTTCAGGTCTCTTACCTGCAGCTCTATTTTCAGCTTTCTTTGGTTGCTGAGGAGCTGACTTGGTTTGCACATTAAGGACCTCTTTCTTCTTTGGTTTAGAGGTTGCAATGGCGGTTGGCTCTTTTCTTGATGACTTCTGACTGTTGAGGTCTTTAATCACCGTTTCAGCTTCCATAGAAGCTTCCAGGAGCTCTCCCAGGTTTTTTGATTTGTTGCCGATGATCATGGAGCGTATTTTTGCTCTCATATTGTTACGGCAGATGTCGACTAGCGACGCTTGTGGCAGTACATCTGAGCATTTGTACGCCATTGCTTTCCACTTGTGAATGAAGTCATAAGTTGACTCATTCTCTCCCTGTTTTAGGCTGCAGAGCTGAGCCATAGTAACAGGATGATCCTCACCTTGGAAGTGGGTCAGGAAGCGTGTCTCCAGCATGGCCCAGTTCTGAATGGAGTTCTCCGGCAGAGTGGAGTACCAATCGAAGGCCGTACCTTTTAGGGTACTTGCAAAGAGGCGAATCTTGAGTGCATCTTGATCCGCGATAGCTCCCGTCAAGATCTTGAAGTGGATGACGTGCTGTCTGGCCGATCCTTTCCCCGTATATGTTTGGAGAGTAGGATGTTTGAATTTTGTGGGGAACGGGACCGAGTCCATCCATAAAGGATATGGTGGCTTGATCCCATGCTCTTTGAGTATATCCTCTTCTTTAGCTTTGGCGAGGATACTGTCTACGTCCTTTTTGGTAAGGGCGCGTGACTCATTTTCTTCTCCATTTTCCTCGTTATTGCCATGATTCGGAGGAGGCTCATTGTTCACCTGATTTTGGACAACGAGGAGAAGGTTTTCCATCAGAGTTTCAATCCTCTGCTGGCCTTGTTCCAACTGCTGGATGCGTGTGAGCGCATCATCTCGAGGTGGATTCTGAGGTGGCGGCTCAGAACTTGTAGCCAAGACGTTCATCCCTCGGGATTCGAACGAAGAAATCGTCCTGGTGACCGAACTGGGGCTCATTCTTTTTGATGAAGAGCTTGATGAAGGATTACTCTCCCGTCCTTGGCTGGAAGGGGCAGGAGATTCTTCGGGATGTCTTTGTGTCCTGGTGACGCTACGGGTCACCGGACGTCGGACATGGATTTTTGATGCTGACCTTTGGCGTCTTCTGGTTTTTCCAACCATATGGACGGCAGCAACTTGGTCGGGTCTTTCTTTTTCGACCCATTTGCGGGAGACTTGAAGTGTAGGAGGCTGGGTCCTTTGCTTCTCTAGTCTCTTTTGTCGATATGACGCACGGCGGCGTGCTCGACGAGCGATTTGAGCTTTGGTCAGCTCTGGCTGGGCTCTGACGATGAAGGATGTGCTCCCTCGGGCACAGCAGCCGAGCTTGTCTTCTTTGTGGTTGGGCAAGGACAGGATGCGGACCCGGTCCTTTGCCTGTTGCAGCGAAGCTTTGAATTTTTCAAGTTCGGCCCCTGTAGAGATAAAGGGTCGAACCGAAGGAGTGTAGGCCTTAGTAGGTGCTTGTAGAGGCCTGGTGATGCGTGATCTGATTCTGGGCTTGTGGGAGCAAGCCGACTCATGCTGGGTTGACTTGGGAGTCAGGTTGGAGATGGGTTTCTCCTCTTTCATGTAGGCAAGAGGGTAGAACTGGTTCTCCTTGAGTGGGGCCAGGTATGCTGGCTTGGTGGAGGTTTGAGACCTCCTTTGTTTTGGGGAAGGTCTTGGAGACCAAGTCTTGGGATAGACCTGGTTGTTTGTGGGTCGAGGCTTCGCGGGGGTGCCGCGGGCTTCGGGCTTTTTGGCTTTCGCCTTTGGTGTCACGAGAGTGACACGTTGAGAGGCGATCTTCTGCTTTTTGGCAGGAGCAGCTTGTTCTTCAGGAAGTGGGAATGGTCCCAGTGTCCCGAAGACGATGGTCCGGGGAGTCGAGGTCGACCCGGAGTTCAGAGAGTTGCCGAGGGAGTTGACGCTTCGGCAGCTGGCGGGGCGCTTGTAAGTGCGCTCGGTTTGCTTCTGTTGAAGCATGAGTTGGTGCTTGTTCTCATCGAAGATAATGGTTAAGGCTGCCATTGTTAGTTTCGAAAAAGTTCTGAAACAAGACCACATCCATTAGTAATCACAAGAATATAATGATCATAAATGGGAATTTCTATGGTTGTCTTTTCAAATCGCTCAAGGGATATGACCCAAGCGACATGAAGAAGGCAAAAAGCCATAGATGGTACAATTGTTCTGACAGCGAACATGGTAGGCTCGAAATGAGCGTTCCAATGACTGCTAGAAGCAATTGTATACCTAAATTCGACTTATCGAGAAGCGGAGCTTGCTCTAGATAAGAAGAATATAAGGTAGGAGTTACAAATGTGCCGGTCACAGATACAGTAGACCCTGAAAGGGCGTACCAGTACTGCTATGCACAAATGTTGGAGATCGCATCCATGAGATGGGATTCTTTGTTTTGAAATGTCAGAAATGGATTCGTCAAAGAGAGCAGGTGGCATTCCGATTCAAATACGGGCTCAACGATTTCCGCGAGCGCCAGTACTCAGAAGGGAAGAGACCACAATTTCTCGAATCTGAATCCAAAAAGTGACGAGTTTTTGGAGATTTTTTTTTGAAATGATTTTTTTTTTATTTTATTTTTATTTTATTTTTTTTTATTTTTTATTTTTTTTAAAATATATTTTTTTATTTATTTATTTTTTATTTTATTTTTTTTTTGAAAATTTTTGTTTTTTTTTTTTTAAGATTTTTTTTTTTTGAAATTTTTTTTTAATTTTTATTTTTTTTTAATTTTTTAAGATTTAAAGACGAGAGAGTACACATAGGCCTCCTAACCCGGTCTTATGAAACCTCAATTGATAGAATTGCCCCCAGGTAAGGGTAGGATTACTTAATGAACCCGTTTGGAGGACCCTTGCCTAGAACAGTCAAGCTGTCTCCACACTCTGGATAAGGCTTTTCTTGAATCAATCGTGATCAAAGAACGCAATTGGTTTAACCTTAGTGGTCTATGTCCCTTTTTTTTATAAAAATCCCAAATAGACTCATCGAAGAGAAACGATGGCCCAAAACCTTAGTCGAACGGGCTCAACATTTCTGCAAGCACCAAAGAACGATAGGATAGGATCAAAGTTTCTCAATTTTGAATCCAAACTAAGAAAACTAATTTTTTTTATTTTTATTTTTTTTTTAATATTTTTTTTTTGAAATCTCTAATGAACTCATCGAAGAGAAACGATGGTCCAAAACCTTAGTCGAACGGGCTCAACATTTCTGCAAGCACCAAAGAACGATAGGGTATGATCAAAGTTTCTCAATTTTGAATCCAAACTAAGAAAACTAATTTTTTTTATTTTTATTTTTTTTTTAATATTTTTTTTTTGAAATCTCTAATGAACTCATCGAAGAGAAACGATGGTCCAAAACCTTAGTCGAACGGGCTCAACATTTCTGCAAGCACCAAAGAACGATAGGATATGATCAAAGTTTCTCAATTTTGAATCCAAACTAAGAAAACTAATTTTTTTTTATTTTTATTTTTTTTTTAATATATTTTTTTTGAAATCTCTAATGAACTCATCGAAGAGAAACGATGGTCCAAAACCTTAGTCGAACGGGCTCAACATTTCTGCAAGCACCAAAGAACGATAGGATAGGATCAAAGTTTCTCAATTTTGAATCCAAACAAAGAAAACTAATTTTTTTTTTATTTTTATTTTTTTTTAATATTTTTTTTTGAAATCTCTAATGAACTCATCGAAGAGAAACGATGGTCCAAAACCTTAGTCGAACAGGCTCAACATTTCTGCAAGCACCAAAGAACGATAGGATAGGATCAAAGTTTCTCAATTTTGAATTCAAACTAAGAAAACTGATTTTTTTTTTTTTGAAAAGAGAAAGAATGGAAACAAACTCAAAGAAATAGAAATTTCCAAAAAATCCCATCTCATGTTTTTTTAGGATGCAAAATCCAACATAGGCTACCAGCTAGAAAGTAGCCAAGGAATCCGGAAAAGAAGTATAAGCATAGAGCAAAAAGTATGATATGCAAATATTTCATTTCCAAGCACCGTGTTCTCAAATGAACGAGTCCCACCGGGTGTGCCAGCTTGATGGAACGCGCTCCGAGGCGCCGTGGGGCGGCTACCGGGGCCGGCGGAACGTGGGAGTCCGTCGGGTCCGGCCCTTTCGCGCCCTGGCGGGCCTGAAGCGCGCATCAACATTTCTTTTATGTGGGTGTGCCAGATTTTCTATTTTACTTGGAATTGCAAGTGGTAATCCGGAGATCAACCTTCGCAAGTAAAAAGGAAATCAACTTCTTTCAAGTTTTCCATTGCACAAATATTTAAGAAAAGAGACATTTTCTTGGTTTGCCGTGAAAGGCGATTTTGTTTGGCATTTATAGCCGATTTTGGCGTTTATAGCCGATTTACAATTCTTATCAATAATGAAAGACAAGAGTTGTGATTTTTGTCTCTTTAGAAAAATACAAATTACAATGAAAAGCAAGAAAAGGAAGATCTAACTTTTCAGGAGATTGTGGGGGACTCGTTCAGATTGACGGTCGCAAGCCATGTATGGGCTTCGCCATCATCCATGCAGATGAGAACAGAAGATGCTCTTGATTCGCTTGGCTTGGCTATGACCTCAGGTTTTTAGAGGACAAAGACCAAGAGAAGGTCCTATGTCCAATAAAAAGCTAAGTAGACGGGCTGAAAAGCCACGTCTAAGCCATTGGAGGCAGCAGGAGAAGGCAAGGACCTTGGGGGGGGGGTGCCCCCCAAGGGACTTTTGTCACCTTGTAGTGGTGGCCGGTGCAGAACTTCAGCAGAGTTTTTCTCTCTTTTTCTTTCTCTCAGATCTCTTTCTGATCCCTTTTTTTCTGATCTTCTGATTTTCTCCTCTTTTTTCCGATCCCGATTTCAATGGAATGCTCTCCTATTTATAGGCTTTTGGTAGCCATTTAGGAGGGTTTATGAGCCTTAATGGCTTTAATGGGAGGAGTTACAAGATTTATTTCTTGATTTTGTAACTCCTTTTTCCTTGAATCTGATTGGCCGATGGAGATTAAGGGCTTTTAATCACCTTAATTACCATAATGGGAAGAGTTTCATGGTTTAAATGCCATGAATCAATTGACTTGTAACTCCCAAATGCTTGCTTCTGATTGGGCCGTCCAAAGAAATGAATTAATGACCATAATAAAGTTAGTCAATTAACCACATTAATTGGTCGCCGAGCAGTCGAAGAGTCGCGGGCCGTGCCGTGTCTTCTGGAATTCTTCTGGCGATGATCATCGATGGATCTACATGCTGATCGACATCGGATGAACATGTAACTTCAGACATTGATAGCTAAGAGCGGGCCGGTGACATCTGTCTTGTCGATTTCTCGATCGGTCGGACAGAAAGTGCACTTTCTTGGTCAACCGGTTGACGATCTTGGAGCGATCAATGATGATTTTATGCTTTTGACGGCGGATCCGAGATGTCGTCGGATATGAGTCAATTTAAAGCACTAAAAATCACATTTTCAGGAAACCACAGGGGCCAAAGTGCGCGAAACGCGAAAAAAGACGGAAAAACGGGTCACCGGCGGAAAATCCGGTGACCCGGACCTCCATGGTCGCCGGCGACCATGGGCCATGGTCGCCGGCGACCATGGACCGGCGACCATGGGCCATGGTTGCAGGGGCCTGCGACCATGGGCCATGGTCGCAGGGGTCTGCGACCCTGGGGGATTTTTCCCCTTCAGAGCCCGTTTTGCGGTCGTTTTGAGGTCTTTTTCGTCGCCGTTTTCTTCTGTATTTTTCTTGACATTTCTTCTCATTTATTGGCTTGATTTCCCTGTAGAAAACTTGATGAGAATCCTTGCATTTTTAGAGTGCAAAGTTTCCAATTTTCCGGGAAAGCCGAAGACTTTGTCGCGTAGAGCTGCTGATTTTCCGCCAGAAGCTGAAACTTGGTCAAACGATGTCGGAATGACCTGAAATTTGAGGTGAAGCCTCCTGAGCAATAAATAAGACCAACCATAGGCTTTTGTTTGAGTTTTGAAGCCGTTTGGGGTCCCGTCGATGCTTCACTTGATTTTGCTGCGGGGAAAATGCCGAGCTTTGATATGTGGCCAAACGATGTCCGATTGACCTGAAATTTGACGGGGAGCCTATTGGAGTCATTTTGAGACGTTCCATGGGCTCCGTTTTGGATGTCATGGTCCCGGGTTGCTCCGCCGCCGGTAGGCTTGATTTTCTCTTGGAGCATCGAAACCTGGTCAAACGTTGTCGGAATGACCTGAAATTCGACGTGCAGCCTTTTGGAAGCATGTTGAAGCCACTCATGCACTTGGTTTGATGAACGAAGGCTTCGGTGGTTCCCGCCGCCGGGAGGCTTGATTTTGCTGCTCGAGCATTGATGAAGGGTCAAACGTTGTCGGTTTGACTTGAAATTTGGCATAGAGCCCTTTTGAGACATGCTGGAGTCATCTGTAGGCTTTGATCGAAGTTTTGACGTCTCCGATGATGTCGCCGCCGGGAGCTCCCGTTTAGCTGTCGGAGAAGTGAAGTTAGGCCAAATGTTGTCGAAATGGCCCGAAACTTCATGTGTACTCTTCTCTTGGCTATCTTGAAGGATCTTGCAGTTTTTGTTTGATTCTGACAAGATTTGAATTTTTGGAGAAATTGCATTGCCTATTTATGGCAGGTTGCGACTTCATGCAGCTTTCTTGATTTGAAGAGGCAAAGTGACATTTTTGGTGTCAACAGTGGCCCCCCAAGGGACGTTGATCACCTTGTGGTGTTCTTTGTAGCAGAGCAGCAGAACTTCGCCGTAATTTCTTTGGGGGAAGTGCAGAACTTCAAGTCGATAGATGTCGATATCTGATCCTCTTTCTCTTGGAAATGGATCTCCTTTTATAGGCTTTTGGTAGCCATGGGATGGTTATGGGCATTGATAGCCATGATGAGAGCATTGATGAGGAGTTACAAGTTGATTTTGTAACTCCTTTTTCATGGCTTGTGATTGGCCGATGAAGGTAGTGGGTTTTTAATTGCCTTTATGCTTCATGATGATGGGAGTTTCATGGGTTTAATGCCATGATTACTTGGATTTGTAACTCTCAAATGCTTGAATCAGATTGGGCCGTCCAAAATAATGAGTTAATGACCGCATTAAGTTGTCATAAACGGGTCAATTAACGTCATTAAGTGGTCGCCAGGGCATGTGAAGAGTCGCGGGCCGCGCTGCGCCTTTTGAGATTCTTCTTGCAATCATCACAGGTGGAGCCCGCATTGTTTCATGTCGGATTGTGATGCAATTTCAGACATTGATTGATGTTTGCGGGCCGGTGACATCTGTCTTGTCGATTTCACGATCGGTCGGACAGAAAGTGCACTTTCTTGGTCAGCCGGTTGGCGATCTTGAGGCGATTGGTGATGATTTAACGCTTTTGACGGCGGATCCGAGATGTCGACGAAGATCAGTCGTTTTCAAGCGTCAAACATTGCATTTTCCGAAAATCACAGAGGCCGGAACACCCAAAACACGAAAAGAATCGGAAAACGGACGATTTGGTGCAAAATCCGGCGACCCGGATTTGCAGGGTCGCCAGGCGACCATGCACCCAGGGTCGCCCGCGACCTTAGGGTTTTTTGCCCTTTGGTCGCCGAGCTCCGTTTTCGGCCCATTTTCTGTCTTTTTCGTTCCTTTTTTCTTCTGTATTTTTCTTGACATTTTTCCTCAATTATTGACTTTATTTTCTTGGAGAAAACTTGACGAGAACCCGCACGAAATCGGAGCACAGAGTTTCCCATTTTTCGGGAAAGCCGAAGACTTTGTAGCCGATTTTCCGTCAAGAGTCGAAACTGGGTCAAACGATGTCGGAATGACCTGAAAATTGAGGTGAAGCTTCTTGAGCAGTGGATAGGACCAACCATGGGCTTTTATTTGAGTTTTGAAGCCGTTTGACTTGATTTTGCTGCTGGGAAAATGCCGAGCTTTGATATGTGGTCAAACGATGTTCGATTGACCTGAAATTCGACGAGGAGCCTATTGGAGTAATTTTGAGACGTTCCATGGGCTCCGTTTTGGATGTCATGGTCCCGGGTTGCTCCGCCGCCGGTAGGCTTGATTTTCTCTCGGAGCATTGAAACCTGGTCAAACTTTGTCGGAATGACCTGAAATTTGACGTGCAGCCCTTTGGAGGCATGTTGAAGCCACCCATGTACTTTGTTTCATGAGTGATGACTTCTGTGGGTCCCGCCACCAGGAGGCTTGATTTTGCTGCTCGAGCATTGATGGAGGGTCAAATGTTGTCGGTTTGACTTGAAATTTGGCATGGAGCACTTTGGAGAGATTCTGGAGTCATCCGTAGGCTCTGATCAAAGTTTTGGTGTCTTTGATGATGTCGCCGCTGGGAGCGCTTGTTTAGCTGTCGGAGCAATGAAGTTGGGCCAAACGATGTCGGAATGACCCGAAACCTCAGGTGTACCGCTCTTTTAGCTGTCTTGAAGGATCTCTTAGTTTCTGTCTGATTCTGACAAAATTTGATGCTTGAAGTAGCCTTGCCTATTTTTAGTAGGATGCAGCTTCAGGAGGCTTCTTGATGTTGAGGAGACATATTGACTTTTTTGGTGTCAACAAATGCCCCCTCGAGGTACAGCGACGAGTAGCTTTTTGGGGTCAATGTGCATCGAAGAGAAACTTGGAGGAGAGATTCCAACTTGACCAAGAGTCTTGAGCATTTTTTTTTTTTTTGAATAGCCTTCTGAGTTTTCGGGGGAATTTTATGGTAGTGAGAGGGATCACACACCATCTCAAGGCAAAGTTTTGAAAATGACATGGGGTATTTGGATTTTGGGTTTTGGATTTTGGTTTTTGACCTTGTGACCTAACAAGCTGTATGTGGCAAGTAAGGGGGTCAGGATTTGATTTTGATTTTGACCTTGTGACCCAACAAGCTATATGTGGCAAGTTCGGGGGTCAGATTTGGTTTGTTGGTTTTGGTTTGGTTTGGATTTTGATTTTGGTTTTGGTCTTGTGACCTAACAAGCTGTATGTAGCGAGCTAGGGGACCGGAATTTGGTTTTGTGAAATGTCAATTTCAAGATTTTGGCTCAATTTGGTTCATGAGGTTGGATGGTTTGAGTTTTGGAAACTCATGAGACTTTCTTTTCTTTTTTTTGAATAGTCCCATCAACTCAAAAGAGGCATGGGACTTTTTTTTTTTTTTTTTGCTCTTTTCTCTTTTTTGTTTTTTTTTTTTTGCTCTTGGTAAGAGGAATATTTTGACTAAAAGCCAATTTTAGTGCCTAGGTGGTCAAACCTGGCTCATATGGGCTAACCCATGGGACCTTAGGCTTTGGAGATGGCCTTGATCTCATATGGTGTCATGTTTGTAAAGAATATCTAAAAATATCTCTTTTGTGTAGAGAATATCTAAAAATATCTTTACTTGCAGAGAATTTCTCAAGTTTTCTTTTTGTGGAAAGATTCTCTCAAAATATCTTTCTTTTTGGGAAAGTAGCTAAATTTTAGCACTGACCTCCTTTCTTTCTCCTTGTTTCCTCTTTTGGCTTGCTCTCTTCTATAAAAGCAAGAGGGTTGATGCTTTTGCTCCATTGCTTTCTTTTTGCAAGAAATTTTCAAGAGTGCTCTCGAAGATAAGAAGTGCTTTCTCTTCTTCAAGGATGTCCAAGCTTTTCTTCTTCTTCTCCATCAATGACTTCAAATAAGTTTTCTTCCTCGTCAAGAATCTCCATTGTAGAATAGCTTCTTCATTTTTTTCTTTTCTTCTTCCTTTTTTTTTCTTTTCTTTCTTCTTCTTCTTCTTTTTTTCTTTTTTTTTTCTTTTCATGCACATTTTCCTTCTTTTTTTTTTCGTGCTTCTTTCTTTTTTTCTTTCCTTTTTTTTTTCCTCTTTCCACGATTTTCCTTCTTCTTGTTTTTTTTAACCGTGTCCTCTTTTTTTTTTCTGTTGTTTTTTTTTTCTTTCACGCTGATTTCTGTTTTTTTTTTTTCAGCGTTTTTCTCTTCTTTTCCCTTTTTTTTTTTTTACTGTTTTGTTTTTTTTTCTGGCTGTACGGACAGGTCCGTACGGACCTGACCGTATTGCCATGTGGCAGAGGGCCACGGCCTGTGGGCCAAATTTTTTTTTTTTTTTTTTGCTGTCATTTTCTAACATGTAGCTGACTTGCCAGAGGATTCCGACGATTTCGAGCCATTTATGGAAGCAACTTTTGACGATGCTTCAGATGAGCTCAAAGAGGCAGAGAGTACTCCGCCGGTCGTCGAAGCAGGTATATTTGCAATAATAATCTTGATATATTTTTGACAAGATTATATTCATACCTTTTTGTCTTGTCTTTTTTTTTTTCTTTGACAGATTGTGAAGCAGCAGGAGAGATTCCTCCTTCTTCCTCAGAGCCAGAACAGAGGATACCTGCGGCTGATGCAGAAGTAGGGGGTTCTTCCACTTTCAATGAGTCAGCTTCTTCCGTTAGAAAGAGTTTATTGATTACTCTTCCAATGGAGCATGACGTGGGCAATCGGGCACCAGAGCATGGCGAATCCTCATCTGTACCGCACCTTCAGTATGCAAGGAAGGTGTTGAAGACTGTCTTGAGCTCATGGGTTGAGACTCTTTCTTCAGGTCATTTGGAAGCTGGTTTTGGCATGATCAAGCATGTGCAGGACATCCTCGCTGATAGCAAAGAAGTCGGTCTGGACATCGCAAGCGCCAAGGATTTTGTTGAGGAGATCATCACCTTGGGGAGCAAATGTACTGAGACCAAGAGTTTCCCAGATGGTGACTTCTTTGATGAGATGTTCATAAAACCTTGCAGCAAAGTCAAAGCTGAGCTGACTGAGGTCACGAAGACTCGGAGGCAGATCGTTCAGGAGAAGAACGTTACCGAGTTATCCATCATGGGACTGAAGCAAGACTTGGACCGCCTTGATAAGGAGGTTGTCGAGGCTAGGTAACGTCTTGATCTTTTAGAGGAAGAGACTACTGCTAAATGGACCGCCATTGTGGAGGCTCGTGACAAGGAGGGGACTCTCATTCGCCAGGTTGAGGAAGCTGAATGTAATGTCCGGAGGAAGACTCAGGAGCATGAGCAGTGGCAGGTCCTCTGGGAAGAACTTCCTCGTGCTGCATATGGGTCACGGCATTCGGCCGCGTTTTATAGGGACATTCTAAAGAAGCGTGGCCTAAAAACTTTGGAAGTTAAGGCCAAGGGTCTGCTTGAGGAGTTGAACCTTTGGTTGAAGACCATGTCGGATTAGGCTCCTGAGTTGTAACAAACTCTTTTTCCTTCTTCTCTTTTTTTTGGTACCTCAATGTATAAACAGTTTAGGTACTATATTTTGTATCCCCTCCCTTTCACTTAAATCATTTTTTTGATGAAAACAATTTTGAGCAAAAGTTGATGGGAATGTTTGTTTAAGAATTTGATCAAAAGGTTGTCATTTTGTGAAAATCTTTTGTCAAAGAGTTGTTTTGTGCATGAAAGCCAATTTTTGTGGCGAAAAGCCTGGTTTTTTTTATGGTTTGAAAACCAAATTTTGGATGGCGTGAAAGCCTAATTTTGTGGCGTAAGAGCCAAAATTTGTTTTGCGGCATGGGAGCCAAATTTTAGAATGGCATAGAAGCCAAATTTTGGAATGGCATAGAAGCCGAATTTTGTTTTGTTTGTCTTAGCATTTATAGCCGAATTTTGGCATTTATAGCTAGATTTTGGCGTTTATAGCCGATTTTTTGGCGTTTATAGCCGAAATTTTTTTGTTTTATTTTGGCATTTATAGCCGACTTTTGGCGTTTATAGCCGAATTATGAGATGGCATCAGAGCCAAAAATTTTGTTTGTGGCATGAGAGCCGATTTTGAGATGGCATGAAAGCCGATTTTGGCGTTTATAGCCGAAAAGTTTTTGTTTTGGCATTTATAGCAGTATTTTGGCATTTATAGCCGGATATAGTGTTTATAGCCGGTTTTTGGCGTTTATAGCCGAGTTTTTTGTAAACCAAGTTTTGTTTTATTGGCATGAAAGCCAATTTTGGCGCTTATAGTCGAAATTTTTTTGTTTTGGCATTTATAGCCGGATTTTGGCATTTATAGCCAGATTTTGGCGTTTATAGTCGGTTTTTTTTTTGTTTTGGCATTTATAGCCGAATTTGGCGTTTATAGCCGCTTTTTTGGCGTTTATAGCCGGATTTGGTTTTCAAAATGCAGGTATCGACTAAATGTCGCCTCCCCGCTGAATGGTCTTGCAAGTATCGATGGGATGTCGCTTCCTTGCTCATTTGGTTTTGCAAGTATTGATGGAATGTCACTTCCTCGCGGGCTAGGTTTTGCGAATATCGACGGAATGTCGCTTTCTCGCGAATTGGGGTGCAAATATCGACTAAGCGTCGCTTCCCTGCTTTTCCCAAAACTTTTGGTTTTGCGGGTACTGACTTGGTGTCGTTTCCCTGCGATTTTTTTTGAAATTAAAAGTTTTCTCAAACCATTTGAAATTTGGGTTGTGGATAGCAGCTGGAATATTGCGTCTCCACGATTTTTGAAATTTGCAAGTATCGAATGGGGTTCGCTTCATTGCGATTTTTTGGTTTTGGAAGTATCGAATGGGGTTCGCGTCCTTCCAGTTTTTTTGGGTTTTGCGAGTATCGACTGAATGTCGCTTCCCCGCGGTTTCTAAAAACCAAAATTTTTGTTTGAAGACACGAAGGTCATAAATTTTGACTTAAAACCATTTTGGTTGTAAAAGCCGAGGCAGTCTAGGGTGAAAATTCCTAAGTCCCGATTTTTGTTTCAAACCATGAATTTTGGGTTCAAGGATCGAAAATTTTGGTCAAGTCTGGGAAGAGGCTTTTAAACATGGATTGATTTTTCTTTTGAACAATGAAACGATGAAAGTAAGCATTGTTTTGAGAGATTTTTTTTTTTTTTGGAAACTTCAACATAAAGATGAAAATTTCAAAAGGGGTGGGTTTAACGAGCAAGTACCTTGGAAATACGCTTTACCCGTGTAGATATTGCTCTGACCCATTTGAGGAAGTCTTCAAGGGTAGTACCGCTTCAAGAACTTGCCGTTGATGGGTAGCATGCATCTGTCTCCTTTCATGTTTAGAAGAGCGTATGCACCGTTGGAGAAGACTTTGTCAATGACGAAGGGTCCCTCCCATTTTGGTTCGAATTTGCCTTTGGATTTGTGGGCAAAGACTATGGGTCTTTTTACTGCAAGAACCAAGTCACCCTTTTTGTAGGCGCGTTGCCTGACCTTTTTGTCGAAAGATCCTGCCATGCGTGCTTGGTACAACTTAATGCTTTGTAGAGCTTCGAGTCGTCTTTCATCGAGATTATCCAGCTCTTGGAGTCTCAATTTGACATTGCTTTCTGGCGTCATGTCATTTTACAAAGATACCCTTAAGGAAGGAATTTGTACTTCCAAAGGGACAACAACTTCGCATCCATAGACCAAAGAGAATGGTGTGCTATGGGTTGGTCCTCGAACGGTGGTTCGATAGGCCCACAAAGCTTCTAGTAGTTTGTCGCCCCAGTCTCTTCTGTGACTAGAGACCATTTTCTTGAGAATTTTGCAAAGGGTCTTGTTGAAGGCCTCTGCTAGTCCATTCGCTGCTGGATTATATGGAGTCGAAGGACAACTTTGGATTTTGTACTTGTCGCAGAACCTATAGAATCTGTGATCCCGGAATTGTGGTCCGTTATCATGGACGAATCTTTTAGGTATGCCGAAGCGACAAATAATGTTGGTGCGCAAGAACTGAAGGACTGATGAAGTCTTCATTTCGCTGAGCGTAAATGATTCTGACCACTTGGAGAAATAATCCGTAGCGGCGAAGATGAAACAATGACCTTTGCTTGATGGGGGAGAAATAGGACCTATGATGTCCATACCCCAGGCTTCGAAAGGCCATGAGATTGCTGTTGGATGTAGCCATTCTGGAGGCATGTGGACATAATCTCCGTGAATCTGGCATTTTTGGCAGTACTTGGCAAATTGCATTGCATCAGCTACCATGGTAGGCCAATAGTAACCTAGCCTTTTTATCTGGTTGTAGAGCTTAGGGCCAGCCTGATGGGCTCCACAAAGACCAGCATGTACTTCTTTGAGAGTTTCCTCAGCCTCTTGTTGTGATAAGCAGCGTAGGAGTACTCCGTTGAAGGATTTTCTGTAAAGTGCTTTTGAAGGTATATCCAAATGAAAGTTTGGGGCTCGTCTTTGGATGCTTACCCGCTCTTTTGGATCTTCAGGTAGTATTCCGAACATGATATAATCAATGAACGGATCTCTCCAGTTGCCAATCGGAGGTTTGAGGATGGACATTCGACTTCCAACCACTTGGTGGCATTCAGCAACTGCTTGGTGTGTGTTGAGAGGAGGGAGAATCCTTCTTTGACACACTGTGACTTGCATGCTTTCCCCTTCTTGGATTGCCATGGATGCGGGAAGTCCAGTCAGGGCATCTGCACGGATGTTTTCACCTCTGAGGATGTGGGTGATGTGACAGATGTTGAACTTTTGTCGAAGCGACTGCGCCTTATTGTAGAAAGGTAGCAAATCAGGCTTCCTGACTTCATATTTCTGATTCGTTTGGTTGACGACCAGTTGAGAGTCTCCAAAAGCTTCCAGCGTGGTGATGCCGGATTCGAGGCCGAGTTCCAATCCTATAATCAGGGCTTGGTACTCAGCTGCATTGTTTGAACATGGTTCCAGTAGCGAGAAGGCCTGTGGAATCATGTATTTGTCGGGACTGACAAAGAGGATGCCCATTCCCGATATTTACTTTCCCTTTTCATTTGTCCTGATTGCACGGTCAAAGTACATGTCCCAGGAAGCTTTTGATAAGGAAGTTTCCACATTGTATACAAATTCGTCTGGGAGATCATCCCTGAGTAGAGAATCTTTAGGCAATGGATGCTCTGCGAGGAAGTCTGCTAGAGCTTGGCCTTTGATTGCTTTTTGTGGTACATACTTAATATCAAACTGTGATAAAAGGATGGACCATTTTGCCAGTCGGGCGTTGAGAGAACCTGCTTTTGTGACAAAGACCTTTAGGAGGTTGATCCTCGAAATCAGGTAGACTGTGTTCGACAGCAGATAGTGATGCAGCTTTTGTACAGCGAACGTTACTGCAAGGCATTCTTTTTCGACTGGGGAGTAGAGATGCTCTGCACCTACCATCATGCGGCTAAGGTAATATAGAGCAGCTTCTTTTCCATCGTCGTTTTCTTGTGCGAGCAGAGCACCCAAAGAGTGGTCAAGAGCTCTTGTGTACAAGATAAATGGTTTTTCAGTTGTGGGGGCAGCCAGCACTGGAGGTTTGGTGAGGTATGCTTTGATGTCTTGAATTGCATTTTCACATTCAGCATCCCAGACAAAGTCCATGCCTTTCTTCATTAAGCGAGAAAATGGACGGCATTTCCCTGATAGATTGGAGATGAACAGTCGAATGTAGGCCAGCCTTCCTTGAAGCCCTTTTAATTCACTTAGGGTTCTGGGAGATGGCATTTCCAGGATAGCCTTGACTTTGGTTGGGTCAAGTTCTATTCCAGCTTTCCGTACTATGAATCCCAGAAACTTACCCCATGAGACACCGAAGAAGCACTTTAGTGGATTCATCCGCAGTTTGTGTTTACGAAGTCGGAGGAAGACTTCTCGAAGATCATTGAGATGGTCTTCTTTTCTTCTGCATTTTATGGCGAGGTCATCAACATAGCATTCGACCGTCTTGTGCTGCATATCTTGGAATATTTTCATCATAGCCCTCTGATATGTTGCACCTGCATTTTTCAGACCAAACGGCATAACAGTGTAGCAATACGCGCCGAATGGTGTGCGAAATGACGTATGACTTTCATCTTCAGGATGCATCTTTATCTGATTGTAGCCAGAGAATCCATCCATGAATGTCATTCGCTCGAATCCATAGGTGTTGTCAATCATCACCTCTGGTATGGGGAGCGGGAATTCATCTTTAGGACATGTACTATTCAGGTCTCTGTAGTCGATACAGACCCTTATCTGCCAATTTTTCTTTGTCACGGGGATGATGTTGGCCAACCATTCAGGATGCTGTTCCTCGTGGATGAAGCCAACGTTTTTGAGTTTCTGAACTTCTTGTTCAATTTTGTCCATCACGTCGGGACAGAATCTTCTTTGGCCTTGTTTGATAGGCTTGATTTCTTTTTGCAAGTTGAGCTTGTGGACTGTTACTCCGGGATCCAAGCCAGGCATTTCGGCATAAGACCATGCAAAGCAATCAACGAACTCACGAAGAAAAGAGATATACTCGGGTAACTCATCATCCTTTATATTCTTGCTTATGAATACAGGACGTGGGTTATCAGGTGTTCCCAAGTCTATCTTTTGAACAGGGTCTTCTGTTGGAAGGTTTGAAGGTGGTTCCTCCACAATGTCTTCGGAGGCTTCCATCTCAACAAGACCTTCTGGAGTGCCAGAGGCATTTTCAGACTGAGGCTCTGTTTCTGTCCATGAATCTTCTTGATCAGTATCCTTCTCAAGGCTTGCAATGAGATGGTCCCAATCATTTGCTGGAATTGGGTTGAATTAAGGTACTTCTTTTGGAGACGATGGTTCTTCTGGGATAGAGAACTGCTCGTCTGTGTCATCGGGCAATTCCTCTTTATTATCAGAGAAATTATACCAATTGGAGGAGCTTTCTGCATTTTTTACGAGTAACTCCTCAAAGAGATATTTAGGGATATCGATGTCTTCATGAGATGTTGAGGCTTGGTCGGTAAAGCGACTTTGCAGCCATGGTATCAATTGTCTCATAGGAGCGGTAGGATCATACCCCAACCCATAAGAAGACTTGCCTTTTTGAAGGTGGATTTTTGCAATCTTCTGGTTGACTTTTGGTCAGGGTGGGTTCCAATGGTGTAAGAATACCACGACCACCTCCCAAACCAGTCGGATTTTGAGCGTCGTAGCCCATTTTCTTCATGATAGCTTGTGTCATTGGACTATACAGGGATAGTTGAGGCATACCTTCGTTTTGGAAAGGTTCAAGCAGAGAGTTCAGTAGAGAGGCTCCTGATCTGTGGAAGTAAATCACTTTTTCTTCTGGCGAAGTTGCCGGAATAACAAAGGAAGCAGATGTAGGGTCTTCTATGTCTGCAAGTGTCTCCAATGGAGTGAGAGTGAGCTGATCTTGCTGAGTATCAACTTGGCTTGATGCTGTGTCATTTTCTGGCTCTGACTCTGAGTCTTTATCATGCATAATAGACACAAAGGAGACAATGAACTTGCCCCCAGTCTTTTGTTTTGTCTTTTTTGCTTTGGTAGTGATTACCAAAAGCTTTGGAGATTTGAAGGAGACGACGAAGGGAGCTTGGCCGCTTACTTCGAGTATGGTGGAGGGTTTGTTTACCTCCGGTGATTGCTAAGGAGCCTTGCCTTTATCTTTCTGGAGACTGTCAGCAAAGTCAATTATTTTTTCCTCTTGTTCTTCTTTTCTATCTTTATGCATTTGAGCATCTGCAAAATGGACATCTCTGCCTTTGAAGGGCTTTTTGTCTGCGAACACTCGATGTATCAAGCCATCGTTGCCAACGAACTTGATGCACTGATGTAGAGTTGAAGGGACGACACCATTCTCATGTATCCAGGGGCATCCAAGGAGTATATTGTAGCATGAAGGGGTCCTTATTGCATACACAGTGACTTCAGAAGTAAGATCACCGATTTGCAATTTGAACCTGATTTTGCCGATAGGCCTTTGAGCGCTACCGTCATATCCGAAGATGGATACGGACGTGTGACTCAGCTTGCTAGGTGGGATGCCCAGCTCTTCGAGTGCCGAAGTAGAGATGAGGTTGAGTGCAGAACCTAGATCAATCTGAACTCTGTGTATCGGCATTTCTTTGACGTACCCCGTAAAGTACAAGGGACGGTTGTGCTTTGTTTCGCCTAGGAGGAGGTCATCCTTGTCGAAGGCAATTGTTGCACTTGCTGCTTTTTGTACCGAGAGGCATTCATTGCTTGATCCCTCAGTTTTCTTCTTTTCTCCCTTTGAGGGAGTATTTGATTTTTTGACCCTATAGTCCATTTCAATTTGTAGGACTTGTGGGGTATGTTTGTCGACATCCGCATTCATCCTTTGTAATTCTGAAATGAGACTATCACGAGTTTGTGGAGACATTCGTAATAAGTCAAGGATGTGCAGACGTGCAGGTATGTGTTTGAAGTGCTCGATCAAGTCGTACTTGAAAGCCTCCTTCGGGCCTGCATTTTCATTATTATTGCTACTTGGGGTGCTTACATCTTGCTTTCCCGAAGGATTTACATAAGAAGAAGAGGGTTGATTGTAATTTTTATGGTAATCCCGGCCGGAACGGGTACCTCTACCAACTTTAAGAGCCTCTAGAGAAGGGTCTTCCTTTGGAAGATCGTTCTCAGGATCAAGGGGTTGATCCTTTGCTGAAGACGTCTCTGTAACAGCATTGGTGTCTTCAGTAATTGTGTTGCACGGAGCAATTTCCGGGAACAAGTCATGAACAACAGCCGGCAACTTTTCTTTATTAGCCCAGACATCGCCCGTGAGATCAGGTATCTGGGACCAATTGACTGAGTTTTCATTGAAGAAGATTTCATTGGCAGAAGTTTCTTCAAGATGATCAATTGGGAGAGGCTTGAGCTCTGATGTCACAGCTTCAGGAGACGAGGGCTGAGACGATGTTATCTCAGTGGAAGTCACCTGAGAAGATGTTGCTCCGGAAGATACGCTACCGGTTGGGGAGTACGTGTCTTCGGAAGCTTCAGAGGCACTGTTGTCCTGAGCTATTGCATTGTAGGTTATCCTGACAGGAGATGCCCCTAGTGCAGACTGTTGGAAATCAGACTCATCCTCAGATGTGATAGGATCATCAATCCAACTGTTTTCTCCATTTTCAGGAGTTAAGGGAGAAAGTTCCCGCTGATTATCAGGGACTTCCGGCTCTGGATCATGACGAAGATTGATGCGATCCTGCTCCTGCTCTATGGCAAGATGTTGCAAGATTCTTGCATATTCTTCAAGATCAGGCATGGGAGCCAAATCTTCTTCGTCATTTGCTCCTTGTGGTTCGCCCATGTTGGGTTCCACTAAAGCATTTGCTGGTGCTGGATCGACAGTGTTTTCTTGAACAGGGCCCTAGTCTTCTTCATCATCAGACCAAGATCCTTGTGGCTGTAATGGATTATACCAGATTACTGGCATAAGATGTGACTCGGGAATCCATTCCTCGTCGGAGAGGTATTCTCTTATTTCAAGGGATTCTTCCCACTCATCTATATCACTGGCAGTATCACTGGACTCATATCCATTCATGGAGAATCCAACTACCGAGTTGCAAAAGTATAATGCCCCCTGCATAGTTTCATTTTTGTATAGAGGTGGCATGAAATCATCAAGAGTGAATTTTCTTACCGCCTTGGAGGTTTTGAGAAGAGATTCTTCCGTCATCCCTAGTGAAGCAGTGGAAGAAGTTTCTGCTTTTTCAAGGACTTCTTGTTTTGGTTGAGACTTCTGCTGCTGTTTGAGCTTGCGGAGTTGTCTCTTGGCTTGCCTTCGCTGCTGAGTGGTCGGCTTTGTTTTGACGATCTCCCAATTTTCATCATCTAGGAGATCAGGATGCACCCATATAGGCTGTCCATCTGATGTTGGATAGGGAACCAATTCTTAGGACGCTTGAGCCATTTTTATCACCTTGAATGAAGTAGTGATCTTCTCCTTCGGTGACTTTGAAGTTTGCCGACATGACACCATGTTGACAGAGGCGGGGCCATAGTTTTTATCAAAGGTTATGACTCCGTTTTTCCACATCTCATTGATCGTCTCTCTCACAACGAAGCATTGATTGAGAGGATGTGAGATCATCTGATGGTATGGAGAGTATCGGGGATCATTGGATTTGCCAACATCTCCTGGTCTTTTGGGCTCTGGCAAAATGAGTTTGCCATTTGCTAGGAGAGCCTCAAAGATTTCTTCAACATCTTCATCGAACGGATATTTCTTTTCTACACGTTCTTTGAAGGCATCAGAGAGTTCAGGCCTTTTACCTGCAGTTTTGTTTTCAGGTTTCTTTGGTTGCTGAGGAGCTGACTTAGTCTGCACATTGAGAACCTCCTTTTTCTTTGGTTTTGAGGTTGTAACAGCAGTAGGCTCTTTCTTTTATGATTTCTGACTATTGAGGTCTTTGATCACCATTTCAGCTTTCATGGAAGCTTCGAGGAGTTCCCCCAGGTTCTTTGATTTGTTGCCGATAATCATGGAGCGAATTTTTGCTCTCATATTGTTGCGGCAAATGTCGACTAGCGACGCTTGTGGCAGCACATCTGAGCATTTGTACGCCATTGCCTTCCATTTGTGAATGAAGTCGTATGTTGATTCATTCTCTCCCTGTTTTAGGCTGCAGAGTTGAGTCATAGTAACCGGATGATCCTCACCTTGGAAGTGGGTCAGGAAGCGTGTCTCTAGCATAACCCAATTCTGAATGGAGTTCTCTGGCAGAGTGGAGTACCAATCAAAGGCCGTACCTTTTAGGGTACTTGCAAAGAGGCGAATCTTGAGGGCATCTTGACCGCAATGGCTCCCGTCAGGATCTTGAAATGGATGACATGCTGCCTGGCTGAACCTTTCCCAGTATATGTCTGGAGAGTAGGTTGCTTGAATTTTGCAGGGAACGGAACCGAGTCAATCCATAAAGGGTAGGGTGGCTTGATCCCATGTTCCTTTAATGTATCCTCTTCTTTTGCTTTTGCGAGGGTATCGTCCATGTCCTTTCTGGTAAGGGCGCGAGACTCATTGTTTTCTGCATTACCCTCGTCATCTTCATTATTCGGACGGGTTTCATTGTTAGGTGGTGGATGCTGTAGAGTGAGAATCAGATTTTCCATCAGAGCCTCAATTCTCTATTGTCCTTGCTCCAACTGCTGGATGCGTGTGGTTACATCGTCATGCTGTGGAGGCGACTCAGAACTTGTAGTCAAGACGTTCATCCCTCGGGATTCGAACGAAGAAATCGTCCTGGTGACTGAGCTGGGGCTCATTCTTCTGGAGGAAGAATCTGAAGAGTGGTTACCCCGGTGTCCTTGGCTTAGAGGAGTGGAAGATTCCTCCAGATGTGTTCGTATCCGAGAGACACTGTGAGTCACTGGACGTTTAACACTGATTTTGGTTGCTGACTTCCGGCGTTTTCTGGTTTTGCCAACCATATGAACAGCAATGAATTGGTCGGGTCTTTCTTTTTCGACCCATTTGTTTGAGACGTGGAGAGTAGAACGCTGGGTTCTTTGTTTCTCGAGTCTCTTTTATCGATATACAATGCGGCGACGCATACGACGAGCAATTTGAGCTTCAGTCAGCTCTGGCTGGGCTCTTGCGATGAAGGATGTAGTCCCTCGCGCGCAGCAGCCGAGCTTATCTTCTTTGAAGCTTGGCAAGGACAGAATCTGGACGCGGTCCTTTGTCTGTCACAGTGAAGACTTGAATTTTGCGAGCTCAGCCCTTGTTGAGATGAAGGGTCGACTCACGGGAGTGCAGGCTTCAGCATGTTTTTGCATAGGCCTAACGATGAAGGATTTGATTTTTGGCTTGTAGGAGCAAGCCGGCTCATGATGATTTTGTTTTTTTTTAGGTGGAGGGTAGGTTTCTCCTCTTTCATGTAAGAGAGGGTAGAACCGATTCTCCTTGAGAGGGGCCAGGTATGCCGGCTTTGCAGATGTTTGGGACCTCCTTTGCTTTGGCGAAGATCTTGGGGACCAAGTTTTGGGGTAAACCTGGTTTCTTGTGGGTTGAGGCTTCGTGGGAACGCCACGGGCTTCAGGCTTCTTGGTGTTCGCCCTTGGTGCCATTTTAGTGACATGTTGCGGGGCGGTTTTCTGCTTCTTGGCAGGTACAGTGTCTTCTGCGGGAAGTGGGAATGGTCCCAGCGATCCGAAGACGATGGTCCGAGGAGTTAAAGTTGACCCGGTATATGGAGAGTTGTCGAGGGAGATGACGCTTCGGCAACTGGCAGGGCGCTTATGCTTGTTTTGCTTGTCTTGAAGCATAAGCTGGTACTTGTTCTCATCGAAAGTGATGGTCAATGAAGCTGCCATTGTTAGTTTTGGAAAACTTCTTAAACAAGACCAAATCCATTAGTAATCACAAGAATATGGTGATCGTAAATGGAGAACAACTATGGTTTTGTCTTTTCAAATCACTTGGGGGGACATGGCCCAACCCAAGGACGATGAAGAAGGCAAAAAGCTATAAAGGATACAATTGTTCTAAAATGCAAGTATGGTAGGCTCAGAGTGAGCGTTCCAGTGACTGCTAGAAGCAATTGTAGACCTTAATTCAAATTACCGAGAAGCAAGGCTCACTCGAGGTAAAATGATATAAGATTAGAGATACAAATGTGTCAGTCGCGAATACAGTAGACCCGAAAGGGCGTACTAGCACCGCTAGGCACAAATGTTGCAAATTGCATCCTTGGAAAGGACACGAGATGGGATTTTTTTTTGAAAGGTCAAATTTGAGTTCATAAAGGAGAGCAAATGGTGTTCCAATCCGAACAAAGGCTCAACATTTCTGTGAGCGCTAAATTCAGAAGAGAAGGAACCAGAATTTCTCGGATGTGAATTCAGTAATGACGGAAGTTTTTTTTTTTTGAAAGGTCAAGATTGAATTCGTCGAAGAGAGGAAATGGTGTTCCGTTTCGAACAAAGGCTCAACATTTCTGCGAGCGCTAAATCCGAAAGGGAAAGAACCAAGATTTCTTAACTCTGAATTCAAAAGTGACAGAGTTTTTTTTTTGAAAGGTCAAGATTGAATTCAACGAAGAGAGCAAATGGTGTTCCATTCTGAACAAGGCTCAACATTTATGCGAGCGCTAAATCCGAAAGGGAAAGAACCAAGATTTCTCAACTCTGAATTCAAAGTGACAGAAGTTTTTTTTTTTTTTAAAGATTTTTTTTAGGGGATTTTTTTTTGAAAGGTGCACATAGATTTCCAATTCGATCTTATGAAACCTTAGTAGATAGATCAGCCCCCAGGTAAGGGTAGGATTACTTAATCAACCCGTTTGGAGGACCCTTGCCTCGAACAGTCTAGCTGTCTCCACACTCTGGACAAGGCTTTTCTTAAATCTACTTTGGTCAAAGAACGCAACTGGTGGAACCTTAGTGTGTTTTTTTTTTTTTTTTTTTTTTTTTTTTTTTTTTTAACTCTCTTTTGAAGGGTTTTTTAATAAACTCATCAAAGAGAACGAATGGTGTTCCAATCTGAACAAAGGCTCAACATTTTTGCGAGCGCTAAATCCAAAAGGGAAGGAACCAAGGTTTCTCAAATTTGAATGCAAAAGAGAGAAAATTAATTTTCTTTTGAAATTATAATTTTTTTTTGAAATCCCAATTGGACTCATCAAAGAGAAAAGATTGCCCAATCCCCGATATGAACGATAGCTGCGAACATTTCTATGAGCTATCAAGTTTGAAGAGGGAAGGATCAAAGTTTCTCATAGTTGAATCTAAGAAAAGAAATCAGATTTGTTTTTTTCTTTTTGAAGTAAGAAAGAACAATTGAAATCCCATCTCATATTTTTTAGATGCAAAATGCAACATAGGCCACCAACTGGAAAGGAGCCAAGTGATCAAAGCATCATGTTCTCAAGTCAACGTGTCCCATCGGGTATGCCAACTTGATGGACCCGAAAGAGGGGGAATCTTCCGTCCTCTCCCTCCGCACCCCGGGGGCTGACCTGGGTCTCGGCGGAGGAGGGAAGATCTCGGGCATCAACATTTTTGTACGGGTATGCCAGATTTACTTTCTACTTGGAATTTGGAATGGTGATAATCCGGAGATTCACCTTCACAAGTGGAAAGGAAATCAATCCTTTTTTCTAACTTTTCAAATTGCATTAATATTAAGAAAAGAGACAAGTTTTTAGAATGCCGTCAAATTCGGGAAAGCCGAAGACTTTGTAGCCGATTTTCCGTCAAGAGTCGAAACTAGGTCAAACGATGTCGGAATGACCTGAAAATTGAGGTGAAGCTTCTTGAGCAGTGGATAGGACCAACCATGGTCTTTTATTTGAGTTTTGAAGCCGTTTGGGGTCCCATCGATGCTTCACTTGATTTTGCTGCGGGGAAAATGCCGAGCTTTGATATGTGGTCAAACGATGTCCGATTGACCTGAAATTCGACGAGGAGCCTATAGGAGTCATTTTGAGACGTTCCATGGGCTCCGTTTTGGATGTCATGGTCCCGGGTTGCTCCGCCTCTAGGCTTGATTTTCTCTCGGAGCATCGAAACCTGGTCAAACTTTGTCGGAATGACCTAAAATTTGACGTGCAGCCCTTTGGAGGCATGTTGAAGCCACCCATGTACTTTGTTTCATGAGTGATGACTTCTGTGGTTCCCGCCGCCGGGAGGCTTGATTTTGCTGCTCGAGCATTGATGGAGGGTCAAACGTTGTCGGTTTGACTTGAAATTTGGCATGGAGCCCTTTGGAGACATTCTGGAGTCATCCGTAGGCTCTGATCAAAGTTTTGGTGTCTTTGATGATGTCGCCGCCGGGAGCGCTTGTTTAGCTGTCGGAGTAGTGAAGTTGGGCCAAACGATGTCGGAATGACCCGAAACCTCAGGTGTACCCCTCTTTTAGCTGTCTTGAAAGATCTCTAAGTTTCTGTCTGATTCTGACAAAATCTGATGCTTGAAGTAGCCTTGCCTATTTTTAGCAGGATACAGCTTTAGGAGGCTTCTTGATGTTGAGGAGACATATTGACTTTTTTGGTGTCAACAAGGATGATGATCCTCTCATGATTCGGTTGGCTAGGGGTAAAACTGTCTTCGAATCTCTTTTGTTTGCCCGTATGAGGATCCGACGGTTCACGACGTCGAGATAAGGCAGTCTTCAGTGAAGTAAAACTTTTTCTAGAGTTGCAGAAGAAGGCTTTTGATTTTGATGCCTCTTGGGACTCTACCAGGGTAGGGTCGAGAAGACATTGCTCCTTAACCAATGCAGAGATGGGTGGCTTTTTAACATACGTGTTGGCACAATGGTGTACCGTAGACATCTTTTCGATGACATCCAACCGTATGTATCTTTTCGTTTTGTGTTGTAGTTGGGCTTCTCTCAAGGCATTGTTGGAGCGCCTTCGAGTATGGTGAAGCTGTTTGGAGGTCTGCAGGATGTCAGAAATGTATAGGCTTTTTACAGTGATGAAGACACTACCGCCATGATTTCTTATCCTGAGCTGTCTACTTTCCGGATTGCTGACTTCACGAAGTGGTTCGTGGAGACCTTTTTGGCGTACCGGGGGCTTTCCAAGAAGGAGCTTGATGTTAAGCAGTCTTCTAGGAAGGGCATCGGGAAATCAGATGGCGTCCGACGAGAGGAAGTTTTGGCATTCCTTTATGGAGAAAAGCATAAGATAGGCTTTCCCGATGAGTACGGCGTCAGCTAAGCTCGACGCTTGGATGCAAGCGACGCAGAGGTGAGCTTCCGTGGAGTCCACTGGCAAGAGTAGACATTCTAGTGAGGGGTCAAGTGAGAGTCCTGACTTTGACAGTGGGGCAGGTTTTTTGAATAAACCAACCCACAAAGGCAAAAGGAATAGTAGGCAGCGCCATGGCATTGGACGTCGCGAAGACTCTTGATTTGGAAGTCCCTCTTACCATTAATGAGGAGGTGTTAGGGAATGCTGACGAGCCTCCGGAAAAGAGGAGCCAAGATCAAGAGACCGTCGGTGAAGGTATGATTCTTCCTCTTTCTCTTTCCTTTTCTTTTTATGGAACTTTTCATGTCCTGATTTGCTTCCCCCCCCCCCCCCCCATTTTTTTAGCAGAGGATGGTGGCTTGGTGAAGCCTGAGGTTTCGGCTGATGAGGTGGTGACGGATCCGATTGTGGCATCTAAAGAAGAACTCAGGGACTTTAGAGCAATTCCAGAATCTCCACCTGGTACGACTTCTTTTTTTGCGTCTGTGCCGTCGTCTGCTAACATATTGCTTATTTTCTTGTCAGTTGACTTGCCTCGGGATTCCGATGACTTTGAACCATCCATGGATGCAACTTTTGTTGATGCTTCTAATGAATTCATGGAGGCAGAAAGTATTCTGCCAGTCATCGAAGAAGGTACTTTATAGTAATAACCTTGATGATAATGACTTTTTCGACAGGATCATATTCATACCTTTTTATGTTTCATTGCCAAGCTTTGAAGTGATAGGAGAGATCCCATCGCTTTCTTCAGAACCAGAGCAGGGGGTGCCAGAGGTTGATCCAGAGGTAGGGACTTCTACAACCAGTTTGACACAGCAGGGGTGAGACCTCGTGCTGAGATTCCTTCGATAGTGGCTCGAATTGGAAAGAGTTTTTTTTATTACTCTTCCAACGGGGCACGACATGGGCAGCGGACCGATGGAGCGGGGTGAATCTTCATTTGGGACATCTCTTTAGTTTGCGAAGAAGGTGCTGGCACTTGTTTTGAGCTCTTGGATTGAGATTCTCCTTTCTAGTTACTTGGATGCTAGATTCGGTGTGGTCAAGCATGTGCAGGAGATTCTTGCTGATGTCGAAGAGGTTGGTCTGGATGTCACGGGTACTAGGGCGATCATTGATAGGATCATTACACTGGGCAATAAGTGGTCCGAGACCAAGGCTTTTCCTGATGGTGACTTCTTCAAGGAGATGTTTCTGGACCCTGCTAAAAAAACCAAATTTGAGATGGATTAAACCACGCAGAATAGGAAGCGGTTTGTCTGGGAGAGGAACGTCACTGAGTTGGTCATCATTGAGCTGAGGCATGACATTGACCGCCTTGATAGGGAGGTCATCAAGGCTAGGCGACGTCTTGAGCAATTAGAGGCACAAGTCATGGCCAAGTGGGAAGCTATAGTAGTGGCTTGTGTCAGGGAGAGGACTCTGATTCACCAGGTTGTTGACGTCGATCGCGTTCTCAAAGAAAGGACTCGAGAACACGCGTGATGGCAAACTACCTGGGGAAAGCTTCCCAGTGTTGAAGACAGGTTACAGTGTTCCACCGTATCTTATGGCAAATTTCTGAAGAAGCGTGTCCTGGAAGCCTTGATAGTCCAGCCAAGAGATTGCTTGAGGAGTTGGATCTTTGGCTAGAGGACATGTTTGACTGAGCTCCTGGCTTTTTTTTTGTAACAGGACCTCTTCACATTTTTTTGGCACACCCATGTATACACAGTTTTTTTTTTTTTTTTGGTATCCCATGTATACATACATTTTTTTAGGTACTCTTTTCTTCTGTAGTGTTGGTGATAATTTTTTTAGCACTTTTTTTTTTCATTTGTATTCCCTCCTTTCACTCAAATCCCTTTGTGATAAAACAAATTTAAGCAATAGTTAAATGGGAATGTTTGTTTGAGAATTTGATCAAAAGTTTGTCATTTTGTGAAAATCTTTTGTCAAATGTTGTTTTAGCATGGGAGCCATATTTTGTTTGCGGCATGAGAGCCAAGTTTGGGTTTATAGCATGAGAGCCAAAATTTTGGTTTTGGCATGAAAGCTAAGATTTGTTTGTGGCGTGAAAGCCAGGTTTGTGGCATGAAAGCCGATTTTTGGCGTGAAAGCCAGGTCTTGTGGCATGAAAGCCGATTTTTGGCATGAAAACCTGGTTTTGTGGCATGAGAGCCAATTTTTTGCGTTAAAGCTAGGTCTTGTGGCATGAAAGCTGATTTTTGGCATGAAAGCCGATTTTTTATTTTTGAAAGCTAAGTTTTCGTTAGTGTTAGTCTTATGGTCTCAATCCATTAGATGATGAATATATTGATTAATTTCTTTATTTATCAATATATTCTTGCTTTCCTTTCATGAGATGAATGGTGATTTATTACTTGTTTGCACATAACTAATACGAATGACATAATGGTTCATGAGTTGAACTGGGTCCCATTAGTATATTAGATGTGATATATGTGTATGGATGAGATCCACACACGGGAGATATATGTCACAAATCTTATACTTAAAATATCTTCACAACCAGTGATGAGACTTGGGATCTCATCTGATAAGGTTGCAACACTTTGATCACTATGAGATAGTGTGATTTGTCTCGATCA
Source organism: Umbellularia californica (assembly GCA_028538565.1). NCBI lineage: Eukaryota > Viridiplantae > Streptophyta > Magnoliopsida > Laurales > Lauraceae > Umbellularia > Umbellularia californica. The sequence continues at coordinate 57,754,507 of JAPQWN010000002.1, read as the reverse complement.
TCAGAATGGAAGATTCTGGATCAAAGTGCTGGTACATTGGATGTATTGAAGGACCATGAGAAGCACCTTATGGAATTCCGTCTCAATAATAAGGTATGCTCTCATAATTCCCTAGCAATAGGCTCTCAATCCTGAGACATTGATGAACTCAAGTTTCTATCTATTCATTTGCTTTGAGTCACCAATGAGCGAGGCCAACTATAGGTCAACACCTCGGTGTCTTGAGTATGTGGTAGTAGGACTGTGGGAACATTGAATGATCAAGATGAAATCTATCTCTATTATCCCCTTGTGCCAATTAATGGATTTGTTATTAGTAAGTGCGCACCCATCTCGATTAAGAGTTAATTGGATGGTACTGATAATCATAGTGATTAATTGGGGCTCAAGGATAATAAGATGTGGAACTAATATTGGAAGAGATAGATTTATTCCAATTGATCCATGGATATTGATAGAGGGGCCTACTTGTGGTAATCGGGAAGTTTAGAGTCTTCTATGTAATTTATTCCTAAGACTGGAGTTCAATTGTGTTTATATAGTGGAGTTGTTTGCAATTAACTGTGGGCCCGGATTGCACATGAGATGTGGGGTCGCGTGTCCCAGTTAGAGCCAGCTTTCTGTAGAATCCCTAGTGGTCCCCACACTAGCCCAAGTATTGAATAGATACTAATTCTAGTAGAACTCTAGATGGAAAGGAATTTGGTAATTACTATTTCTATTAGAAGTAGGACTTCTAATAGTGGTAATAGTAAGTTACAAATTATAATGGAAGTGAGACTTCTATTTAGAAAGAAGAGAGTTACTAATTGTTAAGGAAGTAAGACTTCTATTTCAATTAGATAACAAAGAGGAGCTTGCTTTTCAACAATAAATAGAGGAGTATACATGGCTGGACGTCCAAGGCATATCCCACCTAAGGAATCACGCCCAAGGCTTGTATGTGCAAGAGTTACACATGTTCTTCTCTTCCCTCTTCTAGTTCTCTTCTAGTTTTCCTAAGAGCTTTCTCTTGGAGATCCCACCCATCTTCTTGAGAAAAGAAATCTGATAAGGGACATAGTGTGGAAGACTATTGGGTATTGGAGATCTTGATTTGATTTGCGAAAGATTTCGACATCAAATAAAGTAGCAACTTCTCCATTAGAGCACAACCGAGCTCCGAAGGTATAATCTACTTCCTTGCATGTTGTAGATTTATTTGAAGTTTTCATGTTGCTGGTTCTATCTTCTAGATAGATGTTTTTACTGATCTTGATAAGTGAGATTGAGGGTTTGCATCCTGGATTGGGTTTTTAGCCTTTTGGATACTTGATCCCTGAGTCAAGTGGGTCAAAAGTTTTGAAAATCTATCCACGAGGCCCACCTATATCCAACAATTAGTTGGCGTGAAAGTCGGGTTTTTGATTTTTTAGTGTGAAAGCCAGATTTTTGGCATGAGAGCGAGGTTTTTGGTATGAGAGTCGATTTTGTGGCATGAGAGCTGATTTTTTTTTTTTTGTTTTGTTGGCATGAAAGCCGGGTCTTGGTTTTCAAAAATGCAAGTTCAATTAAAAGTCGCCTCCCTACTGAATGGTTTTGCAAGTATCGATGGAATGTCGCATCCTTGCTTATTCGGTTATGAGTATCAATGAAATGTCGCTTCCTCGCTATTTTGGGTGCAAGTATCGACTAAGTGTTGCTTTCTTGCTAAATGGTTTTGCAAGTATCAATGGAATGTCGCTTCCTCGTTTTTCAAAAAATTTGTTTTGCAAGTGCTGACTGGGTGTCGTTTCCCCACAATTTTTGAAATTTTCAGATGTTTTGGACCTTTGGTTTCTTTTTGAAATTTGGGTTGTGGATATCAACTAATGCGTTGCATCTCCACGATTTTGAATTTTTGCAAGTATCGACGAAATGTCGCTTCCTTGCGATTTTGGAAGTATTGAATGTTGTTTCCATTCTTCCAAATTTTTTTTTTAGTTTTGTGAGTATAGACTAAGCGTTGCTTCCCCACGGTTTTTTGGAAAACCATTTTTTTGTTTAAAGACACGAGGCTCGTAAATTCTGACCTAAAACCATTTTGGCAGTAAAATGGCAGGGTGGACTAGGGTGGAAATCAATGAATCCTGATTTTTGTTTCAAACCATGAATTTTGGATTCAAGGGTCGAAAATTTTGGTCAAGTTAGGAAAGAGGTTCCTAAACTTGGATTTTTTTTAACAATGAATTGATGAAAGTAAGAATTGTTTTGAATTTTTTAGAAATTTTAACATATGGATGAAAATTTGAAAATCTCAAAAGGAGTGGGTTTGACGAGCAAGTACCTGGGAATAGGCTTTGGCCATGCAGGCATCGCTCTTACCCAGTAAGGTAAGTCTTCAAGGGCAGTACCGCTTCAAGAACTTGCCGTTGATGAGCAACATACATCTATCACCCTCTATGTTTAGGAGAGCATATGCGGCGCTGGAGAAGACCTTGTCGATGACATAGGGTCCCTCCCAATTTGGCTCAAATTTGCCTTTGGACTTGTGGGCAAAAACCATTGGGCTTTTCAATGAAAGAACCAAGTCACCCTTTTTGTCGGCGCTTTGTCTGACCCTTTTGTCAAAAGATCCCGCCATGTGAAAAGTTCAATGCTTTATTATGCTTTGAGCAGTCTCTTGTCGAGATTGTCCAGCTATTGGAGTCTCCACTTCACATTGCTTTCTTGAGTCATGTCGTTTTGCAAAGACACCCTTAGGGAATGAATTTGTACTTCCAAGGGCACGATAGCTTCGCATCCATAGACCAAAGAGAATGGTGTGCTATGGGTTAGTTCTTGAATGGTGGTCCGATAGGCCCACAAAGCTTTAGATAGTTTTTTGCTCCAGTCTCTTTTGTGACTAGAGACCATTTTCTTGAGGATTTTGTAGAGTATCTTGTTGACGGCTTCTGCTAATCCATTTGTTGCCGGATTATATGGAGTTGAATGAAAGCTTGGGATTTTATATTTGTTGTAGAACTTATAGAATCGGTGATCCCCGAATTGTGGTCCGTTATCAAGGACGAACCTTTTAGGTATGCCAAAACGACAAATGATGTTGGTGCACAAGAATTGAAGGATTGATGAGGTCTTCATTTCGCTGAGCGCAAATGCTTCTAACCACTTGGAAAAATAATCCATAGCAGCAAAGATAAAGCGCTGACCTTTGCTTGACGAGGGAGAGATATGACTTATGATATCCATACCCCAGGCTTCGAAAGGCCATGAGATCGCTGTAGGATGTAGCAATTATAGAGGCATATGAACATAATCTCCATGAACTTGGCATTGTTGGCAGCGCTTAGCAAATTGCATAGCGTTAGTTACCATGGTAGGCCAATAATAACCTAACCTTTTTGTCTGATCGTAGAGCTTAGGACCAGCCTAATGGGCTCCACAAAGACTAGCATGAACTTTTTTGAGTGTTTCTTAGGCCTCTTGTTGTGACAAGCAGCGTAGAAGTACTCCGTTGAAGGATTTTTTGTAAATCGTTTTTGAAGGAATATCCAAATGAAAGTTTGAGGCTTGTCTTTGAATGCTTACTAATTCTTTTGTATCTTTAAGTAGGATTCTGAACATGGTGTAATCGATGAATGGATCCCTCCAGTCGCCGATTGAAGGTCTATGAATAGATATCCGACTTCCAACCACTCGATGGCATCCAGTAACTGCTTGGTGTGTGTTAAGGGGAGGGAGTATCCTTTCACACACTATAATTTGCATGTTTTCCCCTTCCTGGATTGCCATAGATGCGGCAAGTCCGGCTAGGGCATCTGCATGGATGTTTTCACCTCTGAGGATATGGGTGATGTGACAGATGTCAAACTTTTGCCAAAGCGATTGTGCCGTGTTGTAGTAAGGCAATGGATCAGGCTTCTTGACTTCGTATTTCTTATTCATCTGGTTGACGATCAGTTGAGAGCCCCCAAAGACTTTGTCGCGACCCCGGACCGAGACCCAGGACCGCGACTGCGGCGATATGATTAACTAACATATAAAACATACCGCCGCTTTTCCCATAGGTTTCCGCGGTGAGGATCCCAAGACACGGGTCGAGCTCATACGAATGGGTATGCGGAAGCGTGTAGCAAAACGAATCATACAATTCATAAAAACAACAAGATACAAGAGAAATTTTAATATCAAGGCTAGGTATCAAAAGAGAATGTCTACATAGCATTCCTATCGTGATTAAAGTTTCATAGTTAGACAAAAGTACATTAGTTCAAGTTACATAACCAAGAGAGGCCAACAAAGGCCAATACAACAAAAGATTCCAAAAAGAATATCCCAACAAGGTGAATGAGCAATCAAGTTCCCGACAGGCGTCTAGATGACGTCGTTGGGCTGCCACTCAGGTGCTGGGGGTGGCTCAAAAGCCTCCTCCGGGCACTCCTCGTCAAGCATGTAACCTCTGGCACCTGGACACCAAAATAAAAAGCATCAAACACGACGGTTTGGCAAATAAACAATTTAGGCATGAATATGAGAAATAATGCTAAAACAGTTCGAGATTTAAATACACGTTTCAAGTTTACGAAACTAGCATGAATACTTATAATATCATGAAAAGATAAATCCACATTGAGCTCATCCTTTCTCCGTCATACTTGATGACAAGAGCAAGCACGCACGACAAGCACGACACGAAAGAACACGATCCCACGCTGCACAAGGTAGACGGGGCATCCGGCCGCGGAACCGGATCACGAACACGCACGATGTGTAATATAATACACGACTAGTCTGCAGACAGTCCACAAGTCTAAGGACCCCCAGGTAGTGGATCAAGCTAAAAGGGTAGTCCAAGCTCAGTGGTATTCACTTATATCATGAATGCACAAAAACACGGCGATACACGTTCGAGAACACGACAAAACAAGTGGGAAATCATTTACCAAACACAATACGGCAAGACTAGCGAAGTAGCATAGTATAAATGCTTAACAAACTTAAGAAATGATTCCCTTTTTCTCATTCTTGAAACACCTGTTAAAACGAGCTTATACTTGAAAATTCAAACAAGAACATGAGGATGCATGAATCATCAAAACAAGAGTTTAAACATAAATCTATCAAGCATAAGCTAAGAACAAATCTTTGACCCTTGTGGACTTGAAAACCCAAACGTCGAAATTATATATAATTTGGTGTCCCGGAAGGTAAGATACATTTAGTAATTTCAAGTGCACAATGTCAAATGAAGGTCTAAGGCATAGTCTAGTTTTCATTCCCGCAAAATTTCTTCAAAAACAGTTCTTTTAGTAACTGTCGGTCAACCCTCGGTCACCTGTCGGTCAACCGACGTTAATCTGTTGGTTGACTGATGGATGACCGACAGGATCCAGCCCAGAAATGCTGCTCTCTGGAATTCAAACTGACAGGTCATCGGTTGACTTGTCGGTCAACCGACGGCTAACCGACGGATGACCTGACAAAATTGCCGCTCTCTGGAAATTGAACCGACAGATTTTCGGTTCGTGTCGGTCGACCGAGGGAATTCCCTGTAAAAAAGTTGCTCTCTGGAATTCGAACCAACAGGTCCCCGGTTGGCTGTCGGTCGACCGATGGCTGACCGACACCTGACCAACATACACGGGGCAGCATGTTTCGATTCAGATTTTCACAACTCCTTTCCCTTCTTCACCTCCACATTGAACCACCTGCACTCCCCAAGCCTACATGCTTTCCAAAGGATACATTTTACACATTTTAAGGCATTCCTTCCACAATGAATCCATCTATTCCAATGAGAAACATTAAGACATTTCCAAAAAGAAATTCATAGAACTTACAAAACCAAACTTGATTCTAAGAACTTGGAAAAGTCATTAACAACAACACAAGTAGAGGAGCTCAAACCAATGATTTAAGAGAACATAAACATAACATGCCTTAATAGGTTAAGCATAAAAATCATGTCTTAATGGAAGTATTGAAACCACAATACAATGTATATGAAAATCCTATAAAGTCTACTTGCCTCTAACCAAAGCCAAGCAAAACTCCACAAAATCCAACAAGGATGGGAGCTCCTCGAAATCTACACAAAACCCCCAAAAAAGAGCACACAAAATCACCATTTTGGCCATTGCAAACCCCCGTTTCGAAAATGGGTTTGAAAACATGGGAAACAAGCTCTAAGCGAGCTAAATGAACATGAAAAGAAAGAATGAAGGAAAACACCAACCTTGAGCTAGCTGAACAAGATGAAGGGAGGTTGAAGATGATGAATAGTGCAATGGATTGGCTCCAAAAATACTCCAAATGAAGCTTGAGAAGAGAGGAAAAGAATGGCGGAGTCGAATTAGAGATTGGAGCTCTCTTGCTAGATGATTCCAACGGAGAAAAGTCCAGAACAAGGCTTTCTTCTCTTCTCCACTCTAGGTCAAAACGTTGCAGGGATTTGGGAAGAAGAATGGAGGAGAGAGAATAGGAGAATATATATATGGCTTGAGAAGTGGGTCCCCTTTCAGCTGAACTTTGAAACGATAAAAGCATGGTCTTGTGGACCCCGGATGGAAACGACGAAGGAGAACAAAACGATCGTCGAAAATTCTAGTTTCGAAAAAGTATAATTTTGACATAGTTTCACGATTTCGAAAAGCGTGCCTAGATTTAGCATGAATAGTCAGATTTACACTTGTTGGGCCAAAACTTGGGTTTCTGGGCCTCAAATGCGTGCAGGTTAAAAATGAAGTTGCCACAAATAATAAAACCTTTCAAGAGAAATAAAAATCATAATCAAACAAGATATCTAGAAGAAAAACCCATTCTTACTCATGTACTCAGGGCGTCGCTGAGCGTGTCTGACTCATACTAAACATCCTCAAAATCCCCAAAGCTATAATCCAGACTAAGTCTAATCACATTCTAACCCAACTAGTACTAAGACTCACTTAAGACTAAACACTCACTTAATCATTGCTAATCGAGTTGGTCTGGGTCGGGGTCTAACATCCTCCACCCCTTAGGATATTTGGTCCACCAAATATAAATAATTTTACCTCTGGTAATAGGTGTGGATACTTCTTCTGGACTTGATCTCTCAATTCCCATGTGGCTTCTTCTGGCTCGTGGTTCTCCCAAAGTACTTTGACCCAATGGATAGTCCGATTTCTCAATTCATGTTCTTTGGTGTCAATGATTCTGACCGGTTTCTCCACATACGACGCGTCTTCTCGAATCTCTAAAGGCTCGTGTGGAATAATGTGAGAAGGATTGTGAACATACTTCTTGAGCATGGAGACGTGAAAAACATTATGTACCCCGGAGAGTTCCGGCGGTAACGCAAGCCTGTATACAACATTTCCAATCTTGCTCAAAATCTCATATGGGCCAATGTATCTGTTGGACAATTTTCCTTTCTTTCCAAATCTTAGAGTGCCTTTGACAGGTGAGACTTTCAAGAATACCTTGTCACCCACTTCAAACTGTAATTCTCTCCGGTGAGTGTCAGCATAACTCTTCTGTCTGCTTCAAGCAATCTTCAATCTGTCATGAATCTGTTTAACCTTGTCGCTTGTCTCTCCAATTATTGTCGGTCCATGAAAGCTACGTACACCGACTTCTTCCCAACAAACTGGAGTTCTGTATCTCCTACCATAGAGTGCCTCAAAAGGTGCCATTCCAATGCTAGAATGGTAGCTATTGTTGTACGCAAATGATGGAACGCGCTCCTGCCGAGGGTGCTACCGGGGTCGGCGGACGTGGGAGTCCGTCGGGTCCGGCCCTTTCGCGCCCGGGGGGCTGAAGCGTGCATCAACATTTCTTTGTGTGGGTGTGCCAGATTTTCTATTTTACTTGGAATTGCAAGTGGTAATCCGGAGATCAACCTTCGCAAGTAAAAAGGAAATCAACTTCTTTCAAGTTTTCCATTGCACAAATATTTAAGAAAAGAGACATTTCTTGGTTTGCCGTAAAAGGTGATTTTGTTTGGCATTTATAGCCGATTTTGGCGTTTATAGCCGATTTACAATTCTCATCAATAATGAAAGACAAGAGTTGTGATTTTTGTCTCTTTTAGAAAAATACAAACTACAATGAAAAGCAAGAAAAGGAGGATCTAACTTTTCAGGAGATTGTGGGGGACTCGTTCAGATTGACGGTCGCAAGCCATGTATGGGCTTCGCCATCATCCATGCAGATGAGAACAGAGGATGCTCTTGATTCGCTTGGCTTGGCTATAACCTCAGGTTTTTAGAGGACAAAGACCAAGAGAAGGTCCTATGTCCAATAAAAAGCTAAGTAGACGGGCTGAAAAGCCACGTCTAAGCCATTGGAGGCAGCGGGAGAAGGCAAGGACCTTGGGGGGGAGTACCCCCTAAGGGACTTTTTGTCACCTTGTAGTGGTGCTTGATGTAGAATTTCTGCAGAATTTTCTCTCTTTCTCTAGACTCTGTCTGTCTGGAATTCGGGATTCTCTGCACCTTTTGATTTTCGATCTTCGGTTTTCCGTTCGTCCTTTTTCCGATCCCTTTCTTCTTGGAAAGCTCTCCTATTTATAGGCTCTTGGTATCCATTAGGAGAGTTTATGGGCTTTAATGGCTTTAATGGGAGGAGTTACAAGATTTATTTCTTGATTTTGTAACTCCTTTTTCCTTGAATCTGATTGGCCGATGGAGATTAAGGGCTTTTAATCACCTTAATTACCATAATGGGAGGAGTTTCATGGCTTGAATGCCATGACTTAATTGATTTGTAACTCCTGGATGCTTCCTTCTGATTGGGCCGTCCAAAGAAATGAATTAATGACTGCAATAAAGCTAGTCAATTAACTGCATTAAATGGTCGCCGAGCAGTTGAAGAGTCGCGGGCCGCGCCGCTTCTTTTGGGATTCTTTTGGAGATGATCACCGATGGATCTACATGCTGATCGACATCGGATGACCGTGTAATTTCAGACATTGATAGCTAGCAGCGGGCCGGTGACATCTGTCCTGTGGATTTTTCGATCGATCGGGCGGAAATCACACTTTTTTGGTCGACCGGTTGGCGATCAATGTTGATTTTGATACTTTTGGAGGTTGACCCGTGATTTTGACGGATGTCAGAGGATTTAGCGCCTGAAAAGTATGAATTTTGGAAAGTCCCAGGGGTTGGAAGCTTCGAATCACAAAAAAACGACGGAAAACGGAGCTCCCGGGGCGAAACCGGAGATTCCGGGCTTCCAGGGTCGCAGGCCCGGGGGAATTTTCCCCTTCGGAGCCCGTTTTGCGGTCGTTTTGAGGTCTTTTCCCTTCGTTTTTTCTTTTGTATTTTTCTTTGACATTTTTGCTCATTTGTTGACCTTATTCCCTTGTAGAAAAATTGATGAGAATTCTTGCAATTTGGGTTGCAAAGTTTCCAATTTTCCAGGAAAGCCGAAGACTTTGCCGCGCAGGGTTGCCGATTTTCCGTCAGAAGTTGAAACTGGGTCAAACGATGTCCGAATGACCTGAAATTTGAGGTGGAGCCTCCTGAGCAATAAATAAGACCAACCATAGGCTTTTGTTTGAGTTTTGAAGCCGTTTGGGGTCCCATCGCCAGTAGACTTGATTTTGCCGCGAGGGAGATGCCGCGCGTTGATGGGCGGTCAAACGATGTCCGATTGACCTGAAATTCGACAGGGAACCTATTGGAGTCATTTTGAGATGATCCACAGGCTCTGTCTTGGAAACCATGGTCCCAGGGAGCTCCGCCACCGGTAGGCTTGATTTTCTTTCGGAGCGTCGAAACCTGGTCAAACGTTGTCGGAATGACCTGAAATTCGACGTGCAGCCTTTTGGAAGCATGTTAAAGCCACTCATGCACTTGGTTTGATGAGCGAAGGCTTCGGTGGTTCCCGCCGCCGGGAGGCTTGATTTTGCTGCTCGAGCATTGATGGAGGGTCAAACGTTGTCGGTTTGACTTGAAATTTGGCATGGAGCCCTTTTGAGACATGCTGGAGTCATCCGTAGGCTCTGATCGAAGTTTTGACGTCTTCGATGATGTCGCCGCCGGGAGCGCCAATTTAGCTGTCGGAGAAGCGAAGTTAGGCCAAATGATTTTGAAATGGCCCGAAACTCCTTGTGTACCCTCCCTTGGCTGTCTTGAAGGATCTTGCAGTTTTTATTTGATTCCGACAAGATTTGATTTTTTGGAGAAGTTGCATTTCCTATTTATGGCAGGTTACGACTTCATGCAGCTTTCTTGATGTTGAAGAGGCAAAGTGACATTTTTGGTGTCAACAGCAAACTCACAAAGAGTTAGGTTCTCATACCACTGAACCTTGAAATCCAATACACAAGCACGTAGCATATCTTCGAGGGTCTGTATCGTCCGCTCTGACTGACCATCTGTCTGAGGATGATACGCTGTGCTGAACTAAAGTTTGGTACCCATGGATTTAAGAAGATATTTCTAAAATCTCGAAATAAATCTACTTTCTCTGTCGAAAGTGATGGAGACAGGCTGGCCATGCGTACTAACGATCTCATCGATAAATAGTCTTGCAAGTGGTGCCATATGCATCATATTCCCAGTCTTCATCGGAATGAAGTGAGCAGACTTCGTAAGACGGTCTACTATAACCCAAATCGCATTGTTTCCCCTCTTGGTATTAGGCAAACCGAAGACAAAATCCATAGTGATGTGCTCCCATTTCCACTCCAGAATCTCTAAGGGCTGTAACAAACCGGGAGGCTTCTGATGTTCTGCCTTAATCATCTAACAAGTCAAGCAACGAGACACAAAAGCTACAATCTCTCGCTTCATGTTATTCCACCAAAATCTAGTCTTCAAGTTATGGTACATCTTCGTGCTACCCGGATGTATAGAGTATCTAGTATGGTGGGCTTCAGTCATAATTTCACTCTTCAAATCATCTACATTTGGTACACACAACCGGTCACGAAAGTATAATACTCCATCCGAAATCCTGAAATCTGGACGTTCTGCAATCTGATCCACAATTTTGGCCAATTCTAGGTCTTGCAACTGACTATCTTTGATTCTCTGGATGAAGGTAGGCTCAGACACTGTCATGTTTGCCAATAAAACACCTCTCCTCAAATGTTGTACTTCCACTCCAAGTTCTTCAAACTGTTGGAAAACATTAACCCCTCTCAAATTAGCCATAACTGTTGACTTTCTACTTCACGCATCTGCTACAACGTTCACTTTGCCCGGATGATACTTGATTGGGAAGTCATAATCTTTAATATACTCCATCCACCGTCTCTGCCTCATATTCAATTCTCTCTGTGAAAACAAATATTGCAAACTTCGGTGGTCTGAATGGACTTCGAACTTCTCTCCATAGAGGTAGTGCCTCCACATCTTCAAAGCAAAAACTACTGCCACCAACTCCAAGTCAAGAGTTGCATAATTTACCTCATGATTCTTCAACTGTCTCGAGCCATAGACAATCACTTTGCCATCTTGCATCAATAGACAGCCTAATCCCACGTTTGAAGCATTTGTAAAAACATCAAATCCACCGCTGCCCGATGGTAATGTGAGGATTGGGGCTGTGGTTAGCCTTTTCTTCAACTCCTGAAAACTGCCTTCACACTGATCGGTCCAAACAAAAGGTACATTCTTCCGGGTCAACTTCGTCAATGGTGCTGCAATAGACGAAAAACCTTGGACAAATCTCCGATAGTATCCCGCTAATCCCAAAAAGCTTCTAATTTCTGTCACACTGCTAGGCCGCTTCCACTCAATAACTGCTTTTATCTTGGCTGGATCAACTGCTAATCCTTCTCTCGAAATGATGTGACCTAAAAAGGCAACTTGTTCTAGCCAGAATTCACATTTGTTCAATTTAGCATAGAGCTGATGGTCTCTCAAAAGCTGTAACGACGTCCTCAAGTGCTCTTCATGCTCCTCCTTACTCTTAGAATACACGAGGACATCATCAATGAACACCACAGTAGAGTGATCTAGGAACTCTGCAAAGACCTTGTTCATGAGAACCATGAAGACTGCGGGTGCATTTGTAAAACCAAAGGTTATTACTAAGAACTCATAATGCCCATATCTCATTCGGAAAGCTGTCTTCGCCACATCAGACTCTCTAACCCGCAACTGATGATACCCTGACCTTAAGTCTATCTTGGAAAAGTGTGCTGCTCCTTGTAATTGGTCAAATAATTCGTTTATCCTTGGCAAGGGGTATTTGTTCTTGACGGTCACATGATTCAATCTTCTATAGTCGATGCACATTCTAAGACTTCCATCCTTCTTCTTTACAAAAAGAACTGGCGCTCCCCAAGGTGAAACACTTGGCCTAATAAAGCCTTTACTCAACAATTCTTGTAACCTAAGTTTTAATTCACCTAACTCTGCAGGAGCCATCCTATAAGGTGCAATTGAGATCGGTGCAGTCCCTGGAAGGAATTCAATAGTAAACTCAACTTCTCTAACTGGTGGTAAACCCGAGATTTCTTCTGAAAAAACATCCGGAAATTCACACACTACGGGGATATCCTCCACCCGTTGGGACTGTTTATCCTCCGTGATAAATGCTATAAATGCCTCACAACCATTGCCCACCAATCTGTTAGCTTTCACCGCTGAAATAAAACTGCTGGAAGACTTCTTCCTGTTACCTTGAAACATCAACGCTGTCTGTGGCCCTTGCAATCTAAAGGTGATGGTCTTACCAAAGCAATCCATTGTAGCATGGTAGGTCTCTAACCAATCCATGCCTAAGATAATATCAAAATCATGCATGTCTAGAATTATGAGGTTGGCTGGTAAATTGATATCTCCTAACAAAATCGGATAACTAGGGTAATAGGTGGTACAAACAACATGTCTACCTACTGGTGTAGTAACAGTCAAAATGAAATCCAATTCTGCATGCTCTGCATCAATCTTCTTTGCAAACAAAGGGGATGAGTGTGTGGATCCTGGATAAAATAAGATCTGTGCTTCTACTCCACAAACAAGAAGTTTACCTTCTATGACGTCACCTGCTGCTTCAGCATCAGTACGGTTGATATTGTACGCGCGTCCCTACTGGTTTGGCCTATTCTGCTGTTGAATCTGCCTGCCCTGATTGCTCCTGTTCTGAGGTGGATGAGCATTCTGATTCTGCACTTGTCTGCCTTGCTGTTGCTGCTGCGGTGGTGGCCTCGCTTGATTCTGAACTGGTATTACCTGATTCTGGGGTGCTGGCTGCCTTTGTTGCTGACATCTGTTGGCCTGACCCTGAAGGTGTGGGCAATCCTTGATTGCATGGTCCATTCCTCCACACTTGAAGTAAGTACTCGTTGCCTTACGGCATTCGTGGGTAGGGTGATTCTTGCCACAATGATTACAACCACTTTGTCTAACTTGGTTCTGTTCCTATCTTGGCTTCTTGCCACTTTGTTGCCTTTGGTTATGCTGCTGGTAATGCTGCTTTCTATTGTGGATGATCTCATTGTTGAACTCTTCAAATTTATATGCCCGACTAACTGCTTCATCAAATGTGGCTGGTGGAATCACTCCCGTGACATCCCTCTTGAGAATGGGATTCAATCCTTCCAAAAACTTGGTGATCTTCTTATGCTCCGTATCTATCAACTCGGTAGCATAGTGAGCAAGCCTCTCAAACTTCGTAACATAATCCAGAACTGACATGTTTCCTTGTTTCAACTGTTAAAATTCGATTGCCTTCTGTCTCTTGACATGAGAAGGGACATACTTGTCTGAGAAGTGTGTCTTGAAGGTCGTCCAAGCTACCTCATCTGCCATGACCTGGTATGGCTCTTTAATTATCTGCCACCAAGAGTCAGCAAGTCCATAGAATAAAGAAGCTGTGAGGTTTGCCCTCTCCCTGCCCGTACAAGTGAAAACATAAAAAATCTTTGCAGTGTTCGTGAGCCAATCATCTGCAGTCAAAGGGTCCTCTTGGCCTGAGAACTCCTTAGGTCCCCTCTTCCGGAATCTCTCGAAGAGAACATTGATGTCATCCACTCTATTGTGGTACACCACATTTGGTGCAACTTGATGTTGAGGCCTGTTTTGGAGGACTTCCAGAAGTTGTCTCTGAACTTGTGCCATCTCCTCATCTTTCTTGGCCATCTGTTCCTGAAATTTTGCTTGAGTTTCATTGGCATGTTTCTATTGATCTATCATAACATGCATTAGTGCCTGGAATTGAGTAGCGGTAGGATTCTCAGACGCATCTGTCTCATTGTGATTACTACCCGAAGCATGATGGTTTGGAGCTTTTCTTGGAAGTATGATGCTGCAAGACAATTTGTTAGCACATATATAAGCATAATTGGGTTCGTCAACTTGTCTAAACAAAGGTTCTAACGAACTCACGAATCCTCGCCATGTTCCTAAGATTTTCTAGTTTCTTTTAAGTACCTGAAACAAGTCCCGCTCTGATACCAGTCCTGTCGCGACCCCGGACCAAGACCTGGGACCGCGACTGCGGCGATATGATTAACTAACATATAAAACATACCGCTGCTTTTCCCACATGTTTCCGTAGTGAGGATCCTGTCGCGACCCCAGACCGGGTTCGGGAACCAAATCCGGGATCGGGACTAATTGTGATGAAGCCAATGGTGTGATCATATGGAAAGATGACAATGATTAAAAGTATGTTTATGATCAAGCGTACACGGTTTAACAAAAGAACACATACTACCCGTGCACGTGATTTCCCACAGGTGTCCGCGGTGAGGTTATTCCAACACACATAACCATTTAGTATAATTGCGGAAGCGTGTAGTAAATCATGCAGGTATTTCATTTCCCAAAATATCAAGGCTGATTACATTTGAATATGAGTATCAGAATGAGCAATGTCCTAAAGCATAACCCAAAATTACATATTCAAGTTTAATCAGAAGATCAGTTAATTACAATTCCCAAAAATAGAGGCCAATAAAGGCCAATATAAACAAAACAATAACCGCCAGAAAACTATCCAAACAATCCCCCAAAATGTTTCGCGACTCGGCAGCCCGATGTTTACATAACATCGTCAGCACGCCACTCAACTAGCGGTTGCGGTTCTCCGATCGCCTCCTCTGGCTCCTCCTCGGGATAACCGACAACGGGACCTGAGTACCAAAGCAAAGGGTCAGACACGACGGTCTGGCAGGTAGATGAAGAGATATAGACATTTAATAATAAAAACCTTTACCTTGGAAAACATGTAAACCTGTTTAAACTATGGCTTTCAAAAGTAAATGAATCATTTCATTGAAAATACACATGCAGTAATAAAACATGTATGGTAACCAAGGAAATCGGGAAACAATCAAGATGGCATCCACAAGAAGCTAAATCCTCTATCACCGAAGTGACGTGAGTATCGGGTGTTGACCTCGGTCACCGAAGTGAGGAGGTGCAACCAAGTTACATATACATATACAATAATACGGGACGGGACCGCGGTAGCAAACCGGGTATCGGGAATCACGGTAGCGAACCGGATATCGGGAACCACGGGAGCGAGCCGGGTATTGGGACGGGACCACGGTTAATAAACCGGGTATCGGGATCCAAGCTGCAGCTGGCGGGACGGGAAGGGATCTCCAAGTCGGTAGATCAGACCGACAAGGTTATCCAAGCTTAGCGGTGCCGACTCATAGGTCAAATCACATAAATCGAGACAAGTATAAAACAAATCCAGTGCAAGGCTATAAGCGGGCGAGACGGGGTGCTCAAGGCATAATCATCATTTCAGTATCGGGTCATGCGCATCGGGGCTAGCACAGGGCTACAAATACGGTTCCGTGCTTTCGGGGTTCATAATTCATAACTCGTAATTTTGGATATAGAAGAGTGAAATAAGCTTTCGAAATATCGAAATGAGTATCAAGTTTCGAAGTTGATTCAAGTGCATAGGGATCCCAAATGTCTATTTGATAAAACTTGGTACTCTTTGGGTTTGAGGACATTCCGGCTCCTTATACACTTGAAGGTTTCCAAACTTCCATGAATGTTTGTGATAATGGTTTCGTTCTCATCCGGGCTCCATACATCACCCTATAGTTCCCTTGACACAGCGAGGCTCCCAATGAACCTTTCACAATCCATGAAAATGTTTCACTATAGCTCCAAACACATCCCTTGTGCAACAGCAACCATCGCTCGAGCGGACAATACAGTTCGCTCGAGCGGATGAGCCTCTGGAATGGTTTCTGGGAGGGTTCGCTCGAGCGGAGAATACAGTTCGCTCGAGCGGACCTGCCCAGTTCAGGATGGCACGAGCGAACGATTTGTGCGCTCTACCCAACCACTCACTGGATGGCTGCTGGAAGGGTTCGCTCGAACGGACACTGGGTTCGCACGAGCGAACAGCTCTCTGGAATGGCACGAACCCTTTCCTGGGCAGTTCGCTCGAGCGAAGTGTCAAGTTCGCTCGAGCGAACTGTCCAGAACTGAGTTCGGGACGGTTCTGCTCTTCCATTCTTCCCTTCTCTCAAAACCCATTTTGAGCCTCTTTTCCACAACATAATGGGAGGCTTTCAACTCCCTTCAATCACTACTCAACCATCAACCAATTTCTCCATCTTTAAATTCATACAATCATCAAGAAGAGAAAGACATCCATCATCACAAGGATTCACTTAGGCATTGTACAAAAGATGAATTCAAAACTACAATCCATGATTTAAAGACAATAGATGAAACCAAAAGCTAGAAATCATGTTTCAAGACAATAAAGAGGTTTACCAACCTCATTCAAAGCATTTAACATCATTGAATGCAATTAAAACAAAGATTGGTGAAGTAATGATTCAAACACATTTGTCATAAAATCATTGAAAGCTAAACTATCCATTCAATCCACTTGCCTCAAGGTTTTCTATGCAAGAAAATCAAGCTATAAATCTCTTCCTCCAAGCCAAGAATGATATCTACACAAAACCCCCAAATCCAAACCCTAAAATGGGTCAAACCAAGAAACAAGAAGAGATAACTCTCAACAAGGAAGATAGGGCTCTCCTAAGACTAGAAGAACAAGAATCTAGGAGATTAGGGAGGAAGCTTACTTGTAGGTTCTCCAAATGGATAAGGTGAGCTCAAAGATGGTCTTGAGTTGAGTAGATCCTTCCACAAATGGTATCAATGTATAGCTCTAGTAATGAGGAAGAAGAAGGTGAAGTTCATTTCTTGATTGGAGCAAGGTGGGTGGTGCTTGATGGTGGAAAGCCAAGAAGAAAGGAAAGGGAAAGAAACCCTAGGTCTCTTGTTGCTCTAGTGCTGGAGAAAAAAGAAATGGAAGAAGAGGGTTCTTCTTATACACAAGTGGGTGTGGGTCCCATCTCTAGGAAATCTTTGGAGGCTGAAAGCACTAATCTCGGGACCTCGGACGAAATCGACAAAGAAGAGAAAAGTGATCACCGAAATATCTAGTTTCCAAAAAGTATATGTTTCGCGGGTTTTGAGGATGTCGACTTTTGGGTACAGATTTCATGTATAATGACTGTTTTGCCCTCAATGCAAGAAAATCGGGTTTCGGGGTTCCGAACGGGTATGGGATCAACACGAAAGTTGTAGGGATTAACAAGACGAGTAAAAAGGGATAGAAATGCAATTCACCGGAATACGAATAATCCCCCACACAAAAGTAAAACTATCCAAAAAGGGAACCCCCAAAGGGTCCCACCAACACAAAGCACTAAAAATTCCCAAAGCTATCAAGAACTGTACTAATCCAAGCTTAGTCAAAACCACTAATCGAGCTTAGCGCTAATACGCAACATAATTAGCACTAATCGAGGTCACTCGGGTCGGGGTCTCACAGATCCCAAGACACGGGTCGAGCTCACACGAATGGGTATGCGGAAGCGTGTAGCAAAACGAATCATATAATTCATAAAAACAACAAGATGCAAGAGAAATTTTAATATCGAGGCTAGGTATCAAAAGAGAATGTCTACATAGCATTCCTATCATGATTAAATTTCATAGTTAGACAAAAGTACATTAGTTCAAGTTACATAACCAAGAGAGGCCAACAAAGGCCAATACAACAAAAGATCCCAAAAAGAATATCCAAACTAGGTGAATGAGCAATCAAGTTCCCGACAGGCTTCTAGATGACGTCGTTGGGCTGCCACTCAGGTGCTGGGGGTGGCTCAAAAGCCTCCTCCGGGCACTCCTCGTCAAGCGTGTAACCTCCGGTACCTGGACACCAAAATAACAAGCATCAAACACGACGGTTTGGTAAATAAACAATTTAGGCATGAATATGAGAAATAATGCTAAAACAGCTCGAGATTTAAATACACATTTCAAGTTTACGAAACTAGCATGAACACTTATAATATCATGAAAAGATAAATCCATATTGAGCTCATCCTTTCTCCGTCATACATAATGACAAGAGCAAGCACGCACGACAAGCACGACACGAAAGAACACGATCCCACGCTACACAAGGTAGATGGGGCATCCGGCCGCGGAACCGGATCACGAATACGCACGATGTGTAATATAATACACGACTAGTCTGCAGACAGTCCACAAGTTTAAGGACCCCCAGGTAGTGGATCAAGTTAAAAGGGCAGTCCAAGCTCAGTGGTATTCACTTATATCATGAATGCACAAAAACACGGCGATACACGTTCGAGAACACGACAAAACAAGTGGGAAATCATTTACCAAACACAACACGGCAAGACTAGCAAAGTAGCATAGTATAAATGCTTAACAAACTTAAGAAATGATTCCCTTATTCTCATTCTTGAAACACCTTTTAAAACGAGCGTATACTTGAAAAGTCAAACAAGAACATGAGGATGAATGAAGCATCAAAACAAGAGTTCAAACATAAATCTATCAAGCATAAGCTAAGACCAAATCTTTGACCCTTGTGGACTTGAAAACCCAAACGTCGAAATTCTATATAACTTGGTGTCCCCGAAGGTAAGATACATTTAGGAATTTCAAGTGCACAATGTCAAATGAAGGTCTAAGGCATAGTCTAGTTTTCATTCCCGTAAAATTTCTTCAAAAGCAGTTCTTTTAGTAATTGTCGGTCAACGCTCAGTCACCGTCGGTCAACCGACGTTAATCTGTCGGTCGACCGATGGATGACCGACAGGATCCAGCTCAGAAATGCTGCTCTCTGGTATTCGAACCGACAGGTCCTCGGTTGGCTGTCGGTCGACCGACGGATGACCTGACAAAATTGTTGCTCTCTGGAAATTGAACCGACAGATTTTCGGTTCGTGTCGGTCGACCGAGGGAATTCCCTGTCAAAAAGTTGCTTTTTGGAATTCGAACCGACAGGTCCTCGGTTGGCTGTCGGTCGACCTGTCAGTCGACCGACGACTGACCGACACCTGACCAACAGACACGGGACAGCATGGTTCGATTCAGATTTTCACAACTCCTTTCCCTTCTTCACCTCCACATTGAACCACCTGCACTCTCCAAGCCTACATGCTTTCCAAGGGATACATTTCACACATTTTAAGGCATTCCCTCCACAATTAATCCATCCATTCCAATGAGAAACATTAAGACATTTCCAAAAACAAATTCATAGAACTTACAAAACCAAACTTGATTCTAAGAACTTGGGAAAGTCATTAACAACAACACAAGTAGAGGAGCTCAAACCAATGATTTAAGAGAACATAAACATAACATGCCTTAATAGGTTAAGCATAAAAATCATGTCTTAATGGAAGTAATGAAACCACAATACAATGTATATGAAAATCCTATAAAGTCTACTTGCCTCTAACCAAAGCCAAGCAAAACTCCACAAAATCCAACAAGGATGGGAGCTCCACGAAATCTACACAAAAACCCCAAAAGAGAGCACACAAAATCACCATTTTGGCCATTGCAAACCCCCATTTCGAAAATGGGTTTGAAAACATGGGAAACAAGCTCTAAGCGAGCTAAATGAACATGAAAAGAAAGAATGAAGGAAAACACCAACCTTGAGCTAGCTGAACAAGATGAAGGGAGGTTGAAGATGATGAATAGTGCAATGGATTGGCTCCAAAAATACTCCAAACGAAGCTTGAGAAGAGAGGAAAAGAATGGCGGAATCGGATTAGAGATTGGAGCTCTCTTGCTAGATGATTCCAAGGGAGAAAAGTCAAGAAGAAGGCTTTCTTCTCTTCTCCACTCTAGGTCAAAACGTTGCAGGGATTTGGGAAGAAGAATGGAGGAGAGAGAATAGGAGAATATATATATGGCTTGAGAAGTGGGTCCCCTTTCAGTTGAACTTCGAAACGATAAAAACATGGTCTTGTGGACCCCGGATGGAAACGACGAAGGAGAACAAAACGATTGTCGAAAATTCTAGTTTCGGAAAAGTATAATTTTGACATAGTTTCACGACTTCGAAAAGTGTGCCCAGATTTAGCATGAATAATCAAATTTACCCTTGTTGGGCCAAAACTTGGGTTTCTGGGCCTCAAATGCATGTAGATTAAAAACGAAGTTGCCACAAATAATAAAACCTTTCAAGAGAAATAAATATCACGATCAAACAAGATATCTAGAACAAAAACTCATTCTTACTCGTGTACTCAGGGCGTCCCTGAGCGTGTCTGACTTATACTAAACGTCCTCAAAATCCCCAAAGCTATAATCCAGACTAAGTCTAATCACATTCTAACCCAACTAGTACTAAAACTCACTTAAGACTAAACACTCACTTAATGAGTGCTAATCGAGTTGGTCTGGGTCGGGGTCTAACAGACTTCTAGCATGGTGATGACGGATTTAAGGGTGAGTTCCAATCCTACGATCAGAGTTTGGAATTCAGCTGCATTGTTTGAGCATGGTTCCTGTTAGACCTCGATCCAAATTAGCCCGATTAGTGGTATTTAGTGTGTGCTTAGCCTTAAGAGGGTTTAGTGACCGTTGGGTTGGAATATAATTGGTTTAGTCTTGGACTTAGCTGTGGTAATTTTGAGAGCCTTTAGTGTTAGTCAGACACGCTCATGGATGCCCTGATTGCACATGCAAGCATGGGAGGATGATTATGGTTTTCGATTTAATCATGGTCTTGACTTCATTTGAATGGTTTTATTAATTGCTATAACTCTATAACTTTCATTTTCAGCCAATCTGTGTTTGAAGCCCCAAAATCCAAGTATTGGCCAAAAAGGGTAAAATTGTTTTTTCACACCCAAATCTGGACATGAATTTCGAAATCTCAAAACAATGTCAAACTTATACTTTTCAGAAACTAGATTTTTCAAGGATCATTTTATCCTTTTTCGTTGATTTCATTCGGGGCCCGAAGACCATGATTTTGTCAACGCAAGCTTTAGACCGTTGGGCCCCACTTCCAGGCCACTTAAGTCATTTCTTCTAGCTCACTCACGTTTCAGAACCCATTCCTGCAACTTTTCTTTTCAAAAACCATAGCTGAGAAGAGAGCTTGGCTTTCTTCATTTCTCCAACTTGCATGCACTAACTAAAAGTCTCCAAATGCAAATCTAAGACCACCTTCTTCTTCCTCTCATCCCAAGCTTCTCATTGATACAATTTTCTTGGAAGTTTCAACTGGAAAACCCCTTCATCTCCTTCACTTCTTCTTGTTGGGATACCTCTAGGTAAGAGCTTCACTCCTTGACTTTAATGGCGTTCTTTTAGCTCCTAAGGAGCTTGTTTCTCTAGCATGCAACACCCATTTCGAAATAGGTTCATTGTTTTCAAATTTGTTGAGTTTTTGAATGGTTTTCATGGGGTTTTTGTATTGTTTGGACTCAGCTCTTGAATAGGATTGCTTGAGGAAGAATTGTGTGGCATTTGGGTTAAGGCAAGTAACCAATCTAGGAATGTTGTGTGCATCCTCCCCGTCTACCTTGTGTGGCGTGGGAATCATGTTTTGCGTGTCGTGCTTGTCATGCGTGCTTACTCTTGTCTTCATATATGATAGAGAAAGGATGGGCTCAATGTGGATTAACTATTCATGATATTATATGTATCCATGCTAGTTTAGCTTATTTGAAATGTATCTCAGTCATGAACTGTTTTAAATTCAACAAGAGGTTTTTAACATCATATTCTTCGAACTTAAATTGTTCCATGTTCATCCCTAAATTGATTACTTGCCAAACCGTCATGTTTGATAGTTGTTATTTTGGTGCCCATGTGCAGGCGACATTGCCTTTGAGGAGGAGCGTCTAGAGGAGGTTATTGATTCACCCCCAGCTCGAGAGTGGCAGCTCGACGACGTCAACTAGACGTCGGGCGGGATCATGAGATCCGTTACATTCTGTTAGGTGTCTTGTTTTAACTTGTGGAAGTCTATTGGCCTTTGTTGTCCTCTTATTGGGTTGTAACAAAACTTAACTTACTTTTGGGTTAACTTTCAAAAATTGAATCTTGTTGGAAATGCTTTGTTATATATCCTTATTCTGATATCTTGATCTTGATGTTATTTTACTTATGCACTTAAGAATTTTATTCATGCTTTGTCATATGTGATTTGCTACACGCTTCCGCAAACTTGATCGTGTGAGTTAGTCTCTTGTGTCTCGGGACCCTCACCGTGGGAACCTATAGGAAATTCTAAATCAACAGCATTGCGGGCCTGGGCCTCAGTCTAGGGTCGCTATAGGACTGGTATCAGAGCGGGACTTGTTTCGGGCACTTAAAAGAAATTAGAAAATCTTACGAACGTGGCGAGGATTCGTGAGTTTGTTAGATCATTTAGTATGGGACCTAAAAAACCATCAAACCATATTTATTGTGTACTAATGCTTTATTTTACAGCATCATGCCTCCAAGTAAAGTTCCAAATCATAATGCTTCGAGTAGTAATCAGAATGACACAGATCCAGCTAATACTCCCACAGCTACTCAGTTCCAAGAACTTATGCAGGCCATGTCAGAATAGCAGAGGCAAGCGAATGAAACTCAAATATGGCTAAGAAGGATGAGGAGATGGCTCAAGTTTAGAGGCAAGTATTGGATGTTTTACAGAGTAGGCCACAAGCTCTACCTACGCAACCTCCGGGCCCGAATATTGTTATCGGTAATAGGGATCATGACCCTAATGTGTTGTTTCAAAAGGTTTAGGAAGAGAGCACGCAAGGAATTCTTAGGTCAAGAAGACCCGTTAGTCACAGATGACTGGTTGGCAAACACTGAGAAAATCTTTGATGTGTTCACATGCATAGGAAGACAAAAGGTCCATCTTACAACTTCGTTGTTCTACGGGCTTGCAGACCAATGGTGGCAAACAGTCAAGGACCCGTATCTGGCAATGGCTAAAGACAATGCGTGGGTAGCATTCAAGACTCAGTTCATTGACAAGTACGTCCCTTCCCATGTCAATAGACAGAAAGCTATTGAGTTCCAGCAGCTCAAGCAAGGCAGGATAACAGTTCTAGAGTATGTCACCAAGTTTGAGAGGCTAGCTAGATATGCTACTGAGCTGATTGACACCGAGCATAAGAAGATAACCACGTTCTTGGAAGGGCTGAATCCGATCATTATGAGAGATGCCACGGGGGTAGTTCTGCCAGCCACCTTTGACGAAGCTGTCAAACGAGCATATAAGTTCGAATATATTAACAACCAATTCATTCAGGATAGGAAGCAGTACTACCAGTAGTAGAATTAGAGACAACAACATAACAAGAAACCAAGGCAGGAGTAGAATCAAGTGAGGCAGGGTTGTGCCCACTGTGGTAAGAACCATGAAACTAATGAATGTTGTAAAGCCACAAGTGATTGCTTCAAGTGTGGAGCCATGAACCATGCAATCAAGGATTGTCCACAGTTTCATAATAAAGGAAATAGAAACCAACAGCAGAGACAAGCAACTCCTCAAAATCAGGCACAGTTCAGAACTAAACTAGACCACCTCAGCAGCAGTAACAACAGCAAGGCAGACCACCAGCAGAGAATCAGAATGCTCGTCCTCCACTGCAGAATAGAAATGTCCAAGGAAGGCAAAATCAGGCACAAAATAGACAACAATTGCATGGACATTTATTTTATCTCAATCATGTGGATGCTGAAGCTGCAGGAGACGTGGTAGAAGGTAAGCTTCTTGTTTGTGGAATAGAAGCACAGATTTTGTTTGATCCTGGATCCACACATTCATTTTTATCTCCTATATTTGCCAAGATGATTGATGCATCCTTTAACGAATTGGATTATATTTTGATTGTCACCACACCAGTAGGTAAACAGGTTGTTTGCAAAACCTATTGCCCTAGCTGTTCAGTTTTGTTAGGAGATGTTAATTTAGTAGCCAACCTTATTACTCTGGACATGCATGATTTTGATATTATCTTAGGCATGGATTGGTTAGAAGCATATCATGCTACCATGGATTGTTTTAGTAAAACCATAACATTCAAATTACAGGGAGCATAAGCAGAATAAATGTTTCAAGGAAACAGGAAGCAAACTCACGCAGGATATATTTCAGCGTTTAAAGCAAGTAGATTACTATAGGTTGGGTGTGAGGCATTTATTGCGTTTATCACGGAGGATAAACAGTCCCAAAGGGTGGAGGAAATCCCCGTTGTATGTGAATTTTTAGATGTTTTTCCTAAAGAAATCCTGGGATTACCACCAATCAGAGTAGTTGAGTTCACAATTAAGCTTCTTCCAGGAACAACTCCGATCTTTATTGCACCGTATAGAATGGCCCAGCCGAATTGTGTGAATTAAAACTTCAGTTGCAAGATTTGTTGAGCAAAGGCTTCATTAGGCCAAGTGTTTCACCTTAGGGAGCGCCAATGTTATTTGTGAAATAGAAAGATGGAAGCTTGAGGATGTGCATTGACTATAGAAGATTGAACCATGTGACCATCAAGAGCAAGTATCCGTTGCCAATGATAGATGAGTTGTTTGACCAATTGCAAGGAGCAGCCTATTTTTCCAAGATAGACTTGTTGGAAGTAGATGGGTGAGCACTTACTAATGACAAATCCGTTAATTGGCACAAGGGGATAATAGAGATAGATTCCATCTTGATCATTCAATGTTCCCACAGTTCTATTACCACATACCCAAGATACCGAGGTGTTGACCTACAGTTGGCCTCACTCATTGTTGACTCAAAGCAAATGAATAGGTAGAAACTTGAGTTCATCAATGTCTCAGGATTGAGAGCCTATTGCTAGGGAATTATGAGAGCATACCTTATTATTGAGACGAAATTCCATAAGGTGCTTCTCATGGTCCTTCAATACATCCAATGTACCAGCACCATGATCCAGAATCTTACATTCTGATAATCGAGACAAATCACACTATCTCATAGTGATCAAAGTACTGCAACCTTTTCAGATGAGATGCCCAGTCTCATCACTAGTTGTGAAGATATTTAAGTGTAAGATTTGTGACATGTCTCCTGTGTGTGGATCTCATCCATACACATATATCACATCTAATATACTAATGGAACCCGGTTCAACTCATGAACCATTATATCATATGTATTGATCATGTGCATAAAGTAATAAAATAACATTCATCTCATGAAAGTAAAGCATGATTTTATTAATAAATAAGGAAATTAATCAATTTATCACATCAACTGATGGACTGAGTCCATACAATCTAACAAGACTTGAGATCCAGGTATCATTAGTTGAGAGTTAGAGACTCGGATGTACAAAAAATAGTTTTTCAAACTAGATATGGGCATTACGAGTTCTTAGTGATGCCTTTTGGCTTGACAAACGCACCCGCAGTGTTTATGGCCCTCATGAACAAAGTCTTTGCACAGTATTTGGATCACTCTACGGTGTTTTTTATTGATGACGTTCTCGTGTATTCCAAGAGTATGGAGGATCATGAAAAACACTTGAGGATATCATTATAGCTTTTGAGGGACAACTAGCTTTATGCAAAGCTCAGGAAGACTGAATTCTGGTTAGAGCAGGTTGCTTTTCTTGGCCACATCATCTCAAGAGAAGGTTTAGCAGTTGATCCAGCCAAGATAGAAGCAGTTGTTAATTGGAAGAGACCAAGTAGTGTGACTAAAATCAGAAGCTTTTTGGGGTTAACAGGCTATTATTAAAGATTTGTCCAAGGTTTTTCATCCATTGCAGCACTTCGACGAAATTGACTCGAAAGGACGTTCCATTTGTTTGGACTGAGTAATGTGAAACCAATTTCCAAGAGCTGAAAAGAAGATTAACCGCAGCTCCAATCCTCACATTACCATCGGGCAATGGTGGATTTATTGTTTATACAGATGCATTTAATGTGGGACTGGGTTGTGTATTGATGCAGGATGGCAAAGTGATTGCTTATGGCTTAAGACAGTTAAAGGATAATGAGAGGAACTATGCAATTCATGACTTGGAATTGGCAGCAGTTGTATTTGCCTTGAAGATGTGGAGACACTACCTCTAAGGAGATAAATTCGAAGTCCATTCCGACCACCTAAGTTTGCAATACCTATTCTCGCAAAAGGATTTGAATATGAGGCAGAGACGGTGGATGGAATACATCAAGGACTATGACTTTCCAATTGTTAGATTGTATGGACTCAATCCATCAGTTGATATGATAAATTGCTTAATTTCTTTATTTATCAATAAAATCATGCTTTGCTTTCATGAGAGGAATGTTATTTTATTACTTAACGCACATGATCAATACACTTGACATAATGGTTCATGAGTTGAACCGGGTCCCATTAGTATATTAGATGTGATATATGTGTATGGATGAGATCCACACACGAGAGATATATGTCACAAATCTTATACTTAAATAGCTTCACAATCAGTATTGAGACTGGGTTTCTCATCTGATAAGGTTGCATCATTTTGATCACTATGAGATAGTGTGACTTGTCTCGATCATCAGAATGTAAGATTCTGGATCATGGTGCTGGTACATTGGATATATTGAAGGACCATGAGATGCACCTTATGGAATTTTGTCACGATTATAAGGTTTGCTCTCATAATTCCCTAGCAATAGGCTCTCAATCCTGAGATATTGATGAACTCAAGTTTCTATCTATTCTTTTGCTTTGAGTCACCAATGAGTGAGGCCAACTGTAGGTCAACACCTCGATGTCTTGGGTATGTGGTAGTAGGACTGTGGGAACATTAAATGATTAAGATGGAATCTATCTCTATTATTCCCTTGTGCCAATTAATGGAATTGTCATTAGTAAGTGCGCACCCATCTCAATTAAAAGTTAATTAGATGGTACTAATGATCACTGTGATTAATTGGGGCTCAAGGATAATAAGATGTGGAACTAAGATTGGAAGAGACAGATTTATTCCAATTGATCTGTGGATATTGATAGAGGGGCTTACTTATGGTAATCGGGAAGTTTAGGGTCTTCATTGTAATTTATTCCTAAGACTGGAATACAATTGCATTTATATAGTGGTGTTATTTGCAACTAACTGTAGATCCAGATTGCACATGAGATGTGGGGTCGCGGTGTCCCAGTTGGAGGCAGCTTTCTATCGAATTCCTAGTGGTCCCCACGTTAGCCCAAGTTATTCGAAAGATACTAATCCTACTTGAGCTCTAAAAGGAAGAAATTAGAAAGTTACTATTTCTATTTGGAGTAGGACTTCTAATAATGGTAATAGTATACTTACTAATTGTTGTGGAAGTGAGACTTCTATTTCAATTAGGAAAGGAGGAGGCTTGAATGGTTATAAAAGCGAATTAACCCCTCTTGGACGTCCATCAATAGGAGAAAATGTCCAACCCCTTTTGTGTACAATTGTTGCTCATCTCTCTCCTCTATTCTGCTTCTAGTTCCTTGGAGTTTCGAGTTGAGTTTTCTCTTGGAGATTCCACCCATCTTTATTGAAAAAAGAGATTTGATTCGGTTCATAACGTGGAAGGCTAATAGGTGTTGGAGATTCTGATTTTATTTTGTAGAAGAGTTCTACATCAAAGAAAGTCATCTAGTTCTCCATTAGAGCACTACCGGGCTCCAAAGGTATGATCTACTCCTTGCATGTTGTGGATCGTTGTGGATGTTTAGTGTTATTTGTTTCTATCTTTTGGATATAATTTTTACTGTACATGATCATGAGATTGAGGGTTATGCATCCTGGATATAGTGTTTGGCCTTATGGATACTTGATCCCTGAGTTAAGTGGGTCAAAAGTTTTGAAAATTTGTCCCCGAGGTTCACCTACTTCCAACACCAATCAACTATCATCCAGGAAAGGTGAATGTAGTAGCTGATGATTTAACCAGAAAATTAGTGGTCATGGCCAGTTTGAGAGGAGTTAGTGTTTTCCAACAGTTTGAAGAGTTAGGTGTGGAAGTGCAAACCCAAATGCAGGGTGTGATGTTAGCCAATATGATAGTACTAGTCATTGCCCGTGCCTGAAGGCACAACGCACCACGCTCTGAGCACAACTAAATCTAATTACTCTTCTTTTGACCACCTAACAACTAACACCGCCCATAATTTAACAAATTTAACTCAAATTTTCTATGTGGCGCATTGGATTAATCAACTTCAAATCAAGCCCAGCCGGATTTTATTTTTTTAGGTAGAACAGCCCAACCAATTGGACCCTTGTTTAACCACCATTGAATACCAGAAGTGGCCCACTACTATAAGCAGTCTAGTTTAATTGCATGCAAGCTATGTTTGCATCTGCTACCAAAACAATCCAAGTTAGCCCCAATTCCACAATCCGTTAAAAACAACATATATATGTGAAGGGGCAAACTGGTAAGTTGTGGGCCCAAATTCCACACCGTTCAATCACTTAATTGCAATCATAGCCGTGTATTTAATCATATCTTTACTTGCAACGAAGTTTTGAAAAGATAATGGTACGTTTCGTAATTTCACAGAAAACCAAGGACACTCCCATATCCTCTGGGAAAAGATAATGGCAGGTTTCGTAATTTCACAAAAAATCAATGGCACTCCCGTATCCTCTTGTCCTTAGTAAAAAGTTACTACCCCTTTGTTTCAAATAATTACAAATTACCAAGCTCTTGAATCCCTTTTCAGCCCTAGGATTTATGTACAAAAATATGTACATAAATCCAAGGGTCCAAAATGTCCAGGGATTCAAATACTGCTCTCCCTTATTATATAGATTTAAAACTACCTTTATCCAGAAAATCAAGGACAGTCAGTTGGAAGACCCAGATTTAGTAAAAATTGTAGAGCATATCGCAGATCGTTCAGATTTCAAGATGTTGAATGGGATTTTGTATTTTTGTGATCGGTTGTGTGTGCCTAATGTTGTTGATTTAAAGAATGAGATAATGACTTAAGCTCACAGTACAAGATATTCCATGCATCCAGGTAGCACGAAGATGTATCACAATTTGAGGAATAGATTTTGGTTGAATAATATGAAAAGAGAGATAGCAGCTTTTGTGTCTCGTTGTCTGACTTGTCAGTTGATTAAAGAACAACATTAGAAGGCCCCAGGTTTGTTACAACTGTTGGAGATTTTGAAGTGGAAATGGGAGCACATCACCATGGATTTTGTCTCCAGTTTGCCGAATACAAAGAAGGGAAATAATGCAATCTAGACAATTGGAGATCGCCTTACGAAGTCTGCTCACTTCATTCCGATGAAGACAGGGAATTTGATGCATATGGCACCACTTACAAATTTGTTTATCAATGAGATTGTTAGTAAGCATGGTCAGCCCGCCTCCATCACTTCAGACAGAGATAACAGATTTGTTTCAAGGTTTTGAAAAAATTTGCTTGAGTCCATGGGTACCAAACTCCAATTCAGCACAGCATATCATCCACAAACCGATGGTCAATTAGAACGGACGATACAAACTCTTGAAGACATGCTACGTCCTTGTGTGTTAGATTTCAAGGTCCAGTGGGATGAGTACTTGCCGTTTTATGAGTTCGCTTATAACAATAGCTACCACTTTAGCATCGGTATGGCACCTTTTGAGGCTATAAGACTCCGACCCGAGTGACCACGATTAGTGCTAATTAAGTCGCGTGTTAGTACTAAGCATGCTTGATAGAATTGACTAAGTTGGATTAGTATAGTTCTTGTTATAGCTTTGGGGAATTTTAAGTATCTTTTGTTTAGTGGAGCCCTTGGGGGTTTCCCTTTTTGATAGTCTTGACTTGTACTTGGAGGTTTACTCGAGATTCCCATAATCTTTATCTTAGTCCCGTTTGTTAGACCCCGACCCAGACCAACGCGATTAGTGCTAATTAAGTGAACGTTTAGTCTTAAGTGAGTCTTAGTACTAGTTGGGTTAGAATGTGATTAGACTTAGTCTGGATTATAGATTTGGGGATTTTGAGGACGTTTAGTATGAGTCAGACACGCTCAGGGACGCCCTGAGTACACGAGTAAGAATGGGGTTTTGTGCTAGATCTTTGATGTGGATGTGATCTTTATTTCTCTTGAGTGATTTTATTATTTGTGACAACTTTTGTTTTCAAGCTGCATGCATGTGAGGCCCAGAAGCCCAAGTTTTGGCCCAATAGGGTAAATCTGTCTTTTCATGCAAAATCTGGGCACACTTTTCGAAGTCGTGAAACCATGTCAAAAGTATACTTTTCTGAAACTAGATTTTTCGACGATCGTTTTGTTCTTCTTCGTCGATTTCATCCGGGGTCCACAAGACCATGTTTTAAGCGTTTCTAGTTCAGCTAGAGAGGGACCCACCTCTCAACCCATATAAAAGGTCTCTTACTCTCTCTCCTCCATTTTCTTCTTCCTTTTTCCTGCAACGGTTGCCCTAGAGTGGAGTGGAGAAGGCAGCCCTCTTCTTGACCTTTTCTTCCTTGGATCATCTAGCAAGAAGACTCCAATCTTCGATTCGTTTCCGCCATTCTCTTCCTCTCTTCGCGAGCTTCGATTGGGCACGTTTTAGAGCCAAACCCTTTCCACTATTCATCATCTTCAACCTCCATTCTTCTTGTTTGGCTAGCAAAAGGTTAGAGCTTGGACCCATCTTTCTATTTGATGTTCTTAGGCTCACCAAGAGCTTGTTTATCATGATTTCAAACCCATTTTCGAAATGGGGGTTTGTAATGGCTAAAATGTTGATTTTTGTATGCTCCATTTTGGGGGTTTTGTGTAGATCTCGTGGAGCACCCCTCATTGTTGGTTTTTGTGAAGCTTCCTTTGACTTTGATTTGAGGCAAGTAAACTTTATAGGATTTTCATATACATTGTGTTGTAGTTTCACTACTTCCATTTAAGACATGGTTTTTATGCTTGAACCTATTAATGTAGGTTATGTTTATTTTCTCTCAAGTCATTAGTTTGAGTTCCTTTACTTGTGTTATTGTTGATGATTCATCCAAGTTCTTAGAATCATGTTGGTTTTGTAAGTTTCATGAAATCGTTATGGGAATGCCTTGATGTTTCTCTTTGGAATAAATGGACAAATTGTGGATGGAATGCTCTTTAATGTGTGTAATGAACCCCTTGGAAAGCATGGAGGCTTGGGGAGTGCAGGTGGTAAAAGTGTGGAAGTGAAGAAGGGAGAAAAAGTTGTGAAAATTCTGAACAGAATGCACTGCCCGTGCCTGTCGGTCAGCTGTCGGTCAGACTTCGGTCGACCGACAGGTCGACCGACACCAACCGAAATCTGTCGGTTCGAATTCCAGAGAGCAGCATTTCTGTCAGGACATCCCTCGGTTCGCTGTCGGTCAACCGACAGGTCGACCGACAACCAACCGAGGATCTGTCGGTTCAATTTCCAGAGAGCAACATTTTCTGTCTGGTCATCTGTCGGTTCACATTCGGTCAACCGAGGATCTGTCGGTTCAATTTCCAGAGAGCAGCAATTCTGGGCTGGGATCTGTCGGTCAAGCCTTCGGTCGACCGACAGATCGACCTCGGTTAACCGAAGGTTAACCGAGCGTTGACCGACAGTTACAAAAAGAACTGTGTTTGGAGAAATTTTGCAGGAATGAAAACTAGACTATGCTTTAGACCTCCATTTGACATTGTGCACTTGAAATTCCTAAATGTATCTTACCTTCGGGGACACCAAGTTATATAGAGTTTCGACGTTTGGATTTCCAAGTCCACAAGGGTCAAAGTTTTGGTCTTAGCCTATGCTTGATAGATTTTGTTCGGACTCTTGTTTTGATGCTTTATGCGTCCTCATGTTCTTGTTTGATCTTTTTCAAGTATAAGCTTGTATTTAAGACGTGTTTCAAGAATCGTGTTTCAAGAAAGAAAAAGGGAATCATTTCTTAAGTTTTGTTAAGCATTTATATAATGCTATTTTTGCTAGCCTGTCGTGACGTGTTTGATAAATGATTTCCCTCTTGCTTTGACGTGTTCTCGGATAAGTTTTGTCGTGTTTTATGCATTCATGATATAAGTGATTACCACTGAGCTTGGACTGCCCTTTTAGCTTGATCCACTACCTGGGGGTCCTTAAACATGTGGACTGTCTGCAGACTAGTCGTGTCTTGAATTGACACATCGTGCGTGTTCGTGGTCCGGTTCCGCGGCCGGACACCCCGTCTACCTTGTGTGGCGTGGGATCGTGTTTATCGTGTTGTGCTTATCGTGCTTGTCGTGCGTGCTTACTCTTATCATCATGTATGATGGAGAAAGGATGGGCTCTTTGTGGATTTACTAATCATGATATTATAAGTATACATGCTAGTTTCGAAAACGTGAAACGTGTATTCAACTCTTGAACTGTTTTAGCATTATTTTAACTATTCATGCCTAAATGGTTTATTTGCCAAACCGTCGTGTTTGATGCTTGTTATTTTGGTGTCCAGGTGCAGGAGTGTTCACGCGTGACGAGGAGTGCCCGGAGGAGGCTGTTGAGCCACCCCCAGCACTCGAGTGGCAGCCCAACGACGTCATCTAGACGCCGGTCGGGATCTTGATTTTCGTTTCACCTAGCTTGGGTTATGTTGGGTTGTTCTTTTGGGGTTCCATTGTTGTATTGGCCTTTGTTGGCCTCTTTGGGTTGTGTAACTTGAATTAATATACTTTTGTTAAACCTTGAAATGTGAATCATGATAGGAATGCTTGATGACTTTCCTTTTTGATACCTTGTCTCCATATTATATATGCTTCTTGTATCTTATCGTTCAAGATTGTATGAATTGTTTTGCTACACGCTTCCGCATACCCATTCGTGTGAGCTCGACCCGTGTCTTGGGATCCTCACCGCGGAAACCTGTGGGAAATCAAACAACAGCCGGCGGCGGCGTGCTTTGGTTGTCGGTTAATCATGCCGCCGCGCAGTCGCGGGCCCGGGTCCCGGTCCGGGGTCGCGACAGGACTGGTATCAGAGCGGGACATGTTTCAGGCAGTTAAAAGAAACTAGAAAGTCCTAGGAACGTGGCGAGGATTCGTGAGTTCGATAGAATGTTTGTCTAGACAACATGACCAACCTAAATATGTCTATATATGTGCTAACAAATTGTCTTGCAGCATCATGCCTCCACGTAAAACTCCGAATCATAATGCTTCAGGCAGTAATCAGAATGAGACAGAACCGACTGAAAATCCTACCGCTACTCAGTTCCAACAATTGATGCAGGCCATGTTGGAGCAACAGAGGCAAGCAAACGAAACGCAAGCAAAATTTCAAGAGCAAATGGCTAAGAAAGACGAGGAAATGGCTCAAGTACAGAGGCAACTTCTAGATGTCCTCCAAAATAGACCTCAGCATCAAGCCCCACCAAATGTGGTGTACCAGAATAGGGCTGATGATGTCAATGTTCTCTTCGAGAGATTTCGGAAGAGGGGACCCAAGGAATTCTCGGGCCAAGAGGATCCTTTGACTGCTGATGATTGGCTCG
This sequence comes from Umbellularia californica, assembly GCA_028538565.1. Classification (NCBI taxonomy): domain Eukaryota; kingdom Viridiplantae; phylum Streptophyta; class Magnoliopsida; order Laurales; family Lauraceae; genus Umbellularia; species Umbellularia californica. Next base: position 57,720,844 of record JAPQWN010000002.1, on the reverse strand, counting down.
CGAACACGGCCAAGATTTTTGACGTTTTTGTTTGCACTGGCAGGGAGAGGGTGAACCTCACCGCTTCTCTATTTTATGGGCTTGCAGACGATTGGTGGCAAACAGTCAAAGAGCCATACCAGGTCATGGCAGATGAGGTTGCTTGGACGACCTTTAAGACACACTTCACGGATAAGTACGTCCCCTCCCATGTTAAGAGACAGAAGGCAATTGAATTCCAACAGTTGAAGCAAGGGAGTATGTCCGTTTTGGAGTATGTCACGAAGTTTGAGAGGCTTGCCAGATATGCTACCGAGTTTATTGACACTGAACAGAAAAAGATCGTCAAATTTTTGGAAGGACTGAATCCCATTCTCAAGAGGGATGTCTCGGGAGTGATCCCTCCAGTCACCTTTGATGAAGCAGTCAGTCGGGCATACAAATTTGAAGAGTTTAACAACGAGATAATCCAGGATAGAAAGCAGCACTACCAGCAGCAAAACCAAAGACAGCAAGGTGGCAAGAAGCCAAGACAGGAACAACATCAAGTTAGACAGTCTGGTTGTAATCTTTGTGGCAAGAACCACCCTACTCACGAATGCCGCAAGGCAACGGGTGCTTGCTTCAAGTGTGGAGGGATGGACCATGCAATCAAGGATTGCCCACACCTTCAGAGTCAAGCCAACAGATATCAGCAGCCAAGGCAGATGCCACCACAGAATCCAGCAGTACCAGTTCAGATGAGGCCACCACCACAACAGCAGCAGCAAGGCAGGCAAGTGCAGAATCAAAATGCTCGTCCACCGCAGAACAGAAATAACCAAGGTAGACAGATTCAGCAACAGAATAGGCCACACCAACAAGGACGTGCATACAATATCAACCGTGCTGACGCTGAAGCAGCGGGTGACGTCATAGAAGGTAAACTTCTTGTTTGTGGAGTAGAAGCACAGATCTTATTTGATCCAGGATCCACACACTCTTTTCTATCCCCTTGGTTTGCAAGGAAGATTGATGCACAGCATGCAGAATTGGATTATAGTTTGACTGTCACTACACCCGTAGGTAGACATGTTGTTTGTACCACCTTTTACCCTAGTTGTCAGATTTTGTTAGGAGATATCAATTTACCAGCCAACCTCATAATTCTAGACATGCATGATGTTGACATTATCTTAGGCATGGATTGGTTAGAGACCTACCATGCTACCATGGATTGTTTTGGTAAGACCATTACCTTCAGATTGCAAGGGCCACAGACAGAGTTGATGTTTCAGGGAATTAGGAAGAAGTCTTCCAGTGGTTTCATTTCAGCTTTGAAAGCTAATAGATTGGTGAGCAGTGGGTGTGAGGCATTTATAGCGTTTATCACGGAGGATAAACAGTCCCAAGGGGTGGAGGATATCCCCGTAGTGTGTGAATTTCCGGATGTTTTTCCAGATGAAATCCCGGGTTTACCACCAGTTAGAGAAGTTGAGTTTACTATTGAACTCCTTCCAGGGACTGCACCGATCTCAATTGCACCTTATAGGATGGCTCCTGCAGAGTTAGGAGAATTGAAACTTCAGTTGCAAGAAATGTTGAGCAAGGGCTTTATTAGGCCAAGTGTTTCACCGTGGGGAGCGCCAGTTCTTTTTGTGAAGAAGAAGGATGGAAGCCTTAGAATGTGCATCGACTATAGAAGATTGAACCATGTGACCGTCAAGAACAAATACCCCTTGCCAAGGATAGATGAGTTGTTTGACCAATTACAAGGAGCAACACACTTTTCCAAGATAGACTTGAGGTCAGGGTATCATCAGTTGCGGGTTAGAGAGTCTGATGTGGCGAAGACAGCTTTCCGAACGAGATATGGGCATTACGAGTTCTTAGTGATGCCCTTTGGCTTGACAAATGCGCCCGCAGTCTTCATGGCTCTCATGAACAAGGTTTTTGCAGAGTTTCTAGATCACTCTACCGTGGTGTTCATTGATGATGTCCTCGTGTATTCTAAGAGTAAGGAGGAGCATGAAGAGCACTTGAGGACATCGTTGCAGCTTTTGAGAGACCACCAGCTCTATGCGAAGTTGAACAAGTGTGAATTTTGGCTAGAGCAAGTTTCCTTTTTGGGTCACATTATTTCAAGAGAAGGGTTAGCAGTAGACCCAGCCAAGATAGAAGCAGTCATCGAGTGGAAGAGACCCAGCAGTGTGACAGAAATTAGAAGCTTTTTGGGGTTAGCAGGATACTATCGGAGATTTGTCCAAGGTTTTTCGTCTATTGCAGCACCATTGACGAAGTTGACCCGGAAAAATGTCCCTTTTGTTTGGACTGATCAGTGTGAAGGCAGCTTTCAGGAGTTGAAGAAGAGGTTAACCACAGCCCCAATCCTCACATTACCATCGGGCAGCGGTGGATTTGTTGTTTTTACGGATGCGTCCAATGTGGGATTAGGTTGTGTATTGATGCAAGATGGCAAGGTGATTGCCTATGGTTCGAGACAGTTGAAGAATCATGAGGTTAATTATGCAACGCATGACTTGGAGTTGGCAGCAGTAGTTTTTGCTTTGAAGATGTGGAGGCACTACCTTTATGGGGAGAAATTCGAAGTTCATTCCGACCACCGAAGTTTGCAATATTTGTTTTCACAGAAGGAATTGAATATGAGACAGAGACGGTGGATGGAGTATATTAAAGATTATGACTTCCCAATCAAGTATCATCCGGGCAAAGTGAACGTTGTGGCAGATGCATTGAGCAGAAAGTCAGCAGTGATGGCTAGTTTGAGAGGAGTTAGTGTTCTCCAACAGTTGGAAGAACTGGGAGTAGAGGTACAACACTTGAGGAGAGGTGTCTTAGTGGCAAATATGACCGTGTCTGAGCCTACCTTCATCCAAAGAATCAAAGATAGTCAGTTGCAAGACCCAGAATTGGCCAAGATTGTAGATCAGATTGCAGAACGTCCAGATTTCAGAATTTCTGATGGAGTGTTGTATTTTCGTGACCGGTTGTGCGTGCCGAATGTTGATGATTTGAAGAATGAAATTATGATTGAAGCTCACCATACTAGATACTCTATACATCCGGGTAGCACGAAGATGTACCATAACTTGAAGAGCAGATTTTGGTGGAATAATATGAAGCGAGAGATCGCAGCTTTTGTATCTCGTTGCTTGACTTGTCAGATGATCAAGGCAGAACATCAGAAGCCTCCTGGGTTGTTACAGCCTTTGGAGATTCCGGAGTGGAAATGGGAGCATATCACTATGGATTTTGTCTCCGGTTTGCCTAATACCAAGAGAGGAAACAATGCAATTTGGGTTATAGTTGATCGTCTTACGAAGTCTGCGCACTTCCTTCCGATGAAGACTGGGAACATGATGCATATGGCACCACTCGCTAGACTATTCATTGACGAGATTGTTAGCAAACATGGTCAGCCCGTCTCCATCACTTCCGACAGAGATAGCAGATTTGTTTCGAGATTTTGGAAATCTCTTCTTGAATCCATGGGGTCCAAACTTCAGTTCAGCACAGCGTATCATCCTCAGACCGATGGTCAGTCAGAGCGGACGATACAGACTCTTGAAGATATGCTACGTGCTTGTGTGTTGGATTTCAAGGTCCAGTGGGATGAGAACCTACCTCTTTGCGAGTTTGCGTACAACAATAGCTACCATTCTAGCATTGGAATGGCACCGTTCGAGGCACTCTATGGTAGGAGGTGCAGAACTCCAGTCTGTTGGGAAGAAGTCGGTGTGCGTAGTTTTCATGGACCGACTATAGTTGGAGAGACAAGCGACAAGGTTAAGCAGATTCAGGACAGATTGAAGATCGCTCGAAGCAGACAGAAAAGTTATGCTGACACTCGCCGGAGAGAATTGCAATTTGAAGTGGGTGACAAAGTGTTCTTGAAAGTCTCACCGGTCAGAGGTACTCTAAGATTTGGAAAGAAAGGAAAATTGTCCAGCAGATACATTGGCCCATATGAGATTTTGAGCAAGATTGGAAATGTCGCTTACAGGCTTGCGTTACCGCCAGAACTCTCAGGGGTACATAATGTCTTTCACGTCTCTATGCTCAAGAAGTATGTTCACAGTCCTTCTCACATTATTCCACACGAGCCTCTTGAGATTCGAGAAGATGCGTCGTATGTGGAGAGACCGGTTAGAATCATCGATACCCGAGAGCATGAGTTGAGAAATCGGACTATCCATTGGGTCAAAGTGCTTTGGGAGAACCACGAGCCAGAAGAAGCCACATGGGAATTGAGAGATCAAGTCCAAAAGAAGTATCCACACCTGTTACCAGAGGTAAGATTGTTTATATTTGGTGGACCAAATATCCTAAGGGGTGGAGGATGTTAGACCCCGACCCAGACCAACGCGATTAGTGCTAATTAAGTGAACGTTTAGTCTTAAGTGAGTCTTAGTACTAGTTGGGTTAGAATGTGATTAGACTTAGTCTGGATTATAGATTTGGGGATTTTGAGGACGTTTAGTATGAGTCAGACACGCTCAGGGACGCCCTGAGTACACGAGTAAGAATGGGGTTTTGTGCTAGATCTTTGATGTGGATGTGATCTTTATTTCTCTTGAGTGATTTTATTATTTGTGACAACTTTTGTTTTCAAGCTGCATGCATGTGAGGCCCAGAAGCCCAAGTTTTGGCCCAATAGGGTAAATCTGTCTTTTCATGCAAAATCTGGGCACACTTTTCGAAGTCGTGAAACCATGTCAAAAGTATACTTTTCTGAAACTAGATTTTTCGACGATCGTTTTGTTCTTCTTCGTCGATTTCATCCGGGGTCCACAAGACCATGTTTTAAGCGTTTCTAGTTCAGCTAGAGAGGGACCCACCTCTCAACCCATATAAAAGGTCTCTTACTCTCTCTCCTCCATTTTCTTCTTCCTTTTTCCTGCAACGGTTGCCCTAGAGTGGAGTGGAGAAGGCAGCCCTCTTCTTGACCTTTTCTTCCTTGGATCATCTAGCAAGAAGACTCCAATCTTCGATTCGTTTCCGCCATTCTCTTCCTCTCTTCGCGAGCTTCGATTGGGCACGTTTTAGAGCCAAACCCTTTCCACTATTCATTATCTTCAACCTCCATTCTTCTTGTTTGGCTAGCAAAAAGTTAGAGCTTGGACCCATCTTTCTATTTGATGTTCTTAGGCTCACCAAGAGCTTGTTTATCATGATTTCAAACCCATTTTCGAAATGGGGGTTTGTAATGGCTAAAATGTTGATTTTTGTATGCTCCATTTTGGGGGTTTTGTGTAGATCTCGTGGAGCACCCCTCATTGTTGGTTTTTGTGAAGCTTCCTTTGACTTTGATTTGAGGCAAGTAAACTTTATAGGATTTTCATATACATTGTGTTGTAGTTTCACTACTTCCATTTAAGACATGGTTTTTATGCTTGAACCTATTAATGTAGGTTATGTTTATTTTCTCTCAAGTCATTAGTTTGAGTTCCTTTACTTGTGTTATTGTTGATGATTCATCCAAGTTCTTAGAATCATGTTGGTTTTGTAAGTTTCATGAAATCGTTATGGGAATGCCTTGATGTTTCTCTTTGGAATAAATGGACAAATTGTGGATGGAATGCTCTTTAATGTGTGTAATGAACCCCTTGGAAAGCATGGAGGCTTGGGGAGTGCAGGTGGTAAAAGTGTGGAAGTGAAGAAGGGAGAAAAAGTTGTGAAAATTCTGAACAGAATGCACTGCCCGTGCCTGTCGGTCAGCTGTCGGTCAGACTTCGGTCGACCGACAGGTCGACCGACACCAACCGAAATCTGTCGGTTCGAATTCCAGAGAGCAGCATTTCTGTCAGGACATCCCTCGGTTCGCTGTCGGTCAACCGACAGGTCGACCGACAACCAACCGAGGATCTGTCGGTTCAATTTCCAGAGAGCAACATTTTCTGTCTGGTCATCTGTCGGTTCACATTCGGTCAACCGAGGATCTGTCGGTTCAATTTCCAGAGAGCAGCAATTCTGGGCTGGGATCTGTCGGTCAAGCCTTCGGTCGACCGACAGATCGACCTCGGTTAACCGAAGGTTAACCGAGCGTTTACCGACAGTTACAAAAAGAACTGTGTTTGGAGAAATTTTGCAGGAATGAAAACTAGACTATGCTTTAGACCTTCATTTGACATTGTGCACTTGAAATTCCTAAATGTATCTTACCTTCGGGGACACCAAGTTATATAGAGTTTCGACGTTTGGATTTCCAAGTCCACAAGGGTCAAAGTTTTGGTCTTAGCCTATGCTTGATAGATTTTGTTCGGACTCTTGTTTTGATGCTTTATGCGTCCTCATGTTCTTGTTTGATCTTTTTCAAGTATAAGCTTGTATTTAAGACGTGTTTCAAGAATCGTGTTTCAAGAAAGAAAAAGGGAATCATTTCTTAAGTTTTGTTAAGCATTTATATAATGCTATTTTTGCTAGCCTGTCGTGACGTGTTTGATAAATGATTTCCCTCTTGCTTTGACGTGTTCTCGGATAAGTTTTGTCGTGTTTTATGCATTCATGATATAAGTGATTACCACTGAGCTTGGACTGCCCTTTTAGCTTGATCCACTACCTGGGGGTCCTTAAACATGTGGACTGTCTGCAGACTAGTCGTGTCTTGAATTGACACATCGTGCGTGTTCGTGGTCCGGTTCCGCGGCCGGACACCCCGTCTACCTTGTGTGGCGTGGGATCGTGTTTATCGTGTTGTGCTTATCGTGCTTGTCGTGCGTGCTTACTCTTATCATCATGTATGATGGAGAAAGGATGGGCTCTTTGTGGATTTACTAATCATGATATTATAAGTATACATGCTAGTTTCGAAAACGTGAAACGTGTATTCAACTCTTGAACTGTTTTAGCATTATTTTAACTATTCATGCCTAAATGGTTTATTTGCCAAACCGTCGTGTTTGATGCTTGTTATTTTGGTGTCCAGGTGCAGGAGTGTTCACGCGTGACGAGGAGTGCCCGGAGGAGGCTGTTGAGCCACCCCCAGCACTCGAGTGGCAGCCCAACGACGTCATCTAGACGCCGGTCGGGATCTTGATTTTCGTTTCACCTAGCTTGGGTTATGTTGGGTTGTTCTTTTGGGGTTCCATTGTTGTATTGGCCTTTGTTGGCCTCTTTGGGTTGTGTAACTTGAATTAATATACTTTTGTTAAACCTTGAAATGTTAATCATGATAGGAATGCTTGATGACTTTCCTTTTTGATACCTTGTCTCCATATTATATATGCTTCTTGTATCTTATCGTTCAAGATTGTATGAATTGTTTTGCTACACACTTCCGCATACCCATTCGTGTGAGCTCGACCCGTGTCTTGGGATCCTCACCGCGGAAACCTGTGGGAAATCAAACAACAGCCGGCGGCGGCGTGCTTTGGTTGTCGGTTAATCATGCCGCCGCGCAGTCGCGGGCCCGGGTCCCGGTCCGGGGTCGCGACACCGTTTTACTTGTCTCGCTAATCCCTACAACTTTCATGTTGATCCCGTACCCGTCCGGAACCCCGAAACCCGATTTTCTAGCATCGAGGGTAAACTAGTCATTTTACATGAAATTTGTACCCAAAACTTGATATCCCTGAAACCCATGAAAAATATACTTTTTGAAAACAAGATATTTCGGTGATCATTTCTTCCTTCTTCGTCGAACTCATCCGAGGTCCCGAAAGTAGTGATTTCAGCCCAAAGAGTTTCTTAGTGGTGGAGCCCACACCCATTGGCTTTAAATAGAGAACCCTTCTCTTCATTTCCTTTTTCCAGATTAAGAACAACAGCCTAGGATTTCCTCTCATTTCTCTTCTCCTTGCTTCTCCACCACCAAATCACCACTAACCTTGCACTTTTGGAGGAATGGAGGTCGTCTTCTTCTTCGTCTCTTTGAGAGCTTCTTCTTGATGCCATTTGTGGAGCAACCCTCTCATCTCAAGACCTTCTTTGAGCTAGTCTCACCATTTTGAGGAACCCTCTTGTAAGTAATCCTTCCAACTCTTTTGTTATTGTGTTTTCCTAGCCTTGGAGGAGCTTCATTTCCATTATTGAAGCTTTCTTCTTCCCATTCCTTGTTTGACCCATTTTAGGTTTTTGTTTTGGGGGTTTTGCTTGTAGCTTAGATCTTGGCTTGGAAAGCTTGTCTAGAGCTTGGATTTTCTTGTCTAGAGACATTGAGGCAAGTGGATTGAATGGATGTTTTAGTTTTCAATGATTTCCATGATAAATATGTTGATTTATTGTCTCATTAATGGCTTGTTTCACTTGCATTCATCATGCTATAAATGCTTTTGGAAAGGGGTTGGTTAGCTATTTAATGTCTTGAAATGTGATTTTAAAGTTTTTGTTTTATCTCTTGTCTAAGACTTGAATGAATCTATGTAGTTGTGATTTTCTCTTTTCTTTGTGATTGAATGTGGAAAAGTATGGAATTGTTTGGGCGGGTCTTTGGTAGAAGCTTGGAGCTTTTTAGCTCATGCTATTGTAGGAAAGTGAATGGAGGATGAGAGAAATTGATTTGGAGAAGAGAAGACCTGAATCTGAACCCAGTGATGAATTCCCGTAACTGGTAGTCAGCTCCGCGGTCAGCTAGCGGCTAACCGTCGAATCCATCGACGGCTAACCGCCAGCCAACCCATAGAGGCGGTCACCTTTCCAGAGAGCTGCAACCTCGCAGTCAGCTCCATGGTCAGCTAGCGGCTAACCGCCGAATCCATCGGCGGCTAACCACCAGCCAACCGCATAGAGGCGGTCACTTTTCCATAGAGCTGCAATCCCGCGGTCAGCCTCATGGTCAGCCAGCGGTTAACCGCCGGATCCACTGACGGCTAACCGCCGTCTAATCGCTAGGTAACCGAATTTCCCTGAATTCTATGAATAAAGGGAGCTTCCACCGCATTGTTTGTGAACCTTTCTGAGAGCAATGGGCACCGCTCACCAGGGAATGTGTTCGAAGCAGAGATGAAATGTTCGTTGGGAGCCCGTACGAGAGAGAAACCACATCATAGAGATTCATTTAAGTATTGAGGCTACTAAAGTGTATAAGGAACCCGGCATCTCTTCCAAACTCAAAGAGTACCAAGTCTTCCTTATTATACAGACATACGGGATCCCTATTCACCTTGAATGAGTTTTAAACCCTGATACTTGCCCGATATCTCGAAGGTTTGTTTCACCTTTTATTCCCGAAATTTCTGGTTTATGATATATCAATCCCGAAAGCATTGAAAGTGTACCTGTACTGTTTTACTAGTCCCGAAATGCATTCCCGATATGATATGATATTTGTGCCTTGAGCACCCCGTTCACCCGTTTATATAATTTCATCGAAGTGTTTTATACATGCCCGATTTCTTGCATTTGACCTATGAGTCGGCACCACTAAGCTTGGATGACCTTGTTGGTTTGATCCACCGACTAGGAAGTTCCCCTCCCGTCTTGCCAGCTGCAGCATGGATCCCTGTCGCGACCCTAGACCGAGACCCGGGACCGCGATGCGGCGATATGATTAATAGAACATAAAACATACCGCCTGTTTTCCCACAGGTTTCCTCGGTGAGGATCCCAAGACACGGGTCGAGCTCACACGAATGGGTATGCGGAAGCGTGTAGCAAAACGAATCACACAATTCATAAAACCAAGATGCAAGAGACATTATAAAATCGAGACTTGATATCCAAAAGAGAATGTTAACATAGCATTTTTATCATGATTCAGTTTCAACATTTAAACAAAGTATGTTAATTCAAGTTACAAAACCACGAGAGGCCAACAGAGGCCAATACAATAAAAAGAACCCAAAAGATAGCCCCAAAACTAGGTGAATGAGAAGTCAAGATCCCGCTCGGCGTCTAGATGACGTCGTTGGGATGCCACTCATGTGCTGGGGGTGGCTCAAAACCCTCCTCCGGGCACTCCTCGTCAAGCACGACATCTCCTGCACATGGACACCAAAATAACAAGCATCAAATACGACGGTTTGACAAATAAACAATTTAGGCATGCATATGAGAAATAATGCTAAAACAGTTCAAGATTTAAATACACGTTTCAAGTTTACGAAACTAGCATGAATACTTATAATATCATGAAAAGATAAATCCACATTGAGCTCATCCTTTCTCCGTCATACATGATGACAAGAGCAAGCACGCACGACAAGCAGGACACGAAAAACACTATCCCACGCCACACAAGGTAGGAGGGGCATCCGGCCGCGGAACCGGATCACGAACACGCACGATGTGTAATATAATACACGACTAGTCTGCAGACAGTCCACATGTTTAAGGACCCTCAGGCAGTGGATCAAGCTAAAAGGGCAGTCCAAGCTCAGTGGCATTCACTTATATCATGAATGCACAAAACACGGCGATACACGTTCGAGAACACGACAAAACAAGAGGGAAATATTTTATCAAGCACCACACGTCAAGACTAGCAAAATAGCATAATATTAATGCTTACGAACTTAAGAAATGATTCCCTTTTTCTTATTCTTGAAACACGTCTTAAAATGAGCTTATACTTGAAATTCAAACAAAACATGATGATGCATGAAGCACCAAAACAAGAGTGCAAACAAAGTCCATCAAGCATAGGCTAAGACTGTTCATTGACCTTCATGAAGTTGAAACCCAAATGTAAGAATTTATATTGTTTGATGTCCCCAAAGGTAAGGTACATTTTGGGAATTCCAATTTACACCACTTCAATTAAAAGTCTATAGCATAGTCTCGTTTTCAATTTCCAAGAATTTTAGAAAAAGATTGAAAATCCAAAGATGTGAGTATCAGGTTCGCTCGAGCGGTCAAACCATCGCTCGAGCGGACCCCAGACAGAAACTTGTTCGCACGAGCCAACCCAAAAGTTCGCTCGAGCGGACAGGTTTCTGCTCAAAATCCTTCAAATAGAGGCATGTTCGCTCGAGCAGACCCTATGGTCACTCGAGCAAACAGGCTTCTGCCTGAACGCGAGTGAGTGCAGAAACTGCACTTTTCTTCTTCCATTCTCTTGCATTTTTCTTCCCTCCTCTTCTCACTTCTGAACCAAACAAACCCCTGAGCCAACATGCTCACCAAGGGTCAAAAACACATTCAATCATTCATTCCAAACAAAACAATGCATAGATTACAAATCTAACTTTTAACATAGATTTTTAGGGTTAAAAACCCAATTGTCATAAACATGCACAAAGAACCTAGAAAGGTTACTTGCCTCAAGTCCAAAAGCCAAGAAAAACTCAACAAGAAAGGGTGCTCCACGAAATCTACACAAAACCCCCAAAAATAGGGCACACAAAAATCACCATTTTGGTCATTGCAAATCCCCATTTCTAAAATGGGTTTGAAAACATGTAAAACAAGCTCTTGGTGAGCTAAAGAACATCAAATGAGAAGATGGGTCCAAGCTCTAACCTTGAGCTAGTTGAACAAGAAGAAGAGAGGTTGAAGATGATGAATAGTGGTGAAGGTTTGGCTCCAAAAACGTCCCAAACGAAGCTTGAGAAGAGAGGAAGAGATTGGTAGTCTTGGATTTGAGGTTGGAGCCTTCTAGCTAGATCATTCGAGGGGGAAGAGATCAAGAAGAAACCCTTATTCTCTTCTTCACTCTAGGTCAAACTATTGCAGAGATTGGGAAAAAGGGAAATGAAGAGGAAAGAAAACTTATATAGTGTCTGGAAGTGGGTCCCTTGCAGCTGAGTTTTGAAACGCTTAAAACATGGTCTTCTGGACCCCGGATGAAAACGACGAAGAAGAACAAAACGATCGTCGAAAAATCTAGTTTCAGAAAAGTATAATTTTGACATAGTTTCACGACTTCGAAAAATGTGCCCAGATTTAGCATGAAAAGATAGGTTTACCCTCTTGGGCCAAAACTTGGTTTTCTGGGCCTCAAATACATGCAGGCTAAAAATGAAAGTTGTCACAAATAATAAAACCATTGAAGAAAAATAAAAATCACAACCACATCAAAGATCTAGAACTACAACCCATTCTTACTCGTGTACTCAGGGCATCCTTGAGCGTGTCTGACTCATACTAAACGTCCTCAAAATCCCCAAAGCTATAATCCAGACTAAGTCTAATCACATTCTAACCCAAATAATACTAAGACTCACTTAAGACTAAACACTCACTTAATTAGTACGAATCGAGTTGTTCTGGGTCGGGGTCAAATAATCCCGATACTAGGTTTATTAATCGTGGTCCCGTCCCGATACCCGGCTCGCTTCCGTGGTTCCTGATATCCGGTTCGCTACCGTGATTCCCGATACCCGGTTTGCCACCGTGGTCCCGTCCCGTATTATTATTATATGTATATGTGAATTTGGTTGCACTTCCTCACTTCGGTGATTGCGGTCAACGCCCCGATAGACTCTTGTTACTTCGGTGATAAAGGATTTAGCTTTGTGTGGATGCCATCTTGTTGTTTCCCGTTCTTTGGTACCTTTACTCGTTTTACAGTACATACATATTTTTGAATAAATGATTTATCTTTTCATGAAGATCATTGTGTATACAGATTTAAATGCTTTCAAAGGTAATTTCATTTATTATCATATCTTTTCACCCGCCTGCCAAACCGTCGTGTTTGACCCACTTTTGGTACTCAGGTCCCGATGTTGCCTATCCCGAGGAGGAGAGTGAGGAGGCGGTCGGAGAACCGCAACAGCTAATAGAGTGGCACGCTGATGATGTTGTGTAAACATCCGGTTGCCTCGAGAGATACGAAACACTTTGGGGGAATGTTTAAACTATATCCGATTGGCCTCTAATTTTGGGGATTGTAATTAAATGTTATATGTTCAAACTTTAACAGTACTTTTGGGTTACGCTATAGGACATTGTTCATTCTGATACTTGTTATTCAAATGCACTCAGTCTCATGTTATATGGAAATGATTTATATGCTTGATTTGCCATACGCTTCCGCAATTATACAAAATGTTCATGTTGTTGTGAAATCCTCACCGCGGACACCTGTGGGGAATCACGTGCATAGGTAATGTGTGTTCTTTTATTTATCCCGTGTGCGTTGGGCATTAACCATACCTTTTATTATATATGTCACTTACTTAGTCCCGATCCCGGATTGGACCCTAAACTCGGTCTGGGGTCGCGACAGAGGCATTCTATGGTAGAAGATGCAGAACTCCAGTTTGCTGGGAAGAAGTTGGTGTTCGTAGCTTTCATGGATTGACTATAGTTGGAGAAACTAGTGACGAGGTCAAGTTGATTCAGGAACGCTTAAAGATCGCCCAAAGTAGACATAAGAGTTATGCAGACACTCGCCTAAGAGAATTGTAGTTCCAAGTGGGTGACAAGGTGTTCTTGAAAGTCTCACTAGTTAGAGGATGTCACGACCCGAACCTAAAATCGTATTACTCAAGACTAATTCCGGGTCGCGAAACCATCATACTTACTCCCGTAAACCCCGAATTAACCGAAGTTAAGATGAGATCCACAAGGGATCTTATCATACATACCTGCTAATGTACATTTTGCGGAAATATATACATGTATACATTGACAACTATTAAAATTGAACAAGTCCTTTACATAAAAATAAAGTCAATATACATAACCATTATCTAAACAAGTCAACAACTGCACATTCAAATACAATGCATGTGACATCTATCTACTATCCAAAAACGAATATACAAAAGTGTTTATCAAAATATTCCCACAATATTCTATTCATTTGCACTCAAATCATGTCCATTCGATTAGGCCTCCTGGGGGTATTGGATGGGCATTCTCCATTGGCGGCTCGGCCTCTGCGAGACCGGCATTGGCAGCTGGGCCTGTAACATCATCAGTAACATCGTGAACATGACGGTTCAACAATGCATATACAGATCTATGATAGTACATGTTACTCCTATCAATTCATTAATTTAACAGTTCTAGAAAATCAATCCCATAATAGCATCCTGTACAGTAGTACAAGTAACAACATTAATTATATTGGCAACTACATTAGCATTGGTTTCATTTCAATTCAGTTTCTTCCCAAAGGAAGCAGTCAGTCAGTTCATATTCATTCATTTCAGTGTCCATATTTAATTCATTAATTACATTAAACATTTAGTAGATGGCTTATCAGTGGGACTCTTCAGTCCAATGTGTGGCACATCAATTCGGTGACTTTTCAGTCTATGACCTTTTGGTCTAATATTATTAGGTGACTTAAGTGACTTATTAATGCAGTGACTTTTTAATCAACATAATGTGGGATCTGCTAGTGTCTGGATCAAAGATCACTGGTATCACTCGAAGCTCCGGAACACCCCCAGTCCATCTACTGCAGTAGGATTGTTCATTAATTAAGTGTGATATTTAGTATTACATTATTCAATGTCACATTATTCAGTGTAGCTCTATATGAGCTCGAGAAAACACTATGTAGTGCCAGACTCATAATCAAACTAAGTCAATTACTCTATTCAGACTTTCAATTTGTCTTTAGACAATTATCTAAACTAAACAATTGGATGAAACATTCGTTATCGATGTATGTGTTACTATAGATGACATTATCTTAATCAAATGTGTACATTATGATAACCTTGGTTCACACTTATGAAGGTTTAGATATCACTAATACTGGCCTTAGAGATTAGGCCTTCAATTTAGCAAAATCAGAATTTAATTTGAAACTTTCTTCATTTCGGTTACCTTGGCGGTTACTTGGCGGTTAGTCGAATTCTGGTTGGCGGCTGGCCGAACTACATTCGGTCAGCTTTCTAGAACCTTGCTATTTCTGATACATTTAAGTCACTTCGGTCACCACGTCGGTCACCTGCTCGATCACCTCGTCGGTCACCCCTCGGATGACCAAATTCTCAAATTCGGCTAGCCGAACATACCTCGGCTACCTTACAGTTAGCTTTACAGAAGTTGGTTTTCTGATGCGAATTTCTGACTTAGATTCGGTCAGCTTGCGGTCACCATTCTGCTAGCCGAATTCTCAAATTCGGTTAACCGAAATTCATCGGTCAGCTCACGGTCAGCTTTCCAGAGGCTGACATTTTTTGTGGAATTCAACCTAGATGGGTCGGTAAGCTGGAGAGCTAAACTGCTCCAAGAACTTCATTTTCGAGCTTCAGAATTTCTGAAGCAACTTTTTGGAAACTGAGTTCCTTGAACTCAAATCACTTTAATAACATATAAAATCATAGATGATGTATACACTTGCTTTGTTTGAAGACTAAATCATCAAAAACCCATTTGCTTAGCTTGGATTGTGGTGGAAATCTCTTAACTTGAAGCTCTAACTCCAAGAAGATCTCCAAGAAGAAGATGAAGAAGATGAAGTAGATGAAGTCCTCGTCGAAATCACAACCAAAGCTTCAATCTTGATGCTTGGAAGAGAAAATAGAAGGAGAAGAAGAAAAAGGGAGAAGAAATTAGTCTAGGGATTGATTGAGATGGAGAATGGGATGAATGAACTCATTTTAGCTTATATAAGCTCTCCATTTGCATTTAAGTCCATAATATCCTCCAATTTACAAATTGAGTCAAATGAAGGGTCATTTGATTCGTTTCTCGTCGAACGACTCCAAGACTCTTATGAAAGTTAACTTACTTGTCGAGATACAGGTATTGGTATCAAGAGTTTCCGTATTCGACAAAGTACGCAAAAACTCATATTTATGAAAAAGTCCTTGTTCTCTTAGTCTAAGTCTAAAAATCCTTTCAATTCATTTAATAACCTTGATTATCATTTCATTAAGCCTAATTCATTGGTTTTTAGGCTAATTCAATTTCACTTGGCCATAAATCATCATTAGCTTAATTAAGCATAGTTAATTAACCTAAATTTCCAATCAATTAGAGTTAATCTTGATTAACTCGGGACGGGGCCTTACACAGGAACTCTGAGGTTCGGATAGAAGGGCAAGTTGTCAAGAAGGTTTATTGGTCCGTATGAGATTTTGAGCAAGATTGGAGACGTTGCCTACAGACTTACGCTACCGCCAGAACTCTCCGGGGTGCACAACGTATTTCATGTCCTCATGCTCAAGAAATATGTTCCTAGTCCTTCTCATGTATTACAGCATGAGTCTTTAGAGATTCGAGAAGATGCCTCGTATGTGGAAAAGCATATTAGAATAATTGATACTAAGGAACAAGAATTGAGAAATCAGATTATTCATTGGGTTAATGTACTTTGGGAAAATAACAAGCCAGAAGAAGCCACATGGGAATTGAGAGACTAGGTTTAGAGGAGGTATCCACAGTTGTTACCAGAGGAAAAAATTGTTTTATTTGGTGGACCAAATACCCTAAGGAGTGGAGGATGTTAGACCCCGACCCAAATTAGCCCGATTAGTGTGTGCTTAGCCTTAAGAGGGTTTAGTGACCATTGGGTTAGAATATAATTGGTTTAGTCTTGGACATAGTTTTGGGAATTTTGAGAGTGTTTAGTGTTAGTCAGACACGCTTAGGGATGCCCTGAGTGCACGTGCAAGCATGGGAGGATGATTATGGTTTTTGATTTAATTATGGTCTTGACTTCATTTGAATGGTTTCATTAATCGATACAACTTTCATTTTCAGCCCATCTGTGTTTGAAGCCCAAAAATCCAAGTATTGACCCAAAAGGGTAAAATTATCTTTTCACACACAAATCTCGACACGAATTTCGAAATCTCAAAACAATGTCAAAGTTATACTTTTCAGAAACTAGATTTGTCAAGGATCGTTTTATCCTTCAATTTTGATACAATAAAACATCATCGTGTATTCATTTTGAATTTCAAGTATAAGCTTGTTTGAAGATTTGTTTCAAGAATTAAAAAGGGGATCACTTCTTAAGCTTGTATGCATATAATTTATGCCTTTATGCTAGCTGTGTCCTGTCTCCTTTTGACAAGTGTCTTCCCCCTTAATTTCAATCTGTTTAGAACGTGTATCGTGTGTTTTATGCTTTCATGAATTCAAGTGAACACCACTGAGCTTGGACCGCCCCTTCAGTCCAATCCAATGTCTAGGGGTCCTTAAACATGTGGACTATTTGCAGATTGGTTGTGTATTTTGTTACACATCGTGTGTGTTCCGATTCCGCGGCCGGCCTCCTCGTCTACCTTGTGTGGTGTGGGAATCGTGTTTTGGATGTCGTGCTTGTCTTGCGTGCTTACTCTTGTAATCATAAATGATCGAGAAAGGATGAGCTCAATGTGGATTAACTATTCATGATATTATATGTATCCATGCTTGTTTAGCTTATTTAAAAAATATCTCAGTCATGAACTATTTTAAATTCAACAAGAGGTTTTTACCATTATTTTCTTTGAACTTAAATTGTTCCATATTCATTCCTAAATTGATTACCTGCCAAACTGTTGTATTTGATATTTGTTATTTTGGTGCCCAGGTGCAGGCGACGTTGCTTTTTTGGAGGAACGTCAGGAGGAGGCTGTTGAGCCACCCCGAGCTCGAGAGTGGCAGCTCGACACGTCAACTAGACGTCGGGCGGCATCATGAGATCTGTTACTTTTTGTTGGGTGTCTTGTTTTAACTTATAGAAATATATTGTCCTTTGTTGGCCTCTTATTGGGTTGTAACAAAACTTAATTTACTTTTGGATTAACTTTCAAACTTGAATCCTGTTGGGAATACATTGTTATATATCCTTATTCTAATATATTGATCTTGATGTTATTTTACTTATGCACTTGAGAATTTTATTCATGCTTTGTCATGATGTGATTTGCTACACGCTTCCATAAACTTGATCGTGTGAGTTAGTCTCCTATCTCTCGGGATCCTCATCGCTGGAACCCGTGGGAAATTCTAAAAACTGAGAAAGCATGTGGAATCATGTATTTGTCGGGGTTAACAAAGAGGATGCCAACTCCCTAAATCTTCTTTGTTTTTTCATTTGCCCTGGCTGCACCAGCAAAGTACATGTCCCAAGAGGCATTTGGTGAGGAAGTCTCCACGTTGTAAATAGGTTTGTCTGGGAGATCATCTCTTTGTGGAGAATCTTTAGACAATGGATGCTCTACGCGAAAGTCTGTTAGATCTTGGCCTTTGATTGCCTTTTGCGGTACATACCTAATATCAAATTATGATAGGAGAATGGACCATTTTACCAGTCGAGCATTGAGAGAAGCTGCTTTTGTGACAAGGACCTTCAAGAGGTTGATCCTTGAAATTAGGCAGACTGTGTTGGGAAGAAGGTTAGGATGTATCTTTTGTATGGCAAACATCACTGCAAGCAGTCTTTCTCTAATGGAGAGTAGTGATGCTCTGCACCTGCCAACATACGGTTGAGGTAGTATAGAACAGATTCTTGAGAAGGGTCTTCGTTTGGAAGATTACCTTCGAGATCAAGGGGTTGATCCTTCTCATTTGCTAGGGACGTGTTTGCAGCAGAGTTGCCATCTTCAGTGATTGCGTTGCACGGAGCATTTTTCGGGGACAAGTCTTGAACAGCATCTAGCAACTTTTCTTCTTTGTTAAGCATTTTATCATCCCAGACATCACCTATGAGGTTGGGTATCTGGGACCAATTGACTGGATTTTTGCTGAAGACGTCATTAGCCGAAGCTTGTTCACGATGATCGGTAAGGAGGGGTGTGAGTTTTGATGTCACAGTCTCAGGAGACTAAGTCTGAGAGGGTGATATCTCAGTGGAAGTTACTTAAAAAGAAGTAGCTCCACAAGATATACTACCAAATGTGGTCTGAGAGTAGGCGGCCTCAGCAGACGAGGCTTCGAAGAAACTATCATCTCAAACTACCACATTGCAGGTTGCTCCAATAGGAGACATGCCAATAATGGTTTGTTGGGAGTCAGACTCATCCTTGGATGTAAGAGGATCATCAATCTAGCAGCTTTCTCCATTTTCAGGAGTCAGAGGAGGAGGTACCTGACAGTCTTTAGGGACTTCTGGTTTTGAATTTTGATTACAACGAAGCTCATTGATGCAATCTTGTTCTTGTTCTATGGTAAGACGCCTCAAGATCCTCACATATTCTTCAAGATCAGGGATGGGAGCCAGATCTTCTTCTTTGTCTGCTCTTTATGGTTCAACATGATTAGGTGCCTCTGGAGCAATGGTGAGTTTTGGGTCAACAACATTTTCTTGAATAGCCTCTTGGTCTTCTTCATCATCAGACCAGGATCCTTGTGGCTGTAAGGGGTTATACTAGATTACTGGCATAAGGTGAGTTTCAGGAACCCATTCTTAATCGGAGATGTATTCTCCTGTTTCAAGGGATTCCTCCCACTCGTTGGTGTCACTGGACTCGTATCCATTTATGGAGAATCCAACTACCGAATTGCAAGAGTATGATGCCCCCTGCGTAGTTTTATTTCTGAGATGAGGTGGCATGAAATCACAAAGAGTGAATCTTCTTATCCCCTTTGAAGTCTCGGGAAGGGACTTTTTTGTTGGTCCCAGTGAAGTGGTAGAGGAGGTCTCTGCCTTTTCATGAACTTCTTGTTTTGGTTAGGTCTTCTCCTGCCGTTTGAGCTTGAGGAGATGTCTCATAGCTTGCCTTTCTTGTTGAGTTGTTGGCTTTGTTTTGACAATCTCCTAGTTTTCATCTTCCAGGAGATCGGGATGCACCCATATTGGTTGTTCGCCTAGTGCTGGTAAGGAACCAGCTCTTGGGACGTTTGAATTCTTTTTATCACCTTGAAGGAAGTAGTGTTCTTCTTCTTTGGTGATTCTGATGTTTGTCCACATGACTGTTAGTTTGTGTGGTCTGATGATGTTCTATTACTTAATGCACATGACCAATACATATGACATGATGGTTCATGAGATGAACCGGGTCCCATTAGTATATTAGATGTGATATATGTGTATAGATGAGATCTACATACGGGAGACTTGTGTTACAAATCTCATACTTAAATATCTTCACAACCAGTGAAGAGACTGGGCATCTCATCTGACAAGGTTGCAGTACTTTGATCACTATGAGATAGTGTGATTTGTCTCGATCATCAGATGTAAGATTCTGGATCGCAGTTGTTAGACCCCAACCCAGATTAGCTTGATTAGTGTTAATTAAGAAAGTGTTTAGGTTTAAAAGGTTTTAGTATTTGTCGGATTAGAATGGTTGTTTTAGTCTTGGTATTAGTTTTGGGAATTTTGAGAGCGTTGGTTGAGTCAGACACGCTCAGGGAGGTCCTGAGTGCACGTGTAAGCATTGGGAGGATGATCATAAGTTTCTGTTTTAATTGTGATTTTGATTTATCTTGAGTAGTTTCATTATTTCCTATGACTTTCATATTTAACCCATTAGTGTACGTAGCCCAGAAATCTATGTTTTTGGCCAAAAGGGTAGGATTTGTCTTTTTGCACCCAAATCTGGAAACAATTTTTGAAATCTCGAAACCATGTCAAAAATGTACTTTTTGGAAACAAGATTTTTCAATGATTGTTTTATCCTTCGTCGTCGACTTCGTCCGGGGCCCACAAGAACATGTTTTAGTCGTTTGAATTCCAGACATGACGGGACCCACAACCTCACTCAAGTCAAATAATCCATTTTCTCTCCTCACTCTCATTCAGTCCATTTCATTAGTGGGTCTCCAACGTGAAGTGCTGGGAGGGTGTTCATCTTCCTCTTCTTCTCTCCATCTTCTCCTCCTTACAACTTAACCATTTGGACTTGGATTGAAGCTTGGATCTTATCATCTTCTTCCTCTCCTTACAAGCTCTCCATTAGACCCATTTGTTGGGCGTTTTCAACTTGGCAAGTTCTTCTTATTTCTTCCTCCTTGTTTGGACATCTCTAGGTAAGAGCTTCATTAATCTCTTCAATGGAGTTCTTTTCATCTCCTAAAGATCTTGTTTTTCATATTTACAAACACTTTTTCGAAATGGGTTTCCTTGTTTTCAAATGTATGGGCTTCGAAGTTCTTTTTGGGATTTTGTAGATCTTGGCTCCATTCTTGAGTAGGACCTTTGAAGAAGGTTGGTTTTACTAAGGCAAGTGATCTTTTTAGTCTTCGTAATGAATGATTTAGTATGGATTTCATTTTTTTGCCCCAAATGTGATTTCTAGGTTTGTTCTTGTAACTATAACAATGTAAGGTTTTGTTTTGGAAATCCACTTTCAACTTGCATCTGTCGCGACCCCTGACCGGGTTCGGGAACCAAATCCGGGATCGGGACTAATTGTGATGTGATGGGCATAAGATCACATGGAGTGATGACAATAATTAAAAATATGTTTAATGCCCAAGCGTACACGGGTTAATAAAAGGGCGCACATTACCCGTGCACGTGATTTCCCACAGGTGTCCGCGGTGAGGATATTCCAACACACATAACCATTTAGTATATTTGCGGAAGCATATGGCAAATCCAACATGTAAATCATTTCCATAAAACATAAGACTTGTTGCATTTATATAACAAGTATCAGAATGAGCAATGCTCTAAAGTGTAACCCCAAATGCTGTTAAGGTTGGAACATAAAACATTTAATTACAAATCCCAAAAGAATAAAGGCCAATATAGACAAAACAATAACTACCAAAAACTATCCAAACAACCCCAAAATGCAACAGGTTCTCTGACCGCCTCCTCTGACTCTTCCTCGGGATAACTGACAACGGGACCTGAGTACCAAAGCAAAGGGTCAGACACGACGGTCTTGCAGGTAGATGAAAAGATATAAACATTTAATAATAAAACCTTTACCTTGGAAAACATGTAAACCTGTTTAAACAATGACTTTCAAAAGCAAATGAATCATTTCATCGAAACACATATGCAGTAATAAAACATGTAAGGTAACCAAGGAAATCGGGAAACAATCAAGATGGCATCCACAAAAAGCTAAATCCTCCATCACCGAAGTGACGAGAGTAACGGGTGTTGGCCTCAGTCACCGAAGTGAGAGGGTGCAACCAATTTACATATACATATAAAATAATACGGGACGGGACCGCGGTAGCAAACCGGGTATCGGGAATCACGGTAGCGAATCGGATATCAAGAACCACGCGAGCGAGCCGGGTATCGGGACAGGACCACGGTTAATAAACCGGGTATCGGGATCCAAGCTGCAGCTGGCGGGACGGGAAGGGATCTCCAAGTCGGTAGATCAGACCGACCGGGTCATCCAAGCTTAGTGGTGCCGACTCATAGGACAAATCACATAAATCGAGACGAGTATAAAACAAATCCAGTGCAAGGCTATAAGCGGGCAAGGCGGGGTGCTCGAGGCACAATCATCATTTCAGTATCGAGTCATGCGCATCAGGGATAGCACAAGGCTACAAATACAATTCCGTGCTTTCGGGGTTCATAAATCCTAACTTGTAAATTTTGGAAATAAAAGAGTGAAATAAGCTTTCAAAATATCGGGATGAGTATCAAGGTTCGAAGTTGATTCAAGTGCATAGGGATCCCGAATATCCATTTAATAAAGCTTGGTACCCCATGGGTTTGAGGGCATTCCGGCTCCTTATACATTTGAACGTCTCCAAACTCCAATGAATGCTTGTGATATTGGTTTCGTTCTCATCAGGGCTCCATAAATCACCCTATAGTTCTCTTGACACAACAAGGCTCCCAATGAACCTTTCGCAATCATAAAAATGTTCCACTTCAGCTCCAAACACATCCCTTGTGCAACAGCAACCATCGCTCGAGCGGACATTACAGTTCGCTCGAGCGGATGAGCCTCTCGAATGGTTTCTGGGAGGGTTCGCTCGAGCGGACATATGTTCGCTCGAGCAGACCTGCCCAGTTCAGGATGGAACAAGCGAACGAATTGTGCGCTCGACCTAACCACTCACTGGATGGCTGCTGGAAGAGTTCGCACGAGCGGACACTGGGTTTGTATGAGCGAACAGCTCTCTGGAATGGCACGAACCCTTTCCTGGGCAGTTCGCTTGAGCGAAGTGTCAAGTTCGCTCGAGCGAACTGTCCATAACTGAGTTCGGGACGGTTCTGCTCTTTCATTCTTCCTTTCTCTCAAAACTCCTTTTTAGCCTCTTTTCTACAACATAATGGGAGACTCTCAACTCCCTTCAATCACTACTCAACCATCAACCAATTTCTCCATCTTTACATTCATACAATCATCAAAAGAAGGAAGACACCCATGATCACAAGGATTCACTTAGACATTGTACAAAAGATGAACTCAAAACTACAATCCATGATTTAAAGACAATAGATGAAACCAAAAGCTAGAAATCATGTTTCAAGACAGTAAAGAGGCTTACCAACCCCATTCAAAGCATTTAACATCATTGAATGCAATAAAACAAGGCATTAATGAGGTAGTAATTCAAACACATTTATCATAAAATCATTGAAAGTTAAACTATCCATTCAATCCACTTGCCTCAAGGTTCTCTATGCAAGAAATCAAGCTATTAATCTCTTGCTCCAAGCCAAGAATGATATCTACACAAAACCCCCAAATCCAAACCCTAAAATGGGTCAAACCAAGAAACAAGAAGAGAGAGCTCACAATAAAGGAAATGGAGCTTCTCTAAGGATAGGAAAAGCACAAAACAAAGAGATTGGAAGGAGGACTTACTAGGAAGCTTTCCAAAATCACCAAACTAGTTCAATGAGGGTCTTGAGGTGGGTGGATTCCTCCAAAAATGGCATCAATGTATAGCTCTAGTAATGAGGAAGAAGAAGGTGAAGTTCATTTCTTGATTAGTGCAAGGTTTGGTAGGGATTTGGTGGTGAAGAAGCAAGGAGAAAGGGAAGGGAAGGAAACCCTAGACTCTTGTTGCTCTAAGGCTGGAAAAAGGGGAAATGGAAGAGAAGGATCTCCTTATATACAAGTGGAGTGTGGGTCCCATCTCTAGGAAATCTTTGGAGGCTGAAAGCACTAATTTCGGGACCTCGGACGAAATCGACGAAGAAGAGAAAAGTGATCGTCGAAATATCTAGTTTCCAAAAAGTATATGTTTCGCGGGTTTCGGGAATATCACGTTTTGGGTACAGATTTCATGTAGAAGGACTGTTTTGCCCTCAAAGCAAGAAGATCGGGTTTCGGAGTTCCGGACGGTTACGGGCTCAACATGAAAGTTGTAAGGATCGACAAAATAAGTAAAACGGGATCAAGACAAGAATTAGGGGAATATCAAGTAACCTCCAAAAGCGGGCAAGACTATCAAAAAGGATGTTAGAGTATTTATTTTGTTGCAATTTGATAGGATGCATTCATCTTCGTAAGCTTGTCCTCTCATTCATTCATGGATCATCATGCATTTTTATCTTCATGATTTTTGGTCTTTCAAAGTTATGCATGGTTTTTCATCATATTCTTAGTTATCAAAGCTTTCAGTTCAGTCTTGGTATTCTTCCTTGTTTTCAAAAGCTTTGTATTTGTTCAGCTCTTTCAGTATTTTCTGGATGTTTGGCCTGTCAGTCACCTGTCGGTCAGGTGTCGGCTAACCGATAGTGAACCGAGCCTAACCGAGACATTGTCGGTTAGAATTCCAGAGAGCTTCATTTTCAAAAATTTGCTGATACTCTCTGGTCGGTCAAGGTGCCAGTTAGGTATCGGTTAACCGACCTTCATTCAGAACCTGACCGAAGTTCTCTCGGTTGGAATTCCAGAGAGGTGTTTTCTGAACCATTTTGGTCTGTCAGTCAATGTGTCGGTCAGCCCTCGGTGAACCGAAAATGTTTGGTCAACCGACCATGCTTTTTGGTCGGCTAAATTTTGAAAATATGACCATTGGCAAGTGACCGTTGGGGGTATCGGTTAACCGACACATATATGTCGGCTAACCGACGCCTAGCCGTTAGAACAACTTTTTCTATAAAAAGTGGTTTTCTCTTTTGGAAAAGTTGCTGAACTTTTGGGGGATTTTCAAGAGCAAGGAAGAGCAACTTTTCAAGCATCTTTGTGAGGGGATTATGAAGCCATCTCATTAGACTCAACCTTTGATCTTCAAAATGGGTGTGCTTCTCTTCTTTTTAAATTTTTAAAACATGCTCTTTTCTTAAATCTTTGTGTTTCTATTTAAGGCATGATCATAGAGTTGCTTGTTTCCTTGTTTAGTTGATTTTCATAACATGTTTCATCTTTTAATGTCTATTTGATTTATGTAATCAACTTAAGTCTTGTTTTCACATGAGTTTTTCAAAACCTAGTTTTCAAAATCAACTTGTTTATCTTGTGATTACATCTTTCAATATACAAGTTGAATCTTTATGAAAACCATGTGTAAATCATTCTACTCTTTGTCTCACATATGATTAGCATCTTTGAATCATCTTGAATTTACTTTTCTAAAAAGAGTTTGAATGTACTTCTAGAACTTGCATCTACTACACTCTTTGTCATTCATTTGCATGCATCTAGAAGTTTAGTTTTTCACCTTCATATCAGCTTATTTAGAGGCAAATCTTAGTGCTTGATTAGTTCTCTTATTCATGCATGTTGAGGCATAATTCACAAGAGAAAAATCTAAGTTGTAAAGGTTAGTGCTTAGCCTTGAAAAGCATTTGTTGTGGTTGTAAAGGTTTATGCTTAGCCTTGAAAAGCATAGTGTTGTATGTGTAAGGTTTGAGGTGATCATAAACCTTAAAATTGATTAGTGAAAATCCGGTAGGGTTACCGGGAGTGGATGTAGGCATTTTGGCCGAACCACTATAATTGATTGTGTTATGGTGATTGATCTTTTGCTTTTATTTCATGAATGGTATATGAATGCTTAGAATTAAATATCTAGGAGTTTTCCTTTTTCATCAAAACATAATGTATTTAAAAAGTGAAAGAAAATTAAAAGTTGTATAAGTTCTTAGGAGTAACCCTATTCACCCCCCCCCCCCCCCCTCTAGGATTCGATCTTGGACTTTCAAAGGAAACCCCCAAAGGGTCCCACTAAATACAAGACACTAAAAAATTCCCAAAGCTATCAAGAACTATACTAATCCAAGCTTAGTCAAAACCACTAATCAAGCTTAGCACTAACACATAACTTAATTAGCACTAATCGAGTCCCTCGGGTCGGGGTCTTACAGCATATATATGATTAAGCTTGATTTAAATGCCCTTATTTAGCTCAAGTTTCTTTTTGGTTGTATTTTTATTGGTTTAGAGAAGACAGTGCCTAAATCTGCAATTGTTTTGGTCTTTCCCGAGCTGGCGGTCACCTCGGCGGCTAGCCGAATGGCGACTGGTGGCTAACCAACCCGGTTTCGGTTAGAAATACAGAATGCTGAAAGTTCTGGGTAGCCCTGGAGGCTAGCCGAAGATTTGACCACGGCTAACAGCCAATGGAACCGCCAGGTCACCAAGACTCGCGGTTAGAAACACAGAATTCTGTAGCTGACTAGGATTTGGCGGTCAGCTAGCGGCTAACCACCTTGAATCTCCGTGGCTAGCTGACAGGTGACCGAATATGTTCGGTTACATTTCCAGAATGCTGCAATTTTTTGTTTGGGACCAAGCGGTCAGCTGGCGGCTAGTCGACCTGCACTTCCACGGCTAGCCGACAGGTGACCGTGAGCTAACAGAAATTCAATTTTGGCCTGCTTTGATAAATTTTCCTTGGAGAATGAAAACCAAAATATGTTTAAGGGCTTTTAGCTTGATACTGTGCGTTTGGAACTCTAAATGTCTCTTAGCTTCGGGAGCACCAAATCCGTTTTATTATAACTTTTGATTATCAAATACATGAGGGTCAAATGAAGGGCCTTAATATATATGCTTGATAAACTTGCTTAAATTCTCAGTTTTGACAAGACGAATACTGTTTTGGACACGTTTTGATTTACAAGCCTCAGTCATGTTTGAACGGTTTCAAGAACCAACAAGGGATCACTTCTTAAGTCCCGTTTTTCTATAGCTTATGCTACTCCTAATCAGTTTTGCTTTGCCCGATTTTGATTAGTGATTTCCCCTATTTTTGATCTATTTTGTACATGTTCACCTTGTTTTATGCATTCATGATTTATGATTAACACCATTGAGCTTGGACTATGTCGCGACCTCGGATCGGGTTATCGGGACCTAATCCTGGATCGGGACTGGTTTTTTTTGGATGAATATAAATGAATGTTTGGTTGGTGCCATAGAACACAACATGCGTACACGGATCTATAAAGAATAAGATACCCCGTGCATGTGATTTCCCACAGGTGTCCGCGGTGAGGATATCATCACAACAATATAAATATTTTGTTTAAGTGTGGAAGCGTGTAGCAAATCAAACATGTAATTCGTCTTTAATAATAAGATTGATAACACATGAATAACAAGTATTAGAATGAGCAATGATCATTAGCGTATACCCAAAAGTAAATGTTAATGTTTATACAAATATCAGTTAATTAACATTCCAAAAAAATAAAGGCCAACAAAGGCCAAAACAACCCAAAATAGTTTCCCAAAAGAATGAGTTATCCACAACTTCAAAACGAATCGAATCTCGAAGCAACCAAATGTCGAAATGACATCATCGGCTTGCCACTCGACTAAACGCTGCGGTTCACAGACAGCCTCCTCGTGCTCCTCCTCGGGGTAACCAATGACTGGACCTGAATACCAAAGAAATGGGTCAAACACGACGGTTTGGCAGGTCGGTGAAAATATATAACAATAAAACAATAATTGAATTCACCTTGGAAAACATCAAAACATGTTTAAACGATAACTTTCATAAAAGAAACGAATCATTTATTCAAAACATATGTGCAAAGTAAGATATGTAAAGGCAAGCAAGGAAACTGGAACGAGCAAGATGACAACCAAACGAAGCTAAGTCCTCTATCACCGAAGTGACAAGAGCATATCAAGGCATTGATCTCAGTCACCGAAGTGAGGAGATACAACGAAATTTACATATACATATATAATAATACGGGACATGACCACGGTAGCGAGTCGGACATCAGGAACCACGGTAGTAAGTCGGGCATCAAGAACCACGGTAGCGAACCGGGGTATCGGGACAAGACCATAGTAATAACCGGGTAGCGGGGTCCAAATTGCAGCTGGCAAGACAAGAGGGGTATCTCCAAGTCAGTGGATCGGACTGACAAGGTTATCCAAGCTTAGTGGTGCCGACTCATAGGTCAAAAATAGAAATCAAGACATGTGTAAAATACATCAAGTGCAAATAAATAAACGGGCGGGACAGGGTGTTCAAAGGCACAACTGTTATTTCATGTCGGGCATTGCACTTTGGGACTAGTAACTGTTACAAGTACATTTTCAATGCTGTCGGGGATAACAATCATATAGTGTAAATCTCGGGACAAGGAAATACAAATGAACTATTGGAGTTTCGGGTAAAATATCATGTTCAAGATTTGTTCGAGGTGAATAGGGATCCCGTATGTCGATTTTAGTAATAACTTGGTATTCCTTGAGTTTGGGGACATCCCGGGCTCCTTATACACCTTGGAAATTTTTTCAAAAACATCAATGAATCTTTGTGATGTGGTTTCTTTTCTGCTCCAACATAGTCTCGGGTGAATAGTGCCCATCGCTCTAAAAAAGGGTCCACAAGCGATTTAGACGGGAACCCCCCTTCATTTCTCTCCATTTTCAAATTCCTGGGTAAGGTTGACTACCTAGCAGTTAGCTAGCGGTTAGTCACCAATGGGCTCGGCGATTAGCCACTAGCTGACCTCGGTTGACCTGACTAAATGCAACATACTGGAATCGTGACCGCCTAAGTTCGGTTGGTTGGCGGTTAGTCGCCAATGGGCTTGGCGGTTAGCCGCTAGCTGACCGCGACTTCAAAAGAGAAAAGCAGCTCTATGGAATTGTAACCGAAACTGGTCGGTTAGCAGCCAGTCACCAGGTGGCTAGCTAATCGGGGACCGCCAGCTGACCGCCCAGTTGCAGGAAATTCTCACTGGGTTCAGATTCGAGCCCTTTCCTTCCTCCAAACAGTTCTCCTCCTTTCTCATTCATTTTCCTACAACAAAATGAACTAAAAGCTCCTCCCATTCATCATTCAACATTTTTCCCACATTCACAATGCCATCAATCCTTCTACAAACCACCATCCTTTCACCTTCTCCCCAATCACATTCAACCACAAGAAAAGAGAAAGAGAACCCAACAATCACAAAGACTCATTTGAGCTACATCCAGGAGATAAATAAAGACTACCAACCAACATGTTTCCAAAGCATTAAATGTACTAACAAGACTCTTTCATGGGCATTTATTTCAAATCAATGCAAGCTAATAAATATGAACATGAATAACAAAACCAACCACATTTTTCATAAAACCATTAAATGCTCAAACTATCATTTCATCCACTTGCCTTAGAGTCTCTAGTAAGCAATCCAAGCTCTAATCAAGCTTTCCAGGCCAAAAGTCCAAGCTAAGCAAGAACCCCCAAAACAAAGCCCTATAAGAGTCAAAACATGGAATGGGGAGGAAGAAGCTTTCAATAATGAAAATGGAGACCCCCAAAGTCTAGGAAAAATACATATCAAAGAGAAAGGGAGAGATTTCTTATTAATGGGGTCTTCAAAGGGGCAAGAATATCTCAATGAGGATCTTGGAATGGGGAGTTTCTTCCAAAAATGGTATCAATGGAGAGCCTTCAAGGAGAGGAAGAGAATGGTGATCTCCATTTAGCTATGGGTGCAAGATTGATAGAGGCATTGGAGATGGGAGAGCAAAAGGCTAGAGAGAAAGAGGAAAACCCTAGATGGGTGAGGCTTTTGTGCTGGAAAAAGGAGAAGGGAAAGGAAGAAGAAGAGTTGTGTTTATATACAAGTCAAGAGTGGGCTCCGCCACTTGAAATCTTTGTGAGCTGAAATCATGGTTTTCGGGACTTCGAACGAATTTGATGAAGAAGAGAAAAATGATCACCGAAATATCTAGTTTCCAAAAAGTATATGTTTCGAGGGTTTCGGAGATATCAAATTCGTGTCCAGATTTAGTGTAAAAAGACTGTTTCGCTCTCAATGCTCGGAAAGTCGGGTTTCGGGGTTCTGGGCGGGGACGGGATCAACATGAAAGTTGTAGAGATTAACAAGATGAGCAAAATGGGGTTGAAATACAAATTACTGGAATCTCAGATAATCCCCCAAATAAAGGTATATTCATAAAAGGAACCCCCAAAGGCCCCCCACTAATCACAAAGGCATTCGAAATTCCCCAAAGCTATAATAAAAGTTATTCTAATCCCAACTTAACCACAAACCACTAATCACGCTTAAGACTAACACACGATTTAATTAGTACTAATCGAGGTCACTCGGGTTTGGGTCTTACAGACTGCCCCTTCAGTTTGATCCACTGTTTGAGGGTCCTTAAACACTTGGACTTTCTGCAAATTAGTCGTATATTATATATATATGCCTTGTTCTATTCCGGTAACTCGGCCGGTACCCTCCTACCTTTTATGGTACGGGATCTTATTTTGTTCTGTTCTGTTCTGTTCAGCTTACTCTTTTCATTTTATATGATAGAGGAAGGATGGGCTCAATGTGGGATTATCTATTCATGATATTATAAGTATTCATGCTAGTTTTGCTCGCCTAAAATGCATCTTAGTTCTGTTTTTGCTTTAAATTCAGTAAATGGCTTTAGCAATGCGTCTTTCTCTTTTCAATTATTTTAAGCACTTATCTAAATTGATTTCTTGCCAAACCGTTGTATTTGATCCTTGTTATTTTGGTACTCAGGTGCAGGTGTCTTTGCCCTTGAGGAGGAGTGTCAGAAGGAGGCTATTGAGCCACGCTTAGCTCATGAGTGGTAACTCGACGATGTCTTCTAGAAGTCGGGTGGGTCCTTGAGACGCATGTTATTTTGCTAAGGGTTTTACATTTTGATTATTTTGGGAATGTATTGGCTTTTGTTGGCCTCTTATTGGGTTGTACCTAACAATATAGTTTTGTTAACCTTAAACTTGAATGAAATATGGAGTTGTCTTGTTTATATATCTCTCTCTGAAATACATGTATTGATGATTTTAATTATGTCATATGTTTTTATCCTGAAGTGATTTGCTACACGTTTCCGCAACCATCGTACGTGTGAGTTTGTCCCTTGTCCTTGGGATCCACACTACGGAAACTTGTAGGAAATTATCGAAGGATACAATGCAGGCCCAGGCTCCCAGTCCGGGGTCGCGACTGCGGTGCTGGTACATTGGATGTATTGAAGGACCATGAGAAGCACCATATGAAACACTGTCTTCATCTTAGGGTCTGCTCTCATAATTCCCTAGCAATAGGCTCTTAATCCTGAGACATTGATGAACTCAAGTTTCTGTCTTTTCATTTGCTTTGAGTCACTAATGAGTGAGGCCAACTGTAAGTCAACACCTCAGTGTCTTGGGTAAGTGGTAGTAGGGCTGTGAGAACATCCAATGGTCAAGATGGAATCTATCTATATGATCCCTTTCTGCCAATTAATGGATTTGTCATTAGTAAGTGCGCACCCATCTCGATTAAGAGTTAATTTGATGGTACTGATGATCACTATGATTAATTGGGGCTTAAGGATAATAAGTTGTTGATTTAAGATTGGAAGGGACAGATTTTATCCAATTGATTCATGGATGTTGATAAAGGGACCCACTTGTGTTAATTGGGAAGTTTAGGGTCTTCTTTTTGATTTATTCCTAAGACTGGAGTGCAATTGCGTTTATTTAGTGGTGTTATTTGTAATTAACTATGGGCCCGGATTGCACATGAGATGTGGGGTCGCGGTGTCCCAGTTGGAGCCAGCTTTCTATGGAATCCCTAGTGGTCCCCACGCTAGCCCAAGTTATTAGAAAGATACTAATCCTACTTGAACTCTAAAAGGAAGGAATTAGAAAGTTACTATTTCTATTTGAAGTAGGACTTCTAATAGTGGTAATAGTAAAGTTACTAATTATTATGGAAGTGAGACTTCTATAGTAATTAAAAAAGGAGAAAGTTACTAATTGTTTTGGAAGTAGGACTTCTAGTTAATTAGTAAGAAGAGGAGTTGCATAAGGGTTATAAAAGGGGAAGCCCCCCCACCCCCCCTTGGACATCCACCATAAGGAGAACACGCCCAGCCCTCTTTTGTGCAATAGTTGCACATCTCTCTTTCCTCTCTTTCTCTTCCAGTTCCTTGGAGTTTCTAGTTGGGTTTTCTCTTGACGTTTCCACCGCTCTTCTTGAGAGAAACGATCTGACAGCGGGTCATAACGTGGAAGACAACAAGGTCTTGGAGATCCTAATTTGCTTCAAGAAGAGTTCTTGTTTAAGTAATTTGTCTTCTTCTCCATTAGAGCACTACGGGGCTCCAAAGGTACAATCTACTTCTCTATTTGCTGTGGATTATTTTGGTTGCATGGTGTTGCTAGTTTCTATCTTCTAAATAGAGTTTATAAGTGTATATGGTTGATGAGTTTGAGGGATTGGATCCTGGATTTGATTTATGGCCTTATGGGTACTTGATCCCTGAGTCAAGTGGGTCAAAAAGTTTTGAAAACCTATCCACAAGGCCCACCTACTTCCAACAATTGGTATCAGAGCCATACCTCTTCTCTAATTATATTAGATATGTTGTCTAGATTTAATCCTTGCATGAGATGCGAAGTGGATAGACCTAGGGCTATGTAAGGATTAGTTCTGGTATTTTTCTACATTTATTATGTTTTCTAAATGCACAAGAAGGGACAAGTTTTTGTAAAATTGGGGTTTTCTGCAAAAACCCCGAGTTGGGTTATGGACTTTTACCGGCTGCTACAATACGCCTTTACCGGTGACCAGACTTTTACCGGCGGCTAGACCTTTACCGGCGGCCACGACTTTTATCGGTGGCCCCGGCCCTCGCTATAGGCAGTTTATTTATTTATTTATTTTTGTTTGTGGTTATCCGGGTTTGTTCATCATGAGATGATGGATGGTGGCTTCCAAACCCTAGTCCTTATTGTGTATGTGATACCAACTTTACAAGTTCACGTCCTCTCTAAATGGCCCACAAGACTTTTACTTTCTCTTTATAGTTATTGGTTTATTTAAAAATAAGTGTAAAGGGCATCATGGTTTCCTTGGTTTCCCGTAGAAGGGCAAGGCATGATGAATTTCCCTATAACCATTTTATTTCCATTATTAGATTACCATGTAAGTCTCATAGTCGAGGCATAGGGATTTATGTAATTTTTCTAAATTTCCAGATTCTGGCGATGTCCGAGATGAAGAAGGAAAGTGAAGTTGGACTCCTAATCAAAGAGTTTGAAGATTACCAAAGTGTTTTGGAGATGCCCAAAGAGTTTGAGGAATTCCAGAGTTTTGGAATGTCTAGAAGTCCAAGAAGTTTATTCCACTTGGGCCATGTGGAGGAGAGGACTAGTTTCTATTTTTGCACTTTCTATTTGTGGATGGTTGCTTTTATAGAATGTTTCCAAATCTGATCCAAACATAGCAATTTCCAAAATTGGTCAAATAAAATTAATTTTTGGAAAGAGTTGTAATTGGTGTTGGTGGACCCATTAGTAACACTAATCTTAAAAACTAGACTTTCCTTAAAATAACTTGATTTGGAACCAATCATTGGTCATATCATGAGATGATTTGATTTCTATGTATGTGGGCCCATATACCTATAAGGAAATCCTCAATTCTAAAATATTAAGTGGGAGCGAGGCATTTAAATTAAGAAATCCCTATGGTTTTCCATTATAGGTTCATTGTAAGGAAAGTATTAGCCTCGCGCCATCTTGAGAATGGCCGTTCCCCATGGGGGGCTTTTATTTATCTGGTTACTAGATATGGATCTTCTATGGATAGTGTTGGTGAGACGAGGCGGGGGCTCACTTCCCAAGGAGGAGCTGCTGGCAACGGTTGTCATGCAATGCTAGTTGGTGGGTTACACTTAACTAAAATAATGATTTAGTATCCCCAAGGATTTTCCTAATGAATTTTAGAAACCAAAGCTAATCAGGGGTCACACATTATTTGGTATGAGATACCTAGATAATAATGAATGATGGGGATCATGGATAGTAAGTCTTAATCCTAGTTTTGACCAACTTTGATCCGCACCAATCTAGGTGGTATTCGCACTCCCCAAGGAGGGATACCTCAAGGGATTGGGATTCCGATGTATTCTAACTTTAGTGGTTATGGGGATTTCCACATAAATTTGGTAGAATACCAAACCCTAATGTCATTTATATTCTTTAATTGAATGTATGGTTATGTGCCACAATTTTTAAAGCATGAATTCGAATACTTTCAATCCACTTGCGACCATCTCAACCGGAATAAGTTGGTGGGATCCAACTATATAGATTGGAAACGGAACTTGGATATTGTCCTAACTGTTTCAGGATATAAATATGTCCTTACCAAAGCCCCCCTTGATGATCCTGGACCGGATGCATCAGAAGAAGAAAATGAACTTTACACCAAATGGGCCAAAGACGATGAGATGGCCAGATGTTACATATAGGCATCTATATCTAGCGTTTTGCAACACCAACATCAATCCTATAAGACTGCATATGATATTATACAAACTTAAAGTCGATGTTTGCGGAACAGGGCAGGCCTGCTAGGTAGGCTGCCATGAGGGTGCTTATAAGCACTAAGATGGCTGAATGCACACTAGTACGGGAACACATGTTGAAAATGATGGACTCATTGAATGAGTTAGATGTACCGGGGGCTGCGATTGATGCAGAATAGCAAATCGATATAATCCTTGAGTCACTGCCAGAGTCATTCAACAATTTCAAGGTCAATTATAATATGAATAAGATGAATTTGACTCTGGCTGAGTTGTCTAGCCAGTTGGTAGTGACTGAAGGGATTATGAAGAAAAAGCCAACTACCCTGATGACAGAGAAGTCAATTGCCAAGTCCAAGCCGAAGGCAAAGGGCGGAAAGGCAAGAAGAAATCAGTTCCGAAGGGTCCTAAGGTGGAGAATGGTCCAAATGGTGGTGTGGCCAAGGCTAAGGGTTCTATAAACAAAAGGAAACTGTTTCCATTGTGGTATGACGGGACATTGGAAAAGGAATTTTCCAGAATATCTGTCTAAGAAGAAGAGCTCAGGTATGATTGAGTCACTTATTTCTGAAGTTAGTTTTGTAACTGGTAGTACTTCAGAATCTTGGTGTGTGGACTCCGAGGCAACTAATCACATATGTAATACGTTGCAGGGGCTCAAGGAGACGAGGAGGCTAAGTGACGGAGAAATCATTGTCAACCTAGGATTTGATGCTAAGGCAGAGGTTGTTTTAGTGGGAGTTATTACTTTATGTTTTTCAAATAATAAATTGGTTTTGTCAGACACATTATATGTACCGTCTTTATGGCGGAATTTAATTTCAATTTCTTGTTTGGTAAATAAAAGTTATTCTATTACTTTTAGTACTGAAGTTGTCATAAATAGGAAATGGTACTTTATATGTTCTGGCAAGGTAACCAATGGGCTTTATTTGTTGACTCCCATGATGTATGAGATACACGATACTAAAACAATTAATAGACCATCATTAAAGAGGAAGCCACTTTCATCTAATCCAACAAAACTTTGGCACTTGAGGCTAGGTCATATAAACCTAAATAGGATTGACATGCTAGTGAAAGATGGTATCTTGCCTTCGTTGGTGATAGAACCAATGCCTGTCTGTGAGTCCTATTTGGAAGGCAAAATGACCAAAAGACCTTTTTCATCTAAGGGCAATACAGCCAAAGATTTATTGGAATTAGTGCATACTGATGTGTGTGGACACATTAATGTTAGAGATAAAGGAGGATATGAGTACTTCATCACTTTCATAGTTGATTACTCAAGATACCTTATGCACCGCAAGTCCGAGGCTTTTGAAAAGTTCAAAGAGTTTCGAACGGAAACGGAAAAGCAATTAGGTAAAAGTATCAAGTCTCTTCGATCAGATCGAGGAGGGGAATATCTCTCTGCTGATTTTATGGGATACTTATCAGAGAATGAGATTCTATCCTAGTTGCCTGGTCTTGGAATACCTCAATAGAATGGAGTAGCAGAAAGAACGAACCGAACTCTTTTAGATATGATCAGGTCTATGTTGAGTTTATCAGGATTACCAATATCCTTTTGGGGATACGCCTTGGATACTGCGATGTATATACTAAATCTCGTACCATCTAAGTTTGCACCTAAGACTCCCCGGGAGTTGTGGTCCGGGTGAAAGCCTTGTCTACAACACTTACACATTTGGGGTTGTACAGCACACGTGCTGAAGGTTAAAACGGATAAACTGCAATCGAAGTCAGAAGTATGCACGTTTGTAGGATATCCTAAAGGAACTAAAGGTTAGTTATTCTATAATCCCAGAGAGCAGAAAGTCTTGGTTAGCACCAATGCGGTCTTTCTGGAGGAAGATTATATGATAGACCGGAAATTTTTAGAAAAGGTGATCTTAGAAGAGATTCAAGAGCGATCAATTCTAAATCCAAGTGTGACCGAACTTGTGGAAGAACCGCCCTTTCCAGACCCAGTAGTTATACCAGTGTCTCGTCATAATAGTAGGATTGTCAGACCACCTGACAGGTTCTCGTTCTTGGGAGAGTCTTACGGGGCAATCCGGGAAGAACCAGAACAAGATCCTTGTAACTATGATGAGGCAATCAATGACATAGATTCGGGGTTGGCAAGATGCTATGAAAGCTGAGATGGAGTCTATGTACTTCAATAAGGTCTGGACACTTGTGAACGTGCTTGCCTATTTAAGTCTATTGGGTGCAAGTGGGTCTATAAGAGAAAAAGAGGACCAAATGGAAAAGTGGAGACCTTTAAGGCCAAGCTTGTTGCAAAAGGGTATACTCAAAAAGAGGGTATCGATTATGAGGAAACCTTCTCGTTGGTATCCGTGCTTAAGCCCATCCGGCTACTCTTATCCATTGCGGCTCATCTCGATTACGAGATTTGGCAAATGGATGTCAAGACAACGTTTCTCAATGGCTATCTTGAGGAAAACATCTATATGGTGCAGCCATACTGTTTTGTAGCTAAAAACCAATAGCAAAATGTTTGCGAGCTGCAGAAGTCCATTTATGGATTGAAGTAGGCATCTTGAAACTGGAACATCCGTATTGAACATGCAATCAACTCATTTGGTTTTTGTCAAAATTGGGATGAGTCATGTCTGTACATGAAAAGCGAAGGTGATAGGGTAGTCTTTCTAGTTTTATATGTCGACGACATCCTTTTCCTCGGGAAAGACATAGGAATGTTGTCAACAGTGAAAGTTTAGTTGGCCAAGACTTTTGATAAGAAAGACTTGTAAAATGCTAGCTACATCATAGGGATCAAACTCCATCGAGACCAAAAAAATAGGATGATTGGCTTATCCCAAGCTGCATACATAGATAAAGTACTAGTATGGTTTGCTATGCAAGATTCCAAGAAGGGTATTACACTTTTCAGGCATGGAGTGCACCTTTCCGAGGATCAATGTCCCAAGGTACCTGAGGAGAAGGAGCAGATGAGGTTGATACCACACGCTTCGGCTATTGGTAGCCTCATGTATGCTATGCTATGTACTAGACCGGATATCTGTCATGTAGTGGGCCTAGTCATCAGATATCAATCTAATCCAGGACCTAAACATTGGACTGTTGTAAAGTATATTCTCAAATACTTGAGAAGGACTAGAGATTACATGTTGATTTATGGCAGTGATGAGCTGATTCCAGTCGGATATACAGATTCTGACTTCATGTCAGATAAAGATTTCAGGAAATCCACTTCTGGTTATGTGTTTATGCTTGGTGGCGGAGCTGTCAGCTGGAGGAGTATTAAACAAGAATATACCGCTTATTCCACCACAAAGGTTGAATATGTAGCGGCTTGTGAAGCAGCTAAGGAAGAAGTATCACTAAAAAGATTCCTTCTGGAACTTGGAGTGGTACCTTTGGCATGTCCGCCACTCACAGTTTACTATGACAGCAGCGGGGCAATGACTCAGTCCAAGGAACCCAGGAGCCATAAAAGCCAAAAACATGTACAGAGGAAGTATCACTTAGTCAAAGAGATTGTGCATAGAGGAGATATTACTATTACCAAGATAGCCTTTGCGGACAATTTGGCGGATCCCTTTACTAAGCCTTTCACTACCAAAGTCTTTGAGCAACATGTAAACAGAATGGGCATAAGATGCAACCCTGACTAGCATTGAGCCCAAGTGGGAGATTGTTAGTTTGTGTGGTCTCAATCCATCAGATGATGTAATAAATTGATTAATTTCTATATTTATCAATAAAATCATGCTTTCCTTTCATGAGATAAATGGTGCTTTATTACTTAATGCACATGAA
Organism: Umbellularia californica; assembly: GCA_028538565.1. NCBI lineage: Eukaryota > Viridiplantae > Streptophyta > Magnoliopsida > Laurales > Lauraceae > Umbellularia > Umbellularia californica. The sequence goes on along the minus strand of JAPQWN010000002.1, from coordinate 57,682,667 downwards.
CAATACATATGACATGATGGTTCTTGAGATGAACTGGGTCCCATTAGTATATTAGATGTGATATATGTGTATGAATGAGATCCACATATGAGAGACATGTGTCACAAATCTTATACTTAAATATCTTCACAACCAGTGATGAGACTGCGCATCTCATTTGATAAGGTTGCAGCACTTTGATCACTATGAGATAGTGTGATTTGTCTCGATCATCAGAATGTAAGATTCCAGATCGCGGTGCTTGTCGCGACTCCGGACCAAGACCCGAGCCCGCGACGCAGTGCATTACATTAATAGAACATACTGCCTGTCTTCCCACAGGTTTTCGCGGTGAGGATCCCAAGACACGGGTCGAGCTCACACGAATAGGTATGCAGAAGCGTGTACCAAAACGAATCATACAGATTTAACACAATAATATGTAACATAAATATGGCATCAAGGCATGGTATCGAAGAGGAGTGTCAACAAAGCAATCCTATCTTGATATAAAGTTTCATAGTTAGACAAAAGTATATTAATTCAGAATACATATCCATGAGAGGCCAACAAAGGCCAATACAACAAAATAAGATCCCAAAAGATATCCCAAAACTAGGTGAGCGAGAATCAAGATCCAGCCTGGCGTCTAGATGATGTCGTCGGGCTGCCACTCATGTGCTGGGGGTGGCTCAATAGCCTCCTCCGGGCACTCCTCGTCAAACGCGATACTTTTTGCACCTGGACACTAAAATAAAATGCATAAACACGACGGTTTGGGAAATAAACAATTTAGGCATGAAGATGAAAATTAGTGCTAAAACAGTTCAAGATTAAAGTACACATTTCAAGTTTACGAAACTAGCATGAATACTTAATATATCATGAAAAGATAAATCCACGTTGAGCTCATCCTTTATCTATCACGTAAAATGATAAGAGCAAGCACACACAAAACACGACACGCAAGACACGATCCCACGCTACACAAGGTAAACGGGGAGGTCGGCCGCTGAACCGGAAAGACACGCACGATGTGTAATATAATACACGACTAGTATGCAGATAGTCCACATGTTTAAGGACCCTCAGGTAGTGGATCAAGCTAAAAGGGCAGTCCAAGCTTAGTAGTAGTCACTTATATCATGAATGCACAAAACATGGCGATACACGTTTGAGAACACGACAAAACAAGAGGGAAATCATTTATCAAACATGACACGACAAGACTAGCAAAATAACATAGTATAAATGCTTAGTGAACTTAAGAAATGATTCCCTTTTTTATTCTTAAAACACGATTCTTGAAACACGTCTTAAATACGAGCTTATACTTGAAAATCATACGAGAACATGATGATGCATGAAGCATCAAAACAAGAGTGCAAACATAAATCTACCAAGCATGGGCTGAGACTGTTCATTGACCTTTGTGAAGTTGAAACCCAAATGTCAGAATTTACATAGCTTGATGTCCCCGAAGGTGAGGTACATTTTTGGAATTTCAATTTGCACAACGTCAATTAAAAGTCTAAAGCATAGACTAGTTTTTAATTTCCAAGAAATTCAGAAAAGGATTGAAAATCCAAAACTGGGAGTCAGGTTCGCTCGAGCGGTCATTCCTTCGCTCGAGCGGACCCCAGACAGAAGCTTGTTCGCTCGAGCCAACCTAAGGGTTTGCTCGAGCAGGTAGGTTTCTGTCCGAAACCCTTCAATCAGAGGCACGTTCTCTCGAGCGGACCCCGTGGTCGCTCGAGCGAACAGGCTTCTGCCTATGCGGGACTGAGTGCAAAAACTACACTTTCCTCATTCATTTTCTTGCATTTTTCTTTCTTCTTCACTTCCACACTTGAACCACCTGCACTCCCCAAGCCTACATGCTTTTCAAGGGATGATTCTCACACAAATATCCACTCACATTTCAATCAAAACTTCAAATCCCTAAACCATTCACATGCAAATCATGTATTTAATAACTTGTAAAGCATTCAAGACAAAACTTCAAGATTAGATAGAGTGATTAGTAACCATGCTTGTAAAGATTAAACAAATTAAAAGAGAGTAGTAACATGAAAGAAATGATAAGCTTGATAATAAAACAACATTTCTCAAGGTAAAATACCCAAAACTTACAATGCACTCTGAAGGACTAAGATGTTTACTTGCCTTAGTCCAATGTCAAGCAAAACTCCACAAAATCCAACAAGAAGGGGAGATCCACGAAATCTACACAAAACCCCCAAAATATAGTACACAAAAATCACCATTTTGGTCATTACAAACCCCCATTTCGAAAATGAATTTGAAAACATGGAAAACAAGCTCTAAATGAGCTAAATGAACATCAAATGAAAGAATGAAGAAGAGTCCTAACCTTGAGCTAACTGAACAAGAAGAGGAGAGCTTGAACATGATGAATAGCTAAAGGGATTGACTCCAAAAACGTCCCAAATGAAGCTTGAGGAGAGAGGAGGAGAATGGCGGAGTCGGATAAGGGATTGGAGCCTTCTTGATAGATGATTCAAGGGAAAAAGACCAAAGAGAAAGCTTTCTTCTCTTCTTCACTCTAGGTCAAGAACTATTGCAGGAAAAGGGAAGAAGAATGGAGGAGAGAGAGAGAGAGTAAGAGAGCTTTTATAGTGTTGGAACGTGGGTCCCGAAGCAATTGAACTTGAAATGATTAAAACATGGTCTTGTGGACCCTGGATGAAGCCGAAGAAGAAGAACAAAACGATCGTCGAAAAATCTAGTTTCGGAAAAGTATAATTTTGACATGGTTTCACGACTTCGAAAAATGTGCCCAGATTGAGCATGAAAAGACAGATTTACCCTCTTGGGCCAAAACTTGGGTTTCTGGGCCTCAAATACATGCAGGGTAAAAAAAATGAAAGTTGTCACAAATAATAAAATCATTCAAGAGAATTAAAAATCACGATCAAACAAAAGATCTCGAACGAAAACCCACTCTTACACGTATAATCAGGGCGTCCCTGAGCGTGTCTGACTCATCATAAATGTCCTCAAAATTCCCAAAGCTGTAATCCAGACTAAGTCTAATCACATTCTAACCCAGCTAGTACTAAGACTCACTTAAGACTAAACACTCACCTAATTAGTACTAATTAAGTTGGTCTGGGTGGGGGTCTAACATCCTCCACCCCTTAGGATATTTGGTCCACCAAATATAAATAATTATACCTCTGGTAACAGGTGTGGATACTTCCTCTAGACTTGATCTCTCAATTCCCATGTGGCTTCTTCTGGCTCGTGGTTTTCCCGAAGTACCTTGACCCAATGGATAGTCCGATATCTCAATTCATGTTCTTGGGTGTCGATGATTCTAACTGGTTTCTCCACATATGAAGCGTCGTCTCGAATCTCTAAAGGCTCATGTGGAATAATGTGAGAAGGCCTATGAACATATTTCTTGAGCATGGAGACGTGAAAAACATTATGTACCCCGGAGAGTTTCGGCGGTAACGCAAGTCTGTATGCAACATTTCCAATCTTGCTCAAAATCTCATATGGACCAATGTATCTGCTAGACAATTTTCCTTTCTTACCAAATCTTAGAGTGCCCCTGACTGGTGAGACCTTCAAGAATACTTTGTCACCCACTTCAAACTATAATTCTCTCCGGCGAGTGTCAGCATAACTCTTCTGTCTGCTTCGAGCAATCTTCAATCTGTCCTGAATCTGTTTAACCTTGTCGCTTGTCTCTCCAACTATCATTGGTCCATGAAAACTACGCTCACCGACTTCCTCCCAGCAAACTGGAGTTCTGCATCTCCTGCCATAGAGTGCCTCGAAAGGTGCCATTCTAATGCTAGAAAGGTAGCTATTGTTGTACGCGAACTCACAAAGTGGTAGGTTCTCATCCCACTGAACCTTGAAATCCAACACACAAGCATGTAGCATATCTTCAAGAGTCTGTATCGTCCGCTCTGACTGACCATCTGTTTGAGGATGATACGCCGTGTTGAACTGAAGTTTGGTACCCATGGATTCAAGAAGAGATTTCCAAAATCTCGAAACAAATCTGCTGTCTCTGTCGGAAGTGATGGAGACGGGTTGGCCATGCTTACTAACGATCTCATCGATGAATAATCTTGCAAGTGGTGCCATATGCATCATATTCCCAGTCTTCATCGGAATGAAGTGAGCAGACTTCGTAAGACGGTCTACTATAACCCAAATCGTATTGTTTCCTCTCTTGGTAGTAGGCAATCCGGAGACAAAATCCATAGTGATGTGCTCCCATTTCCACTCCGGAATCTCTAAAGGCTGTAACAAGCCAAGAGGCTTCTGATGTTCTACTTTGATCATCTGACAAGTCAAGCAACGAGATACAAAAGCTGCTATCTCGCTTCATGTTATTCTACTAAAATCTGTTCTTCAAGTTATGGTACATCTTCGTGCTACCCGGATGTATAGAGTATCTAGTATGGTGGGCTTCAGTCATAATTTCATTCTTCAAATCATCTACATTTGGTACACACAACCGGTCACGAAAATACAACACTCCATCTGAAATCCTGAAATCTGGACGTTCTGAAATCTGATCTACAATCTTGGCCAAATCTGGGTCTTGCAACTGACTATCTCTGATCCTCTGGATGAAGGTAGGCTCAGACACTGTAATATTTGCCAATAAAACACCTCTCCTCAAGTGTTGTACTTCCACTCCAAGTTCTTCAAACTGTTGGAAGACACTAACTCCTCTCAAACTAGCCATAACTGCCGACTTTCTGCTCAATGCATCTGTTACCACATTCACTTTGCCCGGATGATACTTGATTGGGAAGTCATAATCTTTTATATACTCCATCCACCATCTCTGCCTCATATTAAATTATATGAAAACAAATATTGCAAACTTCTGTGGTCGGAATGAACTTCAAATTTCTCTCCATAAAGATAGTACCTCCACATCTTCAAAGAAAAAACTACCGCTGCCAACTCCAAGTCATGAGTTGCATAATGTATCTCATAATTCTTCAACTGTCTTGAGCCATAGGCAATCACTTTGCCATCTTGCATCAATACACAGCCTAATCCCACGTTCGAAGCATCCGTAAAAACAACAAATCCACCGTTGCCCGATGGTAATGTGAGGATTGGAGCTGTGGTTAACCTTTTCTTCAACTCTTGAAAACTAACTTCACACTGATCGGTCCATACAAAAGGTACATTCTACCCGGTCAACTTCGTCAATGGTGCTGCAATAGACGAAAAACCTTGGACAAATCTCCGATAGTATCCTGCTAACTCCAAAAAGCTTCTGATTTCTGTTACATTGTTAGGCCTTTTCCACTTAATAACTGCTTTTATCTTGGTTGGATCAACTGCTAATCCTTCTCTTGAAATGATGTGATCTAAAAAGGCAACTTGCTCTAGCCAGAATTCACATTTGTTCAACTTCACATAGAGCCGGTGGTCTCTCAAAAGCTGTAACGACGTCCTCAAGTGTTCTTCATGCTCCTCCTTACTCTTAGAATACACGAGGACATCATCAATAAACACCACTGTAGAGTGATCTAAGAACTCTGTAAAAACCTTGTTCATGAGAGCCATGAAGACCGCGGGTGCATTTGTCAAGCCAAAAGGCATCACTAAGAACTCATAGTGCCCATATCTCGTTCGGAAAGCTGTCTTTGACACATCAGACTCTCTAACCCGCAACTGGTGATACCCCGACCTTAATTCTATCTTGGAAAAGTGTGCTGCTCCTTGCAATTGGTCAAATAATTCATCTATCCTTGGCAAGGGGTATTTGTTCTTGACGGTCACATGATTCAATCTTCAATAGTCGATGCACATTCTAAGACTTCCATCCTTCTTCTTCACAAAAAGAACTGGCGTTCCCCAAGGTGAAACACTTGGCCTAATGAAGCCTTTGCTCAACAATTCTTGCAACTGAAGTTTCAATTCACCTAACTTTGCAGGAGCCATCCTGTAAGGTGCAATTGAGATCGGTGCAGTCCCTAGAAGGAGTTCAATAGTAAACTCAACTTCTCTAACTGGTGGTAAACCCGGGATTTCTTCTGGAAAAACATCCGGAAACTCACACACTATGGGGATATCCTCCACCCCTTGGGACTGTTTATCCTCCGTGATAAACGCTATAAATGCCTCACAACCACTGCCCACCAATCTATTAGCTTTCAAAGCTGAAATGAAACTGCTGGAAGATTTCTTCCTGTTGCCCTGAAACATCAACTCTATCTGTGGCCCTTGCAATCTAAATGTGATAGTCTTACCAAAACAATCCATAATAGCATGGTAGGTCTCTAAACAATCCATGCCTAAGATAATATCAAAATCATGCATGTCTATAATGATGAGATTGGCTGGTAAACTTATATCTCCTAACAAAATCGAACAACTAGGGTAATAGGTACTACAAACAACCTATTTACCTCCTGGTGTAGTGACAGTCAAGATGTAATCCAATTCTGCATGTTGTGCATCAATCTTCTTTGCAAATAAAGGAGATAGAAAGGAGTGTGTGGATCTTGGATGAAATAAGATCTGTGCTTCTACTTCACAAACAAGAAGTTTACCTTCCATGACGTCACCTACTGTTTCTGCATCAGCACAGTTAATATTGTACGTGCGTCCCTGCTGGTTTGGCCTATTCTGCTGCTGATTCTGCCTCCCTTGATTGTTACTATTTTGAGGTGGACGAACATTCTGATTCTGTACTTGTCTGCCTTGTTGCTGTTGTTGTTGTGGTGGCCTCACTTGATTCTGAACTGGTGCCTGATTCTGAGGTGCTGCTTGCCTTTGCTGCTGATATCTGTTGCCTTGATTCTGAAGCTGTGGGCAATCCTTGACTGCATGGTCCATTCCTCCACATTTGAAGCAAGCACCCGTTGCCTTGCGGCATTCATGGGTAGGGTGATTCTTGCCACAATGATTGCAGCCACTTTGCCTAACTTGGTTCTGTTCTTGTCTTGGCTTCTTGCCACTTTGTTGCCTTTGGTTATGCTGTTGGTGTTGTTGCTTCCTATCCTGAATGATCTCATTGTTGAATTCTTCAAATTTATACGCCCGCTTAACCGCTTCATCAAATGTGGCTGGTGGAATCACTCCCGTAACATCCCTCTTGAGGATGGGATTTAACCCTTCCAAAAATTTGGTGATCTTCTTATGCTCCGTATCAATCAACTCGGTAGCATAACGAGCAAGCCTCTCAAATTTGGTGACATACTCCAGAACTGTCATGCTTCCTTGTTTCAGCTGTTGAAATTCCACTGCCTTCTGCCTCTTGACATGAGAAGAGACATACTTGTCGGTGAAGTGTGTCTTGAAGGTCGTCCAAACTACCTCATCTGCCATGGCCTGATACGGTTCTTTAACTGTCTACCCCCAAGAGTCAGTAAGCCCATAGAACAGTGAAGCTGTGAGGTTCACCCTCTCCCTGCCCGTGCAAATAAAAACATCAAAAATCTTCGCTGTGTTCGTGAGCCAGTCATCTATAGTTCAAGGGTCCTCTTGACCTGAGAACTCCTTGGGTCCCCTCTTTCGAAATCTATCGAAGAGAGCATTAGGGTCATCAACCCTATTGTTGATTATAAAATTCGGGCCGGGTGGTTGCATAGGTGGAACTTGCTACCTATTCTGTAAAACTTCCAAGAGTTGTCTTTGGACTTGTGCCATCTCCTCATCTTTCTTTTCCATCTGTTCCTGAAATTTTTCTTGGGTTTCATTAGCTTGTTTTTGTTGGTCTAACATGGCTTGCATTAGTGCCTGGAATTGGGTAGCGGTACGATTCTCAGATGGATCTGTCTCATTGTGATTACTACCCGAAGCATTGTGATTTGGAGCTTCTCTTGGAGGCACGATGCTGCAAAATAATTTGTTAGTACATAAATAAGCACAATTGGGTTTGTCAACTTGGTGTAGACGAAAACGTTCTAGTGAACTCACGAATCCTCGCCACGACCCTAAGATTTCTAGTTTCCTTTAAGTGCCTAAAACAAGTCCCGCTCTGATACTAGTCCGGTCGCGAGCCCGGACCGAGACCCGGGCCCGCGACGCAGTACATTACATTAATAGAACATACTGCCTGTCTTCCCACAGGTTTCCAAGGTGAGGATCCCAAGACACGGGTCGAGCTCACACGAATAGGCATGCGGAAGCATGTAGCAAAACGAATCATATAAATTTAACACAATAATATGTAACATAAATAAGGCATCAAGGCATGGTATCGAAGAGGAGTGTCAACAAAGCAATCCTATCTTGAGATAAAGTTTCATAGTTAGACAAAAGTATATTAATTCAGAATACATATCCATGAGAGGCCAACAAAGGCCAATACAACAAAATAAGATCCCAAAAGATATCCCAAAACTAGGTGAGTGAGAATCAAGATCATGCCCGGCGTTTAGATGACGTCGTCGGGCTGCCACTCATGTGCTGGGGGTGGCTCAATAGCCTCCTCCGGGCACTCCTCGTCAAATGCGATACTTTCTGCACATGGACACCAAAATAAAATGCATCAAACACGACGGTTTGACATATAAAGAATTTAGGCATGAAGATGAAAATTAGTGCTAAAACAGTTCAAGATTAAAGTACACACTTCAAGTTTACGAAACTAGCATGAATACTTAATATATCATGAAAAGATAAATCCACGTTGAGCTCATCCTTTCTCTATCACGTAAAATGATAAGAGCAAGCACGCACGAAACACGACACGCAAGACACGATCCCACGCTACACAAGGTAAACGGGGAGGCCAGCCGCTGAACCGGAAAGACACGCACGATGTGTAATATAATACACGACTAATCTGCAGACAGCCCACATGTTTAAGGACACCCAGGTAGTGGATCAAGCTAAAAGGGTAGTCCAAGCTCAGTGGTATTCACTTATATCATGAATGCACAAAACATGGCGATACACGTTTGAGAACACGACAAAACAAGAGGAAAATCATTTATCAAACATGACACGACAAGACTAGCAAAATAACATAGTATAAATGCTTAGTGAACTTAAGAAATGATTCCCTTTTTTATTCTTAAAACACGATTCTTGAAACACGACTTAAATACGAGCTTATACTTGAAAATCAAACGAGAACATGATGATGCATGAAGCATCAAAACAAGAGTGCAAACATAAATCTACCAAGCATGGGCTGAGACTGTTATTGACCTTTGTGAAGTTGAAACCCAAATGTCAGAATTTACATAGCTTGATGTCCCCGAAGGTGAGGTACATTTTTGGAATTTCAATTTGCACAACGTCAATTAAAAGTCTAAAGCATAGACTAGTTTTTAATTTCCAAGAAATTCAGAAAAGGATTGAAAATCCAAAACTGGGAGTCAGGTTCGCTCGAGCGGTCATACCTTCGCTCGAGCGGACCCCAGACAGAAGCTTGTTCGCTCGAGCCAACCTAAGGGTTCGCTCGAGCGGACAAGTTTCTGTCCGAAACCCTTCAATCAGAGGCACGTTCGCTCGAGCAGACCCTGTGGTCGCTCGAGCGAACAGGCTTCTGCCTGTGCGCGACTGAGTGCAGAAACTGCACTTTCCTCATTCATCTTCTTGCATTTTTCTTTCTTCTTCACTTCCACACTTGAACCACCTGCACTCCCCAAGCCTACATGTTTTACAAGGGATGATTCTCACACAAATATCCACTCACATTTCAATCAAAACTTCAAATCACTAAACCATTCACATACGAATCATGTATTTAATAACTTGTAAAGCATTCAAAACAAAACTTCTAGATTAGATAGAGGGATTAGTAACCATGCTTGTAAAGATTAAACAAATTAAAAGAGATTAGTAATATGAAAGAAAAGATAAGCTTGATAATAAAACAACATTTCTCAAGGTAAAATACCCAAAACTTACAATGCACTATGAATGACTAAAATATTTACTTACCTTAGTCCAATGTCAAGCAAAACTCCACAAAATCCAACAAGAAGGGGAGATCCACGAAATCTACACAAAACCCCCAAAATATAGTACACAAAAATCACCACTTTGGTCATTACAAACCCCCATTTCGAAAATGGGTTTGAAAACATGGCAAACAAGCTCTAAATGAGCTAAATGAACATCAAATGAAAGAATGAAGAAGAGTCCTAACCTTGAGCTAGCTGAACAAGAAGAAGAGAGCTTGAAGATGATGAATATCAAAAGGGATTGGCTCCAAAAACGTCCCAAATGAAGCTTGAGGAGAGAGGAGGAGAATGGCGGAGTCGGATTAGGGATTGGAGCCTTCTTGATGGATGATTCAAGGGAAAAAGACCAAAGAGAAAGCTTTCTTCTCTTCTTCACTCTAGGTCAAGAACTATTGCAGGAAAAGGGAAGAAGAATGGAGGAGAGAGAGAGAGTAAGAGAGCTTTTATAGTGTTTGGAAGGTGGGTCCCAAAGCAGTTGAACTTGAAACGATTAAAACATGGTCTTTTGGACCCCGGATGAAGTCGACGAAGAAGAACAAAATGATCGTCGAAAAATCTAGTTTCGGAAAAGTATAATTTTGACATGGTTTCACGATTTCGAAAAATGTGCCCAGATTGAGCATGAAAACACAGATTTACCCTCTTGGGCCAAAACTTGGGTTTCTGGGCCTCAAATACATGCAAGCTAAAAAAAGAAAGTTGTCACAAATAATAAAACCATTCAAGAGAATTAAAAATCACGATAAAAAAAAAGATTTAGAACGAAAACCCACTCTTACACGTAAACTCAGGGCGTCCCTGAGCGTGTCTGACTCATACTAAACGTCCTCAAAATTCTCAAAGCTATAATCCAGACTAAGTCTAATCACATTCTAACCCTGCTAGTACTAAGACTCACTTAAGACTAAACACTCACTTAATTAGTACTAATCGAGTTGGTCTGGGTCGGGGTCGAACAGTGCTGGTACATTGGATGTATTGAAGGACCATGAGAAGCACCTTATGAAACACTGTCTTCATCTTAAGATCTGCTCTCATAATTCCCTAGCAATAGGCTCTCAATCCTGAGACATTGATGAACTCAAGTTTCTATCTATTCATTTGCTTTGAGTCACCAATGAGTGTGGCCAACTGTAGGTCAACACCTCGGTGCCTTGGGTATGTGGTAGAAGGACTGTGGGAACATCTAATAGTTAAGATGGAATCTCTCTATATTATCCTTTTGTGCTAATTAATGGATTTGACATTAGTAAGTGTGCACCCATCTCGATTAAGAGTTAATTGGATGGTACCGATGATCACTGTGATTAATTGGGGCTCAAGGATAATAAGATGTTGATTTAAGATTGGAAGGGACGGATTTTATCCAAATGATTCATAGAAGTTGATAGAGGGGCCTACTTGTGGTAATTGGGAAGTTTAGTGTCTTCTTTGTGATTTATTCCTAAAACTAGAGTGCAATTGCATTTATATAGCGGTGTTATTTGCAATTAACTATGGGCCCGGATTGCACATGAGATGTGGGGTCGCGATGTCCCAGTTGGAGCCAGCTTTCTATGAAATCTCTAGTGGTTTTCACACTAGCTCAAGTTATTAGAAAGATACTAATCATACTTGAATTCTAAAAGGAAGGAATTAGAAACTTACTATTTCTATTTGAAGTAGGACTTCTAATAGTGGTAATAGTAAAGTTACTAATTATAGTGGAAGTGAGACTTCTATAGTAATTAGAAAAGGAGAAATAGACTAATTGTTTTGGAAGTAGGACTTCTAGGTAATTAGTAAGAAGAGGAGTTTGCATAAGGGCTATAAATGAGGAAGCCCCCCTTGGACATCCACCATAAGGAGAACACGCCCAGCCCTATTGTGTGCAATAGTTGTACATCTCTCTTTCCTTTCTTTCTCTTCTAGTTCCTTGGAGTTTCTAGTTGGGTTTCTCTTGAAGTTTCCACCAATATTCTTGAGAAAAGAGATCTGATAGCGGGTCATAACATGGAAGACATCAAGGTCTTAGAGATCCTAATTTGCTTCGAGAATAGTTCTGGTTCAAGTAATTTGTCTTCTTCTCCATTAGAGCACTACCGGGCTCCAAATGTATAATCTACTTCTCTATTTGTTGTGGATTATTTCGGTTGCATGGTGTTGTTGGTTTCTATCTTCTAGATAGAATTTATTACTATACATGGTTGATGAGTTTGAAGGATTGGATCCTGGTTGTGGTTTATGGCCTTATGGGTACTTGATCCTTGAGTCAAGTGGGTCAAAAAGTTTTGAAAACCTATCCATAAGGCCTACCTACTTCCAACAATGACACCATGTTGACGGAGGCAGACTAGTAGTTTTTGTCAAAGGTGATGACTCCAATTTTCCACATCTCGTTTATCTTCTCTTTCATAACGAAAGATTGATGAGAGGATGCAAGATCATCTGGTGGTATGGACAATATCGTGGATCGTTGGTTTTCCCAACATCTCCCGGTCTTTTGGGGGTCAAGCAAGGTGAGTTTGTTATTTGCCACAAGAGCCCCGAAGATTTCATAAACATCTTTATTGAATGGTATTTCTTCTCTACTCGCTTTTTGAAGGCATCAGAGAGTTCAGGTCTCTTACCTGCAGCTTTTTTTTCAGCATTCTTTGGTGGCTGAGGAGTTGACTTGGTTTGCACATTGGGGACTTCTTTTTTCTTTGATTTTGAGGTTGCAATGGCGGTCAGTTCCTTCCTTGATGATTTCTAACTGTTGAGGCTTTGATTATCATTTCAGCCTCCATAGAAGCTTCTAGGAGTTCACCCAGGTTTTTTGATTTGTTGCCGATGATCATGGAGCGGATTCTTGATCTCATGTTGTTTCGGCAGATGTCAACTAGCGACGTTTGTGGCAACATCTGAGCATTTGTATGCCATTGCTTTCCACTTATGAATGAAGTCGTATGTCGACTCATTCTCCCCTATTGAAAGTTGCAAAACTGAGCCATAGTAGTAGGATGATCTTCACCTTTGAAGTGAGTCAAGAAACGTATCTTTAGCATGGCCCAGCGTTGGTTGGAGTCCTTTGGTAGAGTGGAGCACTAGTCAAAGGCCGTACCTTTTAGGATACTTGCGAAAAGACAGATTTTGAGGGCATCTTGATCTGTGATAGCTCCGGTCAGGATTTTGAAGTGGATGACGTGCTGTTTGGCGGAACGTTTCCCCGAATATGTTTGGTGAGTAGGGTTCTTGAATTTTGTAGAGAATGTGACCGAGTCCATCCATAAGGGATATGATGGCTTGATCCCATGTTCCTTGAGTGTATCCTCTTCTCTTGCTTTGGCGAGGATGTCGTCCGCGTCCTTTTTGGTAAGGGTGTGTGACTCATTGTCTTCTCCATTTACCTCGTCATCTTGAAGATTTGGAGGAGCTTCATTATTTACCTGACGCTGAAAGGCGAGAAGAAGGTTTTCTATTAGAGTCTCCATCCTTTGCTGACCTTGCTCTAATTGTTGGATGCGTGTCGTGACCCCGGACCGAGACTCGGGACCGCAACTGCGGCGATATGATTAACTAACATATAAAACATACCGCCGTTTTTCCCATAGATTTCCGCGGTGAGGATCCCAAGACACGGGTCGAGCTCACACGAATAGTTATGCGGAAGCGTGTAGCAAAACGTGTCACACAATTCTTAAACAACAAGATGCAAGAGACATTATAATATCGAGACTTGGTATCAAAAGAGAATGTCAATAAATCGTTCCTATCATGATTGGAGTTTCATAGTTAAACAAAAGTATGTTAATTCAAGATACATATCCCTGAGAGGCCAACAAAGGCCAATACAACAGAACAAAATCCCAAAAGACAACCCAACTAGATGAACGAGAAAATCAAGGTTCCGACCGGCGTCTAGATGACGTCGTTGGGCACACTCGTGTGCTGGGGGTGGCTCAATAGCCTCCTCCGGGCACTCCTCGTCAAGCGTGAAACCTCCGGCACCTGGACACCAAAATAACAAGCATCAAACACGACGGTTTGGCAAATAAACAATTTAGGCATGCATATGAGAAATAATGCTAAAACAGTTCAAGATTTAAATACACGTTTCAATGTTTACGAAACTAGCATGAATACTTATAATATCATGAAAAGATAAATCCACATTGAGCTCATCCTTTCTCCGTCATACATGATGACAACAGCAAGCACGCACGACAAGCACGACACGAAAGAACACGATCCCACGCTACACAAGGTAGACGGGGTATCCAACCGCGGAACCGGACCACGAACACCCACGATGTGTAATATAATACAGGACTAGTCTGCAGACAGTCCACATGTTTAAGGACCCCCAGGTAGGGGATCAAGCTAAAAGGGCAGTCTAAGCTCAGTGGTATTCACTTATATCATGAATGCACAAAACACGACGATACATGTTTGAGAACACGACAAAACAAGAGGGAAATCATTTATCAAACACGTCATGTCAAGACTAGCAAAATAGTACAGTATAAATGCTTAATGAACTTAAGAAATGATTCCCTTTTTTATTCTTGAAACACATCTTGAAAACAAACTTGCACTTGGAAATCAAACGAGAACACGATGATGCATGAAGCATCAAAACAAGAGTTCAAACATAAATCTATCATGCATAGGCTAAGACCAATCTTTGACCCTTGTGAAATTGAAGCCCAAATGTTGGAATTCTATATAGCTTGGTGCCCCCGAAGGTAAGATACATTTTGGAATTTCAAGTGCACAATGTCAAATGAAAGTCTAAGGAATAGTCTAGTTTTCATCAAAATTCGGCTAGCTGGCGGTCATCTGGCGGCTAGCCGTAGAGGGGTCTGGCGGCTAGCCGTTAGCTGACCGCTGGATCAGAACAGGGAAAACACATCTCTCTGGAAAAGTTGCCGAAATGGCTCACGATTAGCTGGCAGCTAGCCGTGAGTTGACCGTGAGGCCACCGTAGACTTGGGCAGATTTTTGCAAGCTACTGGAAAAGTAACCACCCAATGCGGTTGGCTGGCGGCTAGCTGCAATAAAAAAATGCGGTTAGCCGCTGGCTGACCGCCAGGCTCGAGCTGGGCGAATTTCAAGTCAAAAATTGCAATTTTCTTTCCTTCTTCACTTCCACACTTGAACCACCTGCATTCCCCAAGCCTACATGCTTTCCAAGGGATAATTTCCACACAAAAATCCACTCACATTTCAACCAAAATTTCAAAATCATTAAACCATTCGCATTCAAATCATGTATTTAATAACTTCTAAAGCATTCCATTGAAAACATGCTTCCATTCAAGATAAAACTTCTAGATTAGATAGAGTAATTAGCACCCATGCTTATCAAGACTAAAACAAGCTAAAAGAGATTAATAACATGCAAGAGAAGATAAGCTTGATGATGAAACAACATTTCTAAAGATAAAACACCCAAAACTTTTAATGTACTATAAGGGACTAAAAAATCTACTTGCCTTGGCCCAATGTCAAGGAAATCTTCCCAAAACTCAACAAAAGAATGGAAATCCACGAAATCTACATGAAACCCCCAAAATAGAGTACACAAAAATCACCATTTTGGTCACTACAAAACCCCATTTCGAAAATGGGTTTGAAAACATGTAAAACAAGCTCTAAGTGAGCTAAAGAACATCAAATGAAAAGATGCGTCCAAGCTCTAACCTTGAGCTAGTTGAACAAGATGAAGAGAGGTTGAAGATGATAAATAGTGTCGGGGATTTGCTCCAAAAACGTGTCCAGCTGTAACACCCCGACCCGAGTGACTCGATTAGTACTAATTAAGTTTTGTGTTAGTGCTAAGCTTGATTAATGGTTTTGACTAAGCTTGGATTAGTATAGTTCTTTTATAGCTTTGGGGAACTTTTAGTGTTTTATGTTTAGTGGGACCCTTTGGGGGTTCCTTTTTTATAGTCTTGCTTGCTTTTGGAGATTACTTGATTTTTCCCTAATTCTTGTCTTGATCCCATTTTCCTTAGTTTGTAGATCCTTTCAACTTTCGTGTTGAGCCCGTACCCGTCCGGAACCCCGAAACCCGATTTTCTTGCATTAAGGACAAAACAGTCTTTTTTACATGAAATTTGTACCCAAAAGTCGATATCCCCAAAACTTGCGAAACATATACTTTTTGGAAACTAGATATTTCGACGATCACTTTTCTCTTCTTCGTCGATTTCGTCCGAGGTCCCGATATTAGTGATTTTAGCCCAAAGAGATTTCTTAGTGAGGGGACCCACACCCCACTTGTATATAGGAAGACCCATCCTCTCCATTTACCCTTTTTCCAACACAAGAGCAACCTAGGGTTTCCATCTCTTTCTTCTTCTTTTTCTTCTTGCTTCTCCACCATCAAAGCACCACCCACCTTGCTCCAATCAAGAAATAGAAGTCATCATCTTCTTCCTCTCTTCTAGAGCTTTCCATTGATACAACTTTTAAGAGAAGACCTCCATTCTAAGACCCTCTTTGAGCTAGTCTTGTCCATTTGAAGAGCTTCCAAGTAAGTTTTCCCTCCTAATCTCTTAGATTTTCATTCTCCTAGTCATAGAGGAGCTCCATTTTTATTATTGTGAGTTTCTTCTTCTTGTTTCTTGGTTTGACCCATTTTAGGGTTTGTATTTGGGGGTTTTTGTGTAGATTGTGTTCTTGACTTGGAGAAGTGATTAGAAGCTTGGACTTTCTTGTTAGAGACCTTGAGGCAAGTGGATTTAATGGATGTCTTAGTTTTCAATGATTTCTATGATTAACATATTGGATTTATTGTCTCATTAATGGTTGGTTTTACTTGCATTCAATATGATTTTAATGCTTTTGAAAAGGGTTGTTGAGCCCATTTATTGTCTTGTAATGTGATTGATAGTTTTGTTTTATCTTGTGCCTAAAACTTGAATGAATCTATGTAGTTGTGATTTCTCTTTTCTTGGTGATTGAATGTGGAAAATGTATGGAGTTATTTGGATGGATCCCTGGTAGAAGCTTTGATATAAGAGAAGTGTTGAAGGTAGAATTGGAGGAGCTTTTTAGCTCATGTTACTGCAGGAAAGTGAATGGAGAATGGGAGAAGTTGAATTGAGGAAAAAGAAGACCTGAATCTAAACCCAGTGAGGAATTCCCGTGACTGGCGGTCAGCCAGCGGTCACCCAGCGGCTAGCCGTCTGGTGACTGGCGGCTAACCGAAGTAGTTTCGGTCACTTTTCCAGAGAGCTGTAACCTCGCGGTCAGCTCCGCGGTCAGCTAGTGGCTAACCGCCAAATCCATCGGCAGCTAACTGCCAGCCAACCGTTGAGGGACGGTCACTGTTTCAGAGAGCTATAACCTCGCGGTCAGCTAGCGGCTAAGCGATGAATCCATCGGCGGCTAACCGCCAGCTAACCGAAGCAGTTTTGGTTCACAATTCCAGAGAGCTGAAATACCACGGTCAGCCTCACGGTCATCCAGCGGTTAACCGCCGGATCCTCTAGCGGCTAACCGCCAACTGACCGCTAGGTAACCGAAATTCCCTGAATTCTATGAATAAAAGGGGGTTGAAGGGAGCTTCCACACCATTGCTTGTGAACCTTTTGAGAGCAATGGGTACCGCTCACTTGGGAATGTGTTCGAAGCAAAGATGAAAGGTTCGTTGAGGAGTCCATTCGAGAGAAAGAAACCACATCACAGAAATTCATTTGAGCATTGAGGCTACTATAGTGTATAAGGAACCCAGCATGTCTCCTAAATTCAAAGAGTACCAAGTTTCTTTTTTGTACAGACATACGGGATCCCTATTCACTTGAATTAGTTTTAACCCCAACACTGTCTTGACATATAAGCACGACCTGATATGATAGTTGTGCCTTCGAGCACCCCGTCTTGTCCGATTATAGTCTTGCACTTGAATTACTTTATACATGTCTTGATTTCCATGTTTTGACCCATGAGTCGGCACCACTAAGCTTGGATACCTTATTAGTCTGATCCACCGACTAGGAGATCCCCCTCTTGTCCCGCTAACTACAGTTTGGATCTTGCTACCCGGTTATTTAACCGTGGTCTTGTCCTGATACCGCAGATTGCTACTGTGGTTCCTGATGCCTGGCTCGCTACTGTGGTCATGTCTTGTATATAGTATATATGTATATGTATTTCGTTGTACCTCCTCCCTTCGGTGACTGAGGTCAACGCCTTGACTTGCTTGCTCTACCACTTCGGTGATAGAGGATTTAGCTTCGTGTGGTTGCCATCTTGCTCGTTTCCTGATTTCCTTGGTTACCTTTACTTGTTTTACCTTGCATATATGTTTTTAACTAAATGATGCATTTGCTCATGAAAGTATTGTTTAGACAGGTTTAAATGTTTTCCAAGGTAAATGTTTTATTATTAAATGTGTATACCCTTTTATCCACCTGCCAGACCGTCGTGTCTGACCCTTTGCTTTGGTACTCAGGTCCCGTTGTTGGTTTCCCCGAGGAGGAGCCAGAGGAGGCGGTCGGAGAACCGCAGTAGCTAGTAGAGTGGCGCGCCGATGATGTTGTCTAAACATCCGGTTGCCTCGAGAGTTGCGTGACATTTTGGGGGCTGTTAAAAACTATACATTTTGGTGGTTATTGTTTTGTCCATATTCGCCTTTGTTGGTCTCTATTTTATGGAATTGTAATTAAATGACATATGTTCTAACTTTAACAGTATTTTTGGGTTACGCTATAGAATATTGCTCATTCTGATACTTGTTATTTAAATGCAATCAGTCTTGTTATTATGGAAATGATTTACATGCTTGATTTGCCATACGCTTCCGCAATCTTACTAAATGTTTATGTGTGTTGGAAAATTCTCACCGCGGACACCTGTGGGAAATCACGTGCACGAGTAATGTTTGTCCTTTTATTAACCTGCATACGCTTGATTATAAACATATCTTTAATTATTGTCATCACTCCATATGATCGCATGTCCATCACAATCACATCACCACATTAGTCCCGATCCCGGATTTGGTCCCTAGGCCCGGTTCGGGGTCACGACAGACTGGTATCAGAGCGAGACGTGTTTAAAGCAATTAAAAGAAACTAGAAATCCTAAGGACGTGGCGAGGATTCGTTAGATCTTTCATTAGCTAGAATCCCGTGAGCAATGTGTGACCCTGTTTTGGATTTTTATGTGCTAACAACTTGTTTTGCAGCATCATGCCACCTCGTAAGCGACCCGTAAACGGCAATCCCACAGCAAGTAACAGTGATTATACCGGGCCAGTTGAGGGTACAAGGCCAGTTGGAGAAGATAGAACTGAAAACATAATGCCCAATCAATTCCAACAGATGATGCATGCCATGCTTGACCAACAGCGTCAGGCTAATGAGAACCAAACCAGATTGCAAGAACAGATGCTCAAGAAAGATGAAGACCATGCTAGGGAGTTGGCAGAGATGCAAAGGCAGATGTTGGAAGTGCTACAGAGGAGACCTGAACCAGTTCAACCTCAACCTGCGATTGTTATTAATTAGAGGGAGCATGACCCCAATGCTTTGTTTGAGAGGTTCAGAAAGAGAGGTCCAAAGGAGTTTGTGGGGACAGAAGACCCCTTAGTTGCAGATGACTGGCTAGAGGATGCAGAGAATATCTTTGAGATTTTCAGATGTACTGGAGGTGAAAGAGTACAATTAGCAGCATCACTCTTCACCAGTTTGGCAGATAATTGGTGGAAGACAGTGAGGGAAGAGTACAGGACTATGCCAGACGTAGTGGCTTGGGCAAACTTCAAGAGGCAAGTCAGAGATAAATATGTGCCCGCCCATGTCAAGAGGCAGAAAGCGGTGGAGTTTCAGCAGCTTGTCCAAGGCAGTATGACGGTGCTAGAGTACCTCACCAAGCTCGAGAGGTTATCACGGTACACCCCGGAGTTGGTGGACACGGTGGAGAAGAAGATTGCCAAGTTCTTAGAAGGACTTCACCCTATCATCGAGAGAGATGCCACCGGTGTAGTACCACCTCTCACCTTTGAGGAAGCTGTCAAGAGAGCATATAAGTTTGAGAATTTTCACCATAAGATCCTAAAGGTCCAAGGCAAAGGACAAGGGCAACCACAACAGCAGCAAAACCAGCACAAGAACCAGCAGAACAAGAGACAGAGGCAAGACCAAAACGTGCAGCTTGTTTGTATTCATTGCGGGAAGAACCATGATAGTGCCCAGTGTCGTACAGCCTCTAGAGCATGCTTTAGATGTGGCTCCATGGATCACCAGATGAGGAACTGTCCAAGACAGAACATGCAGAATCAGCAACAGCAAGGAGCACCGCGTCAGGCACCGCCACAAAATGCACTAGTGGTGCAGAACCAGGCAAGGCCACTCCAGCAACAGGCACCACAGCAACAATATAGACCCCAGCAGCAGTAGCAACAGGCCCGTCAGCAATGGCAGCAACAGAATCAGCATCCCCCGCAACAGAACAGAAATGCCCCTTAAGGAAGGCAGCAACAAGCACCTATTAGGCCTCAACAACGAGGACAAGTATATGCGGTTAACAGAACGGATGCAGAAGCAGCGGGTGATGTTGTGGAAGGTACACTTCTTGTTAGTGGGATAGAAGCTAAGATATTATTTGACCCTGGGTCTATGCATTCTTTTATATCCCATGCTTTTTCTAGATTGATTGATGTGCATGGTAGAGAACTCGAATACATTTTGACTGTGGCAACCCCAGTAGGAAAACAAGTTGTGTGTACTAGTTATTACCCTAGTTGTACAGTCCGGATAGGAGAAGTTGTGTTACCCGCAGATCTTACTCTGCTGGAGATGAAGGATTTTAATGGCATCTTAGGGATGGATTGGCTGGCAGGGTGCCATGCCACAATGGATTGTTTCCATAAGACCCTTACCTTCAAGTTGGATGAGACACCAGCAGGGGTGTTATTCCAGGGAGAGAAAAGAAATCCTCGTGCAGGGTTTGTCTCAGCGTTGATGGGTGATAAACTATTGAGAAGTGGATTGAAGCCTATTTGGCGTTTATCATGGAGGATAAACGGTCCCAAGGGTTGGAGGAGATTCCTATTATTTGGGAGTTCCCGGATGTATTTCCGGAGGAGATTCCAGGATTACCACCCATGAGAGAAATTGATTTCACCATTGAGTTGTTACCGGGGACCGCTCCGATATCTATTACACCTTATAGAATGGCTCCGGCAGAATTGGGAGAGTTGAAGATACAATTGCAGGAATTGTTGGACAAAGGTTTTGTGAGACCAAGCATCTCACCGTGGGGAGCTCCAGTTTTGTTTGTCAAGAAGAAGGATGGTTCGATGAGAATGTGTATTGACTACCGGAGATTGAACCAAGTGACCATCAAGAATAAGTATTCATTGCCAAGGATAAATGAACTGTTTGATCAGTTACAAGGTGCTTCATACTTTTCGAAGATTGATTTGAGATCCGGTTATCATCAGCTGAGAGTCAGAGAATTAGATGTGTTGAAAATAGCTTTCCGGACAAGATATGGCCACAATGAGTTTCTAGTAATGCCATTTGGGTTGACCAATGCACCGGTAGTGTTCATGGCCTTGATGAACAAGATCTTTGCGCAGTACCTGGATCAGTTTGTAGTGGTGTTTATTGACAATATTTTGGTGTACTCCAAGACCAGAGAAGAGCATGAAGAACATCTAAGGATAGCATTGCAGCTTTTGAGAGAGAACCAGTTGTATGCGAAGCTCAACAAGTGTGAATTTTGGTTAGAGCAAGTCGCATTTTTGGGACACATTATCTCCAAGGAAGGATTATCAGTAGACCCGTCCAAGATTGAGGCAGTAGTGAAGTGGGAAAGATCGAAGAATGTGTCAGAAATTAGAAGTTTTCTTGGATTGGCAGGGTATTACAGGAGGTTTGTACAAGGATTTTCGTCGATTGCAGCACCGTTGACGAAGTTGACAAGGAAGAATGTACCCTGTTGTGGACGATCAGTGTGAAGCTAGTTTCCAAGAGTTGAAGAAGAGATTAACCACCGTACCAGTCCTTACTTTGCCATCCGGAAGCGGCGGTTTTACAATTTTTACCGATTCTTCGAACATTGGACTTGGTTGTGTGTTGATGCAAGAAGGAAAGGTGGTTGCATATGGGTCCCGGCAGTTGAAGGACCATGAGAAGAATTATGCGACCCATGATCTTGAGTTGGCAGCGGTTGTCTTTGCATTGAAGATGTGGAGACATTACCTCTACGGAGAGAAGTTTGAGGTTCATTTTGATCACCGCAGCCTACAATACCTATTTTCTTAGAAGGAATTGAACATGAGACAGAGGAGATGGATGGAATACATCAAGGACTATGATTTTCCGATCAAGTATCACACGGGGAAAGCGAATGTAGTTGTCGATGCCTTGAGTAGAAAATCAGTGGGCATGGCGAATCTAAGTGGCACGTGTATTTTTGATCAATTCGAGGAGTTGAGGATAGACCTCCAGCCACTGAGGAAGGGTGTTATAATGGCCAATATGTCAGTGTCAGAACCTTTGTTCGTCCAGAAGATCAAGAGTAGTCAGTTGCAGGATCCAGAGTTGGCCAAGATTGCAGAAATATAGCAGAACGTCCTGATTTTCGTATCGTTGACGGAGTTCTTATTACCATGACTGTTTGTGTGTGCCTAACATCGAAGATTTGAGGAAAGACATCATGGCAGAAGCTCACAGTACTAAGTATTCCATGCACCCAGGCAGCACGAAGATGTATCAAAATTTGAAGGGAAGATTTTGGTGGAACAATATGAAGAGGGAGATTGTAGCATTTGTCTCCCGGTGTATGACTTGTCAGTTGATAAAGGCAGAACATCAGAAGCCTCCAGGATTGTTGCAGCCATTAGAGATCCCGGAATGGAAATGGGAACACATTACCATGGACTTTATTTCAGGACTACCGAGAACTAGCAGAGGCAATGATGCGATATGGGTTATAGTGGACAGACTCACCAAGTCAGCTCATTTTATTCCCATGAGGACAGGAAAGAAGATGCACATGTTACCCCTGACAGAGTTGTTCGTCAATGAGATCGTCAGTAGACATGGACAACCAGTTTCTATCACATCCGACAGAGACAGCAGATTCGTCTCGAGATTTTGGAAGACCCTACATGAGTCTATGGGTACGAAGTTACAGTTTAGTACGGCCTATCACCCTCAGAAAGATGGCCAGTCCGAGAGGACAATTCAGACCCTCGAGGACATGCTCCGTGCTTGTGTGTTAAACTTCAAGACTCAACGGGATGAGACTCTACCGTTGTGTGAGTTTGCTTACAACAACAGCTACCATTCTAGCATTGGAATGACGCCCTTTGAAGCTTTGTATGGCAGAAGGTGTAGGACACCTGTTTGTTGGGAAGAAGTTGGCACCCGCAGTTTCCATGGGCCGACTATAGTGAGTGAGACCAGTGACAAAGTGAGACAGATACAAGAATGTTTGAAAGTAACCCGGAGTAGACAGAAAAGTTATGCAGACGCTCACCAAAGGGATCTACAGTTTAAAGAAGGAGATAAAGTTTTCCTGAAAGTGTCACCTACTAAAGGAACATTGAGGTTTGTGCAGAAAGGCAAGTTGTCACGGAGGTACATCGGACTGTACAATATCATAAGTAAGATTGGTGACGTGGCTTATAGATTAGCCTTACCACCCGAGCTATCCGGTGTACACAACGTCTTCCATGTGTCGATGTTGAAGAAGTACGTCCCCAATCCATCACATGTACTCCGAAATGAACCGTTGGAAATCAGAGAAGATGCTACCTATGTAGAGAAGCCCATTCAAATCATAGACACAAAAAAGCAAGAGTTGAGGACACGGACCATTCAGTGGGTGAAGGTACTTTGGGAGAATCATGGGCCGGAAGAGGCAACATGGGAATTGCGAGATCAAGTGCAGAAAAAGTATCCACAACTCCTACCCGAGGTGAGTTTTATATTTCATTTGGAGGACCAAATGCCCTAAGGGGTGGAGGATGTAAGACCCCGACCCGAGTGACTCGATTAGTACAAATTAAGTTTTGTGTTAGTGCTAAGCTTGATTAATGGTTTTGACTAAGCTTGGATTAGTATAGTTCCTTTATAGCTTTAGGGAACTTTTAGTGTTTTGTGTTTAGTGGGACCCTTTGGGGGTTCCTTTCTTACAGTCTTGCTTGCTTTTGGAGATTACTTGATTTTCCCCTAATTCTTGTCTTGATCCCATTTTTCTTAGTTTGTAGATCCTTTCAACTTTCGTGTTGAGCCCGTACCCGTCCGGAACCCCGAAACCCGATTTTCTTGCATTAAGGACAAAACAGTCTTTTTTACATGAAATCTGTATCCAAAAGTCGATATCCCCGAAACTTGCGAAACATATACTTTTTGGAAACTAGATATTTCGACGATCACTTTTCTCTTCTTCGTTGATTTCGTCTGAGGTCCCGATATTAGTAATTTCAGCCCAAAGAGATTTCTTAGTGAGGGGACCCACACCCCACTTGTATATAGGGAGACCCATCCTCTCCATTTACCCTTTTTCCAGCACAAGAGCAACCTAGGGTTTCCATCTCTTTCTTCTTCTTTTTCTTCTTGTTTCTCCACCATCAAAGCACCACCCACCTTGCTCCAATCAAGAAATGGAAGTCATCATCTTCTTCCTCTCTTCTAGAGCTTTCCATTGATACAACTTTTGAGAGAAGACCTCCATTCTAAGACCCTCTTTGAGCTAGTCTTGTCCATTTGAAGAGCTTCCAAGTAAGTTTTCCCTCCTAATCTCTTAGATTTTCATTCTCCTAAGTCATAGAGGAGCTCCATTTTTATTATTGTGAGTTTCTTCTTCTTGTTTCTTGGTTTGACCCATTTTAGAGTTTGTATTTGGGGGTTTTTGTGTAGATTGTGTTCTTGACTTGGAGAAGTGATTAGAAGCTTGGACTTTCTTGTTAGAGACCTTGAGGCAAGTGGATTTAATCGATGTCTTAGTTTTCAATGATTTCTATGATTAACATATTGGATTTATTGTCTCATTAATGGTTGGTTTTACTTGCATTCAATATGATTTTAATGCTTTTGAAAAGGTTTGTTGAGCCCATTTATTGTCTTGTAATGTGATTGATAGTTTTGTTTTATCTTGTGCCTAAAACTTGAATGAATCTATGTAGTTGTGATTTCTCTTTTCTTGGTGATTGAATGTGGAAAATTATGGAGTTATTTGGATGGATCCCTGGTAGAAGCTTTGATATGGGAGAAGTGTTGAAGGTAGAATTGGAGGAGCTTTTTAGCTCATGTTACTGCAGGAAAGTGAATGGAGAATGGGAGAAGTTGAATTGAGGAAAAAGAAGACCTGAATCTAAACCGAGTGAGGAATTCCCGTGACTGGCGGTCAGCCAGCGGTCACCCAGCGGCTAGCCGTCTGGTGACTGGTGGCTAACCGAAGTAGTTTTGGTCACTTTTCCAGAGAGCTGTAACCTCGCGGTCAGCTCCCCGGTCAGCTAGCGGCTAACCGCCGAATCCATCGGTGGCTAACTGCCATCCAACCGTTTAGGGACGGTCACTTTTCCAGAGAGCTATAACCTCACGGTCAGCTAGCGGCTAACCGCAGAATCCATCGGCGGCTAACCGCCAGCCAACCGAAGCAGTTTCGGTCACAATTCCAGAGAGCTGAAATCCCGCGGTCAGCCTCACGGTCATCCAGCGGTTAACCGCCGGATCCTCTAGCGGATAACCGCCAACTGACCGCTAGGTAACCGAAATTCCCTGAATTCTATTAATAAAGGGGGGTTGAAGGGAGCTTCCACACCATTGCTTGTGAACCTTTTGAGAACAATGGGTACCGCTCACTTGGGAATGTGTTCGAAGCAAAGATGAAAGGTTCATTGAGGAGTTCGTTCGAGACAGAGAAACCACATCACAGAAATTCATTTGAGCATTGAGGCTACTATAGTATATAAGGAACCCGGCATGTCTCCCAAATTCAAAGAGTACCAAGCTTTCTTTATTGTACAGACATACGAGATCCCTATTCACTTGAATTTGTTTTAACCCCGATACTGTCTTGACATACATGCCCGACCTGATATGATAGTTGTGCCTTCGAGCACCCCGTCTTGCCCAATTAAAGTCTTGCACTTGAATTATTTTATACATGTCTTGATTTCCATGTTTTGACCTATGAGTCGGCACCACTAAGCTTGGATACCTTGTTAGTCTGATCCACTGACTAGGAGATACCCCTCTTGTCCCGCCAACTTCAGTTTGGATCTTGTTACCCGGTTATTTAACCGTGGTCTTGTCTTGATACCGCAGATTGCTACTGTGGTCCTGATGCCCGGCTCAGTACCGTGGTCATGTCTTGTATATAGTATATATGTATATGTATTTTTTTGTACCTCCTCACTTCGGTGACTGAGGTCAACGCCTTGACTTGCTTGCTCTACCACTTCAGTGATAGAGGATTTAGCTTCGTGTGGTTGCCATCTTGCTCGTTTCCTGATTTCCTTGGTTACCTTACTTGTTTTACCTTGCATATATGTTTTTAACTAAATGATGCATTTGCTCATGAAAGTATTGTTTAGACAGGTTTAAATGTTTTCCAAGGTAAATGTTTTATTATTAAATGTGTATACCTTTTTATCCACCTACCAGACCGTCGTGTTTGACCCTTTGCTTTGGTACTCAGGTCCCGTTGTTGGTTTCCCCGAGGAGGAGCCAGAGGAGGCGGTCGGAGAACCGCAACAGCTAGTAGAGTGGCGTGCCGATGATGTTGTCTAAACATCTGGTTGCCTCGAGAGTTGCGTGACATTTTGGGGGGTGTTAGAAACTATACATTTTGGTGGTTATTGTTTTGTCCATATTGGCCTTTGTTGGCCTCTATTTTTGGGAATTGTAATTAAATGACATATGTTCTAACTTTGACAGTATTTTTGGGTTACGCTATAGAATATTACTCATTCTGATACTTGTTATTTAAATGCAATCATTCTTGTTATTATGGAAATGATTTACATGCTTGATTTGCCATACACTTCCGCAATCTTACTATATGTTTATGTGTGTTGGAAAATCCTCACCGCGGACACCTGTGGGAAATCACGTGCATGGGTAATGTGTGTCCTTTTATTAACCCGCGTACGCTTGATCATAAACATATCTTTAATTATTGTCATCACTCCATATGATCGCATGTCCATCACAATCACATCACCACATTAGTCCCGATCCTGGATTTGGTCCCTAGGCCCGGTTCGGGGTCGCGACACCAGCTGAAGCTTGAGAAGAGAGGAAGAGAATGGCGGAGTCAGATTTGACATTTGAGCCTTCTCGCTAGATGATTTCCAAGGAAGAAGACCAAAGAGAAACTTCCTTCACTCACTTGCTCTAGGTCAAAAGTTGCAGAGATTTGGAAAAGAATGGAGGAGAGAGAATAGGAGAGTATTTATATGGGTTGAGAGGTGGGTCCTTTTCCAGCTGAACTTGAAACACTTAAAACATGGTCTTGTGGACCCCAGATGGAATCGACGAAGAAGAAGAAAAAGATCGTTGAAAAATCTAGTTTCGGAAAAGTATAATTTTGACATAATTTCACGAATTCGAAAAGTGTGCCCAGATTTTGTATGAAAAGACAGATTTACCCTTATTGATCCAAAACTTGGTTTTCTGGGCCTCAAATGCATGCATGTTAAAAATGAAAGTTGTCACAAATAATAAAACCATTCAAGCGAAATAGAAATCATGATCAAATAAGATATCTAGAACGAAAACCACTCTCACATGTGTACTAAGGGCATCCCTGAGCGTGTCTGACTCATACTAACGTCCTCAAAATCCCCAAAGCTATAATACAGACTAAGTCTAATCACATTCTAACCCAACTAGTACTAAGACTCGCTTAAGACTAAACACTTACTTAATTAGTACTAATTGAGTTGGTTTGGGTCAGGGTCTAACAATGCTTGCGATCGCATCATCTTGAGGTGGATTCCGAGGTTGCTCAGAGTTTGTAGGTAGGACGTTCATCCCTCGAGATTTGAATGAAGAAATTGTCTTAGTGACTGAGTTGGAGCTCATTCTTTTGGATGAAGGGCTTGAGGAAGGATTACTCCGTTGTCCTTGGCTTAAAGGAGCATAGGATTCTTCCGAATGTCTTCATGTCCGGGAGGCGCTGCGAGTCACCGGCCGTCAGACATGAAGTCTAGTTGCTGACTTTTGGCTCCTTTTGGTTTTTCCAACCATATGGACAGTAACAGCTTGGTCGGGTCTTTCATTTTCGACCCATTTATGGGAGACTTGAAGTGTGGGATGCTGGGTCATTTGCTTCTCTAGTCTCTTTTGTCGATACGACAAGCGGCGGCGTATACGACAAGCAATTTGAGCTTCGGTTAGCTTTGACTTGGCTTTGGCAATGAAGGATATACTCCCTTGAGCGAAGCAACAGAGTATGTCTTCTTTGAAGCTAGGCATGGACAGGATCCGGACCCGGTTGTTTGCCTGCCGTATCGGAGCTTTGAATCTTTTGAGTTCGGCCCCTATAGAGATGAAGGGTCGAATCGAAGGAGTGTAGGCCTTAGCAGATGCTTGTAGAGGCCTTGTGATCAATGATTTGACTTTGGGCTTGTAGGAACAAGCTGGCTTGTGCTAGGTTGACTTCTTTGTCAGGTGGAAGGCGGGTCTCTCCTCCTTCATGTAGGATAGAGGGTAGAACCGGTTATCCTTGAGTGGGGCCAGGTATGCTGGCCTGTGGATGCTTGGGACTTTCTTTGTTTTGGCGAAAGTTTTGGGAACCAAGTCTTGAGACAAACATGGTTGGTTGTGGGTCGAGGCTTCGTGGGGGTGCCACGGGCTTCAGGTATCTTAGTGCTCGCCTTTGGTGTCAGGGTACTTACACGTTGAGAGGCGACCTTCTGCTTTTTAGCAGGTGTGGTTTCTTCCACAGGAAGTGAGAATGGTCATAGTGTTTCGAAGACGATGGTCCGGGGAGTCGAGGTCAACCCGGAGTTCAAAGAGTTGTAGAGAGAGATGATGCTTCGGTAGCTGGTAGGGCGCTTATGAGTGCGCATGCTTTGCTTTTGTTGAAGCATGAGTTGGTACTTGCTTTCATTGAAAGTAATTGTCAAAGAAGCTGCCATTGTTAGTTTTCAAAAGTTTTTTGAAATAAGACCACATCCATTAGTAATCACAAGAATATAATAATCATAAATGGGAAAACTATGGTTCGGTCTTTTTAAACCACTAGAGGGACGTGGTCCGACTCAAACGACATGAAGAAGGCAAAAAAAGTTATAGAAGGTACAATTGTTCTAATCGCAGACATGGTAGGCCTAGGATGAGCACTCCAGTGACTGCTAGAAGAAATTATAAACCTTAATTCAACTTATAGAGAAGCAAGGCTCACTCGAGGTAAGACGAATATAAGGTTGGAAGTACAGATGTGTTGGTCGTGAATACAGTAGACTCCAAAAGGGCGTACTAGCACCGCTAGGCACAAATGTTGGAGAGTTCATGTAAGACCCCGACTTGAGTGACCTCGATTAGTGCTAATTATGTTGCGTGTTAGTGCTAAGCTCGATTAGTGATTTTGACTAGGCTTGGACTAGAATAGCTCTTTTATTGTTTTGGGAGAGTTTTAGTACTTGGTGTTAGTGGGACCCGTTGGGGGTTCCCTTTTTGGATGATTTTACTAATGTTTGGAGGATTGTTTGTATTCCGGTGATTTGCATTTCTATTTCGTTTCACTCGTTCCGATAATCCCTACAACTCTCATGTTGATTCCATACCCGTCCGGAAACCCGAAACCCGATTTTCTTGCATTGAGGGCAAAACAGTCTCTCTACATGAAATCTGTACCCAAAACTCGATATCCCCAAAACCCGTGAAACATATACTTTTTAGAAACTAGATATTTCGACGATCACTTTTCCCTTCTTCGTCGATTTCGTCCGAGGTCTCGAGATTAGTGATTTCAGCCCAAAGGGTTTCTTTAGTGGTGGAGCCCACTCCAAAATGCTTTATATAGAGACCCATCTTCTTCTTTCACTCTTTTTCCAGCACAAGAGTCTCAACCTAGGGTTCTTTGCTTCCTTTTATTCTTCTTCTTGCTTCTCCATCCTCAAGCTTTACCAAACCTTGCTCCAATCAAGAAATGGAAGTCATCATCTTCTTCCTCTCTTCCAAAGCTCTCCATTGGGACAACTTTTGTAGAGAAGCCTCCACTCCAAGTTCTTCTTCGAGCTAGTCTCACCATTTTGAGGAGTCTTCTTGTAAGTAACCCTTCCAACTCTTTTGTTATTGTGTTCTCCTAGCATTGGAGGAGCTTCATTTCCATTATTGAAGCTTTCTTCTCCCTATTCCTTGTTTGACCCATTTTAGGGTTTGCATTTTGGGGGTTTTGTGTAGATTGCACCCTTGGCTTGGAGGAAGAGAGTAATAGCTTGATTTCTTTGTTTAGAGACTCTAAGGTAAGTGGATTGAATGGATGTTTTGGTTTTAATGATTTCCATGACATGTAGACTTGATTTATATCTCATTAATGACTTGTTTCCTGGGCATTCAATGATGTTAAATGCTTTTGAAAAGAGTTGGTAAGCCTCTTTATTGTCTTAAACATGATTTCTAGCTTTGTTTCATTTGTTGTCTTTAAATCTTGAATTGTAACTTTTGGTTCATCTTTTGTACAATGCCTAAGTGGATCCTTGTGATGATGGTTGTCTTCCTTCTCTTGGTGATTGTATGAATGTCAAATGGAGAATGAAAGGAATTGGTTTGGGGGAAAGGAAGACCTGAATTTGAACCCAGTGAAGAAATTCCCGTGACTGGCGGTCGCCCAGCGGCTAGCCGCCTGGTGACTAGCAGCTAACCGAAGCAAGTTCAGTTACATTTCCAGAGAGCTGTAACCTCGCGGTCAGCTCCGTGGTTAGCTAGCGGCTAATCGCCGTGTCCATCGACTGCTAACTGCCATCCAACCGCATAGTTACGGTCACTTCTCCAGAGAGCTGAAATCTCGCGGTCAGCTCCGCGGTCAGCTAGCGGCTAACCGCCGAATTCATCAGCGGCTAACCGCCAGCCAACCGAATTGTAGCGGTTACAATTCCAGAGAGCTGCAATTCCACGGTCAGCCTCACGGTCAGCCAGCGGTTAATCGCCGGATTCACTGGCCGCTAACCGCCATCTGACCGTAAGGTAACCAAAATTCCCTGAATTCTATGAATAAAAGAGGATTGAAGGGAGCCTCCACCCCATTGCTTTTGAACCTTTCTGAGAGCAATGGACACCGCTCACCTGGGATTGTGTTCGAAGCATAGGTGAAGTGTTTGTTGGTAGTACGTTAGAGAGAGAAACCACATCATCGAGATTCATTTAAGCATTGAGGCTACTATAGTGTATAAGGAACCCGAAATGTCTCCCAAATTCAAAGAGTACCAAGTTTCCTTTATTATACAGACATACGAGATCCCTATTCACCTTGGATTAGTTTTAAACCCCGATATTTTGAAAGTCTATTGCAATTGTTTATTCCAGAAATTTATGAGTTATAATTTATCGATTCCGAAAGCATTGTATTTGTACTTGCACTCTTTTATAGTCCCGAAATGCATGCCCGACATGATGTGACCCGATATTGAAATGATGTTTGAGCCTTGAGCACCCCGTTTTGCTCGTCTATACGATTTCATCGTAAGTGTTTTATACATGCACGATCTCTTGCATATGACCTATGAGTCGGCACCACTGAGCTTGGATAACCTTGTCAGTCTGATCCACTGACTTGGAGATCCCTTCCCGTCCCGCCAGCTGCAGCATGGATCCCGATACCCGGTTTATTAACCGTGGTCCCGTCCTGATTCCCGGCTCACTCTCGTGGTTCCCGATATCCGGCTCGCTACTGTGATTCCCGACACCCAGTTTGCTACCGCGGTCCCGTCCCGTATTATTGTATGTGTATATGTAAATTGGTTGTACCTCCTCACTTCGGTGACTGAGGACAACGCCCGATACTCTCGTCACTTCGGTGATAGAGGATTTAGCTTCTTGTGGATGCCATCTTGATTGTTTCCCGATTTCCTTGATTACCTTACATGTTTTGTGACTGCATACGCGTTTTAATTAAATGATTCATTTACTCCTTGAGAGACATTGTTTTAACAGGTTTGCATGTTTTCCAATGTAAAGGTTTTTATTATCAAATGTTTATTTCTTTTCACCCACCTGCCAGACCGTCGTGTCTGACCCTTTTGCTTTGGTACTCAGGTCCCGTTGTTGGTTATCCCGAGGAGGAGCCAGAGGAGGCGGTCGGAGAACCGCAACCGCTAGTTGAGTGGCATGCTGACGATGTTATGTAAACATCGGGTTGTCGAGATGCGAAACATTTTGGGGGTGATGGATTTATTTATTTTGGTGGACATTGTTTTGTCTATATTGGCCTTTGTTGGCCTCTATTTTTGGGAGTTGTAATTAAATTATTGTTGATTAAACTTTAACATGTACTTTTGGGTTACGCTTTAGGACATTGCTCATTTTGATACTTGTTATTCAAATGTAATCAGTCTTGTCATTTTGGAAATGAAATACATACTTGATTTGCCATACGCTTCCGCAATTATACTATATGGTTATGTGTGTTGGAAAATCCTCACCGCGGACACCTGTGGGAAATCATGTGCACGGGTAATATGTGTTCTTTTATTAACCCGTGTACACCTGGGCATCAAACATACCTCTTCGTAATTACTCTTTCTTTTATAGTCCCGATCCCGGATTTGGTCCCC
The DNA here is from genome assembly GCA_028538565.1 of Umbellularia californica. Lineage (NCBI taxonomy): Eukaryota > Viridiplantae > Streptophyta > Magnoliopsida > Laurales > Lauraceae > Umbellularia > Umbellularia californica. The sequence goes on along the minus strand of JAPQWN010000002.1, from coordinate 57,650,045 downwards.
GAACCCGGTCTGGGGTCGCGACAGTACAAGTATGTCGGTCACAAATACAGTAGACCCAAAAAAGGTGTACTAGCACCACTAGGAATAAATGTTGGAAATTGCATCCATGGAATGGACACAAGATCGGGTTTTTTGAAAGGAATATTGGATTCTTCGAAGAGAGCAAATGGTTTTCCGATCCGAAAGCCGACTCAAACTTTTTCCGAGCTTCGTTCCAAAAGGGAAGGGACTAAGATTTCTCGAATCTGAACCTAAAAGTGATGGAAGTTTCTTTGAAATGTCAAAATCGAATTCACAAATAAAGCAAATGGTATTCTGATCCGGAAGCCGGCTTCAAACATTTCTTCGAGCTTCATTCCTAAAGGGAAGGGACCAAGGTTTCTCGAATCTAAACCCAAAAGTGACAAAAGTTTTTTTTTAAATGTTAAATCGAATTCGCAAAGAGAGAAAATGGTATTCCGATCCGGAAGCCGACTTCAAACATTTCTGTGGGCTTCATTCTGAAAGGGTAGGAACCAAGATTTCTCGACTCCAAACCCAAAAATGATGGAAGTTTTTTTTTTTTTTTAAGACCAAAATCGAATTCGCTAAGAGAGCAAATGGAATTCCAATCCGGAAGCCAACTTCAAACATTTCTGTGAGTTTCGTTCCGAAAGGGAAGGGACCAAGATTTCTCAAATTTGAACCCAAAAGTGACAGAAGTTCTTTTTTTTTAAAGATTTTTCTTTTCCTCTTTTCTTTAAAGAAAGATCTAAAGATTGAATAGTACACCTAGGCCTCCTAATTTGGTCTTACGAAACCTCAATTGATAGATTCTCCCCCAGGTATAGGTAGGATTACTTAATGAACCTATTGAAGGACCCTTGCCTAGAACAGTCTAGTTGTCTCCATACTCTGGACAAGGCTTTTCTTGAATCAATCATGGTCAAAGAATGCAATTGGTGCGACCTTAGTGATCTTTGCCTCTTTTTTTATTTATTTTTTTAAGATCCTTAACGGACTCATCGAAGAGAAAAGATGGCCCATTCCCCAATACAAACGTTAGCTTCAGGCGATTTCCGCGAGCTTGTTGACACCAAAAAAGTCACTATGTCTCCTCAACATCAAGAAGCCTCGTGAAGCTGCATCCTGCTAAAAATAGGCAAGGCTACTTCAAGCATCAGATTTTGTCAGAATCAAATAGAAACTGAAGGATCCTTCAAGGCAGCCAAAAGAGGGGTACACCTGAGGTTTCGGACCATTCCGACATTGTTTGGCCCAACTTCACTGCTCCGATAGCTAAACAAGCGCTCCCGGCGGCGACATCATCGAAGACACCAAAACTTCGATCAGAGCCTACGGATGACTCCAGAATGTCTTCAAAGGGCTCCACGCCAAATTTCAAAGTCAAACCGACAACGTTTGACCCTCCATCAATGCTCGAGCAGCAAAATCAAGCCTCCCGGCGGCGGGAACCACCGAAGCCATCACTCATCAAACAAAATACATGAGTGGCTTCAACATGCCTCCAAAGGGCTGTACATCGAATTTCGGGTCATTCTGACAAAGTTTGACTAGGTTTCGATGCTCCGAAAGAAAATTAAGCCTACCGGCGGCAGAGCAACCCGGGACCATGACATCTAAAACGGAGCCCATGGAACGTCTCAAAATGACTCCAATAGGCCCCTCGTCAAATTTCAGGTCAATCGGACATCGTTTGACCACATATCAAAGCTCGACATTTTCCCCGCAGCAAAATCAAGTGAAGCATCGATGGGACCCCAAACGGCTTCAAAACTCAAATAAAAGCCCATGGTTGGTCCTATCCTCTGCTCAAGAAGCTTCGCCTCAATTTTCAGGTCATTCGGACATCGTTTGACCTAGTTTCGACTCTTGACGGAAAATCGGCTACAAAGTCTTCGGCTTTCCCGAAAAATGGGAAACTTTGTGCTCCGATTTCGTGCGGGTTCTCATCAAGTTTCTCCAAGAAAATGAAGTCAATAATTGAGGAAAAATGTGAAGAAAAATACAGAAGAAAAAAGGAACGAAAAAGACGCAAAATCGGCCGAAAACGGAGCTCGGCGACCAAAGGGCAAAAGACCCTAAGGTCGCTGGCGACCTTGGCCCATGGTCGCTGGCGACCTTGCAAATCCGGGTCGCCGGATTTTGCACCAAAACGTCTGTTTTTCGATGGTTTTCGCATTTCGGGTGTTACGGCCTCTGTGATTTTCTGAAAATCCAATGTTTGGTGCTTGAAAACCACTGATCTTCGTCGACATCTCGGATCCGTCGTCAAAAGCATGAAACCATCACCGATCGCTCCAAGATCGTCAACCGGCTGACCAAGAAAGTGCACTTTCTGTCTGACCGATCGTGAAATCAACAAGACAGATGTCACCGGCCCACCAACATCAATCAATGTCTGAAATTGCACTGCAGTCCGACATCAAACATTGCGTGGATCCACCTGTGATGATCGCAAGAAGAATCTCAAAAGGCGCAGCGCGGCCCGCGACTCTTCACATGCCTTGGCGACCACTTAATGACATTAATTGACCCGTTTATGACAACTTAATGCGGTCATTAACTCATTATTTTGGACGGCCCAATCTGATTCAAGCATTTGGGAGTTACAAATCCAAGTAATCATGGCATTGAACCCATGAAACTCCCATCATCATGAAGCATAAAGGTAATTAAAAGCCCACTACCTTCATCGGCCAATCACAAGCCATGAAAAAGGAGTTACAAAATCAATTTGTAACTCCTCATCAATTCTTTCATCATGGCCATCAATGCCAATAAACACCTCATGGCTACCAAAAGCCTATAAAAGGAGGTCCATTCCAAGAAGAAAAAAATGACGAAAATAGATCCCAAGTGCAAGCTCTGAAAATCCAGAAAATCCAAGAGAGAGACGAAGTCCTGCTACTTTGCTCCCGGAAGCACCATAAGGTGATCAACGTCCCTTGGGGGGCCACCACCCCAAGGTCTCCTCCTTCTCCAACATGGCCTAAACGTGGCTTTTCAGCCCGTTTACTTGGTTTTTCATTGGATATAGGACCTCCTCTTGGTCATTGTCCTTTAAAAAACCAAGGTTAGGAGCCAAGCCAAAGAATCAAAGCAACACATGTTCTCATTTGAAGGACGATGGCGAAGCCCATACATGACTTGCGACCGTCGATCTCAACGTGTCCCCACAATCTCCTGAGAAGTTAGATCCCTTTTCTCACTTTTCTATTGTAGTTTGTATTTATTAAAGAGACAAAAAGAAATCACAATTCTTGTCTTTCACATTTGATGAGTTTTGTAAAATCGCCTTTCATGGAAAAATCGCCTTTTACGGCAAATAAACAAAAACGCCTCCTACGACATTCTCAAAAAACAAACTTATCTCTTTTCTTAATATTTATGCAATTTGAAAAGTCAGAAAAAAGGATTGAACAACTTTCCACTTGTGAAGGTGAATCCCCGGATCATCACCATTCCAAATTCCAAGTAGAAAGTAAATCTGGCATACCCGTACAAAAAAATGTTGATGCCCGAGATCTTCCCTCCTCCGCCGAGACCCAGGTCAGCCCCCGGGGTGCGGAGGGAGAGGACGGAAGATTCCCTTTTCGGGTCCATCAAGTTGGCATACCCGGTGGGACACGTTGACTTGAGAACGTGATGCTTTGATCACTTGGCTCCTTTCTAGTTGGTGGCCTATGTTGCATTTTGCATCTAAAAAAGTGTGAGATGGGATTTCAATTGTTCTTTCTCACTTCAAAAAGAAAAAAACAAATCTGATTTCTTTTTCTTAAAAACTCAACTTTGAGAAATTTTGATCCTTCCCTCTTCGAACTTGATAGCTCATAGAAATGTTCGCAGTTATCGTTCATATCAGGGATTGGGCCATCTTTTCTCTTTGATGAGTCCAATTGGGATTTCAAAAAAAAAAAAAAAAAAAACACCTTCATTTCAAATTCTTTCAAAAAACAATGATCTCTCTTTCTCAAGATTCGACTTTGAGAAATTTTGATCCTCTCCTCTTTGAACTTGATAGCTCACAGAAATGTTCTCTGCTATCGTTCATATCGGGATTGGGCCATCTTTTCTCTTCGATGAGTCCAATTGGGATTTCAAAAAAAAAATTATAATTTCAAAAGAAAATTAGTTTTCTCTCTTTTGCATTCAAATTTGAGAAACCTTGGTTCCTTCCCTTTCGAATTTAGCGCTCGCAGAAATGTTGAGCCTTTGTTCGAAACGGAACACCATTTGCTCTCTTTGATGAATTCAATCTTGACCTTTCAAAAAAAAAACTTCCGTCACTTTTGAGTTCAGAGTTGAGAAATTTTGGTTCCCTCCCTTTCAGATTTAGCGCTTGCAGAAATGTTGAGCCTTTGTTCGAAACGGAACACCATTTGCTCTCTTTGATGAATTCAATCTTGACCCTTCAAAAAAAAAAATTCCGTCATTACTGGATTCACATCCGAGAAATTCCGGTTCTGGTTCCTTCCCTTCTGAATTTAGCGCTCGCAGAAATGTTGAGCCTTTGGTCGGATTGGAACACCATTTGCTCTCCTTTATGAACCCAAATTTGACCTTTCAAAAAAAAAATCCCATCTCGCGTCCTTTCCAAGGATATGATTTGCAACATTTGTGCCTAGCGGTGCTAGTACGCCCTTTCAGGTCTACTGTATTCGCGACCGACACATTTGTATCTCCAAGCTTATATCATTTTACCTCGAGTGAGTTTTGCTTGTCGGTAATTTGAATTAAGGTCTACAATTGCTTCTAGCAGTCACTGGAACGCTCACTCTGAGCCTACCATACTTGCATTTTAGAACAATTGTATCCTCTATGGCTTTTTGCCTTCTTCATCGTCCTTGGGTTGGGCCATGTCCCCTCAAGTGATTTGAAAAGACAAAACCATAGTTGTTCTCCATTTACGATCACCATATTCTTGTGATTACTAATGGATTTGGTCTTGTTTCAGAAGTTTTCCAAAACTAACAATGGCAGCTTCATTGACCATCACTTTCGATGAGAACAAGTACCAGCTTATGCTTCAAGACAAGCAAAACAAGCATAAGCGCCCTGCCAGTTGCCGAAGCTTCATCTCCCTCGACAACTCTCTAAACACCAGGTCAACTTTAACTCCCCGGACCATCGTCTTCGGATCGCTGGGACCATTCCCACTTCCCGCTGAAGACACTGTACCTGCTAAGAAGCAGAAAACCGCCCCGCAACGTGTCACTAAAATGGCACCAAGGGCGAACACCAAGAAGCTTGAAGCCCTTGGCGCTCCCACGAAGCATGAACACACAAGAAACCAGGTTTACCTCAAAACCTGGTCCCTGAGATCTTCACCAAAGCAACGGAGGTCCCGAACATCTGCAAAGCCAGCATACCTGGCCCCTCTCAAGGAGAATCGGTTCTACCCTCTCTCTTACATGAAAGAGGAGAAGCCTACCCTCCGCCCAAAAAACAAACAAAATCATCATGAGCCAGCTTGCTCCTACAAGCCCAAAATCAAATACTGCATCATTAGGCCTATGCAAAAACATGCTGAAGCCTGCACTCCCGCGAGTCGACCCTTCATGGGCCGAGCTCCCAAAATTCAAGTCTTCATTGCGACAGACAAAGGACCGCGTCCAGATTTTGTCCTTGCCAAGCTTCAAAGAAGACAAACTCGGCTGCTCCGCACGAGGGACTACATCCTTCATCGCCAGAGCCCAGCCAGAGCTAACTAAAGCTCAAATTGCTCGTCGTATGCGTTGCCGCACTACATATCGACAAAAGAGACTCGAGAAACAAAGAACCCAGCGTTCTACTCTCTACGTCTCAAACAAATGGGTAGAAAAAGAAAGACCCGACCAATTCGTTGCTGTTCATAAGGTTGGCAAAACCAGAAAACGCAGAAGTCAGCAACCAAAATCAGTGTTAGACGTCCAGTGACTCGCAGCGTCTCTCGGACTCGGACACATCTGGAAGAATCTTCCACTCCTCCAAGCCAAGGACACCGGAGTAACCACTCCTCGGATTCTTCATCCAGAAGAATGAGCCCCAGCTCAGTCACCAGGACAATTTCTTCGTTCGAATCCCGAGGGATGAACGTCTTGGCTACAAGTTCTGAGCAGCCTCCACCGCATGATGACGTAACTGCACGCATCCAGCAGTTGGAGCAAGGACAACAGAGAATTGAGGCTCTGATGGAAAACCTTATTCTCACGCTACAGCGTCCACCACCTAACAATGAAACCCCTCCGAATCATGAAGATGATGAGGGCAATGCAAAAAACAATGAGTCTCGCGCCCTTACCAGAAAGGACGTGGACGATATCCTCGCAAAAGCAAAAGAAGAGGATACATTGAAGGAACATGGGATCAAGCCACTCTACCCTTTATGGATGGACTCGGTTCCGTTCCCTGCAAAATTCAAACAGCCTACTCTCCAGACAAATACTGGGAAAGGTTCTTCCAGACAGCATGTCATCCATTTCAAAATCCTGACGGGAGCTATTGCGGATCAAGATGCCCTCAAGATTCGCCTCTTTGCAAGTACCCTAAAAGGTACAGCCTTTGATTGGTACTCCACTCTGCCGGAGAACTCCATCCAAAACTGGGCTATGCTGGAGACACGCTTTCTGACCCACTTCTAAGGTGAGGATCATCCTGTTACTATGGCTCAGCTCTGCAGCCTAAAACAGGGAGAGAATGAGTTAACTTATGACTTCATTCACAAGTGGAAGGCAATGGCGTACAAATGCTCAGATGTACTGCCACAAGCGTCGCTAGTCAACATCTGCCGTAACAATATGAGAGCAAAAATTCGCTCCATGATCATCTGCAACAAATCAAAGAACCTAGGAGAAATCCTCGAAGCTTCCATGGAAGCTGAAATGGTGATCAAAGACCTCAACAGTCAAAAATCATCAAAGAAAGAGAAGACTGCTGTTACAACCTCAAAACCAAAGAAAAAGGAGGTTCTCAATGTGCAGACTAAGTCAACTCCTCAGCAGCCAAAGAAACCTGAAAACAAAACTACAGGTAAAAGACCTGAACTCTCTGTTGCCTTCAAAGAACGTGTAGAAAAGAAATATCCGTTCGATGAAGATGTTGAAGAAATCTTTGAGGCTCTCCTAGCAAATGGCAAACTCATTTTGCCAGAGCCCAAAAGATCGAGAGATGTTGGCAAAACCAATGGTCCCCGATACTGTCCATACCATCAGATGATCTCACATCCTCTCAATCAATGCTTCGTTGTAAGAGAGAAGATCAATGAGATGTGGAAAAATGGAGTCATAACCTTTGATAAAAACTATGGCCCCGCCTCTGTCAACATGGTGTCGTGTCGGCAAACTTCAAAGTCACCGAAGGAGAAGATCACTACTTCATTCAAGGTGATAAAAATGGCTCAAGCGTCCCAAGAATTGGTTCCCTATCCAACATCAGATGGACAGCCTATATGGGTGCATCCCGATCTCCTAGATGATGAAAATTGGGAGATCATCAAAACAAAGCCGACTGCTCAGCAGCGAAGGCAAGCCAAGAGACAACTCCGCAAGCTCAAACAGCAGCAGAAGTCTCAACCAAAACAAGAAGTCCTTGAAAAAACAGAAACTTCTTCCACTGCTTCACTAGGGACGACGGAAGAATCTCTTCCCAAAAGCTCCAAGGCGATAAGAAAATTCACTCTTGATGATTTCATGCCACCTCTATACAAAAATGAAACTATGCAGAGGGCATCATACTCTTGCAACTCGGTAGTTGGATTCTTCATGAACGGATACGAGTCCAGTGACACTGCCAGTGATATCGATGAGTGGGAAGAATCCCTTGAAACAGGAGAATACCTCTCCGACAAGGAATGGATTCCCGAATCTCATCTTATGCCAGTAATCTGGTATAACCCATTACAGCCACAAGGATCTTGGTCTGATGATGAAGAAGACCAGGGCCCTGTTCAAGAAAACGCTGTTGATCCAGCACCAGCAAATGCTTCAGTGGAACCCAACATGAGCGAACCACAAGGAGCAAATGACGAAGAAGATTTGGCTCCCATGCCTGATCTTGAGGAATATGCAAGAATCTTGCAACATCTTGTCATAGAGCATGAGCAGGATCACATTAATGATCTTCGTCATGATCCAGAACCGGAAGTCCCTGAAAATCAGCGAGAACTCTCTCCTTTAACTCCTGAAAATGGAGAAAACAGTTGGATCGATGATCCTCTTACATCTGAGGATGAGTCCGATTCCCAACAGTCTACACCGGGGGCATCTCCTGTTAGGATAACCTGCAATGCAATAGCTCAGGACGATAGTGCCTCTAAAGCTTCCGAAGACACGTACTCCCCAACCGGTAACGTATCTTCTGGAGCTACATCCTCTCAGGTGAATTCCACTGAGATAACATCCTCTCAGCCCTCGTCTCCTGAAGCTGTGACATCAGAACTCAAGCCTCTCCCGATTGATCATCTTGAAGAAACTTCTGCCAATGAAATCTTCTTCAATGAAAATTCAGTCAACTGGTCCCAAATACCCTATCTCACGGGCGATGTCTGGGCTAATAAAGAAAAGTTGCAGACTGCTGTTCAGGACTTGTTCCCGGAAATTGCTCCGTGCAACACAATCACTGAAGACGCCAATGCTGTTACAGAGACGTCCTCAGCAAAGGATCAACCTCTTGATCCCGAGAACGATCTTCCAAAAGAAGACCCTTCTCTAGAGGCTCTTGAAGTTGGTAGAGGTACCCGTTCTGGCCGGGATTACCATAAAAATTACAATCAACCCTCCTCTTCTTATGTAAATCCTTTGGGAAAACAAGATCTAAGCGCCCCAAGTGGCAATAATAATGAAAATACAGGCCCGAAGGAGGCTTTCAAGTACTACTTGATTGAGCACTTCAAACACATACCTGCACATCTGCACATCCTTGACTTATTACGAATGTCTCCACAAACTCGTGATAGTCTCATTTCAGAATTACAAAGGCTGAATGCGGATGTCGACAAACATGCCCCACAAGTCCTACAAATTGAAATGTACTATAGGGTCAAAAAATCAAATACTCCCCCAAAGGGAGAAAAGAATAAAACTGAGGGATCAAGCAATGAATGCCTCTCTGTACAAAAAGCAGCAAGTGCAACAATTGCCTTCGACAAGGATGACCTCCTCCTAGGCGAAACAAAGCACAACCGACCCTTGTAATTTACGGGGTACGTCAAAGAAATGCCAGTACACAGAGTTCAGATCGATCCAGGTTCTGCACTCAACCTTATCTCTACTTCGGTACTCGAAGAGCTGGGCATCCCACCTAGCAAACTGAGTCATACGTCCGTATCCATCTTCGGATATGACGGGAGTGCTCAAAGGCCTATCAGTAAAATCAGGTTCAAATAGCAAATCGGTGATCTTATTTCCGAAGTCACCGTGTATGCAATAAGGACCCCTTCATGCTACAATATACTCCTAGGACGCCCCTGGATACATGAGAATGGTGTCGTCCCTTCAACTCTACATCAGTGCATCAAGTTCGTTGGGAACGATGGCTTGATACATCAAGTGTTTATAGATAAAAGGCCCTTCAAAGGCAGAGATGTCCATTTTCCATATGCTCAAATGTATAAAGATGGAAAAGAAGAACAGGAGGAAAAAATAATTCACTTTGCCGACAATCTCCAGAAAGATAAAGGCAAGGCTCTTTAACAATCATCGGAGGTAAACAAACCCGCCACCAAACTCGAAGTAAGCGGCCAAGCTCCCTTCGTCGTCTCCTTCAAATCTTCAAAGCCTTTGGTAATCACTACCAAAGCAAAGAAGACAAAACAAAAGGCTGGGGGCAAGTTCACTTTCTCCTTTGTGTCTATTATGCATGACACAGATTCAGAGTCAGAGCCAGAAAATGACACAGCATCAAGCCAAGCTGATACTCAGCAAGATCAGCTCACTCTCACTCAATTGGAGACACTTGCAGACATAGAAGACCCTACGTCTGCTTCCTTTGTTATTCCGGCAACTTCGCGAGAAGAAAAAACAACTTCTTCCACAGATCGGGAGCATCTCCACTGAACTCTCTACTTGAACCTTTCCAAAATGAAGGTATGCCTCAGCTATCCCTGTATAGTCCAATGGCACAAGCTATCATGAAGAAAATGGGCTACGATGCTCAAAATTCGACTGGTTTTGGAGGTGGCCGTGGTATTCTCACACCATTGGAACCTACCCTGACCAAAAGTCAACCAGAAGATTGGAAAATCCACCTTCACAAAGGCAAGTCTTCATATGGGTTGGGGTATGATCCTACCGCTCCTATGAGACCGTTGACACCATGGCTACAAAGTCGCTTTACCGACCAAGCCTCAACATCTCATGAAGACATCGCTATCCCTGGATATCTCTTTGTGGAGTCACTCGTCAAGAACCCAAAAAGCTCCTCCAATTGGTATGGTTTCTCTGATAATAAAGAGGAATTGCCCGATGACATAGACGAGCGGTTCTCTGTCCTAGAAAAACCATCGTCTCCAAAAGAAGTACCCTACTTCAATCCAATTCCAGCAAATGATTGGGACCATCTCATTGCAAGCCTTGAGAAGGACACTGATCAAGAAGATCCATGGACAGAAACAGAGCCTCAGTCTGAAAATGTCTCTGGCACTCCAGAAGGTCTTGTTGAGTTGGAAGCCTCCAAAAACATTATGGAGGAACCACCTTCAAACCATCCGACAGAAGACCCTGTTCAAAAGATAGACTTGGGAACCCACGTCCTGTATTCATAAGCAAGAATATAAAGGATGATGAGTTACCCGAGTATATCTCTTTTCTTCGTGAGTTCGTTGATTGCTTTGCATGGTCTTATGCCGAAATGCCTGGCTTGGACCCCAAAGTAGCAGTCCACAAACTCAACTTGGAAAAAGAAATCAAGCCTATCAAACAAGGCCAAAGAAGATTCCGTCCCAACGTGATGGATAAAATTGAACAAGAAGTTCAGAAACTCAAAAACGTTGGCTTCATCCGCGAGGAACAGCATCCTGAATGGTTGGCCAACATCGTCCCCGTGACAAAGAAAAATGGGCAGATAAGGGTCTGTATCGACTACAGAGACCTGAATAATGCATGTCCTAAAGATGAATTCCCGCTCCCCATACCAGAGTTCATGATTGACAACACCTATGGGTTCGAGTGAATGACATTCATGGATGGATTCTCTGGCTACAATCAGATAAAGATACATCCTGAAGATGAAAGGCATACATCATTTCGCACACCATTTGGCATGTATTGCTACACTGTCATGCCATTTGGTCTGAAAGATGCAGGTGCAACATATCAGAGGGCTCTGATGAAAATATTCCAAGATATGCAGCACAAGACAGTCGAATGCTATGTTGACGACCTCGCCATCAAAAGCAGAAGAAAAGAAGACCATCTCGAAGATCTTCGAGAAGTCTTCCTCCGACTTCGTAAACACAAATTGCGGATGAATCCACTAAAGTGCTTCTTCGGTGTCTCATCGGGTAAGTTTCTCGGATTCATTGTACGGAAAGCTGGAATAGAACTTGACCCCACCAAAGTCAAGGCTATCCTGAAAATGCCATCTCCCAGAACCCTAGGAGAATTAAAAGGGCTTCAAGGAAGGCTGGCCTACATTCGACGGTTCATCTCCAATCTATCAGGGAAATGCCGTCCATTTTCTCGCTTAATGAATAAAGGCGTGGACTTTGTCTGGGATGCTGAATGTCAAAATGCATTTCAAGACATCAAAGCATACCTCACCAAACCTCCAGTGCTGGCCGCCCCCACAACTGGAAAACCATTTATCTTGTACACAAGTGCTCTTGACCACTCTTTGGGTGCTCTGCTCGCACAAGAAAACGACGACGGAAAAGAAGCTGCTCTATATTACCTTAGCCGCATGATGGTAGGTGCAGAGCATCGCTACTCCCTAGTCGAAAAAGAATGCCTTGCTGTAATGTTCGCCGTACAAAAGCTGCGTCACTATCTGCTGTCGAACACAGTCTACCTGATTTCGAGGATCAACCTCCTAAAGGTCCTTGTCACAAAAGCAGGTTCTCTCAATGCCCGATTGGCAAAATGGTCTATTCTTCTATCACAGTTTGATATTAGGTATGTGCCACAAAAAGCAATCAAAGGACAAGCTCTAGCAGACTTCCTTGCAGAGCATCCATTGCCTAAAGATTCTCCACTCAGGGATGATCTCCCAGACGAATTTGTCTACAATGTGGAAACTTCCTTATCAAAAGCTTCCTGGGACATGTACTTTGACGGTGCAACCAGGACAAATGAAAAGGGAAGGCAAATATCGGGAATCGGCATCCTATTTGTCAGCCCCGACAAATACATGATTGCACACGCCTTCTCGCTACTGAAATCATGTTCAAATAATGCAGCTGAGTACCAAGCCCTGATTGTAGGATTGGAACTCGCCCTCGAATCCGGCATCACCATGTTGGAAGCTTTTGGGGACTCTCAACTGATTGTCAACCAGATGAATCAGAAATATGAAGTCAGGAAGCCTGATCTGCTACCTTACTAAAACAAGGCGCAGTTGCTTCGACAAAAAATCAACATCTGTCATATCACCCACATCCTCAGAGGTGAAAACATCCGTGCAGTTGCCCTGGCCGGACTCGCCGCATCGATGGCAATCCAAGAAGGGGAAAACATGCAAGTCACAGTGTGTCAAAGAAGGATTCTCCCTCCTCTCAACACACACCAAGCAGTTGCTGAATGCCACCAAGTGGTTGGAAGTCGGATGTCCATCCTCAAACCTCCGATTGGCGACTGGAGAGATGCGTTCATTGATTATATCATGTTCGGAATCCTACCTGAAGATCCAAAAGAGCGGGTAAGCATCCAAAGACGAGCCCTGAACTTTCATTTGGATATACCTTCAAAAGCACTTTACAGAAAATCCTTCAACGGAATACTCCTACGCTGCTTGTCACAACAAGAGGCTGAGGAAACTCTTAAAGAAGTTCATGCTGGTCTTTGTGGAGCCCATCAGGCTGGCCCTAAGCTCTACAACCAGATAAAAAGGCTAGGTTATTATTGGCCTACCATGGTAGCTGATGCAATACAATTTGCCAAGCACTGCCAAAAATGCCAGATTCACGGAGATTATGTCCACATGCCTCCAGAATGGCTACATCCAACAGCAATCTCATGGCCTTTCGAAGCCTGGGGTATGGACATCGTAGGTCCTATTTCTCCCCCATCAAGCAAAGGTAATCGCTTCATCTTCGCCGCTACGGATTATTTCTCCAAGTGGTCAAAAGCATTTGCGCTCAGCGAAATGAAGACTTCATCAGTCCTTCAGTTCTTGCGCACCAACATTATTTGTCGCTTCAGCATACCTAAAAGATTCGTCCATGATAACGGACCACAATTCCGGGATCACAGATTCTACAGGTTCTGCGACAAGTACAAAATCCAAAGTTGTCCTTCGACTCCATATAATCCAATAGCGAACGGACTAGCAGAAGCCTTCAACAAGACACTCTGCAAAATTCTTAAGAAAATGGTCTCTAGTACAAAAGAGACTGGGGCGACAAACTAATAGAAGCTTTGTGGGCCTATCGAACCACCGTTCGAGGACCAACCCATATAGTACACCATTCTCCTTGGTCTATGGATGCGAAGCTGTTGTCCCTTTGGAAGTACAAATTCCTTCCTTAAGGGTATCTTTGCAAAATGACATGACGCAAGAAAGCAATGTCAAATTGAGACTCCAAGAGCTGGATAATCTCGATGAAAGACAACTTGAAGCTCTATAAAGCATTGAGTTGTACCAAGCACGCATGGCAGGATCTTTCGACAAGAAGGTCAGGCAACGCGCCTACAAAAAGGGTGACTTGGTTCTTGCAGTAAAAAGACCCATAGTCTTTGCCCACAAATCCAAAGGCAAATTTGAACCAAAATGGGAGGGACCCTTCATCATCGACAAAGTCTTCTCCAATGGCGCATACACTCTTCTAAACATGGAAGGAGACAGATGTATGCTGCCCATCAACGGCAAGTTCTTGAAGCGGTACTACCCTTAAAGACTTCCTCAAACGGGTCAGAGCGATATCTATACGGCCAAAGCCGATTTCCAAGGTACTTGCTCGTCTAACCCGCCTCTTTTGAAATTTTCATCTTTATGTTGAAGTTTCCAAAAAAAAAAAAACTTTCAAAACAATGATTACTTTCATCTTTTCATTGTTAAAAAAAAAAATCATCAAATCCAAAAATCCAAGTTTAGGAGCCTCTTCCCGGACTTGACCAAAATTTTCGATCCTTGAACCCAAAATTCATGGTTTGAAACAAAAACCAGGACTCAGGAATTTTCACCCTAGTCTGCCTTGGCTCTTACAACCAAAATGGTTTTAAGCCAAAATTTATGACCCTCGTGTCTTAGAACAAAAAATGGTTTTTTAGAAACCGCGGGGAAGCGACACTTAGTCGATACTCGCAAAACCCAAAAACCGGAAGGATACGAACCCCATTCGATACTTCCAAAACCCAAAAAATCGCAAGGAAACGAACCCCATTCGATACTTGCAAAATTTCAAAAATCGTGGAGAAGCAACAAACTGGTTGATATCCACAACCCAAATTTCAAAAATCGTAGAGAAGCAACATACCAGTTGATATCCACAACCAAATTTCAAAAATCATGGAGACGCAACATACCAGTTGCTATCCACAACCCAAATTTCAAATGGTTCGAGAAAACCTCAAATTTCAAAAATCATGGGGAAACGACACCAAGTCAGTACCTGCAAAACCAAAAGTTTTGGGAAAAGCAGGGAAGGACGCTTAGTCGATACTTGTACCCCAATTCGCGAGGAAGCGATATTCCATCGATACTCGCAAAACCCAACCCTCGAGGAAGTGACATTCCATCAATACTCGCAAACCGAATGAGCAAGGAAGCGACATTCCATCGATACTTGCAAGACCATTCAGCGGGGAGGCGAAATTTAGTCGATACCTGCATTTTGAAAACCAAATCCGGCTATAAACGCCAAAAAGCGGCTATCAACGCCAAATTCGGCTATAAATGCCAAAACAAAAAAAAAATCCGGCTATAAACGCCAAAAAATCGGCTATAAACGCCGAATCCGGCTATAAACGCCAAATCCGGCTATAAACGCCAAAACAAAAAAAAAATTCGGCTATAAACGCCAAAATCGGCTTTCATGCCAACAAAACAAAACTTGGTTTTCAAAAAAAAAAAAACTCGGCTATAAACGCCAAATCGGCTATAAACGCCAAAATCTGGCTATAAATGCCAAAATTCGGCTATAAATGCCAAAACAAACAAAAAAAAATTCGGCTCCCATGCCACAAAATGAAATTCGGCTTCTATGCCATTCCAAAAATCGGCTTTCACGCCATCCAAAAAACTATGGCTCTCATGCCACGAACAAAAAGCTTTGGCTCTTATGCGGCAAACAAAAAACCTTGGCTCTCATGCCACAAACAAAAATTTTGGCTCTCATGCCACAAACAAAATTTGGCTCCCATGCCACAAAATGAAATTCGGCTTCTATGCCATTCCAAAATTCGGCTTTGACGCCATCCAAAAAAAGTTTGGCTCTCATGCCACAAACAAAAAGCTTTGGCTCTTATGCCACAAACAAAAAACCTTAGCTCTCATGCCACAAACAAAATTTTGGCTCTCATGCCACAAACAAATTTGACTCTTACGCCACAAAATTAGGCTTTCACGCCATCCAAAATTTGGCTTTTAAACCATCAAAAAACCAGGCTTTTCGCCACAAAATTGGCTTTCATGCCCAAAACAACTCTTTGACAAAAGATTTTCACAAAATGACAACCTTTTGATCAAATTCTTAAACAAACATTCCCATCAACTTTTGCTCAAAATTGTTTTCATCAATGATTTAAGTGAAAGGAAGGGGATACAAAATATAGTACCAAAACTGTTTATACGTGGAGGTACCAAAAAAAAAAAAAAAGAGAAGAAGGAAAAAGAGTTTGTTACAACTCAGGAGCTCAATCCGACATGGTCTTCAACCAAAGGTTCAACTCCTCAAGCAGACCCTTGGCCTTAACTTCCAAAGTTTTTAGGCCACGCTTCTTCAAAATGTCCCCATAAAACGCGGCCGAATGCCGTGACCCATCTGCAGCACGAGGAAGTTCTTCCCAGAGGACCTGCCACTGCTCATGCTCCTGAGTCTTCCTCCGGACATTACCTTCAGCTTCCTCAACTTGGCGAATGAGAGTCCCCTCCTTGTCACGAGCCTCCATAATGGCGGTCTATTTGGCAGCAGCCTCTTCCTCTAAAAGGTCAAGACGTTGCCTAGCCTCGACAACCTCCTTATCAAGGCGGTCCAAGTCTTTTTTCAGCCCCATGATGGATAACTCGGTAACGTTCTTCTCCCGAACGATCTGCCTCCGAGTCTTCGTGACCTCAGTCAACTCAGCTTTGACTTTGCTTGAAGGTTTTATGAACATCTCATCAAAGAAGTCACCATCTGGGAAACTCTTGGTCTCAGTCCATTTGTTCCCCAAGGTGATGATCTCCTCAACAAAATCCTTGGCGCTTGCGATGTCCAGACCGACTTCTTTGCTATCAGCGAGGATGTCCTGCACATGCTTGATCATGCCAAAACCAACTTCCAAATGACCTGAAGAAAGAGTTTCAACCCATGAGCTCAAGACAATCTTCAACACCTTCCTTGCATACTGAAGGTGCGGTGCAGATGAGGATTCGCCATGCTCTGGTGCCCGACTGCCCACGTCATGCTCCATTGGAAGAGTAATCAAATTACTCTTTCCAACGGAAGAAGCTGACTCATTGAAAGAAGGAGAAGCCCCTACTCCTGGATCAGCAGCAGGTATCCCCTGTTCTGGCTCTGAGGAAGACGGAGGAATCTCTCCTGTTACTTCACAATCTGTCAAAGAAAAAAAAAAGAAAAGAGAAAAAGGTATGAATATAATCTTGTCAAAAATATATCAAGATTATTATTGCAAATATACCTGCTTCGACGACCGGCAGAGTACTCTCTGCCTCTTTGAGCTCATCCGAAGCATCGTCAAAAGTTGCGCCATAAATGGTGTTAGACCAACTCGATTAGTGCTAATTAAGTGAGCATTTAGTCTTAAGTAATTCTTAGTACTAGTTGGGTTAGAATGTGATTAGACTTAGTCTGGATTATAGTTTTGGGGATTTTGAGGACGTTTAGTATGAGTCAGACACGCTCAGGGACGCCCTGAGTACACGAGTAAGAATGGGATCTTGTCCTAGATCTTTGTTATGGTTGTGTTTTTTATTTCTCTTGAATGGTTTTATTATTTGTGACAACTTTCATTTTTAACTTGCATGCATTTGAGGCCCAGAAACCCAAGTTTTGGCCCAATAAGGGTAAATTTGACTATTCATACTAAATCTGGGCACAATTTTTGAAGTCGTGAAACTATGTCAAAATTATACTTTTCCGAAACTAGATTTTTCGACGATCGTTTTGTTCTTCTTCGTCGTTTCCATCCGGGGTCTACAAGACCATGTTTTAATCGTTTCAAAGTTCAGCTGTAAGGGGACCCACTTCTCAACCCATATAAATATTCTCTTACTCTCTCTCCTCATTCTTCTTCCCCATTTTCCTGCACCAGTCTTGACCTAGAGTGGAGAGGAGAGAAAGCTTCTCCTCTTGGTCTTTTTCCCTTGGATCATCTAGCAAGAAGGCTCCATTCTTCGATTCAACTTCGTCATTCTCTTCCTCTCTTCGCAAGCTTCGATTGGACACGTTTTGGAGCCAAACCCCTTTCACTATTCATCATCTTCAACCTCCATTCTTCTTGATTGGTGTAAGACCCCGACCCGAGTGACCTCGATTAGTGCTAATTTGTTGCGTATTAGTGCTAAGCTCGATTAGTGATTTTGACTAAGCTTGGATTAGTACAGTTCTTGATAGCTTTGGGGAATTTTTAGTGTCTTGTGTTTAGTGAGACCCTTTGGGGGTTTCCTTTTGATAGTCTTACTAGCTTTTGGAGGTTACTTGTTTTTCCCCTAATTCTTGTCTTGATATCGTTTTACTTATTTTGTCGATCCTTACAACTTTCATGTTGAGCCCGTGACCATCCGGAACCCCGAAAACCGATTTTCTTGCATTGAGGGCAAAATAGTCATGATACATGAAATCTGTACCCAAAACTTGATATTTCCGAAACCTGCGAAACATATACTTTTTGGAAACTAGATATTTCGGTGATCACTTTTCTCTTCTTCGTCGATTTCGTCCGAGGTCCCGAGATTAGTACTTTCAGCCTCCAAAGATTTCCTAAAGATGGGACCCACACCCACTTGTGTATAAGAAGAACCCTCTTCTTCCATTTCCTCTTTTCCAGCACAAGAGAAACCTAGGGTTTTCTTTCCCTCTTTTCTTCTTCTTCTTGCTTCTACATTGCCCAAATCCCCACCAACCTTGCATCTTTTGAGAAATGGAGATCACCACCTTCTTCCCCACCTTGCAAGCTTCTCTTTAATACCATTTGTGGAAGGATCTACTCAACCCAAGACCCTCATTGAGCTCACCTTGTCCATTTGGAGAACCTACAAGTAAGCTTCCTCTCTAATCTCTTAGATCCATGTTCTTCTAGTCTTGGGAGAGCCCTATCTTCATTGTTGTGAGTTCTTCTTCTTGTTTCATGATTTGACCCATTTTAGGGTTTGGATTTGGGGGTTTTGTGTAGATAGCATTCTTGTCTTGGAGAAAGAGATTAATAGCTTGATTTCTTGCATAGAGAACGTTGAGGCAAGTGGATGATTTGATATTTGAATGTTTTATGGAAAATGTGGTTTTCTACTTTATACATTGATGTTTCACATTTTCACTATTCATGCTTTTCCTTATGATTCACATTGATTTAGAAATGCATAATGTTAGTCTATTCCTTTCTTGTTCATATTGAAAATGTCCTAGCCCTTTTGATTGAAATTTTAAGTGATGATTGGAATGGATTTCTTTGGTTGATTGCGAATGGAATGGAAGGATTTGATGGAAGAATGGATGAGATTGCATGTGGATGGAAAGGGGTTGATTGGGGTGATTGTATTGGTAGATTTAATGGGCTTGAATGAGGTTTTAAAACCCTCAAAATGTACAAGGAAGGGTGCCCAGGTCGTAGGTGAATAAGGGAAGAAAGACAGCAGAAACCTGACTCGAAACTGACCTGACCGCGTGCGTCGGTCAGCTGTCGGCTGACCGAAGTCCCCACTTCGGTCGACCAACAGCTAACCGAGTTCTGTCGGTCTCAATTCCAGAGACCAGTTTCGATCAGATTTTCAGCAGGACATCTGTCGGTCAGCTGTCGGCTGACCGAACTCCCTAGTTCGGTCGACCGAAAGCCAACCGACAACCTGTCGGCTCAAATAACAGCAAGCTGCAATTTTGCCAAAATCTCTGTCAGTCATCTGTCGGCTGACCGAGACCTCAACGTCGGTCTACCGACAGACATCTGTCGGCCAGCCGACACCCCCACCTCGGCCGACCGACAGACAACTGACGAGCTGATCAAACCCCAATCTGAATCAATTCTTTTGGAGGAATCATATGGTAGAAGAAATCCCTTTATGACTTTGTGTTTAGGTCTTTTAAATTTGTCAATGTGTATAAGGCCCCGGAATGTTTTCAATTCTTAAAAGAGTACCAAATGTATATCAACCTAACATACGGGACCCTATTTACATTGATTCAAATCTTGGACTTACAACACTTAGCCCGGAGAATATGAGAAAATCCATTCATACTTTTATGCAAACCGGATTTCACTTGTACATTTTAAATCTCGTGTTTTATGACTAAACTTGCCCGACAGTATTGAAATTCATGTTTTTAGCATTGTTGCTAGCCCGTACATGCCCGACCGATACAGTTATGTTTTTGTACTTATGAGCACCCGTTTCGTTATATGTATTTGTTTTGTTTTCCCGCTTGTGACCCATGCGTCGGCACCACTAAGCTTGGATAACCTTGTCAGTCTGATCCACTGACTTGGAGATCCCCCTCCCGTCCCGCCAGCTGCAGTTTGGATTCCGATACCCGGTTTATTAACCGTGGTCCCGTCCCGATACCCGGCTCGCTCCCGTGGCTCCCGATATCCGGCTTGCTACCGTGATTCCCGATACCCGGTTTGCTACCGCGGTCCCGTCCCGTATTATTGTATATGTATATGTAACTTGGTTGCACCTCCTCACTTCGGTGACTGAGGTCAACACCCGATACTCAAGTCACTTCGGTGATAGAGGATTTAGCTTCTTGTGGATGCCATCTTGATTGTTTCCCGATTTCCTTGGTTACCTTACATGTTTTATTACTGCATATGTGTTTCAATGAAATGATTCATTTACTTTTGAAAGCCATTATTTAAACAGGTTTACATGTTTTCCAAGGTGAATATCTTTATTATTAAATGTTCACATCTTTTCATCTACCTGCCAGACCGTCGTGTCTGACCCTTTGCTTTGGTACTCAGGTCCCGTTGTTGGTTTCCCCGAGGAGGAGCCAGAGGAGGCGGTCGGAGAACCGCAACCGCTAGTTGAGTGGCGTACTGATGATGTTATGTAAACATCGGGCTGCCGAGTTGCGAAACATTTTGGGGGATTGTTTGGATAGTTTTCTGGTGGTTATTGTTTTGTTTATATTGACCTTTATTGGCCTCTATTTTTGGGAATTGTTATTAACTGATCTTCTGATTAAACTTGAATATGTACTTTTGGGTTATGCTTTAGGACATTGCTCATTCTGATACTCATATTCAAATGTAATCAGCCTTGATATTTTGGGAAAGGAAATACATACATGATTTACCATACGCTTCCGCAATTATACTATGTGATTATGTGTGTTGGGATATCCTCACCGCGGACACCTGTGGGAAATCACGTGCACGGGTAGTGTGTGTTCTTTGGTTAACCCGTGTACGTCTGATCATAAATATACTTTTATTATTGTCATCTTTCCATATGATCACAACTATTGGCTTCACTCAATTAGTCCCGATCCCGGACCTGGTCCCCGAGCCCGGTCCGGGGTCGCGACAGACTGGTATCAGAGCGAGACGTGTTTCAAGCAATTAAAAGAAACTAGAAATCCTAAGGACGTGGCGAGGATTCGTTAGATCTTCCGTTAGTTAGAATCGCGTGAGCAATGTGTGACCCTATTCTTGATTATCATGTGCTAACAACTTGTTTTGCAGCATCATGCCACCATGTAAACGCCCGGTAAATGGCAACCCCACAGCGAGTAACGGTGAATATACAGGACCAGTTGAAAATACAGGGCCAGTTGGGGAAGATGGAGTGGAAAATGCTATGCCAAACCAGTTCCAACAAATGATGCAAGTCATGCTCGATCAACAGAGTCAAGCTAATGAGAATCAGGCTAGACTTCAAGAACAAATGCTAAAGAAGGAGGAGGATCATGCCAGAGAGTTGGCAGAGATGCAGAGACAGCTGTTGGAAGTGTTACAAAGAAGGCCAGAGCCAGTCCAGCCTCAACCTGCAATTGTCATCAATCAGAGAGAGTATGACGCCAATGCTTTATTTGAGAGATTTAGAAAGAGGGCACCCAAGGATTTTGTTGGCTCCGAAGATCCTTTGACTGCAGATGATTGGCTGGACCATAGGGAAAACATATTCGAAGTCTTCAGATGCACAGGGGGTGAGAGAGTAAAGCTGGCAACGTCCCTATTCACCGGGTTGGCAGATATCTGGTGGAAAACTGTAAGGGAAGAGTATAGGACAATGGCTGACGCAGTTGCATGGCAGAATTTCAAGATACAGTTTCGTGACAAGTATGTGCCCATGCACATCAGGAGGCAGAAGGCTGTAGAGTTTCAACAGCTTGTCCAAGGCAATGCGACCGTTCAAGAATACCTCACTAAGTTTGAGAGGTTGTCAAGATATGCACCCGAATTAGTGGACACGGTGGAGAAGAAGATAACCAAGTTCCTTGAAGGACTTCATCCCATCATCGAGAGAGATGCTACGGGAGTAATACCACCGGTCACTTTTGAAGAGGCGATCAAGAGGGCCTACAAGTTCGAGAACTTCCACCACAAGGTCCTTAGATCTCAAGGCAAGGGACAAGGGCAGCCCCAGCAGCAGCATCATCAACAAAGGAACCAGCAGAACAAAAGACAGAGACAAGATCAGAATGTGCAGCTTGTTTGCATTCATTGCGGGAAGAACCATGAGAGTGCCCAATGTCGTACCATCACCGGAGCGTGCTTTAGATGTGGCTCCATGGATCACCAGATGAGAAATTGCCCAAGACCGAATAGGAAGAATCAGCAGCCCCAAGGAGCACTGCGTCGAGCACCACCACAGAATGCACTGGCAGTACAGAATCGGGCAAGGCCACTTCAGCAACAGGCACCACCGCAGCAGTATAGGCCCCAGCAGCAGCAGCAGGCCCGTCAACAAGTACAGCAGCATATTCAGCGTCCACCTCAACAGAACAGAAATGCCCCTTAAGGCAGGCCACAGCAGCGAGGACAAGTTTATGCAGTCAACAGAGCTGATGCAGAGGCAGCAGGCAATGTTGTGGAAGGTACACTTCTTGTTAGTGGAATAGAAGCTAAGATACTATTTGACCCTGGTTCTACGCATTCTTTCATATCCCATGCATTTTCTAGATTGATTGATGTGCATGGTAGAGATCTTGAGTACATTTTGACTGTGGCAACCCCGGTAGGAAAACAAGTTGTGTGTACTAGCTATTTCCCTAGTTGTACAGTCCGGATAGGAGAAGTTCTGTTACCCGCAGATCTTATTCTGTTGGAGATGAAGGATTTTGATGTCATCCTAGGGATGGATTGGTTGGCAGGGTACCATGCCACAATGGATTGTTTCCATAAGACCCTTACCTTCAAGTTGGATGAGACACCAGCAGGGGTGTTATTCCAGGGAGAGAGGAGAAATCCTCGTGCAGGGTTTGTCTCAGCGTTGAAGGCTGATAGACTTTTGAGAAGTGGATGTGAAGCCTATTTGGCGTTTATCACGGAGGATAAACGGTCCCAAGGGGTGGAGGAGATCCCTATTGTTTGGGAGTTCCCGGATGTATTTCCGGAGGAGATTCCGGGATTACCACCCATGAGAGAAATTGACTTCACCATTGAGTTGTTACCGGGGACCGCTCCGATATCTATTGCACCATATAGAATGGCTCCGGCGGAATTGGGAGAGTTGAAGATACAGTTGCAAGAGTTGTTGGATAAAGGTTTTATGAGACCTAGTATCTCACCGTGGGGAGCTCCTGTTTTGTTTGTTAAGAAGAAGGATGGTTCGATGAGAATGTGTATTGATTACCGGAGATTGAACCAAGTGACCATCAATAACAAATATCCATTGCCAAGGATAGATGAACTTTTTGATCAGTTACAAGGTGCCTCGTACTTTTCGAAGATTGATTTGAGATCCGGTTATCATCAGCTGAGAGTTAGAGAATCAGATGTGTTGAAGACAGCTTTCCGGACAAGATATGGCCACTATGAGTTCCTAGTGATGCCATTTGGGTTGACCAATGCACCGGCAGTGTTCATGGCTTTGATGAACAAGACTTTGCGCAGTATCTGGATCAGTTTGTAGTGGTGTTCATAGATGATATTTTGGTGTACTCCAAGACCAGAGAAGAGCATGAAGAGCATTTGAGGATTGCATTGCAACTTTTGAGAGAGAACCAGTTGTTTGCGAAGCTCAACAAGTGTGAATTTTGGCTAGAGCAAGTCGCGTTTTTGGGACATATTATCTCTAAGGAGGGTTTGTCAGTAGACCCGTCCAAGATTGAGGCAGTAGTGGAGTGGGAAAGACCGAAGAATGTGTCAGAAATTAGGAGTTTTCTGGGTTTGGCAGGGTATTACAGGAGGTTTGTGCAAGGGTTTTCGTCGATTGTAGCACCGTTGACGAAGTTAACGAGGAAGAATGTACTGTATGTGTGGACAGACCAGTGTGAAGCTAGTTTCCAAGAGCTGAAGAAAAGATTAACCACCACACCAGTCCTTACCTTGCCATCCGGAAGCGGCGGATTTACCATCTTTACCGATGCTTCGAACATTGGACTTGGTTGTGTGTTGATGCAAGAAGGAAAAGTTGTAGCGTATGGGTCCCGGCAGTTGAAAGATCACGAGAAGAATTATGCGACCCATGACCTTGAGTTGGCAGCGGTCGTCTTTGCATTGAAGATGTGGAGACATTACCTCTACGGAGAGAAGTTTGAGGTTCATTCGGATCACCGCAGCTTACAGTACCTATTTTCTCAGAAGGAGTTGAACATGAGGCAGAGGAGATGGATGGAGTATATCAAAGACTACGATTTTCCGATTAAGTATCACTCGGGGAAAGCGAATGTAGTTGCTGATGCCTTGAGTAGAAAGTCAGTGGGTATGGCAAATTTGAGTGGTACTTGTATTTTTTATCAGTTCGAAGAGTTGAAGGTAGACATGCAGCCCCTGAGGAAGGGTGCCATAATTGCCAATATGTCAGTGTCAGAGCCTTCATTCATCCGGAAGATTAAGGACAGTCAGTTGCAGGATCCAGAGTTGGCCAAGATTGCAGAACATATAGCAGAACGTCCTGATTTTCGTATTGTGGACGGAGTTCTTTACTACCGTGATCGGTTGTGTGTGCCTAACATAGAAGATTTGAGGAATGACATCATGGCAGAAGCTCACAGTGCAAAGTACTCCATGCACCCAGGCAGTACAAAGATGTATCAGAATTTGAAGGGTAGATTTTGGTGGAACAATATGAAGAGAGAGGTTACAGCGTTTGTATCCCGATGTATGACGTGTCAGTTGATAAAGACAGAACATCAGAAGCCTCCAGGATTGTTGCAGCCATTAGAGATCCCGGAGTGGAAGTGGGAGCACATTACCATTGATTTTATTTCGGGACTACCGAGGACTAGTAGAGGTAATGATGCGATATGGGTGATTGTGGACAGACTCACCAAGTCAGCTCATTTTATCCCCATGAGGACAGGGAAGAAGATGCACATGCTACCCCTGGCAGAATTGTTTGTCAATGAGATCGTCAGTAGACATGGACAGCCAGTTTCCATCACATCCGACAGAGACAGCAGATTCGTCTCGAGATTTTGGAAGACCCTACATGAGTCTATGGGTACGAGACTACAGTTCAATACAGCTTATCACCCTCAGACAGATGGCCAGTCGGAGAGGACGATTCAGACTCTTGAGGATATGCTCCGAGCTTGTGTGTTAGATTTCAAGACTCAATGGGATGAGACTCTACCATTGTGTGAGTTTGCTTACAACAACAGCTACCACTCGAGCATTGGGATGGCGCCTTTTGAGGCTTTGTATGGCAGAAGGTGTAGGACACCTGTGTGTTGGGCAGAAGTTGGCACCCGTAGTTTTCATGGACCGACTATAGTAAGTGAGACCACTGACAAAGTGAGACAGATACAGGAATGTTTGAAAGTAGCCCGGAGTAGACAGAAAAGTTATGCAGATGCTCACCGAAGGGATCTACAGTTCAAAGAAGGGGATAAGGTTTTCTTGAAGGTGTCACCTACCAGAGGAACTTTGAGGTTTGGGCAGAAGGGCAAGTTGTCACGAAGATACATCGGACCGTACGACATTGTGAGCAAGATTGGTGATGTGGCTTACAGATTAGCCTTACCACCCAAGTTATCCAGTGTACACAACGTCTTCCATGTGTCGATGTTGAAGAAGTACGTCCCCGATCCTTCACATATACTCCTACATGAGCCGCTGGAAATTAGAGAAGATGCTACCTATGTTGAGAAGCCCATTCAGATCATAGACTCGAAAGAACAGGAGTTGAGGAACCGGACTATTCAGTGGGTGAAGGTACTTTGGGAGAGTCATGGGCCGGAAGAGGCAATATGGGAATTGCGAGATCAAGTGCAGAAGAAGTATCCACATCTCCTACCCGAGGTGATTTTATATTTCATTTGGAGGACCAAATGCCCTAAGGGGTGGAGGATGTAAGACCCCGACCCGAGTGACCTCGATTGGTGCTAATTTGTTGCGTATTAGTGCTAAGCTCGATTAGTGATTTTGACTAAGCTTGGATTAGTACAGTTCTTGATAGTTTTGGGGAATTTTTAGTGTCTTGTGTTTAGTGGGACCCTTTGGGGGTTTCCTTTTGATAGTCTTACTAGCTTTTGGAGGTTACTTGTTTTTCCCCTAATTCTTGTCTTGATCCCGTTTTACTTATTTTGTCGATCCTTACAACTTTCATGTTGAGCCCGTGACCATCCGGAACCCCGAAAATCGATTTTCTTGCATTGAGGGCAAAACAGTCATTATACATGAAATCTGTACCCAAAACTTGATATTTCCGAAACCCGCGAAACATATACTTTTTGGAAACTAGATATTTCGGTGATCATTTTTCTCTTCTTCGTCGATTTCGTCCGAGGTCCCGAGATTAGTACTTTCAGCCTCCAAAGATTTCCTAGAGATGGGACCCACACCCACTTGTGTATAAGAAGAACCCTCTTCTTCCATTTCCTCTTTTCCAGCACAAGAGAAACCTAGGGTTTTCTTTCCCTCTTTTCTTCTTCTTCTTGCTTCTACATTGCCCAAATCCCCACCAACCTTGCATCTTTTGAGAAATGGAGATCACCACCTTCTTCCCCACCTTGCAAGCTTCTCTTTAATACCATTTGTGGAAGGATCTACTCAACTCAAGACCCTCATTGAGCTCACCTTGTCCATTTGGAGAATGTACAAGTAAGCTTCCTCTCTAATCTCTTAGATCCATGTTCTTCTAGTCTTGGGAGAGCCCTATCTTCATTGTTGTGAGTTCTTCTTCTTGTTTCATGATTTGACCCATTTTAGGGTTTGGATTTGGGGGTTTTGTGTAGATAGCATTCTTGGCTTGGAGAAAGAGATTAATAGCTTGATTTCTTGCATAGAGAACGTTGAGGCAAGTGGATGATTTGATATTTGCATGTTTTATGGAAAATGTGGTTTTCTACATCATACATTGATGTTTCACATTTTCACTATTCATGCTTTTCCTTATGACTCACATTGATTTAGAAATGCATAATGTTAGTCTATTCCTTTCTTGTTCATATTGAAAATGTCCTAGCCCTTTTGATTGAAATTTTAAGTGATGATTGGAATGGATTTCTTTGGTTGATTGCGAATGGAATGGAAGGATTTGATGGAAGAATGGATGAGATTGCATGTGGATGGAAAGGGGTTGATTGGGGTGATTGTATTGGTAGATTTAATGGGCTTGAATGAGGTTTTGAAACCCTCAAAATGTACAAGGAAGGGTGCCCAGGTCGTAGGTGAATAAGGGAAGAAAGACAGCAGAAACCTGACTCGAAACTGACCTGACCGCGTGCGTCGGTCAGCTGTCGGCTGACCGAAGTCACCACTTCGGTCGACCGACAGCTAACCGAGTTCTGTCGGTCTCAATTCCAGAGACCAGTTTCGATCAGATTTCCAGCAGGACATCTGTCGGTCAGCTGTCGGCTGACCGAACTCCCTAGTTCGGTCGACCAAAAGCCAACCGACAACCTGTCGGCTCAAATAACAGCAAGCTGCAATTTTGCCAAAATCTCTGTCAGTCATCTGTCGGCTGACCGAGACCTCAACGTCGGTCGACCGACAGACATCTGTCGGCCAGCCGACACCCCCACCTCAGCCGACCGACAGACAACTGACGAGCTGATCAAACCCCAATCTGAATCAATTCTTTTAGAGGAATCATATGGTAGAAGAAATCCTTTTATGACTTTGTGTTTAGGTCTTTTAAATTTGTCAATGTGTATAAGGCCCTGGAATGTTTTCAATTCTTAAAAGAGTACCAAATGTATATCAACCTAACATACGGGACCCTATTTACATTGATTCAAATCTTGGACTTACAACACTTAGCCTGGAGAATATGAGAAAATCCATTCATACTTTTATGCAAACCGAATTTCACTTGTACATTTTAAATCTCGTGTTTTATGACTAAACTTACCCGACAGTATTGAAATTCATGTTTTTAGCATTGTTGCTAGCCCGTACATGCCCGACCGATACAGTTATGTTTTTGTACTTATGAGCACCCGTTTCGTTATATGTATTTGTTTTGTTTTCCCGCTTGTGACCCATGCGTCGGCACCACTAAGCTTGGATAACCTTGTTAGTCTGATCCACTGACTTGGAGATCCCCCTCCCGTCCCACCAGCTGCAGTTTGGATCCCGATACCCGGTTTATTAACCGTGGTCCCATCCCGATACCCGGCTCGCTCCCGTGGCTCCCGATATCCGGCTCGCTACCGTGATTCCCGATACCCGGTTTGCTACCGCGGTCCTGTCCCGTATTATTGTATATGTATATGTAACTTGGTTGCACCTCCTCACTTCAGTGACTGAGGTCAACACCCGATACTCACGTCACTTCGGTGATAGAGGATTTAGCTTCTTGTGGATGCCATCTTGATTGTTTCCCGATTTCCTTGGTTACCTTACATGTTTTATTACTGCATATGTGTTTCAATGAAATGATTCATTTACTTTTGAAAGCCATTGTTTAAACAGGTTTACATGTTTTCCAAGGTGAAGATCTTTATTATTAAATGTTCACATCTTTTCATCTACCTGCCAGACCGTCGTGTCTGACCCTTTGCTTTGGTACTCAGGTCCCGTTGTTGGTTTCCCCGAGGAGGAGCCAAAGGAGGCGGTCGAAGAACCGCAACCGCTAGTTGAGTGGCGTGCTGACGATGTTATGTAAACATCGGGCTGCCGAGTTGCGAAACATTTTGGGGGATTGTTTGGATAGTTTTCTGGTGGTTATTGTTTTGTTTATATTGACCTTTATGGGCCTCTATTTTTGGGAATTGTTATTAACTGATCTTCTGATTAAACTTGAATATGTACTTTTGGGTTATGCTTTAGGACATTGCTCATTCTGATACTCATATTCAAATGTAATCAGCCTTGATATTTTGGGAAAGGAAATACATACATGATTTACCATACGCTTCCGCAATTATACTATGTGATTATGTGTGTTGGGATATCCTCACCGCGGACACCTGTGGGAAATCACGTGCACGGGTAGTGTGCGTTCTTTGGTTAACCCGTGTACGTCTGATCATAAATATACTTTTATTATTGTCATCTTTCCATATGATCACAACTATTGGCTTCACTCAATTAGTCCCGATCCTGGACCTGGTCCCCGAGCTCGGTCCGGGGTCGCGACAATTGGTGAGCAAAAGGTTAGAGCTTGGACCCATCTTTTCATTTGATGTTCTTTAGCTCACCAAGAGCTTGTTTATCATGATTTCAAACCCATTTTCGAAATGGGGGTTTGTAGTGGCCAAAATGGTGATTTTTGTGTGCTTTCTTTTGGGGGTTTTGTGTAGATTTCGTGGAGCTTCCATTCTTGTTGGATTTAGTGGAGTTTTTGCTTGGCTTTGGTTAGAGGCAAGTAAACTTTATAGGTTTTTCATGAACATTGTATTGTAGTTTCAATTCTTCCATTAAGACAGGATTTTCATGCGTAAAGCCATGAATGTATGTTATGTTTATGTTCTCTTAAATCATTGGCTTGAGTTCCTTTACTTGTGTTGTTGTTAATGACTTTTCCAAGTTCTTAGAATCAAGTGGGTTTTGCAAGTTTTATGAATTTGTATTTGGAAATGCCTTGATGTTTCGCTTTGGAATGAACGGATTTTTTGTGGATGGAATGCCTTGAAAATGTATGAAATCATCCCTTGGAAAGCATGTAGACTTGGGGAGTGTAGGTGATGAAAGTGTGGAAGTGAAGGAGGGAAGGAAGTTATGAAAACTCTAAACAGAATGCACTGCCCGTGCCTGTCGGTCAGCTATCGGTCAGCTTTCGGTCGACCGACACCAGCCGAGAACCTGTCGGTTCAAATTCCAGAGAGCAACATTTTTGTCAGGTCATCCGTCGGTTCGCTGTCAATCAACCGACAGGTCGACCGACAGCCAACCGAGGATCTGTCGGTTCAAATTCCAGAGAGCAGCATTTCTGGGCTGGATCCTGTCGGTCATCCATCGGTCGACCGACAGTTTTACGTCAGTTGACCGACAGGTGCCCGAGGGTTGACCGACAGTTACTAAAAGAACTATTTTTGAAGGATTTTCACGAGGATAAAAACTAGACTATGCCTTAGACCTTCATTTGACATTGTGCACTTGAAATTCCTAAATGTACCTTACCTTCGGGGACACCAAGTTATATAGAGTTTCGACGTTTGGGTTTTCAAGTCCACAAGGGTCAAGGATTTGGTCTTAGCCTATGTTTGATAGATCTGTGTTTGGACTCTTGTTTTGATGCTTCATGCACCCTTATGTTCTTGTTTGATTTTTCAAGTATAAGCTTGTATTTAAGACGTGTTTCAAGAATCAAAAAGGGAATCATTTCTTAAGTTTGCTAAGCATTAATATTATGCTATTTTGCTAGTCTCGTCCTATACCTTCGGGGACACCAAGCTACATAGAATTCCGACATTTGGTCTTCAATTCCACAAGGGTCAAAGATTGGTCTTAGCCTATGCTTGATAGATTTATGTTTGAACTCTTGTTTTGATGCTTCATGCATCCTCATGTTCTTTTTTGATTTTTCAAGTACAAGCTCGTTTTAAGATGTGTTTCTAGAATAAGAAAAAGGGAATCATTTCTTAAGTTTGCTAAGCATTTATACTATGCTATTTTGCTAGTCTTGTCGTGTTGAATTTGATAAATGATTTCCCTCTTGTTTTGTCGTGTTCTCGAACTTGTATCGCCGTGTTTTGTGCATTCATGATATAAGTGAATACCACTGAGTTTGGACTGCCCTTTTAGCTTGATCCACTACCTGGGGGTCCTTAAACATGTGGACTGTCTGCAGACTAGTCGTGTATTATATTACACATCGTGCGTGTTCGTGGTCCGGTTCCGCGGCCGGATACCCTGTGTACCTTGTGTGGCGTGGGATCGCTTTTTTTGTGTCGTGCTTGTTGTGCGTGCTTGCTCTTGTCATTATGTATGACGGAGAAAGGATGAGCTCAATGTGGATTTATCTTTTCATGATATTATAAGTATTTATGCTAGTTTCGTAAACTTGAAACATGTATTTAAGTCTTGACCTGATTTAGCACTATTTCTTATATTCATGCCTAAATTGTTTATTTACCAAACCATCGTGTTTGATGCTTGTTATTTTGGTGTCCAGGTGCAGGAGTTTTCACGTGTGACGAGGAGTGCCGGAGGAGGCTGTTGAGCCACCCCCAGCACACGAGTGGCAGCCCAACGACGTCATCTAGACGCCGGTCGGGATCGTGATGTCTCGTTCACTTAGTTGGGAAATTCTTTTGGGATCTATTGTTGTATTGGCCTTTGTTGGCCTCTCTTGGTTTTGTAACTTGCACTAATATACTTTTGTTAAACATTGAAACGTTAATCATGATAGGAATGCTTTGATGACAATCTCTTTGATACCTTGTCTCGATATTATATATGTCTCTTGTATCTTCTTGTTTAAGATTGTGTGACATGTTTTGCTACACGCTTCCGCATATCCATTCGTGTGAGCTCGACCCGTGTCTTGGGATCCTCACCGCGGAAACCTGTGGGAAAATAAAACAGCGGCAGTGTGTTTTTCTCTTGGTTAATCACATCGCCGCGCAGTCGCGGGCCCGGGATCTCAATCCGGGGTCGCGACAGATGGCTCGAAATCGTCGGAATCCTCTGGCAAGTCAGCTACATGTTAGTAAATGACAGCAAAAGAAGAAAAAAAAAAGCAAAAGCCAAAGCAAATCATACCAGGTGAAGGTTCTGGAACCACTCCAGAGTCCCTGGGCTCTCCCTCAGATGCCACAACTGGATCCGTCATCGCCTCATCGGCAGGAACCTCAGGCATCACCAGGTCATCATCCTCTGCTAAAAAAAAAGAAGGCAGCGGATCAAAACAAAATCTTTCACAAAAAAAAAGGGGGAAGAAACAAAGGAAAGAAAGAGGGTCATACCAGCTGTCTCCTCTTCTCTGCTTCTCTTCTCCGGAGGCTCGTCAGCATCCTCAGACACCTCAATGGTGAGAGGAACTTCAAGATCAGAAGGACTATCGTGCCGTCTCATGTTACGACGTTGTCCTCTCCTCCTCTTGCCTCGGCGGGTCAATCTGCTCGACGATCCTACCCCACTATCAGCATCAGGCCTCTCACAAGAGTCCTCACTGGATGGTCTACTTTTCTCAGTAGACTCCATGGAAGCCTTCGTATGCTCTGCCTGTATCATAGCATCGATCTCGGCCTCCTCCTCCTTCAGCTGTCTCAAGACCTCACCAGGAATCCCCTGTGCAGCTCCTGATCTGATGATGTCCTGCCTGTTGAGAAAGCTTATCTTGTGCTTCTCTCCAGAAAGGAAGGCCAAAACTTCCTCCCGATGGACACCATCCGATTTGCCAAGACCTTTCCCAGGAGATTGTTTAATATCGAGCTCTTTCTTGGAAAGCCCCTGGTGCACTGAGAGGCTCTCCACGAACCACTTCTTGAAGCCAGCAGTCCGGAAGGTGGGCAGCTCAGGATAGGAAATCATGGCGGTAGTGTCCTCGGCGCTATAAAAAGTCCATGCATTTCTCCCATCCTGCAGACCTCCAAAACGCTTCACCATGCTCGAAGGCGCTCCAACAACGCCTTGAGAGAAGCCAAGCTGCAATGCAAAACGCGAAGGGACATACGGCTGGATATCGACGAAAAGATGTCTGCGGTACACCATCGTACCAACCCGTATGTTGAAGAGCCACCTCTTCTCCACGTCCGTCAAAGCATAGTGTCTTCCCGACCCTGCCCTAGTCGAATCACGGGAGACACCAAAGTCAAAAGCCTTCTTCCGCAAGCCCGAAGAAAGCTTCACCGAAGACTGCCCAATCTCGACGTCCCTAAATCGTCAGATCCTCAAACGGGCAGATAAGAGTGATTCGGGAACGGTTGTCCCTCTAGCCAAATGAATCATAAAGGGATCTTCGTCCTATGCAACTCCCAAACGATGGAAGTTAGGACAGTGGTATACATACCACGAATAGAAGATGTGGGCAGAAAACCCCCTCTTCATGGGAAGCCCAAGCCGAACCAGGAAAGCAGCAGCCTGGAGTTCGGTACACAAATAGGAGTAAAGAGCGGGTACCAAATCCAGCTGCTCTCCAAACGCCATCTGACAAGCCGGAAAAATACAGTGCGGCCTGATGTGCATCCCATCTCCTCCAGCAAAAACAGCTTCACCCAGCCAGTAAGTGAGGTAAACAGTGAGATCTCTCCGCAACGCAATGTCAGGATAAATGGCATCCGTGCTTGCAAAAAACTTCTTCAAATCTTCTCACATAGTAGCGATCTTCTTCAAACTTGATGTTTTAGCCCTAGCATCCTGGGCCATGCCATCAGAAGAATCCCCGCTGTCAAAAAAGTTGGAGCTGCAACTTCTCCAACTGTTGCACCTAACTTTCGAGCCCTCCTTCTCCATCAAAAAATCATAGAAGGCGACGAGCTGAAAGTACACAAGCCTGAACTCCTCAGACTGCTCCTTAAGGACGCTGTCAATAGGCATAAACTCCTCATAGAGTTTGCCGAGGATAGGCAACCCGGTGATGGCACTCAGCTACTTCAAAGAAAAACCAATCTCACCATTCGTCACAATGAAGGTGTTGGTTTGTGGAAGGAATGACTCCAGCATGGCCATGAAAGCCTTATCGGAGAAAACCACGGTTTACCGAAAAGAGTGAACCGCATTAAAAATCTCGGCCTCCCGAAGAACGGCCTCACCAATCCTCAGGGTGTAATCAGTCCATGACTCCCAGCTCGAGTCAGCACTGAAACGGCCACGAAGTCGAAAAGGCTTCACCCAATTGCTGTCGTCACCCCGAAAAACGCCAAGGCCCACCGGTCTCAAATCGACCGATGGATGATCAGGACCTTGGTAGCCACTGGCTGGCATCAACATGTCCATACGGACAGGTGGCTTCTCTGTAAAACCGGAAGGTCCACCAACAAAAACCCCGGTCTTGATCACACTGGTCCTCTTCACCCAGCTCGGAGGATCTTCCCTCTTAGGGCACGTGGGAGAAAGGCTCAGGATCGAGATGGTCCAATCAAAAGACGACCGGGTAGAAATAGTTCTCTCCACACCATCTGCTGTGTAAGAGAACTGAAAACATCTCCTTTGGTATGTCAAGTCGTCGGGGACTACATCACCGAAGAAGAAGGTAGGCTTGAGAACAACACTCTGATCGTCTGTAACCCAAGGACGGCTGCTCATCATGATCTTATAGAACTCCTCATCTTTGAGAGCGATCAATCGCTGTCTCATCTCATCACAATTGAGGGAATCACACTCTTCCAAGTTCTTCTCAACAAACTGGACCTTCTCTCAAGCCTGCTGAACGGCAGCATTGGAAGATCTAGCAGACCGACGAGGTGCGTCAGTAACAGGACCTTTACCCTTGTTCGTTCTAGAAGAACTGCCTGCAAAAGATGGAAGAGAAAATATCAATCAACATCAAAATGAAAGAATTCTGCTACAAAAAATTCTAGCAAAATTTTGACATGTTTCCGGGGCAATTCCGACGAAAAGGAACATACTCCGAAAAAGACAAGAAGCCTGAAGATAAGCTCAACATCGCTGCGAGCTCATAGTCAGTGGAAAATTCTCAAAGAAGGCTTGAACTCAACATCACTGCGAGAACAAGCCAATCTCATCAAACTTCCGCAAAATCTGGAAAAGAGCTCAACATTGCTGCGAGCTTCAGAATCCAAAAGTTGCAAACTTCCTCAAAATCCAGCAAGACCAAGAAAGAGCTCAACATCGTTGCGAGCTCAAAATCCCGATACTTGTAAAAGATTTTCAGGTATGCATCATCATACTTTCCAAATCCATTTACAAAAATCATGCATCAAAGAATATCATCATGCATTAGATGCTAGGAAAACCTTGACCAAAGTTTGACCAATTCCAACCCAATTTGGTCAAAACCAATCAAACTTTGTCCAAGTCAAAAATCATGTTGGCTTGACCTAGAGACTCTAGCCTTCTATCTTGATGCATCAAAAAGAAAAAAGAAAGAAAATGCATACATATTGAAATTGTATAGCCTTATTATCATGGTGAGCAAACAAAGAAAAGAAAAAACAGAGAGAAAAAAATCTCAGAAAAAAAAAATTCTGGCCCACTGCCACATGGCAGGCCGTCCGTACAGCCAAGAGAAAAAAAAGAAAAAACAAACAGCAAAAAAAAAAAAAAAAAAAAATAAGAAGAGAAAAAACGCTGACAAAAAAAAAACAAAAATCAGCATGGAAAAAAAAAACAACAGAAAGAAAAAAAAAAGTTCACGGAAAAAAGAAGGAGAAAACCGTGAGAAAAGAAAAAAAAAGAAAAAAAGAAGAGAAGCACGAGAAAAAAGAAAGAAAATAAAAACATGCTGAAAGAAAAAGAAAAAAAAAGAAAAAAAAAAGAAAGGAGAAGAAGCACGAAAAAAAAAAAGAAAAGAAAAACGTTCTTAAAGAAAAAAAAAGAAAGAAAGAAGAGAAAAAGAAAAGGAAAAGAGGAAGAGAAGAAAAGAAAAAATGAAGAAGCTACTTCTACAATGGAGATTCTTGAGGAAGAAGAAAAACTTACTTAAAGCCATTGATGGAGAATAAGAAGAAAAGCTTGGAGATCCTTGAAGAAGAGAAAAACGCACTTCTTATCTTGGAGAGCACTCTCGAAGATTTCTTGCAAAAAGAAAGCAAAGGAGCAAAAGCACCAACCTTCTTGCTTTTATAGAAGAGAGCAAGACAAAAGAGGAAACAAGGAGAAAGAAAGGAGGTAAGTGCTAAAATTTAGCTACTTTCCCAAAAGGAAAGATATTTTGAGAGAATCTTTCCACAAAAAGAAAACTTGAGAAATTCTCTCCAAGTAAAGATATTTTTAGATATTCTCGACACAAAAGAGATATTTTAGATATTCTTTACAAATATGACACCATATGAGATCATCTAGGCCATCTCCAAAGCCTAAGGTCCCATGGGTTAGCCCATATGAGCCAGGTTTGACCACCTAGGCCCTAAAAATGGCTTTTAGTCAAAATATTCCTCTTACCAAGAGCAAAAAAAAAAAAGAAAAAGAGCAAAAAAGTCCCATGCCTCTTTTGAGTTGATGGGACCATTCAAAAAAAAGAAGAAAAAAAAAGAGAAAAGAAAGTCTCATGAGTTTTCAAAAACCAAACCATCCAACCTCATGAACCAAATTGAGCCAAAATCTTGAAATTGACATTTCACAAAACTAAATTCCGGTCTCCTAGCTCGCTACATACAGCTTGTTAGGTCATAAGACCAAAACCAAAATCAAAATCCAAACCAAACCCAAAACCAAAAACCCCAAATCTGACCTCCCAACCTGCCACATACAGCTTGTTGGGTCACAAGGTCAAAATCAAAAATCAAACCCCGACCCCCTAACTTGCCACATACAGCTTGTTAGGTCACAAGGTCAAAAACCAAAATCCAAAACCAAAAATCCAAACACCCCATGTCATTTTCAAAAATTTGCCTTGAGATGGTGTGTGATCCCTCTCACTACCATAAAATCCCCCGGAAACTCAGAAGGCTATTCGAAAAAATAAATAAATAAATAAATTTGCTCAAGACTCTTGGTCAAGTTGGAATCTCTCCTCCAAGTTTCTCTTCGAGGCACATCGACTCCAAAAAGCTACTCGTTACTGTACCTCGAGGGGGCATTTGTTGACACCAAAAAAGTCACTATGTCTCCTCAACATCAAGAAGCCTCGTGAAGCTGCATCCTGCTAAAAATAGGCAAGGCTACTTCAAGCATCAGATTTTGTTAGAATCAGACAGAAACTGAAGGATCCTTCAAGGCAGCCAAAAGAGGGGTACACCTGAGGTTTCGGGCCATTCCGACATCGTTTGGTCCAACTTCACTGCTCCGATAGCTAAACAAGCGCTCCCGGCGGCGACATCATCGAAGACACCAAAACTTCGATCAGAGCCTACGGATGATTCCAGAATGTCTTCAAAGGGCTCCACTCCAAATTTCAAGTCAAACCGACAACGTTTGACCCTCCATCAATGCTCGAGCAGCAAAATCAAGCCTCCCGGCGGCGGGAAACACCGAAGCCATCACTCATTAAACAAAATACATGAGTGGCTTCAACATGCCTCCAAGGGGCTGCATGTCGAATTTCGGGTCATTCTGACAAAGTTTGACTAGGTTTCGATGCTCCGAGAGAAAATCAAGCCTACCGGCGGCGGAGCAACCCGGGACCATGACATCCAAAACAGAGCCAATGGAACGTCTCAAAA
This sequence comes from Umbellularia californica, assembly GCA_028538565.1. NCBI lineage: Eukaryota > Viridiplantae > Streptophyta > Magnoliopsida > Laurales > Lauraceae > Umbellularia > Umbellularia californica. The sequence goes on along the minus strand of JAPQWN010000002.1, from coordinate 57,612,757 downwards.
TGACTCCAATAGGCTCCTCGTCGAATTTCAGGTCAATCGGACATCGTTTGACCACATATCAAAGCTTGGCATTTTCCCCACAGCAAAATCAAGTGAAGCATCGATGGGACCCCAAACAGCTTCAAAACTCAAATAAAAGCCCATGCTTGGTCCTATCCATTGCTCAAGAAGCTTCACCTCAATTTTCAGGTCATTCCGACATCGTTTGACCTAGTTTCGACTCTTGACGGAAAATAGGCTACGAAGTCTTCGGCTTTCCCGAAAAATGGGAAACTTTGTGGTCCGATTTCGTGAGGGTTCTCGTCAAGTTTTCTCCAAGAAAATGAAGTCAATAATTGAGAAAAAATGTAAAAAAAAAATATAGAAGAAAAAAGGAACGAAAAAGACGCAAAATCGGCCGAAAACGGAGCTCGGTGACCAAAGGGCAAAAAACCCTAAGGTAGCCGGCGACCCTGGCCCATGGTCGCCGGCGACCCTGCAAATCCGGGTCGCCGGATTTTGCACCAAAACGTCCATTTTTCGATGGTTTTCGCGCTTCGGGTGTTCCGGCCTCTGTGATTTTCTGAAAATCCAATGTTTGGTGCTTGAAAACCACTGATCTTCGTCGACATCTCGGATCCGCCGTCAAAAGCATGAAACCATCACCGATCGCTCCAAGATCGCCAACCGGCTGACCAAGAAAGTGCACTTTCTGTCCGACCGATCGTGAAATCGACAAGACAGATGTCACCGGCCCACCAACATCAATCAATGTCTGAAATTGCACTGCAATCCGACATCAAACAATGCGTGGATCCACCTGTGATGATCACAAGAAGAATCTCAAAAGGCGCAGCGCGGCCCGCGACTCTTCACATGCCTTGGCGACCACTTAATGACGTTAATTGACCCGTTTATGACAACTTAATGCGGTCATTAACTCATTATTTTGGACGGCCGAATCAGATTCAAGCATTTGGGAGTTACAAATCCAAGTAATCATGGCATTAAACCCATGAAACTCCCATCATCATGAAGCATAAAGGCAATTAAAAGCCCACTACTTTCATCGGCCAATCACAAGCCATGAAAAAGGAGTTACACAATCAATTTGTAACTCCTCATCAATTCTTTCATCATTGCCATCAATGCCAATAAACACCTCGTGGCTACCAAAAGCCTATAAAAGGAGGTCCATTCCAAGAAGAAAAAAGTGACGAAAATAGATCCCAAGTGCAAGCTCTGAAAATCCAGAAAATCCAAGAGAGAGACAAAGTCCTGCTAGTTTGCTCCCAGAAGCACCACAAGGTGATCAACGTACCTTGGGGGGCCACCCCCCCAAGGTCTCCTCCTTCTCCAACATGGCCTAAACGTGGCTTTTCAGCCCATTTACTTGGTTTTTCATTGGATATAGGACCTCCTCGTGGTCCTTGTCCTTTAAAAAACCAAGGTTAGGAGCCAAGCCAAAGAATCAAAGCATCACATGTTCTCATTTGAAGGACGAGGGCGAAGTCCATACATGACTTGCGACCGTCGATCTCAACGTGTCCCCACAATCTCCTGAGAAGTTACATCCCTTTTCTCACTTTTCTGTTGTAGTTTATATTTATTAAAGAGACAAAAGGAAATCACAATTCTTGTCTTTCACATTTGATGAGTTTTGTAAAATCGCCTTTCACGGCAAAATCGCCTTCTACGGCAAACAAACAAAAACGCCTCCTACGGCATTCTCAAAAAACAAACTTGTCTCTTTTCTTAATATTTATGCAATTTGAAAAGTTAGAAAAAAGGATTGATTTCCTTTCCACTTGTGAAGGTGAATCCCCGGATCATCTCCATTCCAAATTCCAAGTAGAAAGTAAATCTGGCATACCCGTACAAAAAAATGTTGATGCCCGAGATCTTCCCTCCTCCGCCGAGACCCAGGTCAGCCCCCGGGGTGCGGAGGGAGAGGACAGAAGATTCCCTTTTTGGGTCCATCAGAGCTATTATGCGATAAGGAAATGATTAAGGTTTCTCAAAGTTGAATCCAAAACTGAGAAATCTGAAATTTTTGTTTTTTTTTTTTTCAAAGATCTTTAATGGACTGATAGAAGAGAAAAGATGGCCCATTCCCCGATATGAACGTTAGCTTCAAGTGATTTCTGTGAGCTATTGTCCGAAAAGGAAAGGATCAAGGTTTCTCAAAGTTGAATCCAAAATTGGGAAATCTGAAAAAAAAAATTTGTTTGAACAAGAAAGAGTGGAAATAAACTCAAAGATAGAATTTAGAAATTTCCAAAAAATCCCTTCTCATTTTTTAGATGCAAAATCCAACATAGGCTATCAACTAAAAAGGAGCCAAGGTATCTAGAAATGAAGTATAAGCATAGAGCAAAAATATGACATGCAAACACTTCTTTTCTAAGCATCATGTTCTCAAATGAATGAGTCCCACCGGGTGTGTCAGCTTGATGGCCTCCCTTTTATTAGGCTTACGGTACTACCGAGGTCAGCGGACATGAGCGTCCGTCGGATCCAACCCTTTCGTAATCGGAGGCTGGAGCCAGCATCAACATTTTTGTGTATGGGTATGCCATATTTTTACTCTACTTGGAATGGACAATTGGTGATTCGTAGATCTACCTTCGCAAGTAGAAAAAGAAATAAACTTTTTTCTAGTTTTTTATTCCACGTATATTTAAGAAAAGAGACATATTTTGTTTTGAATTCCGTAAAAAGCGATTTCATTTAGTTTGCTGTGAAAGGCGATGTTTGTCGTGAAAGGTAATTTTTGCCGTGAAAGACGATTTACAAATTTTATTAATAATGAAAGACAAGAGTTGTGATTTTTTTATGTCTCTTTAATAAAATGAAAAATATAATGAAAAGCAAGAAAAGGGGATCTAACTTCTCAGGAGATTGTGGGAACTCGTTCAAATTGACGGTTGCAAGTCATATGTGGACTTTGCCATCATCCTTCGGATGAGAACAGAGGATGCTCTTGATTTTCTTGGCTTGGCATAAATCTCATAGTTTTAGAGGATAAAGACTAAGAGGAGGTCGTATATCCAATAAAAAGCCGAGTAGATGGGCTGAAAAGCCACGTCTAAGCGATAGAAGAGGAAGGAGAAGACCTTGGGGGGGGGGGGGGGGGGGGGTAGCGGCCCAAGGGACTTTTGTCACCTTGTAGTGGCGGTCGGTGCAGGACTTCTTCAACAGAGGAGAGCTTGTTGTCGGAGCGTCGTAGCAACGTTGTAGAGTTTTTTCTTGTATGTGAATTTTCTTGTCTGGATTCCGATTCATTCTTCTTGGAATGAGCCCCCTTTTATAGGCTTTTGGTGACCATGAGGGGGTTTATGGGCTTTAAATGTATTAAAGCCACATGATAGGAGGAGTTATAAGTTTTTAATTCATTAATTTGTAAATCCTTTAATCTTGGCTTCTGATTAGTCAATGGAGAATCAAAGGCTTTTAATCGCCTTTAAGCTCCATGATGGGAGGAGTTACACGGTTTATTGCCATGATTATGACTGACTTGTAACTCCTTTTTACTTGCTTCTGATTGGGCTATCCGAAATAATGAGTTAATGACCGCATTAACTTGTCATAAAATGGGTCATTTAATTGCATTCAGTGGTCGCCGAGGCATTTGAAAAGCCGCGGGCCGTGCTGCGTCTTTTGGAATTCTTTTGCAATGATTGCCAATGGATCTGCACGTTGATCGATGTCGGGTGACCATGCAATTTCAAACACTGATCGCTATTAGTGGGCCGACGCCATCTGTCCTATCGATTTCTCGATCGGTCGGGTAGAAAGTATGCTTCCTTGGTCGGCCGGTTGGTGATGTCGAAGCAATCGAGGACGATTCCATCCTTTCGATGGCGGATCTATGATGTTGACGACGATCGATGAATTCCATGCCTCGAAAGTCAGATTTTTGGAAAACCACAAGGGACGGACATCTCGAAACGTGAAAAGGGACTGAAAAATGGTCTTTCGGCGAAAATCCGGTGACCCGGATAACCAGGATCGCCGGCAACCATGAGCCATGGTTGCCGGTGACCTTCCTAGGGTTTTCTACCCCTTTTGGTCGCTAACTTTCGGTTGTCTTTCCAATTTTTCTTTCTTCAATATTTTCCCTGATATTCTTGGCCTAATCTCCCAGTAAAAAATTTGACAAGAAGCCTTGCGTATCAGAGCGGAAATTTTCTGATTTTCCGAGAGAGCCGAAGACTTTGTCACGCAGAGTTGCCGATTTGCTGTCAGAAGCCAAAACTAGGTCAAACGATGTCCGAATGACCTGAAATCTGAGGTGAAGTCTCCTGTGCAATAGATAAGACTAACCATTGGCTTTTGTTTGAGTTTTGAAGTCGTGTGGGGTCTTGTCACCCGTAGACTTGATTTTGTCGCGCGGAAGATGACGTGCTTTGATATACGATTGACCGATGTCCGATTGACCTAAAATTTGACAGGGAGCCTATTAGAGTCATTTTGAGACCATCCATTAGCTCCAATTTGGAAATCATGGTTCGGGGAGCTCTGCCGCCGGGAGGCCTGGTTTGGTTTCCGAAAGTCAAAGTCTGGTCAAATGTTGTCGAAATGACCTAAAACTTGACATATAGCCCTTTGGAGCCTTTTGAAGTCACCCATGTGCTTTGTCTGATGAGTGATGGCCTTGGTGGTTATCGCCGCCAGAGGCTTAATTTTGCTATTCATGGGTTGATGCAGGGTCAAACGTTGTCGGTTTGACTTGAAACTTGACATGGAGCCTTTTGGAGGTATTTTGAGACCATCCATAGGCTCTGATCGAAGATATGATGTCTTCAACGCTGTTGCTGCCGAGAGCTCCTGTTCAGCTACTGGAGGAGTGAAGTTAGGCCAAACAATGTTGAAATGCCCGGAACTTCATGTGTACTCTTATTTTGGATGTTTTGAAGGATCTTGCAGTTTTTTTTTTATTCTGAGAAGATTTTATGCTTGAAGTAGCATTGCTTGTTTTGTGGCAGGATGCGGCTTTATTTAGCTTCTTGATGTTGAAGAGGCAAAGTGACATTTTTTGTGTCAACAGGTAGCATAATCATTCTTTTTTCCCACGATCTACATTGGCTAGAATTTCAAGATCCATGACCGTTACGGAACATTTAGCGTAAGATTGCATTGCGGTGCAAGCCGAAATCCGGAGCTCATTGAATTCCGTGTGGCATCACTAATGTCTTACTAGCTGAATCATACTTTAATAATACATCATCAGACCAGTATAATATAAACAAAGTATAAGCATAGCTAGACAAGTAAACAGGGGATTCCATTCTCATAATTCAGATTATAATTACAAAAGATGCATTAATTACATTCCCAAAATAAAGGCCAACAGAAGCCAATAAAACAAAATACAAAACCCAAAATAATACTCTCAGGTATTTCGCATCTCATGTGTAAGGAACTAAGTCTAAATGACAACCTCTACACCTTAATCACATGTCACATACGGCTCAACAACTGCCTCCTTAGAAACCGTACTAGGGGGTAGGTTAGGAAATTATACCTACGGCACCAAGCGTGGATCAGACAATTTGTTTGGCAAGTATTCAACATGAAAAACATAGTTTGGAGGTACAAAGCAGAATAAATAAAAACATGTTAATTAAACAGAGGTCAGGTAACAGTATGTCTAGGCAAAGTTAGTGCAGCATGAGTAAAATAACAGAATCAATGATAACAAAAAGTATACCACATTCTAATTGGCAACCACGTCGCTTAATCCTCAAAAGGGGAGCATTTGCCAACCCCAAATGATCAGGCTGTACCTTAAACTCACCCAAGAGTCTCTATCACGGGGTTAACTCGTCTGCCCCGGATAGGTCCCTGTCACAGGGGTTCCTGGTCTACCCGGGCAGGGTAGGTACACTAATGACACCGGTCACACACAAGACTAGAAACTACATCATGCAATATATACAAGACTAAAACTGCAAGCAGAAGCGAGCAATATATACATTGTTGGAAGTAGGCGGGCCTCGTGGATAGATTTTCAAAAACTTTTGACCCACTTGACTCAGGGATCAAGTATCTATAAGACCAAAAACCCAATCCAGGATGCATAACCCTCAATCTCATGATCATGTACAGTAAATAAAACTATCTAAAAGATAGAACGGAAGCAAACAAGCATCCATTAAATCTACAACATGCAATGAAGCAGATTATACCTTAGGAGCTCGGTTGTGCTCTAATGGAGAAGTTGCGTCTTTATTTGACGATGAAACTCTTTCACTTATCAAATAAGAATCTCCGAGACCTTTTGATCTTCCACGCTATGACCCGTATCAGATTCTCTTTTCTCAGGAAGATGGGTGGGATCTCCAAGAGAAAACTCTTAAGGAAACTAGAAGATAACTAGAAGAGGGAAGAGAGAAGACAAAACATGTGCAACTCTTCCACAAAAGGACATGGGCGTGAATCCCTAGGAAGGAATTTTCATTGGACGTCCAACACCACTTATGTCCTCTATTTATTGCTAAAAGCAAGCTTCTCTTCTTTGTTATCTAATTGAGATAGAAGTCTTACTTATCTAACAATTAGTAACTCTCTTCTTTCTAAAATAGAAGTCTCACTTCCATTATAATTAGTAACTTACTATTACCACTATTAGAAGTCTCACTTCTAATAGAAATAGTAACTTTCTATTTCCTTTTAGAGTTCTACTATAATTAGTATCTTTCTAATAACTTGGGCTAGCGTGGGGACCACTAGGGATTCCTTAGAAAACTGGCTCCAACTGGGACACGTGACCCCACATCTCATGTGCAATCCGGGCCCACGGTTAATTGCAAAGAACACCACTATATAAATGCAATTGTACTCCAGTCTTAGGAATAAATTACAATGACGACTCTAAACTTCCCAATTATCACAAGTATGCCCCTCTATCAATATCCATGGATCAATTGGAATAAATCTGTCTCTTCCAATCTTAGTTCCACATCTTATTATCCTTGAGACCCAATTAATTACTATGATCAGTACCATCCAATTAACTCTTAATCGAGATGGGTGCTCACTTACTAATGACAAATCCATTAATTGGCACAAGGGGATAATAGAGATAGATTCCATCTTGATCATTCAATGTTCCCACAGTCCTACTACCACATACCCAAGAACCGAGGTGTTGACCTACAGTTGGCCTCACTCATTGGTGACTCAAAGCAAGTGAATAGATAGAAACTTGAGTTCATCAATGTCTCACGATTGAGAGCCTATTGCTAGGGAATTAAGAGAGCAGACCTTATTATTGAGACGGAATTCCATAAGGTGCTTCTTGTTAGACCCTAAGTTGTGTTTGCAATTTGATGTCCAACATTTGCATCATGATCATCTCATATCATTTCTCACAGGTTTATCTTGAAAATCACAGGATTTTAAATCAACTTGCTCAAACTCTGTTTTAAACCTTTGGTTGATGTTAGTCTTATTTTGAAAAGCTTTCTTCTTGATAAAACCTTGTCTCAAACACCCTTTCATTCTATGTTTCAAAAGTTTTCAAAAGTTAGATTTTTTCTTGTAAACTCAGATCTTCAGAAAACAGTCTGACCATACTGTCGGTCAGGTGTCGGATAACCAACCTTGAACCGAAGCCTAGCCGAACTCACTCGGTTAGCTTTTCTAAATGGTGTTGCTGGTGTGGGTTAGTGTGTCGGTTAAGTATCGGTTAACCGACCATAGAAAATGGACTAACTGAACACCTTGTCGGTCAGATTTCCAGAGAGCTGCATTCTCATACATTTTTCACATCGGTCAGCATATCGGTCAGGGCTCGGTTAACCGACCTTGCTTCTGATCCTGACCGAAGCTCTCTCGGTTAGATTTCTTGAGAGGTGTTTTCTGACCCTGTTTTCATTGTCGGTTAGGGTGTCGGTCAGGCCTCGGTTAACCGAACTTGTCGGCTAACCGAACCATGCTTTTTGGTCAGCAAAATTTCAAAATTATGACCGTTGGGGGTGTCGGTTAACCGACCGCTGGATGTCGGCTAACCGACATATAGCCGTTGGCCCAAAATTTCTATAAAAGGAAGTTCATTCCAAGGCCAAAGATGATGATTCTTGAAGCCATTTCTGAGGTGTACTAAGGGAAATCAAAGAGGAATGAACTAAGAAGGTTAAAGGGTCATTAGTAAAGCTAAGCTTGGATTAATGAAGTTCAATCACCAAGTAAGCTTTGACTTTTTCTAATCATATGTTTTATGCTGTGTCTAAATTATTGGTAAATAATTTTTAGCATATTAACTATGATGTGTTGAATCCATTCCTCTCTTCATCTTTGATTTAAGTTATTGGATTCTTCACCTTGATTCAAATCAAGTTTGTGGTAGAAAACTTCTTAAACATGTTTTATCAAAATTTTCAATTTATGTTATAACATGTTTCACTGACTTGTATGAATCTTCTTTGTTGTTTTCAATCTTTAAAACTTTAGTTAAATTACTTTGATTTTGAAAACAACATATCACATGCATCACATGTTTAGACTTAATTAATTTCATACAACTTGCAAGCTTTGGATTTTCATATCATCAGCAAGTTTGTACCTTGTTCATGTGATTTGCATATCACTTCAATCAAATCATTTTATGTGCATCAAAATTTTAATGCTTTAAGCATAAACTGATTGAGCTTTCATTTTAAACTTGATTGAAACTTTCACACACACACATGATGAGCATTAATCTTTGCATTTTATAGTGTGTTGTGTGAGTTGATTTTCACTTTCACATTCGCCTATTTTAGAGGCAATATATATTGTGCTTAATGTATTTCTTTCCTAGTGTTTAGACACCTTCTTGAGAAAGAAATACTATTTGTATGTAAGGTTATTGCTAAGCCTAAGAAAAGAAAATTGTAAAGGTTATTGCTTAGCCTATTAAAAGCATAGTGTGTAAGGGTTATTGCTTAGCCTTTTGTAAAAGCATAAATAGTGGAAATCAGGTGGGGTGTGTGATCACAAGCCGGTAGTGGATGTAGGCATTAAGGCCGAACCACTATAAAACATTGTGTAATGGTGAATGACTTGTGGTGATTGATTTGTTTATCTTCCGCACCTTTTCATGTAATCATCACTAGTTGAAGTTTAATTTGAAGAAAATTAGAATTGGCAATCAATTTGTAGATCACCCTATTCACCCCCCCCCCCCCCCCCTCTAGGGTTAGATCCCGGACTTTCAATTGGTATCAGAGCCTCGTGCTCTATATTTAGGATCAAGTGTTTTGGAACTCTTGATTAGGTGTAAAAGCCTAGAGCTTAGACCCTAATTGGATGAATCTTGAAAATCATCTCTATGGATTCCACTAAGATAGAGAGTGTAGATTCCCTTGTAGATTCTCCTAGTCACCTTCTTCCATCCATTGGAGATTCAAATCTTGAACATAATGAATATCAACTTGAATCAAGTGAAGAAGAAAATGAAAATCAAGATGATCTTCAACAAGCTTATGATGATTTGTATACCTTATACTTAAAACTTGTTAAAAATCATAACAAGTTAAAAGTAGAATCTAAAAGACTAAACAAAGAATTAGTCACTTCAAAAGATGAACTTAGAGAGAAAGATGAAGCTATACAATGCCTAAATTCTAAGTTTATGATCACTTTACACAACTTGTCTAATGCTCAAAATGAACAAAATGAAATTGAAATAAATAATGATGAGCTAAAGAAAGAAAATTTGAGTTTAATAGATACTCTAAAAAGACAAGATAAAAACATTATCCATCTAGAATCAAAATTAAAAATATCTATGGATAACTTGTCAAAGGTTCAAGAAGAATTAAATGTATCTAATATAAGTTGTGAAGGACTTACCAAAGAAAATTCAAATCTAAGTGATCACATAAGAAATCAAGTTGAAGATATTACAACCTTAGAATCCAAGTTAGTAATCACCAAAGAAAATTTATCAAATGCTCAAAGTAATGAAAAAACCTTACAACTTGGATCTAAAGTTAATGAACTTAAACTTGAATTGAAACTTGCCTATGAAAAGGTAAACAAGTTTAATGGAATTGAAATCCAACTCATAAAAGCAAAAAATGAAAATTCAATTCTTAAAAACAAAGTCACTCAACTTGAGACTCACAAGCAAAAGTTTGAGTGCAAAGTTACCCAAAGTGAAGAGAAACTTGAAAATTTATTTAAATTGGGTAAATCACATGGAGATAGGACAAGTCTTAGATTTAATAAACATACTTATCATGACCCTAAGTTCATCAACAAATTTGTAAAAGGTGAGTCCTCTCTCTTTAGCACTCCTACCAATTTGCCCAAAACAAAATGTCATTATTGTGGTAAAGAAGGGCATTTCAAATTTGAGTGCAAACTAAGAAGAAATCATTTGTCAAAACCCATCTATGAATCAAAGGAAGTAAAATCAATTTCTATGAAGGGTAAGACATTGAATCAAAGGAAGACTCTTTAAAGTTCAAACAAGTCAAACCAATTCAACAAGAGTCTCCTAAGATAGATTTTAAAAGGACTAATCAAGTCCAAAGCTATCAAGTTAAATCCATCAACAAGAAACCTCTCACTTTACCTCCTTTAACCATGGAAATGAAAGAAATCTTGAAAAAGGTTGAACAATTGAAATTAAAAATTCAAAATGCAAAAAGAAGGAGGAAAAGTTAAAAGAAATAAGAACATAGTGAAAAATCATCACCAACCATCAAAGACTAATCATCATTATAAAATTGTCAAATCAAAAATTGATGACAAGTCTACTAAAATTGAAAAATTATCTCCCTTGGTTGGTGGATTCTCAAACATAGGCTTAAAGGCTCAAGACCTTAGATGGATAGCTAAGGTTAGAATCTTAGACAAACATTAAAACCCTTGGAATTAGAATAGACCAATCACTTCTCATAATGTACATCATTTTGTTGGTCCTAAGTCTAGATGATTCTAAGTTCCTTAGACATTCTCTACATGTTTAAATTTTGCTTGTTTGAGTACTAATACATTTAAAAAAAAAAATTCTAAAGGTATTTTATGTTAAAATTCATGTGTTTAATCAATCTATTTTGAAAAAGATTTGTTTAGATTGTTCCTTATGATCATCTTAATTGTTCTCCCTAGTCAAATTATCTTAAATATTCTCAAACTAGTGATCATAAGTCAAAAATGTAGATTAGCGAATTATTTCACTTCTCTATAGGTGTCGGCTGACCGACACTTAAGTTGTCGGCTAACCGACAACTCACAGGGACGAATAAATCCCTGTGCGCAGAATGAAAACTCTCTTTACTATTCATCATCTTCCCCTTCTTCGTGCCCTAGACGAGTGCTTCCTGTTTCCAATCCTCAAATTAGTGAAAACTCCTCCCCATTGCTCTAAAAACATTTTCAATCCTATTAAAATCCTCTCTCAATCATCCTCCAAGCAAGTCATCGTCATCTTCATCTCCTTCATCATCGTTGGAGCCTCACGACATTGACAGACAACATGAATCTATGAGATCAAGCCTTGGTCATTCTCTCTAATTTCTTGCAAGTATTTTCTGTTGTCTTCAAAAGAATCATCGTCTACAAGAGTGCCACCTCTTCCAAGTTGGGATCAATCAGTTTTTCCCTAAGATCAAGGTGACTGTTTCATCCAAAAATTCCCAAACTTTCATTGTTCAAATTTTCTTGGAATGTGTGGTTTATCTATGATCTTTATGGAATATTTGCATATATTGTAGGTTTTGAGATCCATATTTTTGGGGCATCCACAGTCAACTGTGCTTTCATTTCCTTAGTCTGCACACTAGGTGTTTGACGATTTGTCACAACCAAAATCTGCATAATCTTCAGTGACCCTCTCACCTTTTGAGCTTTGGGATAAAGATTTCTACTAATTCACATTAAAGAAAAATCTTCAATCTTGCGCAACCAACATACCTCCAAGAATGAAAAAAGCCATGCCTAGACCCTCTAAAAAGGGGAAGGCCACTGCCACATCCAGTAGGCCTATAGATGAACATTCAGATTTTAGTGAATCCCCTCCACCACCATCCATAGAGCTGAGGATTGATGCTAACACTCTGCAATTATTGAGAAATAGGTCTATAGCTATGGAAAGGAGAGTGTTAGTAAACCAAATCAAAAATCATGACTTGATGGGAGTAGTTCATAGAGTTGGATGGGATGGAATTCTTCATTGGGGTGGAGATGCCTACCCCACATTGGTGAGATCCATGTACGCATCAATCTCAAGCACACACATTGGAGAAAATACCTGTTCTTTTACCATCTCCTTTGAAGATAGGAATGAGGAAATCACACCTGAAAGAATAGGGAACATCATGGGGATACCTTGCACTCCGAATGGACTTACATTGGTATCAGATTCCCCTAATGAAGATGAGAGAACCCAGGCCACTAGGGACATTTGTGGTTTCAATGCTCCTTGGGATAAACGAAAACATCATCTCACCCTAAATTCTCTCTTTCCCATTTATAGGATTATCTATCATTGCTTCACATATAATGTCTATCCTAGGATGGGAAATAGGACTGAGCTTACAACCTATATGGCTAATCTTTTGTCCAAGGTGGTAACTAGTACACCCATTTGCTTACCTTCCATCATTTGTCATACGATCATCAAATTTCATAACAACGTAGGTTAGAAAAATGCAATACCATTTGGTTATTTGATGACTCAATTGGCATTCTCATTTGGGATACCCAAACCTTCTGGGGAACAACCTATTTTCAAAACTCCATTATCACCAGCTAATGTGAATCAAATGAATCTTATTCCCAACGCTCAAATCTCTATAGCTGATGACCCTCCCTTGGCTCAAGCACCCCCATCTCCTACTCATGGCTCAACATTGACACCATCTCCTCGTCCTTCCTCTTCCGTGGATCGCTTGGCAGCACTTGAGAGAGACATGGCTTACATGAAGAAGGAGCAAAAGAAGAACAAGAAGACACTAAACAAACCATTTCAGTATCTCTCCAGAATTTCAAAAAGCTGTAGTAGAGATGATGTTGCAGCTCCACCTTCTCCATCACCTCCACCTCCAGATTCAGAGTAGAAGATGTTTGATGTCACCAATATTTTTGTTTTCTCATTGGTAGTATGATTGGTGGTGTACTTTGGTTCAATTGGTTTTGATGGATGTGTTGGATGTTGATGATGTTTATGATTATGTTTATGGTTATGGTTTATGTGTTTCTCTTATGATGTAAACATTTTCATTTGAGACAAGAATGAAAACTTGTGGATTCATTTTGCCTTTTCATGGTGGTTTCTCCTTTGCTTTTATATTAAAAATTTATCAAATGATATCAATATTATGCTGTGAGAAAGGTATATGTTTGCATGAGCATTGTTTGCAGACTTTGAACAATTTGATGTCAATGGGGGAGAAGAAATGGAAAGAGTTAAGTATGATTTCTATGACTATGGGGGAGAAAAGGTAGAAAAAGGTTGTGGGAGAGAATTTGTGTGGAAGCACACACAATAGGGGAGACCAAGAAGATTGGGGGAGCAAAGAAAGGAAAGAAGATCATGAAGAAGTCAAGAAGTCGATTTTCAACTCAAGAGAAGTTGAAATATGGAGACCAAGAGTTGTAGAAATGAATGAATGTATGAGTGATGTGCTAGTGATGAGTTTTATGTTTCTTAACTTTGTTTAGTATGTTGCCATCAAATTGCAAAGGGGGAGATTGTTAGACCCTAAGTTGTGTTTGCAATTTGATGTCCAACATTTGCATCATGATCATCTCATATCATTTCTCATAGGTTTATCTTGAAAATCAGAGGATTTTAAATCAACTTGCTCAAACTCTGTTATAAAACTTTTGGTTGATTTTAGTCTTATTTTGAAAAGCTTTCTTCTTGATAAAACCTTGTCTCAAACACCCTTTCATTCTGTGTTTCAAAAGTTTTCAAAAGTTAGATTTTTTCTTGTAAACTCAGATCTTCAGAAAACAGTCTGACTATACTGTTAGTCAGCCTGTCGGTCAGGTGTCGGCTAACCGACCTTGAACCGAAGCCTAACCGAACTCACTCGGTTAGCTTTTCTGAATGGTGTTGCTGGTGTCGGTTAGTGTGTCGGTTAAGTATCGGTTAACCGACCATAGAAAATGGACTAACCGAACACCCTGTCGGTCAGATTTCCAGAGAGCTGCATTCTAATACATTTTTCACATCGGTCAGCATGTCGGTCAGGGCTCGGTTAACCGACCTTGCTTCTGATCCTGACCGAAGCTCTCTCGGTTAGATTTCCAGAGAGGTGTTTTCTAACCCTGTTTTCATTGTCGGTTAGGGTGTCGGTCAGGCCTCGGTTAACCGAACTTGTCGGCTAACCGAACCATGCTTTTTGGTCAGCAAAATTTCAAAATTATGACCGTTGGCCTGTAACCGTTGGGGGTGTTGGTTAACCGACCCCTGGATGTCGGCTAACCGACATATAGTCGTTGGCCCAAAATTTCTATAAAAGGAAGTTCATTCCAAGGCCAAAGATGATGATTCTTGAAGCCATTTCTGAGGTGTACTAAGGGAAATCAAAGAGGAATGAACTAAGAAGGTTAAAGGGTCATTAGTAAAGCTAAGCTTGGATTAATGAAGTTCAATCACCAAGTAAGCTTTGACTTTTTCTAATCATATGTTTTATGTTGTGTCTAAATTATTGGTAAATAATTTTTAGCATATTAACTATGATGTGTTGAATCCATTCCTCTCTTCATCTTTGATTTAAGTTATTGGATTCTTCACCTTGATTTAAATCAAGTTTGTGGTAGAAAACTTCTTAAACATGTTTTATCAAAATCTTCAATTTATGTTATAACATGTTTCACTGACTTGTATGAATCTTCTTTGTTGTTTTCAATCTTTAAAACTTTAGTTAAATTACTTTGATTTTGAAAACAACATATCACATGCATCACATGATTAGACATAATTAATTTCATACAACTTGCAAGCTTTGGATTTTCATATCATCAGCAAGTTTGTACCTTGTTCATGTGATTTACATATCACTTCAATCAAATCATTTTATGTGCATTAAACTTTTAATTGCTTTAAGCATAAACTGATTGAGCTTTCATTTTAAACTTGATTGAAACTTTCACACACACACATGATGAGCATTCATCTTTGCATTTTATAGTGTGTTGTGTGAGTTGATTTTCACTTTCACATTCTCCTATTTTAGAGGCAATATATATTGTGCCTAATGTATTTCTCTCCTAGTGTTTAGACACCTTCTTGAGAAAGAAAAACTATTTGTATGTAAGGTTATTGCTATGCCTAAGAAAAGAAAATTGTAAAGGTTATTGCTTAGCCTATTAAAAGCATAGTGTGTAAGGGTTATTGCTTAGCCTTTTGTAAAAGCATAAATAGTAGAAATCCGGTGGGGTGTGTGATCACAAGCGGTAGTGGATGTAGGCATTAAGGCCGAACCACTATAAAACATTATGTAATGGTGAATGACTTGTGGTGATTGATTTGTTTATCTTCCGTACCTTTTCATGTAATCATCACTAGTTGAAGTTTAATTTGAAGAAAATTAGAATTGGCAATCAATTTGTAGATCACCCTATTCACCCCCCCCCCCCCCCCCCCCCCCCCCCTCCTCTAGGGTTAGATCCCGGACTTTCACTTCTCATGGTCCTTCAATACATCCAATGCACCAGCACATTGATCCAGAATCTTCCATTCTGATGATCGAGACAAATCACACTATCTCATAGTGATCAAAGTGCTGCAACCTTATCAAATGAAATGCCCAGTCTCATCACTGGTTGTGAAGATATTTTAAGTATAAGATTTGTGACATATATCTCCCGTGTGTGGATCTCATCCATACACATATATCACATCTAATATACTAATGGGACCCGGTTCAACTCATGAACCATTATGTCATATGTATTGGTCAAGTGCATAAAGTAATAAAATAACATTCATCTCATTAAAGTAAAGCATGATAAATAAAGAAATTAATCAATTTATCACATCAACTGATGCATTGAGTCCATACAATCTAACATACATATCCATATATAATAAATGCTAGAAAAATGGCTTGGGGTGCCAACTTAAGGATTAATGTTGAATGCAGGGTTCAGTGCTTAATCGGTACTTAATGAGTAATTCGGTTACTCAAGAGATGTATGTGCCAGTGCGAGGGTAGACAAACGATTAAAATGCTAAAAATGGAAAACGATATTGATTTGGATTTTAAAACAGTAAACCAAGTTAGGTTGGACATAAAATAGTAACCGAGTTAAAGCAGGCTTTTAACACAATATTTTCTAAGTCCGGGAAATTCTATAGAAAAATGTTCAGCATTTCGAGTAGAAATAGGGGACCCAGAATGGATGGTAGAAAGGCAAGGTGATCCGGGTAACTCGAAAGGGCAAGGTAACTGAATGCTCGCATACTAATCGACAAATCCTCTAAGGATCTGGGTACATACAATGGAAAAGCAAGGCGAGAATCGGGCACTAAGACCCAAGGAATCCAGTATGGCAAGATCCTAGGGTTGGGTTTACAGGGTGCATGATATAAGTATGAAAATTTTGATTGAAACAATCATAGACATGCAAGGATGGTGATTCCCAAAATTATACGCTCAAAGGAATGTATATAGTATGCATTTTGTACACTTGATGCATTTGGAAGGTGGGAATATCCAATCCCTAAGTTCGGATAAAAGTGCGAGTCATTCTGCTCCACATGTATTCATAATTATTCGTGTTTAAGTATGAATTAAAATTACTATCGGGCATGTCGGGGTGCGGGGTACACCAATGATCTAAGTTTCAAGTTCCCTTCTTAGGAAAGGAATCCATATTTATGGGAATTACATAACTCGGGTTCCACCTACACTCCATTTCTAAGTTCTAATTTGGTTTTCCAAATTTTCAGAGTTTGTGGGGAGAAAACCGGGTGAAAATAGCCTAAGAAAGCCCTTAAAAATAGCCCAAAAAGTGGTTTTACGAGGCCCACAACGGGTAGAGTGGATACTGGCAGTTTGTATAGAGTGGCTGCTGGATGTTGTGTAGAGTGGTTTTTGACTGTTACCTGTAAAGTGGTCGCTGGTTGATGTACAGAGTGGCCGCTAGAAGCTATTACAGCAGAGTGGCTATTGGCAGTGGGCAAACTGGTTGCTGACTAGGTCTCGAAGGGGATTTTCAGGTCCAAATGCCTTATTTAAGAGGATTAAAAGAAGTAAATCCACTAATGTTTTGGACAAAAATAAGGTTCAATCCCACCATTTATTTCAATTTCTAACTCTAATCCAACCCTTTGGAAAGAACAATAATTTAATAATAACCACTTACAAACCACGGTGATTAATACCATTCATTTCTTAAACATGATTAACAATCATAATTAACTAGAAACAAGTGTAACCACACATATTATGCAACTTAATTCAAATACTTGCCTCTAATCAAGGATCAAACCCAACTTCAAAGTCAAGCCAAGCTCTAACCAAGAGTGTTCGCTCTTCAAAACAGCCCACAAATCACCTTAAATAAAAAGACCCATTCACTGTCAAAACCAAAACCCCCTAAAAACCACAAAACAAGTGATGAAAATGGGTTCCAAATCAAAAGACATCAAGAGGACTGATGGCCTACCTCTAAGATGATCAAGGAAAGGGAGAGCAATGGATGAAGGGGTTCCAACCGGAAAATTCGCACCAAAACAACCTATGTCGCGTAGTTCACGACATGGAACTTCTTGGTGGGTTCGAATCTTACAAGGAAAAGCCTCCAAGGAGATGTTCTTCACCATACCATGAAGAAGATGAGAAGGAGAAGAATAAGAGAGAAAGCGATGAGAGTTTTCCTTGTTGTTGGCCGATGGAGATGGGGAAGTTATGGTGTTTGGTGGCGGTAGGTGAGGGCAATAACTGAAGTAGTTGGGGGTTGGTGGGATATTTTGAAAGGGGTGACTTTGTGAGTTTACCACACTTTAGCCAAGCTTTTAATGGGCAAACAAAGGTCTTCGATACATTGGATAGATTTGGTCATAGAAGAAGAATTGTGGCTCATGCAAAAAGAGCTTTCGAACAAGCCCCCAAATCAAAATTTTCGGAGATCAGTGGCAGAAGTTGTGATTTTCCAAACTGCGAGTAAACACCTTGAAAAGTGTGTCAGGGGTCAAATTGGACTTTATGGACCTCGGAAAAGTTTGTACTTAACATGAAAGTTGTTGGGTAGGTTAATATCTAATTTTTGATCTCAAGAGCCACGCATTTCAGGTTCCAAGGAAAAAGTCAACTATCGATCGAAGTCTATCAATTTATGTTGAAATTGGCCAATTGAAGAGTTTTAGGGCCTCAAATTGATTCAAGTTGAATACAAAAGTTATCTAGAATGATAATCTCGATCTAATGAGCTCAAAATAACAGTTTGTCAGAATTTATAGATAACCCCAAAGTCTCACTCGAAATTACAGACGGGCCCCAAAAAGGGTGAAACCAAACTTAGAAACTCTCAAGACTATTCTCACACACAAAACACCGAGATTCGACTATAATCCCACTTAGTAATCCTAACCACAGAATTATTTAGTGCTAATCCTAGGGTTAAGAGGTCGGGTTCTTACAACAACTGCAGTGAACAGCCTAAACAATGCTAATAAAAGAAAACTAACTGTAACGCTCCAAAATCCGGGCGCCTCGAATCTCGGGGCGCTACGGGAAAGTACCCAAGAGAAGTGAGAAATCCAATAATATAATCAAGTGTGAATCTCATATGAGCAAGTAAATGGACAAACCCTTATAATTTTATTTCACTTTAAGAGATTACAAGGTACTTTCCATAATTAAACTAACTACAATCTTAGGCCAACATGGTTAGCTACAAGAAAAGGAAAGAATAAAGATCTATGAGATAGACGCCTCTCGATGCACCAACTGCATCACTCTCCGAACCCTGCGGCAACAGATCAACTGCAAAGAAAATCACAAATCAAAGTGTCGCGACCCCAGACAGGGTTTAGGGTCCAAATCCGGGATCGGGACTAAGTAAGAGTAAATGATGGAATATAATGATGAACAAGAATAGTAGTATGTTTAATGCCAATACATACACGGATAATAAAAGGACACGCATTACCCGTGCACGTGATTTCCCATAGGTGTCCGCGGTGAGGATATCATAACAACATGAATATTTTGTATATTTGCGGAAGCGTGTAGCAAATCAAGTATGTAATTCATTTTCATAATAATAAGACTGATTACATTTGTATAACAAGTATCAGAATGAGCAATGTTCTATAACGAAACCCAAAAGTATTGTTAAAGTTTAAACAAAAGATCATTTAGTTACATTTCCCAAAATTAGAGGCCAACAAAGGCCAATATATAAACAAAACAATGTCCACCAAAATAATAGTTTGTAACACCCCCCAATATGTTTCGCATCTCGGCTACCAGATGTTTAAACAACATCATCGGCACGCCACTCAACTAGTTGTTGCGGTTCTCCGACCGCCTCCTCTGGCTCCTCCTCGGGATAACCGACAACTGGACCTGAGTACCAAAGAAATGGATCAGACACGACGGTCTGGCAGGTGGAAGAAAAGATATGACCATTCAAAATAAAACCATTTACCTTGGAAAATATATAAAACCGGTTTACAATGACTTTCAAGAAGTAAATGAATCATTTAATTGAAACACATATACAGTAATAAAACATGTACTGGTATCCAAGGAATTCGGGAAACAAACAAGATGGCAACCATACGAAGCTAAATCCACTATCACCGAAGTGATAGAGCAAGCATATCAAGGCGTTGACCTCAGTCACCAAAGTGAGGAGGTACAACGGAATTTACATATACATATACTATATACGGGACATGACCACGGTAGCAAGCCGGGCATCAGGAACCATAGTAGCAATCTGCGGTATCGGGGCAAGACCACGGTTAATAAACCGGGTAGTGGGATCCAAATTGCAGCTGGAGGGACAAGAGGGGGATCTCCAAGTCAGTGGATCAGACTGACAAGGTTATCCAAGCTTAGTGATGCCGACTCATAGGTCAAATCATATAAATCAAGACATGCGTAAAAAAAATCAAGTGCGAGAATATAATCGGGCAAGACGGGGGTGCTCAAGGCACAACTATCATATCAAGACGGGTCTAGCGATTAGCACAAGTATCCTTTTCAAAGCTTTCGAGAATAACAGTCACTTAGTGTAAATCTCGGGTACAAGAAAATAAAAATGAACTATTGGGGTTTCGGGCAAAATGTCGGATTCAAGATTCGTTTATGGTGAATAGGCATTCCTTATGTCGATCTTAAAGATAACTTGGTACTCTTGGAATTGGAGACATTCCGGAACACTTATACACCTTAAAGATTTCTAAGAAACTTCAATGGATCTTCGTGTTGCGGTTTTCCTTCTCAAATGATCTTTAAACGTTGCCACATGGGTCTCCCGGTATCAAAGGATTCCCTTAAAAACATTTTTCGGGCTTTAAAAGTGCTCTAGACCCAAGGGGGGTGCGCTCGAGCGGACCAAAGGGCGCTCGAGCGGACCTGCACCGCGCAGGAACCCAGGCAACCAGCAAGGTTACCCGCTCGAGCGGACATATGCCCGCTCGAGCGAACGACATGCGCGCTCGAGCGGGCAGCCAATCCCAGCTGCCCGAGAATGGCCTTTGTGGCCTTTCTTTCTCCATTCTCCTATACACTTTAACTTGCAATAAAATGGCCACCTTGCCTTCAATAATCATGCATCAAATACTACTTGAAACCCCCATTAAACTTCCATAAATCTTTACTTCCCAAACATTTCCTCCTTCACATTCAATCACCAAACAAGAAGAGAATAGCCACAACACAAGGATTTATCTAATTCTTCAACAAGAAGTAAAACAAAGAAATATAAATCATATTTTCAAGATCATAAAGAGCTAACCAACCATTTCCAAAGGCATTTATTACACATTGAATGCAAACAAACAAACCATTAATGAAGATACAAAATCAATCATGTTTGTCATGAAACCATTTAAAACTCAAAGCATCTAGTCATTCCACTTGCCTCAAGGTCTCTAATCAAGGGAATCAAGCAATTACTGTCCTCTTCCAAGCCAAACTCCAAGCTACACAAAAGCCCCAAAAACAAACCCTAAAATGAGTCAAACAAGGAAAGAAGAAGAAGAACTCTTCAATAATGAAAATGGGGCTTCTCTATAGTTAGGAGAAAACATAACAAAGAGATTGGGAAAGAAAACTTACTTCCAAGGTCTCTAAATGGACAAGAGTGACTCAAAGAGGGTCTTGGAATAGGGGTTCCTCTTCAAAAGTTTTATCAATGGAGAGCTCTAGTGGTGAGGAAGAAGATGATGACTTCCATTACTCAAGAGATGCAAGGTGGGTGGTGATTTGGTGGTGAAGAAGCAAGGAGAAGAAGAAGGAAAAAGGGAAAAACCCTAGGTTTGGATGAGTTGCTGGAAAAAGAGAAAGAAGAGATGGGTTCTCTATATAAAGCCATGGGAGTGGGCTCCACCACTAGGAATTCTTTGGAGGCTGAAATCACCATTATCGGGACCTCGGATGAAATCGACGAAAAAGGGAAAAACGATCACCGAAATATCTAGTTTCCAAAAAGTATACGTTTCGCGGGTTTTGGGGATATCAACTTGTCGCGACCCTGGACCGAGACCCGGGCCCACGACGCATAGAATTGCATTAATGAAATATATACCGCCTATCTTCCCACAGGTTTCCGCGA
Source organism: Umbellularia californica (assembly GCA_028538565.1). Lineage (NCBI taxonomy): Eukaryota > Viridiplantae > Streptophyta > Magnoliopsida > Laurales > Lauraceae > Umbellularia > Umbellularia californica. Next base: position 57,591,037 of record JAPQWN010000002.1, on the reverse strand, counting down.
TGAGGATCCCAAGACATGGGTCGAGCTCACACGAATAGGTATGCGGAAGCATGTAGCGAAACTAATAATACATACTTAATACAGCAAGATGTATCATGAATAAAGCATCAAGGCATGGTATCGAAGAGGAGTGTCAACAAAGCAATCCTATCTTGATAAAAAGTTTCATAGTTAGACAAAAGTATATTAATTCAAATTACATTCCCATGAGAGGCCAACAAAGGCCAATACAACAAAAATAAGATCCCAACAGATATCCCACAACTAGGTGAACGAGAAATCAAGATCCTGCCCGGCGTCTAGATGACGTCGTCGGGCTGCCACTCATGTGCTAGGGGTGGCTTAATAGCCTCCTCCGGGTACTCCTCGTCAAACACGATACCTCCTGTACCTGGACACCAAGATAAAATGCATTAAACACGACGGTTTGGCAAATAAACAATTTAGGCATGAATATGAAAAATGGTGCTAAAACAGTTCAAAATTAAAGTACACATTTCAAGTTTACGAAACTAGCATGAATACTTATAATATCATGAAAAGATAAATCCTCATTGAGCTCATCCTTTCTCTATCATGTAAAATGACAAGAGCAAGCACGCACGAAACACGACCCGCAAGACACGATCCCACGTTACACAAGGTAACGGGGAGGCCGGCCGCGGAACCGGAACATGAACACGCACGATGTGTAATATAATACACGACTAGTCTGCAGACAGTCCACATGTTTAAGGACCCCCAGGTAGTGGATCAAGCTAAAAGGGCAGTCTAAGCTCAGTGGTATTCACTTATATCATGAATGCACAAAACAGGGTGATACACGTTCGAGAACACGACAAAACAAGAGGGAAATCATTTATCAGACGAGATACGACAAGGCTAGCAAAATAACATAATATAAATGCTTAACAAACTTAAGAAATGATTCCCTTTTGATTCTTGAAACACGATTCTTGAAACACGTTTTAAATACAAGCTTATACTTGAAATTCAAACAAAAACACGATGATGCATGAAACATCAAAACAAGAGTTCAAACATAAATCTATCAAGCATAGGCTAAGACTAATCTTTTACTCTTGTGAAGTTGAAACCCAAATGTCGGAATTTACATAGTTTGATATCCTCGAAGGTAAGGTACATTTTGGGATTTTAATTTACACAGCGTCAATTAAAAGTCTAAAGCATAGTCTAGTTTTCAATTTCCAAGAAATTCAGAAAAGGATTGAAAATCCAAAACTGGGTCAGGTTTGCTCGAGCGAAGCGGTCATACATTCGCTCGAGCGGACCCCAGACAGAAGCTTGTTCGCTCGAGCGGACAAATGGATTCGCTCAAGCAGACAGGTTTCTGTCCGAAACCCTTCAAACAGAGGCATGTTCGCTCGAGCGGACCCAGTGGTCGCTCGAGCGAACAGGCTTCTGCCTGAACGCGACTGGGTGCAAAAACTGCACTTCCATTCATTCTCCTTCATACATTTTTCTTCCTTCTTCTTCTCACCTCTAAATCCAACAAAACCCCTGAGCCACCATTCTCACCAAGGGTCAAAAACAACATTCAATCATTCATTCCCAACCGAAACCATGCATAGATTACAAATCTAACATTTAACATAAAATTTAGGGTTAAAAACCCAAATGTCATAAACATGCACAAAAAGCCTATAAAGGTTACTTGCCTCAAGTCCAAAAGCCAAGCAAAGCTCAACAATAGGGGAGATCCACGAAATCTACACAAAATCCCCAAAATAGAGCACACAAAAATCACCATTTGGTCCTCACAAACCCCCATTTCGAAAATGGGTTTGAAAACATGGAAACCAAGCTCTAAATGAGCTAAATGAACATCAAATGAAAAGAGGAACAAAAGCCCTAACCTTGAGCTAGCTGAACAAGAAGAAGAGAGCTAGAAGATGATGAATAGTGTCGGGGATTTGGCTCAAAACGTGTCCAGCTGTAGCTTGAGAAGAGAGGAAGAGATTGATAGTCTTGGATCCGGAATTGGAGCTCTCTTACTTGATGATTCAAGGGGAAAAAGATCAAGAGAAGACCTTCTTCTCTTCTTCACTCTAGGTCAAAACAATTGCAGGGATTTGGAAATGGGAAAAGAAGAAGAAGAGAGCTTATATAGTGTCTGGAAGTGGGTCCCAAAGCAGTCAAACTTGAAACGATTAAAACATGGTCTTGTGGACCCCGGATGAAGTCGAAGAAGAAGAACAAAACGATCGTCGAAAAATCTAGTTTCCGAAAAGTATAATTTTGACATGGTTTCGCGACTTCAAAAATTATGCCCAGATTTAACATGAAAAGACAGATTTACCCCTTTTGGGCCAAAACTTAGGTTTCTGGGCCTCAAATACATGCAGGCTAAAAATGAGAGTTGTCACAAATAATAAAAGCATTCAAGAGAATTAAAAATCATGATAAAAAAAAAAAGATCTAGAACGAAAACCCATTCTTACACGTGTACTCAGGGCGTCCCTGAGCGTGTCTGACTCATACTAAATGTCCTCAAAATTCCCAAAGCTATAATCCAGACTGAGTCTAATCACATTCTAACCCAGCTAGTACTAAGACTCACTTAAGACTAAACACTCGCTTAATTAGTACTAATCGAGTTGGTCTAGGTCGGGGTCTAACACAACTTTTGGGTATAGATTTAGTGTAAAATGACTGATTTGCCCTCAATGATAGGAAAGTCGGGTTTCGGGGTTCCGAACGGGTACGGAATCAATATGAAAGTTGTAGGGAATAACAGGACAAGTGAAACGGGATAGAAATACAAGTCACCGGAATCTCGGATAATTCCTAAATTAACACAAAGCTATATATAAAAAAAAGGGGAACCCCCAAAGGGCCCCACTAAACACAAAGCACTAAAATTTCCTAAAACTATAAAAGAGCCATTCTAGTCCCCACTTAACCAAAATGCACTAATCACGCTTAGCACTAACACGCGACTTAATTAGCACTAATCGAGATCACTCGAGTCGGGGTCTTACACAAAGAAAGTGGAAGAAAAGATACCTAAAACACCAAGGATTGGGTCAGGCTCAATAAGCCATGCAAATAGGCATGTTTAGATGGCAATACATTATATTTATAGATAGGGAAAAAGACCATACCTGATCCTAAATGTACCTACGTGATGAGTATCTCGATAATAATATAGAATATCAAAGTGTAATAGAAAACGGAGTGTAGTGCATGAACGATAATCGAGATATTTATATAACAGATGTTTGATACAGCATATCAGGTAGATAAGAGAAGCCATCATCATCTAGATATCATATAAACCATAAAAGCACATCAGTGTCACCGGTAATAGAAGTAACCTACAGAAGTAACCTTACCATATCCGTAACCATCATATCTAGATCCAATCGTATAAACCTCGGCAGTTAAAGATACCATGAAATGGCATCCATAATATATAATATTCATACATCCAATATACATTCACAAGAGCACATAAAAGGTATGTCCATAGTTGAAGTACTAGGGACGTGGGGGGTCAGAGCTTGTCCGTCGTCGTCGTCTCAACAATTGTTGATGGACATCAACCATAGGGGTCATAGCCATCCATCGCTATAGGAGCGTACAAGAGTCCAACATTGTCCATAGCCATAGCCAAGTCCCAGCCATTAGTCTTACGTGCTATCTCAACCAATAAGATCCATAGCCACGGCCAAGTCCCAGCCATTGGTCTTGCGTGCTAGATCAACATCAATATCCACCCACACACCCGGTCCGAGCATTGGCGGTCTCAGTCCCCTCCCACACGGTACCTACTGTGTCATCCAACAATATCTCAATATCAATGTCCATGCCAGCATTAATCCCTCGGCAGACCAATCGTACATCCACAAATCCTACAGACCACTAGGTGGGGGTACTCCGAACTGGATCGCCTTATTATCCTTAATATGAGACGATATTAGTCATGGGTGTGAGTCACGGAGTTCGGGTATAACTAATCAATCCCCACAATTTCCAATAGTAAATATTGCATACCCTTGTAAACTCCGCTTCTTGATACAGTTAATTAACATTATCTCATCATATAGTCCGTCCATCAATATCTACTGTGGAGTTCCCAATATTATAGGTCAGGACTTCAAGTGCAATGTCCCGACATCTCATCCAATACGGACCATGATAATGGATCAGAGTCTAAGTGAGATACCCTGATTTATAGTACCTCCCAAGGTCAACACCTAAGGTTTGGACCTATCGGCCAGCCACAATGTCTGTTCTTAACAATATAAGTACCACATGTCTAAATTCATCGATGATCGCTGCCCCTCTCTTCAAGTCCAAGGTCCCACTTCACCTAAGACAGTGATCACGGAGTCATAAATGCTTATTAAGTATCCTTGGTGCTTTTGTAGGTGTTTAGCATCATAGGACATCCATAATCATTGAATCGGGTTCCGTTTGCAACCCAAGACCCTACTTAGGCGGTTACACAGGTCAAGGTTAAGCCTGGCCCTTGATTCATGTCTAGCGTATCCCAAATAGTCCAAATAGAAGATCAACAGGGCCCACACATGAAGGAATTATAAAAGGAACCAAATCTGGGACATGGCTATCTGCAGTGTACCGGGTCATCATCATGGGTCCATGGGTCGACTTGGTACACTATGAAAGTGGACAGCTAACTAGGAGTCAGAAATCACAATCTGTAGTGTTTCCGGTTGACCTGGAGAGTCCTCCGGTCGACCTGGCACACTGCTTACATTGTATAAAAAATATGGCAGATGGGGGAAATCCACAGTGTGGCCGGTCGATCGGGTACACTGGGTTTTATACCTTGAGAGTAATTTCAGCTCCTAGCTGAGGGGAAGTCCCATATATGCCTGATCGACATCCTGGGTGACTAGGTCGTCCGGGTACACACGAAATCCTTATTTTTAGTATTCTACCATCTTCCATTTCACATCAAGACTTCATCAAATGGATCCCAGATTTTCATCAATCACCTCAAACATTAACCACACCTCCCACAAAATGATTCCATCACAAATGGGCCATTGATCTTCCAAATGGGGGATTCCCATCCATCAATGGCCAATAACAAATAAGAAAAGGCTTAGAACAACAATCCATGCATAATACCATCCAATCAACCATCTAAATACAAAAATCATGCCAAATGCCTATAAAATATATTAATTAACAATCTAAGCATATTAACCAATTTAATTAAAGAATCTAAGCATGTATATTTGCCTAATTAGGAAGAAAACTCCTGAAATAGCTTGGCTTCACTCCAATAGCTGAATCTACAATCTCCACACCCATTCCTAAAGAGAGAAATGTATAAGAAAGGGAGTTCTAAGAGAAAAAACTATACTACAAGGGAATTGGAAAGAGGGAATGGCGATTACTTTTACTTGGAGAGGGAAGAGAGATCTACGAGATGAGATATACTCCTTAGCTTGTAGATGGCTAGATGTAGATGAGACTTTGCTTCTTGCAATTGGAAGACTGAGATTTAAAGAGAGAGAAACCCTAATTTCTAACTTAGAGAGAGAGAGATGAGAAGGAAATTGTAGTGAAATGAGAGGGAGAGATGAGAGGGGTTTCTTTTATAGGAATTGGTAGGGTTATAGTCTAAAATGCCCTCTCTTGCTAGTGTAAGTTTAGGATAAGGATGGGGGTATTTAGGGAAGGTTAAAATGGAATGACCAAAGGGTCCTTGATTGCTAATAGAAATAAATGATAAGGACTATGGTAGTTTTGATATTCCTATTTAATGACTAAAGTACCCTCAAATGAGTGGTTGTGAATAAAGGAGCCTAAGGACAATTAAGGTAGGCTATTTATAATGACAAAAGTGCCCATGTTTACTTGGTTGGTAATAAAGTGGGCCAAGGTCATTTAAAGTATTTAGATTTCCAAAAAGGAGGAAAAATGTGTGGTTGGAAGGACTAGAGTACCCTCATATAATTAATGGGCTAATGGGTTAGGCCATGGGTAATTGGGTCATTCTAAGGTTAATTGTACAACTCTTTAAGGAAAACTCATCTATAATTAGGATTACAACTAAGACCTCTAATTAGCTAATTAATTATAGGGAATCCAATTAAATTTCTAATGGAACTATTAACCTCACAAGGGTCTTAACCCTATAAACTAAGCTTAATTAATGGGAATTACTAACTACTCATACCAATAACCTATTAAATAGGATCACCTAGGGTTGACTTGGTCAAATTGGGTCCGACTAGGTATTTCTAGGGACGGGTCCGTACACTAACTCTTCAGATTAACAATCTACCATCACTGAAGTCTAACCTGATTTGGGTAGCATCTCAGTAAAAAATGGAAGGTCCCAAATGGGCGAGAGAAGTAGATTTAGATCTAGGTAACTTGGAAGGTAGTTGTGCGAGGAATGCATGGTAGTTGCCCGAAGAAACCTATAAAGGATTTGGTCTGTCCTCGGAAGAAGCAAGGTAGTACACACTTTCTAAGTCACATGGTGACTGTAAGAAGTTGATCTCTAATTACCATGGTTAATGTTAATTAATAATTTTTAGTTACTAACAGCGCGTGATGAGATGTTAATCGAGTATTTCTTAGGGCTAGAATTATGTTTGGGATTGATTTCAAACAGTTTTAAGAAGTTGTGCGGAGAGTTCGGCTTTTACTGGGACTAAGTTATATTTTTGAAAATCTCAAGGGTATTTTTGGAATTTCATAAAATTTGCATTTTGATCCCAAAATTTTGGTCTTGACCTGCCTAACAACTTTCATGTTCAGCCCAAAGTCATCCAAGGTCCAGAAAGTCCAGTTTGACTATGGGCATAGTTTTCAAGGTGCTACTGCAGTTTTGAAAATCACAATTTCTGTCAGAAATCTCCAAAAATCCTGAACTTGGACTTGTTGGAAAGCTCTCCTAGTGACCTGCCGTTGTTCTTCTTTGACCAAGACCAACTGAGGTTCCAAAAATTATCGTTTTACATAGCAAGTTTCCTAACAATGTGCCAAACTCACAAACTAGCTCTCTCACAAATATCTCACCTACCCCCACCAACCACCACGTACCCCATTTACTCTGCTCTACTCCATCATTTCAGAAAATAGTGTTCTTTCTCATTCTCTTCTTTCTTCTTCTTCTCCATCCATGGCATTGTGGAGATAATCAACTTAGAGGCGCCACTTGCGATATCCGACCCCGCTAATCGAATCTAGGCCATTGGTTGCATCACATATCTCATTTTGGCGAAGATCCATGGCTGATAGTGCCTTGATCCAGCTCCTCCTCCATTTTTGAGCTTCCTAGAGGTAGGTTCTCTCTCTCTCTCTCTCTCTCTCTCTCTCTCCTATAAGTGTTTCCTTAGTCTAGGACCTCATTTGTATAACATGTACTGCATGCATGTGGTGGTTCTAAGTGTAGCTCGGGTTTTTTATTTTTATTTTTAGGACATTTCGGAGTAGGATTTTTCTTGGGAATTTTAAGAGGTGATTCCAGTAGGTTTAAGAGGTGATTAAAAGTGTTTTGGGAGTGCTTTGAAGCCAAGGCAAGTGTCCAATTTAATTATCATAGCATTTGATGGTTATTTCATTTGATTCTCATAAATATATCCAATGGATTAGATGTTGAGAAATGCATGATTTTAGTTATGTTTAGATAGTTAATTTATTGTAAAAAATTGTGATTTAATGGTTTTTGAAACCCAAGAATGTTAGAGAAACAAAAGCCCCAAATTCTGGACTCAAAATAGGCCAAAATGAGCCTCACAGCCGGCCAAACGGACTGCCCTGCAGAAATTCTACATTCCATGGCCGACAGAAGATTTCTTTTTTACGGCCGACCTATAGTTGACTGTAGAACAAAATTTTCAAGGCCGATGGGTGCTGTTCCAATGACCGGCGAGGCACTTTCCATGGCCAGTGGGCGCAATTTTGGATGGCTGATGGGGGGTCTTTCCCATGGCTGTAGACCTTATTTTGGCCCCTTTTTAGCCCAACTTTTGGGGCGGCTTTCCCATGGTTGGTGGGCCTTATTTTGGCCCCCTTTTAGCCCAACTTTTGGGGGTCTTTCCCAAAGCCGATGGGCCCTATTTTGGCACTATTTTAACCCTAGTTTTGGGAATCAAACCCCTTACCCTTGGGACCTAGTTTGGGACCTTTAAATGCTTTCTAATGGGGGCCCATTTGTGACCAAACCTCACTTAGACTTGTAGGTTTTCCCCAAGATTACCAGCGGTCTTATGAAACCACCTTAGAACCATTGGTGGGTACCCTCGAAACTGTGGGGAGCTGATGGTGGGCCCAATTGAGGGTCTTTGAGACCCGTAAACCGCTTGGGACCGACTATATTAGTGTTAAAAGTAGGTGGGCCTTGTGGATAGGTTTCAAAAACTTTTGACCTACTTGACGTGGGGATAAATTATCCATAAGGCTACAAAACTCAATCCAGGATCCAAGTCTTCAATCTCATCAACCATGATCAGTGGAAATCTATCTCTAAGATAGAAAATAGCAACCAACAAGCTACCATAAAATCCACAACATACAAAGAAGTAGAATATACATTGGGAACTCGATTGTGCTCTAATGGAGAAGTTGACGATCTGTTGAATGAAGAACTCTTTCTTTCTAACAAATTAGAATCTCCAAGACCTCGAAGTCTTCCATGATATTACCCATATCAGATCTCTATTCTCAAGGAGATTGGTGGGATCTCCAAAACTAGTAGGGGGAGAGGGAGAAGGAGATAGAGGCTTGAGCAACTCTTGCTCTGGGCGTGCAAGACTCTAGGGATAGATATGATGGACGTCCAAGGGGTCTCCCTCTTTTATAGCATAAGCAACCTCCTCTAATTACTAATTCTTAGAAGTCTCACTTCCAATGCAATTAGTAACTTCTTTCTTTCTAACTATTATTAGAAGTCTCACTTCCATAATAATTAGTAACTTTCTATTCCATTTCCCTTAGAGTTCAAGTAGAATTAATCAAATTATTTGGACTAGCGTGTGGACCACTGGGGATTCCATAGAAAGCTGGCTCCAACGGGACACCTTGACCCCATATTTTATGTGCAATGCGGGACCACAGTTAATTGCAAATAACTCCACTATATAAATGTAATTGAACTTCAGTTTTAGGAATAAATTACATATAGACCACAAACTTCCTTATGACCACAAGTAGGCCCCTCCATCTATATCCATGAATCAACTAGACCTGTCCACCAAGTTAGATCCATATCATATTACCCTTGAGACCTAATTAATTATAGTGATCATTGGCACCTATCCAATTAACTCTTAATTAAGATGGGAGAGCACTTACCAATGATAAATCCATTAATTGGCAAAAGGGGATAATAAGGATAGATTCCATCCTGACCATTGAATGTTCCCATAGTCCTACTACCACGTACCCAAGACACCGAGGTGTTGTCGACCTACAATTGGCCTCACTCATTGGTGACTCAAAGCAATTGAATAGACAGAAACGTGAGTTCATTAATGTCTCAGGATTATGAGCCTATTGCTAGGGAATTATGAGAGCAGACCTTAAAGTAAAGATAGTGTTCCATAAGTCGCTTCTCATGGTCCTTAAATACATCCAATGTACTAGCATGATGATCCAGAGTCTTACAAACTGATGATTGGGATAAATCACACTATCTCATAGTGATCATAATGCTGCAACCTTGTCAGATGTGATGCCCAATCTCACCACTGGTTGTGAAGCTATTTAAGTATAAGATCTGTGACACGTATCCCATGTGGATCTCATCCATACACATGTATTACATCTAATATACTTGTGAACTCCAGTTCATCTCATGAACCATCATGTCATTCGTATTGGTTATGTTCAAGTAAGTAATAAAACACCATTCATCTCATGAAAGGAAAGCATGATTATATTTATGAATAAAGAATAAATCAATTTATTACATCATCCACTGGATTGAGACCATATAATCTAACAATTGGGGCTGCCCTTTCTAAAAGGGACCGAAAGCTTAGATTTTGGTGGATTCCATAATCCAATCCCGTCCAAACATGTTTTTATACTGCATTACACTTCTGGACTATTTAGTGGCATGTGGAGCATGGCGATTCATGTTCCATCCAGACTTAGGGTTTCAGGTATCCGGAACTTCCGAATGCATCTAGTGTATAAATTAAACTTGATACCCACCCTTTGAACATATGGACACGGCTATCATCATCCTTGCATGTCCAAGGTTGTTAATGATTAAGTTAAGCTTGTAATGGATCCTTGATTGTTCATTAGATTTGATAAAATGTTTTAATCAGATAATTCTCATATTCATGTGCATGGAGCATACTCTTCTCAGTTTTGAAATTTTATACGTCCTGTCATACCCAGACTTACCCCGCCATAGCACTATGACCTATGGGACTCCTTGGGATTTAGTGAGCGGGCTTTGCCCTGCTTCGACCTTGGATGTACCAAGATCCTTAGGCGGTTTCTTGGTTGGCGTGCGGGCATTTAGTTGCCTTGCCCTTTCCAAGTTATTTGGATCAACTTACTTGCTTTACCACCTATTTAAGGGCTTTATTTCAAGCCGAAATGCTACCCATTTTTCTGTAGGGCTTCCAGACCAAAATGGACTATTTTTAAAGCTTGAAACAACATTGTTTTATGTTTTAAGCATTATAATTTTTTGCCCTTCGCAGTACTTGATCTTGCACCTTGTGAGTACCTGAATTACACAGTAATCCCTAACTAAGCACTAAGTTGTCCTGCACCGAAAATCCTGAATTAGCATTGATTCCCGAGTCGGCACCACCCAACTATATATTATATTTATTGCTTGTTGTAGTTTGTAGACTTGTATGGGACTAGTGTCACTAAAGTACCTACCTATTCAGGCTTGATCCGGGTTTTCTTGTGGCAGGGTCAACGATTCCAGATAGTTGTAAACTCTAGGGTGAGTTCAGAGGTACTACCAGCCAGTTTGTTAGGGGCCAGCGTCTGCTCCCCCTTCCTAGGATTTGCGCGACGTTATTGCCAATTAGTCTCTAGCTTGAATTATTGGTTATTTATGATTCTTTTATTTTATTCACATGCACTAATCTACCTAGCATATATATAATGTCTTGCAATCATTTATACTCTTCTTTGTACCTACAAATTATGTTTTTTTTATTTTGGATACTTGCTAGGCTTTCTATCTTATCTACGCTTGATCCCATAGGTAACGAACTCGTGTATGCGCCCATACATGACTTTCTGACGGTCCAGCAGGATTCGCGAGTTATACGAGAGTGGGTAATTGACGAGATAGAGTGTAAGGACCCATCCCAAGAAATACCTAGTGGGACCCAATTTGACCAAGTCAACCCTAGGCTATCCTATTTAATAGGTGATTAGCATGAGTAGTTAGTAATTCCCCACTAGTTAAGCCTAGTTTATAGGATTAGGACCATTGTGAGATTAATAGTTCCATTAGGAGTTTAATTGGATTTTCTAGAATTAATTAGCTAATTAGAGGCTTTAGTTGTCAATCCTAATTAGAATGCAACTAACATAGAATGACCCAATTACCCACCCATTAGCCCATTAATTACATGAGGGTAATCTAGTCTTTCTAACTAAATCATTTCACTCCAAATTGGAAACCCAAGTTGTTTAAATAACCTTAGCCTCCTTGATTATCAACCAAGTGAATATGGGCACTCTAGTCATTATAAATAACCTACCTTTACTTTCATTTACAACCACTAATTTAAGGGTACCATGGTTATTAAACCTAGATCCCTAAACTATCGTAGTCCTTCTCCCTTATTTCATTAGCCACTCAAGGACCTTTTGGTCATTCCATCTAAACCTTCCCTAAATACCCCCATTTTTATCCTAAAGCAATATTAGCAAAAGATGGCACTTTAGACCATTTACATCCCACCAAATGCTATATGAGAAAACCCTCCCATCTCCCCCAAACACCCCCTACACTCTCTCCCTCTCATTTCACTACATTTCTTCCCATCTCTCTCTTCTTTCTCTCTCTAGATCTAGGGCTTCCAATTGCTAGAAGAAGAGGCTCTCATCAAGATCCAGCCATCTTCAAGTCAAAGGACTCATCTCATTCCTTAGATCCCTCCTCTCTCTCATCCAATTGAAGGTAATTCCCATATCCCCTTTCAGATTTCCTTGTAGAATAGTTCTTTCTCTTAGAATCCCCTTTCTTATGCACTTTTCTCTTTGAGAATGGGTGTAGAGATTGTAGATCCAACTGTTGGAGTGATCTTAGTGCTTTTGGAGTGAAGCCAAGCTATTTGAGGAGTTTTCTTCCTAATTAGGCAAGTAGACATGCTTAGATTCCTTAATTAAATTGATTAATATGCGTAGATTGTTAATTACTGTCTTTTATGGTTGTTTGGCACGATTTCAGTAATTGGATGGTTGATTGGATGATATGATGTGTGCGATTGTTATTCTAAGCCTTTCTTATGTGTATTTGGCCATTGATGGATGAGAATTTGCCATTTGGAAGATCAATGGCCCACTTGTGATGGAGTTGTGATGTGGGAAGTGTATTTGATGCATAGAAATGAATGAGTGTACATCCAGGAGAAAATGGATGGAGTTTTGATGAAAAATGAAAGAGTACATAATCATGAAAAGAAGATTTCGCGTGTACTCGGTCAACTTGGTCACCCAAGATGTCGATCGTGCGCACTTCAGGATTCCCCCTAACTAAGAGCAGGAAATCACTGTTAGGGTCAAAACCCAGTGTACCCAGTCGATTGGCCACACTATAGCTTCCCCCACCTGAAAGGTTTTTTGGAAAATTCCCCCAATGTATCAGGTCGATCGGGAAAACTATGGACTGTGAATTCTACTTCCCAGTTCTGTCCCCTTCCGCAGTGTACCAAGCCGACCTGAGTACCCATGATGTTGACCCAATACACTGTAGACAGTCATTTATCAGACGTGGATTCTTTTATAATTTGATCATATGTGGGGCCCATTGACCTTTCATTTGGATCGTTTGGGATATGCTAGACAGAAGTCAAGGGTTGGGCTTAACCTCGATCTGTGTAACCACCTATGTAGGGTCTTGGGTTGTAAAACGGAATCCAATTCAATGGTTATGGATGTCTGATCATGCTATACACGTACAAGAGCACTAATGATAATTAATAAACATCTGGGACTTCGTGATCTCTATCTTAGGACTTGAAGAGAGGGGCAGCGATTATGATGTGTGGAGACATATGGTACTTATGTTGTTGAGAACGTAGACCGAGGCGGGTTGCTAGATCTGAACCTCGGATGTAGGCCTTGGGAGGTATTACAAATCAGGGCATTGCACTTGGGCTCTGATCCACAATCGCGGTCCGTATTGGATGGGAAGTCAAGGCATTGCACTTGAAGTCCTGACCTACAATATTGGGAAGTTAATGGTAGATATTGATGGACGGACTGTCTGTCGAGATAATATTAATTAAGCGTATAGAGAAGTAGAGTATACAAGGTATATACATTATTAACTATTTGGAATCACGAGGATGGATTAGCTATACTCGTACTCCATGACTCACACCCTTGACTAACATCGTCTCATATTAAGGATAATAAGGTGATCCGGTTCGAAGTACCCCCACTTGATAGTTCGTAGGGTTGTGGATGTATGGTTGGATGGCTGACGATTTAGGTATCGGCATGTATATTGTTATTGAGATGTGGTTGAGTGTAGGAGGTACCTTCGGGATACCGAGACCGTTAGCACTCGGACCGGGTACGTTGTGGGTGGATATTGATGGTTGAGATAGCACATAAGACCAATGGCTGGGACTTAGTCATGGCTATAGATATGGATACTGATGGTTGAGATGGACTCATGTGTACGCTCTTATTCGATGAGACGACAGCAATGGGTAGCCTTGACCCCCATGGTTGATGTATATAGACAATTGTTGGGACGACGGTGATGGGCTAGTCCGACCCCCCACATCCCTTGTACTTCAACAATGGACGTGTCTCTATGTGCTCCTATGGATGGATGTATATTGGATGTACGATTATTATGTATTATGGATGTTGCTGATTAGTGTCTTTAACTGCCGACGTTGATACGGCTGGATCTAGATACAATGGTCATGGACATGGTGGGACTACTTCCTCTGGTTATCTCTGTTGCTGGTGACACTTATGTGTTCATATGATTTAGATAATATATTGATGATGATGACTTCTCTTATTTACCTGATATGCTATACAGAGACATGTTATATTCCTATCTCGATACACTACACTCCACATTGTTTCTGTCATACTCTGATATTCTATATGTATTATCGAGGTTCTAATCATGTAGGTACAACTGGGATTAGGTATGACCTTCTTCCCTATATGTTAATATAATGTATTGCCATCTAAACATGCCTATTTTCCTAGCTCATTGAGCTTGGCCCAATCCTTGTTCAGGTACCTCTCCCCCTTTTGTTTGCCTGGTGGTTTGTTTGGCGATTGATCCGTTGCTGTAGGGTTTGGAGAGTGATATGGTTTGTGCATCAAGAGAAATCTATCACATAGATTTGTTATTCTTCCCTTTATTTGTAGCTGGCTGTGTTGGCTTAGGATTGTACTTAGTTTAATTTTCGAAAGTACCTTGTAATCCTTAAAGTGAAATAAAATTGTAGGCCATTATCCATTTACTTGCTCATATGGATTCATACTTGTACTTCTTATTGGATTTTTCGTTTCTCTTGGGTACTTTCCTGTAGCGTCTCGAGATTCGAGGTGCCTCGATTTTGGGGTGTTACAGATTGATAACAAAGCATTACGATTTTTGGGCAACTAAAATACTTAGCAACCCTTAAGATTCGATGTGAGGATTGGGTAAACTTAGACTGTTAACGTGATAGTCATTTGTTGATTGTCTCTGTCATTTGTGTCTTACCTATTCTAAAAATGTTTATTTACAGATTATGTCTTAGCACCACAATTCGAATAGGTGTAGTCACTGTTGGATGTAGGTGGGGCTCGTGGATAGGTTTTCAAAACTTTTGACCCACTTGACTCAGGGATCAAGTACCCATAAGGCCATAAACCACATCTAGGATGCAATCCCTCCGTCTCATCAACCATGTACAGCAATAAATTCAATCTAAAAGATAGAAACCAACGACAAACAAGCAACCAAAAATCCACAACATCCAATGAAATAGACAATGCCTTGGGAGCTCGGTTGTGCTCTAATGGGAAGAATACTTGCTAGATGAAGAAACTCTTTCTTTGTAAGCAACTTAGGATCTTCAAAACCTCTTAGTCTTCCACGCTATATCCCATATCAGATCTCTTCTCTAAAGGAGATGGGTGGGATCTCCTAAAGAAAACAACTAGAAGCTCTAAAGGAACTAGAAGAGAACTAGAAGAGAAAAAGGAGGAAGAGAGGGCTTGAGCAACTCTTGCTTTTGGGCGTGGACTCCATGGGCGTGTAAGCATACATGGTACGTCCACCCTTCTCCTTTATTTATAACTATGGCAACCTCCTCTTACTAATTATTAATTAGAAGTCTCACTTCTACACAAATTAGTAACTTTCTCCTTTCTAATTATTATAGAAGTCTCACTTCCATAACAATTAGTAACTTACTATTACCACTATTAGAAGTCTCACTTTAAATAGAAATAGTAACTTTCTAATTCCTGTTGACACCAAAAACGTCAATATGTCTCCTCAACATAAGAAGCCTCCTGAAGCTGCATCCTGCTAAAAATAGGCAAGGCTACTTCAAGCATCAGATTTTGTCAGAATCAGACAGAAACTGAGAGATCCTTCAAGACAGCTAAAAGAGGTGTACAACTGAGGTTTCAGGCCATTCCGACAGCGTTTGGCGTAACTTCACTGCTCCGACAGCTAAACAAGCGCTCCCGACGGCGACATCATCAAAGACACCAAAACTTTGATCAGAGCCTACGGATGACTCCAGAATGTCTCCAAAGGGCTCCATACCAAATTTCAAGTCAAACCGACAACGTTTGACCCTCCATCAATGCTCGAGCAGCAAAATCAAGCCTCCCGGCGGCGGGAACCACCAAAGCCATCACTCATCAAACAAAATACATGAGTGGCTTCAACATGCTTCCAAAAGGCTGCACGTCAAATTTCAGGTCATTCCGACAACGTTTGACCAGGTTTCGATGCTCCGAGAGAAAATCAAGCCTTCCGGCGGCGAAGCAACCCAGAACCATGACATCCAAAACGGAGCCCATGGAACATCTCAAAATGACTCCAATAGGCCCCTCGTCAAATTTCAGGTCAATCGGACATCGTTTGACCACATATCAAAGCTCGGCATTTTCCCCGCAGCAAAATCAAGTGAAGCATCGATGGGACCCCAAACGGCTTCAAAACTCAAATAAAAGCCCATGGTTGGTCCTATCCACTGCTCAAGAAGCTTCACCTCAATTTTCAGGTCATTCCAACATCATTTGACCTAGTTTCGACGCTTGACGGAAAATCGGCTACAAAGTCTTCGACTTTCCCGAAAAATAGGAAACTTTGTGCTCCGATTTCACGAGGGGTTCTCGTCAAGATTTCTCCAAGAAAATCAAGTCAATAATTGAGGAAAAATGTCAAGAAAAATACAGAAGAAAAAAGGAACGAAAAAGATGAAAAAACGGCCGAAAACGACGCTCGGGACCAAACGGGCCGAAGCCCTATGGTCGCCGGCGACCCTGGGTGCATGGTCGCCCGGCGACCCTGGAAATCCGGGTCGCCGGATTTTGCACCAAAGTGTCCGTTTTCGATGGTTTTCGCGTTTCGGGTGTTCCGGCCTCTGTGATTTTCGGAAAATGCAATGTTTGATGCTTGAAAACGACTGATCTTCGTCGACATCTCGGATCCGCCGTCAAAAGCATGAAATCATCACCGATCACCTCAAGATCGCCAACCGGCTGACCAAGAAAGTGCACTTTCTGTCCGACCGATCGTGAAATCGACAAGACAGATGTCACCGGCCCACCAACATCAACTAATGTCTGAAATTGCATCGCAATCCAACATCAAACAATGCGTGGATCCACCTGTGATGATCGCAAGAAGAATCTCAAAAGGCGCAGCGCGGCCCGCGACTCTTCACATGCCTTGGGAACCACTTAATGTCGTTAATTGACCCATTAAAGCAGTCATTAACTCATTATTTTGGACGGCCCAATCAGAACCAAGCATTTGGAAGTTACAAATCCAAGGAATCATGACATTAAACCCATGAAACTCCCATCATCATGAAGCATAAAGGTGATTAAATGCCCACTACCTTCATCGGCCAATCACAAGCCTTGAAAAAGGAGTTACAAAATCAACTTGTAACTCCTCATCAATTCTTTCATCATGGCCATCAATGCCAATAAACACCTCATGGCTACCAAAAGCCTATAAAAGGAGGTCCATTCCAAGAAGAAAGCATGATGAAAAGAGATCCCAAGTGCAAGCTATGAAAATTCAGAAAATCCAAGAGAGAGACGAAGTTCTGCTACTTTGCTCCCGGAAGCACCACAAGGTGATCAACGTCCCTTGGGGGGCCACCCCCCAAAGGTCACCTCCTTCTCGAACATGGCCTAAACGTGGCTTTTCAGCCCGTTTACTTGGTTTTTCATTGGATATAGGACCTTCTCTTGGTCCTTGTCCTTTAAAAAACTGAGGTTAGGAGCCAAGCCAAAGAATCAAAGCATCACATGTTCTCATTTGAAGGACGATGGCGAAGCCCATACATGACTTGCGACCGTCGATCTCAACATGTCCCCACAATCTCCTGAGAAGTTAGATCCATTTTCTTCCTTTTCTATTGTAGTTTGTATTTCTTAAAGAGACAAAAAGAAATCACAATTCTTGTCTTTCATATTTGATGAGTTTTGTAAAAACGCCTTTCACGGCAAAATCGCCTTTCACGGCAAACAAACAAAAATGCCTCTTACAGCATTCTAAAAACTTGTCTCTTTTCTTAATATTTATGCAATTTGAAAAGTTAGAAAAAAGGATTGATTTCCTTTCCACTTGCGAAGGTGAATCTCTGAATTATCACCATTCCAAATTCCAAGTAGAAAGTAAATCTGGCATACCCGTATAAAAATGTTGATGCCCGAGATTTTCCCTCCTCCACCGAGACCCAGGTCAGCCCCCAGGGTGCGGAAGGAGAGGACGGAAGATTTCTTTCGGGTCCATCAAGTTGGCATACTCGGTGAGACACGTTGACTTGAGAACGTGATGCTTTAATCCCTTAGCTCCTTTCTAGTTGGTGGCCTATGTTGCATCTTGCATCTAAAAAAAAAACATGAGATGGGATTTCAATTGTTCTTTCTCACTTCAAAAAAGTCTGATCTCTTTTTCTTAAAAACTCAATTTTGAGAAACTTTGATCCTTCCCTCTTCGAACTTGATAGCTCACAGAAATGTCCGCAGCTATCGTTCATATTAGGGATTGGGCCATCTTTTCTCTTTGATGAGTTCAATTGGGATTTCAAAAAAAAAAAACTTCATTTTAAATTCTTTCAAAAAAAAAAATGATCTCTCTTTCTCAAGATTCAACTTTGAGAAATTTTGATCCTCTCCTCTTTGAACTTGATAGCTCACAGAAATGTTCGCAGTTATCGTTCATATCGGTTGGGCCATCTTTTCTCTTTGATGAGTCCAATTTGGATTTCAAAAAAAATTATAATTTCAAAAAAAAAAAAAAAACACTAAGGTTCCACCAGTTGCGTTCTTTGACCAAAGTGGATGTAAGAAAAGCCTTGTCCAGAGTGTGGAGACAGCTAGACTGTTCGAGGCAAGGGTCCTCCAAACGGGTTCATTAAGTAATCCTACCCTTACCTGGGGGCTGATCTATCTACTAAGGTTTCATAAGATCGAATTGGAAATTTATGTGCACCTTTAAAAAAAATCTCTAAAAAAAATCTTTTTTTAAAAAAAAAACAAGAAAAAAAAACTTCCGTCACTTTTGAGTTCAGAGTTGAGAAATCTTGGTTCCCTCCCTTTCGGGTTTAGCGCTCGCAGAAATGTTGAGCCTTTGTTCGAAACGGAACACCATTTGCTCTCTTTGATTAATTCAATCTTGACCTTTCAAAAAAAAAAAAAAAACTTTCGTCACTTTTGAGTTCAGAGTTGAGAAATCTTGGTTCCCTCCCTTTCGGGTTTAGCGCTCGCAGAAATGTTGAGCCTTTGTTCGAAACGGAACACCATTTGCTCTCTTTGATGAATTCAATCTTGACCTTTAAAAAAAAAAAACTTCCGTCATTATTGGATTCACATCCAAGAAATTCTGGTTCCTTCCCTTTTGAATTTAGCGCTCGCAGAAATGTTGAGCCTTTGTTCGGATTGGAACACCATTTGCTCTCCTTTGTGAACCCAATTTTGACCTTTCAAAAAAAATCCCATCTCGTGTCCTTCCCAAGGATGCGATTTGCGACATTTGTGCCTAGCGGTGCTAGTACGCCCTTTCGGGTCTACTGTATTCGCGACCGACACATTTGTATCTCCAACCTTATATCATTTTACCTCGAGTGAGCCTTGCTTCTCGGTAATTTGAATTAAGGTCTACAATTGCTTCTAGCAGTCACTGGAACGCTCACTCTGAGCCTACCATACTTGCATTTTAGAACAATTGTGTCCTCTATGGCTTTTTGCCTTCTTCATCATCCTTGGGTTGGGCCATGTCCCCTCAAGTGATTTGAAAAGACAAAACCATAGTTGTTCTCCATTTACGATCACCATATTCTTGTGATTACTAATGGATTTGGTCTTGTTTCAGAAGTTTTCCAAAACTAACAATGGCAGCTTCATTGACCATCACTTTCGATGAGAACAAGTACCAGCTTATGCTTCAAGATAAGCAAAACAAGCATAAGCGTCTTGCTAGTTGCCAAAGCGTCATCTCTCTCGACAACTCCCCAAACACCGGGTCAACTTCAACTCCCCGAACCATCGTCTTCGGATCACTGGGACCATCCACTTCCCGCAGAAGACACTGTACCTGCCAAGAAGCAGAAAACCGCCCCGCAACGTGTCACTAAAATGGCACCAAGGGCGAACCCCAAGAAGCCTGAAGCCCGTGGCGTTCCCACGAAGCCTCAGCCCACAAGAAACCAAGTTTACACCAAAACCTGGTCCCCGAGATCTTCGCCAAAGCAACGAAGGTCCCAAACATCTACAAAGCCAGCATACCTGGCCCCTCTCAAGGAGAATCGGTTCTACCCTCTCTCTTACATAAAAGAGGAGAAACCTACCCTCCACCCAAAAAACAAACAAAATCGTCATGAGCCGGCTTGCTCCTACAAGCCAAAAATCAAATCCTTCATCATTAGGCCTATGCAAAAACATGCTGAAGCCTGCACTCCTGCGAGTCGACCCTTCATCTCAACAGGGGCCGAGCTCGCAAAATTCAAATCTTCACTACGACAGACGAAGGACCGCGTCCAGATTCTGTCCTTGCCAAGCTTCAAAGAAGACAAACTCGGCTGCTGTGCACGGGGGACTACATCCTTCATCGCCAGAGCCCAGCCAGAGCTGACTGAAGCTCAAATTGCTCGTCGTATGCGTTGCCGCACTGCATATCGACAAAAGAGACTCGAGAAACAAAGAACCCAGCGTTCTACTCTCCACGTCTCAAACAAATGGTTCGAAAAAGAAAGACCCGACCAATTTGTTGCTGTTCATATGGTTGGCAAAACCAGAAAACACCAGAGGTCAGCAACCAAAATCAGTGTTAGACGTCCAGTGACTCACAGCGTCTCTCGGACACGAACACATCTGGAGGAATCTTCCACTCCTCCAAGTCAAGGACATCGGAGTAACCACTCCTCAGATTCTTCATCCAGAAGAATGAGCCCCAGCTCAGTCACCAGGACGATTTCTTCGTTCGAATCCCGAGGGATGAACGTCTTGGCTATAAGTTCTGAGCAGCCTCCACAGCAGAGAATTGAGACTCTAATGGAAAATCTGATTCTCACTCTACAGTGTCCACCACCTAACAATGAAACCCCTCCGAATCATGAAGATGATGAGGGCAATGCAGAAAATAATGAGTCTCGCGCCCTTACCAGAAAAGACGTGGACGATATCCTCGCAAAAGCAAAAGAAGAGGATACATTGAAGGAACATGGGATCAAGCCACCCTATCCTTTATGGATGGACTCGGTTCCGTTCCCTGCAAAATTCAAACAACCTACTCTCCAGACATATACTGGGAAAGGTTCAGCCAGACAACATGTCATCCATTTCAAGATCCTAACGGGAGCTATTGCGGATCAAGATGCCCTTAAGATTCACCTCTTTGCAAGCACCCTAAAAGGTACAGCCTTTGATTGGTACTCCACTCTGCCGGAGAACTCCATCCAGAACTGGGCTATGCTAGAGACACGCTTCCTGACCCACTTCCAAGGTTAGGATCATCATGTTACTATGGCTCAACTCTGCAGCCTAAAACAGGGAGAGAATGAGTCAACATACGACTTCATTCACAAATGGAAGGCAATGGCGTACAAATGCTCAGATGTACTGCCACAAGTGTCGCTGGTGGACATCTGCCGTAACAATATGAGAGCAAAAATCCGCTCCATGATTATCGGCAATAAATCAAAGAACCTGGGGGAACTCCTCGAAGCCTCCATGGAAGCCGAAATGGTGATCAAAGACCTCAACAGTCAGAAATCATCAAAAAAAGAGCCGCCTGCTGTTACAACCTCAAAACCAAAGAAAAATGAGGTTCTCAATGTGCAGACTAAGTCCGCTCCTCAGCAGCCAAAGAAACCTGAAAACAAAACTGCAGGTAAAGGCCTGAACTCTCTGATGCCTTCAAAGAACGTGTAGAAAAGAAATATCCGTTCGATGAAGACGTTGAAGAAATCTTTGAGGCTCTCCTAGCAAATGGCAAACTCATTTTGCCAGAGCCCAAAAGACCGGGAGATGTTGGCAAAACCAATGATCCCCGATATTTTCCATACCATCAGATGATCTCGCATCCTCTCAATCAATGCTTCGTTGTGAGAGAGAAGATCAATGAGATGTGGAAAAACGGAGTCATAACCTTTGTTAAAAACTATGGCCCCGCCTCTGTCAACATGGTGTCATGTCGGCAAACTTCAAAGTCACCGAAGAAGAAGATCACTACTTCATTCAAGGTGATAAAAATGGCTCAAGCGTCCCAAGAATTGGTTCCCTATCCAACACCAGATGGACAACCTATATGGGTGCATCCCGATCTCCTAGATGATGAAAACTGGGAGATCGTCAAAACAAAGCCGACCGCTCAGCAGCGAAGGCAAGCCAAGAGACAGCTCCGCAAGCTCAAACAGCAGCAAAAGTCTCAACTAAAACAAGAAGTCCTTGAAAAAGCAGAAACTTCTTCCACTGCTTCACTAAGGACGACGGAAGAATCTCTTCCCAAAACCTCCAAGGCGGTAAGAAAATTCACTCTTGATGATTTCATGCCACCTCTATACAAAAATGAAAATGTGCAGGGGCATCATACTCTTGCAACTCGGTAGTTGGATTCTCCATGAATGGATACGAGTCCAGTGATACTGCAAGTGATATAGATGAGTGGGAAGAATCCTTTGAAACAGGAGAATACCTCTCCGACGAGGAATGGATTCCCGACTCTCATCTTATGCCAGTAATATGGTATAACCCATTACAGCGACAAGGATCTTGGTCTGATGATGATGAAGACCAGGGCCCTGTTCAAGAAAATGCTGTCAATCCAGCACCAGCAAATGCTTCAGTGGAACCCAACATGGGCGAACCAAAAGGGGCAAATGACGAAGAAGATTTGGCTTCCATGCCTGATCTCGAAGAATATGCAAGAATCTTGCAGCATCTTGCCATAGAGCAGGAGCAGGATCGCACCAATCTTTGTCATGACCCAGAACAGGAAGTCCCTGAAAATCAGCGGGAACTTTCTCCCTTAACTCCTGAAAATGGAGAAAATTGTTGGATCGATGATCCTCTCACATCCGAGGATGAGTCCGATTCCCAACAGTCTACACTGGGGGCATCTCCTGTCAGGATAACTTGCAATGCAATAGCTCAGGACGACAGTGCCTCTGAAGCTTCCGAAGACATCGATATCCCTCGATATCTCTTTGAGGAGTTACTCGTCAAAAATCCAGAAAGCTCCTCCAATTGGTATAATTTCTCTGATAATAAAGAAGAATTGCCCGATGATACAGACGAGCGGTTCTCTATCCCAGAAGAATCATTGTCTCCAAAAGAAGTACCCTACTTCAACCCAATTCCAGCAAATGATTGGGACCATCTCATTGCAAGCCTTGAGAAGGATAGCCTTGAGAAGGATACTGATCAAGAAGATTCATGGACGGAAACAGAGCCTCAGTCTGAAAATTTCTCTGGCACTCCAGAAGGTCTTGTTGAGTTGGAAGCCTCCGAAAATACTGTGGAGGAACCACCTTCAAACCTTCCGACAGAAGACCCTGTTCAAAAGATAGACTTGGGAACACCTGATAACCCACGTCCTGTATTCATAAGCAAGAATATAAAGGATGATGAGTTACCCGAGTATATCTCTTTTCTTCGTGAGTTCGTTGATTGCTTTGCATGGTCTTATGCCGAAATGCCTGGCTTGGATCCCAAAGTAGCAGTCCACAAGCTCAACTTGCAAAAAGAAATCAAGCCTATCAAACAAGGCCAAAGAAGATTCCGTCCCGACGTGATGGACAAAATTGAACAAGAACTTCAGAAACTCAAAAACGTTGGCTTCATCCGCGAGGAACAGCATCCTGAATGGTTGGCCAACATCGTCCCCGTGACAAAGAAAAATGGGCAGATAAGGGTCTGTATTGACTATAAAGACCTGAATAATGCACGTCCTAAAGATGAATTCCCGCTCCCCATACCAGAGGTAATGATTGACAACACCTATGGATTCGAGCGAATGACATTCATGGATGGATTCTCTGGCTACAATCAAATAAAAATGCATCCTGAAGATGAAAGGCATACATCCTTTCGGACACCATTCGGCGTGTATTGCTACACTGTCATACCGTTTGGTCTGAAAATTGCAGGTGCAACATATCAGAGGGCTATGATGAAAATATTCCAAGATATACAGCACAAGATGGTCGAATGCTATGTTGACGACCTCTCCATAAAAAGCAGAAGAAAAGAAGACCATCTCAATGATCTTCGAGAAGTCTTCCTTCTACTTCGCAAACACAAATTGCGGATGAATCCACTAAAGTGCTTCTTCGGTGTCTCATCGGGTAAGTTTCTTGGATTCATAATACGGAAAGCTAGAATAGAACTTGACCCCACCAAAGTCAAGGCTATCCTGGAAATGCCATCTCCCAGAACCCTAAGAGAATTAAAAGGGCTTCAAGGAAGGCTGGCCTACATTCGACGGTTCATCTCCAATCTATCAGGGAAATGCCGTCCATTCTCTCGCCTGATGAAGAAAGGCGTGGACTTTGTCTGGGATGCTGAATGTGAAAATGCATTTCAAGACATCAAAGCATATCTCATCAAACCTCCAGTGCTGGCTGCCCCCACAACTGGAAAACCATTTATCTTGTACACAAGAGCTCTCGACCACTCTTTGGGTGCTCTGCTCGCACAAGAAAACGACGACGGAAAAGAAGCTGCTCTATATTACCTTAGCCGCATGATGGTAGGTGCAGAGCATTGCTACTTCCCAGTCGAAAAAGAATGCCTTGCAGTAATGTTCGCTGTACAAAAGCTGCGTCACTATCTGCTGTCGAACACAGTTTACCTGATTTCGAGGATTAACCTCCTAAAGGTCCTTGTCACAAAAGCAGGTTCTCTCAATGCCCGACTGGCAAAATGGTCCATCCTTCTATCGCAGTTTGATATTAGGTATGTACCACAAAAAGCAATCAAAGGACAAGCTCTAGCAGACTTCCTCGCAGAGCATCCATTGCTTAAAGATTCTCCACTCAGGGATGATCTCCCAGACGAATTTGTCTACAACGTGGAAACTTCCTTATCAAACGCTTCCTGGGACATGTACTTTGACGGTGCAACCAGGACAAATGAAAAAGGAAAGCAAATATCGAGAATCGGCATCCTCTTTGTCAGCCCCGACAAATACATGATTCCACACGCCTTCTCGCTACTGGAACCATGTTCAAACAATGCAGCTAAGTACCAAGCCCTGATTGTTGGATTGGAACTCGCCCTCGAAACCGGCATCACCATGCTGGAAGCTTTTGGAGACTCTCAACTGGTCGTCAACCAGATGAATAAAAAATATGAAGTCAGGAAGCCTGATTTGCTACCTTACTATAATAAGGCGCAGTCGCTTCAACAAAAATTCAACATCTGCCATATCACCCACATCCTCAGAGGTGAAAACATCCGTGCAGATGCCCTGGCTGGACTTGCCGCATCCATGGCAATCCAAGAAGGGGAAAACATGCAAGTCACAGTGTGTCAAAGAAGGATTCTCCCTCCTCTCAACACACACCAAGCAGTTGCTGAATGCCTCCAAGTGGTTGGAAGTCGGATGTCCATCCTCAAACCTCCGATTGGCGACTGGAGAGATCCGTTCATTGATTATATCATGTTCGGAATACTACCTGAATTTCCAAAAGAGCGGGTAAGCATCCAAAGACGAGCCCCAAACTTTCATTTGGATATACCTTCAAAAGTACTTTATAGAAAATCCTTCAACGGAGTACTCCTACGTTGCTTATCACAATAAGAGGCTGAGGAAACTCTCGAAGACGTACATGCTGGTCTTTGTGGAGCCCATCAGGTTGGCCCTAAGCTCTACAACCAGATAAAAAGGCTAGGTTACTATTGGCCTACCATGGTACCTGATACAATGCAATTTGCCAAGCGCTGCCAAAAATGCCAGATTCATGGAGATTATGTCCACATACCTCCAGAATGGCTACATCCAACAGCAATCTCATGGCCTTTCGAAGCCTGGGGTATGGACATCATAGGTCCTATCTCTCCCCCATCAAGCAAAGGTCATCGCTTCATCTTCGCCGCTACGGATTATTTCTCCAAGTGGTCAGAAGCATTTGCACTCAGCGAAATGAAGACTTCATCAGTCCTTCAGTTCTTGCGCACCAACATTATTTGTCACTTCGGCATACCTAGAAGATTCGTCCATGATAACGGACCACAATTCCGGGATCACAGATTCTATAGGTTCTGCGACAAGTACAAAATCCAAAGTTGTCCTTCGACTCCATATAATCCAGCAGCGAACGGACTAGCAGAAGCCTTTAACAAGACACTCTGCAAAATTCTCAAGAAAATGGTCTCTAGTCACAAAAGAGACTGGGGCAACAAACTACCAGAAGCTTTGAGGGCCTATCGAACCACCGTTCGAGGACCAACCCATAGCACACCATTCTCTTTGGTCTATGGATGCGAAGCAGTTGTCCCTTTGGAAGTACAAATTCCTTCCTTAAGGGTATCTTTGCAAAATGACATGACGCAAGAAAGCAATGTCAAATTGAGACTCCAAGAGCTGGATAATCTCGATGAAAGACGACTTGAAGCTCTACAAAGAATTGAGTTGTACCAAGCACGCATGGCAGGATCTTTCGACAAGAAGGTCAGGCAACACGCCTACAAAAAGGGTGACTTGGTTCTTGCAGTAAAAAGACCCATAGTCTTTGCCCACAAATCCAAAGGCAAATTCGAACCAAAATGGGAGGGACCCTTCGTCATCGACAAAGTCTTCTCCAACGGTGCATACGCTCTTCTAAACATGGAAGGAGACAGATGTATGATACCCATCAACGGCAAGTTCTTGAAGCGGTACTACCCTTGAAGACTTCCTCAAACGGGTCAGAGCAATATCTACATGGCTAAAGCGTATTTCCAAGGTACTTGCTCATCAAACCCACCCCTTTTGAAATTTTCATCTTTGTGTTGAAGTTTCCAAAAAAAAAAACTATCTCTCAAAACAATGCTTACTTTCATCGCTTCATTGTTCAAAAGAAAAATCAAATCCAAAAATCCAAGTTTAGGAGCCTCTTCCCAGACTTGACCAAAATTTCGATCCTTGAACCCAAAATTCATGGTTTGAAACAAAAATCTGGACTTAGGAATTTTCACCCTAGACCGCCTCGGCTTTTACAACCAAAATGGTTTTAAGTCAAAATTTATGACCTTCATGTCTTTAAACAAAAATTTTGAAACCGCGGGGAAGCGACATTCAGTCGATACTCGCAAAACCCAAAAATCGGAAGGATGCGAACCCCATTCGATACTTCCAAAATCCAAAAATCGGAAGGATACGAACCCCATTCAATACTTCCAAAACCCAAAAATCGCAAGGAAACGAACCCCATTCGATACTTGCAATTTTCAAAAATCGTGGAGAAGCAACAGACCAGTTGATATCCACAACCCAAATTTCAAAAATCGTGGAGGCTTACCAGTTGATATCCACAACCCAAATTTCAAAAATCGTGGAGATGCAACATACCAGTTGCTATCCACAACCCAAATTTCAAATGGTTCGAGAAACCTCAAATTTCAAAAATCGCGGAGAAACGACATCGAGTCAGTACCCGCAAAATCAAAAGTGATGGGAAAAGCAGGGAAGCGACGCTTAGTCGATATTTGCACCCCAATTCGCGAGGAAGCGACATTCCATCGATACTCGCAAAACCCAGCCCGCGAGGAAGTGACATTCCATCAATACTCGCAAAACCGAATGAGCAAGGAAGCGGCATTCCATCGATACTTGCAAGACCATTCAGCGGGGAGGCGACATTTAGTCGATACTTGCATTTTGAAAACCAAAACTCGGCTATAAACGCCAAAATCCGGCTATAAACGCCAAAATTCGGCTATAAATGCCAAAACAAAAAATTTTCGGCTATAAACGCCAAAATCGGCTTTCATGCCAATAAAACAAAACTTGGTTTTCAAAAAACTCGGCTATAAACGCCAAAATCCGGCTATAAACGCCAAAACTCGGCTATAAACGCCAAATCCGGCTATAAATGCCAGAATCCGGCTATAAATGCCAAAAACAAAATTTTTCGGCTATAAACGCCAAAATCGGCTTTCATGCCATCTCAAAATCGGCTCTCATGCCACAAACAAAATTTTTGGCTCTCATGCCATCCCAAAATTCGGCTATAAATGCCAAAACAAAACAAAAAAAATCGGTTATAAATGCCAAAATCTGGCTATAAATGCCAAAATTTGGCTATAAATGCCAAGACAAACAAAACAAAATTCGGCTTCTATGCCATTCTAAAATTCGGCTTTCACGCCATCCAAAAAATTTGGCTCCCATGCCGCAAAACAAATTTTGGCTCTTACGCCACAAAATTAGGCTTTCTCGCCATCCAAATTTTGGTTTTCAAACCATCAAAAACAAGGCTTTCTGCCACAAAATTGGACTTTCATGCCCAAAACAACCCTTTGACAAAAGATTTTCACAAAATGACAACCTTTTGATCAGATTCTTAAACAAACATTCCCATCAACTTTTGCTCAAAATTGTTTTCATCAAAAAATGATTTAAGTGAAAGGAAGGGGATACAAAATATAGTACCAAAATTGTTTATACATGGAGGTACCAAAAAAGGAAAAAGAAAAGAGTTTGTTACAACTCAGGAGCTCAATCCGACATGGTCTTCAACCAAAGGTTCAACTCCTCAAGCAGACCCTTGGCCTTAACTTCCAAAGTTTTTAGGCCACACTTCTTCAAAATGTCCCCATAAAACGCGGCCGAATGCCGCGACCCATCTACAGCACGAGGAAGTTCTTTCCAGAGGACCTGCCACTGCTCATGCTCCTGAGTCTTCCTCCGAACATTACCTTCAGCTTCCTCAACCTGGCGAATGAGAGTCCCTTCTTTCTCCCAAGCCTGTTGAACGGCCGCATTGGAAGATCTAGCAGACCGACAAGGTGCGTCAGTAACAGGACCTTTACCCTTGTTCGTTCTAAAAGAACTACCTGGAAAAGATGGAAGAGAAAAGATCAATCAACATCAAAATGACAGAATTCTGCTACAAAAAATTCTAGCAAAATTTTGACATAGTTCCGGGGAAATTCTAACAAAAAGGAAAATACTCCGAAAAAGACAGGAAGCCTGAAGATGAGCTCAATATTGCTGCGAGCTCATAGTCAGTGGAGAATTCTCAAAGAAGGCTCGAACTCAACATCGCTGCGAGAACAAGCCAATCACATTAAACTTCCGCAAAATCTGGAAAAGAGCTCAACATTGCTGCGAGCTTCAGAATCCAAAAGTTGCAAACTTCTTCAAAATCCAGCAAGACCAAGAAAGAGCTCAACATCGCTGCGAGCTCAAAATCCCGATACTTGCAAAAGATTTTCAGGTATGCATCATCATACTTCCAAATCTATTTACCAAAACTCATGCATCGAAAATATATCATCATGCATTAGATGCTAGGAAAACTTTGACCAAAGTTTGACCAATTCCAACCCAATTTGGTCAAAACCAATCAAACTTTGTCCAAGTCAAAAATCATGTTGGCTTGACCTAGAGACTCTAGCCTTCTATCTTGATGCATCAAACAAAAAAAAAATGCATACATATTGAAATTGCATAGCCTCATTATCATAGTGAACAAACAAGGAAAAAGAAAAAGAAAGAGAGAAAAAAATCTCAGAAAAAAAAAAAAATTTGGCCCACAGGCCGTGGCCCACTGCCACGTGGCAGTACGGTCAGGTCCGTACGGACCTGTCCGTACAGCCAGAGAAGAAAAAAAAACAGCAAAAAAAAAAAAAAGAAAAGAAAAGAAGAGGAAAACGTTGAAAAAAAAAAGATCAGCGTGAAAAAAAAAACAGAAAGAAAAAACAAAAGAGTTCACGAAAAAAAAGAGAAAATCGTGAAAAGAAGAAAAAAAAAAGAAAAAAAAGGGAAAGAAAAAAAGAGAAGCACGAAAAAAAAAGGGAAGAAAAAACGTGCATGACAAGAAAAGAAAAGAAAAAAAAAAGAGAAGAAGAAAGAAAAGAAAAGAAAAAGAAGAAAAAATGATGAAGAAACTACTTCTACAATGGAGATTCTTGACGAGGAAGAAAACTTACTTGAAGCCATTGATGGAGAAGAAGAAGAAAAAAGCTTGGAGATCCTTGAAGAAGAGAAAGCACTTCTTGCCTTGGGGAACACTCTTGAAGATTTCTTGCAAAAAGAAAGTAATGGAGCAAAGGCACCAACCCTCTTTGCTTTTATAGAAGAGAGCAAGCCAAAAGAGGAAACAAAGAGAAAGAAAGGAGGTAAGTGCTAAAATTTAGCTACTTTCCCAAAGAGAAAGATATTTTGAGAAAACTTGAGAAATTCTCTCCAAGTAAAGATAATTTTAGATATTCTCTACACAAAAGAGATATTTTTAGATATTCTTTACAAATATGACACTATATGAGATCTAGGCCATCTCCAAAGCCTAAGGTCCCATGGGTTAGCCCATATGAGCCAGGTTTGACCACCTAGGCACTAAAAGTGGCTTTTAGTCAAAATATTCCTCTTACCAAGAGCAAAAAAAAAAGAAAAGAGCAAAAAAAAAAAGAGAGTCCCATGCCTCTTTTGAGTTGATGGGACCATTCAAAAAAAAAAAAAAAGAGAAAAAAAAGGAAAGTCTCATGAGTTTCCAAAAACCAAACCATTCAACCTCATGAACCAAATTGAGCCAAAATCTTGAAATTGACATTTCACAAAACCAAATTCCGGTCCCCTAGCTCGCCACATACAGCTTGTTAAGTCACAAGACCAAAACCAAAAATCAAAATCCAAACCAAACCAAACCTGACCCCCGAACCTGCCACATACAGCTTGTTGGGTCACAAGGTCAAAATCAAAATCAAACCCCGACCCCCTAACCTGCCACATACAGCTTGTTAGGTCACAAGGTCAAAAACCAAAATCCAAAACCCAAAATCCAAATACCCCATGTCATTTTCAAAACTTTGCCTTGAGATGGTACGTGATCCCTCTCACTACCATAAAATTCCCCTGGAAACTCAGAAGGCTATTAAAAAAAAAAGATCAAGACTCTTGGTCAAGTTGGAATCTCTCCTCCAAGTTTCTCTTCGAGGCACTGATGGAACGCGCTCCTGCCGAGGGTGCTACCGGGGTCGGTGGACGTGGGAGTCCGTCGGGTCCGGCCCTTTCGCGCCCGGGGGGCTGAAGCGTGCATCAACATTTCTTTGTGTGGGTGTGCCAGATTTTCTATTTTATTTGGAATTGCAAGTGGTAATCCGGAGATCGACCTTCACAAGTAAAAAGGAAATCAACTTCTTTCAAGTTTTCCATTGCACAAATATTTAAGAAAAGAGACATTTTCTTGGTTTGCCGTGAAAGGCGATTTTGTTTGGCATTTATAGCCGATTTTGGCGTTTATAGCCGATTTACAATTCTCATAAGACAAGAGTTGTGATTTTTGTCTCTTTTAGAAAAATACAAACTACAATGAAAAGCAAGAAAAGGAGGATCTAACTTTTCAGGAGATTGTGGGGGACTCGTTCAGATTGACGGTCGCAAGCCATGTGTGGGCTTCGCCATCATCCATGCAGATGAGAACAGTGGATGCTCTTGATTCGCTTGGCTTGGCTATAACCTCAGATTTTTAGAGGACAAAGACCAAGAGGAGGTCCTATGTCCAATAAAAAGCTAAGTAGACGGGCTGAAAAGCCACGTCTAAACCATTGGAGGCAGCGGGAGAAGGCAAGGACCTTGGGGGGAGTACCCCCCAAGGGACTTTTTGTCACCTTGTAGTGGTGCTTGATGTAGAATTTCTGCAGAATTTTCTCTCTTTCTCTAGACTCTGTCTGTCTGGAATTCGGGATTCTCTACACCTTTCGATCTTCGGTTTTCCATTCGTCTTTTTCCGATCCGAATTTCAATGGAATGCTCTCCTATTTATAGGCTTTTGGTAGCCATTTAGGAGAGCTTTTATGGGCTTTAATGGCTTTAATGGGAGGAGTTACAAGATTTATTTCTTGATTTTGTAACTCCTTTTTCCTTGAATCTGATTGGCTGATGGAGATTAAGGGCTTTTAATCACCTTAATTACCATAATGGGAGGAGTTTCATGGCTCGAATGCCATGACTTAATTGATTTGTAACTCCTGGATGCTCGCTTCTGATTGGGCCGTCCAAAGAAATGAATTAATGACTGCAATAAAGCTAGTCAATTAACTGCATTAATTGGTCGCCGAGCAGTCGAAGAGTCGCGGGCCGCGCCGCGTCTTTTGGAATTCTTCTGGCGATGATCATCGATGGATCTTCATGCTGATCGACATCGGATGAACATGTAACTTCAGACATTGATAGCTAGCAGCGGGCCGGTGACATCTGTCTTGTCGATTTCTCGATCGGTCGGACAGAAAGAGCACTTTTTAGGTCAATCGGTCTGCGATCTTGGAGCGATCAATGATGATTTTATGGTTTTGACGGCGGATCTGAGACGTCGTCGGATATGAGTCAATTTCAAGCACTAAAAATCACATTTTTAGGAAACCACAGGGGCCAAAGTGCGCGAAACGCGAAAAGGGACGGAAAAACGGGTCACCGGCGAAAAATCCGGTGACCCGGACTTCCATGGTCGCCGGCGACCATGGGCCGGCGACCTGGGCCAGGGTCGCGGGCTGCGACCCTGGGGGTTTTTCTCCCCTTTTTGGTCCGTTTTGCGGTCTTTTTCGTCGCCGTTTTCTTCTGTATTTTTCCTGACATTTCCTCTGATTTATTGGCTTGATTTCCCTGTAGAAAACCTGATGAGAATCCTTGCATTTTTAGAGTGCAAAGTTTCCAATTTTCCGGGAAAGCCGAAGACTTTGTCGGATAGAGCTGCTGATTTTCCGCAAGAAGCTGAAACTTGGTCAAACGATGTCGGAATGACCTGAAATTTGAGGTGGAGCCTCCTGACCAATAAATAAGACCAACCATAGGCTTTTGTTTGAGTTTTGAAGCGGTTTGGGGTCCCATCGATGCTTCACTTGATTTTGCTGCGGGGAAAATGCCGAGCTTTGATATGTGGCCAAACGATGTCCGATTGACCTGAAATTTGACGGGGAGCCTATTGGAGTCATTTTGAGACGCTCCATGGGCTCCGTTTTGGATGTCATGGTCCCGGGTTGCTCCGTCGCCGGTAGGCTTGATTTTCTCTCGGAGCATCGAAACCTGGTCAAACGTTGTCGGAATGACCTGAAATTTGACGTGCAGCCTTTTGGAAGCATGTTGAAGCCACTCATGCACTTGGTTTGATGAGCGAAGGCTTCGGTGGTTCCCGCCGCCGGGAGGCTTGATTTTGCTGCTCGAGCATTGATGGAGGGTCAAACGTTGTCGGTTTGACTTGAAATTTGGCATGGAGCCCTTTTGAGACATGCTGGAGTCATTCGTAGGCTCTTATCGAAGTTTTGACGTCTCCGATGATGTCACCGCCGGGAGCGCCATTTTAGCTGTCGGAGAAGCGAAGTTAGGCCAAATGATTCTGAAATGGCCCGAAACTTCATGTGTACTCTTCTCTTGGCTATCTTGAAGGATCTTGCAGTTTTTGTTTGATTCTGACAAGATTTGATTTTTTTGGAGAAATTTCACTGCCTATTTATGGCAGGTTGGGACTTCATGCAGCTTTCTTGATGTTGAAGAGGCAAAGTGACATTTTTGGTGTCAACAAATGCCCCCTCGAGGTACAGCGACGAGTTGCTTGACTTTTGTAGTCGATGTGCCTCGAAGAGATTTTTTGAAGGAGAGCTTGAGTCTTGACCAAGAGTCTTTGAGCAATCTTTCCTTTGGTAGAGTAGCCTTTGAGCTTGCAGGGGAATTTTATGGTAATGAAAGAAATCAAGTACCATCTCGAGGCAAAGTTTTGAAGATGACATCAGGGATGTGGATTTGGGTTTTTGTTTTTGACCTTGTGACCTAACAAGCTGTATGTGGCAGGTTAGGGGGTCGGGTTTTGGTTTTGGACCTTGTGACCCAACAAGCTGTATGTGGCAAGTTGGGGGATCATGATTTGGTTTTTGGTTTTGGTCTTGTGACCGAACAAGCTGTATGTGGCAAGTTAGGGGACCAGGATTTGGTTTTTGGTCACTCTTTGGGACCGTGTGGGTCCATTGGAGTGGTTTGGATTTTTGTGGAATGTCAATTTCAAGATTTTGGCTTAATTTGGTATATGAGGCTGGATGGTTTGATTTTTGGAAGCTCATGGGGCTTGGAATTTTTTTTGTATGGTTCAATCAACTCAAAAGAGGCATGGAACCATTTTTGTATGCTCTTGGTAAGAGGGATTTTTTTTTCCTGACTAAAAGCCCATTTTTTTTTCTTTTCTTTTTTTTTTTTTTTTTTAGTGCCTAGGTGGTCAAACCTGGCTCATATGGGCTAACCCATGGGACCTTAAGCTTTTTAGGATGGCTTAGATCTCATGTGGGGCCATTTTTGTAAAGAATATCTAAAGATATCTCATTTGGATAGAGAATATCTAAAAATATCTTTATGGGAGAGAATCTCTCATATTTCCTTAATTTGGGAGAGAATATTTCAAGGTATCTTTCTTTTTGGGAAAGAATCTCCAATCTCCTATTTTGTTGGAGAGAATCTCTCATTCATTGATTTTGGGAGAAAATCTCTCAAAGACATCTTTCTTTTTGGGAAAGAATCTTTCTAATTCCTTCTCTTTTGGTAAGGTTACTAATTAGTAGCACTTACCTTTCTTTTTTTGTTTCCTTCTTTGATTTTCTCTCTTCTATAAAAGCAAGGAGGAGGCTAGATCTCTTGCCCTTATTGCTTTCTTTTGCAACAATCTCAAGAGAGCTCCAAGACCAAGAGTTCTTCTCCTTCAAGGATCTTCAAGCTTTTTCCTTCTTCTTCTCCATCAATGGCTTCAAGTAAGTTTTCTCTCTTTTTCTTTCAAGAAAACTCCATGTAGAGAATAGGATGGTGAGAAAAAGAAGTTTCTCTTTTTTTTTTTTTCTTTTTCTTTTCTTTCTATTCTTCTTCTCTTTTTTTTTTTCCGCGTGATTTCTGTTTTTTTTTTTTTTTTTTTCGTGCTTCTTTCTTTCTTTTTTTCTTTTTGCACGTTTTCTTTCTTCTTCTTTTTTTCTTTCTTCCCCCTTTTTTTTTTTTTTGAGAAAGTTTCTTTTTTTTGTTCTTTTCTTTCTCCCTTTTTTTTTTTTGAGAAAGTTTCCCTTTTTTTTTTTTTTTGCTCATCATGATAATGCGTTTTTATGCAAATCTAGATGTTCATGCATGTACTTTTTGTAGATTGAATTTGAGAGCATGATAGCATACCTGAAAATCTTTGCAAATTTGGGAATTTTGGAGCTCGCAGCGATGTTGAGCCCTTCTTGATTTTGCGGAGATTTTGAGGTTTCGAAAGTTTGGAGTTTCGGAGCTCGCAGCGATGTTGAGCCCATCTTCAAACTTTCTATTTCTTTCGGGGTATTTCCCTTTTCTTCAGAATTGCCCCGGAACCATGCCAAAATTTCGCCAAATTTTCTTTTAGCGAAATCCTGTCATTTTGATGATGATCTTTTTTTTCTTTTCCAACCTTTGCAGGTGGTTCCTCCAGAACGAACAAGGGTAAAGAGCCTGCTACAAGCGTACCTCGTCGATCCGCCAGATCTTCTAATGTGGCCGTTCAGCGAGCCTGGGAGAAGGTCCAGTATGTTGAGAGAAACTTGGAAGAGTGCGACTCTCTCAATAGAGATGAGATGAGGCAACGATTGATCGCTCTCAAGGATGAGGAGTATTATAAGATCATGGTAAGCAACCGTCCTTGGGTTATGGACGATCTGAGGGTTTTGCCCAAGCCTACCTTCTTCTTTGGAGATGCAGTCCCTGACGACTTGACATACCAAAGGAGATGTTTTCAGTTCTCTTACACAGCAGATGGTGAGGAAAGAACTATTTCCACCCGGTCGTCTTTTGATCGGACCATCTCGATCCTGAGCCTTTCTCCCACGTGCTCTAAGAGGGAAGATCCTCCAAGCTGGGTGAAAAGGACCAACGTGATCAAGACCGGGGTTTTTGTTGGCGGTCCCTCCGGATATGCGGAGAAGTCGCCTGCCCAAATGGACATGTTGATGCCAGCCAGCGGCTATCAGGGCTCTGATTATCCGTCGGTCGATTTGGGACCGGTGGGCCTTGGCGTTTTCAGCGATGACGGCAGCAATTGGGTGAAGCCTTTTCGACTTCGTGGCCGTTTCAGTGTTGACTTCGATTGGAAGTCGTGGACAGATCGCGTCCTGCTGATTGGTGGCACCATTTTGAAGGAAGCCAGGATTTTTAACGCGGTCCGTGCCTTCAGAGATACCGTGGCTTTTTCCGACGAGGCCTTCATGGCCATGTTGGAATCATTTCTCCTACAAACCAATACCTTCGTTGTAACGAATGGTGAGATTGGTTTTTCCTTGAAGGAGTTGAGCGCCATTACTGGATTGTCCATCCTTGGCAAACTCTACGAGGAGTTCATGCCGATTGACAGCGTCCTTGAGGAGCAGTCAGAGGAGTTCAGGCTCCTATACTTTCAGCTCGTCGCCTTCTATGATTTTTTGAAGGAGAAGGAGGGCTCGAAAGTAAGATCCAGCAGTTGGAAGAGTTATGGCTCTTCATTCTTCAACTTCTTTGACATCAAAGAGTCTTCTGATAGCATGACCCTGGAGGACCGGAAGAAGGCTTCCGTCATGCAAGAAGAGTTGAAAGACTTCTTCACAGGTACAGATGTACTTTGTTCTGACATTGCACTGCGGAGAGAAATTGCAGCTTACCTCACTTATTGGCTAGGTGAGGCTGTTTTTGCTGGAGGAGATGGAACACACATCAGGCCGCATTGTATATTTCCAGCTTGTCAGATGGCGTTTGGAGAGCGGCTTACTTTGGTGCCTGCTCTTTACTCCTACTTGTGTACCGAACTGCAAGCTGCTGCTTTTTTGGTTTGGCTTGGGCTCCCTATGAATAGGGTATTTTCAGCCCATTTCTTTTATTCATGGTTTGTATACCCCTGTCCTGGCTTCCACCAGCTGGGTACTGCGCAAGATGATGATCCTCTGATGATTCGATTGGCTAGGGGAAAAGTCGTATCCGAATCACTTTTGTTTGCCCGCATGAGGATCCGACGGTTCAGGGACGTCAAGATGGGGCAGTCTTCAGTTAAGCTTTCTCCGGAGTTGCGGAAGAAGGCTTTTGATTTTGGTGCCTCCTGAGACTCTACCAGAGCAGGGTCGGGAAGGCATTACTCTTTGACCAATGCAGAGAAGGAGTGGCTTTTCAGCATACGAGTCGGCACGATGGTGTACCGTAGACATCTTTTCGTCGACATCCATCCGTATGTACCTTCTCTCTTTGCACTTCAGTTGGGCTACTCTCAAGGCGTTGTTGGAGCGCCTTCGAGTATGGTGAAGCGTTTTGGAGGTTTGCAGGATGGCAGAAATGCATGGGCTTTTTATAGTGCTGAAGACACTACTGCCACGATTTCTTATCCTGAGCTGTCGACTTTCCGAACTGCCGGCTTCACGAAGTGGTTCGCGGAGAGCTTTTTGGCATATCGGGGGCTTTCCAAGAAGGAGCTTGATGTAAAGCTGTCTTCGGGGAAAGGTACTGGAAAGTCGGATGGCGTCCGGCGAGAGGAAGTTTGGGCCTTCCTTTCTGGAGAGAAGCACAAGATAGGCTTTCTCGGTGACCAGAGCGTCATTGGTTCTGAAGCTATTCGGGAAGTACCTGATGAGGCTTTGGAGCAGCTAGAACAGGAGGAAGCTGAGCTCGACGCTTGGATGCAAACGGCACAGAGGCGAGCTTCCGTGGAGTCTACTGGCAAGAGCAGACCATCCAGTGAGGAGTCAAGTGGGAGACCTGACTCTGACAGTGGGGCAGGATCTTCTAGGAAGCGAGCCCACAGAAGTAAGAGGAAGAGGAGTCAGCGTCACACGGGACGGGTCGAAGACTCTCCTGATGTGGAAGTCCCTCTCACTGTCAATGAGGAGGTGCCAGGGGAAGCTGACGAACCTCCGGAGAAGAGGATTCGGGAAGAAGAGACCATCGGTGAAGGTATGATTCTTCCTTTTTCTTTTTCTGCTTCTTTCATGGGGCTTTCCATGTTCTGATTTGTTTTCTCACCCTGCTGCTGCTTTTTTTTTTTAATAGAGGATGAAGACTTGGCGATGCCTGAGGTTCCGACCGATGAGGCGGTGATGGAGCTGGTTATGTCATCTGAAGAAGAATCGAGGGACTCTGGAATGATTCCAGAATCTCCAATTGGTATAACTTCTTTCGCTTTCTTTTTTTTTTTTTTTTTGCCTGCGACTTGATTTGCTAACATTTTTCTTGTCAGCTGACTTGCCACAGGATTCCGATGACTTTGAACCATCAATGGACGCAAATGTTGATGATGCTTCCGATGAGTTCATGGAGGAAGAGAGTGTTCCGCCGGTCGTCGAAGAAGGTACTTTGTAGTGATGAACCTGATGATTTTTTTTAACAGGATCATATTCATACCTTTTTGTGTTTCATTTGCAGGTTTTGAAGTGACAGAAGAGAGTCCATCGCTTCCTTCAGAACCAGAGCAAGGGATGCCAGAGGTCGATCCGGAGGTAGAGACTCCTACAACCAATCCTGACGCGATAGAGGAGATACCTTGTGCTGAGATTCCTTCTCCAGTGGCTCCAAGTGGAAAGAGTTCTTTTGTTACTCTTCCAATGGGACCTGACATGAGCAGCCGATCAACGGAGAAGGGTGAATCTTCATCCAGTTCGTTTCTTCAATTTGCGAAGAAGGTGCTGGCTTGGGTTTTGAGTTCTTGGATCGAGACTCTCTTTTCTGGACACCTGGATGCCGGATTTGGCATGATCCCACATGTACAAGAGATTCTCACTGACCGAAGAGGTTGGTCTGGATGTCACAGGTGCCAGGGCGATCCTTGATAGGATCATTGCACTGGGTGACAAGTGGTTTGAGACCATGGATTTCCCTGACGACCAATTCTTCAAGGAGATGTTCTTGGACCCTACTGATAAGGCTAAGTCTAACCTGAATGAGGCTACACAAAGCAAGAAGCAGCTAGTTCGGGAGAAGAACTTGGAAGAGCTAGCCATCATCGGATTGAGGCATGACCTTAACGTCCTTGATAGGGAAGTTGAGGAGGCCAGGAAACGTCTTGAGCATTTGAAGGCGTAAGTCGCTGCCAAGTGGGCTGCTATAATAGAGGCTCGTGACAGGGAGAGTGCTCTGATTCGCAGGGTTGCAGATGCTGGTCAAGTTCTTTAAAGGTGGACTCAAGAAAACGAACAATGGCAAACTGCTGGGGAAAAGCTTCCCGGTGTAAAAGAAGGGTTACGGCATTCGCCAGCATCTCATGGCAAGTTCCTGAAGAAGCGTGCCTTGGAAACTCTGACAGCTGAGGCCAAAAGTTTGCTTGAGGAGCTGAAGCTTTGGCTGGAGACCATTTTTGGCTGAGCTCCTGATTTTTTGTAGCAGAAACTATTCTTCTTCTTTTTTTTGGTACCACATGTATATTTTTGGTACTCTTTTTTTTTTGTAGTGCTTGTGAACACTTTTCTCTTTTTTTTTGGTACCACATGTATTTTTTTGGTACTTTTCTTTTTTTTTTGTTTTCCCTACGCTCACTCAAATCTTTTTGTGATGAAAGCAATTGCTAAATGGGATTTGATCAAAAGCTTTGTCATTTTGTGAAAATCTTTTGTCAAATAATTGTTTTGGTAGGGGAAACGAATTTGGCATGAAAGCCGGATTTTTGTGGCATTTATAGCCAGTTTGGTGGCATTGATAGCCAATTTGTGGCATTTATAGCCGGTTTGGTGGCATTGATAGCCGGGTTTTTTGAAAGCCAAGTTTTGGTTTGTAGGCGTGAAAGCCA
The DNA here is from genome assembly GCA_028538565.1 of Umbellularia californica. Classification (NCBI taxonomy): domain Eukaryota; kingdom Viridiplantae; phylum Streptophyta; class Magnoliopsida; order Laurales; family Lauraceae; genus Umbellularia; species Umbellularia californica. The sequence goes on along the minus strand of JAPQWN010000002.1, from coordinate 57,551,246 downwards.
ATTTTTTGTGGCATTGATAGCCGGTTTGTGGCATTTATAGCCGGTTTTGACATGAGAGTCAGGTTTTTTTTTTGTGTGGCATTTATAGCCGATTTGGTGGCATTGATAGCCGGTTTTGGCAAAAGAGCCAGGTTTTTGGTTTTCAAAAATGCAAGTATCGACTAAGAGTCGCCTCCCTGCTGAATGGTCTTGCAAGTATCGATGGAATGTCGCATCCTTGCTCATTCGGTTGCGAGTATCGATGGAATTTCGCCTCCTCGCGGATTTGGGTGCAAGTATCGATGGAATGTCGCATCCTTGCTTTTCAAAAATTTTGTTTTGCGGGTACTGATTTGATGTCGTTTTCCCCTTGATTTTTGAAATTTGCGGTTTTTTCGAACCTTTGGGTTGTGGATATCAACTGATATGTTACGTCTCCACGGTTTTTAGGTTTTTTTTTTTCGAACCTTTTTTGAAATTTGGGTTGTGGATATCAACTAATATGTTGCGTCTCCACGGTTTTTGGATTTTGCAAGTATCGACGAAATGTCGCTTCCCTGCGATTTTGGGTGCAAGTATCGATGGAATGTCGCATCCTTGCTTTTCTTCAAAAATTTTGTTTTGCGGGTACTAACTTTGATGTCGTTTCCCCACGATTTTTAAAATTTGTGGTTTTCTCGAACCTTTGGGTTGTGGATATCAAAACATTGTATCTCCACGATTTTTAGGTTTTTTCGAACCTTTTTTGAAATTTGGGTTGTGGATATCAACCGATATGTTGCGTCTCCACAGTTTTTTTTGTTTGGGTTTGCAAGTATCGACGAAATGTCGTTTCCCTGCGAGTTTGGAAGTGTTGAACGTGGTTCGTATTCTTCCGATGGGTGCGAGTATCGACTAAGCGTCACTTCCCCGTGGTTTTTTTTTTTTGAAAAAACATTTTTTTGTTTAAAGACACGAGGGTCGTAAATTTTGACCTAAAACCATTTGGCGGTAAAAGGTAAGGTGGACTAGGGTGGAAATCCCTGAATCTGGATTTTTGTTTCAAACCATGAATTTTGGTTCAAGGATCGAAAGTTTTGGTCAAGTCAGGGAAAGGCTCCTAAACTTGGATTTTTTTGTTTTTGAACAATGAAACGATAAAAGTAAGCATTGTTTTTGAATCTCTAGAAATTTTGACATTTGATATGAAAATTCTAAAGAGAGTGGGTTTGACGAGCGAGTGCCTGAGAATAGGTTTTGGCCATACAGGCATTGCTCTTACCCAGTTGGGTAAGTCTTCAAGGGTAGTACCGCTTCAAGAACTTGCCGTTGATAGGCAGCATACACCTGTCGCCTTCCATGTTTAGGAGGGCATATGCGCCGTTGGAGAAGACCTTGTCGATGACGTAGGGTCCCTCCCATTTTGGCTCAAACTTGCCTTTGGACTTGTGAGCGAAGACCATTGGTCTTTTTATCGCAAGAACCAAGTCACCCTTTTTGTAGGCGCGTTGCCTGACCTTTTTGTCAAAAGATCCTGCCATGCGTGCTTGGTAAAGTTCAATGCTCGAGCTTCGAGCCGTCTCTCGTCGAGATTGTCCAGTTCATGGAGTCGCAATTTGACATTGCTTTCTTGAGTCATGTCATTTTGTAGAGATACCCTCAGAGAAGGAATTTGTACCTTTAGGGGCACGACAGCTTCGCATCCATAGACCAAGGAGAATGGTGTGCTATGGGTTGGTCCTCGAACGGTGGTTCGATAAGCCCACAAGGCTTCAGACAGTTTGTCGCTCCAGTCTCTTTTGTGATTAGAGACCATTTTCTTGAGGATATTGCAGAGTGTCTTGTTGAAGGCTTCTGCTAATCCGTTTGCTGCCGGATTGTATGGAGTCGAAGGACAGCTTTGGATTTTGTATTTGTCGCAAAACCTGTAGAATCGATGATCCCGGAATTGTGGTCCGTTGTCATGGACGAATCTTTTAGGTATGCCGAAACGACAAATGATGTTGGTGCATAGGAATTGAAGGACTGATGAGGTCTTCATTTCGTTGAACGCAAATGCTTCTGACCACTTGGAAAAATAATCCGTTGCGGCGAAGATGAAGCGATGACCTTTGCTTGAAGGGGGAGAAATAGGACCTATGATGTCCATACCCCAGGCTTCGAAAGGCCACGAGATTGCTGTAGGGTGTAGCCATTCCGGAGGCATGTGAATGTAATCTCCGTGAACTTGGCATAGCTGACAGCGTTTGGCAAATTGCATTGCATCAGCTACCATGGTAGGCCAATAGTAACCTAACCTTTTTATCTGATCATAGAGCTTAGGACCTGCCTGATGGGCTCCACAAAGACCAGCATGAACTTCTTTAAGTGTTTCTTCAGCCTCTTGTTGTGACAAGCAGCGTAGAAGTACTCCGTTGAAGGATTTCCTGTAGAGGATTTTTGAAGGAATATCCAAATGAAAGTTTGGGGCTCGCCTTTGGATGCTTACCCGTTCTTTTGGATCTTCAGGTAGGATTCCGAACATAGTGTAATCAATGAACGGATCCCTCCAGTCGCCGATTGAAGGTTGAAGGATAGAGATCCGACTTCCAACCACTCGGTGGCATTCAGCAACTGCTTGGTGTGTGTTAAGAGGAGGGAGGATCCTTCTCTCGCACACTGTGATTTGCATGTTTTCCCCCTCCTGGATCGCCATTGATGCGGCAAGTCCGGCCAGGGCATCTGCACGGATGTTTTCACCTCTACGAATGTGGGTGATGTGACAGATGTCAAACTTTTGCAGAAGCGATTGTGCCTTGTTGTAGTAAGGCAGCAGATCAGGCTTCCTGACTTCATATTTCTGATTCATCTGGTTGACGATCAGTTGAGAGTCTCCAAAGACTTCCAGCATAGTGATACCGGATTCGATGGTGAGTTCCAATCCTAGGATCAGAGCTTGGTATTCAGCTGCATTGTTTGTGCATGGTTCTAGTAGCGAGAAAGCGTGTGGAATCATGTATTTGTCGGGGCTAACAAAGAGGATGCCAACTCCCGAGATCAGCTTTCTTTTTTCATTTGTCCTGGTTGCACCGTCAAAGTACATGTCCCAGGAGGCATTTGGCGAGAAGGTCTCCACGTTGTAGACGGGTTCGTCTGGGAGATCATCTCTGAGTGGAGAATCTTTAGGCAATGGATGCTCTGCGAGAAAGTCTGCTAGAGCTTGGCTTTTGATTGCTTTTTGTGGTACATACCTAATATCAAATTGTGATAGAAGGATGGACCATTTTGCCAGTCGGGCATTAAGAGAACCTGCCTTTATGACAAGGACCTTCAAGAGGTTGATCCTCGAGACCAGGTAGACTGTGTTGGAAAGCAGATAGTGACGTAGCTTTTGTACGGCGAACATCACTGCAAGGCATTCCTTTTCGACTGGAGAGTAGTGATGCTCTGCACCTACTAGCATGCGGCTGAGGTAGTATAGAGCAGCTTCTTTTCTTTCATCATTTTCTTGTGCAAGCAGAGCACCCAGAGAGTGATCAAGGGCTCTTGTGTACAAAATGAATGGTTTTCCAGTGGCAGGGGCAGCTAACACTGGAGGTTTGGTCAGGTATGACTTGATATCTTGAAATGCGGCTTCACAGTCGGCATCCCAGACAAAGTCTACACCCTTTTCATCAATCGAGAGAATGGACGACACTTCCCCGAAAGATTGGAGATGAACCGTCTGATGTAGGCCAATCTCCCTTGGAGCCCTTTTAGTTCCCTTAAGGTTCTTGGAGGGGGCATTTCTAGAATAGCCTTGACTTTGATGGGGTCAAGTTCTATTCCGGCTTTCCGAACTAGGAATCCAAGGAACTTACCTGACGAGACGCCGAAGAAGCATTTTAGAGGATTCATCCGCAGTTTGTGTTTGAGGAGTCGGAGGAAGACTTCCCGAAGATCTTTGAGATGGTCTTCTTTTCTTCTGCTTTTGACGGCGAGGTCATCAACGTAACATTCGACCGTCTTGTGCTGCATATCTTGGAATATTTTCATCATAGCCCTCTGATATGTGGCACCAGCATTTTTCAGACCAAATGGTATGACATTGTAGCAATACACGCCGAATGGAGTCCGAAATGAAGTGTGCTTTTCATCTTCAGGATGCATCTTTATCTGATTGTAGCCAGAGAAGCCATCCATGAATGTCATTCGCTCGAATCCACAGGTATTGTCAATCATTACCTCTGGTATGGGGAGCGGGAATTCATCTTTAGGGCAAGCACCATTCAAGTCTCTATAGTCAATACAGACTCTGATCTGCCCATTTTTCTTTGTCACGGGGACAATGTTGGCCAACCATTCTGAATGTTGTTCCTCACGGATGAAGCCGACGCTTTTGAGCTTTTGAACTTCTTGTTCAATTTTATCCATCACATCTGGACGGAATCTTCTTTGGCCTTGTTTGACAGGCTTGATGTCTTCTTGAAGATTGAGTTTGTGGACTGCTACTTTGGGGTCTAAACCAAGCATTTCAGCGTAGGACCATGCAAAGCAATCAAGGAACTCACGAAGAAAAGCGATATACTCGGGTAACTCATCATCCTTTATATTCTTGCTTATGAATACATGACGTGGGTTATCTGGTGTTCCCAAGTCTATCTTTTCAACAGGATCTTCTATTAGAAGGTTCGAAGGTGGTTCCTCCACAATATTTTCGGAGGCTTCCAGCTCAATAAAACCTTCTGGGATTCCAAGGGCATTTGTAGACCGAGGGTTTGTTCCTTTCCACGGGTCTTCTTGATTGGTGATCTTCTCAAGGCTTGCTATGAGATGGTCCCAATTGCCTGTTGAAACTGGGTCAAAGTAAGGTACTTCTTTTGGAGACGAGGGCTCTTCTAGGTCAGAATGCCACCCGTCTGTGTCATCGGGCGATTCCTCTTCATCATCAGAGAAATCGTACCAATTGGATGAGCTTCCTGGATCTTTGTCAGGTAACTCTTTAAAGAGATATCCAGTGAGATCGATGTCTTCATGGACTTGAGATGTTGAGGCTTGGTCGGTAAAACGACTTTTAAGCTTTTGTGTCAACTGTCTCAGAGGAGTGTCGGGATCATACCCTAACCCATATGAAGACTTTTCTACATGACCGTAGAGTCTCCAATCTTCCAGCTGGCTTTTGGTCAAGGCTGTTGACACCAAAAATGTCACTTTGCCTCTTCAACATCAAGAAAGCTGCATGGAGTCGCAACCTGCCATAAATAGGCAATGCAATTTCTCCAAAAATTCAAATCTTGTCAGAATCAAACAAAAACTGCAAGATCCTTCAAGATAGCCAAGAGAAGAGTACACATGAAGTTTCGGGCCATTTCGACAACATTTGGCCTAACTTCACTTCTCCGACAGCTAAACGGGAGCTCCCGGCGGCGACATCATCGGAGACGTCAAAACTTCGATCAAAGCCTACAGATGACTCCAGCATGTCTCAAAAGGGCTCTATGCCAAATTTCAAGTCAAACCGACAACGTTTGACCCTCCATCAATGCTCGAGCAGCAAAATCAAGCCTCCCGGCGGCGGGAACCACCGAAGCCTTCGCTCATCAAACCAAGTGCATGAGTGGCTTCAACATGCTTCTAAAAGGCTGCACGACAAATTTCAGGTCATTCTGACAACGTTTGACCAGGTTTCGATGCTCCGAGAGAAAATCAAGCCTACCGGCGGCGGAGCAACCCGGGACCATGACATCCAAAACGGAGCCCATGGAACGTCTCAAAATGACTCCAATAGGCTCCCCGTCAAATTTCAGGTCAATCGGACATCGTTTGACCACATATCAAAGCTCGGCATTTTCCCCGCAGCAAAATCAAGTGAAGCATCGACGGGACCCCAAACGGCTTCAAAACTCAAACAAAAGCCTATGGTTGGTCTTATTTATTGCTCAGGAGGCTTCACCTCAAATTTCAGGTCATTCCGACATCGTTTGACCAAGTTTCAGCTTCTGGCGGAAAATCAGCAGCTCTACGCGACAAAGTCTTCGGCTTTCCCGGAAAATTGGAAACTTTGCACTCTAAAAATGCAAGGATTCTCATCAAGTTTTCTACAGGGAAATCAAGCCAATAAATGAGAAGAAATGTCAAGAAAAATACAGAAGAAAACGGCGACGAAAAAGACCTCAAAACGACCGCAAAACGGGCTCCGAAGGGGAAAAATCCCCCAGGGTCGCAGACCCCTGCGACCATGGCCCATGGTCGCCGGTCCATGGTCGCCGGCGACCATGGAGGTCCGGGTCACCGGATTTTCCACCGGTGACCCGTTTTTTCCGTCTTTTTTCGCATTTCGCGCACTTTGGCCCCTGTGGTTTCCTGAAAATGTGATTTTTAGTGCTTGAAATTGACTCATATCCTCTGATATCCGTCAAAATCACGGGTCAACCTCCAAAAGCATAAAATCATCATTGATCGCTCTAAGATCGCCAACCGGTCGACCAAGAAAGTGCACTTTCTGTCCGACCGATCGTGAAATCGACAAGACAGATGTCACCGGCCCACTCTTAGCTATCAATGTCTGAAGTTACATGTTCATCCGATGTCGATCAGCATGTAGATCCATCGATGATCATCGCCAGAAGAATTCCAGAAGACACGGCACGGCCTGCGACTCTTCGACTGCTCGGCGACCAATTAATGTGGTTAATTGACTAGCTTTATTGCAGTCATTAATTCATTTCTTTGGACGGCCCAATCAGAAGCAAGCATTTGGGAGTTACAAGTCAATTGATTCATGGCATTTAAACCATGAAACTCCTCCCATTATGGTAATTAAGGTGATTAAAAGCCCTTAATCTCCATCGGCCAATCAGATTCAAGGAAAAAGGAATTACAAAATCAAGAAATAAATCTTGTAACTCCTCCCATTAAAGCCATTAAGTCTCATAAACCCTCCTAAATGGCTACCAAAAGCCTATAAATAGGAGAGCATTCCATTGAAATCGGAATCAGAAAAAAGAGGAGAAAATCAGAGGATCAGAAAAAAAGATCAGAAAGAGATCTGAGAGAAAGAAAAAGAGAGAAAAACTCTGCTGAAGTTCTGCACCGGCCACCACTACAAGGTGACAAAAGTCCCTTGGGGGGCACCCCCCCCAAGGTCCTTGCCTTCTCCTGCTGCCTCCAATGGCTTAGACGTGGCTTTTCAGCCCGTCTACTTAGCTTTTTATTGGACATAGGACCTTCTCTTGGTCTTTGTCCTCTAAAAACCTGAGGTTATAGCCAAGCCAAGCGAATCAAGAGCATCTTCTGTTCTCATCTGCATGGATGATGGTGAAGCCCATACATGGCTTGCGACCGTCAATCTGAACGAGTCCCCCACAATCTCCTGAAAAGTTAGATCTTCCTTTTCTTGCTTTTCATTGTAATTTGTATTTTTCTAAAGAGACAAAAATCACAACTCTTGTCTTTCATTATTGATAAGAATTGTAAATCGGCTATAAACGCCAAAATCGGCTATAAGGGCCGGACCCGACGGACTCTCACGTTCCGCCGATTTTGGCATTTATAGCCGATTTTGGCGTTTATAGCCGATTTACAATTCTTATCAATAATGAAAGACAAGAGTTGTGATTTTTGTCTCTTTTAGAAAAATACAAACTACAATGAAAAGCAAGAAAAGGAAGATCTAACTTTTCAGGAGATTGTGGGGGACTCGTTCAGATTGACGGTCGCAAGCCATGTATGGGCTCCGCCATCATCCATGCAGATGAGAACAGAAGATGCTCTTGATTCGCTTGGCTTGGCTATGACCTCAGGTTTTTAGAGGACAAAGACCAAGAGAAGGTCCTATGTCCAATAAAAAGCTAAGTAGACGGGCTGAAAAGCCACGTCTAAGCCATTGGAGGCAGCAGGAGAAGGCAAGGACCTTGGGGGGGTGTCCCCCAAGGGACTTTTGTCACCTTGTAGTGGTGGCCGGTGCAGAACTTCAGCAGAGTTTTTCTCTCTTTTTCTTTCTCTCAGATCTCTTTCTGATCCCTTTTTTTCTGATCTTCTGATTTTCTCCTCTTTTTTCTGATTTTTTCCGATCTTTTCCGATCTTTTTTCGATCTCCATTTCAATGGAATGCTTCCTATTTATAGGCTTTTGGTAGCCATTTAGGAGGGTTTATGAGCCTTAATGGCTTTAATGGGAGGAGTTACAAGATTTATTTCTTGATTTTGTAACTCCTTTTTCCTTGAATCTGATTGGCCGATGGAGATTAAGGGCTTTTAATCACCTTAATTACCATAATGGGAGGAGTTTCATGGTTTAAATGCCATGAATCAATTGACTTGTAACTCCCAAATGCTTGCTTCTGATTGGGCCGTCCAAAGAAATGAATTAATGACTGCAATAAAGCTAGTCAATTAACCACATTAATTGGTCGCCGAGCAGTTGAAGAGTCGCGGGCCATGCCGTGTCTTCTGGAATTCTTCTGGCGATGATCATCGATGGATCTACATGCTGATCGACATCGGATGAACATGTAACTTCAGACATTGATAGCTAAGAGTGGGCCGGTGACATCTGTCTTGTCGATTTCACGATCGGTCGGACAGAAAGTGCACTTTCTTGGTCAGCCGGTTGGCGATCTTGGAGCGATCACTGATGATTTTATGCTTTTGGAGGTTGACCCGTGATTTTGACGGATGTCGTCGGATATGAGTCAATTTCAAGCACTAAAAATCACATTTTCAGGAAACCACAGGGGCCAAAGTGCGCGAAACGCGAAAAAAGACGGAAAAAACGGGTCACCGGCGGAAAATCCGGTGACCCGGACCTCCATGGTCGCCGGCGACCATGGGCCATGGTCGCCGGCGACCATGGACCGGCGACCATGGGCCATGGTCGCAGGGGCCTGCGACCATGGGCCATGGTCGCAGGGGTCTGCGACCCTGGGGGATTTTTCCCTTTCGGAGCCCGTTTTGCGGTCGTTTTGAGGTCTTTTTCGTCGCCGTTTTCTTCTGTGTTTTTCTTGACATTTCTTCTCATTTATTGGCTTGATTTCCCTGTAGAAAACCTGATGAGAATCCTTGCATTTTTAGAGTGCAAAGTTTCCAATTTTCCGGGAAAGCCGAAGACTTTGTCGCGTAGAGCTGCTGATTTTCCGCCAGAAGCTGAAACTTGGTCAAACGATGTCGGAATGACCTGAAATTTGAGGTGAAGCCTCCTGAGCAATAAATAAGACCAACCATAGGCTTTTGTTTGAGTTTTGAAGCCGTTTGGGGTCCCGTCGATGCTTCACTTGATTTTGCTGCGGGGAAAATGCCGAGCTTTGATGTGCGGTCAAACGATGTCCGATTGACCTGAAATTTGACGGGGAGCCTATTGGAGTCATTTTGAGACGTTCCATGGGCTCCGTTTTGGATGTCATGGTCCCGGGTTGCTCCGCCGCCGGTAGGCTTGATTTTCTCTCGGAGCATCGAAACCTGGTCAAACGTTTTCGGAATGACCTGAAATTTGACGTGCAGCCTTTTGGAAGCATGTTGAAGCCACTCATGCACTTGGTTTGATGAGCGAAGGATTCGGTGGTTCCCGCCGCCGGGAGGCTTGATTTTGCTGCTCGAGCATTGATGGAGGGTCAAACGTTGTCGGTTTGACTTGAAATTTGGAATGGAGCCTTTTTGGGACATGCTGGAGTCATCCGTAGGCTCTGATCGAAGTTTTGACGTCTCCGATGATGTCGCCGCCGGGAGCGCCATTTTAGCTGTCGGAGAAGTGAAGTTAGGCCAAATGTTGTCGAAATGGCCCGAAACTTCATGTGTACTCTTCTCTTGGCTATCTTGAAGGATCTTGCAGTTTTTGTTTGATTCTGACAAGATTTGATTTTTTGGAGAAATTGCATTGCCTATTTATGGCAGGTTGCGACTTCATGCAGCTTTCTTGATGTTGAAGAGGCAAAGTGACATTTTTGGTGTCAACAAATGCCCCCTCGAGGTACAGCGACGAGTTGCTTGACTTTTGTAGTCGATGTGCCTCGAAGAGATTTTTGAAGGAGAGCTTGTGTCTTGACCAAGAGTCTTTGAGCAATCTTTCCTTTGGTAGAGTAGCCTTTGAGCTTCCAGGGGAATTTTATGGTAGTGAGGGGAATCACACACCATCTCGAGGCAAAGTTTTGAAGATGACATCAGGGATATGGATTTGGGTTTTTGTTTTTGATCTTGTGACCTAACCAGCTATATATGGCAGGTTAGGGGATCGGGTTTTGGTTTTGATCTTGTGACCCAACAAGCTGTACGTGGCAAGTTGGGGGATCAGGGTTTGGTTTTTTGTTTTGGTCTTGTGACCTAACAAGCTGTATGTGGCAAGTTAGGGGACCAGGATTTGGTTTTTGGTCACTCTTTGGGACTGTGTGGGTCCATTGGAGTGGTTTGGATTTTTGTGAAATGTCAATTTCAAGATTTTGGCTCAATTTGGTATATGAGGCTGGATGGTTTGATTTTTGGAAGCTCATGGGGCTTGGAATTTTTTTTTTTTTTTTTCTTTTTTTTTTGTATGGTTCAATCAACTCAAAAGAGGCATGGAACCATTTTTGTATGCTCTTGGTAAGAGGGATTTTTTCTGACTAAAAGCCCATTTTTTCTTTTTCTTTTTTTTTTTTTTTTTTTTTTTTTTTTTTTTTTAGTGCCTAGGTGGTCAAACCTGGCTCATATGGGCTAGCCCATGGGACCTTAAGCTTTTTAGGATGGCTTAGATCTCATGTGGGGCCATTTTTGTAAAGAATATCTAAAGATATCTCATTTGGATAGAGAATATCTAAAAATATCTTTATGGGAGAGAATCTCTCATATTCCCTTAATTTGGGAGAGAATATCTCAAGGTATCTTTCTTTTTGGGAAAGAATCTCCAATCTCCTTTTTTGTTGGAGAGAATCTCTCATTTGATTGATTTTGGGAGGAAATCTCTCAAAGACATCTTTCTTTTTGGGAAAGAATCTTTCTAATTCCTTCTCTTTTGGTAAGGTTACTTAATTAGTAACACTTACCTTTCTTCTTTGTTTCCTTCTTTGATTTGCTCTCTCCTATAAAAGCAAAGGAAGGTAGGATCTCTTGCTCTTATTGCTTTCTTTTGCAACAATCTCAAGAGAGCTCCAAGACCAAGAGTGCTTCTTCTTCAAGGATCTTCAAGCTTTTTCCTTCTTCTTCTCCATCAATGGCTTCAAGTAAGTTTTCTCTCTTTCTCTTTCAAGAAAACTCCATGTAGAGAATAGGATGGTAAAAAGAAGAAAGTTTCTCTCTTTTTTTTTTTTCTTTTTTTTTTTTTTTCTTTTCTTTTTCTTTTCTTTCTATTCTTCTTCTCTTCTTTTTTTTTTTCTTTTCTTTTCCACGTGATTTCTCTTTTTTTTTTTTTTTTTTTTTTTCACGTTTTTTTTTTTTTTCTCTTTTTTTTTTTTTTTTGTGGGCCGTACGGACAGATCCGTACGGATCTGGTCCGTACGGCCACGTGGCCTATTTTTTTTTTTTTTTTTGCTGTTTTCTTTCTTCTCTTTTTTTTTTGTTTGAGAAAGTTTCTTTTTTTTTTTTTCTTTTCTTTCTCCCCCTTTTTTTTCGAGAAAGTTTCTTCTCTTTTTTTTTTTTTTTTTTTTTTTTTTTTTTTTGCTCATCATGATAATGCGTTTTTTGTGCAAATCTAGATGTTCATGCATGTACTATTTGTAGATTGAGCATGATAGCATACCTGAAAATCTTTGCAAATTTGGGAATTTGGAGCTTGCAGTGATGTTGAGCCCTTCCTGATTTTGCGGAGATTTTGAGGTTTCGAAAGTTTGGAGTTTCGGAGCCCGCAGCAATGTTGAGCCCATCTTCAAAACTTTCTATTTCTTTCGGGGTATTTCCCTTTTCTTCGGAATTGCCCCGGGGTCATGCCAAAATTTCGCCAGATTTTTAGTGGGACAAAGTGACCCTTTTTTCTTTCTTTAGCGAAATCTTGTCATTTTGATGACGATCTTTTTCTTTTCCGACCTTTGCAGGTGGTTCCTCCAGAGCGAACAAGGATAAAGAGCCTGCTACAAGCGTACCTCGTCGATCCGCCAGATCTTCTAATGTGGCCGTTCAGCAGGCCTGGGAGAAGGTCCAGTTTATTGAGAAGAACTTGGAAGAATGCGATTCCCTCAATCGTGATGAGATGAGACAGCGATTGATCGCTCTCAAGGACGAGGAGTTCTATAAGATCATGGCAAGCAACCGTCCTTGGGTTATGGACGATCTGAGGGTTTTACCCAAGCCTACCTTCTTCTTTGGAGATGCAGTCCCTGACGACTTGACATACCAAAGGAGATGTTTTCAGTTCTCTTACACAGCTGATGGTGAAGAGAGAACTATTTCTACCCGGTCGTCTTTTGACCGGACCATCTCGATCCTGAGCCTTTCTCCCACGTGCCCTAAGAGGGAAGATCCTCCGAGCTGGGTGAAGAGGACCAGTGTGATCAAGACCGGGGTTTTTGTTGGCGGTCCCTCCGGATATGCGGAGAAGTCGCCTGCCCGTAAGGACATGTTGATGCCATCCAGCGGCTACCAGGGCTCTGATTATCCGTCGGTCGATTTGAGACCGGTGGGCCTTGGCGTTTTCAGCGGTGACGGCAGTACTTGGGTGAAGCCTTTTCGACTTCGTGGCCGTTTCAATGTTGACTCCGATTGGAAGTCATGGACTGACCACACCTTGCTGATTGGGGGCGCCGTTTTGAAGGAAGCCGGGATTTTTGACGCGGTCCGCGCTTTTAGGGAGACCGTGACCTTTTCCGATGATGCCTTCATGGCTATGTTGGAGTCTTTCCTCCCTCAGACCAATACCTTCGTTGTCACGAACGGTGAGATTGGTTTTTCTCTGAAGGAGTTGAGTGCTATTACTGGATTGCCCATCCTTGGCAAACTCTACGAGGAGTTCATGCCGATTGACAGCGTCCTTGAGGAGCAGTCAGAGGAGTTCAGGCTCCTATTCTTTCAGCTCGTCGCCTTCTATGATTTTTTTAAGGAGGGCTCGAAAGTAAGATCCAGCAGTTGGAAGAGTTATGGCTCTTCATTCTTCAACTTCTTTGACAGCAAAGAGTCTTCTGATAGCATGACCCGGGAAGACAGGAAGAAGACTTCGGCCATGCAGGAAGAGTTGAAGGGTTTCTTCGCGAGCACAGATGCCCTTTATTCTGACATTGCACTGCGGAGAGATCTTGCTGTTTACCTCACTTATTGGCTAGGTGAGGCTATTTTTGCCGGTGGAGATGGGACGTACATCAGGCCGCATTGTATTTTTCCGGCTTGTCAGATGGCGTTTGGAGAGCGGCTTGCTTTGGTGCCCGCTCTTTACTCCTACCTGTGTACCGAACTGTAGGCTGCTGCTTTCTTGGTTCGGCTTGGGCTCCCTATGAATAGGGTATTTTCAGCCCATATCTTTTATTCGTGGTTTGTATACCACTGTCCTGGCTTCCACCAGCTGGGTGCTGCACAGGATGATGATCCTCTGATGATTCGATTGGCTAAGGGAAAAGCCGTATCTGAATCACTTTTGTTTGCCCGCATGAGGATCCGACGGTTCAGGGACGTCGAGATGGGGCAGTCTTCAGTTAAGCTTTCTCCGGAGTTGCGGAAGAAGGCTTTTGATTTTGGTGCCTCCCGAGACTCTACCAGAGCAGGGTCGGGAAGGCATTACTCTTTGACCAATGCAGAGAAGGAGTGGCTTTTCAGCATACGAGTCGGCACGATGGTGTACCGTAGACATCTTTTCGTCGACATCCAGTCGTATGTACCTTCTCGCTTTGCACTTCAGTTGGGCTTCTCTCAGGGCGTTGTTGGAGCGCCTTCGAGTATGGTGAAGCGTTTTGGGGGTTTGCAGGATGGCAGAAATGCATGGGCCTTCTATAGTGCTGAAGACACTACTGCCACGATTTCTTATCCTGAGCTGTCGACTTTCCGAACTGCCGGCTTCACGAAGTGGTTCGCGGAGAGCTTTTTGGCATATCGGGGGCTTTCCAAGAAGGAGCTTGATGTAAAGCTGTCTTCTGGAAAAGGCATTGGAAAGTCGGATGGCGTCCGGCGAGAGGAAGTTTGGGCATTCCTTTCTAGAGAGAAGCACAAGATAGGCTTTCTCGGTGACCAGGGCGTCATTGGTTCTGAAGCTGTTCGGGAAGTACCTGATGAGGCTTTGGAGCAGCTAGAACAGGAGGAAGCTGAACTCGACGCTTGGATGCAAGCGGTACAGAGGCGAGCTTCCGCGGAGTCTACGGGCGAGAGCAGACCATTCAGTGAGGAGTCAAGTGAGAAACCTGACTCTGATAGTGGGGCGGGTTCTTCTAGGAAGCGAACCCGTAGAGGTAGGAAGAGGAGGAGGAGTCAGCGTCACACGGGGCGGGACGAAGACTCTCCTAATGTGGAAGTCCCTCTCACTGTCAATGAGGAGGTGCCAGGGGAAGCTGACGAACCTCCGGAGAAGAGGATTCGGGAAGAAGAGACCATCGGTGAAGGTATGATTCCTCCTTTTCCTTTTTCTGCTTCTTTCATGGGGCTTTCCATGTTCTGATTTGTTTTCTCACCCTGCTGCTGCTTTTTTTTAGTAGAGGATGAAGACTTGCCGATGCCTGAGGTTCCGACCGATGAGGCGGTGATGGAGCCGGTTATGGCATCTGAAGAAGAACCGAGGGACTCTGGAATGATTCCAGAATCTCCAATTGGTATAACTTCTTTCGCTTTCTCTTTTTTTTTTTTGCCTGCGACTTGATTTGCTAACATTTTTTTCTTGTCAGCTGACTTGCCACAGGATTCCGATGACTTTGAACCATCAATGGACGCAAATGTCGATGATGCTTCTGATGAGTTCATGGAGGAAGAGAGTGTTCCACCAGTCGTCGAAGAAGGTACTTTGTAGTGATGACCCTGATGATGTTTTTTTTTTTTTTTTTTTTTTTTTTTTTTTTTTTTTGAACAGGATCATATTCATACCTTTTTGTGTTTCATTTGCAGGTTTTGAAGTGACAGAAGAGAGTCCATCGCTTCCTTCAGAACCAGAGCAAGGGATGTCAGAGGTCGATCCGGAGGTAGAGACTAGTTCTGACATGATTGAGGAGATGCCTCGTGTTGAGATTCCCTCTCCAGTGGCTCCAAGTGAAAAGAGTTCTTTTGTTACTCTTCCAATGGGACATGACATGAGCAGCCGATCAGCGGAGAAGGGTGAATCTTCATCCAGTTCGCCTCTTCAATTTGCGAAGAAGGTGCTGGCTCGGGTTTTGAGTTCTTGGATCAAGACTCTCCTTTCTGGACACTTGGAAGCAGGATTTGGCATGATCCCACATGTGCAGGAGATTCTCACTGATACCGAAGAGGTTGGTCTGGACGTCACAGGTGCCAGGGCGACCGTTGATAGGATCATTGCACTGGGTGACAAGTGGTTTGAGACCATGGGCTTCCCTGACGACCAATTCTTCAAGGAGATGTTCTTGGACCCTGCTGATAAGGCTAAGTCTGACTTGAATGAGGCTACACAAAGCAAGAAGCAGCTAGTTCGGGAGAGGAACAAGGAAGAGCTAGCCATCATCGGATTGAGGCATGACCTTAACGTCCTTGATAGGGAAGTTGAGGAGGCCAGGAAACGTCTTGAGCATTTGAAGGCACAAGTCGATGCTAAGTGGGCTGCTATAACAGAGGCTCGTGACAGGGAGAGTACTCTGATTCGCAGGGTTGCAGATGCCGGTCAAGTTCTCGAGAGGAGGACTCTAGAAAACGAACGATGGCAAACTGCTGGGGAAGAGCTTCCCGGTGTAAAAGAAGGGTTACGGCATTCGCCAGCATCTCATGGCAAGTTCCTGAAGAAGCGTGCCTTGGAAACTCTGACGGATGAGGCCAAAAGTTTGCTTGAGGAGCTGAAGCTTTGGCTGGAGACCATTTTTGGCTGAGCTCCTGATTTTTTATAGCAGAAACTATTCTTCTTTTTTTTTGGTACCACATGTATATTTTTGGTACTCTTTTTGTTTATGAACACTTTTCTTTTTTTTTTTTGGTACCACATGTATTTTTTTTTTTGGTACTTTTCTTTTTTTTGTAGTGCTTGTGAACACTTTTTTTTTTTTGGTACCACATGTATTTTTTTTTGGTACTTTTCTTTTTTTGTTGTTCCCTACGCTCACTCAAATCTTTTTGTGATGAAAGCAATTGCTAAATGGGATTTGATCAAAAGTTTTGTCATTTTGTGAAAATCTTTTGTCAAATGATTGTTTTGGTAGGGGAAACGAATTCGGCATGAAAGCCGGATTTTTGTGGCATTTGCAGCCAGTTTTGACATGAGAGTCAGGTTTTTTTTTTTGTGTGGCATTCATAGCCGATTTTTGAGATGGCATAAGAGCCAAAAATTTTGTTCGTGGCATGGGAGCCAATTTTGAGATGGCATGGAAGCCGAAATTTTATGGCGTAAAAGCCAAAATTTGGGTTGGCATGGAAGCCGAAATTTTATGGCGTAAAAGTCAAAATTTGGGTTGGCATGGAAGCCGGTGTTTGTTTTGTGGCATCTATAGCCAGTTTGGTGGCATTGATAGCCAATTTGTGGCATTTATAGCCGGTTTGTGGCATTGATAGCCATTTTTTGAAAGCCAAGTTTTGGTTTGTCGGCGTGAAAGCCAATTTTTGTGGCATTGATAGCCGGTTTGTGGCATTTATAGCCGGTTTTTAGGCAAAAGAGCCAGGTTTTGGCATTTATAGCCAGATTTTTTGGCTTTCAAAATGCAGGTATCGACTAAATGTCGCCTCCCCGCTGAATGGTCTTGCAAGTATCGATGGAATGTCGCTTCCTTGCTCATTCGGTTTTGCGAGTATTGATGGAATGTCACTTCCTCGCGGGTTGGGTTTTGCAAGTATCGATGGAATGTCGCTTCCTTGCGAATTGGGGTGCAAATATCGACTAAGCGTCGCTTCCCTGCTTTTCCCAAGACTTTTTGGTTTTGCGGGTACTGACTTGATGTCGTTTCTCCGCGATTTTTGAAATTTGAGGTTTTCTCGAACCATTTGTAATTTTGGGTTGTGGATAGCAACTGATATGTTACATCTCCACGATTTTTGAAATTGGGTTGTGGATATCAACTGGTTTGTTGCTTCTCCACGATTTTAGGTTTTCTCGAACCTTTGAAATTTGGGTTGTGGATATCAACTGGTTTGTTGCTTTTCCACGATTTTTGAAATTGGGTTGTGGATATCAACTGGTTTGTTGCTTCTCCACGGTTTTGGATTTTGCAAGTATCGACGAAATGTCGCTTCCCCGCGATTTTGGATGCAAGTATCGATGGAATGTCGCATCCTTGCTTTTTTTCAAAAATTTTTTGTTTTGCGGGTACTGACTTTGATGTCGTTTCCCCACGATTTTTGAAAAACCATTTTTTTTTTGTTTAAAGACAGGAGGGTCGTAAATTTTGACCTAGAACCATTTGGCGGTAAAAGGTAAGGTGGACTAGGGTGGAAATCCCTGAATCCGGATTTTTGTTTCAAACCATGAATTTTGGTTCAAGGATCGAAAGTTTTGGTCAAGTCAGGGAGAGGCTCCTAAACTTGGATTTTTTTTGTTTTTGAACAATGAAACAATGAAAGTAAGCATTGTTTTTGAATCTCTAGAAATTTTGACATTTGATATGAAAATTCTAAAGAGAGTGGGTTTGACGAGCGAGTACCTGAGAACAGGTTTTGGCCATACAGGCATTGCTCTTACCCAGTTGGGTAAGTCTTCAAGGGTAGTATCGCTTCAAGAACTTGCCGTTGATAGGCAGCATACATCTGTCGCCTTCCATGTTTAGGAGGGCATATGCGCCATTGGAGAAGACCTTGTCGATGACGTAGGGTCCCTCCCATTTTGGTTCAAACTTGCCTTTGGACTTGTGAGCGAAGACCATTGGTCTTTTTACCGCAAGAACCAAGTCACCCTTCTTGTAGGCGCGTTGCCTGACCTTTTTGTCAAAAGATCCTGCCATGCGTGCTTGGTAAAGTTCAATGCTTTGTCGAGCTTCGAGCCGTTTCTCATCGAGATTGTCCAGCTCATGAAGTCGCAATTTCGCATTGCTTTCTTGAGTCATGTCATTTTGTAGAGATACCCTCAGAGAAGGAATTTGTACCTCTAGGGGCACGACAGCTTCGCATCCATAGACCAAGGAGAATGGTGTGCTATGGGTTGGTCCTCGAACGGTGGTTCGATAGGCCCACAAAGCTTCAGACAGTTTATCGCTCCAGTCTCTTTTGTGACTAGAGACCATTTTCTTGAGGATTTTGCAGAGTGTCTTGTTGAAGGCTTCTGCTAATCCGTTTGCTGCCGGATTGTATGGAGTCGAAGGACAGCTTTGAATTTTGTATTTGTCGCAAAACCTGTAGAATCGATGATCCCGGAATTGTGGTCCGTTATCATGGACGAATCTCTTGGGTATGCCGAAACGACAAATGATGTTGGTGCGCAGGAACTGAAGAACTGATGAGGTCTTCATTTCGTTGAACGCAAATGCTTCTGACCACTTGGAGAAATAATCCGTAGCAGCGAAGATGAAGCGATGACCTTTGCTTGAAGGGGGGAAGATAGGACCTATGATGTCCATGCCCCATGCTTCGAAAGGCCATGAGATTGCTGTAGGATGTAGCCATTCCGGAGGCATGTGAATGTAGTCTCCATGAACTTGGCATTGTTGGCAGCGCTTAGCAAATTGCATTGCGTCGGGTACCATGGTAGGCCAGTAGTAACCTAACCTTTTGATTTGGTCGTAGAGCTTGGGACCAGCCTGATGAGCTCCACAAAGACCAGCGTGAACTTCTTTGAGTGTTTCTTCAGCTTCTTGTTGTGACAAGCAGCGTAGAAGTACTCCGTTGAAGGATTTCCTGTAAAGGATCTTTGAAGGGATATCCAAATGAAAGTTTGGGGCTCGCCTTTGGATGCTTACCCGTTCTTTTGGATCTTCAGGTAGGATTCCGAACATAGTGTAATCAATGAACGGATCCCTCCAGTCGCCGATTGAAGGTTGAAGGATAGAGATCCGACTTCCAACCACTCGGTGGCATTCAGCAACTGCTTGGTGTGTGTTAAGAGGAGGGAGGATCCTTCTCTCACTCACTGTAATTTGCATGTTTTCCCCTTCCTGGATCGCCATTGATGCGGCAAGTCCGGCCAGGGCATCTGCACGGATGTTTTCACCTCTACGAATGTGGGTGATGTTGCAGATGTCAAACTTTTGCAGAAGCGATTGTGCCTTGTTGTAATAAGGCAGCAGATCGGGCTTCCTGACTTCATATTTCTGATTCATCTGGTTGACGATCAGTTGAGAGTCTCCAAAGACTTCCAGCATGGTGATACCGGATTCAATGGCGAGTTCCAATCCTAGGATCAGAGCTTGGTATTCAGCTGCATTGTTTGTGCATGGTTCCAGTAGCGAGAAAGCGTGTGGAATCATGCATTTGTCAGGGCTAACAAAGAGGATGCCAACTCCCGAGATCAGCTTTCTGTTTTCATTTGTCCTGGTTGCACCGTCAAAGTACATGTCCCAGGAGGCATTTGGTGAGGAAGTCTCCACGTTGTAGACAGGTTCGTCTGGGAGATCATCTCTGAGTGGTGAATCTTTAGGCAATGGATGCTCTGCGAGGAAATCTGCCAGAGCTTGGCCTTTGATTGCTTTTTGTGGTACATACCTAATATCAAATTGTGATAGAAGGATGGACCATTTTGCCAGTCGGGCATTAAGAGAACCTGCCTTTGTGACAAGGACCTTCAAGAGGTTGATCCTTGAGACGAGGTAGACTGTGTTGGAAAGCAAGTAGTGACGTAGCTTTTGTACGGCAAACATCACTGCAAGGCATTCTTTTTCGACTGGAGAGTAGCGATGCTCTGCACCTACTAGCATGCGGCTGAGGTAGTATAGAGCAGCTTCTTTTCCCTCACCATTCTCTTGTGCAAGCAGAGCGCCTACAGAATGATCAAGAGCTCTTGTGTACAAGATGAATGGTTTTCCAGTGGCAGGGGCAGCTAACACTGGAGGTTTGGTCAGGTATGACTTGATATCTTGAAATGCGGCTTCGCAGTCGGTATCCCAGACAAAGTCTACACCTTTTTTCATCAATCGAGAGAATGGACGGCATTTCCCCGAAAGATTGGAGATGAACCGTCTGATGTAGGCCAATCTCCCTTGAAGCCCTTTTAGTTCTCTCAAGGTTCTTGGAGAGGGCATTTCTAGAATAGCCTTGACTTTGATGGGGTCAAGTTCTATTCCAGCTTTCCGAACAAGGAATCCGAGAAACTTACCCGACGAGACGCCGAAGAAGCATTTTAGAGGATTCATCCGCAGTTTGTGTTTGCGGAGTCGGAGGAAGACTTCCCGAAGATCTTTGAGATGGTCTTCTTTTCTTCTGCTTTTGACGGCGAGGTCATCAACGTAACATTCGACCGTCTTGTGCTGTATATCTTGGAATATTTTCATCATAGCCCTCTGATATGTGGCACCAGCATTTTTCAGACCAAATGGCATGACAGTGTAGCAATACACGCCAAATGGAGTCCGAAATGAAGTGTGTTTTTCATCCTCGGGATGCATCTTTATCTGATTGTAACCAGAGAAGCCATCCATGAATGTCATTCGCTCGAATCCGCAGGTATTATCAATCATCACCTCCGGTATGGGGAGCGGGAATTCATCTTTAGGGCAAGCGCCATTCAGGTCTCTATAGTCAATACAGACCCTGATCTGCCCATTTTTCTTTGTCACGGGGACAATGTTGGCCAACCATTCTGGATGTTGTTCCTCACGGATGAAGCCGACACTTTTGAGTTTTTGAACTTCTTGTTCAATTTTATCCATCACATCTGGACGGAATCTTCTTTGGCCTTGTTTGACAGGCTTGATTTCTTCTTGAAGGTTGAGTTTGTGGACTGCTACTTTGGGGTCTAAACCAGGCATTTCAGCGTAGGACCATGCAAAGCAATCAACGAACTCACGAAGAAAAGCGATATACTCGGGTAACTCATCATCCTTTATATTCTTGCTTATGAATACAGGACGTGGGTTATCAGGTGTTCCCAAGTTTATCTTTTCAACAGGATCTTCTGTCGGAAGGTTCGAAGGTGGTTCCTCCACAATATTTTCGGAGGCTTCCAACTCAACGAAACCTTCTGGAGTTTCAACTGCATTACCAGACCAAGGCTCTGTTCCTTTCCATGGATTTTCTTGATTGGTGATCTCCTCAAGGCTTGCTATGAGATAGTCCCAATCGCCTGTTGAGTCTGGTATTTCTTTTGGAGACGAGGGTTCTTCTGGGTCAGGATGCCACAAGTCTGTATTATCGGACGATTCCTCTTTATCATCAGAGAAATCATACCAATTGGATGAGCTTCCTGGATTTTTGTCAGGTAACTCTTTAAAGAGATATCCAGGGAGATCGATGTCTTCATGGACTTGAGATGTTGAGGCTTGGTCGGTAAAACGACTTTTAAGCCTTTGTGTCAACTGTCTCAGAGGAGTATCAGGATCATACCCTAACCCATATGAAGACTTTTCTACATGACCGTAGAGTCTCCAATCTTCCAGCTGGCTTTTGGTCAAGGCGGGCTCCAATGGCGTGAGAATACCGCGTCTTTCTCCCAAACCGACTGGGTTTTGAGCGTCAAAGCCCATTTTCTTCATAATTGCTTGTGCCACAGGACTATATAGAGATAGCTGAGGCATACCTTCATTTTGAAAAGGTTCCAGCATGGAGTTTGATGAAGAAGCGTCCGATCTATGGAAGAAGATCGGCCTTTGCTTTGGTGATGTTGCCGGAACAACAAAGGTAGCTGACGTAGGATCTTCTACATCAGCAGGTGTCTCCATCGGAGTGAGAGCAGGCTGAACTTGCTGAGTGTCAGCTTGGCTTGAAGATGCATCGTCTTCTGGCTCTGAGTCCGAGTCTGTGTCTTGCATGATAGACACGAGAGAAACAACAAATTTGCCCCCAGGCTTTTGTTTCGCCTTCTTCACTTTAGTCATGATGACCAAAGGTTTTGAATTCTTGAGGGAGATAACGAAGGGAGATTGACTACTCTCTTCTAATTTGCCGGAGGGTTTGTTTACTTCCGATGATTTTTGAGGAGCCTTGCCTTTATCTTTCTGGAGATTTTCAGCAGGGGGTGCTGTTTCCTTTTCTTCTTTTTCTCCTTCATACATTTGGGAGTCTGCGAAGTGGACTTCTTTACCTTTGAAGGGTTTTCTGTCCGCAAAGACACGATGTACAATGCCGTCGTCGCCGACGAACTTGATGCATTGATGTAGAGTTGAGGGAACAACACCATTCTCGTGTATCCAAGGACGTCCGAGAAGGATGTTGTAGCGTGAGGGGGTTTTTATTGCATACACAGTGACCTCAGAGATAAGATCACCGATTTGCAATTTGAACCTGATTTTGCCGATAGGCCTTTGAGTGCTCCCATCGTATCCAAAGATAGATACAGATGTGTGGCTTAGCTTGCTGGGTGGGATGCCCAACTCTTCAAGAGCCGAAGTGGAGATAAGGTTGAGTGCAGAACCTGGGTCGATCTGAACTCTATGTATCGGCATTTCTTTGATGTACCCTGTGAAGTACAGGGGTCGGTTGTGCCTTGCTTCGCCAAGTAGGAGGTCTTCCTTAGTGAAGGCGATGGTTGCATTGGCTGCCTTTTGAACCGAGAGGCATTGGATGCATGATCCCTCAGTTTTCTTTTCTCCCTTTGAGGAAGTTTCAGAGTTTTTGACCCGGTAGTCCATTTCAATTTGGAGGACTTGCGGGGCATGTTTGTCGACATCCTCATTCAGTTTTTGTAATTCTGAGATGAGATTATCACGAGTGCGTGGAGACATTCGTAATAAATCCAGGATGTGAAGACGTGCAGGTATGTGTTTGAAGTGCTCAACCAAGTCATACTTGAAAGCCTCCTTAGGGCCTGCATGTTCATTGTTTTTGCCACTGGGGGCGCTTACAACATCTTTTCCCGAAGGATTTACATAAGTAAAGGAAGATTGGTTGTAATTCTTGTGGTAGTCCCGGCCAGAGCGGGTGCCTCTACCAACTTCGAGAGCTTCTTGAGAAGGATCTTCGTTTGGAAGATTGTCTTCAGGATCAAGAGGCTGTCGTTTTTCATCTACTGGGGATGTATCTGCAGCAGAGTTTCCATCCTCAGTGATTGTGTTGCACGGAGCATTTTCCGGGAGCAAGTCCTGAACAGCATCCAGCAGCTTTTCTTCTTCATTGACCCATCCATCACCCCAAGTTGGGTTTTCTTCATGATGATGAGTCGGGAAGAATGTGTATCCTGAAGTCACAGTCTCAGGAGAAGAAACCTGAGAGGGTGTCATCTCTGTGAAAGTCACGTGAGACGAGGTAGCTCCAGAGGATACATTGCTAGGCGTCGTCGGAGTGTAGGTAATCTCATCAGACGACGCTTCAGAAGAGCTATAATCCTGATATATTACATTACAGGAAGCTCTGATAGAAGATGTTGCCTGCTCGGAGTCAGACTCATCCTCGGATGTAAGAGGATCGTCAATCCAGCAATGTTCTCCATTTTCAGGAGTTGAGAGAGGAGGTACCTGATGGGCTTCAGGGACTTCCGGCTCTGGATTGTGAGGAATCTCGTTGACGCGGTCTTGCTCTTGTTCTAGAGCGAGACGCTGCAAGATCTTTGCATATTCTTCAAGATCAGGCATGGGAGCCAGATCCTCTTCTTCTTCTTCTCCGTGTGGCTCAACATAGTTGATTTCCACTGGAGCAATGACAGGTGCTGGGTTAACAGCATCTTCTTGTGCAGCCTCTTGGTCTTCTTCATCATCAGACCAGGATCCTTGTGGTTGCAAGGGGTTATACCAGATTACTGGCATAAGGTGAGTTTCAGGAACCCATTCTTCATCGGAGAGATATTCTCCTGTTTCAAGAGATTCCTCCCACTCGCCGGTGTAGTTGGGCTCGAATCCATCGTCGGTGTCGCTGGACTCGTATCCATCAATGGAGAATCCAACTACCGAGTTGCAAGAGTATAATGCCCCCTGCATGGCTTCTTTTTTGAATTGAGGTGGCATGAAATCACTGAGAGTGAAGTTTCTTACCGCCTTTGAAGTCCCTGGAAGGGACGTTTCTGTTGCCCCAAGTGAAGTGGTAGAGGAGGCCTCTGCCTTTTCATGAACTTCTTGTTTTGGCTGGGTCTTCTCTTGCCGTTTGAGCCTGAGGAGATGTTTCCTAGCCTGCCTTCGCTGTTGAGTGGTCGGCTTTGTTTTGACGATCTCCCAATTTTCATCTTCCAGGAGATCGGGATGTACCCATATGGGTTGTCCGTCTGGTGTCGGGAAAGGAACCAGCTTCTCGGACACTTGAATTTTGTTTATCACCATGAAGGAAGTAGTGATCTTCTTCTTCGGTGATTTTGGTGTTTGTCCACATGACACCATGTTGACGGAGGCAGTCCCATAGTTTTTGTCAAAGGTGATGACTCCATTTTTCCACATCTCGTTTATCTTCTCTCTCACAACAAAGCATTGATTGAGAGGATGCGAGACCATCTGGTGGTATGGACAGTACCGAGGATCATTGGTTTTGCCAACGTCTCCAGGTCTTTTGGGCTCTGGCAAAATGAGTTTGCCATTTGCTAGGAGAGCCTCAAAGATTTCTTCGACGTCTTCATCGAACGGATATTTCTTTTCTACACGTTCTTTGAAGGCATCAGAGAGTTCAGGTCTCTTACCTGCAGCTCTATTTTCAGCTTTCTTTGGTTGCTGAGGAGCTGACTTAGTCTGCACATTGAGAACCTCTTTCTTCTTTGGTTTAGAGGTTGCAACAGCAGTCGGCTCTTTCTTTGATGATTTCTGACTGTTGAGGTCTTTGATCACCGTTTCAGCTTCCATGGAAGCTTCCAGGAGTTCTCCCAGGTTTTTTGATTTGTTGCCGATGATCATGGAGCGGATTTTAGCTCTCATGTTGTTTCGGCAGATGTCGACTAGCGACGCTTGTGGCAGTACATCTGAGCATTTGTACGCCATTGCTTTCCACTTGTGAATGAAGTCATAAGTTGACTCATTCTCTCCCTGTTTTAGGCTGCAGAGCTGAGCCATAGTAACAGGATGATCCTCACCTTGGAAGTGGGTCAGGAAGCGTGTCTCCAGCATAGCCCAGTTCTGAATGGAGTTCTCCGGCAGAGTGGAGTACCAATCGAAGGCCGTACCTTTTAGGGTACTTGCAAAGAGGCGAATCTTGAGTGCATCTTGATCCGCGATAGCTCCCGTCAAGATCTTGAAGTGGATGACGTGTTGTCTGGCCGATCCTTTCCCCGTATATGTTTGGAGAGTAGGATGTTTGAATTTTGTGGGGAACGGGACCGAGTCCATCCATAAAGGATATGGTGGCTTGATCCCATGCTCTTTGAGTATATCCTCTTCTTTAGCTTTGGCGAGGATACTGTCTACGTCCTTTTTGGTAAGGGCGCGTGACTCATTTTCTTCACAATTCTCCTCGTTATTGTTATGATTCGGAGGAGGCTCATTGTTCACCTGATTTTGGACGACAAGGAGAATGTTTTCCATCAGAGTTTCAATCCTCTGCTGGCCTTGTTCCAACTGCTGGATGCGTGTGAGCGCATCATCTCGAGGTGGATTCTGAGGTGGTGGCTCAGAACTTGTAGCCAAGACGTTCATCCCTCGGGATTCGAACGAAGAAATCGTCCTGGTGACCGAGCTGGGGCTCATTCTTTTTGATGAAGAGCTTGATGAAGGATTACTCTCCCGTCCTTGGCTTGAAGGGGCAGGAGATTCTTCAGGATGTCTTCGTGTCTTGGTGATGCTACGGGTCACCGGACGTCGGACATGGATTTTTGATGCTGACCTTTGGCGTCTTCTGGTTTTTCCAACCATATGGACGGCAGCAACTTGGTCGGGTCTTTCTTTTTCGACCCATTTGTGGGAGACTTGAAGTGTAGGAGGCTGGGTCCTTTGCTTCTCTAGTCTCTTTTGTCGATATGACGCACAGCGGCGTGCTCGACGAGCGATTTGAGCTTTGGTCAGCTCTGGCTGGGCTCTGACGATGAAGGATGTGCTCCCTCGGGCGCAGCAGCCGAGCTTGTCTTCTTTGTGGTTGGGCAAGGACAGGATGCGGACCCGGTCCTTTGCCTGTTGCAGCAAAGCTTTAAACCTTTCGAGTTCGGCCCCTGTAGAGATGAAGGGTCGAACTGAAGGAGTGTAGGCCTTAGCAGGTGCTTGGAGAGGCCTGGTGATGCATGATCTTATTTTGGGCTTGTGGGAGCAAGCCGATTCATGCTGGGTCAACTTGGGAGTCAAGTTGGAGATGGGTCTCTCCTCTTTCATGTAGGCAAGAGGGTAGAACTGGTTCTCTTTGAGTGGGGCCAGGTATGCTGGCTTGGTGGATGTTTGAGACCTTCTTTGTTTTGGGGAAGGTCTTGGAGACCAAGTCTTAGGGTAGACCTGGTTGGTTGTTGGTCGAGGCTTCGCGGGGGTGCCGCGGGCTTCGGGCTTTTGGGCGCTCGCCTTTGGTGTCACGGGAGTGACATGTTGAGAGGCGATTTTCTGCCTTTTGGCAGGTGCAGTTTGTTCTTCGGGAAGTGGGAATGGTCCCAGTGTCCCGAAGACGATGGTCCGGGGAGTCGAGGTCGACCCGAAGTTCAGAGAGTTGCCGAGGGAGTTGACGCTTCGGCAGCTGGCAGGGCGCTTGTAAGTGCGCTCGGTTTGCTTCTGTTGAAGCATGAGTTGGTGCTTGTTCTCATCGAAGATAATGGTTAAGGCTGCCATTGTTAGTTTCGAAAAAGTTCTGAAACAAGACCACATCCATTAGTAATCACAAGAATATAATGATCATAAATGGGAATTTCTATGGTTGTCTTTTCAAATCGCTCAAGGGATATGACCCAAGCGACATGAAGAAGGCAAAAAGCCATAGATGGTACAATTGTTCTGACAGCGAACATGGTAGGCTCGAAATGAGCGTTCCAATGACTGCTAGAAGTAATTGTATACCTAAATTCGACTTATCGAGAAGCGGAGCTTGCTCGAGATAAGAAGAATATAAGGTAGGAGTTACAAATGTGCCGGTCACAGATACAGTAGACCCTGAAAGGGCGCACCAGTATTGCTATGCACAAATGTTGGAGATCGCATCCACGAGATGGGATTCTCTTTTTTTTTGAAATGTCAAGATTGGATTCATCAAAGAGAGCAGATGGTATTCCGATCCGAATACGGGCTCAACGATTTCCGCGAGCGCCAGTACCCAGAAGGGAAGGAACCACAATTTCTCGGATCTGAATCTAAAATGACGAGAGTTTTTTTTTTTTTTTGAAGATTTTTTTTTTTAGATTTTCATTTTTTTTTTTTTTAAAAAAATCTTTTTTTTTTTGTTTAAGAATTTTTTTTTTTGAAAATCTTTTTTTTTTTATTTTTTATTTTTTTATTTTTTTTTTATTTTGATTTTTTTATTTTTTTAAGATTTTTTTTTTGAAAATCTTTTTTTTTATTTTTGATTTTTTTTTTTAATTTTTAAGATTTAAAGACGAGAGAGTACACGGCCTCCTAACCCGGTCTTATGAAACCTCAATTGATAGAATTGCCCCCAGGTAAGGGTAGGATTACTTAATGAACCCGTTTGGAGGACCCTTGCCTAGAACAGTCATGCTGTCTCCACACTCTGGACAAGGCTTTTCTTGAATCAATCGTGATCAAAGAACGCAATTGGTTTAACCTTAGTGGTCTATGTCTTTTTTTTCAAATCCCAAATAGACTCATCGAAGAGAAACGATGGCCCAAAACCTTAGTCGAACGGGCTCAACATTTCTGCAAGCACCAAAGAACGATAGGATAGGATCAAAGCTTCTCAATTTTGAATCAGAACTGAGAAAACTGATTTTTTGATTTTTTTTCTTTGAAATCTCTAATGAACTCATCGAAGAGAAACGATGGCCCAAAACCTTAGTCGAACGGGCTCAACATTTCTGCAAGCACCAAAGAACGATAGGATAGGATCAAAGTTTCTCAATTTTGAATCCAAACTAAGAAAACTGATTTTTTTTTATTTTTATTTTTTTTTAATATATTTTTTTTTTGAAATCTCTAATGAACTCATCGAAGAGAAACGATGGCCCAAAACCTTAGTCGAACGGGCTCAACATTTCTGCAAGCACCAAAGAACGATAGGATAGGATCAAAGTTTCTCAATTTTGAATTCAGAACTAAGAAAACTGATTTTTTGATTTTTTTTTCTTTGAAATCTCTAATGAACTCATCGAAGAGAAACGATGGCCCAAAACCTTAGTCGAACGGGCTCAACATTTCTGCAAGCACCAAAGAACGATAGGATAGGATCAAAGTTTCTCAATTTTGAATTCAAACTAAGAAAACTGATTTTTTGATTTTTTTTTCTTTGAAATCTCTAATGAACTCATCGAAGAGAAACGATGGCCCAAAACCTTAGTCGAACAGGCTCAACATTTCTGCAAGCACCAAAGAACGATAGGATAGGATCAAAGTTTCTCAATTTTGAATTCAAACTAAGAAAACTGATTTTTTTTTTTTTGAAAAGAGAAAGAATGGAAACAAACTCAAAGAAATAGAAATTTCCAAAAAATCCCATCTCATTTTTTTTGGGTGCAAAATCCAACATAGGCCACCAGCTAGAAAGTAGCCAAGGAATCCGGAAAAGAAGTATAAGCATAGAGCAAAAAGTATGATATGCAAATATTTCATTTCCAAGCACCGTGTTCTCAAATGAACGGGTCCCACCGGGTGTGCCAGCTTGATGGAACGCGCTCCGAGGCGCCTGCTGGGGCGGCTACCGGGGTCGGCGGAACGTGAGAGTCCGTCGGGTCCGGCCCTTTCGCGCCCTGGCGGGCCCTGAAGCGTGCATCAACATTTCTTTTGTGTGGGTGTGCCAGATTTTCTATTTTACTTGGAATTGCAAGTGGTCATCCGGAGATCAACCTTCGCAAGTAAAAAGGAAATCAACTTCTTTCAAGTTTTCCATTGCACAAATATTTAAGAAAAGAGACATTTTCTTGGTTTGCCGTGAAAGGCGATTTTGTTTGGCATTTATAGCCGATTTTGGCGTTTATAGCCGATTTACAATTCTTATCAATAATGAAAGACAAGAGTTGTGATTTTTGTCTCTTTTAGAAAAATACAAACTACAATGAAAAGCAAGAAAAGGAAGATCTAACTTTTCAGGAGATTGTGGGGGACTCGTTCAGATTGACGGTCGCAAGCCATGTATGGGCTCCGCCATCATCCATGCAGATGAGAACAGAAGATGCTCTTGATTCGCTTGGCTTGGCTATGACCTCAGGCTTTTAGAGGACAAAGACCAAGAGAAGGTCCTATGTCCAATAAAAAGCTAAGTAGACGGGCTGAAAAGCCACGTCTAAGCCATTGGAGGCAGCAGGAGAAGGCAAGGACCTTGGGGGGGGGGGGTGTCCCCCAAGGGACTTTTGTCACCTTGTAGTGGTGGCCGGTGCAGAACTTCAGCAGAGTTTTTCTCTCTTTTTCTTTCTCTCAGATCTCTTTCTGATCCCTTTTTTTCTGATCTTCTGATTTTCTCCTCTTTTTTCTGATTTTTTCCGATCTTTTCCGATCTTTTTTCGATCTCTATTTCAATGGAATGCTCTCCTATTTATAGGCTTTTGGTAGCCATTTAGGAGGGTTTATGAGCCTTAATGGCTTTAATGGGAGGAGTTACAAGATTTATTTCTTGATTTTGTAACTCCTTTTTCCTTGAATCTGATTGGCCGATGGAGATTAAGGGCTTTTAATCACCTTAATTACCATAATGGGAGGAGTTTCATGGTTTAAATGCCATGAATCAATTGACTTGTAACTCCCAAATGCTTGCTTCTGATTGGGCCGTCCAAAGAAATGAATTAATGACTGCAATAAAGCTAGTCAATTAACCACATTAATTGGTCGCCGAGCAGTTGAAGAGTCGCGGGCCATGCCGTGTCTTCTGGAATTCTTCTGGCGATGATCATCGATGGATCTACATGCTGATCGACATCGGATGAACATGTAACTTCAGACATTGATAGCTAAGAGTGGGCCGGTGACATCTGTCTTGTCGATTTCACGATCGGTCGGACAAAAAGTGCACTTTCTTGGTCAGCCGGTTGGCGATCTTGGAGCGATCACTGATGATTTTATTCTTTTGGAGGTTGACCCGTGATTTTGACGGATGTCGTCGGATATGAGTCAATTTCAAGCACTAAAAATCACATTTTCAGGAAACCACAGGGGCCAAAGTGCGCGAAACGCGAAAAAAGACGGAAAAACGGGTCACCGGCGGAAAATCCGGTGACCCGGACCTCCATGGTCGCCGGCGACCATGGACCGGCGACCATGGGCCATGGTCGCAGGGGCCTGCGACCATGGGCCATGGTCGCAGGGGTCTGCGACCCTGGGGGATTTTTCCCCTTCGGAGCCCGTTTTGCGGTCGTTTTGAGGTCTTTTTCGTCGCCGTTTTCTTCTGTGTTTTTCTTGACATTTCTTCTCATTTATTGGCTTGATTTCCCTGTAGAAAACCTGATGAGAATCCTTGCATTTTTAGAGTGCAAAGTTTCCAATTTTCCGGGAAAGCCGAAGACTTTGTCGCGTAGAGCTGCTGATTTTCCGCCAGAAGCTGAAACTTGGTCAAACGATGTCGGAATGACCTGAAATTTGAGGTGAAGCCTCCTGAGCAATAAATAAGACCAACCATAGGCTTTTGTTTGAGTTTTGAAGCCGTTTGGGGTCCCGTCGATGCTTCACTTGATTTTGCTGCGGGGAAAATGCCGAGCTTTGATGTGCGGTCAAACGATGTCCGATTGACCTGAAATTTGACGGGGAGCCTATTGGAGTCATTTTGAGACGTTCCATGGGCTCCGTTTTGGATGTCATGGTCCCGGGTTGCTCCGCCGCCGGTAGGCTTGATTTTCTCTCGGAGCATCGAAACCTGGTCAAACGTTTTCGGAATGACCTGAAATTTGACGTGCAGCCTTTTGGAAGCATGTTGAAGCCACTCATGCACTTGGTTTGATGAGCGAAGGATTCGGTGGTTCCCGCCGCCGGGAGGCTTGATTTTGCTGCTCGAGCATTGATGGAGGGTCAAACGTTGTCGGTTTGACTTGAAATTTGGAATGGAGCCTTTTTGGGACATGCTGGAGTCATCCGTAGGCTCTGATCGAAGTTTTGACGTCTCCGATGATGTCGCCGCCGGGAGCGCCATTTTAGCTGTCGGAGAAGTGAAGTTAGGCCAAATGTTGTCGAAATGGCCCGAAACTTCATGTGTACTCTTCTCTTGGCTATCTTGAAGGATCTTGCAGTTTTTGTTTGATTCTGACAAGATTTGATTTTTTGGAGAAATTGCATTGCCTATTTATGGCAGGTTGCGACTTCATGCAGCTTTCTTGATGTTGAAGAGGCAAAGTGACATTTTTGGTGTCAACACACCTGCTGATGTAGAAGATCCTACGTCTGCTACCTTTGTTGTTCCGGCAACATCACCAAAGCAAAGGCCGATCTTCTTCCATAGATCGGACGCTTCTTCATCAAACTCCATGCTGGAACCTTTTCAAAATGAAGGTATGCCTCAGCTATCTCTATATAGTCCTGTGGCACAAGCAATTATGAAGAAAATGGGCTTTGACGCTCAAAACCCAGTAGGTTTGGGGGAAAGACGCGGTATTCTCACGCCATTGGAGCCCGCCTTGACCAAAAGCCAGCTGGAAGATTGGAGACTCTACGGTCATGTAGAAAAGTCTTCATATGGGTTAGGGTATGATCCCGACACTCCTCTGAGACAGTTGACACAAAGGCTTAAAAGTCGTTTTACCGACCAAGCCTCAACATCTAAAGTCCACGAAGACATCGATCTCCCTGGAAATCTCTTTAAAGAGTTACCTGACAAAGATCCAGGAAGCTCATCCAATTGGTATGATTTCTCTGATGATAAAGAGGAATCGTCCGATAATACAGACTTGTGGCATCCTGACCCAGAAGAACCCTCGTCTCCAAAAGAAATACCAGACTCAACAGGCGATTGGGACTATCTCATAGCAAGCCTTGAGGAGATCACCAATCAAGAAAATCCATGGAAAGGAACAGAGCCTTGGTCTGGTAATGCAGTTGAAACTCCAGAAGGTTTCGTTGAGTTGGAAGCCTCCGAAAATATTGTGGAGGAACCACCTTCGAACCTTCCGACAGAAGATCCTGTTCAAAAGATAAACTTGGGAACACCTGATAACCCACGTCCTGTATTCATAAGCAAGAATATAAAGGATGATGAGTTACCCGAGTATATCGCTTTTCTTCGTGAGTTCGTTGATTGCTTTGCATGGTCCTATGCTGAAATGCCTGGTTTAGACCCCAAAATAGCAGTCCACAAACTCAATCTTCAAGAAGAAATCAAGCCTGTCAAACAAGGCCAAAGAAGATTCCGTCCAGATGTGATGGATAAAATTGAACAAGAAGTTCAAAAACTCAAAAGCGTTGGCTTCATCCGTGAGGAACAACATCCAGAATGGTTGGCCAACATTGTCCCCGTGACAAAGAAAAATGGGCAGATCAGAGTCTGTATTGACTATAGAGACTTGAATGGCGCTTGCCCTAAAGATGAATTCCCGCTCCCCATACCGGAGGTGATAATTGACAATACCTGCGGATTCGAGCGAATGACATTCATGGATGGCTTCTCTGGTTACAATCAGATAAAGATGCATCCCGAGGATGAAAAACACACTTCATTTCGGACTCCATTTGGCGTGTATTGCTACACTGTCATGCCATTTGGTCTGAAAAATGCTGGTGCCACATATCAGAGGGCTATGATGAAAATATTCCAAGATATGCAGCACAAGACGGTCGAATGTTACGTTGATGACCTCGCCGTCAAAAGCAGAAGAAAAGAAGACCATCTCAAAGATCTTCGGGAAGTCTTCCTCCGACTTCGCAAACACAAACTGCGGATGAATCCTCTAAAATGCTTCTTCGGCGTCTCGTCGGGTAAGTTTCTCGGATTCCTTGTTCGGAAAGCTGGAATAGAACTTGACCCCATAAAAGTCAAGGCTATTCTAGAAATGCCCTCTCCAAGAACCTTGAGAGAACTAAAAGGGCTCCAAGGGAGATTGGCCTACATCAGACGGTTCATCTCCAATCTTTCGGGGAAATGCCGTCCATTCTCTCGATTGATGAAAAAAGGTGTAGACTTTGTCTGGGATACCGACTACGAAGCCGCATTTCAAGATATCAAGTCATACCTGACCAAACCTCCAGTGTTAGCTGCCCCTGCCACTGGAAAACCATTCATCTTGTACACAAGAGCTCTTGATCATTCTGTAGGCGCTCTGCTTGCACAAGAGAATGGTGAGGGAAAAGAAGCTGCTCTATACTACCTCAGCCGCATGCTAGTAGGTGCAGAGCATCGCTACTCTCCAGTCGAAAAAGAATGCCTTGCAGTGATGTTCGCCGTACAAAAGCTACGTCACTACTTGCTTTCCAACACAGTCTACCTGGTCTCGAGGATCAACCTCTTGAAGGTCCTTGTCACGAAGGCCGGTTCTCTCAATGCCCGACTGGCAAAATGGTCCATCCTCTTATCACAATTTGATATTAGGTATGTGCCACAAAAAGCAATCAAAGGCCAAGCTCTAGCAGATTTCCTCGCAGAGCATCCATTGCCTAAAGATTCACCACTCAGAGATGATCTCCCAGACGAACCTGTCTACAACGTGGAGACTTCCTCACCAAATGCCTCCTGGGACATGTACTTTGACGGTGCAACCAGGACAAATGAAAACAGAAAGCTGATCTCGGGAGTTGGCATCCTCTTTGTTAGCCCCGACAAATGCATGATTCCACACGCTTTCTCGCTATTGGAACCATGCACAAACAATGCAGCTGAATACCAAGCTCTGATCCTAGGATTGGAACTCGCCATCGAATCCGGTATCACTATGCTGGAAGTCTTTGGAGACTCTCAACTGATCGTCAACCAGATGAATCAGAAATATGAAGTCAGGAAGCCCGATCTGCTGCCTTATTACAACAAGGTACAATCGCTTCTGCAAAAGTTTGACATCTGCAACATCACCCACATTCGTAGAGGTGAAAATATCCGTGCAGATGCCCTGGCCGGACTTGCCGCATCAATGGCGATCCAGGAAGGGGAAAACATGCAAATTACAGTGTGCGAGAGAAGGATACTCCCTCCTCTTAACACACACCAAGCAGTTGCCGAATGCCACCGAGTGGTTGGAAGTCGGATCTCTATCCTTCAACCTCCAATCGTCGACTGGAGGGATCCGTTAATTGATTACACTATGTTCGGAATCCTACCTGAAGATCCAAAAGAACGGGTAAGCATACAAAGGCGAGCCCCAAACTTTCATTTGGATATTCCTTCAAAAATCCTCTACAGGAAATCCTTCAACGGAGTACTTCTACGCTGCTTGTCACAACAAGAGGCCGAAGAAACACTTAAAGAAGTTCATGCTGGTCTTTGTGGAGCCCATCAGGCAGGTCCTAAGCTCTATGATCAGATAAAAAAGTTAGGTTACTATTGGCCTACCATGGTTGCTGATGCAATGCAATTTGCCAAACGCTGCCAGCTATGCCAAGTTCACGGAGATTACATTCACAAGCCTCCGGAATGGCTGCATCCTACAGCAATCTCATGGCCTTTTGAAGCATGGGGCATGGACATCATAGGTCCTATCTCTCCCCCTTCAAGCAAAGGTCATCGCTTCATCTTCGCCGCAACGGATTATTTCTCCAAGTGGTCAGAAGCATTTGCGTTCAACGAAATGAAGACCTCATCAGTTCTTCAATTCCTACGCACCAACATCATTTGTCGTTTCGGCATACCCAAGAGATTCGTCCATGATAACGGACCACAATTCCGGGATCATCGATTCTACAGGTTTTGCGACAAATACAAAATCCAAAGCTGTCCTTCGACTCCATACAATCCGGCAGCAAACGGATTAGCAGAAGCCTTCAACAAGACACTCTGCAAAATCCTCAAGAAAATGGTCTCTAGTCACAAAAGAGACTGGAGCGATAAACTGTCTGAAGCTTTGTGGGCCTATCGAACCACCGTTCGAGGACCAACCCATAGCACACCATTCTCCTTGGTCTATGGATGCGAAGCTGTCGTGCCCCTAGAGGTACAAATTCCTTCTCTGAGGGTATCTCTACAAAATGACATGACTCAAGAAAGCAATGTCAAATTGAGACTCCATGAGCTGGACAATCTCGACGAGAGACGGCTCGAAGCTCGACAAAGCATTGAACTTTACCAAGCACGCATGGCAGGATCTTTTGACAAAAAGGTCAGGCAACGCGCCTACAAAAAGGGTGACTTGGTTCTTGCGGTAAAAAGACCAATGGTCTTCGCTCACAAGTCCAAAGGCAAGTTTGAACCAAAATGGGAGGGACCCTACGTCATCGACAAGGTCTTCTCCAACGGCGCATATGCCCTCCTAAACATGGAAGGCGATAGATGTATGCTGCCTATCAACGACAAGTTCTTGAAGCGGTACTACCCTTGAAGACTTACCCAACTGGGTAAGAGCAATGCCTGTATGGCCAAAACCTGTTCTCAGGTACTCGCTCGTCAAACCCACTCTCTTTAGAATTTTCATATCAAATGTCAAAATTTCTAGAGATTCAAAAACAATGCTTACTTTCATCGTTTCATTGTTCAAAAAAAAAATCCAAGTTTAGGAGCCTCCCCCTGACTTGACCAAAACTTTCGATCCTTGAACCAAAATTCATGGTTTGAAACAAAAATCCGGATTCAGGGATTTCCACCCTAATCCACCTTACCTTTTACCGCCAAATGGTTCTAGGTCAAAATTTACGACCCTCGTGTCTTTAAACAAAAAAAAATGGTTTTTCAAAAATCGTGGGGAAACGACATCAAAGTCAGTACCCTCAAAACAAAAAATTTTGAAAAAAAAGCAAGGATGCGACATTCCATCGATACTTGCACCCAAAATCGCAGGGAAGCGACATTTCGTCGATACTTGCAAAATCCAAAAACCGTGGAGAAGCAACAAACCAGTTGATATCCACAACCCAATTTCAAAAATCGTGGAGATGCAACATACCAGTTGCTATCCACAACCCAAAATTACAAATGGTTCGAGAAAACCTCAAATTTCAAAAATCGCGGAGAAACGACATCAAGTCAGTACCCGCAAAACCAAAAGTCTTGGGAAAAGCAGGGAAGCGACGCTTAGTCGATATTTGCAACCCAATTCGCGAGGAAGCGACATTCCATCGATACTTGCAAAACCTAACCCGCGAGGAAGTGACATTCCATCAATACTCGCAAAACCGAATGAGCAAGGAAGCGACATTCCATCGATACTTGCAAGACCATTCAGCGGGGAGGCGACATTTAGTCGATACCTGCATTTTGAAAACCAAAACTCGGCTATAAATGCCAAAATCCGGCTATAAATGCCAAAACAAAAATTCCAGGCTATAAACGCCAAAATCGGCTTTCATGCCAATAAAACAAAACTTGGTTTTAAAAAAACTCGGCTACAAATGCCACACAAAAAAAAAAAACCTGACTCTCATGTCAAAACCGGCTATAAATGCCACAAATTGGCTATCACTGCCACCAAACCGGCTATAAATGCCACCAATTGGCTATCAATGCCACCAAACTGGCTGTAAATGCCACAAAAATCCGGCTTCCGTGCCAACCCAAATTTTGGCTTTTACGCTATAAAATTTTGGCTTCCATGCCAACCCAAATTTTGGCTTTTACGCCATAAAATTTCGGCTTCCATGCCATCTCAAAATTGGCTTTCACGCCACAACCAAAATCAGGCTCCCATGCCAAAACAATTATTTGACAAAAGATTTTCACAAAATGACAAAGCTTTTGATCAAATCCCATTTAGCAATTGCTTTCATCACAAAAAGATTTGAGTGAGCGTAGGGAACAAAAAAAAGGGGTACCAAAAAAAATACATGTGGTACCAAAGAAAAAAATAAAAAATAGAAAGTGTTCACAAGCACTACAAAAAAAAAAAAAAAAGAAAAGTACCAAAAAAAATACATGTGGTACCAAAAAAAAGAAAGTGCCCACAAGCACTACAAAAAAAGAGTACCAAAAAATACATGTGGTACCAAAAAAAAGGAAGAATGGTTTCTGCTATAAAAAATCAGGAGCTCAGCCAAAAATGGTCTCCAGCCAAAGCTTCAGCTCCTCAAGCAAACTTTTGGCCTCAGCCGTCAGAGTTTCCAAGGCACGCTTCTTCAGGAACTTGCCATGAGATGCTAGCGAATGCCGTAACCCTTCTTTTACACCGGGAAGCTCTTCCCCAGCAGTTTGCCATCGTTCGTTTTCTAGAGTCCTCCTCTCGAGAACTTGACCGGCATCTGCAACCCTGCGGATCAGAGTACTCTCCCTGTCACGAGCCTCTGTTATAGCAGCCCACTTCGCATCGACTTGTGCCTTCAAATGCTCAAGACGTTTCCTGGCCTCCTCAACTTCCCTATCAAGGACGTTAAGGTCATGCCTCAATCCGATGATGGCTAGCTCTTCCTTGTTCTTCTCCCGAACTAGCTGCTTCTTGCTTTGTGTAGCCTCATTCAGGTCAGACTTAGCCTTATCAGCAGGGTCCAAGAACATCTCCTTGAAGAATTGGTCGTCAGGGAAACCCATGGTCTCAAACCACTTGTCACCCAGTGCAATGATCCTATCAACGATCGCCCTGGCACCTGTGACATCCAGACCAACCTCTTCGGTGTCGGTCAGAATCTCCTGTACATATGGGATCATGCCAAATCCTGCCTCCAAGTGTCCAGAAAGGAGAGTCTTGACCCAAGAACTCAAAACCCGAGCCAGCACCTTCTTCGCAAATTGAAGAGACGAACTGGATGAAGATTCACCCTTCTCCGCTGATCGGCTGCTCATGTCATGTCCCATTGGAAGAGTAACAAAAGAACTCTTTCCACTTGGAGCCACTGGAGAAGGAATCTCAGCACGAGGTATCTTCTCTATCGCGCCAGAACTGGTTGTAGGAGTCTACCTCCGGATCAACCTCTGGCATCCCTTGCTCTGGTTCTGAAGAAAGCGATGGACTCTCTTCTGTCACTTCAAAACCTGCAAATGAAACACAAAAAGGTATGAATATGATCCTGTTAAAAAAAATCATCAGGGTCATCACTGCAAAGTACCTTCTTCGACGACTGGCGGAACACTCTCTTCCTCCACGAACTCATCGGAAGCATCATCAACATTTGCGTCCATTGATGGTTCAAAGTCATCGGAATCCTGTGGCAAGTCAGCTGACAAGAGAAATGTTAGTAAATCAAATCGCAGGCAAAAAAAAAAAAGAGAGAAAGCGAAAGAAGTTATACCAATTGGAGATTCTGGAATCATTCCAGAGTCCCTCGGATCTTCTTCAAATGCCATAACTGGCTCCATCACCGCCTCATCGGTCGGAACCTCAGGCATCGCCAAGTCTT
This sequence comes from Umbellularia californica, assembly GCA_028538565.1. Lineage (NCBI taxonomy): Eukaryota > Viridiplantae > Streptophyta > Magnoliopsida > Laurales > Lauraceae > Umbellularia > Umbellularia californica. The sequence goes on along the minus strand of JAPQWN010000002.1, from coordinate 57,512,866 downwards.
CATCCTCTGCTAAAAAAAAAGAAGCAGCAGCAGGCTGAGAAAACAAATCAGAACATGGAAAGCCCCATGAAAGAAGTAGAAAAAGGAAAAGGAGGAATCATACCTTCACCGATGGTCTCTTCTTCCCGAATCCTCTTCTCCGGAGGTTCGTCAACTTCCCCTGGCACCTCCTCATTGACAGTGAGAGGGACTTCCACATTAGGAGAGTCTTCGTCCCGCCCCGTGTGATGCTGACTCCTCCTCCTCTTCTTACCTCTACGGGTTCGCTTCCTAGAAGAACCCGCCTCACTATCAGAGTCAGGTTTCTCACTTGACTCCTCACTGGATGGTCTGCTTTCGCCAGTAGACTCCACGGAAGCTCGTTTCTGTGCCGCTTGCATCCAAGCGTCGAGCTCAGCTTCCTCCTGTTCTAGCTGCTCCAAAGCCTCATCAGGTACTTCGCGAACAGCTTCAGAACCAATGACGCCCTGGTCACCGAGAAAGCCTATCTTGTGCTTCTCTCCAGAAAGGAAGGCCCAAACTTCCTCTCGCCGGACGCCATCCGACTTCCTAATGCCTTTTCCAGAAGACAGCTTTACATCAAGCTCCTTCTTGGAAAGCCCCCGATATGCCAAAAAGCTCTCCGCGAACCACTTCGTGAAGCCGGCAGTTCGGAAAGTCGACAGCTCAGGATAAGAAATCGTGGCAGTAGTGTCTTCAGTACTATAGAAAGCCCATGCATTTCTGCCATCCTGCAAACCCCCAAAACGCTTCACCATACTCGAAGGCGCCCCAACAACGCCTTGAGAGAAGCCCAACTGAAGCGCAAAGCGAGAAGGTACATACGGCTGGATGTCGACGAAAAGATGTCTACGGTACACCATCGTGCCGACTCGTATGCTGAAAAGCCACTCCTTCTCTGCATTGGTCAAAGAGTAATGCCTTCCCGACCCTGCTCTGGTAGAGTCTCGGGAGGCACCAAAATCAAAAGCCTTCTTCCGCAACTCCGGAGAAAGCTTAACTGAAGACTGCCCCATCTCGACGTCCCTGAATCGTCGGATCCTCATGCGGGCAAACAAAAGTGATTCGGATACGGCTTTTCCCTTAGCCAATCGAATCATCAGAGGATCATCATCCTGTGCAGCACCCAGCTGGTGGAAGCCAGGACAGTGGTATACAAACCACGAATAAAAGATATGGGCTGAAAATACCCTATTCATAGGGAGCCCAAGCCGAACCAAGAAAGCAGCAGCCTGCAGTTCGGTACACAGGTAGGAGTAAAGAGCGGGCACCAAAGCAAGCCGCTCTCCAAACGCCATCTGACAAGCCGGAAAAATACAATGCGGCCTGATGTGCGTCCCATCTCCACCAGCAAAAATAGCCTCACCTAGCCAAAAAGTGAGGTAAACAGCAAGATCTCTCCGCAGTGCAATGTCAGAATAAAGGGCATCTGTGCTCGCGAAGAAACCCTTCAACTCTTCCTGCATGGCCAAAGTCTTCTTCCTGTCTTCCCGGGTCATGCTATCAGGAGACTCTTTGCTGTCAAAGAAGTTGAAGAATGAAGAGCCATAACTCTTCCAACTGCTGGATCTAACTTTCGAGCCCTCCTTCAAAAAATCATAGAAGGCGACGAGCTGAAAGTATAGGAGCCTGAACTCCTCTGACTGCTCCTCAAGGACGCTGTCAATCGGCATGAACTCCTCGTAGAGTTTGCCAAGGATGGGCAATCCAGTAATAGCACTCAACTCCTTCAGAGAAAAACCAATCTCACCGTTCGTGACAACGAAGGTATTGGTCTGAGGGAGGAAAGACTCCAACATAGCCATGAAGGCATCATCGGAAAAAGTCACGGTCTCCCTAAAAGCGCGGACCGCGTCAAAAATCCCGGCTTCCTTCAAAACGGCGCCCCCAATCAGCAAGGTGTGGTCAGTCCATGACTTCCAATCGGAGTCAACATTGAAACGGCCACGAAGTCGAAAAGGCTTCACCCAAGTACTGCCGCCACCGCTGAAAACGCCAAGGCCCACCGGTCTCAAATCGACCGACGGATAATCAGAGCCCTGGTAGCCGCTGGCTGGCATCAACATGTCCATACGGACAGGTGGCTTCTCCGCATATCCGGAGGGTCCACCAATAAAAACCCCGGTCTTGATCACACTGGCCCTCTTCACCCAGCTCGGAGGATCTTCCCTCTTAGAGCACGTGGAAGCAAGGTTCATGATCGAGATGGTACGATCAAAAGACGACCGGGTAGAAACAGTCTTCTCTTCACCATCTGCTGTGTAAGAGAACTGAAAACATCTCCTTTGGTATGTCAAGTCGTCAGGGACTGCATCTCCAAAGAAGAAGGTAGGCTTGGGTAAAACCCTCAGATCGTCCATAACCCAAGGACGGTTGCTTACCATGATCTTATAGAATTCCTCATTTTTTAGAGCGATCAATCGCTGTCTCATCTCATCGCGATTGAGGGAATCGCACTCTTCCAAGTTCTTCTCAACAAACTGGACCTTCTCCCAGGCCTGCTGAACGGCCACATTGGAAGATCTAGCAGATCGACGAGGTACGCTTGTAGCAGGCTCTTTACCCTTGTTCGCTCTGGAGGAACCACCTGCAAAGGTTGGAAAAGAAAAAGATCGTCATCAAAATGACAGGATTTCGCTAAAAAAAAAAAAAGGGGTCACTTTGTCCCACCAAAAATCTGGCGAAATTTTGGCATGACTCCGGGGCAATTCCAAAGAAAAAGGAAATACCCCGACGGAAATAGAAAGTTTGAAGATGGGCTCAACATTGCTGCGGGCTCCGAAACTCCAAACTTTTGAAACCTCAAAATCTCCGCAAAATCAAGAAGGGCTGAACATCGCTGCGAGCTCCAAATTCCCAAATTTGCAAAGATTTTCAGGTATGCTATCACATCATGCTACTCAATTCAATTTACAAAAAGTACATGCATGAACATCTAGATTTGCATAAAAACGCATTATCATGATGAGCAAAAAAAAAAAAAAAAAAAAAAAAAAAAAAAAAAAGAAGAAACTTTCTCAAAAAAAAGGGGGAGAAAGAAAAGAACAAAAAAAGAGAAAGAAACTTTCTAGAAAAAAAAAGAGAAGAAAGAAAACAGCAAAAAAAAAAAAAAAAAAAATCAGGGGCTGGCCCATCAGGCCGTGGCCCACAGGCCACGTGGCCGTACGGACCAGATCCGTACGGATCTGTCCGTACGGCCCACAAAAAAAAAAAAGAAGAAAAAAAACGTGTGAAAAAAAAAAAAGAAGAAGAAAAAAAAAAACAAAAGAAGAAATCACGTGGAAAAGAGAAAAAAAAAAAAAAAAGAAGAAGAATAGAAAGAAAAGAAAGAAAGAAAAAAAAAGAAGAAAGAAAAAAAAAAGAAGAGAAACTTTTTTTTACCATCCTATTCTCTACATAAAGTTTTCTTGAAAGAAAAAGAGAGAAAACTTACTTGAAGCCATTGATGGAGAAGAAGAAGGAAAAAGCTTGAAGATCCTTGAAGAAGAAAAACTCTTGGCCTTAGAGCTCTCTTGAGATTGTTGCAAAAGAAAGCAATAAGGGCAAAAGATCCTACCTTCCTTTGCTTTTATAGGAGAGAGCAAATCAAAGAAGGAAACAAAGACACTTACTAATTAGTAACCTTACCAAAAGAGAAGGAATTAGAAAGATTCTTTCCCAAAAAGAAAGATGTCTATGAGAGATTCTCTCCCATAAAGATATTTTTAGATATTCCCTATCCAAATGAGATATCTTTAGATATTCTTTACAAAAATGGCCCCACATGAGATCTAAGCCATCCTAAAAAGCTTAAGGTCCCATGGGCTAGCCCATATGAGCCAGGTTTGACCACCTAGGCACTAAAAAAAAAAAAATGGGCTTTTAGTCAGGAAAAAAAATCCCTCTTACCCAAGAGCATACAAAAATGGTTCCATGCCTCTTTTGAGTTGATTGAACCATACAAAAAATTCCAAGCCCCATGAGCTTCCAAAAATCAAACCATCCAGCCTCATATACCAAGTTGAGCCAAAATCTTGAAATTGACATTCCACAAAAATCCAAACCACTCCAATGGACCCACACAGTCCCAAAGAGTGACCAAAAACCAAATCCTGGTCCCCTAACTTGCCACATACAGCTTGTTAGGTCACAAGACCAAAACCAAAAACCAAATCATGATCCCCCAACTTGCCACATACAGCTTGTTGGGTCACAAGGTCAAAACCAAAACCCGATCCCCTAACCTGCCATATATAGCTGGTTAGGTCACAAGATCCAAAACAGAAACCCAAATCCACATCCCTGATGTCATCTTCAAAACTTTGCCTCGAGATGGTGTGTGATTCCTTTCACTACCATAAAATTCCCCTGGAAGCTCAAAGGCTACTATACCAAAGGAAAGATTGCTCAAAGACTCTTGGTCAAGACACAAGCTCTCCTTCAAAAATCTCTTCGAGGCACATCGACTACAAAAGTCAAGCAATTCGTCGCTGTACCTCGAGGGGGCATTTGTTGACACCAAAAATGTCACTTTGCCTCTTCAACATCAAGAAAGCTGCATGGAGTCGCAACCTGCCATAAATAGGCAATGCAATTTCTCCAAAAATTCAAATCTTGTCAGAATCAAACAAAAACAGCAAGATCCTTCAAGATAGCCAAGAGAAGAGTCCACATGAAGTTTCGGGCCATTTCGACAACATTTGGCCTAACTTCACTTCTCCGACAGCTAAACGGGAGCTCCCGGCGGCGACATCATCGGAGACGTCAAAACTTCGATCAAAGCCTACAGATGACTCCAGCATGTCTCAAAAGGGCTCTATGCCAAATTTCAAGTCAAACCGACAACGTTTGACCCTCCATCAATGCTCGAGCAGCAAAATCAAGCCTCCCGGCGGCGGGAACCACCGAAGCCTTCGCTCATCAAACCAAGTGCATGAGTGGCTTCAACATGCTTCTAAAAGGCTGCACGTCAAATTTCAGGTCATTCTGACAACGTTTGACCAGGTTTCGATGCTCCGAGAGAAAATCAAGCCTACCGGCGGCGGAGCAACCCGGGACCATGACATCCAAAACGGAGCCCATGGAACGTCTCAAAATGACTCCAATAGGCTCCCCGTCAAATTTCAGGTCAATCGGACATCGTTTGACCACATATCAAAGCTCGGCATTTTCCCCGCAGCAAAATCAAGTGAAGCATCGACGGGACCCCAAACGGCTTCAAAACTCAAACAAAAGCCTATGGTTGGTCTTATTTATTGCTCAGGAGGCTTCACCTCAAATTTCAGGTCATTCCGACATCGTTTGACCAAGTTTCAGCTTCTGGCGGAAAATCAGCAGCTCTACGCGACAAAGTCTTCGGCTTTCCCGGAAAATTGGAAACTTTGCACTCTAAAAATGCAAGGATTCTCATCAAGTTTTCTACAGGGAAATCAAGCCAATAAATGAGAAGAAATGTCAAGAAAAATACAGAAGAAAACGGCGACGAAAAAGACCTCAAAACGACCGCAAAACGGGCTCCGAAGGGGAAAAATCCCCCAGGGTCGCAGACCCCTGCGACCATGGCCCATGGTCGCAGGCCCCTGCGACCATGGCCCATGGTCGCCGGTCCATGGTCGCCGGTGACCATGGCCCATGGTCGCCGGCGACCATGGAGGTCCGGGTCACCGGATTTTCCGCCGGTGACCCGTTTTTCCGTCCTTTTTCGCGTTTCGCGCACTTTGGCCCCTGTGGTTTCCTGAAAATGTGATTTTTAGTGCTTGAAATTGACTCATATCCTCTGATATCCGTCAAAATCACGGGTCAACCTCCAAAAGCATAAAATCATCATTGATCGCTCTAAGATCGCCAACCGGTCGACCAAGAAAGTGCACTTTCTGTCCGACCGATCGTGAAATCGACAAGACAGATGTCACCGGCCCACTCTTAGCTATCAATGTCTGAAGTTACATGTTCATCCGATGTCGATCAGCATGTAGATCCATCGATGATCATCGCCAGAAGAATTCCAGAAGACACGGCACGGCCCGCGACTCTTCGACTGCTCGGCGACCAATTAATGTGGTTAATTGACTAGCTTTATTGCAGTCATTAATTCATTTCTTTGGACGGCCCAATCAGAAGCAAGCATTTGGGAGTTACAAGTCAATTGATTCATGGCATTTAAACCATGAAACTCCTCCCATTATGGTAATTAAGGTGATTAAAAGCCCTTAATCTCCATCGGCCAATCAGATTCAAGGAAAAAGGAGTTACAAAATCAAGAAATAAATCTTGTAACTCCTCCCATTAAAGCCATTAAGGCTCATAAACCCTCCTAAATGGCTACCAAAAGCCTATAAATAGGAGAGCATTCCATTGAAATCGGAATCAGAAAAAAGAGGAGAAAATCAGAGGATCAGAAAAAAAGATCAGAAAGAGATCTGAGAGAAAGAAAAAGAGAGAAAAACTCTGCTGAAGTTCTGCACCGGCCACCACTACAAGGTGACAAAAGTCCCTTGGGGGGCACCCCCCCCAAGGTCCTTGCCTTCTCCTGCTGCCTCCAATGGCTTAGACGTGGCTTTTCAGCCCGTCTACTTAGCTTTTTATTGGACATAGGACCTTCTCTTGGTCTTTGTCCTCTAAAAACCTGAGGTTATAGCCAAGCCAAGCGAATCAAGAGCATCTTCAGTTCTCATCTGCATGGATGATGGCGAAGCCCATACATGGCTTGCGACCGTCAATCTGAACGAGTCCCCCACAATCTCCTGAAAAGTTAGATCTTCCTTTTCTTGCTTTTCATTGTAATTTGTATTTTTCTAAAGAGACAAAAATCACAACTCTTGTCTTTCATTATTGATAAGAATTGTAAATCGGCTATAAACGCCAAAATCGGCTATAAATGCCAAACAAAATCGCCTTTCACGGCAAATTAAGAAAATGTCTCTTTTCTTAAATATTTGTGCAATGGAAAACTTGAAAGAAGTTGATTTCCTTTTTACTTGCGAAGGTTGATCTCCGGATTACCACTTGCAATTCCAAGTAAAATAGAAAATCTGGCACACCCACATAAAAGAAATGTTGATGCACGCTTCAGGGCCCGCCAGGGCGCGAAAGGGCCGGACCCGACGGACTCCCACGTTCCGCCGACCCCGGTAGCCGCCCCACGGCGCCTCGGAGCGCGTTCCATCAAAGGCGGGCCCCAATGGCGTGAGAATACCGCGTCTTTCTCCCAAACCGACTGGGTTTTGAGCGTCATAGCCCATTTTCTTCATAATTGCTTGTGCCACAGGACTATATAGAGATAGCTGAGGCATACCTTCATTTTGGAAAGGTTCCAGCATGGAGTTTGATGAAGAAGCGTCCGATCTATGGAAGAAGATCGGCTTTTTCTTTGGTGATGTTGCCGGAACAACAAAGGTGGCAGACGTAGAATCTTCTACATCAGCAGGTGTCTCCATCGGAGTGAGAGCAGGCTGAACTTGTTGAGTGTCAGCTTGGCTTGACGAGGTGTCGTCTTCTGGCTCTGAGTCCGAATCCGTGTCTTGCTTGATAGACACGAAAGAGACAACAAACTTGCCCCCAGGCTTTTGCTTTGCCTTCTTCACTCTGGTTGTGATGACCAAAGGTTTTGAAGATTTGAGGGAGATGACGAAGGGAGATTGACTACTCTCTTCTAATTTGCCGGAGGGTTTGTTTTCTTCCGGTGATTTTTGAGGAGCCTTGCCTTTATCTTTCTGGAGATTTTCAGCAAGGGGTGCTATTTCCTCTTCTTCTTTTTCACCTTCATACATTTGGGAGTCTGCAAAGTGGACTTCTTTACCTTTGAAGGGTCTTCTATCCGCAAACACTCGATGTACCATGCCGTCGTCGCCGACGAACTTGATGCATTGATGTAGAGTTGAAGGGACAACACCATTCTCGTGTATCCAGGGGCGTCCGAGAAGGATGTTGTAGCATGAAGGGGTTTTTATTGCATACACAGTGATTTCAGAGATAAGATCACCGATCTGCAATTTGAACTTGATTTTGCCGATAGGCCTTTGAGTACTCCCATCGTATCCAAAGATAGATACAGATGTGTGGCTTAGCTTGCTGGGTGGGATGCCCAACTCTTCGAGAGCCGAAGTGGAGATGAGGTTGAGTGCAGAACCTGGGTCGACCTGAACTATGTGTATAGGCATTTCCTTGATGTACCCTGTGAAGTACAGGGGTCGGTTGTGCCTTGCTTCGCCAAGCAGGAGGTCGTCCTTTGTGAAGGCGATAGTTGCACTGGCTGCTTTTTGCACCGAGAGGCATTCAATGCATGATCCCTAAGTTTTCTTTTCTCCCTTTGAGGAAGTTTCAGAGTTTTTGACTCGGTAGTCCATTTCAATTTGGAGGACTTGCGGGGCATGTTTGTCGACATCCTTATTCAGTTTTTATAATTCTGAGATGAGATTATCACGAGTGCGTGGAGACATTCGTAATAAATCCAGGATGTGCAGTCGTACAGGTATGTGTTTGAAGTGCTCGATCAAATCATACTTGAAAGCCTCCTTAGGGCTTGCATGTTCATCATTGTTGCCACTGGGGGCGCTTACAACATCTTTTCCCGAAGGATTTACATAAGTAAAGGAAGATTGGTTGTAATTTTTGTGGTACTCCCGGCCCGAGCGGGTGCCTCTACCAACTTCGAGAGCTTCTTGAGAAGGGTCTTCGCTTGGAAGATTGTCCTCAGGATCAAGAGGCTGTCGTTTCTCATTTACTGAGGATGCGTCTGCAGCAGAATTGCCATCCTCAGTGATTGTGTTGCATGGAGCATTTTCCGGGAGCGAGTCCTGAACAGCATCCAGCAGCTTTTCTTCTTCGTTGACCCATCCATCATCCCAAGTTGGGTTTTCTTCATGATGATTAGTCGAGAAGAATGTGTATCCTGAAGTCACAGTCTCAGGAGAAGAAACCTGAGAGGGTGTCATCTCTGTGAAAGTCACGTGAGACGAGATAGCTCCAGCGAATACATTGATAGGCGTCGTCGGAGTATAGGTAATCTCATCAGACGACGCTTCAGAAGAGCTATAGTCCTGATATATTACATTACAGGAAGCTCTGATAGGAGATGTTGCCTGCTCGGAGTCAGACTCATCCTCGGATGTAAGAGGATCGTCTATCCAGCAATTTTCTCCATTTTCAGGAGTTGAGGGAGGTTGTACCTGATTATCTTCAGGGACTTCAGGCTCTGGGTTGCGAGGAGGCTCGTTAACGCGATCTTGCTCTTGTTCTAGAGCGAGACGCTGCAAGATCCTTGCATATTCTTCAAGATCAGGCATGGGAGCCAAATCCTCTTCTTCGTCTTCTCCGTGTGGCTCAACATAGTTGATTTCCACTGGAGCAATGACAGGTGCTTGGTTAACAGCATCTTCTTGTGCAACCACTTGATCTTCTTCATCCTCAGACCAGGATCCTTGTGGTTGCAAAGGGTTATACCAGATTACTGGCATAAGGTGAGTTTCAGGAACCCATTCTTCATCGGAGAGATATTCTCCTGTTTCAAAGGATTCCTCCCACTCATTGGTGTAGCCGGACTCGAATCCATCATCGGTGTCACTGGACTCGTATCCATCAATGGAGAATCCAACTACCGAGTTGCAAGAGTGTGATGCCCCCTGCATAGCTTCTTCTCTGAATCGAGGTGGCATGATAGCTTCTTCTCTGAATCGAGGTGGCATGAAATCACTGAGAGTGAAGTTTCTTACCGCCTTTGAAGTCTCTGGAAGGGACGTTTCTGTTGCCCCTAGTGAAGTGGTAGAGGAGGCCTCTGCCTTTTCATGGACTTCTTGTTTTGGCTGGGTCTTCTCTTGCCGTTTGAGCCTGAGGAGATGTTTCCTAGCCTGCCTTCGCTGTTGAGCTGTTGGCTTTGTTTTGACGATCTCCCAGTTTTCATCTTTCAGGAGATCGGGATGTACCCATATAGGTTGTCCGTCTGGTGTCGGGAAAGGAACCAGCTCCTCGGACACTTGAATTTTGTTTATCACCATGAAGGAAGTAGTGATCTTCTTCTTCGGTGATTTTGGTGTTTGTCCACATGACACCATGTTGACGGAGGCAGTCCCATAGTTTTTGTCAAAGGTGATGACTCCGTTTTTCCACATCTCGTTTATCTTCTCTCTCACAACAAAGCATTGATTGAGAGGATGCGAGACCATCTAGTGGTATGGACAGTACCGAGGATCGTTGGTTTTGCCAACATCTCCCGGTCTTTTGGGTTCAGGCAAGGTGAGCTTGCCGTTTGCCACGAGAGCCCCGAAGATTTTGTCAACATCTTCATCGAACGGGTATTTCTTTTCTACTCGCTCTTTGAAGGCATCAGAGAGTTCAGGTCTCTTACCTGCAGCTCTGTTTTCAACTTTCTTTGGTTGCTGAGGAGCTGACTTGGTTTGCACATTGAGGACCTCTTTCTTCTTTGGTTTAGAGGTTGCAATGGCGGTTGGCTCTTTTCTTGATGACTTCTGACTGTTGAGGTCTTTAATCACCGTTTCAGCTTCCAGAGAAGCTTCCAGGAGTTCTCCCAGGTTTTTTGATTTGTTGCCGATGATCATGGAGCGGATTCTAGCTCTCATGTTGTTACGGCAGATGTCGACTAGCGACGCTTGTGGCAGTACATCTGAGCATTTGTACGCCATTGCTTTCCACTTATGAATGAAGTCATAAGTCGACTCATTCTCTCCCTGTTTTAGGCTGCAGAGCTGTGCCATGGTAACATGATGATCCTCACCTTTGAAGTGGGTCAGGAAGCGTGTCTCGAGCATGGCCCAGTTATGGATGGAGTCCTCTGGAAGAGTGGAGTACCAATCGAAGGCCGTACCTTTTAGGGTACTTGCAAAGAGGCGGATCTTGAGTGCATCTTGATCCGCGATAGCTCCCGTCAAAATCTTGAAGTGGATGACGTCCTGTCTGGCTGATCCTTTCCCCGTATATGTTTGGAGAGTAGGATGTTTGAATTTTGCGGGGAACGGGACCGAGTCCATCCATAAAGGATATGGTGGCTTGATCCCATGCTCCTTGAGTATATCCTCTTCTTTTGCTTTGGCGAGGATACTGTCTACGTCCTTTTTGGTAAGGGCGCGTGACTCATTTTCTTCAAGATTTTCCTCGTCATTGAGATGATTCGGAGGAGGCTCATTGTTCACCTGATTTTGGACAACAAGGAGAAGGTTTTCCATCAGAGTTTCAATCCTCTGCTGGCCTTGTTCCAACTGCTGGATGCGTGTGAGCGCATCATCTTGAGGTGGATTCTGAGGTGGTGGCTCAGAATTTGTAACCAGGACGTTCATTCCTCGGGATTCAAACGAAGAAACCGTCCTGGTGACTGAGCTGGGGCTCATTCTTTTTGATGAAGAGCTTGAGGAAGGATCGCTCTGCCGTCCTTGGCTTAAAGGGGCAGGAGATTCTTCCGGATGTCTTCATGTCCTGGTGACGCTACGGGTCACCGGACGTCGGACATGGATTTTCGATGCTGACTTTTGGCGTCTTCTGGTTTTTCCAACCATATGGACGGCAGCAGCTTGGTCGGGTCTTTCTTTTTCGACCCATTTGTGGGAGACTTGAAGTGTAGGAGGCTGGGTCCGTTGCTTCTCTAGTATCTTTTGTCGATATGACGCACGACGGCATGCTCGACGAACGATTTGAGGTTCGGTCAGCTCTGGCTGGGCTCTGACGATGAAGGATGTTCTCCCTCGGGCGCAGCAGCCGAGCCTGTCTTCTTTGTAGCTAGGCAAGGACAGGATCCGGACCCGGTCCTTTGCCTGTTGCAGTGAAGCTTTGAACCTTTCGAGTTCGGCCCCTGTAGAGATGAAGGGTCGAACTGAAGGAGTGTAGGCCTTAGCAGGTGCTTGTAGAGGCCTGGTGATGCATGATCTGATTTTGGGCCTGTAGGAACAAGCCGGCTCATGCTGGGTTGACTTGGGAGTCAGGTTGGAGATAGGTCTCTCCTCTTTCATGTAGGCAAGAGGGTAGAACTGGTTCTCCTTGAGTGGGGCCAGGTATGCTGGCTTGGTGGAGGTTTGAGACCTTCTTTGTTTTGGGGAAGGTCTTGGAGACCAAGTCTTAGGTTAGACCTGGTTGGTTGTTGGTTGAGGTTTCGCGAGGATGCCGCGGGTTTTAGTATTCTTGGGGTTCGCCGTTGGTGTCACAGAAGTGACACGTTGAGGGGCGATCTTCTGCTTCTCGGCAGTTGCCTTTGGTGTCACAGTAGTGACACGTTGCGAGGCGACCTTCTGCCTTTTGGCAGGAGCAGTTTCTTCTTCGGGAAGTGGGAATGGTCCCAGTGTCCCGAAGACGATGGTCCGGGGAGTCGAGGTCGACTCGGAGTTCCGAGAGTTGCCGAGGGAGTTGACGCTTCGGCAGCTAGCAGGGCGCTTGTAAGTGCGCTCGGTTTGCTTCTGTTGAAGCATGGGCTGGTGCTTGTTTTCATCGAAGGTGATGATCAGTGAAGCTGCCATTGTTAGTTTCAAAACTTTTTTCAGCTGCCATTGTTAGTTTCAAAACTTTTTTCAGGAACAAGACCACATCCATTAGTAATCACAAGAATATGATGATCATAAATGGGGAATTCTATGATTTTGTCTTTTCAAATCGCTCAAGGGACATGACCCAAGCAATATGAAGAAGGCAAAAAGCCATAGAGGGTACAATTGTTCTGGTTGCAAGCATGGTAGGCTCGAAATGAGCGTTCCAATGACTGCTAGAAGCAATTGTATACCTAAATTCGACTTATCGAGAAGCGGAGCTTGCTCGAGATAAGAAGAATATAAGGTAGGAGTTACAAATGTGCCGGTCACAGATACAGTAGACCCTGAAAGGGCGTACCAGTATTGCTAGGCACAAATGTTGGAAATCGCATCCATGAGATGGGATTCTCTTTTTTTTGAAAGGTCAGAAATGGATTCGTCAAAGAGAGCAAGTGGCATTCCGATTCAAATACAGGCTCAACGATTTCCGCGAGCGCCAATACTCATAAGGAAAGAGACCACAATTTCTCGAATCTGAATCCAAAAGTGACGATTTTTTTTTTTTGAAATGTCAAGATTGGTTCCATCAAGGAGAGCAAATGGTATTCCAATCTGAACACGGTCTCGGCAATTTCCGCGAGCGCCAGTGCTCAGAAAAGAAGAAACCAAAATTTCTCAGATCTGAAATCAAAAGTGACGAGTTTTTGAAGAGATTTTTTTTTTCTGAAATGATTTTATTTTATTTTATTATTTTTATTTATTTTTTTTTAAATATTTTTTTTTAAGATTATTTATTTTTATTTTTTTGAAGATTTTTTTTTATTTTAAGAGATTTTTTTTTGAAAATCTTTTTTTTTATTTTTTTTATTTTGATTTTTTTTAATTTTTTAAGATTTAAAGACGAGAGAGTGCACATAAGCCTCCTAACCCGGTCTTATGAAACCTCAATTGATAGAATTGCCCCCAAGTAAGGGTAGGATTACTTAATGAACCCGTTTGGAGGACCCTTGCCTAGAACAGTCAAGCTGTCTCCACACTCTGGACAAGGCTTTTCTTAATCAATCGTGATCAAAGAACGCAATTGGTTTAACCTTAGTGGTCTATGTCTTTTTATTTATTTATTTAAATTTTTTTTTTAGATCCCTGACAGACTCATCGAAGAGAAACGATGGCCCAATCCCCGATCCGAACACGGGCTCAACGATTTCCGCGAGCACACATGCCCAGAAGAGAAAGGATCAAAGTTTCTCAATTTTGAATCCAAAACGAGAAATTGATTTTTTTGATTTTTTTTTAATTTTGTTTTGAAATCTCTAATGAACTCATCGAAGAGAAACGATGGCCCAAAACCTTAGTCGAACGGGCTCAACATTTCTGCAAGCACCAAAGAACGATAGGATAGGATCAAAGTTTCTCAATTTTGAATTCAAACTAAGAAAACCGATTTTTTTTTTTGATTTTTTTTTTTGAAAAGAGAAAGAGTGGAAACAAACTCAAAGAAATAGAAATTTCCAAAAAATCCCATCTCATTTTTTTTTAGGATACAGAATCCAACATAGGCTACCAGCTAGAAAGTAGCCAAGGAATCCGGAAAAGAAGTATAAGCATAGAGCAAACCGAAGTATGATATGCAAATATTTCATTTCCGAGCACCGTGTTCTCAAATGAACGAGTCCCACCGGGTGTGCCAGCTTGATGGAACGCGCTCCTGCCGAGGGTGCTACCGGGGTCGGCGGACGTGGGAGTCCGTCGGGTCCGGCCCTTTCGCGCCCGGGAGGCTGAAGCGTGCATCAACATTTCTTTGTATGGGTGTGCCAGATTTTCTATTTTACTTGGAATTGCAAGTGGAAATCCGGAGATCGACCTTCGCAAGTAAAAAAGGAAATCAACTTCTTTCAAGTTTTCCATTGCACAAATATTTAAGAAAAGAGACATTTTCTTGGTTTGCCGTGAAAGGCGATTTTGTTTGGCATTTATAGCCGATTTTGGTGTTTATAGCCGATTTACAATTCTCATCAATAATGAAAGACAAGAGTTGTGATTTTTGTCTCTTTTAGAAAAATACAAACTACAATGAAAAGCAAGAAAATGAGGATCTAACTTTTCAAGAGATTGTGGGGGACTCGTTCAGATTGACGGTCGCAAGCCATGTGTGGGCTTCGCCATCTTCCATGCAGATGAGAACAGTGGATGCTCTTGATTCGTTTGGCTTGGCTATAACCTCAGATTTCTAGAGGACAAAGACCAAGAGGAGGTCCTATGTCCAATAAAAAGCTAAGTAGACGGGCTGAAAAGCCACGTCTAAACCATTGGAGGCAGCGGGAGAAGGCAAGGACCTTTGGGGGGAGTACCCCCCAAGGGACTTTTTGTCACCTTGTAGTGGTGCTTGATGTAGAATTTCTACAGAATTTTCTCTCTTTCTCTAGACTCTGTCTGTCTGGAATTCGGGATTCTCTGCACCTTTTGATCTTCGGTTTTCCGTTCGTCTTTTTCCGATCCGGATTTCAATGGAATGCTCTCCTATTTATAGGCTTTTGGTAGCCATTTAGGAGAGCTTTTATGGGCTTTAATGGCTTTAATGGGAGGAGTTACAAGATTTATTTCTTGATTTTGTAACTCCTTTTTCCTTGAATCTGATTGGCCGATGGAGATTAAGGGCTTTTAATCACCTTAATTACCATAATGGGAGGAGTTTCATGGCTCGAATGCCATGACTTAATTGATTTGTAACTCCTGGATGCTCGTTTCTGATTGGGCCGTCCAAAGAAATGAATTAATGACTGCAATAAAGCTAGTCAATTAACTGCATTAATTGGTTGCGAGCAGTCGAAGAGTCGCGGGCCGCGCCGCGTCTTTTGGAATTCTTCTGGCGATGATCATCGATGGATCTTCATGCTGATCGACATCGGATGAACATGTAACTTCAGACATTGATAGCTAGCAGCGGGCCGGTGACATCTGTCTTGTCGATTTCTCGATTGGTCGGACAGAAAGAGCACTTTTTAGGTCAATCGGTCGGCGATCTTGGAGCGATCAATGATGATTTTATGCTTTTGACGGCGGATCTGAGACGTCGTCGGATATGAGTCAATTTCAAGCACTAAAAATCACATTTTTAGGAAACCACAGGGGCCAAAGTGCGCGAAACGCGAAAAGAGACGGAAAAACGGGTCACCGGCGAAAAATCCGGTGACCCGGACTTCCATGGTCGCCGGCGACCCTGGGCTGGCGACCATGGGCCGGCGACCCTGGGCCAGGGTCGCAGGCTGCGACCCTGGGGGTTTTCTCCCCTTTTTGGTCCGTTTTGCGGTCTTTTTCGTCGTCGTTTTCTTCTGTATTTTCCCTGACATTTCCTCTCATTTATTGGCTTGATTTCCCTGTAGAAAACCTGATGAGAATCCTTGCATTTTTAGAGTGCAAAGTTTCCAATTTTCCGGGAAAGCCGAAGACTTTGTCGCATAGAGCTGCTGATTTTCCGCCAGAAGCTGAAACTTGGTCAAACGATGTCGGAATGACCTGAACTTTGAGGTGGAGCCTCCTGAGCAATAAATAAGACCAACCATAGGCTTTTGTTTGAGTTTTGAAGCCGTTTGGGGTCCCGTCGATGCTTCACTTGATTTTGCTGCGGGGAAAATGCCGAGCTTTGATATGTGGCCAAACGATGTCCGATTGACCTGAAATTTGACGGGGAGCCTATTGGAGTCATTTTGAGACGTTCCATGGGCTCCATTTTGGATGTCATGGTCCCGGGTTGCTCCGCCGCCGGTAGGCTTCATTTTCTCTCGGAGCATCGAAACCTGGTCAAACGTTGTCGGAATGACCTGAAATTTGACGTGCAGCCTTTTGGAAGCATGTTGAAGCCACTCATGCACTTGGTTTGATGAGCGAAGGCTTCGGTGGTTCCCACCGCCGGGAGGCTTGATTTTGCTGCTCGAGCATTGATGGAGGGTCAAACGTTGTCGGTTTGACTTGAAATTTGGCATGGAGCCCTTTTGAGACATGTTGGAGTCATCCATAGGCTCTAATCGAAGTTTTGACGTCTCCGATGATGTCGCCGCCGGGAGCGCCATTTTAGCTGTCGGAGAAGCGAAGTTAGGCCAAATGATTCTGAAATGGCCCGAAACTTCATGTGTACTCTTCTCTTGGCTATCTTGAAGGATCTTGCAGTTTTTGTTTGATTCTGACAAGATTTGATTTTTTTGGAGAAATTACATTGCCTATTTATGGCAGGTTGCGACTTCATGCAGCTTTCTTGATGTTGAAGAGGCAAAGTGACATTTTTTGTGTCAACAGGCACATCGACTCCAAAAAGCTACTCGTCGTTGTGCCTCGAGGGGGCATTTGTTGACACCAAAAAAGTCAATATGTCTCCTCAACATAAGAAGCCTCCTGAAGCTGCATCCTGCTAAAAATAGGCAAGGCTACTTCAAGCATCAGATTTTGTCAGAATCAGACAGAAACTGAGAGATCCTTCAAGACAGCTAAAAGAGGTGTACACCTGAGGTTTTGGGCCATTCCGACAGCGTTTTGATGGAACGCGCTCCGAGGCGCCGTGGGGCGGCTACCGGGGTCGGCGGAACGTGGGAGTCCGTCGGGTCCGGCCCTTTCGCGCCCTGGCGGGCCTGAAGCGTGCATCAACATTTCTTTTGTGTGGGTGTGCCAGATTTTCTATTTTACTTGGAATTGCAAGTGGTAATCCGGAGATCAACCTTCGCAAGTAAAAAGGAAATCAACTTCTTTCAAGTTTTCCATTGCACAAATATTTAAGAAAAGAGACATTTTCTTGGTTTGCCGTGAAAGGCGATTTTGTTTGGCATTTATAGCCGATTTTGGCGTTTATAAACGATTTACAATTCTCATCAATAATGAAAGACAAGAGTTGTGATTTTTGTCTCTTTTAGAAAAATACAAACTACAATGAAAAGCAAGAAAAGGAGGATCTAACTTCTCAGGAGATTGTGGGGGACTCGTTCAGATTGACGGTCGCAAGTCATGTATGGGCTTCGCCATCATCCATGCAGATGAGAACAGAGGATGCTCTTGATTCGCTTGGCTTGGCTATAGCCTCAGGTTTTTAGAGGACAAAGACCAAGAGAAGGTCCTATGTCCAATAAAAAGCTAAGTAGACGGGCTGAAAAGCCACGTCTAAGCCATTGGAGGCAGCGGGAGAAGGCAAGGACCTTGGGGGGGGGTACCCCCCAAGGGACTTTTGTCACCTTGTAGTGGTGGCCGGTGCAGAACTTCAGCAGAGTTTTTCTCTCTTTTTCTTTCTCTCAGATTTCTGGATCTATGGTGCTTTGGAAGTGATCTCCGATTGATCGATCCGGATTTCAATGGAATGCTCTCCTATTTATAGGCTTTTGGTAGCCATTTAGGAGAGTTTATGGGCTTTAATGGCTTTAATGGGAGGAGTTACAAGATTTATTTCTTTGATTTTGTAACTCCTTTTTCCTTGAATCTGATTGGCCGATGGAGATTAAGGGCTTTTAATCACCTTAATTACCATAATGGGAGGAGTTTCATGGGTTAAATGCCATGAATCAATTGACTTGTAACTCCCAAATGCTTGCTTCTGATTGGGCCGTCCAAAGAAATGAATTAATGACTGCAATAAAGCTAGTCAATTAACCACATTAATTGGTCGCCGAGCAGTCGAAGAGTCGCGGGCCGTGCCGTGTCTTCTGGAATTCTTCTGGCGATGATCATCGATGGATCTTCATGCTGATCGACATCGGATGAACATGTAACTTCAGACAGTGATAGCTAAGAGCGGGCCGGTGACATCTGTCCTGTCGATTTTTCGATCGATCGGGCGGAAAGTACACTTTTCTGGTCGACCGGTTGGCGATCAATGTTGATTTTGATACTTTTGGAGGTTGACCCGTGATTTTGACGGATGTCGGCGGACATGAGTCAATTTCAAGCACTAAAAATCACATTTTCAGGAAACCACAGGGGCCAAAGTGCGCGAAACGCGAAAAAGGACGGAAAAAGGGGTCACCGGCGAAAAATCCGGTGACCCGGACTTCCATGGTCGCAGGGGCCTGCGACCTTGGCCCAGGGTCGCAGGGGCCTGCGACCCTGGGGGAATTTTTCCCTTCGGAGCCCGTTTTGCGGTCGTTTTGAGGTCTTTTTCGTCGCCATTTTCTTCTGTATTTTTCCTGACATTTCTTCTCATTTATTGGCTTGATTTTCCTGTAGAAAACCTGATGAGAATCCTTGCATTTTTAGAGTGCAAAGTCTCCAATTTTCCGGGAAAGCCGAAGACTTTGTCGCGTAGAGCTGCTGATTTTCCGCCAGAAGCTGAGACTTGGTCAAACGATGTCGGAATGACCTGATATTTGAGGTGAAGCCTCCTGAGCGATAAATAAGACCAACCATAGGCTTTTGTTTGAGTTTTGAAGCCTTTTGGGGTCCCGTCGATGCTTCACTTGATTTTGCTGCGGGAAAATGCCGAGCTTTGATATGTGGCCAAACGATGTCCGATTGACCTGAAATTTGACGGGGAGCCTATTGGAGTCATTTTGAGACGTTCCATGGGCTCCGTTTTGGATGTCATGGTCCCGGGTTGCTCCGCCGCCGGTAGGCTTGATTTTGCTGCTCGAGCATTGATGGAGGGTCAAACGTTGTCGGTTTGACTTGAAATTTGGCATGGAGCCTTTTGGATGCATTTTGAGATCATCCACAGGTTCTGATCGGGAATTTGATGTCTCCGATGCTGTCGCCGCCGAGAGCTCCTGTTTAGCTGTCGGAGAAGTGAAGTTAGGCCAAATGTTGTCGAAATGGCCCGAAACTTCATGTGTACCCTTCTCTTGGCTATCTTGAAGGATCTTGCAGTTTTTGTTTGATTCTGACAAGATTTGATTTTTTGGAGAAGTTGCATTGCCTATTTATGGCAGGTTGCGACTTCATGCAGCTTTCTTGATGTTGAAGAGGCAAAGTGACATTTTTGGTGTCAACAAATGCCCCCTCGAGGTACAGCGACGAGTTGCTTGACTTTTGTAGTCGATGTGCCTCGAAGAGATTTTTGAAGGAGAGCTTGTGTCTTGACCAAGAGTCTTTGAGCAATCTTTCCTTTGGTAGAGTAGCCTTTGAGCTTCCAGGGGAATTTTATGGTAGTGAGGGGAATCACACACCATCTCGAGGCAAAGTTTTGAAGATGACATCAGGGATGTGGATTTGGGTTTCTGTTTTTGACCTTGTGACCTAACAAGCTGTATGTGGCAGGTTAGGGGGTCGGGTTTTGGTTTTGACCTTGTGACCCAACAAGCTGTATGTGGGAAGTTGGGGGATCATGATTTGGTTTTTGGTTTTGGTCTTGTGACCTAACAAGCTGTATGTGGCAAGTTAGGGGACCAGGATTTGGTTTTTGGTCACTCTTTGGGACTGTGTGGGTCCATTGGAGTGGTTTGGATTTTTGCGGAATGTCAATTTCAAGATTTTGGCTCAATTTGGTTTATGAGGCTGGATGGTTTGATTTTTGGAAGCTCATGGGGCTTGGAATTTTTTTTTCTATGGTTCAATCAACTCAAAAGAGGCATGGAACCATTTTTGTATGCTCTTGGTAAGAGGGATTTTTTCCTGACTAAAAGCCCTTTTTTTTTTTTTTTTTTTATAGTGCCTAGGTGGTCAAACCTGGCTCATATGGGCTAGCCCATGGGACCTTAAGCTTTTTAGGATGGCTTAGATCACATGTGGGGCCATTTTTGTAAAGAATATCTAAAGATATCTCATTTGGATAGAGAATATCTAAAAATAGCTTTATGGGAGAGAATCTCTCATATTCCCTTAATTTGGGAGAGAATATCTCAAGGTATCTTTCTTTTTGGGAAAGAATCTCCAATCTCCTATTTTGTTGGAGAGAATCTCTCATTGATTGATTTTGGGAGAAAATCTCTCAAAGACATCTTTCTTTTTGGGAAAGAATCTTTCTAATTCCTTCTCTTTTGGTAAGGTTACTAATTAGTAACACTTACCTTTCTTCTTTGTTTCCTTCTTTGATTTGCTCTCTCCTATAAAAGCAAAGTAAGGTAGGATCTCTTGCTCTTATTGCTTTCTTTTGCAACAATCTCAAGAGAGCTCCAAGACCAAGAGTTCTTCTTCTTCAAGGATCTTCAAGCTTTTTCCTTCTTCTTCTCCATCAATGGCTTCAAGTAAGTTTTCTCTCTTTTTCTTTCAAGAAAACTTTATGTAGAGAATAGGATGGTAAAAAAAGAAAGTTTCTCTTCTTTTTTTTTTTTTTTTTTTTTTTCTTTTCTTTCTATTCTTCTTCTCTTTTTTTTTTTCTTTTCTTTTCCACGTGATTTCTGTTTTTTTTTTTTTTTTTTCACGTGTGTCTCTTTTCTCTTTTTTTTTTTTTTTGTGGGCCGTACGGACAGATCCGTACGGATCTGGTCCGTACGGCCACGTGGCCTGTGGGCCACGGCCTGATGGGCCTGATATATATATATTTTTTTTCTTCTTTTTTTGAGAAAGTTTCTTCCTTTTTTTTTTGTTCTTTTCTTTCTCCCCCCTTTTTTTTTTGGAAAGTTCCCCCTTTTTTTTTTTTTTTCTTTTCTTTCTCCCTTTTTTTTTTTTGAGAAAGTTTCTTTTTTTTTTTTTTTGCTCATCATGATAATGCGTTTTTTATGCAAATCTAGATGTTCATGCATGTACTTTTTGTAGATTGAGCATGATAGCATACTTGAAAATCTTTGCAAATTTGGGAATTTGGAGCTCGCAGCGATGTTGAGCCCTTCTTGATTTTGCGGAGATTTTGAGGTTTCGAAAGTTTGTATTTTCGGAGCTCGCAGCGATGTTGAGCCCATCTTCAAAACTTTCTGTTTCTTTCGGGGTATTTCCCTTTTCTTCGGAATTACCCCGGAACCATGCCAAAATTTCGCCAGATTTGCTTTTAGCGAAATTCTGTCATTTTGATGATGATCTTTTTTTTTTTCTTTTCCAACCTTTGCAGGTGGTTCCTCCAGAACGAACAAGGGTAAAGAGCCTGCTACAAGCGTACCTCGTCGATCCGCCAGATCTTCTAATGTGGCCGTTCAGCAGGCCTGGGAGAAGGTATGATTCTTCCTTTTTCTTTTTCTACTTCTTTCATGGGGCTTTCCATGTTCTGATTTGTTTTCTCACCCTGCTGCTGCTTTTTTTTTTTTTTTTTTTTTTTAGCAGAGGATGAAGACTTGGCGATGCCTGAGGTTCCGACCGATGAGGCGGTGATGGAGCCGGTTATGGCATCTGAAGAAGGGCCGAGGGACTCTGGAATGATTCCAGAATCTCCAATTGGTATAACTTCTTTCGCTTTCTCCTTTTTTTTTTTTTTTTTTGCCTGCGACTTGATTTGCTAACATTTCTCTTGTCAGCTGACTTGCCACAGGATTCCGATGACTTTGAACCATCAATGGACGCAAATGTTGATGATGCTTCCGATGAGTTCGTGGAGGAAGAGAGTGTTCCGCCAGTCGTCGAAGAAGGTACTTTGTAGTGATGACCCTGATGATTTTTTTTTAACAGGATCATATTCATACCTTTTTGTGTTTCATTTGCAGGTTTTGAAGTGACAGAAGAGAGTCCATCGCTTTCTTCAGAACCAGAGCAAGGGATGCCAGAGGTTGATCCGGAGGTAGAGACTCCTACAACCAGTCCTGACGCGATAGAGGAGATACCTTGTGCTGAGGTTCCTTCTCCAATGGCTCCAAGTGGAAAGAGTTCTTTTGTTACACTTCCAATGGGACCTGACATGAGCAACCGATCAACGGAGAAGGGTGAATCTTCATCCAGTTCGTTTCTTCAATTTGCGAAGAAGGTACTGGCTCGGGTTTTGAGTTCTTGGGTCAAGACTCTCCTTTCTGGACACTTGGAGGCAGGATTTGGCATGATCCCACATGTACAGGAGATTCTGACCGACACCGAAGAGGTTGGTCTGGATGTCACAGGTGCCAGGGCGATCGTTGATAGGATCATTGCACTGGGTGACAAGTGGTTTGAGACCATGGATTTCCCTGACGACCAATTCTTCAAGGAGATGTTCTTGGACCCTGCTGATAAGGCTAAGTCTGACCTGAATGAGGCTACACAAAGCAGGAAGCAGGTAGTCCGAGAGAAGAACTTGGAAGAGCTAGCCATCATCGGATTGAGGCATGACCTTAACGTCCTTGATAGGGAAGTTGAGGAGGCCAGGAAGCATCTTGAGCATTTGAAGGCACAAGTTGATGCTAAGTGGACTGCTATAACAGAGGCTCGTGACAGGGAGAGTACTCTGATTCGCAGGGTTGCAGATGCCGGTCAAGTTCTTGAGAGGAGGACTCTAGAGAACGAGCAATGGCAAACTGCTGGGGAAGAGCTTCCCGGTGTAAAAGAAGGGTTACGGCATTCGCCAGCATCTCATGGCAAGCTCCTGAAGAAGCGTGCCTTGGAAACTCTGACGGCTGATGCCAAAAGTTTGCTTGAGGAGCTGAAGCTTTGGCTGGAGACCATTTTTGGCTAAGCTCCTGATTTTTTGTAGCAGAAACTATTCTTCTTTTTTTTTGGTACCACATGTATTTTTTTGGTACTCTTTTTTTTTTGTAGTGCTTATGAACACTTTCTTTTTTTTTTTTGGTACCACATGTATTTTTTTGGTACTTTTCTTTTTTGTAGTGCTTATGAACACTTTCTTTTTTTTTTTTTGCTTTGGTACCACATGTATTTTTTTGGTACCTTTTTTTTTTTTTTTTGTGTTCCCTACGCTCACTCAAATCTTTTTGTGACGAAAGCAATTGCTAAATGGGATTTGATCAAAAGCTTTGTCATTTTGTGAAAATCTTTTGTCAAATGGTAGTTTTGGTAGGGGAAACGAATTTGGCATGAAAGCTGGATTTTTGTGGCATTTACAGCCAGTTTGGTGGCATTGATAGCCAATTGGTGGCATTTATAGCCGGTTTGGTGGCATTGATAGCCAATTTGTGGCATTTATAGCCAGTTTGGTGGCATTGATAGCCAATTTGTGGCATTTATAGCCGGTTTTGACATGAGAGTCAGGTTTTTTTTGTGTGGCATTTGTAGCCGAGTTTTTTGAAAACCAAGTTTTGTTTTATTGGCATGAAAGCTGATTTTGGCGTTTATAGCCGGAAATTTTGTTTTGGCATTTATAGCCAGATTTTGGCATTTATAGCCGAGTTTTGGTTTTCAAAATGCAGGTATCGACTAAATGTCGCCTCCCCGCTGAATGGTCTTGCAAGTATCGATGGAATGTCGCTTCCTTGCTCATTCGGTTTTGCGAGTATTGATGGAATGTCACTTCCTCGCGGGTTAGGTTTTGCAAGTATCGATGGAATGTCGCTTCCTCGCGAATTGGGGTGCAAATATCGACTAAGCGTCGCTTCCCTGCTTTTCCCAAAACTTTTGGTTTTGCGGGTACTGACTTGATGTCGTTTCTCCATGATTTTTGAAATTTGAGGTTTTCTCGAACCATTTGAAATTTTGGTTGTGGATAGCAACTGGTATGTTGCATCTCCACGATTTTTGAAATTGGGTTGTGGATATCAACTGGTTTGTTGCTTCTCCACGATTTTAGGTTTTCTCGAACCTTTGAAATTTGGGTTGTGGATATCAACTGAAATGTTGTGTCTCTACGGTTTTTGGATTTTGCAAGTATCGACGAAATGTCGCTTCCTTGCGATTTTGGGTGCAAGTATAGATGGAATGTCGCATCCTTGCTTTTTTTCAAAATTTTTGTTTTGCGGGTACTGACTTTGATGTCGTTTCCCCACGATTTTTGAAAAACCATTTTTTTTTGTTTAAAGACACGAGGGTCGTAAATTTTGACCTAGAACCATTTGGCGGTAAAAGGTAAGGTGGACTAGGGTGGAAATCCCTGAATCCGGATTTTTGTTTCAAACCATGAATTTTGGTTCAAGGATCGAAAGTTTTGGTCAAGTCAGGGAGAGGCTCCTAAACTTGGATTTTTTTTTTGTTTTTGAACAATGAAACGATGAAAGTAAGCATTGTTTTTGAATCTCTAGAAATTTTGACAATTGATATGAAAATTCTAAAGAGAGTGGGTTTGACGAGCGAGTACCTGAGAACAGGTTTTGGCCATACAGGCATTGCTCTTACCCAGTTGGGTAAGTCTTCAAGGGTAGTACCGCTTCAAGAACTTACCGTTGATAGGCAGCATACATCTGTCGCCTTCCATGTTTAGGAGGGCATATGCGCCGTTGGAGAAGACCTTGTCGATGACGTAGGGTCCCTCCCATTTTGGTTCAAACTTGCCTTTGGACTTGTAAGCGAAGACCATTGGTCTTTTTACCGCAAGAACCAAGTCACCCTTTTTGTAGGCGCGTTGCCTGACCTTTTTGTCAAAAGATCCTGCCATGCGTGCTTGGTAAAGTTCCATGCTTTGTCGAGCTTCAAGCCGTCTCTCGTCGAGATTGTCCAGCTCATGGAGTCGCAATTTGACATTGCTTTCTTGAGTCATGTCATTTTGTAGAGATACCCTCAGAGAAGGAATTTGTACCTCTAGGGGCACGACAGCTTCGCATCCATAGACCAAGGAGAATGGTGTGCTATGGGTTGGTCCTCGAACGGTGGTTCGATAGGCCCACAAAGCTTCAGACAGTTTATCGCTCCAGTCTCTTTTGTGACTAGAGACCATTTTCTTGAGGATTTTGCAGAGTGTCTTGTTGAAGGCTTCTGCTAATCCGTTTGCTGCCGGATTGTATGGAGTCGAAGGAAAGCTTTGGATTTTGTATTTGTCGCAAAACCTGTAGAATCGATGATCCCGGAATTGTGGTCCGTTATCATGGACGAATCTCTTGGGTATGCCGAAACGACAAATGATGTTGGTGCGTAGGAATTGAAGAACTGATGAGGTCTTCATTTAGTTGAACGCAAATGCTTCTGACCACTTGGAGAAATAATCCGTAGCGGCGAAGATGAAGCGATGACCTTTGCTTGAAGGGGGAGAGATAGGACCTATGATGTCCATGCCCCATGCTTCAAAAGGCCATGAGATTGCTGTAGGATGCAGCCATTCCGGAGGCATGTGAATGTAATCTCCGTGGACTTGGCATAGCTGGCAGCGTTTGGCAAATTGTATTGCATCAGCAACCATGGTAGGCCAATAGTAACCTAACCTTTTTATCTGATCATAGAGCTTAGGACCTGCCTGATGGGCTCCACAAAGACCAGCATGAACTTCTTTAAGTGTTTCTTCGGCCTCTTGTTGTGACAAGCAGCGTAGAAGTACTCCGTTGAAGGATTTCCTGTAGAGGATTTTTGAAGGAATATCCAAATGAAAGTTTGGGGCTCGCCTTTGGATGCTTACCCGTTCTTTTGGATCTTCAGGTAGGATTCCGAACATAGTGTAATCAATGAACGGATCCCTCCAGTCGCCGATTGAAGTTTGAAGGATAGAGATCCGACTTCCAACCACTTGGTGGCATTCAGCTACTGCTTGGTGTGTGTTAAGAGGAGGGAGGATTCTTCTCTCGCACACTGTAATTTGCATGTTTTCCCCTTCCTGGATCGCCATTGATGCGGCAAGTCCGGCCAGGGCATCTGCACGGATGTTTTCACCTCTACGAATGTGGGTGATGTTGCAGATGTCAAACTTTTGTAGAAGCGATTGTGCCTTGTTGTAATAAGGCAGCAGATCGGGCTTCCTGACTTCATATTTCTGATTCATCTGGTTGACGATCAGTTGAGTCTCCAAAGACTTCCAACATAGTGATACCGGATTCGATGGCGAGTTCCAATCCTAGGATCAGAGCTTGGTATTCAGCTGCATTGTTTGTGCATGGTTCCAGTAGTGAGAAAGCGTGTGGAATCATGTATTTGTCAGGGCTAACAAAGAGGATGCCAACTCCTGAGATCAGCTTTCTTTTTTCATTTGTCCTGGTTGCAACGTCAAAGTACATGTCCCAGGAGGCATTTGGTGAGGAAGTCTCCACGTTGTAGACAGGTTCGTCTGGGAGATCATCTCTGAGTGGAGAATCTTTAGGCAATGGATGCTCTGCGAGAAAGTCTGCTAGAGCTTGGCCTTTGATTGCTTTTTGTGGTACATACCTAATATCAAATTGTGACAAGAGGATGGACCATTTTGCCAGTCGGGCATTGAGAGAACCGGCCTTCGTGACAAGGACCTTCAAGAGGTTGATCCTCGAGACCAGGTAGACTGTGTTGGAAAGCAAGTAGTGACGTAGCTTTTGTACGGCAAACATCACTGCAAGGCATTCCTTTTCGACTGGGGAGTAGCGATGCTCTGCACCTACTAGCATGCGGCTGAGGTAGTATAGAGCAGCTTCTTTTCTTTCATCATTTTCTTGTGCAAGCAGAGCACCCAGAGAGTGATCAAGGGCTCTTGTGTACAAGATGAATGGTTTTCCAGTGGCAGGGCAGCTAACACTGGAGGTTTGGTCAGGTATGACTTGATATCTTGAAATGTGGCTTCACAGTCGGCATCCCAGACAAAGTCTACACCCTTTTTCATCAATCGAGAGAATGGACGGCATTTCCCCGAAAGATTGGAGATGAACCGTCTGATGTAGGCCAATCTCCCTTGGAGCCCTTTTAATTCTCTCAAGGTTCTTGGAGAGGGTATTTCTAGAATAGCTTTGACTTTTATGGGGTCAAGTTCTATTCCAGCTTTCCGAACAAGGAATCCTAGAAACTTACCCGACGAGACGCCGAAGAAGCATTTTAGAGGATTCATCCGCAGTTTGTGTTTGCGGAGTCGGAGGAAGACTTCCCGAAGATCTTTGAGATGGTCTTCTTTTCTTCTGCTTTTGACGGCGAGGTCATCAACGTAACATTCGACCGTCTTGTGCTGCATATCTTGGAATATTTTCATCATAGCCCTCTGATATGTGGCACCAGCATTTTTCAGACCAAATGGCATGACAGTGTAGCAATACACGCCAAATGGAGTCCGAAATGAAGTGTGTTTTTCATCCTCGGGATGCATCTTTATCTGATTGTAACCAGAGAAGCCATCCATGAATGTCATTCGCTCGAATCCGCAGGTATTGTCAATCATCACCTCCGGTATGGGGAGCGGGAATTCATCTTTAGGGCAAGCGCCATTCAAGTCTCTATAGTCAATACAGACCCTGATCTGCCTATTTTTCTTTGTCACGGGGACAATGTTGGCCAACCATTCTGGATGTTGTTCCTCACGGATGAAGCCGACACTTTTGCGCTTTTGAACTTCTTGTTCAATTTTATCCATCACATCTGGACGGAATCTTCTTTGGCCTTGTTTGACAGGCTTGATGTCTTCTTGAAGATTGAGTTTGTGGACTGCTACTTTGGGGTCTAAACCAGGCATTTCAGCATAGGACCATGCAAAGCAATCAACGAACTCACGAAGAAAAGCGATATACTCGGGTAACTCATCATCCTTTATATTCTTGCTTATGAATACAGGACGTGGGTTATCAGGTGTTCCCAAGTTTATCTTTTGAACAGAATCTTCTGTCGGAAGGTTCGAAGGTGGTTCCTCCACAATATTTTCGGAGGCTTCCAACTCAACGAAGCCTTCTGGGGTTTCGATTACATTACCAGACCAAGGCTCTGTTCCTTTCCATGGATTTTCTTGATTGGTGATCTCCTCAAGGCTTGCTATGAGATAGTCCCAATCGCTTGTTGAGTCTGGTATTTCTTTTGGAGACGAGGTTCTTCTGGGTCAGAATAGCACAAGTCTGTATTATCGGACGATTCCTCTTTATCATCAGAGAAATCGTACAAATTGGATGAGCTTCCTGGATCTTTGTCAGGTAACTCTTTAAAGAGATATCCAGGGAGATCGATGTCTTTATGGACTTGAGATGTTGAGGCTTGGTCGGTAAAACGAATTTTAAGCTTTTGTGTCAACTGTCTCAGAGGAGTGTCGGGATCATACCCTAACCCATATGAAGACTTTTCTACATGACCGTAGAGTCTCCAATCTTCCAGCTGGCTTTTGGTCAAGGCGGGCCCCAATGGCGTGAGAATACCGTGGCCTTCTCCCAAACCGACTGGGTTTTGAGCGTCAAAGCCCATTTTCTTCAAGATAGCTTGTGCCACAGGACTATATAGAGATAGTTGAGGCATACCTTCATTTTGGAAGGGTTCAAGCGAGGAATTTGATGAAGCATCCGATCTATGAAAGAAGATCGGCTTTTGCTTTGGTGATGTTGCTGGAACAACAAAGGTAGCAGACGTAGGATCTTCTACATCAGCAGGTGTCTCCATCGGAGTGAGAGCAGGCTGAACTTCCTGAGTGTCAGCTTGGCTTGACGATGCATCGTCTTCTGGCTCTGAGTCCGAGTCTGTGTCTTGCATGATAGACACGAGAGAAACAACAAATTTGACCCCAGACTTTTGTTTCGTCTTCTTCACTTTAGTCGTGATGACCAAAGGTCTTGAATTCTTGAGGGAGATGACGAAGGGAGGTTGACTACTCTCTTCTAATTTGCCGGAGGGTTTGTTTTCTTCCGGTGATTTTTGAGGAGCCTTGCCTTTATCTTTCTGGAGATTTTCAGCAGGGGGTGCTATTTCCTCTTCTTCTTTTTCACCTTCATACATCTGGGAGTCTGCGAAGTGGACTTCTTTACCTTTGAAGGGTTTTCTGCCCGCAAAGACACGATGTACCATGCCGTCGTCGCCGACGAACTTAATGCATTGATGTAGAGTTGAAGGGACAACACCGTTCTCGTGTATCCAAGGACGTCCGAGAAGGATGTTGTAGCATGAGGGGGTTTTTATTGCATACACAGTGACCTCAGAGATAAGATCACCGATTTGCAATTTGAACCTGATTTTGCCGATAGGCCTTTGAGCGCTCCCATCGTATCCAAAGATAGATACAGATGTGTGGCTTAGCTTGCTGGGTGGGATGCCCAACTCTTCGAGAGCCGAAGTGGAGATGAGGTTGAGTGCAGAACCTGGGTCGACCTGAACTCTGTGTATAGGCATTTCCTTGATGTACCCTGTGAAGTACAGGGGTCGGTTGTGCCTTGCTTCGCCAAGTAGGAGGTCTTCCTTAGTGAAGGCGATGGTTGCACTGGCTGCCTTTTGAACCGAGAGGCATTGGATGCATGATCCCTCGCTTTTCTCTTTTTCTCCTTTTAAGGAGGTTTCTGAGTTTTTGACCCGGTAGTCCATTTCAATTTGGAGGACTTGTGGGGCATGTTTGTCGACATCCTCATTCAGTTTTTGTAATTCTGAGATGAGATTATCACGAGTGCGTGGAGACATTCGCAATAAGTGTAGGATGTGAAGACGTGCAGGTATGTGTTTGAAGTGCTCAACCAAGTCATACTTGAAAGCCTCCTTGGGGCCTGCATGTTCATTGTTTTTGCCACTGGGGGCGCTTACAACATCTTTTCCCAAAGGATTTACATAAGTAAAGGAAGATTGGTTGTAATTCTTGTGGTAGTCCCGGCCAGAGCGGGTGCCTCTACCAACTTCGAGAGCTTCTTGAGAAGGATCTTCGTTTGGAAGATTGTCTTCAGGATCAAGAGGCTGTCGTTTTTCATCTACTGGGGATGTATTTGCAGCAGAGTTGCCATCCTCAGTGATTGTGTTGCACGGAGCATTTTCCGGGAACGAGTCCTGAACAGCATCCAGCAGCTTTTCTTCTTCTTTGACCCATCCATCATCCCAAGTTGGGTTTTCTTCATGATGATGAGTCGGGAAGAATGTGTATTCTGAAGTCACAGTCTCAGGAGAAGAAACCTGAGAGGGTGTCATCTCTGTGAAAGTCACGTGAGACGAGATAGCTCCAGAGAATACATTGCTAGGCGTTGTCGGAGTATAGGTAATCTCATCAGACGACGCTTCAGAAGAGCTATAGTCCTGATATATTACATTACAGGAAGCTCTGATAGGAGATGTTGCCTGCTCGGAGTCAGACTCATCCTCGGATGTAAGAGGATCGTCAATCCAGCAATGTTCTCCATTTTCAGGAGTTAAGGGTGGATGTACCTGATTATCTTCAGGGACTTCAGGCTCTGGGTTGCGAGGAGGCTCGTTAACACGATCTTGCTCTTGTTCTAGAGCGAGACGCTGCAAGATCCTTGCATATTCTTCAAGATCAGGCATGGGAGCCAGATCCTCTTCTTCGTCTTCTACTTGTGGCTCAACATAGTTGATTTCCACTGGAGCAATGACAGGTGCTGGGTTAACAGCATCTTCTTGTGCAGCCTCTTGGTCTTCTTCATCATCAGACCAGGATCCTTATGGTTGCAAGGGGTTATACCAGATTACTGGCATAAGGTGAGTTTCAGGAACCCATTCTTCGTCGGAGAGATACTCTCCTGTTTCAAGAGATTCCTCCCACTCGCCGGTGTAGTTGGGCTCGAATCCATCGTCGGTGTCGCTGGACTCGTATCCATCAATGGAGAATCCAACTACCGAGTTGCAAGAGTATAATGCCCCCTGCATGGCTTCTTTTTTGAATTGAGGTGGCATGAAATCACTGAGAGTGAAGTTTCTTACCGCCTTTGAAGTCTCTGGAAGGGACGTTTTTGTTGCCCCGAGTGAAGTGGTAGAGGAGGCCTCTGCCTTTTCATGGACTTCTTGTTTTGGCTGGGTCTTCTCTTGCCGTTTGAGCCTGAGGAGATGTTTCCTAGCCTGCCTTCGCTGTTGAGCTGTCGGCTTTGTTTTTACGATCTCCCAGTTTTCATCTTCCAGGAGATCGGGATGTACCCATATGGGTTGTCCGTCTGGTGTCGGGCAAGGAACCAACACTTCGGACGTTTGAATTCTTTTTATCACCTTGAAGGAAGTAGTGATCTTCTTCTTCGGTGATTTTGGTGTTTGTCCACATGACACCATGTTGACGGAGGTAGTCCCATAGTTTTTGTCAAAGGTGATGACTCCGTTTTTCCACATCTCGTTTATCTTCTCTCTCACAACAAAGCATTGATTGAGAGGATGCGAGACCATCTGGTGGTATGGACAGTACCGAGGATCATTGGTTTTGCCAACATCTCCCGGTCTTTTGGGCTCTGGCAAAATGAGTTTGCCATTTGCTAGGAGAGCCTCAAAGATTTCTTCAACGTCTTCATCGAACAGATATTTCTTTTCTACACGTTCCTTGAAGGCATCAGAGAGTTCAGGCCTTTTACCTGCAGTTTTGTTTTCAGCTTTCTTTTGTTGCTGAGGAGCTGACTTGGTTTGTACATTAAGGACCTCTTTCTTCTTTGGTTTAGAGGTTGCAATGGCGGTTGGCTCTTTTCTTGATGACTTCTGACTGTTGAGGTCTTTAATCACCGTTTCAGCTTCCATAGAAGCTTCCAGGAGTTCTCCCAGGTTTTTTGATTTGTTGCCGATGATCATGGAGCGTATTCTGGCTCTCATGTTGTTTCGGCAGATGTCGACTAGCGACGCCTGTGGCAATACATCTGAACATTTGTATGCCATTGCTTTCCACTTGTGAATGAAGTCATAAGTTGACTCATTCTCTCCCTGTTTTAGGCTGCAGAGCTGAGCCATAGTAACAGGATGATCCTCACCTTGGAAGTGGGTCGGAAGCGTGTCTCCAGCATAGCCCAGTTCTGAATGGAGTTCTCCGGAAGAGTGGAGTACCAATCGAAGGCCGTACCTTTTAGGGTACTTGCAAAGAGGCGGATCTTGAGTGCATCTTGATCCGCGATAGCTCCCGTCAAAATCTTGAAGTGGATGACGTGCTGTCTGGCTGATCCTTTCCCCGTATATGTTTGGAGAGTAGGATGCTTGAATTTTATGGGGAACGGGACCGAGTCCATCCATAAAGGATATGGTGGCTTGATCCCATGCTCTTTGAGTATATCCTCTTCTTTAGCTTTGGCGAGGATACTGTCTACGTCCTTTTTGGTAAGGGCGCGTGACTCATTTTCTTCTACATTTCCCTCGTTATTGCTATGATTCGGAGGAGGCTCATTGTTCACCTGATTTTGGACAACAAGGAGAAGGTTTTCCATCAGAGTTTCAATCCTCCGCTGGCCTTGTTCCAACTGCTGGATGTGTGTGAACGCATCATCTTGAGTTGGATTCTGAGGTGGTGGCTCAGAACTTGTAGCCAAGACGTTCATCCCTCGGGATTCGAACGAAGAAACTGTCCTGGTGACTGAGCTGAGGCTCATTCTTTTTGATGAAGAGCTTGATGAAGGATTACTCTCCCGTCCTTGGCTGGAAGGGGCAGGAGATTCTTCGGGATGTCCTTGTGTCCTGGTGACGCTACGGGTCATCGGACGTCGGACATGGATTTTTGATGCTGACCTTTGGCGTCTTCTGGTTTTTCCAACCATATGGACGGCAGCAACCTGGTCGGGTCTTTCTTTTTCGACCCATTTGTGGGAGACTTGAAGTGTAGGAGGCTGGATCCGTTGCTTCTCTAGTCTCTTTTGTCGATATGACGCACGGCGGCGTGCTCGACGAGCGATTTGAGCTTCAGTCAGCTCTGGCTGGGCTCTGACGATGAAGGATGTGCTCCCTCGGGCGCAGCAGCCGAGCCTGTCTTCTTTGTAGCTAGGCAAGGACAGGATCCGGACCCGGTCCTTTGCCTGTTGCAGCGAAGCTTTGAACCTTTCGAGTTCGGCCCCTGTAGAGATGAAGGGTCGAACTGAAGGAGTGTAGGCCTTAGTAGGTGCTTGTAGAGGCCTGGTGATGCATGATCTAATTTTGGGCCTGTAGGAACAAGCCGGCTCATGCTGGGTTGACTTGGGAGTCAGGTTGGAGATGGGTCTCTCCTCTTTCATGTAGGCAAGAGGGTAGAACTGGTTCTCTTTGAGTGGGGCCAGGTATGCTGGCTTGGTGGAAGTTTGAGACCTTCTTTGTTTTGGGGAAGGTCTTGGAGACCAAGTCTTAGGGTAAACCTGGTTGGTTGTTGGTCGAGGCTTCGCGGGGGTGCCGTGGGCTTCGGGCTTTTGGGCGCTCGCCTTTGGTGTCACGAGAGTGACACGTTGAGAGGCGATCTTCTGCTTTTTAGCAGGCGCAGCTTGTTCTTCGGGAAGTGGGAATGGTCCCAGTGTCCCGAAGACGATGGTCCGGGGAGTCGAGGTCGACCCGGAGTTCAGAGAGTTGCCGAGGTAGTTGACGCTTCGGCAGCTGGCAGGGCGCTTGTAAGTGCGCTCAGTTTGCTTCTGTTGAAGCATGAGTTGGTGCTTGTTCTCATCGAAGATAATGGTTAAGGCTGCCATTGTTAATTTCGAAAAAAGTTTTCTGAAACAAGACCACATCCATTAGTAATCACAAGAATATAATGATCATAAATGGGAATTTCTATGGTTGTCTTTTCAAATCGCTCAAGGGATATGACCCAAGCGACATGAAGAAGGTAAAAAGCCATAGATGGTACAATTGTTCTGACAGCAAGTATGGTGAGCCCAGAATGAGCGTTCCAGTGACTGCTAGAAGCAATTGTAAACCTAAATTCGACTTATCGAGAAGCAGGGATTGCTCGAGATAAGAAGAATATAAGGTAGGAGTTACAAATGTGCCGGTCACAGATACAGTAGACCCTGAAAGGGCGTACCAGTACTGCTATGCACAAATGTTGGAGATCGCATCCATGAGATGGGATTCTTTGTTTTGAAAGGTCAGAAATGGATTCGTCAAAGAGAGCAGGTGGCATTCCGATTCAAATACGGGCTCAACGATTTCCGCGAGCGCCAGTACTCAGAAGGGAAGAGACCACAATTTCTCGAATCTGAATCCAAAAGTGACGAGTTTTTTTTTTTTTTTGAAATGTCAAGATTGGTTCCATCAAGGAGAGCAAATGGTATTCTGATCTGAACACGGTCTCGGCGATTTCCGCGAGCGCCAGTGCTCAGAAAAGAAGAAACCAAAATTTCTCAGATCTGAAATCAAAAGTGACGAGTTTTTGGAGATTTTTTTTTGAAATGATTTTTTTTTATTTTATTATTTTTATTTATTTTTTTTTAATATATTTTTATTTATTTTTTATTTATTTTTTTTTGAAAATTTTTGTTTTTTTTTAAGATTTTTTTTTGAAAATCTTTTTTTTTATTTTTATTTTTTAGATTTTTTTTTTGAAAATATTTTTTTTATTTTGATTTTAATTTTTTAAGATTTAAAGACGAGAGAGTACACATAGGCCTCCTAACCCGGTCTTATGAAACCTCAATTGATAGAATTGCCCCCAGGTAAGGGTAGGATTACTTAATGAACCCGTTTGGAGGACCCTTGCCTAGAACAGTCAAGCTGTCTCCACACTCTGGACAAGGCTTTTCTTGAATCAATCGTGATCAAAGAACGCAATTGGTTTAACCTTAGTGGTCTATGTCCTTTTTTTTTTTTTATAAAAATCCCAAATAGACTCATCGAAGAGAAACGATGGCCCAAAACCTTAGTCGAACGGGCTCAACATTTCTGCAAGCACCAAAGAACGATAGGATAGGATCAAAGTTTCTCAATTTTGAATCCAAACTAAGAAAGCTGATTTTTATTTATTTATTTTTTTTTTGAAATCTCTAATGAACTCATCGAAGAGAAACGATGGTCCAAAACCTTAGTCGAACGGGCTCAACATTTCTGCAAGCACCAAAGAACGATAGGATAGGATCAAGGTTTCTCAATTTTGAATCCAAACTAAGAAAACTGATTTTTTTTTATTTATTTATTTTTTGAAATCTCTAATGAACTCATCAAAGAGAAACGATGGTCCAAAACCTTAGTCGAACGGGCTCAACATTTCTGCAAGCACCAAAGAACGATAGGATAGGATCAAAGTTTCTCAATTTTGAATTCAAACTAAGAAAACCGATTTTTTATTTATTTATTTTTTTTTTAAATCTCTAATGAACTCATCGAAGAGAAACGATGGTCCAAAACCTTAGTCGAACGGGCTCAACATTTCTGCAAGCACCAAAGAACGATAGGATAGGATCAAAGTTTCTCAATTTTGAATTCAAACTAAGAAAACTGATTTTTTTTTTGAAAAGAGAAAGAATGGAAACAAACTCAAAGAAATAGAAATTTCCAAAAAATCCCATCTCATTTTTTTTAGGATGCAAAATCCAACATAGGCTACCAGCTAGAAAGTAGCCAAGGAATCCGGAAAAGAAGTATATGCATAGAGCAAAAAGTATGATATGCAAATATTTCATTTCCAAGCACCGTGTTCTCAAATGAACGAGTCCCACCGGGTGTGCCAGCTTGATGGAACGCGCTCCGAGGCGCCGTGGGAGGGCTACCGGGGTCGGCGGAACATGGGAGTCCGTCGGGTCCGGCCCTTTCGCGCCCTGGCGGGCCTGAAGCGTGCATCAACATTTCTTTTGTGTGGGTGTGCCAGATTTTCTATTTTACTTGGAATTGCAAGTGGTAATCCGGAGATCAACCTTCGCAAGTAACAAGGAAATCAACTTCTTTCAAGTTTTCCATTGCACAAATATTTAAGAAAAGAGACATTTTCTTGGTTTGCCGTGAAAGGCGATTTTGTTTGGCATTTATAGCCGATTTTGGCGTTTATAGCCGATTTACAATTCTCATCAATAATGAAAGACAAGAGTTGTGATTTTTGTCTCTTTTAGAAAAATACAAACTACAATGAAAAGCAAGAAAAGGAGGATCTAACTTTTCAGGAGATTGTGGGGGACTCGTTCAGATTGACGGTCTCAAGTCATGTATGGGCTTCGCCATCATCCATGCAGATGAGAACAGAGGATGCTCTTGATTCGCTTGGCTTGGCTATAACCTCAGGTTTTTAGAGGACAAAGACCAAGAGAAGGTCCTATGTCCAATAAAAAGCTAAGTAGACGGGCTGAAAAGCCACGTCTAAGCCATTGGAGGCAGCGGGAGAAGGCAAGGACCTTGGGGGGGTGGGGGGGGTACCCCCCAAGGGACTTTTGTCACCTTGTAGTGGTGGCCGGTGCAGAACTTCAGCAGAGTTTTTCTCTCTTTTTTTTTCTCTCAGATTTCTGGATCTGTGGTGCTTTGGAAGTGATCTCCGATTGATCGATCCGGATTTCAATGGAATGCTCTCCTATTTATAGGCTTTTGGTAGCCATTTAGGAGAGTTTATGGGCTTTAATGGCTTTAATGGGAGGAGTTACAAGATTTATTTCTTTGATTTTGTAACTCCTTTTTCCTTGAATCTGATTGGCCGATGGAGATTAAGGGCTTTTAATCACCTTAATTACCATAATGGGAGGAGTTTCATGGGTTAAATGCCATGAATCAATTGACTTGTAACTCCCAAATGCTTGCTTCTGATTGGGCCGTCCAAAGAAATGAATTAATGACTGCAATAAAGCTAGTCAATTAACCACATTAATTGGTCATCGAGCAGTCGAAGAGTCGCGGGCCGTGCCGTGTCTTCTGGAATTCTTCTGGCGATGATCATCGATGGATCTTCATGCTGATCGACATCGGATGAACATGTAACTTCAGACAGTGATAGCTAAGAGCGGGCCGGTGACATCTGTCCTGTCGATTTTTCGATCGATCGGGCGGAAAGTACACTTTTTTGGTCGACCGGTTGGCGATCAATGTTGATTTTGATACTTTTGGAGGTTGACCCGTGATTTTGACGGATGTCGGCGGACATGAGTCAATTTCAAGCACTAAAAATCACATTTTCAGGAAACCACAGGGCCAAAGTGCGCGAAACGCGAAAAAGGACGGAAAAAGGGGTCACCGGCGAAAAATCCAGTGACCCGGACTTCCATGGTCGCCGGCGACCATGGGCCATGGTCTCAGGCTTGGCCCCCTGCGACCCTGGGGGAATTTTTCCCTTCGGAGCCCGTTTTGCGGTCGTTTTGAGGTCTTTTTCGTCGCCGTTTTCTTCTGTATTTTTCCTGACATTTCTTCTCATTTATTGGCTTGATTTTCCTGTAGAAAACCTGATGAGAATCCTTGCATTTTTAGAGTGCAAAGTTTCCAATTTTCCGGGAAAGCCGAAGACTTTGTCGCGTAGAGCTGCTGATTTTCCGCCAGAAGCTGAAACTTGGTCAAACGATGTCGAAATGACCTGAAATTTGAGGTGAAGCCTCCTGAGCAATAAATAAGACCAACCATAGGCTTTTGTTTGAGTTTTGAAGCCGTTTGGGGTCCCGTCGATGCTTCACTTGATTTTGCTGCGGGGAAAATGCCGAGCTTTGATATGTGGCCAAACGATGTCCGATTGACCTGAAATTTGACGGGGAGCCTATTGGAGTCATTTTGAGACGTTCCATGGGCTCCGTTTTGGATGTCATGGTCCCGGGTTGCTCCGCCGCCGGTAGGCTTGATTTTGCTGCTCGAGCATTGATGGAGGGTCAAAGGTTGTCGGTTTGACTTGAAATTTGGCATGGAGCCTTTTGGATGCATTTTGAGATCATCCACAGGTTCTGATCGGGAATTTGATGTCTCCGATGCTGTCGCCGCCGAGAGCTCCTGTTTAGCTGTCGGAGAAGTGAAGTTAGGCCAAATGTTGTCGAAATGGCCCGAAACTTCATGTGTACCCTTCTCTTGGCTATCTTGAAGGATCTTGCAGTTTTTGTTTGATTCTGACAAGATTTGATTTTTTGGAGAAGTTGCATTGCCTATTTATGGCAGGTTGCGACTTCATGCAGCTTTCTTGATGTTGAAGAGGCAAAGTGACATTTTTGGTGTCAACACGTTTGGCCTAACTTCACTGCTCCGACAGCTAAACAAGCACTCCCGGCGGCGACATCATCAAAGACACCAAAACTTTGATCAGAGCCTACGGATGACTCCAGAATGTCTCCAAAGGGCTCCATACCAAATTTCAAGTCAAACCGACAACGTTTGACCCTCCATCAATGCTCGAGCAGCAAAATCAAGCCTCCCGGCGGCGGGAACCACCAAAGCCATCACTCATCAAACAAAATACATGAGTGGCTTCAACATGCTTCCAAAAGGCTGCACATCAAATTTCAGGTCATTCCGACAACGTTTGACCAGGTTTCGATGCTCCGAGAGAAAATCAAGCCTACCGGCGGCGGAGCAACCCGGGACCATGACATCCAAAACGGAGCCCATGGAACGTCTCAAAATGACTCCAATAGGCCCCTCGTCAAATTTCAGGTCAATCGGACATCGTTTGACCACATATCAAAGCTCGGCATTTTCCCCGCAGCAAAATCAAGTGAAGCATCGATGGGACCCAAACGGCTTCAAAATTCAAATAAAAGCCCATGGTTGGTCCTATCCATTGCTCAAGAAGCTACACCTCAATTTTCAGGTCATTCCGACATCGTTTGACCTAGTTTCGACGCTTGATGGAAAATCGGCTACAAAGTCTTCGACTTTCCCGAAAAATAGGAAACTTTGTGCTCCAATTTCACGAGGGTTCTCGTCAAGATTTCTCCAAGAAAATCAAGTCAATAATTGAGGAAAAATGTCAAGAAAAATACAGCAGAAAAAAGGAACGAAAAAGACGAAAAAACGGCCGAAAATGATGCTCGGCGACCAAACGGGCCGAAGCCCTATGGTCGCCGGCGACCCTGGGTGCATGGTCGCCCGGCGACCCTGGAAATTTGGGTTGCCGGATTTTGCACCAAAGTGTCCGTTTTCGATGGTTTTCCCGTTTCGGGTGTTCCGGCCTCTGTGATTTTCGGAAAATGCAATGTTTGATGCTTGAAAACGACTGATCTTCGTCGACATCTAGGATCTGCCGTCAAAAGCATGAAATCATTACCGATCGCCTCAAGATCGCCAACCGGCTGACCAAGAAAGTGCACTTTCTGTCCGATCGATCGTGAAATCGACAAGACAGATGTCACCGGCCCACCAACATCAACTAATGTCTGAAATTGCATCGCAATCCGACATCAAACAATGCGTGGATCCACCTGTGATGATCGCAAGAAGAATCTCAAAAGGCGCAGCGCGTCCCGCGACTCTTCACATGCCTTGGCAACCACTTAATGTCGTTAATTGACCCATTAAAGCAGTCATTAACTCATTATTTTGGACGGCCCAATCAAAACCAAGCATTTGGAAGTTACAAATCCAAGCAATCATGGCATTAAACCATGAAACTCCCATCATCATGAAGCATAAAGGTGATTAAATGCCCACTACCTTCATCGGCCAATCACAAGCCTTGAAAAAGAAGTTACAAAATCAACTTGTAACTCCTTATCAATTCTTTCATCATGGCCATCAATGCCAATAAACACCTCATGGCTACCAAAAGCCTATAAAAGGAGGTCCATTCCAAGAAGAAAGCATGATGAAAAGAGATCCCAAGTGCAAGCTCTCAAAATTCAGAAAATCCAAGAGAGAGACGAAGTTCTGCTACTTTGCTCCCGGAAGCATCACAAGGTGATCAACGTCCCTTAGGGGGTCACCCCCCCAAGGTCAC
Organism: Umbellularia californica; assembly: GCA_028538565.1. Taxonomy (NCBI): domain Eukaryota; kingdom Viridiplantae; phylum Streptophyta; class Magnoliopsida; order Laurales; family Lauraceae; genus Umbellularia; species Umbellularia californica. The sequence goes on along the minus strand of JAPQWN010000002.1, from coordinate 57,473,158 downwards.
CTCCTTCTCCAACATGGCCTAAACGCGGCTTTTCAGCCCGTTTACTTGGTTTTTTATTGGATATAGGACCTTCTCTTGGTCCTTGTCCTTTAAAAAACTGAGGTTAGTAGCCAAGCCAAAGAATCAAAGCATCACATGTTCTCATTTGAAGGACGATGGCGAAGCCCATACATGACTTCCGACCGTCGATCTCAACGTGTCCCCACAATCTCCTGAGAAGTTAGATCCCTTTTCTTCCTTTTCTATTATAGTTTGTATTTCTTAAAGAGACAAAAAGAAATCACAATTCTTGTCTTTCATATTTGATGAGTTTTGTAAAAACACCTTTCACGGCAAAATCGCCTTTCACGGCAAACAAACAAAAATGCCTCTTACGGCATTCTAAAAACTTGTCCCTTTTATTAATATTTATGCAATTTGAAAAGTTAGAAAAAAGGATTGATTTCCTTTCCACTTGCGAAAGTGAATCTCCAAATTATCACCATTCCAAATTCCAAGTAGAAAGTAAATCTGGCATACCCGTACAAAAATGTTGATGCCTGAGATTTTCCCTCCTCCGCCGAGACCCAGGTCAGCCCCCGGGGTGCAGAAGGAGAGGACGGAAGATTTCTTTCGGGTCCATCAATTCCTTCCTTTTAGAGTTCAAGAAGGATTAGTATCTTTCTAATAACTTGGGCTAGCGTGGGGACCACAAGGGATTCTATAGAAAGCTGGCTCCGACTGTGTGAGAACCCAATCCCTAATTTCCTGGTTTAGTATGGTTTTAATCGTGATTTGGTTTTCCCAATGGGTTTAGTGGTTGTTTGGTTGAGTCTTTAAGTTAGAATGACTTTTCATAGTTAGAATGACTTTTCATTAGCTTTGGGAAGTTTTGAGAGCCAGTGAACCTAGACAGTGACCGTAGGGTCCCATTTGTTTTGCGTGGTCAGCGTGGGGAGATTCTTGGTGATTCCCAAAAATTCCTATTTCAGCTTTGTTTGACTAATCTCGCCATTCCCTACAACTTTCATGTTCACTCAGTGCCCATTCGAAGCTCCTAAAATCAGTTTTTCCAGAAATCCCAAATTTTCCATTCTTTAACCCCTGTGACCAAACAGTTGACTTTTTATGTGGACCCCGGAAGTATGTCAATATTAACCTTGTTGGAAAGATAATTTTATGCCGAACACTTTTCATGTTTTAAGTTTCTTGATCCGAGGTTAGAAAGCCCTCTAATCTCCATTACAAGTTCTACTTAAGTGTGGACCCCACACCCACCCATTATAAAAAGGACAACTTCCACTCTTTCTCCCTCATTTCCATTCCATCGGCTGCAACCTTTCTGCTACAGTACCAGCAGCCTTCCTCCTTCCTTTTCTTCCATTTCTCTTGCTCAAATGAAGCCTCCAAGCCACCAATCCGACGAGGGAACTCCGGCAACTTCTTCCCCTTCATCTTCTCTCTCTTTTGACACCATTTTCGTGGCAAACCAAGGTGGGCAGCCCCTTTTCCAAGCTTTTTCTTGATTGATTAATGGCCTAGAGGTAAGGACTCCTTCCCATTTTCCTTATTTGTGCAATGGCATCCCCTTAGATCTCATTTCCCTAACTTTGTTTGCCCCATTCCTTGTCTTTCTTGATTTACCATTTTAGGGTTCTAAGATGGGTTTGTTTTTAGGGGTTTCCTTTGCTTTGCTTGTAGGTTGATCTTGATAGTGTTTTGAGCTTGGATTTGCTTAGCTTGGACCTAAGGCAAGTGAATGAATGGATGGTTTCAATTATTAGCATGTTTTATGAGAAAAATATGGACTTTTATTACTTGTGCTTAATGATTTGATTCTTGCTTCTAATCATGCTTTTCACTATGATTTTCTATTGCTTTTGAAAAGATGATTGTTGAATGCTAACATGTTTATGGAAAATCTTGATTTACATTAATGTCTTGTTTCTACTTGTATTCAATGTGATTAAATGCTCATGAAAAGGGTTGATTAGCCCATGTATTGCCTTAAAATGTGATTTATAGCTTTTGTTTTTATCTCTTGCCTAAGACTTGAATGAATCTATGTGGTTGTGGTTATTCTCCTTCTCTTTGTGATTTAATGTGGAAAAGAATGGAGATGTATGATGTAGCCTTGGTGGTTGTTGTGAGGAGTTTTGTTGGGGATTTGAAGATAGTATTGAGGTGCTTTTATGCCCTCTAATGATGTGGAAATGGAACCTCAAAAATGGGTTTTAGTATGAAGAGAAGAAGGCAGAGCAGAACTGTCCCGGAACAGGTTCTGGACAGTTTGCTCGAGCGAACTGATACTTCGCTCGAGCGAACTGCCCAGAAAAGGGTTTGTCCCACTCCAGAGAGCTGTTCGCTCGAGCGAACATGGGTCCGCTTGAGCGAACCCTCCCAGAAACCATTCCAGAGACCCCTTCGCTCGAGCGAACTGTAATGTCCGCTCGAGCGATGAGTGCTGTCTCACTGGGGACATGTTTGGAGCTGAAGTAAAACATTTATATGATTGTGAGAGGTTCATGGGGAGCGCCGTTGTGTCAGAAGATTTATTAAGTAATGTATGAAGCCCGGATGAGAAAGAAACCATAATCACAAGGTATTCATTGAAGTTTTGGGAACTTCCAAGTGCACAAGGGACCCGGAATGTCTTCAAATTCAAAGAGTACCAAGTTTTTATTAAATAGACATACGGGACCCCTATCCACCTCGAATTAGTTTTTAACCCCGATGTCTATCCTGGAATTTCGAAAGGCTAATTGCATTGCTTTGTTCCCGAAGTTTTTATGTTCATTCCCGAAAACATTGAACTGTATTTAGCATTTTTGCTAGCCCGGCCATGCCTTCCCTGATATAAAAGGATATTTGTGCCTTCGAGCGCCCCAATGCAATGTAAGAACTTGGAAGGCATTGTATGGAGTCCGGATGCCCATTATGAAGATTTGTCAAGGATCCTTAGACTCGTCAATTGCATAGGGATCCAAGATGTCCTTAATTCTCATGGAGTACCAAGTATATGTCAAATTAGACATATGGGACCCCATTCACATTGATTTAAATCTAGGACCCTCAACGTTTGGCCCGAAAAAGTATAGAAATCAATTATGTCGTATTTAAACTCGAATTTCACTTGTACACTTTAAATCTCATATTTTATGATTAGACTTGTCCCGAAGGTATTGAAATTTATGTTTTGTTTTTAGCATGTTGCTAACCCGTTTATGCCCGACCCGATACAGATATGTTTTTGTGCCTATGGGTATCCCGTCCCGTTATATTCGTACTTGTTGATTTCTTGTATATGACCCATGAACCAAAACCTTGAGGTAAGATGGGGCCAGAGCTTTATAGTGCGAGCCCATGAACCAAAAGGATTATTATTTTAAGAATAAAACCTTTAGGCAATATGGGGCCAGAGCTTTGTAGTGCGAGCCCATGAGCCAAAAAGAGAACATGCATACAGGTATTTGTTTTGTTTACTTGCATGTAACCTATGAGTCGGCACCACTAAGCTTGGATGACCTTGTCGGTCTACTACAGACTTAGAGATCCCCTCCCGTCCCGCCAGCTGCAGTTTGGATCTCGATACCCGATTTATTAACCGGGGTCCCGTCCCGATACCCGGCTCACTCCCATGGCTCCCGATATCCGGTTCGCTACCGTGATTCCAATACCCGGTTTGCTACCGTGGTCCCATCCCGTCCCGTATTATTGTATATGTATATGTGAATTTTGTTGCACCTCCTCACTTCGGTGACCGAGGTCAACGCCCGATACTCTTGTCACTTTAGTGAGAGAGGATTTAGCTTTGTGTGGTTGCCATCTTGATAGTTCCTGATCCTTGATACCCGTACTGCTTTATATTGATCATGTATATTTCTTAATAAATGTTCATTATTTATACATGTTTTAAATAAGTTCCCGATTTGTGAAATGTTCATTATTTATACATGCTTTAAATGAGTTCCCGATTTGTGAAATGTTCATGTTTTATACATGCTTTAAGGGAATACATGTTTTGCCAAATATTCGTGTTTCATACCCGTTTTATATGAATACAGGATTTTGTCAGATATTCATGATTTCCGATGCATTTTTATTATGTACAATTTTGATCAGACAACATGATTTATTACATGTTTTATCGTTCAATATATTGTTATATCATTTCACCCACCTGCGAGACCGTCGTATCTGACCCATTACTTTGGTACTCGGGTTCAGACTTCTTCACCCGAGATGAGTGCACTTGTTGGCTGTGGAGCCATGAGCTTACAGGTTGTTTGTCGGCTATGTCGTGTAGACATTGAGCTTGACATCGGAATTACGTCACATATGGGGTAGTGATCATTAGCTTGTTTTTGTATGGCTTCTATTAGCCTTTTGCTTCGGTTTTGTAATTAATACACATTGTTATTTGTAACTTGAACATATATGGGAATGTAATACCCTGTTACTGTCAGCTCTGTTTATTCCAGTCTGAGATGGATCATTGATAAGATGACTATATGCTTGGGTTGAGCGTGGTGCGGAATCCAATGGCCACGGACTCCGAGTCGCAACACCACGAAATCTTCCGCTAAATATTCAGAGTGTGTTGGAATTTGTAATCCTCACACACGCGGATCTTGGGAGAAACATAATTATTACTTAACTCCTCATTCACGGACCCCGGGTTTGGGGTCGTGACAGACTGGGACACTGTGACCCCACATCTCATGTGCAATCCGGGCCCACAGTTAATTGCAAATAGCACTACTATATAAATTGCACTCCAATCTTAGGAATATATTACAAAGAAAATCCTAAACTTCCCAATTACCACAAGTAAGCCCCTCTATCAATATCCATGGATCAATTGGAATAAATTTATCCATTCCAATCTTAGATCCACATCTTAGTATCCTTGAGCCCCAATTAATCACAGTTATCATCAGTACCGTCCAATTAACTCTTAATCGAGATGGGTGCGTACTAACTAATGATAAATCCATTAATTGGAACGAAGGGATAATATAGATAGATTTCATCTTGACCATTCAATGTTCCCACAGTCTTACTACCACGTATCCAAGACACCGAGGTGTTGACCTACAGTTGGCCTCACTCATTGGTGAATCAAAGCAAATGAATAGATAGAAACTTGAGTTCATCAATGTCTTAGGATTGAGAATGTGAGAACCCAACCCTTAATTTCCTGGTTTAGGGTGGTTTTAATCGTGATTTAGTTTTTTTAGTGGTTTTAGTGGTTGTTTGTTTAACTTTATTAGTTTAACTACCCTCTTCTTTGGTTTTGAAAAGTTTTGAGAACCTTCCTAACTTGTGGGACCATTTGGGGGTTCTTATTGCGATTTTGTGTGAACTTGGGATTTATTTTGATTTCCTAAAAATTGGATTTTCATCCCATTTAGCTTATATTGTTAATCCCTACAACTTTCATGTTGGACCTGTCCTCGTTTGAAACTCCTAAACCCGACTTTTCTCAATTTGAGGGCAAAACAGTGTTTTCACCCCAAAATCTGGACATGATTTTCAATGTCATCAAAACCCGCAAAATATATACTTTTTGGAAACTAGAAATTTCGTTGATCAACTTTGTCTTCTTCGTCGAATCCATTTGAGGTCCCGAAATGCATATTTTTAGCCCGGCAAAATGTTTTAAGTTGTGGGACCCATCTCCCCTTTGTTATAAAAGGAACCCATCTCTTCTTCTTTTTCCCTTCTTGACCTAATTTCTAAGAGAAGAGCAGCCCCAGCAGCCATGGTTCCCTCCATTCTTTTCTTGCTTTCTCCATCTCATAGCACCACCAAGCCATTGCTAAACCAAGATTGGACTCTACCATTTTCATCCTCATCTCAAGAGCTATCCATTGACGTCATTTTTGAAGGAAACCAAGCTTTCCAAGATTTCCCTTGTGTTCTCCTTGCTTATTTGAAGGTCTTCCATGTAAGTGATTCTCCCCATCTCCTAGATTTGTGTTCATCTTGTCTTAGAGGAGCTCCATTCCGATTATTGAAAGCTTTCGTTTTGTTTTGAATTGGTTTTTGATTTTTGGAGTTGTATTTGGGGTTTTTGTGTAGATTTATGATTTTGGCTTGGAGAGGTGATTAGTGGTTGATTTGCATTAGCTTGGACTCAAGGCAAGTGGATGAAATGATATATTTTCATTGATCATGTTTTATACAAATGTGTAGCTCTCATTAATGATTTTCATTACTTATGCTTTACTTCATGACATGTTTTTATTGAGATTTGAAGTACACTCTTTAGAGTACCTTTCTAGTATATTGCTTTCTTGGAAATGGTATCTTGATGATATTAAGTTTTGACTTGTTTCATGTGATGGATTTCTTGTGGTTGAATGTGATTGGAATGGATGATTTGATGGAAGAATGGATGTAGTTGGATGGTGAATTTGAAGTATTGAGAATGAAGTTTTGATTGCTTGAAATGGAGGATCTTGAGCTCACTTTATTACAGGGATCTGACCCTTGAGAATGAGGAGTGTTGGGAGAAAGAAGGGACTGAAAACAGTTTCAGAATTCTGTGTCCGCAGTAACGTCGGTCAGCTGTCGGTCAGCCTATCGGCTAACCGACATCCAACCGAGATGGACCGATATCTCTCGGTTCCAATTCCAGAGAGCAGTTTTCTATCAGGAAATCTGTCGGTCAGCTATCGGCTGACCGAACGCCCTGGTTCAGTCGTCTGAGAGCCAACCGACAGATCTGTCGGCTCCAATTCCAGAGAGCTGCATTTTCTGCAGTTTCTGTTGCCGAACCGACACCCAACCGACAACCTCTCGGTCCCAATTCCAGAGAGCATTTTCTCCCCATTTCTGACCTCGGCTAGCCGTCGGTCAGCCTGTCGGTCGACCGGCATCACACTGTCGGTTAACCGACAAGCCAACCGAGGGTTGACCGAAATTCCAATTCTGAAAGATTTATTTTAAAGAATTTGTGGAACTATATTGAAGGAGAAATTCCATTGTCATGACTTTGTTGTTTAGGTCTTTTAGATTTGTTAATGTATATAAGGCCCCGGAATGTTTTCAATTCTTAAAGAGTACCAAATGTATATCAAACCTGACAGACGGGACCCTAGTATATTGATTCAAATCTTGGACTTTCAACACTTGGCCCGGAGAATATGAGAAATCCATTCATGCTTTATTTCGACCCGAGTTTCACTTGTACATGTTAAATCTCATGTTTTATGACTAGACTTACCCGACAGTATTGAAATTCATGTTTTTAGCATTGTTGCTAACTCGTACATGCCCGACCGATACAGATATGCTTTTGTGCTTATGAGCACCCCGTCTCGTCATATGTATTTATTTGATTTGATTTCTTGTATATGACCCATGAGAATAAAACCTTGAGGTAAGATGGGGCCAGAGCTTTGTAGTGCGAGTCCATGAACCAAAAGGATTATTATTTTGAGAATAAAACCTTGAGGCAATATGGGGCCAGAGCTTTTTAGTGCTAGCCCATGAGCCAAAAAGAGAACACGCATACATGTATTTATTTTGTTTACTTGCATATAACCTATGAGTCGGCACCACTAAGTTAGGATAACCTTGTCAGTCTAAACCACTGACTTGGAGATTCCCCACTTGTCCCGCCAGCTGCAGTTTGGATCCCGATACCCGGTTTATTAACCATGGTCCCGTCCCGATACTCGGCCCACTCCCGTGGCTCCCGATATCCGGTTCGCTATCGTGATTCCCGATACCCGGTTTGCTACCGTGGTCCGTCCCGTATTATTGTATATGTATATGTAAATTTCGTTGTTCCTCCTTACTTCGGTGACAGAGGTCAACGCCTTGATATGCTTGCTCTATCACTTCGGTGATAGAGGATTTAGCTTTGTGTGATTGCCATCTTGATAGTTCCTGATCCTTGATACCCGTACTGTTTTATATTGATCATGTCTTTTCTTAATAAAGGATGCATTATTTATAAATGTTTATTGTTTATACATGTTTTAAATGAATTCCCGATTTGTGAAATGTTATTGTTTATACCCGCTTTAAATGAGTTTCTGAATTGTGAAATGTTCATGTTTTATACATGCTTTAAAGGAATACATGTTTTTTCAAATATTTACGTTTCATACCCGTTTTATATGAATACAGGATTTTGTCAAGGGATTCATGATTTCCTATACATTTGTAATTATGTACAATTCTGACCAGACAATTATTACATGTTTTATCATCTAGTATATTGTTATATCTTTTCACCCGCCTGCCAGACCGTCGTGTCTGACCCACTACTTTGGTACTCGGGTTCAGACTTCTTCACCCGAGATGAGTGCACGTGTTGGCTTTGGAACCATGAGTTTGCAAGTTGTTTGTCAGCTATGTCATGTAGACATGGAGCTTGACATCGGTATTACGTCACATATGGGGTAGTAATCATTAGCTTGTTGTGTATGGCTTCTGATGATGATAAAAATTGACTTCGTACACCACCGGTCAATTAATAGGTAATAAATGCAGTAATTGAGATGAGAGAGAGATTTATAGTGGTTCGGTCAGTGTGACCTACGTTAACTTTCGGAAAGGCTGAGATCGCCGGATGTATTAATTCCCAAGTATTTCAGAGATTACAAACTTTGGAGAGAGTTTAGAAGAGAGGTTCTTGCTTGCCCCTCAAGTATCGAGAGGCTCTTAAATTTATAGTCTTCCCCTAACAGATGGGGACGACTTTACAGCGCCGTTTACGAGGAGCCTTCGAGGTGTCCTCGACTGGCGAGGCAGTTGTGATATTCTCTGCAGGACTTAGTAAAAGCGGGACGTGGCCTGACTTCTTCCGAAGCGACCCAGACTGCTGTGACGTGGCCAGGCACCGTGGATTTGGGCTCGGACTCCATTGGACCAAACGGATCTCCACTAATTTAGGCTTGGCTCATCATTTGCCCCTCAATGCCCCGCGCCCAAAGAAGCTTTGAAAGGGGGCCATTCTGAATATGCATGTCTCTTTTCTCTTCAAAGAATTGTTTCCGCCTTCTTCTCCTTGCCAGTCGCTCTTTCTTCTCCTTGCCAGTCGCTTGTTATCCCACTTGGGTGTTTGAGAGAATCCTTTTAGTGTGGGACTTCTCTAGTTTTTGGGGCTTTTGAAACCCTAGGCTTAGTGGGGCTTTCAATAACCTAGGCTATAAAATCCCTTGAAGTCTTCAATTTCTTCATTCTACCCATCATCTTCAACTGTTAAACCCTAGGCAAAAATCCCCTGTAAAGAGAAGAAAACCCATCTTCACCTTTCATACTTTTTTTTTATCCATCTTCTTCTACTGCAACAAGAAGCACTATGGAGAAGAAGCAGGTGGGCGTTAGTGTGGATTCCGGCCTGGCGGGCAAGGCGACTGCAGCATGGACCGCCGGCCACACTGTGGCAGTGGGCGAGGGTGTTCCGGGCGTTGCCCGAGCGGGCGCTGGCTCCGGTCAGACCACTGCAGTGGGTACAGGTGGCGCAGGCATTGACAGCGTGGGCGGTGCGTGCGCTGGCGGCGCCTGTGCGGGCGGCGTGGGCGCTGCTGGCGATGCCGCGGGCGGCTCGGATGTGGGCGTCCCTACACGGGCGACGACTGCCAGCGCAGCAGCCTACCGAGGGGCGGATATCTCGACACGGGCGGACGACGTTGGCGCGTTGACACGCACGAGCGCCGGCCTGGGGGCGGCGCCGGGCGCCACAGCCTCAGCGGGCGTCACGGGCGTGGGCGCTAGCCTCGGGGCGTCGATCGGAGCAACCCCCTCGGGCGCGGGTGTCGCTGCACGTGCGGGCGTGACAACCTCCTTGGGCGAGGGCGGCCCCGTCCAGGAGGGTACGGGTGCAGGCCAGACGGTGAGGGCTGCAGGGACGGGCGCCGTGGCAGGTGCGGGCGGCTCCGTTCAGGCGAGCACAGCAATGGCAGCAGGCTCGGTCGCTGAGGCAAGCACTGGGCGTGGGGCGAAGGCGTCAGGCCCGGGCACCGGGCGTGGGGCGACGACATTAGGTACGGCGACGGTGGCAGCGTCGGGCGGGAGCATGACTGCTGCAGCACTGGCGGGCGAGGCTGGATCATCAAGTAGAATTTTGCGTCATCGCCAAAAGTATCAAGGAAAAGTCGTTGCTGAGGATGCCGGATCGAAGGTGAGTACTACCTTTAGCGTACTCAGAACTGACGGTGAGCTTTTGAGGGTTGCTGTTTGTATCCCTCCCACCGTACTGTGCCGCCGGGCCGAACCAGACGAGCCAGCATGTGATGATTCCTCCGGTGATGTTGTCATTTATGAGGAGATGATCGAGGTAGGGTTAAGGTTTCCAATATCCTCTCCTATTTGCCGTATTCTTCACTATTTTTCCTTAACTCCAGGGCAATTAGCACCCAACGGATAGAGAGTTTTGATCGGATTCCTTGCACTGTGGAGGAGAGTACATCAAGAGGACGCTTCTCCTCTCGAGTTTCTTGCTGCCTACAGTTTAATCGAGTCCCCAGCCCCTAACAGGGGATGGTACTATTTTACCGCTAGGGGCGGCAAGCTGCTTACGGGATTGCGTTCAAACTGCCACGATTGGAAATCTCGCTTCTTCTTCATCGGTGGAGAGTGGGTTGCTGATTCAGATCGACCTTTGGTACCCACACGATGGATCGACGCCAAGAGACTCGGTATGTTTTCTGATTGCTTTTTTTTTTTTTTATGCATGTGCTCACTGTCATGTCCCTTTGCAGATCCTCCCGTACTCTCCACGGTGCAGGAGCGCAAGCTACAAGCGGTGAGAGATCACTGATGGACCCGAAAGAAATCTTCCGTCCTCTCCTTCCGCACCCCGGGGGCTGACCTGGGTCTCGGCGGAGGAGGGAAAATCTCGAGCATCAACATTTTTGTACGGGTATGTTAGATTTACTTTCTACTTGGAATTTGGAATGGTGATAATCCGGAGATTCACCTTCACAAGTGGAAAGGAAATCAATCCTTTTTTCTAACTTTTCAAATTGCATAAATATTAAGAAAAGAGACAAGTTTTTAAAATGCCGTAAGAGGCGTTTTTGTTTGTTTGCCGTGAAAGGCGATTTTGCCGTGAAAGGCGTTTTTACAAAACTCATCAAATATGAAAGACAAGAATTGTGATTTCTTTGTGTCTCTTTAAGAAATACAAACTACAATAGAAAAGGAAGAAAAGGGATCTAACTTCTCAGGAGATTGTGGGGACACGTTGAGATCGACGGTCGTAAGTCATGTATGGGCTTCGCCATCGTCCTTCAAATGAGAACATGTGATGCTTTGATTCTTTGGCTTGGCTCCTAACCTCAGTTTTTTAAAGGACAAGGACCAAGAGAAGGTCCTATATCCAATGAAAAACCAAGTAAACGGGCTGAAAAGCCGCGTTTAGGCCATGTTGGAGAAGGAGGTGACCTTGGGGGGGTGGCCCCCCAAGGGACGTTGATCACCTTGTGGTGCTTCCGGGAGCAAAGTAGCAGAACTTCGTCTCTCTCTTGGATTTTCTGAATTTTCAGAGCTTGCACTTGGGATCTCTTTTCATCATGCTTTCTTCTTGGAATGGACCTCCTTTTATAGGCTTTTGGTCGGCATGAGGTGTTTATTGGCATTTATGGCCATGATGAAAGAATTGTTGAGGAGTTACAAATCGATTTTGTAACTCCTTTTTCAAGGCTTGTGATTGGCCGATGAAGGTAGTGGGCATTTAATCACCTTTATGCTTCATGATGATGGGAGTTTCATGGGTTTAATGCCATGATTGCTTGGATTTGTAACTCCCAAATGCTTGGTTCTGATTGGGCCGTCCAAAATAATGAGTTAATAACTGCTTTATTGGGTCAATTAGCGACATTAAGTGGTTGCCAAGGCATTGAAGAGTCGCGGGCCGTGCTGCGCCTTTTGAGATTCTTCTTGCGATCATCACGGGTGGATCCACGCATTATTTGATGTCGGATTGCGATGCAATTTCAGACATTGATTGACGTTGGTGGGCCGGTGACATCTGTCTTGTCGATTTCACGATCGGTTGGACAGAAACTGCACTTTCTTGGTCAGCCGGTTGGCGATCTTGAGGCGATCGGTGAGATTTCATGCTTTTGACGGCGGATCCGAGATGTCGACGAAGATCAGTGGTTCTGAAGCACCAAACATTGGATTTTCAGAAAATCACAGAGGCCAGAACACCCGAAACGCGAAAAGAATCGGAAAAGGGACGATTTGGCGCAAAATCCGGCGACCCGGATTTCCAGGGTTGCCGGGCGACCATGCACCCAGGGTCGCTGGCGACCATGCACCCAGGGTCGCTGGCGACCCTGGGCCAGGCCCAAGGTCGCCGGCGACCATGGGCCAAGGTCGCCGGCCCGTTTGGTCGCCAAGCATTGTGTTTGGCCGTTTTTTCGTCTTTTTCGTTCCTTTTTTCTTCTGTATTTTTCTCGACATTTTTCCTCAATTATTGACTTGATTTTCTTGGACAAATCTTGACGAGAACCCTTGCGAAATCGGAGCACAAAGTTTCCTATTTTTCGGGAAAGCCGAAGACTTTGTAGCCGATTTTCCGTCAAGCGTCGAAACTAGGTCAAACGATGTCAGAATGACCTGAAAATTGAGGTGAAGCTTCTTGAGCAGTGGATAGGACCAACCATGGGCTTTTATTTGAGTTTTGAAGCCGTTTGGGGTCCCATCGATGCTTCACTTGATTTTGCTGCGGGGAAAATGCCGAGCTTTGATATATGGTCAAACGATGTCCGATTGACCTGAAATTTGATGAGGAGCCTATTGGAGCCATTTTGAGACGTTCCATGGGCTCCGTTTTGGATGTCATGGTCCTGGGTTGCTCCGCCGCCGGTAGGCTTCATTTTCTCTCGGAGCATCGAAACCTGGTCAAACGTTGTCGGAATGACCTGAAATTCGACGTTCAGCCTTTTGAAAGCATGTTGAAGCCACTCATGTGTTTTGTTTGATGAGTGATGGCTTCGGTGGTTGCCGCTGCCGGGAGGCTTGATTTTACTGCTCGAGCATTGATGGAGGGTCAAACGTTGTCGGTTTGACTTGAAATTTGGCATGGAGCCCTTTGGAGACATTCTGGAGTCATCCGTAGGCATTGATCAAAGTTTTGGTGTCTTTGATGATACTGCCGCCGGGAGCGCTTGTTTAGCTGTCGGAGCAGTGAAGTTAGGCCAAACGGTGTCAGAATAGCCCGAAACCTCAGGTGTACCCCTCTTTTAGCTGTCTTGAAGGACCTCTCAGTTTTTGTCTGATTCTGACAAAATCTGATGCTTGACGTAGCCTTGCCTATTTTTAGCAGGATGCAGCTTCAGGAGGCTTCTTGATGTTAAGGAGACATATTGACTTTTTTGGTGTCAACAAATGCCCCCTTGAGGTACAGCGACGAGTAGCTTTTTGGAGTCGATGTGCCTCGAAGAGAAACTTGGAGGAGAGATTCCAACTTGACCAAGAGTCTTGGGCTTTTTTTTTTTTTTGAATAGCCTTCTGAGTTTCCGAGGGAAATTTTATGGTAGTGAGAGGGATCACGTACCATCTCAAGGAAAGTTTTGAAAATGACATGGGGTATTTGGATTTTGGGTTTTAGATTTTGGTTTTTGACCTTGTGACCTAACAAGCTATATGTGGCAGGTTAGGGGGTCGGGGTTTGATTTTGATTTTGACCTTGTGACCCAACAAGCTGTATGTGGCAGGTTGGGGGGTCAGATTTGGTTTGTTGGTTTTGGATTTTGATTTTGGTTTTGGTCTTGTGACCTAACAAGCTGTATGTGGCGAGCTAGGGGACCGGATTTTGGTTTTGTGAAATGTCAATTTCAAGATTTTGGCAAAATTTGGTTCATGAGGTTGGATGGTTTGGTTTTTGGAAACTCATGAGACTTTCTTTTTTCTTTTTTTGAATAGTCCCATCAACTCAAAAGAGGCATGGGTTTTTTTTTTTTTTTGCTCTTTTCTTTTTTTTTTTTTGCTCTTGGTAAGAGGAATATTTTGACTAAAAGCCACTTTTAGTGCCTAGGTGGTCAAACCTGGCTCATATGGGCTAACCCATGGGACCTTAGGCTTTGGAGATGGCCTAGATCTCATATAGTGTCATATTTGTAAAGAATATCCAAAAATATCTCTTTTGTGTAGAGAATATCTAAAAATATCTTTACTTGAAGAGAATTTCTCAAGTTTTCTTTTTGTGGAAAGATTCTCTCAAAATATCTTTCTCTTTGGGAAAGTAGCTAAATTTTAGCACTCACCTCCTTTCTTTCTCTTTGTTTCCTCTTTTGGATTGCTCTCTTCTATAAAAGCAAAGAGGGTTGGTGCTTTTGCTCCATTACTTTCTTTTTGCAAGAAATCTTCAAGAGTGCTCCCCAAGGCAAGAAGTGCTTTCTCTTCTTCAAGGATCTCCAAGCTTTTTTCTTCTTCTTCTCCATCAATGGCTTCAAGTAAGTTTTCTTCCTTGTCAAGAATCTCCATTGTAGAAGGAGTTTCTTCATCATTTTTTTCTTCTTTTTCTTTTCTTTTCTTTTCTTTCTTCTTCTCTTTTTTTTTCTTTTCTTTTCCTTTCATGCACGTTTTTCTTTTTTTTTTTCGTGCTTCTCTTTTTTTTCTTTCTTTCTTTTTTTTTCTCTCTGTTTTTTTTTTACTGTTTCTGTTTTTTTTTTTTTCTCTGGCTGTACGGACCTGACCGTTCTGCCACGTGGCAGTGGGCCACGGCCTGTGGGCCAATTTTTTTTTTTTTTTTTGCAAAGATTTTTTTTTCTCTTTCTTTTTCTTTTTCCTTGTTTGCTCACTATGATAATGAGGCTATGCAATTTCAATATGTATGCATTTTTTGTTTGATGCATCAAAAATAGACGGCTAGAGTCTCTAGGTCAAGCCAACATGATTTTTGACTTGGACAAAGTTTGATTGGTTTTGACCAAATTGGGTTGGAATTGGTCAAACTTTGGTCAAGGTTTTCCTAGCATCTAATGCATGATGATATATTTTTGATGCATGAGTTTTGGTAAATAGATTTGGAAGTATGATGATGCATACCTGAAAATCTTTTGCAAGTGTTGGGATTTTGAGCTCGCAGCGATGTTGAGCTCTTTCTCGGTCTTGCTGGATTTTGAGGAAGTTTTGCAATTTTTGGATTCTGAAGCTCACAGCAATGTTGAGCTCTTTTCCAGATTTTGCGGAAGTTTGATGAGATTGGCTTGTTCTCGCAGCGATGTTGACTTCGAGCCTTCTTTGAGAATTCTCCACTGACTATGAGCTCGCAGCGATGTTGAGCTCATCTTCAGGCTTCCTGTCTTTTTCGGAGTATTTTCCTTTTTGTTGGAATTGCCCCGGAACCATGTCAAAATTTTGCTAGAATTTTTTGTAGCAGAATTCTGTCATTTTGATGTTGATTGATCTTTTCTCTTCCATCTTTTGCAGGCAGTTCTTTTAGAACAAACAAGGGTAAAGGTCCTATCACTGACGCGCCTCGTCGGTCTGCTAGATCTTCCAATGCTGCTGTTCATTAGGCTTGGGAGAAAGAGGGGACTCTCATTCGCCAGGTTGAGGAAACTGAAGGTAATGTCCGGAGGAAGACTCAGGAGCATGAGCAGTGGCAGGTCCTCTGGGAAGAACTTCCTCCTGCTGCAGATAGGTCACGGCATTCGGCCGTGTTTTGTGGGGACATTTTGAAGAAGCGTGCCCTAAAAACTTTGGAAGTTAAGGCCATGGGTCTGCTTGAGGAGTTGAACCTTTGGCTGAAGACCATGTCGGATTGAGCTCCTGAGTTGTAACAGACTCTTTTTTTCTTCCTTCTTTTTTTTTTTTTTTTGGTACCTCCATGTATAAACAATTTTGGTACTATATTTTGTATCCCCTTCCTTTCACTTAAATCATTTTTTGATGAAAAAAATTTTGAGCAAAAGTTTGATGGGAATGTTTGTTTAAGAATTTGATCAAAAGGTTGTCATTTTGTGAAAATCTTTTGTCAAAGGGTTGTTTTGGGCATGAAAGCCAATTTTGTGGCGAAAAGCCTGGTTTTTGATGGTTTGAAAACCGAAATTTTGGATGGCATGAAGCCTAATTTTGTGGCGTAAGAGCCAAATTTGTATTGCGGCATGGGAGCCAAATTTTTTTGATGGCGTGAAAGCCAAATTTTAGAATGGCATAGAAGCCGAATTTTGTTTTGTTTGTCTTGGCATTTATATCCGAATTTTGGCATTTATAGCCAGATTTTGGCGTTTATAGCCGATTTTTTTTTTGTTTTGTTTTGGCATTTATAGCCGAATTTTGAGATGGCATGAGAGCCAAAAATTTTGTTTGTGGCATGAGAGCCGATTTTGAGATGTCATGAAAGCCGATTTTGGCGTTTATAGCCGAAAAATTTTGTTTTTGGCATTTATAGCCGAATTTTGGCATTTATAGCCGGATTTGGCGTTTATAGCGGAGTTTGGCGTTTATAGCCGAGTTTTGGCGTTTATAGCCAGATTTTGGCGTTTATAGCCAGATTTTTGCGTTTATAGCCGAGTTTTTTGAAAACCAAGTTTTGTTTTATTGGCATGAAAGCCGATTTTGGCGTTTATAGCCGAAAATTTTTTGTTTTGGCATTTATAGCCGAATTTTGGCGTTTATAGCCGGATTTTGGCGTTTATTGCCGAGTTTTGGTTTTCAAAATGCAGGTATTGACTAAATGTCGCCTCCCCGCTGAATGGTCTTGCAAGTATCGATGGAATGTCGCTTCCTTGGTCATTCGGTTTTGCGAGTATTGATGGAATGTCACTTCCTCGCGGGTTAGGTTTTGCGAGTATCGATGGAATGTCGCTTCCTCGCGAATTGGGGTGCAAATATCGACTAAGCGTCGCGTCCCTGCTTTTCCCAAAACTTTTGGTTTTGCGGGTACTGACTTGATGTCGTTTCTCCGCGATTTTTGAAATTTGAGGTTTTCTCGAACCATTTGAAATTTGGGTTGTGGATAGCAACTGGTATGTTGCATCTCCACGATTTTTGAAATTTGGGTTGTGGATATCAACTGGTTTGTTGCTTCTCCACGATTTTTGAAATTTGGGTTGTGGATATCAACTGGTTTGTTGCTTCTCCACGATTTTTGAAATTTGCAAGTATCGAATGGGGTTCGTTTCCTTGCGATTTTTGGGTTTTGGAAGTATCGAATGGGGTTCGCATCCTTCCGATTTTTGGGTTTTGGAAGTATCGAATGGGGTTCACATCCTTCCGGTTTCTAAAGACCAAAATTTTTGTTGAAAGACACGAAGGTCATAAATTTTGACTTAAAACCATTTTGGTTGTAAAAGCCGAGGCGGTCTAGGGTGAAAATTCCTAAGTCCCGATTTTTGTTTCAAACCATGAATTCTGGGTTCAAGGATCGAAATTTTGGTCAAGTCTGGGAAGAGGCTCCTAAACTTGGATTTTTGGATTTGATTTTTCTTTTGAACAATGAAACAATGAAAGTAAGCATTGTTTTGAGAGATAGTTTTTTTTTGGAAACTTCAACATAAAGATGAAAATTTCAAAAGGGGTGGGTTTGATGAGCAAGTACCTTGGAAATACGCTTTAGCCATGTAGATATTGCTCTGACCCGTTTGAGGAAGTCTTCAAGGGTAGTACCGCTTCAAGAACTTGCCGTTGATGGGTAGCATACATTTGTCTCCTTCCATGTTTAGAAGAGCGTATGCACCGTTGGAGAAGACTTTGTCGATGACGAAGGGTCCCTCCCATTTTGGTTCGAATTTACCTTTGGATTTGTGGGCAAAGACTATGGGTCTTTTTACTGCAAGAACCAAGTCACCCTTTTTGTAGGCGCGTTGCCTGACCTTTTTGTCGAAAGATCCTGCCATGCGTGCTTGGTACAACTCAATGCTTTGTAGAGCTTCGAGTCGTCTTTCATCAAGATTATCCAGCTCTTGGAGTCTCATTTTGACATTGCTTTCTTGCGTCATGTCATTTTGCAAAGATACCCTTAAGGAAGGAATTTGTACTTCCAAAGGGACAACAGCTTCGCATCCATAGACCAAAGAGAATGGTGTGCTATGGGTTGGTCCTCGAACGGTGGTTCGATAGGCCCACAAAGCTTCTAGTAGTTTGTCGCCCCAGTCTCTTTTGTGACTAGAGACCATTTTCTTGAGAATTTTGCAGAGCGTCTTGTTGAAGGCTTCTGCTAGTCCATTCGCTGCTGGATTATATGGAGTCGAAGGACAACTTTGGATTTTGTACTTGTCGCAGAACCTGTAGAATCTGTGATCCCGGAATTGTGGTCCGTTATCATGGACGAATCTTTTAGGTATGCCGAAGCGACAAATAATGTTGGTGCGCAAGAACTGAAGGACTGATGAAGTCTTCATTTCGCTGAGCGCAAATGCTTCTGACCACTTGGAGAAATAATCCGTAGCGGCGAAGATGAAGCGATGACCTTTGCTTGATGGGGGAGAAATAGGACCTATGATGTCCATACCCCAGGCTTCGAAAGGCCATGAGATTGCTGTTGGATGTAGCCATTCTGGAGGCATGTGGACATAATCTCCGTGAATCTGGCATTTTTGGCAGCGCTTGGCAAATTGTATTGCATCAGCTACCATGGTAGGCCAATAATAAACTAGCCTTTTTATCTGGTTGTAGAGCTTAGGGCTAGCCTGATGGGCTCCACAAAGACCAGCATGTACTTCTTTGAAAGTTTCCTCAGCCTCTTGTTGTGATAAGCAGCGTAGGAGTACTCCGTTGAAGGATTTTCTACAAAGTGCTTTTGAAGGTATATCCAAATGAAAGTTTGGGGCTCGTCTTTGGATGCTTACCCGCTCTTTTGGATCTTCAGGTAGGATTCCGAACATGATGTAATCAATGAGCGGATCTCTCCAGTCGCCAATCGGAGGTTTGAGGATGGACATCCGACTTCCAACCACTTGGTGGCATTCAGCAACTGCTTGGTGTGTGTTGAGAGGAGGGAAAATCCTTCTTTGACACACTGTGACTTGCATGTTTTCCCCTTCTTGGATTGCCATGGATGCGGCAAGTCCAGCCAGGGCATCTGCATGGATGTTTTCACCTCTGAGGATGTGGGTGATGTGACAGATGTTGAATTTTTGTCGAAGTGATTGCGCCTTATTGTAGTAAGGTAGCAAATCAGGCTTCCTGACTTCATATTTTTTATTCATCTGCTTGACGACCGGTTGAGAGTCTCCAAAAGCTTCCAGCGTGGTGATGCCGGATTCGAGGGTGAGTTCCAATCCTACAATCAGGGCTTGGTACTCAGCTGCATTGTTTGAACATGGTTCCAGTAGCGAGAAGGCGTGTGGAATCATGTATTTGTTAGGACCGACAAAGAGGATGCCGATTCCAGATATTTGCTTTCCCTTTTCATTTTTCCTGGTTGCACCGTCAAAGTACATGTCCCAGGAAGCATTTGATAAGGAAGTTTCTACATTGTAGACAAATTCGTTTGGGAGATCATCCCTGAGTGGAGAATCTTTAGGCAATGGATGCTCTGCAAGGAAGTCTGCTAGAGCTTGGCCTTTGATTGCTTTTTGTGGCACATACCTCAAATCAAATTGTGATAGAAGAATGGACCATTTTGCCAGTCGGGCATTGAGAGAACCTGCTTTTGTGACAAGGACCTTTAGGAGGTTAATCCTCGAAATCAGGTAGACTGTGTTCGACAGCAGATAGTGACGCAGCTTTTGTACAGCGAACATTACTGCAAGGCATTCTTTTTCGACTGGGGAGTAGCGATGCTCTGCACCTACCATCATGCGGCTAAGGTAATATAGAGCAGCTTCTTTTCCGTCGTCATTTTCTTGTGCGAGCAGAGCACCCAAAGAGTGGTCGAGAGCTCTTGTGTACAAGATAAATGGTTTTCCAGTTGTGGGGGCAACCAGCACTGGAGGTTTGATGAGGTATGCTTTGATTTCTTGAAATGCATTTTCACATTCAGCATCCGAGACAAAGTCCACGCCTTTCTTCATCAGGCGAGAGAATGGACGGCATTTCCCTGATAGATTGGAGATGAACCGTCGGATGTAGGCCAGCCTTCCTTGAAGCCCTTTTAATTCTCTTAGGGTTCTGGGAGATGGCATTTCCAGGATAGCCTTGACTTTGGTGGGGTCAAGTTCTATTCCAGCTTTCCGTACTATGAATCCAAGAAACTTACCCGATGAGACACCGAAGAAGCACTTTAGTGGATTCATCCGCTATTTGTGTTTGCGAAGTCAGAGGAAGACTTCTCGAAGATCATTGAGATGGTCTTCTTTTCTTCTGCTTTTTATGGCGAGGTCGTTAACATAGCATTCGACCGTCTTGTGCTGCATATCTTGGAATATTTTCATCATAGCCCTCTAACATGTTGCACCTGCATTTTTTAGACCAAACGGCATGACAGTGTAGCAATACACGCCAAATGATGTCCGAAAGGATGTATGCCTTTCATCTTCAGGATGCATTTTTATCTGATTGTAGCCAGAGAATCCATCCATGAATGTCATTCGCTCGAATCCATAGGTGTTGTCAATCATTACCTCTGGTATGGGGAGCGGGAATTCATCTTTAGGACATGCATTATTCAGGTCTCTATAGTCAATACAGACCCTTATCTGCCCATTTTTCTTTGTCACGGGGACGATGTTGGCCAACCATTCAGGATGTTGTTCCTCGCGGATGAAGCCAATGTTTTTGATTTTCTGAACTTCTTGTTCAATTTTGTCCATCACGTCGGGACGGAATCTTCTTTGGCCTTGTTTGATAGGCTTGATTTGTTTTTGCAAGTTGAGCTTGTGGACTGCTACCTTGGGATCCAAGCCAGGCATTTCGGCATAAGACCATGCAAAGCAATCAACGAACTCACGAAGAAAAGAGATATACTCGGGTAACTCATCATCCTTTATATTCTTGCTTATGAATGCAGGACGTGGGTTATCAGGTGTTCCCAAGTCTATCTTTTGAACATGGTCTTCTGTCGGAAGGTTTGAAGGTGGTTCCTCCACAGTATTTTTGGAGGCTTCCAACTCAACAAGACCTTCTGGAGTGCCAGAGAAATTTTTAGACTGAGGCTCTGTTTCTGTCCATGAATCTTCTTGATCAGCATCCTTCTCAATGCTATCCTTCTCAAGGCTTGCAATGAGATGGTCCCAATCATTTGCTAGAATTGGGTTGAAGTAAGGTACTTCTTTTGGAGACGATGATTCTTCTGGGATAGAGAACCGCTCGTCTACGTCATCGGGCAATTCCTCTTTATTATCAGAGAAATTATACCAATTGGAGAAGCTTTCAGGATTTTTGACGAGTAACTCCTGAAAGAGATATCCAAGGATATCGATGTCTTCATGAGATGTTGAGGCCTAGTCGGTAAAGCGACTTTGCAGCCATGGTGTCAATTGTCTCATAGGAGCGGTAGGATCATACCCCAACCCATATGAAGACTTGCCTTTTTGAAGGTGGATTTTCTGATCTTCTGGTTGACTTTTGGTCAGGGTGGGTTCCAATGGTGTAAGAATACCACAGCTACCTCCCAAACCAGTCGGGTTTTGAGCATCGTAGCCCATTTTCTTCATGATAGCTTGTGCCATTGGACTGTACAGGGATAGCTGAGGCATACCTTCGTTTTGGAAAGGTTCAAGCAGAGAGTTCAGTGGAGATGCTCCCGACCTGTGGAAGAAGATTGTTTTTTCTTCTGGCGAGGTTGCCGGGATAACAAAGGAGGCAGACGTAGGATCTTCTATGTCTGCAAGTGTCTCCAATGGAGTGAGAGTGAGCTAATCTTGCTGAGTATCAGCTTGGCTCGATGCTGTGTCATCTTCTGACTCTGACTCTGAGTCTGTGTCATGCATAATAGACACAAAGGAGACAGTGAACTTGCCCCCAGTCTTTTGTTTTGTCTTCTTTGCTTTGGTAGTGATTACCAAAGGCTTTGGAGATTTGAAGGAGACGACGAAGGGAGCTTGGCCGCTTACTTCAAGTTTGGTGGAGGGTTTGTTTTCCTCCGATGATTGCTGAGGAGCCTTGCCTTTATCTTTCTGGAGACTGTCGACAAAGCGAAATTTTTTTTCCTCCTGTTCTTCTTTTCCATCTTTATACATTTGAGCATCTGCAAAATGGACATCTCTGCCTTTGAAGGGCTTTTCGTCTGCAAACACTCGATGTATCAAGCCATCGTTGCCAACGAACTTGATGCACTGATGTAGAGTTGAAGGGACGACACCATTCTCATGTATCCAGGGGCTTCCTAGGAGTATATTGTAGCATGAAGGGGTCCTTATTGCATACACAGTGACTTCAGAAATAAGATCACCGATTTGCAATTTGAACCTGATTTTGCCGATAGGCCTTTGAGCGCTGCCGTCATATCCAAAGATGGATACGGACGTGTGACTCAGTTTGCTAGGTGGGATGCCCAGCTCTTTGAGTACCGGAGTAGAAATGAGGTTGAGTGCAGAACCTGGATCGATCTGAACTCTGTGTACTGGCATTTCTTTGACGTACCCCGTAATGTACAAGGGACGGTTGTGCTTTGTTTCACCTAGGAGGAGGTCATCCTTGTCGAAGGTAATTGTTGCACTTGCTGCTTTTTGTACCGATAGGCATTCATTGCTTGATCCCTCAGTTTTCTTCTTTTCTCCCTTTGAGGAAGTATTTGATTTTTTGACCCTATAGTCCATTTCAATTTGTAGGACTTGTGGGGCATGTTTGTCGACATCCGCATTCAGCCTTTGTAATTCTGAAATGAGACTATCACGAGTTTGTGGAGACATTCGTAATAAGTCAAGGATGTGCAGACGTGCAGGTATGTGTTTGAAGTGCTCAATCAAGTCGTACTTGAAAGCCTCCTTCGGGCCTGCATTTTCATTATTATTGCCACTTGGGGCATTTACAACTTGCTTTCCCGAAGGATTTACATAAGAAAAAGAGGGTTGGTTGTAATTTTTGTGGTAATCCCGGCCAGAACGGGTACCTCTACCAACTTCAAGAGCCTCTAGAGAAGGGTCTTCTTTTGGAAGATCGTTCTCAGGATCAAGGGGTTGATCCTTTGCTGAGGATGTGTCTGTAACAGCATTGGCGTCTTTAGTGATTGTGTTGCATGGAGCAATTTCCGAGAACAAGTCCTGAACAGCAGCCGGCAACTTTTCTTTATTAGCCCAGACATCGCCCGTGAGATAGGGTATTTGGGACCAATTGACTGAGTTTTCATTGAAGAAGATTTCATTGGCAGAAGTTTCTTCAAGATGATCAATCGGGAGTGGCTTGAGTTCTGATGTCACAGCTTCAGGAGACGAAGGTTGAGAGGATGTTATCTCAGTGAAAGTCACCTGAGAGGATGTAGCTCCGGAAGATACGCTACCGGTTGGGGAGTACGTGTCTTCGGAAGCTTCAGAGGCACTGTCGTCCTGAGCTATTGCATTGCAGGTTATCCTGACAGGAGATGCCCCCAGTGTAGACTGTTGGGAATCAAACTCATCCTCGGATGTGAGAGGATCATTGATCCAACAGTCTTCTTCATTTTCAGGAGTTAAGGGAGAAAGTTCCCGCTGATTTTCAGGGACTTCCGGTTCTGGGTCATGACAAAGATTGATGCGATCCTGCTCCTGCTCTATGGCAAGATGTTGCAAGATTCTTGCATATTCTTCAAGATCAGGCATGGGAGCCAAATCTTCTTCGTCATTTGCTCCGTGTGGTTCACCAATGTTGGGTTCCACCGGAGCATTGTTTGGTGCTGGATCGACAGCGTTTTCTTGAACAGGGTCCTGGTCTTCTTCATCATCAGGCCAAGATCCTTGTGGCTGTAATGGGTTATACCAGATTACAGGCATAAGATGAGAGCCGGGAATCCATTCCTCGTCGGAGAGGTATTCTCCTGTTTCAAGGGATTCTTCCCACTCATTGATATCACTGGCAGTGTCACTGGACTCGTATCCGTTCATGGAGAATCCAACTACCGAGTTGCAAGAGTATGATGCCCCCTGCACATTTTCAATTTTGTATAGAGGTGGCATGAAATCATCCAGAGTGAATTTTCTTACCGCCTTGGAGGTTTTGGGAAGAGATTCTTCCGTCGTCCCGAGTGAAGCAGTGGAAGAAGTTTCTGCTTTTTCAAGGACTTCTTGTTTTGGTTGAGACTTCTGCTGCTGTTTGAGCTTGCGGAGCTGTCTCTTGGCTTGCCTTCGCTGCTGAGCGGTCGGCTTTGTTTTGACGATCTCCCAGTTTTCATCATCTAGGAGATCGGGATGCACCCATATAGGTTGTCCATCTGATGTTGGATAGGGAACCAATTCTTGGGACGCTTGAGCCATTTTTATCACCTTGAATGAAGTAGTGATCTTCTCCTTCGGTGACTTTGAAGTTTGCCGACATGACACCATGTTGACAGAGGCGGGGCCATAGTTTTTATCAAAGGTTATGACTCCGTTTTTCCACATCTCATTGATCTTCTCTCTCACAACGAAGCATTGATTGAGAGGATGCGAGATCATCTGATGGTATGGACAGTATCGGGGATCATTGGTTTTGCCAACATCTCCCGGTCTTTTGGGCTCTGGCAAAATGAGTTTACCATTTGCTAGGAGAGCCTCAAAGATTTCTTCAACATCTTCATCGAACGGATATTTCTTTTCTACACGTTCTTTGAAGGCATCAGAGAGTTCAGGCCTTTTACCTGCAGTTTTGTTTTCAGGTTTCTTTGGCTGCTGAGGCGCTGACTTAGTCTGCACATTGAGAACCTCCTTTTTCATTGGTTTTGAGGTTGTAACAGCAGTCGGCTCTTTCTTTGATGATTTCTGACTGTTGAGGTCTTTGATCACCATTTCCGCTTCTATGGAAGCTTCGAGGAGTTCCCCCAAGTTCTTTGATTTGTTGCCGATGATCATGGAGCGAATTTTTGCTCTCATATTGTTACGGCAGATGTCGACTAGCGACGCTTGTGGCAGCACATCTGAGCATTTGTAAGCCATTGCCTTCCATTTGTGAATGAAGTCGTATGTAGACTCATTCTCTCCCTGTTTTAGGCTGCAGAGTTGAGCCATAGTAACAGGATGATCCTCACATTGGAAGTGGGTCAGGAAGCGTGTCTCTAGCATAGCCCAGTTCTGGATGGAGTTCTCCGGCAGAGTGGAGTACCAATCAAAGGCTATACCTTTTAGGGTACTTGCAAAGAGGCGAATCTTGAGGGCATCTTGATCCGCAATAGCTCCTGTCAGGATCTTGAAGTGGATGACATGCTGTCTGGCTGAACCTTTCCCAGTATATGTCCGGAGAGTAGGTTGTTTGAATTTTGCAGGGAACGGAACCGAGTCCATCCATAGAGGGTAGGGTGGCTTGATCCCATGTTCCTTCAATGTATCCTCTTCTTTTGCTTTTGCGAGGATATCGTCCACGTCCTTTCTGGTAAGGGCGCGAGACTCATTGTTTTCTGCATTGCCCTCGTCATCTTCATGATTCGGAGGGGTTTCCTTGTTAGGTGGTGGACACTGTAGAGTGAGAATCAAATTTTCCATCAGAGTCTCAATTCTCTGTTGTCCTTGCTCCAACTGCTGGATGCATGCAGTTACGTCATCATGCGGTGGAGGCTGCTCAGAACTTGTAGCCAAGAGTTTCATCCCTCGGGATTCGAATGAAGAAATCGTCCTGGTGACTGAGCTGGGGCTCATCCTTCTGGATGAAGAATCTGAGGAGTGGTTACTCCGATGTCCTTGGCTCGGAGGAGTGGAAGATTCCTCCAAATGTGTTCGTGTCCGAGAGACGCTGCGAGTCACTGGACGTCTAACACTGATTTTGGTTGCTGACTTCTGGCGTTTTCTGGTTTTGCCAACCATATGAACAGCAACGAATTGGTTGGGTCTTTCTTTTTCGACCCATTTCTTTGTGACGTGGAGAGTAGAATGCTGGGTTCTTTGTTTCTCGAGTCTCTTTTATCGATATGCAGTGCGGCGACGCATACGACGAGTAATTTGAGCTTCAGTCAGCTCTGGCTGGGCTCTGGCGATGAAGGATGCAGTCCCTTGTGCGCAGCAGCCGAGTTTGTCCTCTTTGAAGCTTGGCAAGGACAGAATCTGGACGCGGTCCTTTGTCTGTCGCAATGAAGACTTGAATTTTGCGAGCTCGGCCCCTGTTGAGATGAAGGGTCGACTAGCAAGAGTGCAGGCTTCAGCATGTTTTTGCATAGGCCTAACGATGCAGGATTTGATTTTGGGCTTGTAGGAGCAAGCCGGCTCATGATGATTTTGTTTGTTTTTTGGGTGGAGGGTAGGTTTCTCCTCTTTCATGTAAGAGAGAGGGTAGAACCGATTCTCCTTGAGAGGGGCTAGGTATGCTGGCTTTGCAGTTGTTTGGGATCTCCGTTGCTTTGGTGAAGATCTCGGGGACCAGGTTTTGGTGTAAACTTGGTTTCTTGTGGGTTGAGGCTTCGTGGGAACGCCACGGGCTTCAGGCTTCTTGGTGTTCGCCCTTGGTGCCATTTTGGTGACACGTTGCAGGGCGGTTTTCTGCTCCTTGGCAGGTACAGTGTCTTCTACGGGAAGTGGGAATGGTCCCAGCGATCCGAAGACGATGGTCCGGGGAGTTGAAGTTGACCCGGTGTTTAGAGAGTTGTTGAGAGAGATGACGCTTCGGCAACTGGCAAGGCTCTTATGCTTGTTTTGCTTATCTTGAAGCACAAGCTGGTACTTGTTCTCATCGAAGTGATGGTCAATGAAGCTGCCATTGTTAGTTTTGGAAAACTTCTGAAACAAGACCAAATCCATTAGTAATCACAAGAATATGGTGATCGTAAATGGAGAACAACTATGGTTTTGTCTTTTCAAATCACTTGAGTGGACATGGCCCAACCCAAGGACAATGAAGAAGGCAAAAAGCCATAGAGGATACAATTGTTCTAAAATGCAAGTATGGTAGGCTCAGAGTGAGCGTGCCAGTGACTGCTAGAAGCAATTGTAGACCTTAATTCAAATTACCGAGAAGCCAGGCTCACTCGAGGTAAAATGATATAAGGTTGGAGATACAAATGTGTCGGTCGCGAATACAGTAGACCCAAAAGGGCGTACTAGCACCGCTAGGCACAAATGTTGCAAATCGCATCCTTGGGAAGGACACGAGATGGGATTTTTTGAAAGGTCAAATTTGGATTCATAAAGGAGAGCAAATGGTATTCCAATCCTAACAAAGGCTCAACATTTCTGCGAGCGCTAAATTCAGAAGGGAAGGAACCATAATTTCTCGGATGTGAATCCAGACGTGACGGAAGTTTATTTTTGAAAGGTCAAGATTGAATTCATCGAAGAGAGCAAATGGTGTTCCATTCCGAACAAGGCTCAACATTTCTGCGAGCGCTAAATCCGAAAGGGAAAGAACCAAGATTTCAAAACTCTGAATTCAAAAGTGACAAAAGTTTTTTTTTTTTAAAGGTCAAGATTGAATTCATCGAAGAGAGCAAATGGTGTTCCATTCCGAACAAAGCTCAACATTTCTGCGAGCGCTAAATCCGAAAGGGAAAGAACCAAGATTTCTCAACTCTGAATTCAAAGTGACAGAAGTTTTTTTTTTTTTTTTTAAGGATTTTTTTTAGAGAATTTTTGTTTTGAAAGGTGCACATAGATTTCCAATTCGATCTTATGAAACCTTAGTAGATAGATCAGCCCCCAGATAAGGGTAGGATTACTTAATGAACCCGTTTGGAGGACCCTTGCCTCGAACAGTCTAGCTGTCTCCACACTTTGGACAAGGCTTTTCTTACATCCACTTTGGTCAAAGAACGCAACTGGTGGAACCTTAGTGTTTTTTTTTTTTTTTTTAAATCCCTTTTTTTTTTTTGAAAGGTTTTTTATAAACTCATTAAAGAGAACGAATGGTGTTCCAATCCGAACAAAGGCTCAACATTTCTGCGAGCGCTAAATTCGAAGGGAATGAACCAAGGTTTCTCAAATTTAAATGCAAAAGAGAGAAAGCTAAAAATTTTTGAATTTATAATTTGTTTTTTGAAATCCCAATTTGGACTCATCAAAGAGAAAAGATGGCCCAATCCCCGGTATGAACGACAACTGCGAACATTTCTGTGAGCTATCGAGTTCGAGGAGGAGAGGATCAAAATTTCTCAAAGTTGAATCTTGAGAAAGAGAGATCATTTTTTTTTTTTGAAAGAGTTTGAATAGAAGGTGTTTTTTTTTTTTAAATCCCAATTGGACTCATCAAAGAGAAAAGATGGCCTAATCCCCGATATGAACGATAGCTACGAACATTTCTGTGAGCTATCAAGTTTGAAGAGGGAAGGATCAAAATTTCTCAAAGTTGAGCTTTTAAGAAAAAGAGATCAGATTTCTTTTTTTTGAAGTGAGAAAGAACAATTGAAATCCCATCTCATGTTTTTTAGATGCAAAATGCAACATAGGCCACCAACTAGAAAGGAGCCAAGTGATCAAAGCATCACGTTCTCAAGTCAACGTGTCCCACCGGGTATGCCAACTTGATGGACCCGAAAAAAAAAAGGGGGAATCTTCCGTCCTCTCCTTCCGCACCCCGGGGGCTGACCTGGGTCTCGGCGGTGGAGGGAAAATCTCGGGCATCAACATTTTTGTACGGGTATGCCAGATTAACTTTCTACTTGGAATTTGGAATGGTGATAATCCGGAGATTCACCTTCACAAGTGGAAAGGAAATCAATCCTGTTTTCTAACTTTTCAAATTGCATAAATATTAAGAAAAGAGACAAGTTTTTAAAATGCCGTAAGAGGCGTTTTTGTTTGTTTGTCGTGAAAGGCGATTTTGCCGTGAAAGGCGTTTTTACAAAACTCATCAAATATGAAAGACAAGAATTGTGATTTCTTTTTGTCTCTTTAAGAAATACAAACTACAATAGAAAAGGAAGAAAAGGGATCTAACTTCTCAGGAGATTGTGGGGACACGTTGAGATCGACGGTCGCAAGTCATGTATGGGCTTCGCCATCGTCCTTCAAATGAGAACATGTGATGCTTTGATTCTTTGGCTTGGCTCCTAACCTCAGTTTTTTAAAGGACAAGGACTAAGAGAAGGTCCTATATCCAATGAAAAACCAAGTAAACGGGATGAAAAGCCGTGTTTAGGCCATGTTGGAGAAGGAGGTGACCTTGGGGGTGGGGGGGGGGGGGGGGGGGGGGGTGGGGTGGGGGGGTGGCCCCCCAAGGGACGTTGATCACCTTGTGGTGCTTCCGGGAGCAAAGTAACAGAACTTCGTCTCTCTCTTGGATTTTCTGAATTTTCAGAGCTTGCACTTGGGATCTCTTTTCATCATGCTTTCTTCTTGGAATGGACCTCCTTTTATAGGCTTTTGGTAGCCATGAGGTGTTTATTGGCATTGACGACCATGATGAAAGAATTGATGAAGAGTTACAAGTTGATTTTGTAACTCCTTTTTCAAGGCTTGTGATTGGCCGATGAAGGTAGTGGGCATTTAATCACCTTTATGCTTCATGATGATGGGAGTTTCATGGGTTTAATGCTATGATTGCTTGGATTTGTAACTCCCAAATGCTTGGGTCGGATTGGGCCGTCCAAAATAATGAGTTAATGACTGCTTTAATGGGTCAATTAACGACATTAAGTGGTTGCCAAGGCATGTGAAGAGTCGCGGGTCGTGCTGCGCCTTTTGAGATTCTTCTTGCGATCATCACGGGTGGATCCACGCATTATTTGATGTCGGATTGCGATGCAATTTCAGACATTGATTGACGTTGGTGGGCCGGTGACATCTGTCTTGTCGATTTCACGATCGGTCAGACAGAAACTGCACTTTCTTGGTCAGCCGGTTGGCGATCTTGAGGCGATTGGTGATGATTTCATGCTTTTGACGGCAGATCCGAGATGTCGATGAGGATCAGTGGTTCTGAAGCACCAAACATTGGATTTTCAGAAAATCACAGAGGCCAGAACACCCGAAACGCGAAAAGAATCGGAAAACGGACGATTTGGCGCAAAATCCGACGACCCGGATTTCCAGGGTCGCCGGCGACCTTAGGCCAAGGTCACCGGCGACCATAGGGCTTCGGCCCGTTTGGTCGCCGAGCGTCGTGTTCGGCCGTCTTTTCGTCTTTTTCGTTCCTTTTTTCTTCTGTATTTTTCTTGACATTTTTCCTCAATTATTGACTTGATTTTCTTGGAGAAATCTTGACGAGAACCCTCGTGAAATCGGAGCACAAAGTTTCCTATTTTTCGGGAAAGCCGAAGACTTTGTAGCCGATTTTCTGTTAAGCGTCGAAACTAGGTCAAACGTGTCGGAATGACCTGAAAATTGAGGTGAAGCTTCTTGAGCAGTGGATAGGACCAACCATGGGCTTTTATTTGAGTTTTGAAGCCGTTTGGGGTCCCATCGATGCTTCACTTGATTTTGCTGCGGGGAAAATGCCGAGCTTTGATATGTGGTCAAACGATGTCCGATTGACCTGAAATTTGACGAGGAGCCTATTGGAGTCATTTTGAGACGTTCCATGGGCTCCGTTTTGGATGTCATGGTCCCGGGTTGCTCCGTCGCCGGTAGGCTTGATTTTCTCTCGGAGCATCGAAACCTGGTCAAACGTTGTCGGAATGACCTGAAATTCGACGTGCAACCTTTTGGAAGCATGTTGAAGCCACTCATGTATTTTGTTTGATGAGTGATGGCTTCTATGGTTGCCGCCGCAGGGAGGCTTGATTTTGCTGCTCGAGCATTGATGGAGGGTCAAACGTTGTCGGTTTGACTTGAAATTTGGCATGGAGCCCTTTGGAGACATTCTGGAGTCATCCGTAGGCTTTGATCAAAGTTTTGGTGTCTTTGATGATGTTGCCTCCGGGAGCGCTTGTTTAGCTGTCGGAGCAGTGAAGTTAGGCCAAACGTTGTCGGAATGGCCCGAAACCTCAGGTGTACCCCTCTTTTAGCTGTCTTGAAGGACCTCTCAGTTTCTGTCTGATTCTGACAAAATCTGATGCTTGAAGTAGCCTTGCCTATTTTTAGCAGGATGCAGCTTCAGGAGGCTTCTTGATGTTGAGGAGACATATTGACTTTTTTGGTGTCAATAATCACCCTGACAAGGACTTAGGAGTTCTCCTTCCCAAGGAGAGAGGCAAGACCAATGGACCTCCTCCGGACTCTTTGTCTTTGGTTAGGACTGGCGGACTCCTTCCGGGATCGACTTCAAAGAGAAAAGGTAAGTCATTTCAACTTTAGCAATGTTTTGTGTGTTTACCTGATATGCCGTACCCCAATAACACTTTTGTTTTTTCCAGCCGTAAACAGAAAAGCGATTGAGGCCTGCCTGTCTGGTAGGAGTACCCCTCCCTCCAAGGTGGCGAGGACAGATGACTCCTCACCAGGGACCTCTCCACCAGTGACTCGTGCGGGGCCTCGGGTGCGCCTTCCTCAAGTGGCCTCTCCTATGGTGTCTCTCCACGCAGTGACCTCCTAAGCTAAGACTGTTGCTCCGCAGTCTTCCTCTCCAGCTGCCCCTCAATTGTGTCCTCCGCGCGCGGGTACTTCCACAGGGGTACTGACTGGGGCTGATCCCATGCTAGGCAACCCGCGAGCAATCCGGGAAAGGCTAGGAAGATTTGTGTTGCCCCCTGAGGTCTGTCAGGTTAATGCCTTGGGCACCGAGGGAGTCATCAACACATTTCTGGAAGGTCTGGCTCAGGTAAATGTTTACTATTTCCCTTTTCTCCAGACTTTCGTCCTCTTTTTTGTCTTATGTACTGTCTCATTTCCTTGTCCTTTATCTTTTCAGGCCTCCACTGCATCTGTCTGCTTGTTGTCAAGGGCTCGATCTTACAGTCAGGTGAAACGGGAGAGTGAGACCGTTCAAAAGGAGCTTTCTGTTGCTAAAGGAAAGATTACCGCTCTGGAAGCTATTAGTAAGGCTTCCGAGGTTGATCTTATTGCGGCCAGCGAGAGGGCGACCCAGCTTAATACTGAGCTATCAGCAGCCCGCGAGAGGGCGGCCAAGGTTGATACTGAGCTCTTAGCAGCCCGCGAGAGGGTGGCCAAGGTTGATACTGAGCTCTCAGCAGCCCACGAGAGGGCGGCGAAGGCAGAGGCTGAGCTTGTGAAGGCCCGTGAGAGGGCTTCGCTCAGTGAGGCTGAGCTTGCAGAGACCCGTGAGAGTGTGCTGCTCAGAGAGGCTGCGATGAAGACAGAGGTGAAGGCTGCACACGAGAGGGCGACCCAGGCTGAGGAGAGGGCTTCTCAGGCTGAGGAAAGGGCTGCCCTTGCTGAGAGGGACCTCGAAAATGACCTCGCTAATGCCTTTTATTGACGACTATGATGAGCTTCGAGGGAAGATTTATGCTGCTTTCCCAGATCTTGACTTCTCAGGCTTCTTGCCGACTGAGGCACCTGATGATGATGGCAGTGGCAGCTCTGATGATGCCGAGGATGATGAGGAGGAGGACGAGGAGGACGATGAGGAGGGGGATGCGAGTGATTAGAGGATAGAGGGGAACTTTTGTTGGTTTTTCTTTTTGTAAAGGCAGGTAGCCTGACTTTTGTACGTAAGCCTATCTTTTGGAACATGTAACTTCTTGTCATAAAATACAAACATAGAATGTTTTATTTATTCATTGCTTGAACAACATTGATAGAGTAGTAAAAATTAAATCAAGCCCCAAACCCTCACTATTCTGATCCTCTTAAAATGTTACTGGTAGTATTTCTTCAAATGTTCCGCGTTCCACGGATGAGGTAAGACCTTTCCCTCAGAATTCTGGATCGTGTAGGTGCCTGGTCTCACTACCTCTGTGACGAGATAGGGACCTTCCCATTTTGGTCCCGACTTTCCTTCACAGGAGTCTTTTGTGGCGAGGATCACCTTTTTAAGCACTAGATCTCCCGGTTGGAATGAACGAGGCTTTACCCTCGGGTTGTAGTACTTCGCCATGCGTCGCTTGTACTCCGCGTTGCGGACCACAGCCATCTCCCTTGCCTCCTCTACAAAGTCGAGGTTGATGCGAAGTCCTTCCCCGTTGGTGACAGGGTCGTGGTGGTAGACCCTTAGGGAATGGACTCCTATTTCGACATGGATGACTGCCTCAATCCCATAAGAGAGAGAAAAAGGAGTTTCCCCGGTAGGAGTTCTTGGCGTGGTTCGATAGGCCCATAATACTCTTGGGAGTTCGTCAACCCAAAGACCCTTCGCTCTTTCCAGCCTTGTCTTTAAGTTACGGAGAATTGTTCTTACCATGACTTCTGCTTGCCCATTCACCTGTGGGTGTGCCGGGCTGGAATGAGGCTGCTTGATTTGAAGGTCGGAGCAGAAAGAATTAAAGAGCTTATTATCGAACTGCTTGGCATTGTCACTGACAATGGCGTGAGGTATCCCGAAGCGGCAGACTAGGTTTTTCCTGACAAAGTCCTTTACCTTCGAGTCTGTTATTTTTGCTAGGGGTTCTGCCTCCGCCCATTTTGTGAAATAGTCTATGGCGACGACCACAAACTTGCACTGGCCTTTGCTCAAAGGAAGGGGGCCCAGGATGTCAATGCCCCATTTGGAAAAAGGCCATGGGCTCACAATGGTCGTTAGTTCCTCTGGTGGCTGCCTTGGCACAGTGGTGAAGCGCTGGCATTTGTCACATTTTTTAGCAAACTCTTTGGCGTCTTTTACCATGCTTGGCCAAAAATACCCTTGCCTAAGTGCTTTGTGGGCGAGGGAACGTCCTCCAAAGTGATTCCCACAAATTCCTACGTGAATTTCTCTGAGGGCGTAGTCGGCTTCTTCTGGCGAAAGGCAACGCAGCAATAGTAAGCAGTAACCCCTTTTGTAGAGTACATTTTGTAGGAGGGTGAACTTGGAAGCTCTCATCCTAAGCGTCTTGGCCTCAAGGGGATCATCTGGTACTGTTTCCTCTTGGAGGTACTCCCTTATTGGGGTCATCTAGTTCGATTTGGCCGTTGTACAGTTGATGTTTGTGGTGTCCACATCCAACTTACTTGGCTCGAACTGGTGCCCGATGAGAGTAGGTTCTGCAAATGAGGCCTCCAGGGATGAGGCGAGCCTGGCGAGAGCATCTGCAGCCATGTTATCACCTCTTGGGATGTGACAAATCTAGAAATGTTGAAACTGCTGGACTAGCTTCTTCGCCATGCCAAGATACTCCTGCATTTTTGTTTCTTTTGCTTCAAATTCGCCATTCACTTGATTGACTATCAATTGTGAATCACTATAGGCAGTGAGGGACCGGGCGTCCATTTCTGCTGCCAATCTCAACCCAGAGAGGAGTGCTTCATATTCTGCTTCATTGTTTGTGGCAACAAAGTGTAGCTTCACTGCATATTTGATGGGTGTACCATCAGGGCTGATCAAAATGAGTCCTGCTCCACCTCCCTCACTGGTTGCGGAGCCATCAACATATAGCTTCCAAAGGGGCAGTGAAGGAAAAACTCCAAGAGGTGTCTGAGCGCCCGGAGGGATTTGGGCACCCATTAAGGAAGCCGGGGCACCAAGAGGGGTCTGGGCACCCGGAGTGGTATGGGCGCCCATAGATGTCTAGGCGCCCAGGGTGGCCTGGGCGCCCACTGCTGCTGTCGGGGCGCCCGGAGTGGCATGGGCGCCCAGTGCTGGTATCTGTGCGCCCGTCCGGGTGTCCTCGCCGGGTGGCAGTTCAACTTGTAGCTCTGGGCTAGACGGCAGCGACGTGGTGGGCTCCCCTTCTGCATGCGTAAACTCAGCAACAAAGTCTGCCAGCGCCTGGGCCTTGATGGCCATCCTTGGTTGGTACTGAACGTCAAACTCACCCAATTCCACTGACCAGTTGAGGAGTCTTCCAGATACTTCTGGCTTTGCCAAGACTCTTTTCAAAGGCTGATTGGTGACGACCACAACCATATGGCTCTGAAAATAGTGTCGTAGGCGCCTAGCAGTCGAGATGAGGGCGAGCGCCAGTTTTTCTAACCCCGAGTATTTGATCTCGGCACCACGGTATGCTCTGCTGACATAATAGATGGGTCTTTGCACACCATCATGATTTCTGATCAGAACAGCGCTAACTGCTGAGGGGGAAGCAGATAGGTACAAATATAACACCTCACCGAGTGCAGCATGTGAAAGGAGAGGAGGTGCAGCCAAGTATGTTTTAAGCTTCTGGAAGGCCTCCTCAACCTCAGGTCCCCATTCGAAAGCCTTTCGGAGAATTTTGAAGAAAGGCAAACACTTATCTGCAGACTTGGAGACGAATCTATTGAGCGCTGCAATTCTTCCGTTGAGGCGCTGCACCTCCTTGGTGGAAGTGGGCGACTTCATGTCGAGTATAGCTTTGATTTTATCGGGGTTCGCCTCAATTCCCCTCTGGTTGACCATGAAGCCCAAGAATTTTCCCGATCCCACGCCAAAGGCGCATTTCTCAAGGTTCAGCTTCATGTGGTAGGCTCTGAGAACATTGAAAGTCTCTTGAAGATGGTCGATGTGATCTGCTGCAGCCAAGCTCTTCACCAGCATATCGTCGACATAAACCTTCAAATTGTTCGCCCAATCTAGGACTGGAACATTCTGTTTACCAGGCGCTGGTAGGTTGCACCTGCGTTTTTCAGCCCGAAGGGCATGACCCTATAGCAGTAGGTCCCCTTTGGAGTGATGAACGACGTCCTTTCTTGGTCTGGGGCATGCATGCCGATCTGGTTGTATCCAGAATAGGCATCCAGGAAGGAGAGGAGTTCATGTCCGGCTGTGGCGTCGATGAGGAGGTCAATCCGAGGCAGCGGATAGCAGTCCTTTGGGCATGCTTTGTTAGGCTCCGTGAAGTCGACGCAGAGGCGCCACTTCCCATTGGCTTTTGTCACCATTACCACATTTGACAGCCATTCAGGATATGCTACTTCTCTGACCGCTTCATTTTCTATCAGCTTCCCGACTTCTTTGTCCATTGCTTGGGCCCTTTCAGTGGAGGCGCCCCTTAGCTTTTGTCGAACAGGCTTGTGGCGAGGGTCGACATTGAGGCGATGAGTGGCGACTTCGGGATCAATCCCTTCAAGATCCGCATGTGACCATGCGAAAACGTCCATGTTCATTCTCAGAAAATCTGTTAACTGGCAGACCAGATCTTCTGAAAGAGAAGAGCCAATGTACACTCTTCTGTCAGGATGTTCTTCATGTAAGGCCACCGAGGCAAGTTTTTCAACTGGTTCCCCTCTTTCTGTGGTGGCGTCATCCCTCGGGTCCAAGATTTCGACTTGTAACGCCTCCTGGGTCTTCTTGGCCTTTATTAAGGAGACGTAACATTCTCTTGCTGCAACTTGATCTCCCCTAATCTCCCTCACTCCATTTGGGGTCGGAAAATGGAGGATGAGATGATCGGTGGAGAGGACGGCCCTTAATGCGTTAAGGGCAGGTCGTCCTAATATGATGTTGTAAGCGGATGGGCAGTCTATCACCAGGAAGTTCACCATTGTAGTAGAGTTTCGGGGTGCTGCCCCGGCCGTGACTGGCAATGTGATTGCCCAAAGGGGATACACTTTCTCCCCTGAGAACCCAATAAGGGGGGATTTTACTGGTTGCAGCCTTTCCCGGCCCAACTTGAGTTGGTCATAAGCTTTTGCGAATAGGATATCCGCAGAGCTGCTGCTGTCCACCAAGATCCTACGCACCTGGAAATTGGCGACCGTCATGGTAAGCACCAGAGGGTCGTCATGGGGATGCTGGACTCCTTCCAAGTCCTTGTCTGAGAAGGATATGATATCACTAGCGCCATGCTTGGGGGCCTTGGATGGGCGTGCTTCGTCAGGATGCCTTGCCCTTCTGACGTGGGCCTTCATGGCAGAAAGTGACTCTGCTAAACCACCTGAGATGGTTCGGATCTCCCCAATGGGATGCTGGTCCTCCAGATTGTGAGGTGGTGGTGGTGTTTGCCCCCTACCAGCAACATACTGGCGCAGGTGACCACGTTGAATGAGATCCTCAATCTATCTCTTGAGGTCATAGCAATCGTCGGTGTCATGACCATGGTCGTGATGGAAGCGACAATATTTGGCCGGGTTTCTGCGGTTTGGAGGGGACTTCATCTTTACAGTCCATTTTATGGCTGGGTCATCTTGTATCTGGAGCAAAATGTGCTCAACAGCGGCATTGAGGGGGGTGAATACTTGTCGGTCTCTCTGCGGAGCAGGACCGAGTCGGTATCTGACAGGTAACCTCTCTGTCCTGCTTTGCTTGTTGCTTGTCTCCTTCTTTTCGTCTCTATCCCGCTCTTTCCCCTTGTCCCCTGATCTGGAGGACTCACCTCGCCTGGCCCTGGTGATGTCTTCAGCATTTATATATTTTTGGGCCTTTGCTAGTAGCTCTGTCATGCTCTTTGGCTGGCGCTTCATCACTGAGAAGAGGAAACTCGACGAGTGAAGGCCTCCCAAGAAGGCTGTCATTGTCACTTTGTCATCGGGATCTTCGACCTGAAGTACCTCCTCGTTAAAACGAGTGAGGTAGCTCCTGAGCCTCTCATTTTTGTCCTGCTTTACGCTGAGCAGGTGTGTGGCGAGCTTCTGGTGGCGGCGCCCTCCGATGAAGTGTGACACGAAGGATTTGCTCAACTCGCCAAAGGTGGCGATGGAGGCTGGGGCTAGATTGGCAAACCACTGCCGAGCGGAACCCTTCAGGGTAGTTGGGAATGCCCTGCACATAACCTCGTCAGGGATATTATGCAGCTGCATTATAGTTTTGTATGTCTCCAGGTGATCCAATGGATCCTTCGTTCCATCGAAGGTTTCTATGGACGGCATTTTGAACCTTGGAGGAAGCGGGTAGTTTACCACGTAGGGCTTGAACGGTGTATCCGTCCGCCCGACTAGGTAATCCACTGTTTGTGGGGCCTGCGCCTTCATGGCGTTGAAGACATCACCTAGTTGGTTCTGCATTTCCCTGATCTTCTCGTCCCAGCGATTGGGGGCTCCTCGAGAGTGATCATGGAAGTTGCTCTCCTCCATGTTTTCACTTTCCCCTTCTTGGAAACTAGGACCATCCCCATTAGAAGCAGAGGGAGTAGGTGGGGGTCCTTCATGATGTGCTCCCCCCGGAGGAGGAAGTCCTCCATGACCTGCTCCTCCTGGAGGTGGGAATCCTTCAAACTGGACTCCACTGGGAGGAGGAGGTCCTTCATGATGTGTTCCCCCAGCCCCTAGTGTAACCCCAAAAGGGGGGCCCAGAGGAAACCCTTGGGCGCCCAAGGGATGGGCGCCCAGGGGATTGGCGCCCGGGGGATGGGCACCCAGGGGTTGGCGCCCGGGGGAGGAGCTCCCCGGCGTGGAGCCCTTGGGTGCCCCGGGCGCGGTGCTCCTCCAAAGTGTGCTCCTCCCTACCCTGCTGTGAGCATGAGCTGTAGGACCTACTGGTTTTGGGTCACCAGCTGTTGCATGGTCTCCAACATCTGTTGTGGAGTGGGAGCAGGGGCATTTGGGGTAGGATTATTCGGTGGAGGATCATTCTCGCCTTCTCGAGAGGGATTATCCTCTGGTCGTCTTGCAGATCTTGTGGTGATCACCATAATTTTGAATTGAAAGAGGATTCTAATGTGAGAATTTTAGTCGTTTCCCACAGACGGCGCCAAACTGATGATGATAAAAATTGACTCCGCACACCACCGGTCAATTAATAGGTAATAAATGCAGTAATTGAGATGAGAGAGAGATTTATAGTGGTTCGGTCAGTGTGACCTACGTCCACTTTCGGAAAGGCTGAGATCGGCGGATGTATTAATTCCCAAGTATTTCAGAGATTACAAACTTTGGAGAGAGTCTAGAAGAGAGGTTCTTGCTTACCCCTCAAGTATCGAGAGGCTCTTAAATTTATAGTCTTCCCCTAACAGATGGGGACGACTTTACAGCGCCGTTTACGAGGAGCCTTCGAGGTGTCCTCGACTGGCGAGGCAGTTGTGATATTCTCCGCAGGACTTGGTAAAAGTGGGACGTGGCCTGACTTCTTCCGAAGCGACCCGGACTGCTGTGACGTGGCCAGGCACCGTGGATTTGGGCTCGGACTCCATTGGACCAAACGGATCTCCACTAATTTAGGCTTGGCTCATGATGAAATGGGCCACTTGGGCGGGCCTGACTCATCAGCTTCTATTAGCCTCTTGCTAGGGATTTGTAATTAATACACATGGTTATTTGTAACTTGAACATATATGGGAATGTAATACCCTGTTACTGTCAACTCTGTACTTTTATTGTGATGGTTTATTCCAGTCTGAGATGAACCAATGATAGGATGACTATATGCTTGGGTTGAGTGCGGTGCGGAATCCAATGGCCACGGACTCCGAGTCGCAACACCATGAAAGCTTCCACTAAATATTCAAAGTGTGTTGGAATTTGTGATCCTCACACACGCGGATCTTGGGAGAAACATAATTATTACTTCACGGACCCCGGGTTTGGGGTCGTGACAGAGAACCTATTGCTAGGAAATTATGTGAGTGGACCTTAAAATTGAGACAGTATTCCACAAGGTCATTCTTATGGTCCTTCAATACATCCAATGTACCAGCACCATGATCCAGAATCTTACATTCTGATGATCGAGACAAATCACACTATCTCAAAGTGATTAAAGTACTGCAACCTTATTAGATGAGATGCTCAGTCTCATCACTGGCTGTGAAGAGATTTAAGTATAAGATTTGTGACACATGTCTCCCATATGTGGATCTCATCCATACACATATATCACATCTAATATAGTAATGGGACTCGGTTCATCTCATGAACCATCATGTCATATGTATTGGTTATGTGCATTAAGTAATAAAACACCATTCATCTCATGAAAGGAAAACATGATTTTATTGATAACTAAAAAAATTAATCAATTTATTACATCATCTGATGAATTGAGTCCATATAATCTAACAATCTCCCACTCCGGCTCAATGTCAGTTAGGGTTGTAACTCATGCCCATCCCGTCTACATTCTGCTTAAAGACTTTGGTAGTCAAAGGCTTAGTAAAGGGATCTGCTAGATTGTCTGCAGAGGCTATCTTGGTAATAGCTGTTAGATTGTATGGACTCAATTCATCAGATGATGTAATAAATTGATTAATTTCTTTATTTTTCAATAAAATCATGTTTTCCTTTCATAAGATGAATGGTGTCTTATTACTTAATGCACATAACCATTACATATGACATAATGGTTCATGAGATGAACCGGATCCCATTAGTATATTAGATGTGATATATATGTATGGATGAGATCCACATACGGGAGACATGCGATGCAAATCTTATACTTAAATAACTTCACAACCAGTAATGAGACTGGGCATCTCATCTGATAAGGTTGCAACACTTTGATCACTATCTGTCGTGACCCCGGACCGGGATAGCTGGCCTAATCCGAGATCTGGACTCATTTGGATTCAATGATGATTAATGATTGATGCCATAGAGCATACAATACGTAATTTTCCACAGGTGTCCGCGGTGAGGATTTTACATCAACCTAATATTTTTGTTTAAGTGTGGAAGTACGTAGCAAATCAAGTATACAACTCATTTCCATTAACAAGATTGATAACACATCTATATGAAACGTAATAAATCAGAGTGAGCAATATTCACAATAGCATTTTCCCAAAAGTACATATTAAATGTTTATACAAAAAATCAGTTGATTAACACTCCCCAAAAATAAAGGCCAACAAAGGCCAGTACAACCAAAATAATTCCCCAAAAGAATATGTTAGTCACAACCCCAAAATGTTTCGTCTCTCAAATGACTGAATGTCTAAACGGCATCATCAGCCTGCCATTCTCCTACTCGTTGTGGTTCCCTGACCGCCTCCTCAAGTTCCTCCTCGGGATAACCGACGTCTGGACCTGAATACCAAAGAGTGGGTTAGACACGACGGTCCGGCAGGCAGGTGAAAAGATATAACAACAAAATAACAATTGAATTTACCTTAGAAAACATAGAAACCTGTTTAAACAATACTTTTCATAAAAGAAGTGCATCGCTTGTTAAAAAGTACATATGAAATATAAAAGCATGTAAAGGTACCAAGAAATCGGGAACTAGCAAAAAGGTAACCACACAAAGCTAAATCCTCTATCACCGAAGTGATAAGAGCACATTAGGGCGTTGGTCTTTGACACATGAAGTGATGAGATTCGACGAAAATATATACATACATATAACTATACGGGACGGGACCGCGTTAGCTAACCGGGTATCGGGACAGGACTGGATCCAAGTTGCAGTTGGCAGGACAAGAGGGGGACATCCAAGTCGGTGGATCAGACCAACAAGGTCGTCCAAGCTTAGTGGTGCTAACTCATAGGTCAAATAATAGAAATTGGGATGTGTACAAACACTTGTATGATTCAAAACATATAAACGGGCGGGATGGGGTGCCCATAGGCATCAACATAACTTATTATCAGGCAATGCATAATGGGTCAGCAAAATGCTACAAGTATAACTTCAGTGTTTTCGGGGATGACAAATCGTATAGCATAAATTTCGGAAAGTGCACATCAAAATTCGAGAAAAATAGAACATAGTTGGATTTCCAAAATTTTTGGATCAAGTATCAATATTCAAAATTTGTTTAAGGTGAATAGGAGTCCCGTATGTCAATTTCAATATAGACTTGATACTCCTTAAGGTTTGGAGACATTCTGGGATCCTTATACACCTTAGTAATTTCAAAAATCTCGATGAATCTTTGTGATGGAGTTTCTTTCTTAATCTGGTCTCATATGTCGCCTCTTAGGTCTCTCATCACAATGGGGCTCCAAACAAACCTATCCCAAACATTTAAACATCATATACATGCTCCCAGCGCAACCCTAGGTGAACAGTGCCCATCGCTCGAGCGGACCTGGAGTTCGCTTACGGGATGGACTCTCTGGGAGGGTTCGCTCAAGCGAACTGTCCTCTGGATGAGTTCGCTCGAGCAACCTGTCAAGTTCGCTCAAGCGAACTGTACATAAACCTGCAAAAATACAATTTCGGGCTCCTTCATTTCTCCTCTTCTACCACTATTTGAGGCTTCATTTCTTCACACATTAGAGGGCACATAAACATCTCTACATCACATTCAAATCACCATCAAAACCTCCCACCAAATATCTCCATTCACTTCCTTTCCATTCATATTCAATCACAAGAGATAAGAGAAAACCCATCATTCACAAGATTCATTGCAACTTTGACAACATAATAGATACATTTATCAAGATGCATAGAATAAAGAAATTAACTCATCAATGTGTATTTTAAGAGCAATAGAAACCATTGCAAGATGAATAGATAAAACACATTAAGAACCATTGGTGAAAATTCAAGATCATTCCATAAAACATGTAAATATTCAAAACTCATCTATTCATCCACTTGCCTTGGTCTCACACAAGCTAAGAAAGCTCCTAATCACTCCCTCTTACAAGGCCAACCTACAACACATCAAAACCCCAAATACAAACCCTAAATGGTCAAAACCAAAGAACAAGAAGAAGAAAGCT
Organism: Umbellularia californica; assembly: GCA_028538565.1. Taxonomy (NCBI): domain Eukaryota; kingdom Viridiplantae; phylum Streptophyta; class Magnoliopsida; order Laurales; family Lauraceae; genus Umbellularia; species Umbellularia californica. The sequence continues at coordinate 57,430,796 of JAPQWN010000002.1, read as the reverse complement.
TTCAATAACGAAAATGGGGACTTCCAAAGGCGAAGAAAGCATACATCTAAGAGATGGGAAGGATTACTTACTTTGGAGTTCCTTAATGACAAGATTAAGGTCAAAGGAAACCTCAATGTGGTTGGTTTTCACTTCTAATAGCATCCAAGGAGAGCTCTTAAGCAGAGGAAGAAGATGATGACCTCCATTCCTCAATTGATGCAAGGTTGGTAGTGGATTGGAGATGGGAGAGAAAGAAGCAAGAAGAAGAAGAAAAACCCTAGATTGGGCTGGGGCTTTGAGTTGGAAAGAGGAAGAAGAAAAAGAGGGTTCTCCTTTTATACAAGTGAAGATGGGCTCCACTGCTAGGAATTCTTATCAGGTTAAAAACATGCCTTTCGGGACATCGGATGAGTTTGACGAAGAAGGGAAAAATGATCGTCGAAAAATCTAGTTTCCAAAAAGTATATATTTTGAGGGTTTCGGAGATATCAAATTTTGCGTCCAGATTTGGTGTAAAAGGACTATTTTGCCCTTGATGTTAGGAAAGTCGGGTTTCAGGGTTTTAAACGGGGACAAGATCAACACGAACATTGTAGAGATTAATGAGATGATTCTAATGGGGTCAAAATGCGAATTATTGGAATCTCGAATAATTCCCCACGTACATGTAGGGTCATAAAAAGAACCCCCAAAGGGTTCCGCTAAATCAAGAAGGCACTCAAAACTCCCCAAAGCTACCGAAAAACTATTCTATTCCCAACTTAACCAGAATCCACTAATATCATTTAGAACTAACACACGACTTAATTAGTGCTAACCGCGGTCACTTGGGTCAGGGTCTTAAACTATGAGATAGTGTGATTTGTCTCGATCATCAGAATGTAAGATTTTGGATCTTAGTGCTTGTACATTGGATATATTAAAGGACTATGAGAAGCACCTTGTGGAATACTATCTCGATTTTAAGGTCTGTTCTCATAATTCCCTAGCAATAGGCTCTCACTTTTGAGACATTGATGAAATCAAGTTTCTATCTATTCATTTGCTTTGAGTCACCAATGAGTGAGGCCAACTATAGGTCAACAGCTCGATGTCTTGGGTACATGGTAGTAGAACTGTGGCAACATTGAATGATCAAGATGGAATCTATCTTTAGTATCCCCTTGTGCCAATTAATGAATTTGTCATTGGTAAGTGCGCAGCCATCTCGATTAAGAGTTAATTGGATGGTACTGATGATCACTGTGATTAATTGTGGCTCAAGGATAGTAAGATGTGGATGTAATACTGGAAGGGAAAGGTTTAATCCAATTGATCCATAAATATTGATAGAGGGGCCTACTTGTGGTAATTGGGAAGTTTAGGGTCTTCTTTGTGATATATTCATAAGATTGGAGTGTAATTGCATTTATATAGTGGTGTTATTTGTAATAAACTGTGGGCCCGGATTGCACATGAGATGTGGTGCCGCGGTGTCCCAATTGGAGCCATCTTTTTATGGAATCCCTAGTGGTCCCCACGCTAGCCCAAGTTATTAGAAAGATACTAATCCTACTTGAACTCTAAAAGGAAGGAATTAGAAAGTTACTATTTTTATTTGAAGTAGAAATTCTAATAGTGGTAAAAGTAAGTTACTAATTGTTGTGGAAGTGAGACTTCTATAATAATTAGAAAGGAGAAAGTTACTAATTCTTAATGGAAGTTGGACTTCTATTTTAATTAGTAAAAGGAGATGTCTTTGTGCTATAAATAGAGGAGAAAATCCCCCTTGGACATCCACTAATAGGAATCCACCCCCAAGGGCCTTTTGTGTGCGAGTGTTGCACAACTTCTTCTCTCGCTCTCTCCTAGTTCTCTTCTAGTTCCTTAAGAGTTTCTAGTTGGTTTTTCTCTTGGAGTTTCCACCAGTCTTCTTGAGAAAAGAGATCTAATACGGGTCATAGCGTGGAAGACTAAGAGGTCTTGAAGATCTTACTTTGCTACAAGAAGAGTTCTTGTCAAAGTTAATTGTCTTATTCTCCATTAGAGCACTACCGGGCTCCAAAGGTATAATCTACTTCTCTATTTGTTGTGGATTGTTTTGGTTGCATGGTGTTGCTGATTTCTATCTTTTAGATATAGTTTATTGTTGTACATGGTTGATGTATTTGAGGGATTGCATCCTGGATGTGGTTTATGACCTTATGGGTACTTGATCCCTGAGTCAAGTGGGTCAAAAGTTTTGAAAACCTATCCACGGGGCCCACCTTCTTCCAACAATTGGTATCAAAGCCATACATCATCTCTAATAATTTTAGATCAGCGATCTAGATCTAATCTTTGCATGAGATGCGAAGAGGATAGACCTAGGGCTATGTAAGGATTAGTTTTGATTGGGTTTGCTTACTTTTGTAGTAGATCTATATTTGGAATATCACAAAAGGGTTTGATTATGATGGAAGGATGGTAGGAAGCCATTCAAAGGAATTTGGGATCATTAAGAATCATTTGGGATCAGTGGGAAGCCGATTTAGAAAAACCCAAATTTTTGGGTTCGTCAGTTCGGCCAACCGAACTGGTTAATTCGGCTAGTCGAAGACCAATTCAACCAGCCAAACAGGTTAGGTCGGCTAACCAAACCCAGACAGAAAAAAATCTTTGTTTGATCCGAATTTTTTGTTTGTCATCCTGTCTTTCCATTATGATTTGGCAATCTGGTTTTGTGAGATGTTTGATTGTATGTGACAAAAACTGTATAGGTCATTATGTCCTCTCCATGTGGCCCACAAGTCTTTTGCTTTCTATTTATGGTTGATGGTTTATTTTGGGCAACTTGTAAAGGGCATCATGGTTTCTTTGGTTTCCCGTGAAAGGGCAAGGCATGGTGACTTTCTCTACAACCCCTTTATTTCCATGTTTAGATCACCATGTAAGTCTCATTATCGAGGCATAAGAATTTATGTAATTTTTTTTTAAAAATTGTAAATTCTGGCGATGTCCGAGACGAAAAAGGAAAGTGATGTTGAACTCCTAATCAAAGAGTTTGAAGATTACCAGAAGCATTTTGGAGATGCCCAAAGAGTTTGAGGAATCCCAAAGTTTTGAAAAGTCTAGAAGTCCAAGAAGTCTATTGCGCTTAGGGCCATGTGGAGGAGAGGACTAGTTTCTACTTTTGCACTTTCTATTTATGAATGGTTGCTTTTATAGAATTTCTCCAAATCTGATCCAAACATAGTAGTTTCCAAAATTGGTCAAATCATATTAATTTTTGGAAAGAGTTCTAATTAGTGTTGGTGCACCCATGAGACGGACCCATTGGTAACACTAGTATTAGAAACTGGTCTTTTCTTAAAATAACTTGACTTAGAACCAATCATTGGTCATATCATGAGATGATTTGATGTCTATATATGTGGGCCCATATACCTATAAGGAAATCCTCAATTCTAAAAGATTAAGTGGGAGCAGGGCATTTAAATTAAGAAATCCCCATGGTTTTCCATCATACGTCCATTGTAAGGAAAGTATTAGCCTCGCGCCATCTTGAGAATGGCCGTTCCCCACGGAGGGCTTTTATTTGTCTGGTTACTAGATATGGATTTCCTATGAATAGTATTGGTGAAATGGGGTGGGGGGCCACTCTCTAAAGAGGAGCTACTCGCAACAGTTGTCATCCAATGCTAGCTGGTGGGTCACAATTAACTAAAATAATGATGTAGTATCCCCAAGTATTTGCCTCATGTATTTTAGAAACCAAAGCTAATCAGGAGTCATACATTATTTGGTATGTGATAAGTCCTTAAAAATACACAATTTTATCATCAATTTAGAATTAATTAAGGACTTAATCATCAAATTATGGACCATTTTAGTAAGAAAAAATCATGATTTTATGTTTATGGGCATCACAGTCTAAATTCCAGTCAAAATTCATCCAAAAATTGCATTTTCACATAAAATCATGAATTTCTCTATTTTTGGCATTGGAAGTCATAAATTTCTCATAACTTTTTATTCACAAATAAAATGATAAATTTTATTTGCACCATTGATTTAATTGATGATTTAATAAAATGGTGACAATTAATGCATCTATTTAGTGTGAATTGGGCACGCGTCTTGCATAATTCCTTCACCATATGAATAGATTATTCTTTGACATTTGTTTTTATTTTTGTAGGGGAAATCCAAATTCTTGGGGCCCTCTAAAGAGATAAATCAAAAAAGAACTAAAGAGGGAAAACCAAGGTTGACGCTCCACATGGGGCCCATCATGTCTTCCAATTGATAATACAAATCTGAATTTCAGATTTGAAATTATTTAAGCCAAGAAGGAGAACGTCCAATACTCATGGTCCCATCAAGTTGTTGCACAATTTTCTTTCATTATGTGGTTAAGTGAAACTCAAATTTCATTTGAATTTGAGTTAAAGAAGGGAAGGAAATTAGAAAGTCTTGAGGACCATGCAAAGACAAGAAGATAAGGAAGATAAATTGCATAGAATCCCATCTACCCCTACACCTTGGACATCCATTCCCAGCTAATATTGAAGATTATCTCAAGATCCAAGTTTGAAATTTGAGCCAAGAAAGAAAAAAAAAAATGGAAGGAGCACGGACGCCCATTGCTTGGTTTTATCCAAGTTATGCACACCCAAGTGGGGCCTATTCCTATTCCAATGTTTGAAATTTAAAATCAGATTTGAGGGATGTTTTTAAGAGAGAAAGTCAGCCCATGCAAGGTGATCTCCAAGCCATGAAGAATTCTAAAATTAAGGGGACTCTTACTAGTAAACAAATCTAGAAGGAAAGCTCCAAGATTCAAGCATAAAATCATCCCAAGAATTTCTCAAATATGAGTTTCAAAGCAAGAAGTGGTTGCATGTCCAGCACCTCTATCCCATATGCTATCACACGTCCAAGAAAGTGGCTACCCATATGGTTTCAAAATTTGAATTAAATCTGAAGTGGGCCCAAGAGAGGAAGTTGCATGAGATAAAAAGAGTCCTACCTTTAGTAGGATGGTGTGCCAAGAAATCTAAGAAGCTAGCCAATCCCTTGAAGCTCTCCCAAAAACCCTCCTAATCCTAATCCAACTTGGACCCCACACTACTAATCCTTACCCAAACCAAAATCTTGCAACCCAAGTTATCAAAAATTATAAAAAGACCAAAAATAGGGGTTGCACGTGAATGACATTCCCCCTCCTCTTGGACGACCAGCAACAACCCATCTCCCTATTTCCATTAATTTTTCTTCATCCCTCCCTACTTCCATCACTACTTCATTCAAGGCCTTCCTTGAGACATACCACCACTTGGATTTTTACACCATCGCACCGCCGCCGTTGATGCCATCGCTCCATCATCAACCAACCATATACATCTCTGTTGGTGAAGGATTGAAGACTTGAAGATGGGATTATGCGCTGGTCTTATTTTCTTGATGTGTTCGATCTAGTGTAAGGAAATATTTTTTTTCAGTTTTAATTAATGTCAGGAAATTACTAGTTTATTGGTTCAATTTAATCTAAAAGACGCAATTAGTGAGGTCAAGGTGTCCCGCCTTAGATCGGCATCGCGTGTTTGTGGGTAGTGACTGTACGCACTTGGGGCGGTGTTTTTGCTGTCTTTTATTAATTTTTGCCAATATAATGTTGTGATTTCCCATAATAAGAATATTTATAATTATTTTTATCCTTATTTCTAAATGATATTATTAATGAATTTTTATTTTAATTCATGATTTATTTACTTTTATGCAATTGGTGGTTTGATGTGTTTTATGTTTTTGCAGTCTTTAGACTAGGATTGTTAGATTAGGAATTTTTATTTGGGATTGTAATTTTTAATTTGGATTTGTAATAAAATTTCAATTTCAGTTTCATAGAGATTTACTTATATAGATTTTTGGTAGGCTATATTAGTTTTTCAATAGGACATGTTTTATGCTATTAATTACTCCTTGTGGATCGACCTCAGACTTCACCGAGTTATTACTACAATCGCGGCCTTGCACTTGAGGTTGACGATCAAGTTTTTGGCGCCGTTGCCGGGGAGTTTTTTTCTTCGCTTGAGGTAATTTTTCCAACTTATCTTTTTAATTGCTTTGTGGGTGTGCCTTTACTATTCCGCAATCATTCTAGATCTAAGGGTAGGATGCATGGAATGTTCAGGCCTTCCCTATTGCATTAAAAAGTGGATTTATAATCTCTAATTTTTGATAAAATTGGGACTATTTCAGATCTAAAAATTTTTTTTTTTCTGAATTTTTCAAAAATCACATCAATTTTGGAAAATTGCCTACTTTACTTGTTCTAATTTGGACTAGTTTAGGTCAATTTTTTTAGTTGCTGATTAGGATTAATTAAAGTGTGTTAAAATCAGTTATTTTACATATTTTTAGGTTTTCTAAAGTTTCCAAAAAAAATCTAGAATTTTTCCTCACAAAGGTAAGTCTTAGATCGCGTAAATTCGGCTTTTTGGCTACCAAACTTGCCAAAATCTAAAAACTTCAGAACTTTCATTCGAAACTTGGTTGTTTTAGTTGTTTTAAAATTTAAAAGAACTCTTAAAACTTGCTGGAATTTTTTTTCTAAGAAGGTTAGTTATTTCTTTGAAAAGCCGAACAAATTGCCTTTCTTGATTGGTTCAATGTCTAGGCAAGTCTTGTCCCATTAAATTAGGAAGACAAGTCTCTTGTTCTAGAAGGTGGGTTTCAAGTGGGACACTTGCAACACATCGCGGCCCCACCACTGATCTGGGGGCTTACCTGGTCGGGCCAGTTTCATAGAATTGAGTTTGAGAACTTTCCTTAGAGGTACCAAACTCTCTAAGATTAAGACTTTGCAAGAATTTGGGAATTTTCTTTTAAATCTAAAAACGGACCTTAGGTAGTTTTTCTTTCTAGGTTTCTTTAAAAAAAATTAAAAAAAAAACAAAAAATTTTCAAAATTCCAAAAAAAATAGGAAAGACCCTCACCTTCTTGGTAGAGGGACACCTCAAATCAGTTGGATAGGAAAGAATCACCTGTCAAGAGCTTTGATTAAATTCTACGAAACTAGATCTCCTGGTTCTCTTAGGATTTCCAATATGGCTGATGAGCATAGTGATAATAATGAAATTAGGAATGAGAACGATAATGGGAATGGACCCAATAATAATGGTGAGGTGAATCAACCTCTTAGGAGTCTACGTGATTACCTTCACCCTACACGACAAGCCACACCGTCGTGCATGGTTATACCCGCAGGTGCGGGTCAATTTGATATCAAACCGGGTGTAATCCAACTTCTCCCCAAATTTCATGGAATTGAATCGGAAAGTGCATATTTGCACATAAAAGAGTTTGAAGAAGTGTGTGCAACACTACACTTCAATAATGTGAGGGAAGACCTTATAAAATTTTGTTTATTTCCATTTTCCCTCAAAGATAAGGCTAAGGCATGGCTTCACTCCTTACATCCCAATTCGATTGCTCTATGATCCGACATGGTCCGGGAATTTTCGAAGAAATTTTCCCATTACATAAGACCAACACCTTACGGAGAAATATTATGAATTTTATACAAAAAGACAAGGAGTCTTATTATAGGTGTTGGGAACGCTTTAATGAACTACTCCTTGCATATCCCCACCACGGATTTGAATTGCACAATACAATTGGTCACTACCATGATGGACTTAGTCCAGAAACACGTCAATTCGTGGAGATGATGTGCAATGGGGAGTTCATGGCAAAGAACCCAAATCAAGCATGGACCTACCTTCAGTTTTTGGTAGATAGTGCACAAAATTGGGACACATCTGAAGCTACAGACCCCGTAAAGCAATCGAATCAGGCCAAGGGAGATGATGATCTTCAAGCAAAAGTTGCATATCTTATAAGAGAAGTTGAATCCTTGAAATTTGTGAAGAATAAGGATCCTGCTATAGTTTGTGGCATCTGCGTTAGTGATAAGCACATTTCTTCAAAGTGTCCAACACTCCCTGCTTTCCAAGAAGTATTTCACGAGCAAGCAAATGCCACTAACACATACAACCGGCAGTTCAACAATTCTTTAAGTAACACGTACAACCCTAATTAGAGGAATCACCCCAACTTTAGTTAGAGGAATGGCCCAAATGCTACTCCGCCCAATTTCAACCAAATGTCAAATCAATTTGGGGGTACTTCTGGTACATATGCTCAAAACAGATAGCAAATGGTACCCCCTACACCTTGGGATGAACTTGTGGCTAAGTTTACGGTGAATCAAGAGTCCATCAACAAGAAATATGATAGCAACTTTGAGAATTTACAGAACACCATGCAGAACCTCTGCAAATTGATTGAAGCATAAAATAAGGGGGTTTTTCCATCCCAACCGGTTTTTCCATCCCAACCACAACCCAATCCAAAAGGCCAATACGAGGTTCAACAAGATGGTCCGTTAAATTCAAAGGAGCAGGTTCAAGCTGTCACTACTCTACGTAGTGGTAAAGAGATTGAAAAGCCTGATCTGGAAAAAGATAAACAACATGCATCCTCATTCAGGAAGGGAAAGAAAATGAAGCCCCTCCTATCAAGGAGAAAAGACCAGTTCCCCTGGGATTCAAGCCCTTACCGCCTTTTCCCAACCAATTAGCTCATCCCAAACCATCAATACAGAACCAGGAGATCTTTGATGTACTTAAAGAGGTCAAAATTAACATCCCGTTGTTAGACGCAATCAAACAAGTCCCATCTTACGCAAAGTTTCTTAAGGAATTGTGCACGTTGAAGCGTAAGATACTTGTACAAAAGAAAGCGTTTCTCACTAAGCAAGCTAGTGCAATTCTAAAGCACGACAGTCCCCCTAAATTCAAAGACCCAGGATGCCCACAATTTTGTGCATTATTGGAAATTATCAAATTGAACAAGCATTACTTGATCTTGGGGCAAGTGTCAACTTACTACCTTACTCGGTCTATGTAAAATTGGGGCTAGGCGAACTCAAACCCACCTAGGTTACTCTGCAGCTCGCAGATCGATCAATCAAAAGACCGAGAGGGATAGTAGAGGATGTGCTCGTACAGGTTGATAAGTTCTAGTTCCTAGTAGACTTTATTGTGCTAGACACTCATCCTATGGCAGATCCTCATGCTCAGATTCCGGTAATTTTGGGGAGACCATTCCTAGCCACATCCAATGCATTCATCAATTTCCGGATTGGAAAAATGATGCTATCTTTTGGTAAGATGACATTAGAGCTAAATGTTTTTAACCTTTGTAAAAAACTACGGGATGATAACATTGACCTTGAAAAAGTAGATTTTATCGGTGTTCTTACAGCAGAAACTTTTGAAAAATCTATCTCCGATTCCATTAAATCAGTTGAGGACCTGACCCTCTGCAAAGAAACACTTGATAACACTGTTGAAATGGTCAACACTATAGGCAAACCCTTTTTTGAAGAGCTGGTACCAACTGGTACTCCGTCTCTTCTATCTCAGGCAAGGCTGCCCAAACCTGAGTTGAAACCCTTGCCCTCTCACCTAAAATATGCATACCTTGGACAAAATGAAACATTTCCTGTAGTCATTTCTGCACACCTTCACAAGGACCAAGAAGTCCAACTCTTAGAAGTGCTCAAACTACACAAAGGTGCAATTGCTTGGACCATGGCTGACATTAAGGGAATTAATCCCCTTGTGTGTACACATCACATCTATTTGGAGAGAATGCAAAACCCTCCCTTCAGATGCAATGCCTGTTAAACCCCACCATTTAGGAAGTGGTTAGGGCTGAAGTTTTAAAACTTCTAGATGTGGGTATCATCTATCCAATTTTGGATAGCCAATGGGTCAGCCCTACCCAAGTTGTACCTAAAAAGCCCATCGTCACTGTAGTCTGTAATTCTAATGATGAGCTCGTCCCAACCCGCGTACCCACAGGTTGGTGAGTTTGTATCGACTACAGAAAATTAAATGCTGTCACACGAAATGATATTTTCTCCCTACCCTTCTTGGACCAAATTTTAGAACGGGTAGCTGGCTACGAGTATTATTGTTTCTTGGATGGATATTCTGGATATAATCAAATAGAAATCGCCCCGAAAGACCAAGAGAAAACAACTTTCACATGCCCCTTTGGCACCTTTGCTTACCGACGGATGCCCTTTGGGTTGTGTAAACAACTTTCAAAGGTGCATGATAAGTATTTTTAGTGATATGGTGGAACGTTTTCTCGAAGTCTTCATGGACAATTTTTCAGTTTTTGGAGATTCATTCCAAGATTGTTTGAGCAACTTAACTAAGGTTCTCTCTAGGTGTCAAGAAAAAAACATAGTACTGAATTGGGAAAAATGTCATTTTATGATACGACAAGGGATTGTCCTTGGCCACATTGTATCGTCTAGAGGATTGGAAGTGGACAAAGCCAAAATAGATTTAATTTCCAATTTGCCCGCCCCAAAAACTGTAAGAGATGTAAGGTCTTTCTCAGGGCATGCCGGATTCTACAGAAGGTTCATAAAATATTTCAGTGTCATTTCTAGACCATTATGCAACCTTCTGCTAAAGGAAGCAAAATTTGAGTGGACAGAGGCATGTCAAGCGGCTTTTATCAAGCTTAAGGACATGTTGACGACTGCTCCAATTATGCAACCTCGAGATTGGAGCATGCCCTTTGAAATAATATGTGATGCTAGCGATTATGCAGTTGGGGCAGTTCTTGGGCAACGTAGGGACAAAAAACCATACGTGATTTACTATACTAGCAAGACTTTAAACAGTGCATAGATTAATTATTCTACAACAGAGAAGGAACTATTGGCTATGGTCTATGCACTGGATAAATTCCGTTCCTACTTAATTGGATCCAAAATTGTGATCTTTACTGACCATTCTGCGTTGAAGTATCTTCTTTCTAAGAAAGATGCCAAGCCTAGACTGATAAGATGGATCCTTCTACTCCAAGAGTTCGATATTGAAATCAAGGATAAGAAAGGAGTAGAAAATGTGGTGGCTGATCATCTTTTTGGACTTGTCCTTTCCAACACTTTAGAACCCTTGCCAATCCATGACACTTTCCCTGATGAGCAATTATTTGCCACATTTTTACATTCTCCATGGTATGCTGACATTGCTAATTATCTAGCTTCGGGTGATATTCCAAAAGAATGGACGCAGCAAGATGAAAACAAGTTCTTCACTGAGGTGAAACAGTTTTTTTGGGATGAACCATACCTTTTTAAATACTGCCCAGACCAAATTATTAGGAGATGCATTCCTGACCATGAAATAAACAGTGCAGTATCGTTTTGTCACTCTCATGCTTGTGGTGGCCATTTTTCTGCTAAGAAGACCGCTCACAAAAATTTGCAATCTGGATTTTACTGGCCTACGTTATTTAAAGATGCACATGATTTCTGTAAGGCATGTAAGCAATGCTAAAAATTGGGTTCAATTTCCAAAAGGAATATGATGCCTTTAAATCCAATTTTGGTCATCGATTTATTCAATGTCTGGGTTATAGATTTTATGGGACCTTTTCCCCCTAGCTATGGTTTTCATTATATCCTTATTGCAGTCGATTATGTGTCCAAATGGGTTGAAGTAGTCCCATGTAGGACTAATGATGCTAAAACGGTCAAAAAGTTTATCTTGGACAATATCTTTTCCCATTTTGGAACTCCACGTACCATAATTAGTGATGGGGGTACTCACTTTTGTAACCGCATTATTGAGAGTTTGTTTAAAAATTATGGTGTTACACATAAAGTGGTTACCCCCTATTGATGGAACGCGCTCCGAGGCGCCGTGGGACGGCTACCGGGGTCGGCGGAACGTGGGAGTCCGTCGGGTCCGGCCCTTTCGCGCCCTGGCGGGCCTGAAGCGTGCATCAACATTTCTTTTGTGTGGGTGTGCCAGATTTTCTATTTTACTTGGAATTGCAAGTGGTAATCCGGAGATCAACCTTCGCGAGTAAAAAGGAAATCAACTTCTTTCAAGTTTTCCATTGCACAAATATTTAAGAAAAGAGACATTTTCTTGGTTTGCCGTGAAAGGCGATTTTGTTTGGCATTTATAGCCGATTTTGGCGTTTATAGCCGATTTACAATTCTCATCAATAATGAAAGACAAGAGTTGTGATTTTTGTCTCTTTAGAAAAATACAAACTACAATGAAAAGCAAGAAAAGGAAGATCTAACTTTTCAGGAGATTGTGGGGGACTCGTTCAGATTGACGGTCGCAAGCCATGTATGGGCTTCGCCATCATCCATGCAGATGAGAACAGAAGATGCTCTTGATTCGCTTGGCTTGGCTATAACCTCAGGTTTTTAGAGGACAAAGACCAAGAGAAGGTCCTATGTCCAATAAAAAGCTAAGTAGACGGGCTGAAAAGCCACGTCTAAGCCATTGGAGGCAATGGGAGAAGGCAAGGACCTTGGGGGGGGGGGGGGGGGGGGGTGCCCCCCAAGGGACTTTTGTCACCTTGTAGTGGTGGCCGGTGCAGAACTTCTGCAGAGTTTTTTCTCTCTTTTTTCTTTCTCTGGATACGAGCTCTGGATTCTTTCCGATCGATCGATCTCGATTTTCTGATTTCCATTTCAATGGAATGCTCTCCTATTTATAGGCTTTTGGTAGCCATTTAGGAGGGTTTATGAGCCTTAATGGCTTTAATGGGAGGAGTTACAAGATTTATTTCTTGATTTTGTAACTCCTTTTTCCTTGAATCTGATTGGCCGATGGAGATTAAGGGCTTTTAATCACCTTAATTACCATAATGGGAGGAGTTTCATGGGTTAAATGCCATGAATCAATTGACTTGTAACTCCCAAATGCTTGCTTCTGATTGGGTCGTCCAAAGAAATGAATTAATGACTGCAATAAAGCTAGTCAATTAACCGCATTAAATGGTCGACGAGCAGCCGAAGAGTCGCGGGCCGTGCCGTGTCTTCTGGAATTCTTCTGGCGATGATCATCGATGGATCTTCATGTTGATCGACATCGGATGAACATGTAACTTCAGACATTGATAGCTAAGAGCGGGCCGGTGACATCTGTCTTGTCGATTTCTCGATCGGTCGGACAGAAAGAGCACTTTTTTTGGTCGACCGGTTGGCGATCTTGGAGCGATCAATGATGATTTTATGCTTTTGGAGGTTGACCCGTGATTTTGACGGATGTCGGAGGATATGAGTCAATTTCAAGCACTAAAAATTACATTTTCAGGAAACCACAGGGGCCAAAGTGCGCGAAACGCGAAAAAAGACGGAAAAACGGGTCACCGGCGGAAAATCCGGTGACCCGGACTTCCATGGTCGCCGGCGACCATGGGCCGGCGACCATGGGCCATGGTCGCAGGGGCCTGCGACCCTGGGGGAATTTTCCCCTTCGGAGCCCGTTTTGCGGTCGTTTTGAGGTCTTTTTCGTCGCCGTTTTCTTCTGTATTTTTCCTGACATTTCTTCTCATTTATTGGCTTGATTTCCCTGTAGAAAACCTGATGAGAATCCTTGCATTTTTAGAGTGCAAAGTTTCCAATTTTCCGGGAAAACCGAAGACTTTGTCGCGTAAAGCTGCTGATTTTCCGCCAGAAGCTGAAACTTGGTCGAACGATGTCGGAATGACCTGAAATTTGAGGTGAAGCCTCCTGAGCAATAAATAAGACCAACCATAGGCTTTTGTTTGAGTTTTGAAGCCGTTTGGGGTCCCGTCGATGCTTCACTTGATTTTGCTGCGGGGAAAATGTCGAGCGTTGATATGTGGTCAAACGATGTCCGATTGACCTGAAATTTGACGGGGAGCCTATTGGAGTCATTTTGAGACGTTCCATGGGCTCCGTTTTAGATGTCATGGTCCCGGGTTGCTCCGCCGCCGGTAGGCTTGATTTTCTCTCGGAGCATCGAAACCTGGTCAAATGTTGTCAGAATGACCTGAAATCTGACGTGCAGCCTTTTGGAAGCATGTTGAAGCCACTCATGCACTTGGTTTGATGAGCGAAGGCTTCGGTGGTTCCCGCCGCCGAGAGGCTTGATTTTGCTGCTCGAGCATTGATGGAGGGTCAAATGTTGTCGGTTTGACTTGAAATTTGGCATGGAGCCCTTTTGGGACATGCTGGAGTCATCTGTAGGCTCTGATCGAAGTTTTGACGTCTCCGATGATGTCGCCGCCGGGAGCGCCATTTTAGCTGTCGGAGAAGCGAAGTTAGGCCAAATGATTCTGAAATGGCCCGAAACTTCATGTGTACTCTTCTCTTGGCTATCTTGAAGGATCTTGCAGTTTTTGTTTGATTCTGACAAGATTTGATTTTTTGGAGAAATTGCATTGCCTATTTATGGCAGGTTGCGACTTCATGCAGCTTTCTTGATGTTGAAGAGGCAAAGTGACATTTTTGGTGTCAACACCTATCACCCTCAAACAAGTGGGCAGGTATAGGTCTCAAATAGGTAAATCAAAAGAATTTTGGAGACCATAGTAAAACCAAATCGTAAGGATTGGTCAATGCGGCTAAATGATGCTTTGTGGGTTTATAGAACTGCTTATAAGACCCCGATTGGGATGTCTCCATACCGGCTTATATATGGGAAAGCTTGCTACCTACTGGTGGAGCTGGAACATAAAGCTTATTAGGTCATAAAACAACTGAACTTTGACTTAGACAAGGCTGGGGAGAAAAGAGCCCTTGATTTAAATGAATTAGAAGAATTGAGAAACGAGGCTTATATGAACTCAAGAATTTACAAAGACAGGACTAAGGCCTTTCATGATAAACAGATATTAAGGAAGTCATTCCATCCGTCTCAAAAAGTCCTCTTGTACAATTCTCGACTTCATCCTTTCCCTGGAAAGTTAAGATCTCGTTGGACAGGCCTCTACATTGTTCAAGAAGTATTTCCATATGGGGCAGTGACCCTCATTGATCCATCGAATGGTACCTCTTTTAATGTCAATGGACAACGTTTAAAAACAATTCTTGCAGACTGTTCCTCCAGAGGAAAATGAAATTCCTCTGATCGATCCTGTCTATCAGGATTGAAGGGCATTGGATCTAACAGTAGCCCACACCTTTGTACATGCATGTACATATATATATATATATATATATATTTTCTTTCCTATTTTTTTCTTTTTGTTCTTTGTCTCACATTGGACAGGTTTCTACGCGAAAGCTTCATTATTCCAAGTGCTTTCTACCCATTTCCTCTTTTTACATTTTCACTTCATGTTACATTCCATTTTGCATTTCATGTATGACATCGAGGGCGCTGTTTAGTTTAGGTTGGGGGGTGGGGACAAGCACAGTCGTCCAATATTTAAAAAAACAAATTTCTTTATTTTCCTTTTTGTGTAGTTTTCCCAAAACAAAAAAACATAAAAAAACAAAAAACATGTGTTTTACCAAAGAACTTGACAATTCGAAGATGTCTAGAAATCTTGAATTTCAGAATTTTTGGAAGGAAGTAAAATGAAGGTTCACAATTTAAAAAAAAAAAAGAGAAAGAGAATACCGAACTTTGTTTTTCACAGTAACACATGTACATTATTTCAAAAGTCTTGGATAAAAAGATTTAAGTGTCATTTTCAGAATTCTTTCAAGAGAGAAAAAGGGACGACTTTCTGAAATTTGGTCATATGAGTTCTCCTGGTTCATTGGTAAGGTTAGGCTAACCAAAAACCAGTGAATTAATTCAGGCGAATTGGAAAGGGCTGCCTATTGTTGGGGATCGTTTAAAAAAAAAAAAAAGGTGACAAGGGATGCACAAATAGGTATTTATAAAAAAAAAGTGTTGAAAATAATAAAAAGTTGTGTGACTAGTTTGGGTTCGTAGCCTTTTTAACCCGAGCTAGTAAGCCTGTAGGGGTATTTATATACCTAGTGCCCTAAAGACATCTGTTTTGGGAGTCAGGCCTAACGCTTGTTACATGGGTTAATTAGAAAGCTTAAGGGACCTGGACATTGCACAGTCACACGATAGTCTTAAAAAAAAAAAAAAGAAAAAAAAGAAAAAAAATAATTAAAAAAAAGAAAAAAGAAAAAGATGCATCTCGTGGCCTTTGAAAAAGCAGTAGTGCGAAAGCCATCATAGTAGCCTTGAGAAGAGACTTGTATTTACCCCGAAGCTAGGAAAGTTGGAAATTCTGAGAGAGAATTCTATTTTCTTGGCATTATCATAGAACATTTAAAATTTTTGATTTGATGTATGCACTTGCACAAGGCACCCAAAGTTTTGGTATAATTTTTGCAAAAGATTTGAAAAGAAAAACGTTAACCAGATTTTGAAAAGTCTGAAATTTTGATTATTCGAGGATTCAAGGCATCCGATTTGACTCAATCTTCTTTTGAAAAACCTTCATTGACTTTCTTTTATTTTTAGGTAAATGAATTTTGTGGGCATATTCACTGCAAACCCTCACGAGGCACAACTCATCCACTAGGGGTAACCTAGGGGTTCAAGGGCTTGCCGCATATACTAAATGCAGCCGAGAGTATCAACGAAAGTGGTGTTTTCCTTTTTATCTTTGCATTTAGATTATATTAGATCAGGCTAGAAGACCAACTCTAGTTCGCATATTTTGCTCAGGACTAGCAAAATGCTAGTTGGGGGGTGTGATAGGTCCTTAAAAATACATAATTTCATCATCAATTTAGAATTAATTAAGGACTTAATCATCAAATCATGGACCATTTTGGTAAAAAAATCATGATTTTATGTTTATGCGCATCAAAGTCTAAATTCCAATCAAAATTCATCCAAAAATTGCATTTTCACATAAAATCATGAATTTCTCTATTTTTAGCATTGGAAGTCATAAATTTCTCATAACTTTATTCACAAATAAAATGATGAATTTTATTTGCACCATTGATTTAATTGATGATTTAATAAAATGGTGACATTTAATGCATCTATTTAGTGTGAATTGGGCCCGCGTCTTGCATAATTCCTTCACTATATGAATAGATTATTCTTTGACATTTGTTTTTATTTTTGTAGGGGAAATCCAAATTCTTGGGGCCTGCTAAAGAGATAAATGAAATAAAGAACTAACGTTGGAAACCAAGGTTGAAGCTCCACATGGGGGCCATCATGTGTTCCAATTGATAATACAAATCTGAATTTCAGATTTGGAATTATTTAAGCCAAGAAGGAGAACGTCCAATACTCATTGTCCCATCAAGTTGTTGCACAATTTTCTTTCATTATGTGGTTATTGAAACTCAAATTCTCATTTGAATTTGAGTTAAAGAAGGGAAGGAAATTAGAAAGTCTTGAGGACCATGCAAAGACAAGAAGATAAAGAAGATAAATTGCATAGAATCCCATCTACCCCTACACCTTGGACGTCCATTCCCAGCTATGAGTGAAGATTATCTCAAGATCAAAGTTTGAAATTTGAGCCAAGAAAGAAAAGAAAAAAAAAATGGAAGGAGCATGGACGCCCATTGCTTGGTTTTATCCAAGTTATGCACACCCAAGTGGGGCCTATTCCTATTCCAATGTTTGAGATTTAAAATCAGATTTGAGGGATGTTTTTAAGAGAGAAAGTGGGCCCATGCAAGGTGATCTCCAAGCGATGAAGAATTCTAAAATTAAGGTGACTCTTGCTAGTAAACAAATATGGAAGGAAAGCTCCAAGAATTTCATCCCAAGAATTTCTCAAATATGAGTTTCAAAGCAAGAAGTGGTTGCATGTCCAGCACCTCTATCCCATATGCTATCACACGTCTAAGAAAGGGGCTGCCCATATGGTTTCAAAATTTAAATTAAATCTGAAGTGGGCCGAAGAGAGGAAGTTGCATAAGATAAAAAGAATCCTACCTTTAGTAGGATGGTGTGCCAAGAAATCCAAGAAACTAGCCAATCCCTTGAAACTCTCCCAAAAACCCTCCTAATCCTAATCCAACTTGGACCCCACACTACTAATCCTTACCCAAACCAAAATCTTGCAACCCAAGTTATCAAAAAATTATAAAAAGACCAAAAATAGGGGTTGCACGTGAATGACATACCCCCTCCTCTTGGACGACCAGCAACAACCCATCTCCCTATTTCCATTAATTTTTCTTCATCCCTCCCTACTTCCATCACTACTTCATCCAAGGCCTTCCCTAAGGCATACCACCACTTAGATTTCTACACCATCGTGCCGCCACCATTGCTGCCATCGCTTCATCATCAGCCAGCCATCTACATCTCTCGTGGTGAAGGATTGAAGACTTGAAGATGGGATTATGCGCAAGTCCTATTTCTTGATGTGTTCTATCTAGGGTAAGGAAAGATTTTTTTTCAGTTTTAATTAATCATAGGAAATTACTAGTTTATTGGTTCAATTTAATCTAAAAGACGCAATTAGTGAGGTCTAGGTGTCTCACCTTGGATCGGCATCACGTGTTTGTGGGTAGTGACAGTACGCACTTGGTGCGGTGTTTTTGCAGTCTTTTATTAATTTTTGCCAATATAATGTTGTTATTTCCCATAATAAGAATATTTAGAATTATTTTTATCCTTATGTCTGAATGATATTCTTAATGAATTTTTATTTTAATGCATGAGTTATTTACTTTTATGCAATGGTGGTTTGATGTGTTTTATGTTTTTGCAGTCTTTAGACTAGGATTTTTATATTAGGAATTTTTATTTGGGATTATAAATTTTAATTTGGATTTGTAATAAAATTTCAATTTCAGTTTCGTAGAGATTTATTTATATAGATTTTTGGTAGGCTAGATTAGTTTTTCAATAAAACAGGTTTTATGCGATTTATTACTCCGTGTGGATCGACCTCGGACTTCACCGAGTTATTACTACAATCGCAGCCTTGCACTTGGGGTTGACGATTAGTATGAGATACCTAGATGATAACCGCACCAATCTAGGTGGCATTCGCACTCCCCAAGAACGTATGCCCCAAGGGATTGGGATTCCGATGTATTTAGAATTTAGTGGTTATGAGGATTCTCTTATAAATTTGGTAGAATACTAAACCCTAATGTCATTTAATTCATTAACTAAATATATGGTTATGTGCTACAGTATTTCAAGCATGAATTCAAATACTTTCAATCCACTTGCGACCATCCTCAACCAGAATAAGTTGATAGGATCCAACTGTGTGGACTAGAAACGGAACCTGGTTATTGTCTTGACTTCTTCAGGATATAAATATGTCCTTACCAGCCCCCCCCCCCCCCCCCTGATGAGCTTAGGCCGGATGCATCGAAAGAAGAAAAGGAACTTTACACCAAATGGGCCAAAGACGATGAAATGGCCAGATGTTAAATACAGGCATCCATGTCTACTGTTTTGCAACACCAACATTAATCCTATAAGACTGCATATGATATTATATCAAACTTAAAGGAGATGTTTGCAGAACAGGGTAGGCCTACTAGGTAAGTTGCTATGAGGGTGCTCATTAGCACCAAGATGGCTGACGGCACACTAGTACAGGAACACATGCTGAAAATGATGGACTCATTGAATGAGTTAGATGTACTGGGGGCTGCGATTGATGCAAAATCGCAGATCGACATAATCCTTGAGTCCCCGCCAGAGTCATTCAACAATTTCAATATCAATTATAATATGAATAAGATGAATCTGATTCTAGCTAAGCTATCTAGCCAGCTGGTAGTGATTGAAGGGGTAATGAAAAAGAAGCCAACTGCCCTGATGACAAAAAAGTCAGTTGCCAAGTCCAAGCGAAAGGCAAAGGGCGGAAAGGCAAGAAGAAATCAGTTCCGAAGGATCCTAAGGTGGAGAATGGTTCTAATGGTGGTGTGTCTAAGGCTAAGTGTTCGGGGACAAAAGAAAAGTGTTTTCATTGTGGTATGACAGGACATTGGAAAAGGAATTGTCCAGATTATCTGTCTAAGAAGAAGACCTCGGGTATGATTGAGTCACTTATTTATGAAGTTAGTTTTGCAACCGGTACTTCAGAATTCTTGTGTGTGGACTGCGGGGTAACTAATCACATATGTAATGCGTTGCAGGGGTTCAAGGAAACTAGGAGGCTCAGTGACGGAGAAATCATTGTTGACCTAGGATCTGATGCTAAGGCGGAAGTTGTTTCAGTGGGAGTTATTACTTTATGTTTTTCAAATAATAAATTGTTTTTGTCAAACACATTATATGTACCATCTTTACGGCGGAATTTAATCTCAGTTTCTAGTTTGGTGAATAAAAGTTATTCTATTACTTTTGGTACTGAAGTTATCATAAAGAGGAATGGTACTTTTATATGTTTTGGCAAGGTAACCAATGGGCTTTATTTGTTAACTCTCACAATATATAAGATACATGATACTGAAACAATTAATAAACCATCATTAAAGAGAAAGTTACTTTCAACTAATCCAACAAAACTTTGGCACTTGAGGCTAGGTCTGTTGACACCAAAAAAGTCACTTTGCCTCCTCAACGTCAATTAGCCACATAAAGCCGCATCCTACTACAAACAGGCAATGCTACTTCAAGCATCAGATCTTGTCAAAATCAAACAAAGACTGTAAGATCCTTCAAAACATCCAAAAGAGGAGTAAACATGAAGTTTCGGGCCATTCCGACATCATTTAGCCTAACTTCACTCCTCCAACAGCTAAGTAAGCGCTCCCGGCGGCGACAGTGTTGAAGACATCAAATTTTCGATCAAAGCCTACGGATGGTTCCAAAATACCCCCGAAAGGCTCCATGTCAAATTTCAAGTCATACTGACAAAGTTTGACCCTCCATCAACCCTCGAACAACAAAATCAAGCCTCTCGGCGGTGAGAACCACCGAGCCCATCACTCATTAAACAGAGCACATGGGTGGCTTCAACATGCTCCCAAAGGGCCACACGATTAATTTTAGGTCATTCTGACGACATTTGACCCGACTTAGATGCTCGGAAAAAAAATCAAGCCTACAGGCGGCGGAGCACCCCGGGACAATGACATCTAAATCGGAGCTAATGGATCGTCTCAAAATGACTCTAACAGGCTCTCTGTCAAATTTCATGACAATCGGACATCAGTTGACCGTACATCAAAGCGCGACATCTTCCTCACGACAAAATCAACTCTAGCAGCGACGGGACCCCAAACGGCTTCAAAACTCAAACAAAAGCCCATGGCTAGTCCTATCTACTGCTCAGGAGGCTTCACCTCAATTTTTTTTCATTCCGACATCATTTGACCTAGTTTCCACTCTTGACGAAAAATCAGCTACAAAGTCTTCGGCTTTTCTAAAAATAGGAAAATTTGTGCTCGGTTTGCACGGCTTCTTGTCAGGTTTTCTTCAGAAAAATCAAGTCAATAAACGAGGAAAAATGTCAAAAAAATACAAAAGAAAAGAAAGAATAAAAATATCAAAGAAACGACCGAAAACCAGCGACCAAAAGGGGAAAAACCCCCATGGTCGCCGGCAACCCTGGAAATCCGGGTCGCCGAATTTCACTGAGTGGCCCGTTTTCTGATCTTTTTTGCGTTTGGAGAATTCCAGCCTTTGTGTTTTTTCGAAAATCTAATTCTTGATGCTTGGAATCGACTGATCTTCATCAACATTTTGGATCCACCGTCAAGAGCATGAAATCATCATTGATTGCTCTTAGATCGCCAACCGGCTGACCAAGAAAGTATACTTTATGTCCGACCGATCGAGAAATCGACAAGACAGATGTCACTGACCGACTAGCACCTACCAATGTCTGAAGTTACATCGCCATCCGACATCAAACAACACGTGGATCCATCGGCGATCGTCACAAGAAGAATTCCAAAAGACGCGATACGGCTTGCGACTGTTCAAATGCCCTGGCGACTACTTAATGCTGTTAATTGATCCATTTTATGACAAATTAATGCGGTCATTAACCCATTATTTTGGATAGCCCAATCAAAGGCAAGCAAATGGGAGTTACAAGTCCAAGCAATCATGGCATTAAAGCCATGAAACTCCTCTCATCACGGAGATTAAAGGTGATTAAATGCCCATCATTCTCCATCGGCCAATCATAAGCCAAGAAAAAGGAGTTACAAAATGAATGAATTAAAATTTGTAACTCCACCCATCATGAAGCATCAATGCCATCAATGTCATCAATGCTCATAAACCCACCCCATGGCTACCAAAGGCCTACAAAACGGGGTCATTCCAAGGAGACATCCGCGACGGGAAGGCCGGAATTTGAAAATCACACATACACACAAAGCAAGAGAGAGAGAGAGAGAAATTCTGAAGAAGTCCTGCTACTATGTGATGTACCCGGCTTTCATCCTCTCCTTCATCCCCGGGGCCTGCCGGGGTCCGGCAGAGGAGAAAAGCGGGCATCAACATTTTTGTATGGATATGCCATATTTTCTATTATACTTGAAATTTGAAGTGTGATGATCCGGAGATTCACCTTTACAAGTAGAAAGGAAATCAATCCTTTTTTCTGACTTTTCAAATTGCATAAATATTTAAGAAAAGAAACAAGATTTTTGAATGTCGTAGGAGGCGATTATTTGTTTGTTTGCCGTGAAAGGCGATTTGGTGCTGTAAAAGGCGATTTACAAATCTCATCAATAATAAAAGACAAGAATTGTGATTTTTTTGTCCCTTTAAAAAATACAAGATACAATAGAAAAGAAAGAAAATGGATCTAACTTATCAGGAGATTGTGGGGACTCGTTCAGATCGACGGTCGCAAGTCATGTATGGACTTCGCCATCGTTCTTCATATGAGAACGCATGATGCTTTTACTCTTTTGGCTTGGCTCTAACCTCGGATTTTTAGAGGTCAAGACCAAGGGGAGGTCCTATATCCAATAAAAAACCGAGTAAACAAGCTGAAAAGCCGCGCTAGGACATGTTGGATAGAAGGAGAGGAAGAGCTTTGCCTTGGGGGGTGGCCCCCTAAGGGACTTCGATCACCTTGTGGTGTTTCTTGCAGTAGAGTAGCAGACTTCTTCATAATTTCTCCGGGATTTTCCAGACTCCGGCCTTCTTATGGTGGATGTGTGTAGAGATGTCTCAGTGTCTAGGTGTCTCTGTTTGGAATGAACCCCTTTTATAGGCTTTTGGTATCCATATGGTGGTTTATGAGCATTAATGGCCATGATGAGAGGATTGATGGCATTGATGCTCCATGATGAGAGGAGTTACAAGTTTTTATTTCTTGATTTTGTAACTCATTTTTCTTGGCTTGTGATTGGCCAATGGAGAATGATGGGCATTTAATCGCCTTTAATCTCCATGATGAGGGTATTTTTATGGCTTTAATGCCATGATTGCTTGGACTTGTAACTTCTTTTTCCTTGAATCTGATTGGGCCGTCCAAAATAATGAGTTAATGACCGCATTAAGTTATCATAATACGGGTCAATTAACATCATTAAGTGGTCGCCAGGGCATTTGAAGAGTCTCGGGCCGCGCCGCGTCTTTTGGAATTCTTCAGGTGACGATCATCGATGAATCCACATGTTGTTTGATGTTGGATGGCGAAGTAATTTCAGACATTGATTCATGTCAGTGGGCCGGTGACATCTGTCTTGTCGATTTTTCGATTGGTCGGACAGAAAGTGTACTTTCTTGGTCAGCCGGTTGGCGATCTTTGAGCGATCAATGATGATTTCATGCTCTTGACAACAGATCCGAGATTTTGACGAAGATCAGTCATTTTCAAGCATCAAGAATTGGATTTTTGGAAAATCACAGGGGCTAGAACTCCCAAAACGCAAAGAGGATCAGAAAACGGGTCATCCGGCGGAAATGCGGTGACCTGGATTTCCAGGGTCGCCGACGGCCATGCACCTGATGGAACGCGCTCCGAGGCGCCGTGGGGCGGCTACCAGGGTCGGCGGAACATGGGAGTCCGTCGGGTCCGGCCCTTTCGCGCCCTGGCGGGCCTGAAGCGTGCATCAACATTTCTTTTATGTGGGTGTGCCAGATTTTCTATTTTACTTGGAATTGCAAGTGGTAATCCGGAGATCAACCTTCGCAAGTAAAAAGGAAATCAACTTCTTTCAAGTTTTCCATTGCACAAATATTTAAGAAAAGAGACATTTTCTTGGTTTGCCGTGAAAGGCGATTTTGTTTGGCATTTATAGCCGATTTTGGCGTTTATAGCCGATTTACAATTCTTATCAATAATGAAAGACAAGAGTTGTGATTTTTGTCTCTTTAGAAAAATAAAAATTACAATGAAAAGCAAGAAAAGGAAGATCTAACTTTTCAGGAGATTGTGGGGGACTCGTTCAGATTGACGGTCGCAAGCCATGTATGGGCTTCGCCATCATCCATGCAGATGAGAACAGAAGATGCTCTTGATTCGCTTGGCTTGGCTATGACCTCAGGTTTTTAGAGGACAAAGACCAAGAGAAGGTCCTATGTCCAATAAAAAGCTAAGTAGACGGGCTGAAAAGCCACGTCTAAGCCATTGGAGGCAGCAGGAGAAGGCAAGGACCTTGGGGGGGGGGGGGGGGGTGCCCCCCAAGGGACTTTTGTCACCTTGTAGTGGTGGCCGGTGCAGAACTTCAGCAGAGTTTTTCTCTCTTTTGCTTTCTCTCAGATCTCTTTCTGATCCCTTTTTTTCTGATCTTCTGATTTTCTCCTCTTTTTTCCGATCCCGATTTCAATGGAATGCTCTCCTATTTATAGGCTTTTGGTAGCCATTTAGGAGGGTTTATGAGCCTTAATGGCTTTAATGGGAGGAGTTACAAGATTTATTTCTTGATTTTGTAACTCCTTTTTCCTTGAATCTGATTGGCCGATGGAGATTAAGGGCTTTTAATCACCTTAATTATCATAATGGGAGGAGTTTCATGGTTTAAATGCCATGAATCAATTGACTTGTAACTCCCAAATGCTTGCTTCTGATTGGGCCGTCCAAAGAAATGAATTAATGACCATAATAAAGTTAGTCAATTAACCACATTAATTGGTCGCCGAGCAGTCGAAGAGTCGCGGGCCGTGCCGTGTCTTCTGGAATTCTTCTGGCGATGATCATCGATGGATCTACATGCTGATCGACATCGGATGAACATGTAACTTCAGACATTGATAGCTAAGAGCGGGCCGGTGACATCTGTCTTGTCGATTTCTCGATCGGTAGGACAGAAAGTGCACTTTCTTGGTCAGCCGGTTGACGATCTTGGAGCGATCAATGATGATTTTATGCTTTTGACGGCGGATCCGAGATGTCGTCGGATATGAGTCAATTTAAAGCACTAAAAATCACATTTTCAGGAAACCACAGGGGCCAAAGTGCGCGAAACGCGAAAAAAGACGGAAAAACGGGTCACCGGCGGAAAATCCGGTGACCCGGACCTCCATGGTCGCAGGGGCCTGCGACCATGGGCCATGGTCGAAGGGGTCTGCGACCCTGGGGGATTTTTCCCCTTCGGAGCTTGTTTTGCGGTCGTTTTGAGGTCTTTTTCGTCGCCGTTTTCTTCTGTATTTTTCTTGACATTTCTTCTCATTTATTGACTTGATTTCCCTATAGAAAACTTGATGAGAATCCTTGCATTTTTAGAGTGCAAAGTTTCCAATTTTCCGGGAAAGCCGAAGACTTTGTCGCGTAGAGCTGCTGATTTTCCGCCAGAAGCTGAAACTTGGTCAAACGATGTCGGAATGACCTGAAATTTGAGGTGAAGCCTCCTGAGCAATAAATAAGACCAACCATAGGCTTTTGTTTGAGTTTTGAAGCCGTCTGGGGTCCCGTCGATGCTTCACTTGATTTTGCTGCGGGGAAAATGCCGAGCTTTGATATGTGGCCAAACGATGTCCGATTGACTTGAAATTTGACGGGGAGCCTATTGGAGTCATTTTGAGACGTTCCATGGGCTCCGTTTTGGATGTCATGGTCCCGAGTTGCTCCGCCGCCGGTAGGCTTGATTTTCTCTCGGAGCATCGAAACCTGGTCAAACGTTGTCGGAATGACCTGAAATTCGACGTGCAGCCTTTTGGAAGCATGTTGAAGCCACTCATGCACTTGGTTTGATGAGCGAAGGCTTCGGTGGTTCCCGCCGCCGGGAGGCTTGATTTTGCTGCTCGAGCATTGATGGAGGGTCAAACGTTGTCGGTTTGACTTGAAATTTGGCATAGAGCCCTTTTGAGACATGCTGGAGTCATCCGTAGGCTTTGATCGAAGTTTTGACGTCTCCGATGATGTCGCCGCCGGGAGCTCCCGTTTAGCTGTCGGAGAAGTGAAGTTAGGCCAAATGTTGTCGAAATGGCCCGAAACTTCATGTGTACTCTTCTCTTGGCTATCTTGAAGGATCTTGCAGTTTTTGTTTGATTCTAACAAGATTTGAATTTTTGGAGAAATTGCATTGCCTATTTATGGCAGGTTGCGACTTCATGCAGCTTTCTTGATTTGAAGAGGGAAAGTGACATTTTTGGTGTCAACAAATGCCCCCTCGAGGTACAGCGACGAATTGCTTGACTTTTGTAGTCGATGTGCCTCGAAGAGATTTTTGAAGGAGAGCTTGTGTCTTGACCAAGAGTCTTTGAGCAATCTTTCCTTTGGTAGAGTAGCCTTTGAGCTTCCAGGGGAATTTTATGGTAGTGAAAGGAATCACACACCATCTCGAGGCAAAGTTTTGAAGATGACATCAGGGATGTGGATTTGGGTTTCTGTTTTTGATCTTGTGACCTAACCAGCTATATATGGCAGGTTAGGGGATCGGGTTTTGGTTTTGACCTTGTGACCCAACAAGCTGTATGTGGCAAGTTGGGGGATCATGATTTGGTTTTTGGTTTTGGTCTTGTGACCTAACAAGCTGTATGTGGCAAGTTAGGGGACCAGGATTTGGTTTTTGGTCACTCTTTGGGACTGTGTGGGTCCATTGGAGTGGTTTGGATTTTTTTTTGTGGAATGTCAATTTCAAGATTTTGGCTCAATTTGGTTTATGAGGCTGGATGGTTTGATTTTTGGAAGCTCATGGGGCTTGGAATTTTTTTTTGTATGGTTCAATCAACTCAAAAGAGGCATGGAACCATTTTTGTATGCTCTTGGTAAGAGGGATTTTTTCCTGACTAAAAGCCCATTTTTTTTTTTTTTTTTAGTGCCTAGGTGGTCAAACCTGGCTCATATGGGCTAGCCCATGGGACCTTAAGCTTTTTAGGATGGCTTAGATCTCATGTGGGGTCATTTTTGTAAAGAATATCTAAAGATATCTCATTTGGATAGAGAATATCTAAAAATATCTTTATGGGAGAGAATCTCTCATATTCCCTTAATTTGGGAGAGAATATCTCAAGGTATCTTTCTTTTTGGGAAGAAATCTCCAATATCCTTTTTTGTTGGAGAGAATCTTTCATTGATTGATTTTGGGAGGAAATCTCTCAAAGACATCTTTCTTTTTGGGAAAGAATCTTTCTAATTCCTTCTCTTTTGGTAAGGTTACTAATTAGTAACACTTACCTTTCTTCTTTGTTTCCTTCTTTGATTTGCTCTCTCCTATAAAAGCAAAGGAAGGTAGGATCTCTTGCTCTTATTGCTTTCTTTTGCAACAATCTCAAGAGAGCTCCAAGACCAAGAGTTTTTCTTCTTCAAGGATCTTCAAGCTTTTTCCTTCTTCTTCTCCATCAATGGCTTCAAGTAAGTTTTCTCTCTTTTTCTTTCAAGAAAACTTTATGTAGAGAATAGGATGGTAAAAAAAAGTTTCTCTTCTTTTTTTTTTCTTTCTTCTTTTTTTTTTCTTTCTTTCTTTTCTTTCTATTCTTCTTCTTTTTTTTTCTCTTCTCCACGTGATTTCTTCTTTTGTTTTTTTTTTTCTTTTTTTTTTCACACGTTTTTTTCTTCTTTTTTTTTTTGTGGGCCGTACGGACAGATCCGTACGGATCTGGTCCGTACGGCCACGTGGCCTGATTTTTTTTTTTTTTTTTGAGAAAGTTTCTTTTTTTTTTCTTTTCTTTCTCCCTCCTTTTTTTGAGAAAGTTTCTTTTTTTTTTTTTTTTTTTTTGCTCATCATGATAATGCGTTTTTATGCAATTCTAGATGTTCATGCATGTACTTTTTGTAAATTGAATTGAGTAGCATGATGTGATAGCATACCTGAAAATCTTTGCAATTTTGGGAATTTGGAGCTCGCAGCGATGTTGAGCCCTTCTTGATTTTGCGGAGATTTTGAGGTTTCGAAAGTTTGGAGTTTCGGAGCCCGCAGCAATGTTGAGCCCATCTTCAAACTTTCTATTTCCGTCGGGGTATTTCCTTTTTCTTTGGAATTGCCCAGGAGTCATGCCAAAATTTCGCCAGATTTTTGGTGGGACAAAGTGACCCTTTTTTTTTTTAGCGAAATCCTGTCATTTTGATGACGATCTTTTTCTTTTCCAACCTTTGCAGGTGGTTCCTCCAGAGCGAACAAGGGTAAAGAGCCTGCTACAAGCGTACCTCGTCGATCTGCTAGATCTTCCAATGTGGCCGTTCAGCAGGCCTGGGAGAAGGTCCAGTTTGTTGAGAAGAACTTGGAAGAGTGCGATTCCCTCAATCGCGATGAGATGAGACAGCGATCGATCGCTCTCAAGAATGAGGAATTCTTTAAGATCATGGTAAGCAACCGTCCTTGGGTTATGGACGATCTGAGGGTTTTACCCAAGCCTACCTTCTTCTTTGGAGATGCAGTCCCTGACGACTTGACATACCAAAGGAGATGTTTTCAGTTCTCTTACACAGCAGATGGTGAAGAGAAGACTGTTTCTACCCGGTCGTCTTTTGATCGTACCATCTCGATCATGAGCCTTGCTCCCACGTGCTCTAAGAGGGAAGATCCTCCGAGCTGGGTGAAGAGGACCAGTGTGATCAAGACCGGGGTTTTTGTTAGTGGACCCTCCGGATATGCGGAGAAGCCACCTGTCCGTATGGACATGTTGATGCCAGCCAGCGGCTACCAGGGCTCTGATTATCCGTCGGTCGATTTGAGACCGGTGGGCCTTGGCGTTTTCAACGGTGACGGCAGTACTTGGGTGAAGCCTTTTCGACTTCGTGGCCGTTTCAATGTTGACTCCGATTGGAAGTCATGGACTGACCACACCTTGCTGATTGGGGGCGCCGTTTTGAAGGAAGCCGGGATTTTTGACGCGGTCCGCGCTTTTAGGGAGACCGTGACTTTTTCCGATGATGCCTTCATGGCTATGTTGGAGTCTTTCCTCCCTCAGACCAATACCTTCGTTGTCACGAACGGTGAGATTGGTTTTTCTCTGAAGGAGTTGAGTGCTATTACTGGATTACCCATCCTTGGCAAACTCTACGAGGAGTTCATACCGATTGACAGCGTCCTTGAGGAGCAGTCAGAGGAGTTCAGGCTCCTATACTTTCAGCTCGTCGCCTTCTATGATTTTTTGAAGGAGGGCTCGAAAGTGAGATCCAGCAGTTGGAAGAGTTATGGCTCTTCATTCTTCAACTTCTTTGACAGCAAAGAGTCTTCTGATAGCATGACCCGGGAAGACAGGAAGAAGACTTCGGTCATGCAGGAAGAGTTGAAGGGTTTCTTCGCGAGCACAGATGCCATTTGTTCTGACATTGCATTGCGGAGAGATCTTGCTTTTTACCTCACTTTTTGGCTAGGTGAGGCTATTTTTGCTGGTGGAGATGGGACGCACATCAGGCCGCATTGTATTTTTCCGGCTTGTCAGATGGCGTTTGGAGAGCGGCTTGCTTTGGTGCCCGCTCTTTACTCCTACCTGTGTACCGAACTGCAGGCTGCTGCTTTCTTGGTTCGGCTTGGGCTCCCTATGAATAGGGTATTTTCAGCCCATATCTTTTACTCGTGGTTTGTATACCACTGTCCTAGCTTCCACCAGCTGGGTGCTGCACAGGATGATGATCCTCTGATGATTCGATTGGCTAAGGGAAAAGCCGTATCTGAATCACTTTTGTTTGCCCGCATGAGGATCCGACGGTTCAGGGATGTCGAGATGGGGCAGTCTTCAGTTAAGCTTTCTCCGGAGTTGCGGAAGAAGGCTTTTGATTTTGGTGCCTCCCGAGACTCTACTAGAGCAGGGTCGGGAAGGCATTACTCTTTGACCAATGCAGAGAAGGAGTGGCTTTTCAGCATACGGGTCGGCACGATGGTGTACCGCAGACATCTTTTCGTCGACATCCAGCCGTATGTACCTTCTCGCTTTGCGCTTCAGTTGGGCTTCTCTCAAGGCGTTGTTGGAGCGCCTTCGAGTATGGTGAAGCGTTTTGGGGGTTTGCAGGATGGCAGAAATGCATGGGCTTTCTATAGTGCTGAAGACACTACTGCCACGATTTCTTATCCTGAGCTGTCGACTTTCCGAACTGCCGGCTTCACGAAGTGGTTCGCGGAGAGCTTTTTGGCATATCGGGGGCTTTCCAAGAAGGAGCTTGATGTAATGCTGTCTTCTGGAAAAGGCATTGGGAAGTCGGATGACGTCCGGCGAGAGGAAGTTTGGGCCTTCCTTTCTGGAGAGAAGCACAAGATAGGCTTTCTCGGTGACCAGGGCGCCATTGGTTCTGAAGCTGTTCGGGAAGTACCTGATGAGGCTTTGGAGCAGCTAGAACAGGAGGAAGCTGAGCTCGACGCTTGGATGCAAGCGGCACAGAGACGAGCTTCCGTGGAGTCTACTGGCGAAAGCAGACCATCCAGTGAGGAGTCAAGTGAG
Source organism: Umbellularia californica (assembly GCA_028538565.1). Classification (NCBI taxonomy): domain Eukaryota; kingdom Viridiplantae; phylum Streptophyta; class Magnoliopsida; order Laurales; family Lauraceae; genus Umbellularia; species Umbellularia californica. The sequence goes on along the minus strand of JAPQWN010000002.1, from coordinate 57,400,277 downwards.
AAACCTGACTCTGATAGTGGGGCGGGTTCTTCTAGGAAGCGAACCCGTAGAGGTAAGAAGAGGAGGAGTCATCATCGCAGCGAGGGGCCACATGAGGACTCTCCTGACATGGAAATCCCTCTTACCATCAACGAGGAGGTGCCAGAGGCTGTCGACGAGCCTCCAGAGAAGAGGAGTCGTGGGGAAGAGACCATTGGTGAAGGTATGATTCTTCCTTTTTCTTTTTCTACTTCTTTCATGGGGCTTTCCATGTTCTGATTTGTTTTCTCACCCTGCTGCTGCTCTTTTTTTTTAGCAGAGGATGAAGACTTGCCGATGCCTGAGGTTCCGACCGATGAGGCGGTGATGGAGCCGGTTATGGCATCTGAAGAAGAACCGAGGGACTCTGGAATGACTCCGGAATCTCCAATTGGTATAACTTCTTTCGCTTTCTCTTTTTTTTTGCCTGCGACTTGATTCGCTAACAGTTTTTTCTTGTCAGCTGACTTGCCACAGGATTCCGATGACTTTGAACCATCAATGGACGCAAATGTCGATGATGCTTCTGATGAGTTCATGGAGGAAGAGAGTGTTCCGCCAGTCGTCGAAGAAGGTACTTTGTAGTGATGACCCTGATGATTTTTTTTTTTTTTTTTTGAACAGGATCATATTCATACCTTTTTGTGTTTCATTTGCAGGTTTTGAAGTGACAGAAGAGAGTCCATCGCCTCCTTCAGAACCAGAGCAAGGGATGCCAGAGGTCGATCCGGAGGTAGAGACCAGTTCAGACATGATTGAGGAGATGCCTCGTGTTGAGATTCCCTCTCCAGTGGCTCCAAGTGAAAAGAGTTCTTTTGTTACTCTTCCAATGGGACATGACATGAGCAGCCGATCAGCGGAGAAGGGTGAATCTTCATCCAGTTCGTCTCTTCAATTTGCGAAGAAGGTGCTGGCTCGGGTTTTGAGTTCTTGGGTCAAGACTCTCCTTTCTGGACACTTGGAGGCAGGATTTGGCATGATCCCACATGTACAGGAGATTCTGACCGACACCGAAGAGGTTGGTCTGGATGTCACAGGTGCCAGGGCGATCGTTGATAGGATCATTGCACTGGGTGACAAGTGGTTTGAGACCATGGGTTTCCCTGATGACCAATTCTTCAAGGAGATGTTCTTGGACCCTGCTGATAAGGCTAAGTCTGACCTGAATGAGGCTACACAAAGCAAGAAGCAGCTAGTTCGGGAGAAGAACAAGGAAGAGCTAGCCATCATCGGATTGAGGCATGACCTTAACGTCCTTGATAGGGAAGTTGAGGAGGCCAGGAAACGTCTTGAGCATTTGAAGGTACAAGTCGATGCGAAGTGGGCTGCTATAACAGAGGCTCGTGACATGGAGAGTACTCTGATTCGCAGGGTTGCAGATGCCGGTCAAGTTCTCGAGAGGAGGACTCTAGAAAACGAAGGATGGCAAACTGCTGGGGAAGAGCTTCCCGGTGTAAAAGAAGGGTTACGGCATTCGCCAGCATCTCATGGCAAGTTCCTGAAGAAGCGTGCCTTGGAAACTCTGACGGCTGAGGCCAAAAGTTTGCTTGAGGAGCTGAAGCTTTGGCTGAAGACCATTTTTGGCTGAGCTCCTGATTTTTTATAGCAGAAACCATTCTTCTCTTTTTTTTTTGGTACCACATGTATTTTTTGGTACTCTTTTTTTTTTGTAGTGCTTGTGAACACTTTTTTTTTTTTTTTTTTTTTTTTTGCTTAGGTACCACATGTATTTTTTTGGTACCTTTTTTTTTTTGTTGTTCCCTACGCTCACTCAAATCTTTTTGTGATGAAAGCAATTGCTAAATGGGATTTGATCAAAAGCTTTGTCATTTTGTGAAAATCTTTTGTCAAATGGTTGTTTTGGTAGGGGAAACGAATTTGGCATGAAAGCCGGATTTTTGTGGCATTTACAGCCAGTTTGGTGGCATTGATAGCCAATTGGTGGCATTTATAGCCGGTTTGGTGGCATTGATAGCCAATTTGTGGCATTTATAGCCGGTTTGGTGGCATTGATAGCCAATTTGTGGCATTTATAGCCGGTTTTGACATGAGAGTCAGGTTTTTTTTTTGTGTGGCATTTGTAGCCGAGTTTTTTTGAAAACCAAGTTTTGTTTTATTGGCATGAAAGCCGGTTTTGGCGTTTATAGCCGGAAATTTTTGTTTTGGCATTTATAGCCTGATTTTGGCATTTATAGCTGAGTTTTGGTTTTCAAAATGCAGGTATCGACTAAATGTCGCCTCCCCGCTGAATGGTCTTGCAAGTATCGATGGAATGTCGCTTCCTTGCTCATTCGGTTTTCCGAGTATTGATGGAATGTCACTTCCTCGCGGGTTAGGTTTTGCAAGTATCGATGGAATGTCGCTTCCTCACGAATTGGGGTGCAAATATCGACTAAGCGTCGCTTCCCTGCTTTTCCCAAGACTTTTGGTTTTGCGGGTACTGACTTGATGTCGTTTCTCCGCGATTTTTGAAATTTGAGGTTTTCTCGAACCATTTGTAATTTTGGTTGTGGATAGCAACTGGTATGTTGCATCTCCACGATTTTTGAAATTGGGTTGTGGATATCAACTGGTTTGTTGCTTCTCCACGATTTTAGGTTTTCTCGAACCTTTGAAATTTGGGTTGTGGATATCAACTGGTTTGTTGCTTCTCCACGATTTTTGAAATTGGGTTGTGGATATCAACTGGTTTGTTGCTTCTCCACGGTTTTTGGATTTTGCAAGTATCGACGAAATGTCGCTTCCCTGCGATTTTGGGTGCAAGTATCGATGGAATGTCGCATCCTTGCTTTTTTCAAAATTTTTGTTTTGCGGGTACTGACTTTGATGTCGTTTCCCCACGATTTTTTGAAAAACCATTTTTTTTTTGTTTAAAGACACGAGGGTCGTAAATTTTGACCTAGAACCATTTGGCGGTAAAAGGTAAGGTGGACTAGGGTGGAAATCCCTGAATCCGGGTTTTTGTTTCAAACCATGAATTTTGGTTCAAGGATCGAAAGTTTTGGTTAAGTCAGGGAGAGGCTCCTAAACTTGGATTTTTTGTTTAATGAAACGATGAAAGTAAGCATTGTTTTTGAATCTCTAGAAATTTTGACATTTGATATGAAAATTCTAAAGAGAGTGGGTTTGACGAGCGAGTACCTGAGAACAGGTTTTGGCCATACAGGCATTGCTCTTACCCAGTTGGGTAAGTCTTCAAGGGTAGTACCGCTTCAAGAACTTGCCGTTGATAGGCAGCATACATCTGTCGCCTTCCATGTTTAGGAGGGCATATGCGCCGTTGGAGAAGACTTTGTCGATGACGTAGGGTCCCTCCCATTTTGGTTCAAATTTGCCTTTGGATTTGTGTGCGAAGACCATTGGTCTTTTTACCGCAAGAACCAAGTCACCCTTTTTGTAGGCGCGTTGCCGGACCCTTTTGTCAAAAGATCCTGCCATGCGTGCTTGGTAAAGTTCAATGCTTTGTCGAGCTTCGAGCCGTCTCTCATCGAGATTGTCCAGCTCATGGAGTCGCAATTTCGCATTGCTTTCTTGAGTCATGTCATTTTGTAGAGATACCCTCAGAGAAGGAATTTGTACCTCTAGGGGCACGACAGCTTCGCATCAATAGACCAGCGAGAATGGTGTGCTATGGGTTGGTCCTCGAACGGTGGTTCGATAGGCCCACAAAGCTTCAGACAGTTTGTCGCTCCAGTCTCTTTTGTGACTAGAGACCATTTTCTTGAGGATTTTGCAGAGTGTCTTGTTGAAGGCTTCTGCTAATCCGTTTGCTGCCGGATTGTATGGAGTCGAAGGACAGCTTTGGATTTTGTATTTGTCGCAAAACCTGTAGAATCGATGATCCCGGAATTATGGTCCGTTATCATGGACGAATCTCTTGGGTATGCCGAAACGACAAATGATGTTGGTGCGCAGGAACTGAAGAACTGATGAGGTCTTCATTTCGTTGAACGCAAATGCTTCTGACCACTTGGAGAAATAATCCGTTGCGGCGAAGATGAAGCGATGACCTTTGCTTGAAGGGGGAGAGATAGGACCTATGATGTCCATGCCCCATGCTTCGAAAGGCCATGAGATTGCTGTAGGATGTAGCCATTCCGGAGGCATGTGAATGTAATCTCCGTGAACTTGGCATAGCTGGCAACGTTTGGCAAATTGCATTGCATCAGCAACCATGGTAGGCCAATAGTAACCTAACCTTTTTATCTGATCATAGAGCTTAGGACCTGCCTGATGGGCTCCACAAAGACCAGCATGAACTTCTTTAAGTGTTTCTTCGGCCTCTTGTTGTGACAAGCAGCGTAGAAGTACTCCGTTGAAGGATTTCCTGTAGAGGATTTTTGAAGGAATATCCAAATGAAAGTTTGGGGCTCGCCTTTGTATGCTTACCCGTTCTTTTGGATCTTCAGGTAGGATTCCGAACATAGTGTAATCAATGAACGGATCCTTCCAGTCGCCGATTGAAGGTTGAAGGATAGAGATCCGACTTCCAACCACTCGGTGGCATTCAGCAACTGCTTGGTGTGTGTTAAGAGGAGGGAGGATCCTTCTCTCATACACTGTAATTTGCATGTTTTCCCCTTCCTGGATCGCCATTGATGCGGCAAGTCCGGCCAGGGCATCTGCACGGATATTTTCACCTCTACGAATGTGGGTGATGTTGCAGATGTCAAACTTTTGCAGAAGCGATTGTGCCTTGTTGTAATAAGGCAGCAGATCAGGCTTCCTGACTTCATATTTCTGAGTCATCTGGTTGACGATCAGTTGAGAGTCTCCAAAGACTTCCAGCATAGTGATACCGGATTCGATGGCGAGTTCCAATCCTAGGATCAGAGCTTGGTATTCAGCTGCATTGTTTGTGCATGGTTCCAGTAGCGAGAAAGCGTGTGGAATCATGCATTTGTCGGGGCTAACAAAGAGGATGCCAACTCCCGAGATCAGCTTTCTGTTTTCATTTGTCCTGGTTGCACCGTCAAAGTACATGTCCCAGGAGGCATTTGGTGAGGAAGTCTCCACGTTGTAGACAGGTTCGTCTGGGAGATCATCTCTGAGTGGTGAATCTTTAGGCAATGGATGCTCTGCGAGGAAATCTGCTAGAGCTTGGCCTTTGATTGCTTTTTGTGGCACATACCTAATATCAAATTGTGACAAGAGGATGGACCATTTTGCCAGTCGGGCATTGAGAGAACCGGCCTTCGTGACAAGGACCTTCAAGAGGTTGATCCTCGAGACTAGGTAGACTGTGTTGGAAAGCAAGTAGTGACGTAGCTTTTGTACGGCAAACATCACTGCAAGGCATTCTTTTTCGACTGGAGAGTAGCGATGCTCTGCACCTACTAGCATGCGGCTGAGGTAGTATAGAGCAGCTTCTTTTCCCTCACCATTCTCTTGTGCAAGCAGAGCGCCTACAGAATGATCAAGAGCTCTTGTGTACAAGATGAATGGTTTTCCAGTGGCAGGGGCAGCTAACACTGGAGGTTTGGTCAGGTATGACTTGATATCTTGAAATGCGGCTTCACAGTCGGCATCCCAGACAAAGTCTACACCCTTTTTCATCAATCGAGAGAATGGACGGCATTTCCCCGAAAGATTGGAGATGAACCGTCTGATGTAAGCCAATCTCCCTTGGAGCCCTTTTAGTTCTCTCAAGGTTCTTGGAGAGGGCATTTCTAGAATAGCCTTGACTTTTATGGGGTCAAGTTCTATTCCAGCTTTCCGAACAAGGAATCCGAGAAACTTACCCGACGAGACGCCGAAGAAGCATTTTAGAGGATTCATCCGCAGTTTGTGTCTGCGGAGTCGGAGGAAGACTTCCCGAAGATCTTTGAGATGGTCTTCTTTTCTTCTGCTTTTGACGGCGAGGTCATCAACGTAACATTCGACCGTCTTGTGCTGCATATCTTGGAATATAGCCCTCTGATATGTGGCACCAGCATTTTTCAGACCAAATGGCATGACAGTGTAGCAATACACGCCAAATGGAGTCCGAAATGAGGTGTGTTTTTCATCCTCGGGATGCATCTTTATCTGATTGTAACCAGAGAAGCCATCCATGAATGTCATTCGCTCAAATCCGCAGGTATTGTCAATCATCACCTCCGGTATGGGGAGCGGGAATTCATCTTTAGGGCAAGCGCCATTCATGTCTCTATAGTCAATACAGACTCTGATCTGCCCAGTTTTCTTTGTCACGGGGACAATATTGGCCAACCACTCTGGATGTTGTTCCTCACGGATGAAGCCGACGCTTTTGAGTTTTTGAACTTCTTGTTCAATTTTATCCATCACATCTGGACGGAATCTTCTTTGGCCTTGTTTGACAGGCTTGATGTCTTCTTGAAGATTGAGTTTGTGGACTGCTACTTTGGGGTCTAAACCAGGCATTTCAGCATAGGACCATGCAAAGCAATCAACGAACTCACGAAGAAAAGCGATATACTCGGGTAACTCATCATCCTTTATATTCTTGCTTATGAATACAGGACGTGGGTTATCAGGTGTTCCCAAGTCTATCTTTTCAACAGGATCTTCTGTCGGAAGGTTCGAAGGTGGTTCCTCCACAATATTTTCGGAGGCTTCCAACTCAACGAAACCTTCTGGAGTTTCAACTGCATTACCAGACCAAGGCTCTGTTCCTTTCCATGGATTTTCTTGATTGGTGATCTCCTCAAGGCTTGCTATGAGATAGTCACAATCGCCTGTTGAGTCTGGTATTTCTTTTGGAGACGAGGGTTCTTCTGGGTCAGGATGCCACAAGTCTGTATTATCGGACGATTCCTCTTTATCATCAGAGAAATCATACCAATTGGATGAGCTTCCTGGATCTTTGTCAGGTAACTCTTTAAAGAGATTTCCAGGGAGATCGATGTCTTCGTGGACTTTCGATGTTGAGGCTTGGTCGGTAAAACGACTTTTAAGCCTTTGTGTCAACTGTCTCAGATGAGTGTCGGGATCATACCCTAACCCATATGAAGACTTTTCTACATGACCGTAGAGTCTCCAATCTTCCAGCTGGCTTTTGGTCAAGGCGGGCTCCAATGGCGTGAGAATACCGCGTCTTTCTCCCAAACCGACTGGGTTTTGAGCGTCATAGCCCATTTTCTTCATAATTGCTTGTGCCACAGAACTATATAGAGATAGCTGAGGCATACCTTCATTTTGGAAAGGTTCCAGCATGGAATTTGATGAAGAAGCGTCCGATCTATGGAAGAAGATCGGCCTTTGCATTGGTGATGTTGCCGGAACAACAAAGGTAGCAGACGTAGGATCTTCTACATCAGCAGGTGTCTCCATCGGAGTGAGAGCAGGCTGAACTTGCTGAGTGTCAGCTTGGCTTGACGATGCATCGTCTTCTGGCTCTGAGTCCGAGTCTGTGTCTTGCATGATAGACACGAGAGAGACAACAAATTTGCCCCCAGGCTTTTGTTTCGCCTTCTTCACTTTAGTCATGATGACCAAAGGTTTTGAATTCTTGAGGGAGATAACGAAGGGAGATTGACTACTCTCTTCTAATTTGCCGGAGGGTTTGTTTTCTTCCGGTGATTTTTGAGGAGCCTTGCCTTTATCTTTCTGGAGATTTTCAGCAGGGGGTGCTATTTCCTCTTCTTCTTTTTCTCCTTCATACATCTGGGAGTCTGCGAAGTGGACTTCTTTACCTTTGAAGGGTTTCCTGTCCGCAAAGACTCGATGTACCATGCCGTCGTCGCCGACAAACTTGATGCATTGATGTAGAGTTGAAGGAACAACACCATTCTCGTGTATCCAAGGACGTCCGAGAAGGATGTTGTAGCATGAGGGGGTTTTTATTGCATACACAGTGACCTCAGAGATAAGATCACCGATTTGCAATTTGAACCTGATTTTGCCGATAGGCCTTTGAGTGCTCCCATCGTATCCAAAGATAGATACAGATGTGTGGCTTAGCTTGCTGGGTGGGATGCCCAACTCTTCAAGAGCCGAAGTGGAGATAAGGTTGAGTGCAGAACCTGGGTCGATCTGAACTCTATGTATCGGCATTTCTTTGATGTACCCTGTGAAGTACAGGGGTCGGTTGTGCCTTGCTTCGCCAAGTAGGAGGTCTTCCTTAGTGAAGGCGATGGTTGCACTGGCTGCCTTTTGAACCGAGAGGCATTGGATGCATGATCCCTCAGTTTTCTTTTTTTCTTCTTTTAAGGAAGTTTCAGAGTTTTTGACCCGGTAGTCCATTTCAATTTGGAGGACTTGCGGGGCATGTTTGTCGACATCCTCATTCAGTTTTTGTAATTCTGAGATGAGATTATCACGAGTGCGTGGAGACATTCGTAATAAATCCAGGATGTGAAGACGTGCAGGTATGTGTTTGAAGTGCTCAACCAAGTCATACTTGAAAGCCTCCTTAGGGCCTGCATGTTCATCATTGTTGCCACTGGGGGCGCTTACAACATCTTTTCCCGAAGGATTTACATAAGTAAAGGAAGATTGGTTGTAATTTTTGTGGTAGTCCCGGCCCGAACGGGTGCCTCTACCAACTTCGAGAGCTTCTTGAGAAGGATCTTCGTTTGGAAGATGGTCTTCAGGATCAAGAGGCTGTCGTTTTTCATCTACTGGGGATGTATCTGCAGCAGAGTTGCCATCCTCAGTGATTGTGTTGCACGGAGCCTTTTCCGGGAGCAAGTCCTGAACAGCATCCAGCAGCTTTTCTTCTTCGTTGACCCATCCATCACCCCAAGTTGGGTTTTCTTCATGATGATGAGTCGGGAAGAATGTGCATCCTGAAGTCACAGTCTCAGGAGAAGAAACCTGAGAGGGTGTCATCTCTGTGAAAGTCACGTGAGACGAGGTAGCTCCAGAGGATACATTGCTAGGCGTCATCGGAGTGTAGGTAATCTCATCAGACGACGCTTCAGAAGAGCTATAGTCCTGATATATTACATTACAGGAAGCTCTGATAGGAGATGTTGCCTGCTCGGAGTCAGACTCATCCTCGGATGTAAGAGGATCGTCAATCCAGCAATGTTCTCCATTTTCAGGAGTTGAGGGAGGAGGTACCTGATGGGCTTCAGGGACTTCCGGTTCTGGATTGTGAGGAATCTCGTTGACATGATCTTGCTCTTGTTCTAGAGCGAGACGCTGCAAGATCCTTGCATATTCTTCAAGATCAGGCATGGGAGCCAGATCCTCTTCTTCGTCTTCTCCGTGTGGCTCAACATAGTTGATTTCCACTGGAGCAATGACAGGTGCTGGGTTAACAGCATCTTCTTGTGCAGCCTCTTGGTCTTCTTCATCATCAGACCAGGATCCTTGTGGTTGCAAGGGGTTATACCAGATTACTGGCATAAGGTGAGTTTCAGGAACCCATTCTTCATCGGAGAGATATTCTCCTGTTTCAAGAGATTCCTCCCACTCATCGGTGTAGTTGGGCTCGAACCCATCGTCGGTGTCGCTGGACTCGTATCCATCAATGGAGAATCCAACTACCGAATTGCAAGAGTATGATGCCCCCTGCATGGCTTCTTTTTTGAATTGAGGTGGCATGAAATCACTGAGAGTGAAGTTTCTTACCGCCTTTGAAGTCTCTGGAAGGGACGTTTTTGTTGCCCCGAGTGAAGTGGTAGAGGAGGCCTCTGCCTTTTCATGGACTTCTTGTTTTGGCTGGGTCTTCTCTTGCCGTTTGAGCCTGAGGAGATGTTTCCTAGCCTGCCTTCGCTGTTGAGCTGTCGGCTTTGTTTTGACGATCTCCCAATTTTCATCTTCCAGGAGATCGGGATGTACCCATATGGGTTGTCCGTCTGGTGTCGGGCAAGGAACCAACACTTCGGGCGTTTGAATTCTTTTTATCACCTTGAAGGAAGTAGTGATCTTCTTCTTCGGTGATTTTGGTGTTTGTCCACATGACACCATGTTGACGGAGGCAGTCCCATAGTTTTTGTCAAAGGTGATGACTCCGTTTTTCCACATCTCGTTTATCTTCTCTCTCACAACAAAGCATTGATTGAGAGGATGCGAGACCATCTGGTGGTATGGACAGTACCGAGGATCATTGGTTTTGCCAACGTCTCCAGGTCTTTTGGGCTCTGGCAAAATGAGTTTGCCATTTGCTAGGAGAGCCTCAAAGATTTCTTCGACGTCTTCATCGAACGGATATTTCTTTTCTACTCGCTCTTTGAAGGCATCAGAGAGTTCAGGTCTCTTACCTGCAGCTCTATTTTCAGCTTTCTTTGGTTGCTGAGGAGCTGACTTGGTTTGCACATTAAGGACCTCTTTCTTCTTTGGTTTAGAGGTTGCAATGGCGGTTGGCTCTTTTCTTGATGACTTCTGACTGTTGAGGTCTTTAATCACCGTTTCAGCTTCCATAGAAGCTTCCAGGAGCTCTCCCAGGTTTTTTGATTTGTTGCCGATGATCATGGAGCGTATTTTTGCTCTCATATTGTTACGGCAGATGTCGACTAGCGACGCTTGTGGCAGTACATCTGAGCATTTGTACGCCATTGCTTTCCACTTGTGAATGAAGTCATAAGTTGACTCATTCTCTCCCTGTTTTAGGCTGCAGAGCTGAGCCATAGTAACAGGATGATCCTCACCTTGGAAGTGGGTCAGGAAGCGTGTCTCCAGCATGGCCCAGTTCTGAATGGAGTTCTCCGGCAGAGTGGAGTACCAATCGAAGGCCGTACCTTTTAGGGTACTTGCAAAGAGGCGAATCTTGAGTGCATCTTGATCCGCGATAGCTCCCGTCAAGATCTTGAAGTGGATGACGTGCTGTCTGGCCGATCCTTTCCCCGTATATGTTTGGAGAGTAGGATGTTTGAATTTTGTGGGGAACGGGACCGAGTCCATCCATAAAGGATATGGTGGCTTGATCCCATGCTCTTTGAGTATATCCTATTCTTTAGCTTTGGCGAGGATACTGTCTACGTCCTTTTTGGTAAGGGCGCGTGACTCATTTTCTTCTCCATTTTCCTCGTTATTGCCATGATTTGGAGGAGGCTCATTGTTCACCTGATTTTGGACAACGAGGAGAAGGTTTTCCATCAGAGTTTCAATCCTCTGCTGGCCTTGTTCCAACTGCTGGATGCGTGTGAGCGCATCATCTCGAGGTGGATTCTGAGGTGGCGGCTCAGAACTTGTAGCCAAGACGTTCATCCCTCGGGATTCGAACGAAGAAATCGTCCTGGTGACCGAACTGGGGCTCATTCTTTTTTATGAAGAGCTTGATGAAGGATTACTCTCCCGTCCTTGGCTGGAAGGGGCAGGAGATTCTTCGGGATGTCTTTGTGTCTGGTGACGCTACGGGTCACCGGACGTCGGACATGGATTTTTTATGCTGACCTTTGGCGTCTTCTGGTTTTTCCAACCATATGGACGGCAGCAACTTGGTCGGGTCTTTCTTTTTCGACCCATTTGCGGGAGACTTGAAGTGTAGGAGGCTGGGTCCTTTGCTTCTCTAGTCTCTTTTGTCGATATGACGCACGGCGGCGTGCTCGACGAGCGATTTGAGCTTTGGTCAGCTCTGGCTGGGCTCTGACGATGAAGGATGTGCTCCCTCGGGCGCAGCAGCCGAGCCTGTCTTCTTTGTAGCTAGGCAAGGACAGGATCCGGACCCGGTCCTTTGCCTGTTGCAGCGAAGCTTTGAATTTTTCAAGTTTGGCCCATGTAGAGATAAAGGGTCGAACCGAAGGAGTGTAGGCCTTAGCAGGTGCTTGTAGAGGCCTGGTGATGCGTGATCTGATTCTGGGCTTGTGGGAGCAAGCCGGTTCATGCTGGGTTGACTTGGGAGTCAGGTTGGAGATGGGTTTCTCCTCTTTCATGTAGGCAAGAGGGTAGAACTGGTTCTCCTTGAGTGGGGCCAGGTATGCTGGCTTGGTGGAGGTTTGAGACCTCCTTTGTTTTGGGGAAGGTCTTGGAGACCAAGTCTTGGGATAGACCTGGTTGTTTGTGGGTCGAGGCTTCGCGGGGGTGCCGCGGGCTTCGGGCTTTTGGGCCCTCGCCTTTGGTGTCACGGGAGTGACACGTTGAGAGGCGATCTTCTGCTTTTTAGCAGGCGCAGCTTGTTCTTCGGGAAGTGGGAATGGTCCCAGTGTCCCGAAGACGATGGTCCGGGGAGTCGAGGTCGACCCTGAGTTCAGAGAGTTGCCGAGGGAGTTGACGCTTCGGCAGCTGGCAGGGCGCTTGTAAGTACGCTCGGTTTGCTTCTGTTGAAGCATGAGTTGGTGCTTGTTCTCATCGAAGATAATGGTTAAGGCTGCCATTGTTAGTTTCGAAAAAGTTCTGAAACAAGACCACATCCATTAGTAATCACAAGAATATAATGATCATAAATGGGAATTTCTATGGTTGTCTTTTCAAATCGCTCAAGGGATATGACCCAAGCGACATGAAGAAGGCAAAAAGCCATAGATGGTACAATTGTTCTGACAGCGAACATGGTAGGCTCGAAATGAGCGTTCCAATGACTGCTAGAAGCAATTGTATACCTAAATTCGACTTATCGAGAAGCGGAGCTTGCTCGAGATAAGAAGAATATAAGGTAGGAGTTACAAATGTGCCGGTCACAGATACAGTAGACCCTGAAAGGGCGTACCAGTACTGCTATGCACAAATGTTGGAGATCGCATCCATGAGATGGGATTCTTTGTTTTGAAATGTCAGAAATGGATTCGTCAAAGAGAGCAGGTGGCATTCCGATTCAAATACGGGCTCAACGATTTCCGCGAGCGCCAGTACTCAGAAGGGAAGAGACCACAATTTCTCGAATCTGAATCCAAAAAGTGACGAGTTTTTGGAGATTTTTTTTTTTGAAATGATTTTTTTTTTATTTTATTTTTATTTTATTTTTTTTTATTTCTTATTTTTTTTAAAATATTTTTTTTTATTTATTTATTTTTTATTTTTATTTTTTTTTGAAATTTTTTTTTTTTTTTAAGATTTTTTTTTTTGAAAATTTTTTTTTATTTTTATTTTTTTTTTAATTTTTTAAGATTTAAAGACGAGAGAGTACACATAGGCCTCCTAACCCGGTCTTATGAAACCTCAATTGATAGAATTGCCCCCAGGTAAGGGTAGGATTACTTAATGAACCCGTTTGGAGGACCCTTGCCTAGAACAGTCAAGCTGTCTCCACACTCTGGACAAGGCTTTTCTTGAATCAATCGTGATCAAAGAACGCAATTGGTTTAACCTTAGTGGTCTATGTCCCTTTTTTTTATAAAGATCCCAAATAGACTCATCGAAGAGAAACGATGGCCCAAAACCTTAGTCGAACGGGCTCAACATTTCTGCAAGCACCAAAGAACGATAGGATAGGATCAAAGTTTCTCAATTTTGAATCCAAACTAAGAAAACTAATTTTTTTTATTTTTATTTTTTTTTTAATATTTTTTTTTTTTGAAATCTCTAATGAACTCATCGAAGAGAAACGATGGTCCAAAACCTTAGTCGAACGGGCTCAACATTTCTGCAAGCACCAAAGAACGATAGGATAGGATCAAAGTTTCTCAATTTTGAATCCAAACTAAGAAAACTAATTTTTTTTTATTTTTATTTTTTTTTAATATTTTTTTTTTGAAATCTCTAATGAACTCATCGAAGAGAAACGATGGTCCAAAACCTTAGTCGAACGGGCTCAACATTTCTGCAAGCACCAAAGAACGATAGGATAGGATCAAAGTTTCTCAATTTTGAATCCAAACTAAGAAAACTAATTTTTTTTTATTTTTATTTTTTTTAATTTTTTTTTTTTTTGAAATCTCTAATGAACTCATCGAAGAGAAACGATGGTCCAAAACCTTAGTCGAACGGGCTCAACATTTCTGCAAGCACCAAAGAACGATAGGATAGGATCAAAGTTTCTCAATTTTGAATCCAAACTAAGAAAACTAATTTTTATTTATTTTTTTTTTAATATTTTTTTTTTGAAATCTCTAATGAACTCATCGAAGAGAAACGATGGTCCAAAACCTTAGTCGAACGGGCTCAACATTTCTGCAAGCACCAAAGAACGATAGGATAGGATCAAAGTTTCTCAATTTTGAATTCAAACTAAGAAAACTGATTTTTTTTTTTTGAAAAGAGAAAGAATGGAAACAAACTCAAAGAAATAGAAATTTCCAAAAAATCCCATCTCATGTTTTTTTAGGATGCAAAATCCAACATAGGCTACCAGCTAGAAAGTAGCCAAGGAATCCGGAAAAGAAGTATAAGCATAGAGCAAAAAGTATGATATGCAAATATTTCATTTCCAAGCACCGTGTTCTCAAATGAACGAGTCCCACCGGGTGTGCCAGCTTGATGGAACGCGCTCCGAGGCGCCGTGGGGCGGCTACCGGGGTCGGCGGAACGTGGGAGTCAGTCGGGTCAGGCCCTTTCGCGCCCTGGCGGGCCTGAAGCGTGCATCAACATTTCTTTTATGTGGGTGTGCCAGATTTTCTATTTTACTTGGAATTGCAAGTGGTAATCCGGAGATCAACCTTCGCAAGTAAAAAGGAAATCAACTTCTTTCAAGTTTTCCATTGCACAAATATTTAAGAAAAGAGACATTTTCTTGGTTTGCCGTGAAAGGCGATTTTGTTTGGCATTTATAGCCGATTTTGGCGTTTATAGCCGATTTACAATTCTTATCAATAATGAAAGACAAGAGTTGTGATTTTTGTCTCTTTAGAAAAATACAAATTACAATGAAAAGCAAGAAAAGGAAGATCTAACTTTTCAGGAGATTGTGGGGGACTCGTTCAGATTGACGGTCGCAAGCCATGTATGGGCTTCGCCATCATCCATGCAGATGAGAACAGAAGATGCTCTTGATTCGCTTGGCTTGGCTATGACCTCAGGTTTTTAGAGGACAAAGACCAAGAGAAGGTCCTATGTCCAATAAAAAGCTAAGTAGACGGGCTGAAAAGCCACGTCTAAGCCATTGGAGGCAGCAGGAGAAGGCAAGGACCTTGGGGGGGGGGGGGGTGCCCCCCAAGGGACTTTTGTCACCTTGTAGTGGTGGCCGGTGCAGAACTTCAGCAGAGTTTTTCTCTCTTTTTCTTTCTCTCAGATCTCTTTCTGATCCCTTTTTTTCTGATCTTCTGATTTTCTCCTCTTTTTTCCGATCCCGATTTCAATGGAATGCTCTCCTATTTATAGGCTTTTGGTAGCCATTTAGGAGGGTTTATGAGCCTTAATGGCTTTAATGGGAGGAGTTACAAGATTTATTTCTTGATTTTGTAACTCCTTTTTCCTTGAATCTGATTGGCCGATGGAGATTAAGGGCTTTTAATCACCTTAATTATCATAATGGGAGGAGTTTCATGGTTTAAATGCCATGAATCAATTGACTTGTAACTCCCAAATGCTTGCTTCTGATTGGGCCGTCCAAAGAAATGAATTAATGATCATAATAAAGTTAGTCAATTAACCACATTAATTGGTCACCGAGCAGTCGAAGAGTCGCGGGCCGTGCCGTGTCTTCTGGAATTCTTCTGGCGATGATCATCGATGGATCTACATGCTGATCGACATCGGATGAACATGTAACTTCAGACATTGATAGCTAAGAGCGGGCCGGTGACATCTGTCTTGTCGATTTCTCGATCGGTCGGACAGAAAGTGCACTTTCTTGGTCAGCCGGTTGACGATCTTGGAGCGATCAATGATGATTTTATGCTTTTGACGGCGGATCCGAGATGTCGTCGGATATGAGTCAATTTAAAGCACTAAAAATCACATTTTCAGGAAACTACAGGGGCCAAAGTGCGCGAAACGCGAAAAAAGACGGAAAAAACGGGTCACCGGCGGAAAATCCGGTGACCCGGACCTCCATGGTCGCCGGCGACCATGGACCGGTGACCATGGGCCATGGTCGCAGGGGCCTGCGACCATGGGCCATGGTCGCAGGGGTCTGCGACCCTGGGGGATTTTTCCCCTTCGGAGCCCGTTTTGCGGTCGTTTTGAGGTCTTTTTCGTCGCCGTTTTCTTCTGTATTTTTCTTGACATTTCTTCTCATTTATTGGCTTGATTTCCCTGTAGAAAACTTGATGAGAATCCTTGCATTTTTAGAGTGCAAAGTTTCCAATTTTCCGGGAAAGCAGAAGACTTTGTCGCGTAGAGCTGCTGATTTTCCGCCAGAAGCTGAAACTTGGTCAAACGATGTCGGAATGACCTGAAATTTGAGGTGAAGCCTCCTGAGCAATAAATAAGACCAACCATAGGCTTTTGTTTGAGTTTTGAAGCCGTCTGGGGTCCCGTCGATGCTTCACTTGATTTTGCTGCGGGGAAAATGCCGAGCTTTGATATCTGGCCAAACGATGTCCGATTGACCTGAAATTTGACGGGGAGCCTATTGGAGTCATTTTGAGACGTTCCATGGGCTCCGTTTTGGATGTCATGGTCCCGGGTTGCTCCGCCGCCGGTAGGCTTGATTTTCTCTCGGAGCATCGAAACCTGGTCAAACGTTGTCGGAATGACCTGAAATTCGACGTGCAGCCTTTTGGAAGCATGTTGAAGCCACTCATGCACTTGGTTTGATGAGCGAAGGCTTCGGTGGTTCCCGCCGCCGGGAGGCTTGATTTTGCTGCTCGAGCATTGATGGAGGGTCAAACGTTGTCGGTTTGACTTGAAATTTGGCATAGAGCCCTTTTGAGACATGCTGGAGTCATCCGTAGGCTTTGATTGAAGTTTTGACGTCTCCGATGATGTCGCCGCCGGGAGCTCCCGTTTAGCTGTCGGAGAAGTGAAGTTAGGCCAAATGTTGTCGAAATGGCCCGAAACTTCATGTGTACTCTTCTCTTGGCTATCTTGAAGGATCTTGCAGTTTTTGTTTGATTCTGACAAGATTTGAATTTTTGGAGAAATTGCATTGCCTATTTATGGCAGGTTGCGACTTCATGCAGCTTTCTTGATTTGAAGAGGCAAAGTGACATTTTTGGTGTCAACAGCACCCAGGGCCGCCAGCGACCATGGGGTGAGGTCGCAGGTGACCATGGGTCATGTTCGCCTGGTCCCTGGCGACCATAAGGGTTTTGTCCCCTTTGGTTGCCGTTTCTTCGTCTTTTTTTTTCCTTTTTTCTCCTGTATTTTTCTTGACATCTTTCCTCATTTATTGACTTGATTTTTCTGAAGAAAACTTAACAAGAATCCACGCAAATCTGAGCACAAAGTTTCCCATTTTTTTGTAAAAGCCGAAGACTTTGTAGCCGATTTTCCGTCAAGAGTCGAAACTAGGTCAAACGATGTCGGAATGACCCGAAATTTGAGGTGAAGCCTCTTGAGCAGTGGATAGGACCAACCCTGGGCTTTATTTGGGTTTTGAAGCCGTTTGGGGTCCCGTCGCTACTAGACTTGATTTTGCCGCGAGGAAGATGTCGCGCTTTGATATGCGGTCAACCGATGTCCGATTGACCTGAAATTTGACAAGGAGCCTATTGGAGTCATTTTGAGACAATCCATTAGCTCCAATTTGAATGTTATGGTCCTGGGTTGCTCCGCCGCCGGTAGGCTTGATTTTGTTTTGGAGTCGAAGTCTGGTCAAACGTGATCGGAATGACCTGAAATTCGATGTGCAGCCCTTTGGAAGCATGTTGAAGCCACTCATATACTTTGTTTGATGATTGATGACTTCGGTGGTTCTTGCTGCCGAGAGGCTTGATTTTACTGCTCGAGGGTTGATTGAGGGTCAAACGTTGTCGGTTTGACTTGAAATTTGACAAGGAGCCTTTTGGAGGTATTTTGGAACCATCCGTAGGTTCTGATCAAAGTTTCATTGTATTTGACACTGTCACTGCCGGGAGCACCTGTTTAGCTGTCGAAGGAGTGAAGTTAGGCCAAATGGTGTCGGAATGGCCTGAAACTTCATGTGTATCCCTCTTTTGGCTGTCTTGAAGGATCTTGCAGTTTTTAGTTGATTCTGACAAGATATGATGCTTGAAGTAACATTGCCTGTTTGTAGTAGGATGCAGCTTCATGTGGCTTCTTGATGTTGAGGAGGGAAAGTGACTTTTTTGGTGTCAACAAATGCCGCCTCGAGGTACAGTGATGAGTAGCTTTTGGAGTCGATGTGCCTCGAAGAGAAACTTGAAGGAGAGCTTCTGACTTGAGCAAGAGTCTTGAGCATTTTTTTTTATTTTTTTAATAGCCTTTTGAGTTTTCGAGAAAATTTATGGTAGTGAGAGGGATCACGTACCATCTAAAGGCAAAGTTTTTGAAAATGACATGGGGGATTTGGATTTTTGGGTTTTGGATTTTCCCTTTTGACCTTGTGAACCTAAAGGCTTTATGTGGCACATTAGGCGGTCAAGAAAGGCTTTTTGGTTTTTGACCTTGTGACCTAACAAGCTGTATGTGGCAGGTTAGGGGGTCGGGGTTTGATTTTTGATTTTAACCTTGTGACCCAACAAGCTGTATGTGGCAAGTTGGGGGGTCAGATTTGGTTTTGACCTTGTGACCTAACAAGTTGTATGTGACGAGTTAGGGGGTCAGGATTTGGTTTTTGGTTTTGGTTTTGATTTTGTGACCTAACAAGCTGCATGTGGCGAGTTAGGGGACCAGGGTTTGGTTTTTTTTGTGGAATGCCAATTTCAAGATTTTGTCTTAATTTGGTTCATGAGGTTGGATGGTTTGGCTATTGGAAACTCATGAGGCTTTCTTCTTCTTCTTGTTTTTTTTTTTTTTTTTTTTTGAATGATTCACTCAACTCAAAAGAGGCGTGGAACCATTTTTTGTATGCTCTTGGTAAGGGGGATGTTTTTTTACTAAAAGCCACTTTTAGTGCCTAGGTGGTCAAACCTGGCTCATATGGGCTAACCTATGGGACCTTAAGCTTTGAAGATGGCTTATATCTCATGTGGTGTCATTTTGTAGAGAATATCTAAAAATATTTCTTGCTTGGAGAGAATCTCTCAAGTTTCCTTGTTTTTGAAAGAGATTTTCTCAAAGAATTTTTCTTTTGGGAAAGTTACTAAGTTTTAGCACTTACCTCCTTTCTTTTCTCCTTGTTTTCTCTTTTGGTTTGCTCTCTTCTATAAAAGCAAGGGGAGGTTGGATCTCTTGCTACATTGCTTTCTTTTTGCAACAATCTTCAAGAGTGCTCCAAGATCAGGAACTTCTCGTCTTCTTCAAGGATTTTCAAGCTTTTTCTTCTTCTTTTCCATCAATGGCTTCAAGTAAGTTTCCTTTTTCAAGAAACTCCATGTAAAAGTAGGAAAAGTTTCTTTTCTTTTATTTTATTTTCTTTTTCTCTCTTCTTTTTTTTTTCAAGCACGTGTTTTCTCTCCTTTTTTTTTTGTGCTTCTTCTTTTTTTTTATTCTCTTTTTTTCTTTCTCACAGTTTTTTCACCGTTTTTCTTTTCTTTCTTTTTTTTCTTGGTTGTAATGACAGGTCCGTACTGCCACGTGGCAGTGGGCCATGGCTTGTGGGCCCAAAAAAAAAATTTTGTTTTGAAGAGGTTTCTTTTTTTTGCTCATATCATGATAATGAGGTTATGCAATTTGAAGATGTTCATGCATTTTTTTTTCTTTTGTTTTTGTTTGATGCATCGAGATAGAAGGTTAGAATCTCTAGGTCAAGCCAACGTGATTTTTGACTTGGACAAAGTTTGATTGGTTTTGACCAAATTGGGTTGGAATTGGTCAAACTTTGGTTAAGGTTTTCCTACCATTTAATGCATGATGATGTTATTTGATGCATGATTTTTAGTAAATTCACTTGGAAGCATGAGGATGTATACCTGTAAATCTTTTGCAAGTATTGGGATTTGGAGCTCGCAGCGATGTTGAGCCCTTAGCCTTGCGGGATTTTGAGGAGTTTTTCAAGTTTTGGAGTTTGGAGCTCGCAGCAATGTTGAGCCCTTTTCCAATTTTATGGAGATTTGATAAGACTGGCCTGATCTCGCAGTAATGTTTGAGTTCAAACCTTCTTTGAGAACTTTCCATTGACTATGAGCTTGCAGCGATGTTGAGCTCATCTTCATGCTTCCTGTCTTTTTCAGAGTGTTTCCCTTTTCTTCGGAATTGCCCCGGAACCATGCCAAAACTTCGCTAGAATTTTTATTTTTAGCAAAAATTCGGTCATTTTGATGATTGATTTCTGTTTTCCTTTCCATCCTCTGCAGGTAGTTCTTCCAAAACGAACAAGGGTAAGGGGCATAGCGAATTTTCTCAAAATATCTTTCTTTTGGGAAAGTAGCTAAACTTTAGCACTTACCTCCTTTCTTTTCTCCTTGTTTCCTCTTTTGATTTGCTCTCTTCTATAAAAGCAAGAGGAGTTGGATCTTTGGCTCTATTGCTTTCTTCGTTTGCAAGAATCTTCAAGAGTGCTCCAAGATCAAGAATTCTTTTTCTTCTTCAAGGTTCTTCAAGCTTCTTGTTCTTCTTCTCCATCAATGGCTTCAAGTAAGTTTTCTTCCTCCACAAGAAAATTCCATTATAGAAGTAGGAAATTTCCTTTGCTTTCTTTATTTTTCTTTCATTTTTTTTTCTCTCTTTTTTTTCCAAGCATGTTTTTTTTTTCCTCTTTTTTTTTTCTTTTTGTGCTTCCTTCTCTCTTCTTTTTTTTTTCTTTTTCTTTTTCTCATTCTTTTTTCACTATTTTTTTCTTTTTTTTTCACCGTGTTTTTTTTTCTTTCTCACGGTTTTTTTTTCTTTTTTTTTCTTTTTCTTCTTGGCTGTACAGATAGGTCCGTACGGACCTGGCCGTATTGCCACGTGGCAGTGGGCCATGGCCTGTGGGCCCGAGAAAAAAAAATTTTTGAAGAGATTTTCTCTCTTTTCTTTTTTCTTTTTTTTTTTTTTTGCTCACCATGATAATGAGGTTTGTGCAATTTCAAGATGGTCATGCGTTTTTTTTTTTTTTTTGTTTTTTTGATGCATCAAGATAGAAAGCTAGAGTCTCTAGGTCAAGTCAACATGATTTTTGACTTGGACGAAGTTTGATTGGTTTTGACCAAGTTGGGTTGGAATTGGTCAAACTTTGGTCAAGGTTTTCCTAGCATCTAATGCATGATGATGTTCTTTGATTCATGATTTTTGGTAAATGGACTTGGAAACATGATGATGCATACCTGAAAATCTTTTGCAAGTATTGGGATTTGGAGCTCGCAGCGATGTTGAGCTCTTTCTTGGTCTTGCTGGATTTTGAGGAGTTTTGCAAGTTTTGGATTTTGGAGCTCGCAGCAATGTTGAGCTCTTTTCCAGATTCTGCAGAAATTTGATAAGACTGGCTCGTTCTCGCAGCAATGTTGAGTTCAAACCTTCTTTAAGAATTTTCCACCGACTATGAGCTCGCAGCGATGTTTGAGCTCATCTTCAGGCTTCTTGTCTTTTTCGGGGTATTTCTCTTTTCTTCGGAATTGCCCCGGAACCATGTCAAAATTTCGCTAGAATTTTTTTAGCAAAATTCTGTCATTTTGGTGATAATTGATCTTTGTTTTTCCTTTCTTTGTAGGTAGTTCTTCCAGAACGAACAAGGGTAAGGGTCCTATTACTGACGCACCTCGTCGGTCTGCCAGATCTTCTAATGCGGCCGTTCAGCAGGCTTGGGAGAAGGTCCAGTTTGTTGAGAAGAACTTGGAAGAGTGTGATTCCCTCAATCGTGTTGAGATGAGACAGCAATTGATCGCTTTCAAAGATGAGGAATTTTACAAGATCATGGTAAGCAGCCGACCTTGGGTTACAGACGATCAGAGCGTTGTGCCCAAGCCTATCTTCTTCTTCGGTAATGCAGTCCCTGACGACTTGACATACCAAAGGAGATGTTTTCAGTTCTCTTATACAGCAGATGATGAGGAGAGAACTATTTCTACCCAGTCGACCTTCGATCGGACCATCTCGATCTTGAGCCTTTCTCCCACGTGCCCTAAGAGGGAAGATCCTCCAAGCTGGGTGAAGAGGACCAGTGTGATCAAGACCATGGTTTTTATTTTGCGGCCCTTCCGGTTTTAAAGAGAAGTCGCCTGTCCGTATGGACATGTTGATGCCAGCCAGTGGCTACCAAGGTTCTGATCATCCATCGGTCGATTTGAGACCGGTGGGCCTTGGCATTTTTCGGGGTGACGGCAGCAATTGGGTGAAGCCTTTTCGACTTCCTGGCCGTTTTAGTGCTGACTCGAGCTTGGAATCATGGACTGACCACACCCTGAAGATTGGCAAGGCCATTCTGCAGGAGACCGAGATTTTTTATGCAGTTCGCGCTTTTCGGTAAAATGTTGTTTTCTCCGATAAGGGTTTCATGCCCATGCGGGAGTCATTCCTTCCACAAACCAACACCTTCATTGTTACGAATGATGAGATTGGTTTTTCTTTGAAGAAACTGAGCGCCATCACCGGGCTATCTATCCTCGGCAAACTCTATGAGGAGTTTATGCATATCGACAACGTCCTTGAGGAGCAGTCTAAGGGGTTCAAGCTTGTATACTTTCAGCTCGTCGCCTTCTATGATTTTTTGAAGGAGAAGGAGGGCTCGAAAGTCAAGTGCAGCAGTTGGAAGAGTTGCAGCTCCAACTTTTTTTACAGTGGGGAGTCTTCTGATGGCATGGCCCAAGATGCTAGGGCTAAAGCATCAAGTTTGAAGAAGATCTCCGCTATGCGAGAAAAGTTGAGGAAGTTCTTTGCAAGCACAGATGCCATTTGTCCTGACATTGGATTGCAGAGAGATCTCGCTGTTTACCGCACTTATTGGCTGGGTGAGGCTGTTTTTGCTGGAGGAGATGGAACGCACATCAGGCCGCATTGCATTTTTCCGGCTTGTCAGATGGCGTTTGGAGAGCGGCTGGCTTTGGTCCCTACTCTTTACTCCTACTTGTGTACCGAACTGCTGGCTGTTGTTTTCCTGGTTCGGCTTGGGCTCCCTATGAACAGGGTATTTTCAGCCCATATCTTCTATTCGTGGTATGTATACCACTATCCTAGCTTCCATCGGTTGGGAGTTACATAGGACGAAGATCCTTTTATGATTCGTTTGGCTAGAGGGACAGCTATTTCCGAATCTCTTTTGTCTGCCAATTTGAGGATTTGACGGTTTAGGGACGTCGAAATTAGGCAGTTTTCAGTGAAGCTTTCTCCCGGTTTGCGGAAGAAGGCTTTTGACTTTGGTGTTTCCCGTGATTCGACCAGGGCAGGGTCGAGGAAGACACTATGCTTTGACAAACGCGGAGAAGAGATGGCTTTTCAACATACGGGTTGGTACGATGGTGTACCGTAGACATCTTTTTGTGGATATCCAACTGTATGTCCCTTCGCATTTTGCATTGTTGCTTGGCTTCTCTCAAGGCGTTGTTGGAGCGCCTTCGAGCATGGTGAAGCATTTTGGAGGTCTGCTGGATGGGAGAAATGCATGGGCTTTTTACAGTTCAGAGGACACTACTGCGGTGATTTCCTATCCTGAGCTGCCCACTTTTCGGACTTCTGGCTTCACGAAGTGGTTCGTGGAGCGCTTCTCAGTGTATCGGGGGCTTTCCAAAAAGGAGCTTGATGTCAAGCAATCTCCTGAGAAGGGTCTTGGTAGATCAGATGGTGTCCGTCGAGAGGGAGTTTTGGCTTTCCTTTCTGGTGAGAAGCACAAGATAGGCTTTCTCAATGAGAAGGACGTCATCAGATCAGGAGCTGCACAAGGGATTCCTGGTGAGGTCTTGAGACAGCTGGAAGAGGAGGAGGCCGAGATCGATGCTTGGATGCAAGCAGAGTACACAAAGGCTTCCATGGAGTCTACTGAGAAAAGTAGGCCATCCAATGAGGACTCTAGTGAGAGGCCTGATGTTGATAGTGAGGCCGGATTGTCCAGCAGGCTGACCCGCAGAAGCAAGAGGAAGAGAGGACAACGCCGTAATATGAGACGGCCTGAAAGTCCTTCTGATCTGGAAGTTCCTCTCACCATTGCTAAGGAGGTGTTTGGGGATGCTGACGAGCCTCCGGAGAAGAAAAGCAGATAAGAGGAGACAGCTGGTATGATTCTCTTTTTCTCTTTTGTCACTTCTTTTCTCTTATAAGAGATTTTTGTTTTGATCCGCTGCTTTCTTTCTTTTGGCAAAGGACGATGACTTGGTGATGCCCGAGGTTCCGGCCGATGAGGTGATGATGGATCCAGTTACGGCATCTAAGGAAGAGCCCAGGGACCCTGGGGTGGTTCCAGAACTTTCACGTGGTCTAATTTCTTTGGCTTCTTTTTTTCTTCTTTTTGTTTGTGCTGTCATTTACCAACATGTAGCTTTTGTTTTCGTGTTAGTTGACTTGCTAGAGGATTCTGACGATTTCGAGCCATCGATGGATGCGGCATTTGACGATGCTTCGGATGAGCTTAGAAATGCAGAGAGTACTCTGCCGGTCGTCGAAGAAGGTATTTTGCAATAATAATCTTGATTTTTTTTACAAGATCATATTCATACCTTTTTGTCTTTTCTTTGACAGATTGTGGAGCAATAGGAAAAGTCCCTCCGTCTTCCTCAGGGCCAGAACCGGAGATGCCTGCAGCCGATCCAGGAGTAGGGGCTTCTTCTACTTTTAACGAGTCAGCTTCTTCGATTGGAAAGAGTTCATTGATTACTCTTCCAATGGGGCATGACATGGGCAGTTGGGTGCCGGAGCATGGCGAATCCTTGTCTGCGCCGCACCTTTAGTATGCAAAGAAGGTGTTGAAGACTGTTTTGAGCTCATGGGTTGAGACTCTCTTTTAGGGTCACTTGGATGTTTGTTTGTGGCATGATCAAGCACGTATAGGACATTCCTGCTGATAGCGAAGAAGTCGGTCTGGACATTGCAAGCGCCATGGATTTTGTTGATGAAGTCATTGCTTTAGGGAACAAGTGGACTGAGACCAAGGGTTTCCCAGATGG
The DNA here is from genome assembly GCA_028538565.1 of Umbellularia californica. NCBI lineage: Eukaryota > Viridiplantae > Streptophyta > Magnoliopsida > Laurales > Lauraceae > Umbellularia > Umbellularia californica. The sequence goes on along the minus strand of JAPQWN010000002.1, from coordinate 57,375,483 downwards.
TGACTTCTTTGATGAAATGTTTATGAAGCCTTCCAGTAAAGTCAAAGCTGAGCTGACTAAGTTCTCGAACACTCGGAAACAGTTCGTTCGGGAGAGGAACGTTACCGAGTTGGCCATCATTGGGCTGAAGCAAGACCTAGACCGCCTTTATAAGGTGGTTGTTGAGGCTAGACAGCGTCTTGAGCTTTTGGAGGAAGAAGCAGCTGCCAAATGGACCGCCATCGTGGAGGCTTGTGACAAAGAGGGGACTCTCATTCGCCAGGTTGAGGAAGCTGAAAGTAATTTCCGGAGGAAGACTAAGAAGTATGAGCAGTGGCAAGACCTCTGGGAAGAACTTCCTCGTGCTGCAGATGGGTTGCGGCGTTCAACCGTATTTTATGTGAACATTTTGAATAAGCGTGGCCTGAAAACTTTGGAAGCTAAGGCCAAGGGTCTGCTTGAGGAGTTGAATCTTTGGTTGAAAACCATGTTGGATTGAGCTCCTGAGTTGTAACAAACTCTTTTTCTTCTTCTTTTTTTTTTTTGGTACCTCCATGTATAAACATTTTTGGTACTATATTTTTGTATCCCCTTCTTTTCACTTAAATCATTTTTTTATGAAAACAAATTTAAGCAAAAGCTGGTGGGAATGTTTGTTTGAGAATTTGATCAAAAGGTTGTCATTTTGTGAAAATCTTTTGTCAATGGGTTGTTTTGGGCATTAAAGCCAATTTTTGTGGCGAAAGCCTAGTTTTTGATGGCTTGAAAATCGAATCTTAGAATGGCATGGAAGCCGAATTTGGTGGCGTAAGAGCCAAAATTTGTTTGAGGCATGGAAGCCAAAATTTGAAATGGCATTAAAGCCAAAAAATTTTAGATGGCATGAAAGCCGAATTTTGGAATGGCATAGAAGCTGAATTTTTTTTTTGTGGCATGGAAGCCAAATTTGTTTATGGCATGGGAGCCGAAATTTTAAGATGGCACGAAAACCGAATTTTGTGATGGCATGAAAGCCGGAAATTTTGAAATGGCATGAAAGCCAAGTTTTGTTTGTTTGTGGCATGGAAGCCAAAATTTTTCTTTTCTTTTTTTTTTTTGAATTGGCATAAGAGCCGAAATTTTGAATTGGCATGAAAGCCGATTTTATTTTTGAATTGGCATTAGAGCCAAGTTTTGGGATGGCATGAAAGCCGAATTTTGTGGCGTAAGAGCCAAAATTTGTTTGTGGCATGAGAGCCAGAGTTGTTTTTTTTTTTTTTATTGTTTTGTTTTTTTTTTTTTGTTTTGGCATGGGAGCCAGATTTTTGAAAACCAAGTTTTGTTTTGAAAGCCGAATTTTGGTGTTTATAGTCGAATTTTGGCGTTTATAGCCGAATTTTTTTTTTGTTTTTGTAAGACCCCGACCCGAGTGACTCCGATTAGTACTAATAAGTCACGTGTTAGTTCTAAGCGTACTTGATAGAATTGACTAAGTTGGATTAGTATAGTTCTTGTTATAACTTTGGGGAATTTTAAGTGTTCTGTGTTTAGTGGGGGGCCCCTTTGGGGGTTCCCTTTTGATAGTCTTGACTTGTACTTGGAGGTTCTCGAGATTCCCATGATCTTTATCTTAGTCCAGTTTTACTTGTCCCGCTAATCCCTACAACTTTCATGTTGATCTCGTAACCCGTCCGGAACCCCGAAACCCGATTTTCTAGCATTGAGGGCAAAACAGTCTTTTACACAAAAATCTATATCCAAAACTTGGTATTCCCGGAACCCACGAAAAATATACTTTTTAGAAACTAGATATTTCGGTGATCATTTTTCCCTTCTTCGTTGAGTTCGTTCGAGGTCCCGAGAGTAGTGATTTTAGCCTTCCAAGTAATTCTAGTAATGGAGCCCATTGCAATTGTTTTGATAAGGGAACCCATTTCCACTTCACTATTCTTCTTGGTTCTAAACGTGTGAGAGAAGTGCCTGGGAGTTGTCTAGGTTTCTATGCTCATTTTTCTTCTTCTTCCCCTTGCTTTTCAATCATCAAATCATCACCAACCTTGCTCAAATGGAGAGATGAACCTCATCATCTTCTTCCTCACCACTAGGGCTCTCCATTGATGCCATTCTTGGAGGAATCCACTCATCTCAAGACTCTCTTTGTACTAGTTCGTGGTTTTGAAGAACTTCCTAGTAAGTTTCCCTCCCCAATCTCTTTGATGTGTACTCTCCTAGCTATAGAGGAGCTTTATTTTCGTTTTTAAGAGTTCTTTCTTCTTGTTCCTTGTTTGACCCATTTTAGGGTTTGTATTTAGGGGTTTTTGTGTGTAGCTTGAATCTTGACTTGGAGGAGTATTAGAGCTTGATTTGACTCATCTTGGACCTAAGGCAAGTGGAATGAATTGATGTTTTGAGTTTGGAATGGTTTTCATGACAAGTGTGATTGATTTTGTATTGCCATTAATGTTTTGGTTTTACTTGTATTCAATGTAAAATAAATGCTCTTGAAAAGGTTGGTTAGTTCATTTATTGTCTTAAAAATGTGGTTTTGAAACTCTTGTTTAGGACTTAAATGGATCACTGTGGTTGTGGTTATTCTCCTTCTATTAGGTTGGAATGTGGAGAGGAAGGAAGTGATTAGAGAATGGCTTGTAGAAGCTTTGATATGGGAGAAGTGTTGAACGTTGAATTGGAGGAGCTTTTTAGCTCATGTTGTTACAGGAAAGTGAATGGAGAATGAGAGAAATTGATTTGGAGAAGGGAAGACCTGAATCTGAACCCAGTGAGGAATTCCCATGACTGGCGGTCAGCTAGCGGTCACCCAGCGGCTAGCCGTCTGGTGACTGATGGCTAACCGAAGCAGTTTCGGTTACTTTTCCAGAGACCCGCAATCTCGCGGTCAGCTAGCGGCTAACCGCCAGCCAACCGAATTGAGGCAGTCACAATTCCAGAGAGCTGCAATCCCGCGGTCAGCCTCACAGTCAGCCAGTGGCTAACCGCCGGATCCACTGACGGCTAACCGCCATCTGACCGCTAGGTAACCGAATTTCCCCGAATTCTATGAATAAAGGGGATTGAAGGGAGCTTCCATCCCATTGCTTGTGAACCTTTCTGAGAGCAATGGGCACCGCTCACCTGGGAATGTGTTCGAAGCAGAGATGAAATGTTTGTTGGGAGCTTGTTCGAGAGAGAAACCACATCACAGAGATTCGTTTAAGCATTGAGGCTACTAAAGTGTATAAGGAACCCGGCATGTCTTCCAAATTCAAAGAGTACCAAGTCTTCCTTATTATACAGACCTACGGGATCCCTATTCACCTTGAATGAGTTTTAAACCCCGATACTGTTCCGATATTTCGAAAGTTTGTTTCACCTTTTTATTCCCGAAATTTATGAGTTATGATTTATCAATTCCGAATACCTTGAAAGTATATCTGAACTCTTTTAGTAGCCTTGACATGCATGCCTGACATGAAGTGATAGTTGTGCCCGTGAGCACCCCGTCTTGCCCGTCTATTGTCTTGTACTAGATTTGTTTACACATGTCTTGATTTATGTGATTTAACCTATGAGTCAGCACCACTAAGCTTGGATGACCTTATCGGTCTGATCTACCGACTTGGAGACCCCCTCCCTTTCCGCCAGCTGCAGTCTGGATCCCGATGCCCGGTTTATTAACCGTGGTCCCGTCCCGATACCCGGCTCGCTCCCGTGGTCCCCGATATCCGGTTCGCTACCGTGATTCCTGATACCCGGTTTGCTACCGTGGTCCCCGTCCCGTATTATTGTATATGTATATGTGTAAATTTTGTTGTACCTCCTCACTCCGGTGACCGAGGTCAACGCCCGATACTCACGTCACTTCGGTGATAGAGGATTTAGCTTATTGTGGATGCCATCTTGTTTGTTTCCCGATTCCTTGGTTACCTTACATGTTTTATTACTGCATATGTGTTTTCAATTAAATTATTCATTTACTTCTTGAAAGTCATTGTTTAAACAGGTTTATATGTTTTCCAAGGTAAAGGCTTTCATTATCGAATGTTCATATCTTTTCACCCCCCCGACAGATCGTCGTGTCTGACCCTTTGCTTTGGTACTCAGGTCCCGTTGTCGGTTATCCCGAGGAGAACCCAAAAGAGGCGGTCGGAAAACCACAGCAGCTAGTTGAGTGGCGTGCCGACGATGTTATCTATATTAGTGCCACATTCCAATGTGCACTTGTTTTGTATTGTCAATTCCGTGTCAAAGAGTCCAAGACATTGCCTCTCAAGTTTCACAAGGAAGATCAAGTTTGAAGGCAGAAGTTCTAGTCTTGGAAGGCCTGGATTTATCAAGGAAGAACTCCTTGTGTGCTAACCAACCCTCTCTCAGGTATTTCAAACCCGGACCATCCTGTAGATCCCTTGGTAAATACCTTGTATCTAATCAGTTAAATCTTATCCTGAAATTTAGAGGGTTCGGTGACCTTACGGTCACCTGGCGGCTAGCCTCTTTGCACATTACGGCTAACCGCCAGGTAACCGAAAACCCACGGTTACCTTTCCAGCAAGCTATTTTTCCTGTCATGGATTTCGGCCAGCTCCACGGTTACCTCATGGCTAACCACAGAATGGTTTGCGGCTAACCGCAGGTGACCGAAGTCCTGCGGTCACCTTTCCAGATAGCACACTCTTTCTCTGTCAGGATATTCGGTCATCCTTCCAGTCCCCTTACGGCTAACCGCCTAGTGCTTTACGGCTAACCGCAAGCAACCGTAAGTGTTACGGTTTGTTTTCCCGAGAGCTATTTTTTTCCTATCATTCTTGCGGTCACCTTTACGGTCACCTCACGGCTAACCGCTAAGGCCACCCGCGGCTAACCATGAGCTGACCGCTTTCAAAAATATATCCGTTGGCTCAGGGATTTTGAAAAGGGGCTAGCCGCCAGTTTTAGAGGCTAACCGTAAAATGCATCCGTTGGGATTTTTCTATAAAGTTGTAGCTTGTTTCACTGTGCATTTTAAGGACCTTAGGGTATAGCCTTTCTTGCTACCTTCTTCCCATCCATTGTAGGCTTCCAAATCACTTCCAAAACACTTATGTGCTTGACTTAGGTAGACCCTAGAGCTCTATTAGCTCTATGATGAGTGTCTTGTTAAGGAGTGCATCCTCTAGGGTAGTTTACACCATGAGAGACTCATTTGTGTAACCCTAGAAACCAAATCCTCTTAACCCTGGTTGTGCAACACATTGGAGACATTCTTCTCAACACCAAGAGGTCAACAAGAGGTGCAAGCTTCGACTGCGGTCAGAGCTCCATAGAACACTTCAACCATCATCAAGGCAAGTGTTCACCCTTCTTCAAATTTCTACAATATATGTATAATGTGGTAGGTGTGTAGATCTGTGTGATTAAACTCACCACACTGCTGTAAGGCGGAGTAGATCTGTGTGATTGAACCTCTGTATCAAATATGAGGTAGAATCAGAACTTGTGTAGTTTGATTCATGATAGTGGAACCAAGGGTCTGTGTGACCCTTCAGAGTGGATGTAGGTCTGTGTGACCGAACCACTATAAATCTCTATGTCCATATCTCTTCTGAATGTTCTACAGTTTCTGTTTCAGTTATACTCTTGCTATGCTTGTCTTGTTCTTTATTCTGTTTTGATTAAAAACAGGATTAGAAAATTAAAAATGGCAATTGTTTAGCCTTAGTCCTATTCACCCCACCTCTAGGACTTAGTCATTGGCCCTAGCCTGAACTTTCAGTTGGTATCAGAGCGAGGTTACTCCCCAAAAGGCTTAACAACCTGGAGTAGATCTTTTGATTTTTACTAGTGCTAATGTCTAACCCAGAAGGTAGTGCAGTAAACAGACCTCCTTTGTTTGATGGTACAAACTATGCCTTTTGGAAAGCCCGGATGACTATATTCCTCAGATCCCTTGGTTCATTAGTATGGGATGCTGTAGAGGATGGATGGACTCATCCTACCACCACAGCTGAAGATGGCACTGTCCAGCCTCTTGCAAAGGCTAGATGGTCAACTGATCAAAAAGCCTTGAAAGATAGTGATGCGAAGGCTTTAAATATCGTGTGCCATGACAGCTGAAGAATACAAAAAGATTATGACTTGCGTTACAGCTAAACAAGCTTGGGATCTTTTAGAAACAAACTATGAAGGAACAACCATTGTTAAAAGAGCCAAGCTTCAAATGTTGACTTCCCAATTCGAATCTCTAAGAACGAGGGAAGATGAAGTGTTCGATGAGTTTCGAACAAAGTTAATGGTCATTGTAAATGAAATGTGGTCACTTGGTGAAAGAATTCCTAAGGGCAAAGTATGTAGCAAAATCTTGAGGTCTTTACCCGAAAGATTTCACCCCAAAGTGACTTCTATAGAAGAATATAATGACCCTGAAACTATGAAAGTAGAGGAATTATCTGACAACATTGGAACCTTTGAAATGAAATTGATAAATTCTTCTAATAAATCCAAAGACAAGAAATCTATTGCATTAAAGACATCTCAACCATCACCTTCTAAAGAAGAATCTGATAATGAGAAAGAAAGTGATAATGAAGATGTTGCCTTACTTGCTAAGAGGTTTCTGAAACAATTTAAGAAAAAGAATCCCAATTTCAAATCCTTTGATAAAGGTAAAAACAAAGTCAGCTCCTCCTCTAAGAGTCAACATAGAAAGGTGAAATGTTATAACTGTCAAAAGTATGGTCATATCTCATCTGAGTGTCAAGTGGAAAGAAAGAAAAAGACACTTGTGGCAACATGGGATGATGACTCATCTGAATCTGAATCAGAATCAGATGAATCTCATAAAGATGAGACCGGAAACTATAATGTTTTGATGGCCAGAAGTGTTTGTGATCCGTCAGTTGAGATGAATGAAAATTCTGAAAGATCTGATATTGATAAATCTGAGGATGAAACTGAATCTGAAGAAGACAGCCCAAATAATGACATTGATGAGGAAGATCTTCAAGAAACCTATGATCAACTCTATGAGGAGAGCTGTAAACTAATTAGAACTATGAGCAAACAAGGAATTAAGATCAAAATGTTAAAAGACAAAGTTAAAACTTTGAATAATGAAAATAATATTTTGACCAATGATCTTCATGAAATTAATTCCAAATTTCAAATTGCTAGTGACTACATAAGAAAGCTTACAAGAGAGAAAGATGAGACTAAAAATCTAAAAGAATTGATTTCTCGTTTGAAGAATGAAGTCACCAAATTGAGTTGGTACAAAGAAAAGTATGAGTATTCCTTCACTCATGGAGAAGAGAAGTTCGAAAGATTATTTGGGATGGGCAAATATCAAAGAGACAAAACTGGGCTTGGATACAACAAAGAAGCCAAATGTAATCCTAATGTCTCTACTAAGTTTGTAAAAGGAAAAGCCTCCTCAAGTAATCTAAACATCTCCGAAGTCATATGTCATTCTTGTGGAAGAAAAGGACATGTCAAATATGAGTGTAAAATGAAACAAGTCAAAAGACAGTCCTATAAGAATGAACTAAGCAAAACCCGGTATCATAAGAATCTCACTGTTCCACAAAAATTGAATGAACTTATAAAACAGATTGATCAACTTAGAATTCAATTCAATAATCATGCTAAAAGAAATTCTAAGAAATCCTTTCATCAACATGATTCGGATAAGTCAAAATCTCATAAGTACAAATGGGTACCTAAAAGCTTATTAGTCTACACAGCCCTTAAAGCTGGAGATCAATCTTTGTGGTATTTGGATAGTGGATGTTCTAGACACATGACTATAGATAAAACACTCTTCTCAAAATTAAGTGAATATGATGGTGGAATTGTTACTTTTGGTGATGGCAATGTAGCTAAAGTGATTGGAAAAGGCACTCTAAATGTTCCAAACTTGTCTCACTTAAAAGATGTTTTATGTGTTAATGACTTGAAGCATAACCTACTTAGCATTTATCAAATTTGTGATAAAAATCATGCTGTCATCTTTACTAGTCATGGTTGTGAGATTTCTAAAAATGGAAAAGTTATTCTAAGAGGGTTTAGAAATCAAGAAAACTGCTATGTTATTGGTGGCCAAAAAGAATCTTTCAGCTCATCATGTTACATTGCTCATCTTGATGAAGCTCAACTGTGGCATCAAAGACTTGGACATGTAAACCATAGAGATCTGTCCAAGCCGATCAATTATGTAAAGGGTCTTCCAAAAATCAGCAAGAAGTCAAAAACTATTTGTGGAGAATGCCAAAAAGGGAAGCAAATCAGAGCATCTCACAAAAAGACCAAGTCTCTGAAGACTTCTAGACCCTTAGAGCTTCTTCACATGGATCTACTTGGTCCAACTAAGAAAGAGAGTAGGGGTGGCAGAAAATATTTTCTTGTTATTGTAGATGATTATTCTAGATTCACTTGGGTTGCTTTTTTGAGAGAAAAATCAGATGCATATGCTGAATTCAAAAGATTGTGAAAAGAATCCAAGTTGAAAAAGGAAGAGCAATTGCTAGAATAAGAAGTGATCATGGTGGAGAATTTGAAAATTCCAGATTTGAAAATTATTGTGATAAGTATGGAATTCAGCATGAATTTTCTGCCCCTAAAACTCCTTAACAAAATGGAGTTGCTGAAAGGAAGAATAGAGTCTTACAAGAGATGGCCACAGTTATGCTTCATGGAAAGAATGTTCCTAGAGATCTATGGGCTGAAGCAGTGAATACAGCTTGTTACATCATTAACAGGGTTTACTTGAGAACTGGATTGGATAAAACTCCTTATGAACTATGGCATGAGAAGAAGCCAAACATTAGCTACTTTAAAATTTTTGGTAGCAAATGTTATATTCTCAAGGATAGAGAACACTTGAGCAAGTTTGATTCCAAAAGTGATGAAGGCATCTTTATTGGCTATTCTCAAAACAGTCGTGCTTATAGAGTTTTAAACATCAACACTGGAACCATACAAGAATCTGTAAATGTTGTCATTGATGACAAACTAAAGGATTCCTGTAATCAAGAAGACCCTGATGATGATGAGATAAATGTTTCTACTGCAAACCTTGATAAGTCTCAAACCTCTAAGGATCTGGTTAATGTGAAGAATCATCCTATGAACCAAATTCTAGGAGATCCCTTGCTTGGTGTCAAGACTAGAAGACAACTTGAAAACATTGTTAGCTTTCTTTGCTTTACCTCTACCATTGAACCAAAATCTGTTGATGAAGCTTTCTCTGATGATTGTTGGATAAATGCTATGCAAGAAGAGCTAAATCAGTTTGTTAGGAATGAAGTTTGGGAATTAGTACCTAGGCCTAATGACAAAAACATCATAGGTACCAAATGGATCTACAAAAATAAACATGATGAAAATGGTACTATAGTTAGAAACAAGTCTAGGTTAGTTGCCCAAGGTTACTCTCAAATTGAAGGAATAGACTTTGAAGAAACATTTGCTCCTGTTGCTAGGCTTGAATCCATTAGAATATTGTTTGCCATTGCTTGTTCCTTGAAATTTAAATTATATCAAATGGATGTCAAAAATGCCTTTTTGAATGGAGTTTTAGAAGAAGAAGTTTATGTTGAGCAACCTAAAGGGTTTGAAGACCCCAAGCAGCCTAATCATGTGTATTATCTTAAAAAGGCTCTCTATGGTCTCAAACAAGCCCCTAGAGCTTGGTATGAAAGGCTCACTCAATTTCTGATTAACCATAATTTTGAAAGGGGTAGTGTTGATAAAACTCTGTTTATTCAAAGAACAAATGACAACATATTGATTGCTCAAATCTATGTAGATGATATTGTTTTTGGTTCTACTCATGATGTGTTAACCGAAAAGTTTGCAGATCTTATGAAATCTGAATTTGAAATGAGCATGGTTGGTGAACTTAACTTCTTTCTAGGATTACAAATTAGACAATTGTCTGATAGAATGTTTATATCCCAAACCAAGTATGCAAAAGAATTGGTCAAGAGGTTTGGTTTAGAGTCAGCTAAACACATGAACACTCCCATGAGTACAACACTCAAATTATCTAAAGAATCTGGTGGAAAGAGTGTTGATCCGAGTATGTATAGAAGCATGATAGGCAGCCTATTATATCTTACAGCTAGCAGACCGGATATTGCTTTTAGTGTAGGAGCTTGTGCTAGATATCAATCTGATCCCAAATAAGCTCATTTGAAAGCTGTTAATAGAATCATTAGGTATGTGTCAGGGACTTCAGGATATGGGCTATGGTATCCGTATGATTCTCCTATATGCATTGCTGGATACTCAGATGCCGATTGGGCTGGAAATATGGATGATAGAAATCTACTAGTGGTGGGTCTTTCTACTTAGGAAACTGTCTAGTTGTTTGGCACAGCAAAAAACAATCCTCTATTTCCTTATCTACAGCTGAGGCAGAGTATATAGCATCTGGCAGTGGTTGTACTCAATTGTTGTGGATGAAACAAATGCTTAAGGACTATGGTATTGATCAAAGCAGCATGAATTTGTACTGTGACAACACTAGTGCTATGAATATCTCAAAAAATCATGTTCAACACTCTAGAACTAAGCATATAGACATCAAACATCACTTCATTAGAGAATTAGTTGAAGAGGAAATCATTATTTTTAGAGCATATCCCTACAGAAAATCAACTTGCTGACAGTTTGACAAAACCTTTGTATGTCTCTAAATTTGAAAATATGAGAAAATCTCTTGGTGTGTGCACCATTAGATAATCACTCCTTGTTATGTGTGATCTATTTTTTTTTTTTTTTTTTAAAGGTGGCGGCTAGCCGTAAGTCTTCTCAGCGGCTGACCGAATTTTTCCGGACTGCAACTTAAATTCTCGCAGCCCTTCGTTTTTTTTTTTCTTTTGTTCTGCGTCTCTTCCCCCTGTCTCTTCCTCTTCTCCTCTCTGTCTGGTCCTCTCATCCCCTCTCGTTTGCAAGGTAAACTCCATCCTTTTTTTCTTTTTCATTTCTATTCCGTTAATGTTTTTATTTTTGTGCTTTCTATTTGATGTTAACATTGTGTTTTTCTTCTGTCTTCGTCTAGTCTCTTTCGGTGTCTTTCATTTAGGGCCTTTTCTCCCTCTGTTACTCATCTGTTCTCCATTCTCTTTTCCATCCTTTCTTTTTCTGTTCTCCATTTAGCCATAAGTCTTCCTACCACTCTTGTGTTTTTCATCTTGTATTCATCTCCATCTTCCTCCATTATGCCTCCTCGTATGAAATCAGCTGTGAACCGTCCTTCAAAACGGGGACGCTCAACCCCTGGCACCTCCTCTTCTCGCCCTAGGTCTCCTTCACCTCCACCTTCAGCCTCACTATCCACCTCTCCAGACCTTTCCTGGTCTCCATCACCTTCTCCTCCTCCACAGCAGCCCCCTACCCAGTTAAAGCCAAATGCCAAACTTTTGGCATCTCTAAAAACAAGAGCGATAATGGTAGAACGGCGCACCCTGCGCTCCGTAGTTGGGCCTCACCAGACTATTGCTATTCTTGGTAACATTGGTTGGGAAAATCTCCTAGACTGGGGTGATAAGGCCTACCCCACACTTGTCTATGGCATGTATGCTTCCATTGTTTCTGCAGAGTCCACCACCTCCTCTTGCAAATTCTCTATAGCTTTGAAGCACAACGATGCTATTTCCATCGATCCTAAATATATCCCGTCTATCCTCAATATACCCTTGACTGAGAATGGTCTCACTTCTGTTGCTGATACTCATACAGAAGCTGAGAAGGCCGATGCCACCACCATCCTTTGTGGCTATCTCACGGTTTGGGATCGGAAAAATTTTCTTCCTTTGAACTCTTTGATTACCAAATATAGGCTCTTACACCACCTTTTCACATTTAATGTCTACCCCCGTAAAGGCAATCGAACCGAGTTGACTACTTTCATGGTAAATCTTTTGTCCAAGGTGGTCTCCGGTGAGCAGATCTGTCTCCCCTCCCTCATCTGTCGAGTCATTGTCCGTTTTCACTCATCCGCTGCTTCAAAGACTGCTATCCCCTTTGGCTTTCTCATGTCTGAGTTAGCTCGCTCTATCGGTATCATTCGACCCTCTGAGACACCACTCTCCCATACCCCGTTTGGTCATGCCAATCTTATTCAGATGAACCTTTCTCCGAATGTAGAGGCTGGGCAAGCCCCACCTCCTGCCGGGGTCGACATTCCAATGTGCACTTGTTTTGTATTGTCAATTCCGTGTCAAAGAGTCCAAGACATTGCCTCTCAAGTTTCACAAGGAAGATCAAGTTTGAAGGCAGACGTTCTAGTCTTGGAAGGCTTGGATTTATCAAGGAAGAACTCCTTGTGTGCTAACCAACCCTCTCTCAGGTATTTCAAACCCGGACCATCCTGTAGATCCCTTGGTAAATACCTTGTATCTAATCAGTTAAATCTTATCCTAAAATTTAGAGGGTTCGGTGACCCTGCGGTCACCTGGCGGCTAGCCTCTTTGCACATTACGGCTAACCGCCAGGTAACCGAAAACCCACGGTTACCTTTCCAGCAAGCTGTTTTTCCTGTCATGGATTTCAGCCAGCTCCACGGTTACCTCACGGCTAACCGCAGGTGACCGAAGTCCTACGGTCACCTTTCCAGATAGCACACTCTTTCTCTGTCAGGATCTTCGGTCACCCTTCCAGTCCCCTTACGGCTAACCGCTTGGTGCTTTACGGCTAACCGCAAGCAATCGTAAGTCTTACGGTTTGTTTTCCCGAGAGCTATTTTTTTCCTGTCATTCTTGCAGTCACCTTTACGGTCACCTCACGGCTAACCGCTAAGGCCACCCGCGGCTAACCGTGAGCTGACCGCTTTCAAAAATATATCCGTTGGCTCAGGGATTTTGAAAAGGGGCTAGCCGCCAGTTTTAGAGGCTAACCGTAAAATGCATCCGTTGGGATTTTTCTATAAAGTTGTAGCTTGTTTCACTGTGCATTTTAAGGACCTTAGGGTATAGCCTTGCTTGCTACCTTCTTCCCATCCATTATAGGCTTCCAAATCACTTCCAAAACACTTATGTGCTTGACTTAGGTAGACCCTAGAGCTCTATTAGCTCTATGATGAGTGTCTTGTTAGGGAGTGCATCCTCTAGGGTAGTTTACACCATGAGAGACTCATTTGTGTAACCCTAGAAACCAAATCCTCTTAACCCTGGTTGTGCAACACATTGGAGACATTCTTCTCAACACCAAGAGGTCAACAAGAGGTGCAAGCTTCGACTGCGGTCAGAGCTCCATAGAACACTTCAACCATCATCAAGGCAAGTGTTCACCCTTCTTCAAATTTCTACAATATATGTATAATGTGGTAGGTGTGTAGATCTGTGTGATTAAACTCACCACACTGTTGTAAGGCGGAGTAGATCTGTGTGATTGAACCTCTGTATCAAATATGAGGTAGAATCAGAACTTGTGTAGTTTGATTCATGATAGTGGAACCAAGGGTCTGTGTGACCCTTCAGAGTGGATGTAGGTCTGTGTGACCGAACCACTATAAATCTCTGTGTCCATATCTCTTCTGAATGTTCTACAGTTTTTGTTTCAGTTATACTCTTTCTATGCTTGTCTTGTTCTTTATTCTGTTTTGATTAAAAACAGGGTTAGAAAATTAAAAATAGCAATTGTTTAGCCTCAGTCCTATTCACCCCCCGTCTAGGACTTAGTCATTGGCCCTAGCCTGAACTTTCAATCTAAACATCCGGTTGCTGAGATTCGAAACATTTGGGGGATGTCATTAATTGATATTTTGGTAGATATTGTTTTGTCTATATTGGCCTTTGTTGGCCTCTATTTTTGGGAATTGTAATTAAATGATATATGCTCAAACTTTAACAGTATTTTTGGGACATGCTATAGAACATTACTCATTCTGATACTCGTTATCTTAAAAGTAATCAGTCTTGTTATTTTGGAAATGAATTACATGCTTAATTTGCTACACGCTTCCGTAATTTAACAAAGTATTCATGTGAATGTGAAATCCTCACCGCAGACACCTGTGGGAAATCACGTGCACGAGAATGTGTTTTCTTTTATTAACCCGTGTACGCTTGGGTCTCAATCATACTTATGATTTTTTTATGTCACTTACTTCACAAACAGTCCCGATTCCCAGATTGGGCCCTAAACCCGGTCCGGGGTCGCGACAGTTTTGGCATTTATAGCCGGGTTTTGGTCTTCAAAATGCAGGTATCGACCAAATGTCACCTCCCCGCTGAATGGTCTTGCAAGTATCGATGGAATGTCGCTTCCTTGCTCATTCGGTTTACGAGTATCGATGGAACGTCGCTTCCTCGCGGGCTGAGTTTGCGAGTATCGATGGAATGTCGTTTCCTCGCAGATTGGGGTGCAAGTATCGACTAAGCATCGCTTCCTTACTTTTCCCAAAAATTTTTGGTTTTGCGGGTACTGACTTGGTGTCGTTTCCCTGCAATTTTTGAAATTTGAGGTTTTTTCGAACCATTTGAAATTTGGGTTATGGATATCAACTGGAATGTTGCGTCTCCACGATTTTGAAATTTGAGGTTTTGCAAGTATCGATGGGGTTCGCTTCCTTGCGGTTTTTGGGTTTTGGAAGTATCGAATGGGGTTCGCATCCTTCCGGTTTTTGGGTTTTGGAAGTATCGAATGGGGTTCGCATCCTTCCGATTTTTGGGTTTTGGAAGTATCGACTAAGTGTTACTTCCTTCCGATTTTTGGGTTTTGGAAATATCGAATGGGGTTCGCATCCTTCCGATTTTTGGGTTTTGGAAGTATCGAATGGGGTTCGTATCCTTCCGATTTTTGGGTTTTGGAAGTATCGAATGGGGTTCGCATCCTTCCGATTTTTGGGTTTTGGAAGTATCGACTAAGTGTCACTTCCTTCCAATTTTTGGGCTTTGCGAGTATCGACTAAACGTCGCTTCCCCGCAGTTTCTAAGAAACCATTTTTTTGTTTAAAGACACGAGGGTCGTAAATTTTGACTTAAAACCAATTTGGTTGTAAAAGTCGAGGCGGACTAGGGCGGAAATTCCTGAGTCCTGGCTTTTGCTTCAAACCAAGAATTTTGGGTTCAAGGATCGAAAATTTTGGTCAAGTTTGGGAAGAGGCTCCTAAACTTGGATTTTTGGATTTGATGATTTTTGAACAATGAAACGATGAAAGCAAACATTGTTTTGAGAGTTTTTTTTTTTTGGAAATTTCAACATAAAGATGAAAATTTCAAAAGGGGATGGGTTTGACGAGCAAGTACCTGGAAATAGGCTTTGGCCGTGTAGATATCGCTCTGACCCGTTTGAGGAGGTCTTCAAGGGTAGTACCGCTTTAAGAACTTGCCGTTGATGGGCAGCATACATCTGTCTCCTTCCATGTTTAGAAGAGTGTATGCATCGTTGGAGAAGACTTTGTCGATGACGAAGGGTCCCTCCCATTTTGGTTCGAATTTGCCTTTGGAATTGTGGGCAAAGACTATGGGTCCTTTTACTGCAAGAACCAAGTCGCCTTTTCTATAGGCGCGTTGCCTGACCTTCTTGTCAAAAGATCTTGCCATGCGTGCTTGGTACAGCTCAATGCTTTGTAGAGCTTCAAGCCGTCTTTCATCGAGATTATTCAGCTATTGGAGTCTCAGTTTGACATTGCTTTCTTGCGTCATGTCATTTTGCAGAGATACCCTTAAGGAAGAAATTTGTACTTCCAAAGGGACAACAGCTTCGCATCCATAGACCAAGGAGAATGGTTTGCTATGGGTTGGTCCTCGAACGGTGGTTCGATAGGCCCACAAAGCTTCTGGTAGTTTTTCGCCCCAGTCTCTTTTGTGACTAGAGACCATTTTCTTAAGAATTTTGCAGAGTGTCTTGTAGAAGGCTTCTACTAGTCCGTTCGCTGCTGGATTATATGGAGTCGAAGGACAACTTTAGATTTTGTACTTGTCGCAGAACCTGTAGAATCTATGATCCCGAAATTGTGGTCCGTTATCATGAACAAATCTTTTAGGTATGCCGAAGTGACAAATAATGCTGGTGCGCAAGAATTGAAGGACTGATGAGGTCTTCATTTCGCTGAGCGCAAATGCTTTTGACCACTGGGAGAAATAATCCGTAACGGCAAGATGAAGCGATGACCTTTGCTTGATGGGAGAGAGATAGATCCTATGATGTCCATACCCCAGGCTTCGAAAGGCCATGAGATTGTTGTAAGATGTAGCCATTCTGGAGGCATGTGGACATAATCTCCATGAATTTGGCATTGTTGGCAGCGCTTAGCAAATCGCATTGCGTCAGCTACCATGGTAGGCCAATAATAACCTAGCCTTTTTATCTAATCGTAGACCTTAGGACCAGCCTGATGGGCTCTACAAAGACCAGCATGCACTTCTTTGAGAGTTTCCTCAGCCTCTTGTTGTGATAAGCAGCGTAGAAGTACTCTGTTGAAGGATTTTTTGTAAAGTGCTTTTGAAGGAATATCCAAATGAAAGTTCGAGGCTCGTCTTTGGATGCTTACCCTCTCTTTTGGATCTTCAGGTAGGATTCCGAACATGATGTAATCAATGAACGGATCTCTCCAGTCGCCGATCGGAGGTTTAAGGATAGACATCAAACTTCCAACCACTCGGTGGCATTCAGCAACTGCTTGGTGTGTGTTAAGAGGAGGGAGAATATTTCTTTGACACACTGTGATTTGCATGTTTTCCCCTTCTTGGATTCCCATAGATGCGGCGAGTCCAGCCAGGGCATCTGCACAGATGTTTTCACCTCTGAGGATGTGGGTGATGTGACAGATGTTGATTTTTTGTCGAAGCGACTGCGCCTTGTTGTAGTAAGGTAGCAAATCGGGCTTCCTGACTTCAAATTTCTAATTCATTTAGTTGGCGATCAGTGGAGAGTTTCCAAAAGCTTCCAGCATGGTGATGTCGGATTCGAGGGCGAGTCTCAATCCTACAATCAAGGCTTGGTACTCAGCTGCATTGTTTGAACATGGTTCCAGTAGCGAGAAAGCATGTGGAATCATGTATTTGTCGAGGCTGACAAAGAGGATGCCAATTCCCGATATTTGCTTTCCTTTTTCATTAGTCCTGGTTGCGCCGTCAAAGTACATGTCCCAAGAAGCATTTGATAAGGAAGTTTCCATATTGTAGACAAATTCGTCTGGGAGATCATCCCTGAGTGGAGAATCTTCAGGCAATGGATGCTCTGCGAGGAAGTCTGCTAGAGCTTGGCCTTTGATTGCTTTTTGTGGTACATACCTAATATCAAACTGCGATAGAAGGATGGACCATTTTGCCAGTCGGGCATTGAGAGAACCGCCTTTTATGACAAGGACCTTTAAGAGGTTGATCCTCGAAACCAGGTAGACTGTATTGGACAGCAGGTAGTGACGCAACTTTATGAAAAACAACGCCGTAGAAATTTATTATGCAGCATAAACTTGTCTCCTTCGAAGTTGAAGAAAGCATATGCTCCATTGGAGAAGGCTTTGTCAATGATATAAGGCCCTTTCCATCTTGATTCATCGTTGATTTCAGATGTACGAATGGGAATCAATGGCTTTTTAACCGCGAACACAAGGTCACCTTTCTCAAATGACTCCGTGGGGTTTGGATCATCAAGAGCGATGTTGAGATCTGAGATGTAGTCGATATTCTCTGTCAAGGAAGACTCAACGTCGTCATCTTCTTGTTTGATGGGTTCACCCACCATGTTGTCGAGAGAGATATTTAAGTCTGGTACACGATACCTTCCTTCAAAAGTTTCGAGTGCTGGACGTGATGAAGATGCTTCGGGATTGTGGAAGAATATTGTTTTTTCTTTTATCGAAGTTGTCGGAACAACAAAGGAAGCGAACGTAGGATCTTCTACATCAGCAGGTGTTTCCAAAGGAGTGAGAGCAAGCTGAACTAGCTGAGTATCAGCTTGGCTAGACGCTGTGTCGTCTTCTAGCTCTGAGTCCGAATTTGTGTCATGCATGATAGACACAAGGGAAACAATGAACTTGCCCCCGGCCTTTTGTTTTGTCTTCTTTGCTTTGGTGGTGATTACCAAAGGTTTTGATGTCTCGAGAGAGATCACGAAGGGAGCTTGACTGCTTACTTTGAGTTTGGTGGAAGGTTTGTTTACTTCCGATGATTACTGAGAAGCCTTGCCTTTGTCTTTTTTGAGATTGTCGGCAAAATGAATTGTTTCTTCCTCCTTTTCTTCTTTTCCATCTTTATACATTTGAGCATCTGCAAAATGAACATCCATGCCTTTGAAGGGCTTTTTCTCTGCAAACACTCGATGTATCAAGCCGTCGTTGCCAATGAACTTGATGCACTGATGTAGAGTTGAAGGGACGACACCATTCTCATGATCCAGGGGCGTCCAAGGAGGATATTGTAGCATGAAGGGGGTCCTTATTGCATACACAGTGACTTCAGAAATAAGGTCACCAATTTGCAACTTTAACCTGATTTTGCCGATAAGCCTTTGAGCGCTGCCGTCATATCCGAAGATAGATACAGATGTGTGACTCAGCTTGCTAGGTGGGATGCCCAGCTCTTTGAGTGCCGAAGTAGAAATGAGGTTAAGTGCAGAACCTGGATCAATCTGGACTCTATGTACTAGAATTTCTTTGACGTACCCTGTGAAGTACAAGGGCCAATTGTGCTTTGTCTCGCCTAGCAGGAGGTTATCCTTGTCAAAGGCAATTGTTGCACTTGCTGCTTTTTGAACCGAGAGGCATTCATTGCTTGGTCTCTCAGCTTTCTTCTTTTCTCCCTTTGAGGGAGTATTTGATTTTTTGACCCTATAGTCCATTTCAATTTGCAGGACTTGTGGGGCATGTTTGTCGACATCCGCATTCAGCCTTTGTAATTCTGAAATGAGACTATCACGAGTTTGTGGAGACATTCGTAATAAGTTAAGGATGTGCAGACGTGCAGGTATGTGTTTGAAGTGCTCAATCAAGTCATACTTGAAATCCTCCTTCGGGCTTGCATTTTCATTATTGTTACCGCTTGGGGCGTTTACAACTTTCTTTCCCGAAGGATTTACATAAAAAGAAGAAGGTTGGTTGTAATTTTTATGGTAATACCGGCCAGAACGGGTACCTCTACCAACTTCAAGAATTTCTAGAGAAGGGTCTTCTTTTGGAAGATCACTCTCGAGATCAAGGGGTTGATCCTTGTCATTTGCTGAAGACGTCTCTGTAGCTGCATTGCCGTCCTCAGTGATTGTGTTGCACGGAGCATTTTCCGGGAACAAGTCCCGAACAACATCCAGCAACTTTTCTTTATCAGTCCAGACATCATCTATGAGATCGGGTATCTGGGACCAATCAACTGGGTTTTCATTGAAGAAGACTTCATTGGCAGGAGTTTCTTCAAGATGATCAATCGGGAGAGGCTTGAGCTCAGATGTCACAGCTTCAGGAGACGAGGGCTGAGAAGATGATATTCTCAGTGGAAGTGACTTGAGAAGATGTAGCTCCGGAAGATATACTACCGGTTGGGGAGTACGTGTCTTCAGAAGCTTCAGAGGCACTATCGTCCTAAGCTATCGCATTGCAGGTTATCCTGACAAGAGATGCCCCTAGTGTAGACTATTGGGAATCGGACTCATCCTCGGATGTAAGAGGATCATCGATCCAACTGTTTTCTCCATTTTCAGGAGTCAAGGGAGAAAGTTCCCGTTGATTTTCAGGGACTTCTGGTTCTGGATCATGACGAAGATTGTTGACGCGATCCTGCTCCTGCTCTATGGCAAGATGTTGCAGGATTCTTACATATTCTTCAAGATCAGGCATAAGAGCCAAATCTTCTTCGTCATCTAATCCTTGTGGTTCATCATTATTGGGTTCCACTGAAGCATCTACTGATGCCAAGTCAACAGCATTTTCAGCCTCTTGGGCTTATTCATCATTGGACCAGGATCCTTGCAGCTGTAATGGGTTATACCAGATTACTGGCATAAGATGAGATTCGGGAATCCATTCCTCATCGGAGAGGTATTCTCCTGTTTCAAAGGATTCTTCCCACTCATCGATATCACTGGTAGTATCACTGGACTCGTATCCATTCATAGAGAATCCAAGTACCGAGTTGCAGGAGTATGATGCCCCCTGCGCAGTTTCATTTCTGTATTGAGGTGGCATGAAATCATCAAGGGTGAATTTTCTTACCGCCTTTGAAGTTTTGGGAAGGGATTCTTCCGTCGCCCCTAGTGAAGCAATGGAAGAGGTTTCTGCCTTTTCAGGGACTTCTTGTTTTGGTTGAGACTTCTGCTGCTGTTTGAGCTTGCGGAGTTGTCTCTTGGCTTGCCTTCTCTGCTGAGCGGTTGGCTTTGTTTTGACAATCTCCCAATTTTCATCTTTTAGGAGATCAGGATGCACCCATATGGGTTGTCTATCTGGTGTTGGATAGGGAACCAACTATTAGGACACTTGAGCCATTTTTATCACCTTGAATGAAGTATTGATCTTCTCCTTCGGTGACTTTGAAGTTTGCCCACATGACACCATGTTGACGGAGGCGGAGTCGTAGTTTTTGTCGAAGGTGATGACTCCATTTTTCCACATCTCATTGATCTTCTCTTTCACAACGAAGCATTGATTGAGAGGATGTGAGATCATCTGGTGGTCTGGACAGTATCGGGGATCGTTGGTTTTGCCAACATCTCTCGATCTTTTGGGCTCGGGTAAAGTGAGTTTGCCATTTGCTAGGAGAGCCTCAAAGATTTCTTCAACATCTTCATCGAACAGATATTTCTTTTCTACACGTTCTTTGAAGGCATCAGAGAGTTCAGGTCTTTTACTCGTAGCTTTGTTTTCAGCTTTCTTTGGCTGCTGAGAAGCTGACTTGGTCTGTACAATGAGAACCTCCTTTTTCTTTGGTTTTGAGGTCGTAATGGCAGTCAGCTCTTTCTTTGATGATTTCTGACTGTTGAGGTCTTTGATCACCATTTCAGCTTCCATGGAAGCTTCGAGGAGTTCTCCTAGGTTCTTTGATTTGTTGCCGATGATCATGGAGCGGATTCTTGCTCTCATGTTATTACGGTAGATGTCAACTAGCGACGCTTGTGGCAATACATCTGAGCATTTGTATGCCATTGCCTTCCACTTATGAATGAAGTCGTATGTTGACTCATTCTCTCCCTGTTTTAGGCTGCAGAGCTGAGCCATAGTAACAGGATGGTCCTCACCTTGGAAGTGAGTTAGGAAGCGTGTCTCCAGCATAGCCCAGTTTTGGATGGAGTTCTCCGGCAGAGAGGAGTACTAATCAAAGGCTGTACCTTTTAGGGTACTTGCAAAGAGGCGAATCTTGAGGGCGTCTTGATCCGCAATAGCTCCCATCAGGATCTTGATGTGGATAACATGCTGTCTGGCTGAAACTTTCCCCGTATATGTTTGGAGAGTAGGTTGTTTGAATTTTGCGGGGGACGGAACCGAGTCCATCCGTAGAGGATAGGGTGGGTTGATCCCATGTTCCTTCAATGTATCCTCTTCTTTTGCTTTTGCGAAGATATCGTCAACGTCGTTTTTGGTAAGGGCGCGTGACTCATTGCTTTTTACATTGCCCTCGTCATCTTGATGATTTGGAGGGGTTTCATTGTTAGGTGGACGCTGTAAAGTGAGAAGGAGGTTTTCCATCAGAGCCTTAATTCTTTGTTGTCCTTGCTCCAACTCTTGGATGCGTGCGGTTACGTCATCCTGTGGATTATGTGGTGGAGGCTGCTCAGAACTTGTAGCCAAGACGTTCATCCCTCGGGATTCGAACGAAGAAATCGTCCTGGTGACTGAGCTGGGGCTCATTCTTCTGGAGGAAGAGTCCGAGGAGTGGTTACTCTGGTGTCTTTGGCTTGAAGGAGTGGAGGATTCTTCCAAATGTGTTCGTGTCCGGGAGACACTGCGAGTCACCGGATGTCTGACACAAATTTTGTTGCTGACTTCTGGCGTCTTCTAGTTTTGCCAACCATATGGACAACAACAACTTGGTCGGGTCTTTCTTTTTTGACCCATTTGTTAGAGACATGGAGAGTAGAATGTTGGGTTCTTTGCTTCTCAAGTCTCTTTTGTCGATATGTCACGCGGCGACGCATACGATGAGCAATTTGAGCTTCAGTCAGCTCTGGCTGGGCTCTGGCAATGAGCGATGTAGTCCCCCGTGCGCAGCAGCCGAGCTTGTCTTCTTTGAAGCTAGGCATGGACAGGATCTGGACGCGGTCCTTAGCCTGTCGCAGTGAGGATTTGAATTTTGC
This sequence comes from Umbellularia californica, assembly GCA_028538565.1. Lineage (NCBI taxonomy): Eukaryota > Viridiplantae > Streptophyta > Magnoliopsida > Laurales > Lauraceae > Umbellularia > Umbellularia californica. The sequence continues at coordinate 57,353,325 of JAPQWN010000002.1, read as the reverse complement.
GAGTTTAGCCCCTGTTGAGATGAAGGGTCGACTCGCAGGAGTGCAGGCTTCAACGGTTTTTTGCGGGGGCCTAACGATGCAAGATTTGATTTTAGGCTTGTAGGAGCAAGCCGGCTCATGCTGATTTTGTTTGTTCTTTGGGCGGAGGGTAGATTTCTCCTCCTTCATGTAAGAGAAAGGGTAGAACCGATTCTCCTTGAGAGGGGCCAGGTATGCTGGCTTTGTAGATGTTCGAGACCTCCGTTGCTTCAGTGAAGATCTCGGGGACCAAGTTTTGGGGCAAACTTGGTTTCTTGTAGGTTGAGGCTTCGTGGGAGCGCCATGGGCTTCAGGCTTCTTTGTGTTCGCCCTTGGTGCCATGTTAGTAACACGTTGCGGGGCGGTTTTCTGCTTCTTGGCAGGTACAGTTTCTTCTGCGAGGAGTGAGAATGGTCCCAGTGACCCGAAGACGATGGTCCGGGGAGTTGAGGTTGACCCGGTGTTTTAAGATTTGTCGAAGGAGATGACGCTTCGGCAGCTGGCAGGGCGCTTATAAGTGCACTTATTTTGCTTGTTTTGAAGCATAAGCTGGTACTTGTTCTCATCGAAAGTGATGGTCAATGAAGCTGCCATTATTAGTTTTGAAAAACATATGAAACAAGACCACATCCATTAGTAACCACAAGAATATGGTGATCATAAATGGAGAACAACTATGGTTTTGTCTTTTCAAATCGCTCAAGGGAACATGGCCCGACCCGAGCAAGATGAAGAAGGCAAAAAGCCATAGAGGATACAATTATTCTAAAATGCAAGTATGGTAGGCTCAGGGTGAGCGTACCAGTGGTTGCTAGAAGCAATTGTAGATCTTAATTCAAATTACCGAGAAGCAAGACTCACTCGAGGTAAAATGATATAAGGTTGGAGATACAAATGCGTCGATCGTGAATACAATAGACCCAAAAAGGCGTACTAGCACCGCTAGGCACAAATGTTGCAAATCGCATCCTTGGAAAGGACACGAGATGGGATGTTTTGAAAGGTCAAATTTGGATTCAAAAAGGAGAGCAAATGGTATTCCAATCCGAACAAGGGCTAAAACATTTCTGCTAGCGCTAAATCTGAAGGGGAAGGAACTAGAATTTCTCGAACGTGAGCCCAAACGTGGCGGAAGTTTTTTTTTTTTTTGAAAGGTCAAGATTGAATTCATTAAAGAGAGCAAATGGTGTTCCAATCCGAACCACAGCTCAACATTTCTGCGAGCGTTAAATCCGAAAGGGAAGAGCCAAGATTTCTCATTTCTGAACTCAAAAGTGACGTAAGTTTTTTTTTTTTTTTTGAAGGTTTAAGATTGAATTCATCAAAGAGAGCAAATGGTGTTCCAATCCGAATCACAACTCAACATTTCTGCGAGCGTTAAATCCGAAAGGGAAAGAGCCAAGATTTCTCAATTCTAGACTCAAAAGTGGAATTTTTTTTTGAAAGGTGTACATAGGTTTCCAATTCGATCTTATGAAACCTTAGTAGATAGATCAGCCCCCAGGTAAGGGTAGGATTACTTAATGAACCCGTTTGAAGGACCCTTGCCTCAAACAGTCTAGCTATCTCCACACTCTGGACAAAGCCAAAGAGCGCAATTGGTGCAACCTTAGTGCTTTTTGTTTTTTTTTTGAAAATTTTATTTTTTAAAAGGTTTCTAATGAACTCATCAAAGAGAAAAAGTGATGTTCCAATCTGAACCACAACTCAACATTTCTGCGAGCGTTAAATCCGAAAGGGAATAACCAAAGTTTCTCAAATTTGAGTCCAAAAGAAAGAAAACTTATAATTTTTTTTTTCGAAATTATATATATATTTTTTTCAAAATCCCAATTGGACTCATCAAAGAGAAAAGATGGCCTAATCCCCGATATGAACAATAGCTGCAAACATTTCTGTGAGCTATCAAGTTCGAAGAGGAGAGGATCAAAGTTTCTCAAAGTTGAATCTAAGAAAGAGAAATCATTTCTTTTTTTTTTTTTTGAAAGAATTTGAAATGAATTTTTTTTTTTTTTGAAAACCCTTATCGAACTCATCAAAGAGAAAAGATGGCCCAATCTCCGATACGAACAATAGCTGCAAACATTTCTGTGAGCTATCAAATTCGAAGAAGAAAGGATCAAAATTTTTCAAAATTGAATCCAAGAAAAAGAAATTAGAAATTTTTTTTTTAAATGAGAAAGAATGACTGAAATCCCATTTCATGTTTTTTTTTAGATGCAAGATGCAACATAGGCCACCAACTAGAAAGGAGCCAAGGGATCAAAGCATCACGTTCTCAAGTGAACGGGTCCCACCGGTGTGCCAACTTGATGGACCCTCGATTTCCGCCCTCTCCTTCCGCCCCGGGGGTTGCCTGGGTCTCGGCGGAGGAGGAAATGCGGGTATCAACTTTTTTGTACAGGTATGCCAGATTTACTATTCTACTTGGAATTTGGAATGGTGATGATCCGGAGATTCACCTTCACAAGTAGAAAGGAAATCGATCCTTCTTTCTAACTTTTCAAATTGCATAAATAGTTAAGAAAAGAGACAAGTTTGTTTTTGAGAATGCCGTAGGAGGCGTTTTTTTTTTTTTTTTTGTCTGTTTGCCGTGAAGGCGATTTTACAAATCTCATCAAATATGAAAGACAAGAATTGTGATTTTTGTTTGTCTCTTTAAAAAAATACAAAGTACAATAGAAAAGAAAGAAAATGGATCTAACTTCTCAGGAGATTGCGGGGACACATTCAGATCGACGGTCGCAAGTCATGTATGGACTTCGCCATCGTCCTTCAAATGAGAACTCTTGATGCTTCGATTCTTCAGCTTGGCTCCAACCTCAGTTTTTTAGCGGATAAAGACCAAGAGGAGGTCCTATATCCAATGAAAAACCGAGTAAACGGGCTGAAAAGCCGCGTTTAGGCCATGTTGTAGAAGAAAAGGACCTTGGAGGGGTGGCCCCCCAAGGGACTTTGATCGCCTTGTAGTGTTTCTTGCAGCAGAGCAGCAAGACTTCTTCAGGATTTCTTCGGGAGTATGCAAGTATGCAATTGCAGAATTTCAAGTCGATATGTGTATCGATATCGATGCCTCTCTCTTGGAAATGGACCTCCTTTTATAGGCTCTTGGTAGCCATGGGGTGGTTTATGGGCATTAATGGCCATGATAAGAGATTTGATGGCATTGATGCTTCATGATGGGAGGAGTTACAAGTTTTTATTTCTTGATTTTGTAACTCCTTTTTCTTGGCTTGTTATTGGTATATGGAGGATAATGGACATTTAATCGCTTTTAATCTCCATTATGAGGGGAGTTTCATGGTTTTAATGCCATGATTGCTTGGACTTGTAACTCCCGTATGCTTGAATCTGATTGGGCCGTCCAAAATAATGAGTTCATGACCGCATTAAGTAGTCATAAACGGGTCAATTAACAGCATTAAGTGGTCGCCGGAGCATGTGAAGAGTCGCGGGCCGCGCTGCGTCCTTTGGGATTCTTCTTGTGATCATCGCAGGTGGATCCACACATTGTTTGATGTCGGATTGCGATGAAATTTCAGACATTGATTGATGTTGGTGGGCCGGTGACATCTGTCTTGTCGATTTCTCGATCGGTCCGACAGAAAGTGTACTTTCTTGGTCATCCGGTTGGCGATCTTAGAGTGATTAATGATGATTTCATGCTCTTGACGGCGGATCCGAGATGTCAACGAAGATCAGTCGTTTTCAAGCATCAAGAATCGGATTTTCAGAAAATCACAGAGGCAGGAACTCCCGAAACGCGAAGATGGTTGGAAATCGGGTCATTCGGAGAAAATCCGGCGACCCGGATTTCCAAGGTCGCCGGCGAGACCATGGGGTTTTGCCCCTTTGGTCGTCGAGTGTATTTTTCGGTCATTTTTCCTTCTTTTTCGTTCCTTTTTTCTTCTGTATTTTTCTTGATAGTTTTCCTCAATTATTGACTTGATTTTCTTGGAGAAAACTTGACGAGAACCAGCGCAAAACCGGAGCACAAAGTTTCCCATTTTTCGGGAAAGCCGAAGACTTTGTATCCGATTTTCCGTCAAGAGTTGAAACTAGGTCAAATGATGTTGGAATGACCTGAAGATTGAGGTGAAGCTTCCTGAGCAATGGATAGGACCAACCATGGGCTTTTGTTTGAGTTTTGAAGCCGTTTGGGGTCCCGTCGATGCTGGACTTGATTTTGCTGTGGGGAAGATGCCGAGCTTTGATATGTGGTCAAACGATGTCCGATTGACCTGAAATTTGACAGGGAGCCTATTGGAGTCATGTAGAGATGATCCCTTAGGGCCCGTTTGGCACTTTACTAATTCAATATAAGTCAAGTAAAGCCTCAATTTTCTAGACAAGATGTCACATCAAATACACTTTATTCAAAGCTCTCCCCATCTTTTTCATACAAAAAGTCAAAAAGCAACTACCTTTATCCACTAAAATACAAAAAAACTCCACTTTTCCATACAAAAAGTCAAAAGATTCCACTCACAAACAACTAAAAACAAAATACCATCATAACCCACTTATATTTTATTCTTTCTTCAAAATCAAGTTTACTTGACTTGACTATATTAGTAGAGTTACCAAACTGGCCCTTAGCTCTGATTTGGATGTCATGGTCCCGGGGTGCTCTGCCGCCGATAGGCTTGATTTTTTTTCGGAGCGTCTAAATCTAGTCAAACGTTGTCGGAATGACCTGAAATTCGACGTGCAGCCTTTTGGAAGCATTTTGAAGCCACTCATGTGTTTTGTTTGATGAGTGATGGCCTCGGTGGTTCTCACCGCCGGGAGGCTTGATTTTGCTGCTCGAGCATTGATGGAGGGTCAAATGTTGTCAGTTTGACTTGAAATTTGACGAGAAGTCCTTTGGAGGTATTTTGGAGTCATCCGTAGGCTCTGATCGAAGTTTTGATGTCTTCGATGATGTCGCCGCTGGGAGCGCTTGTTCAGCTGTTCAAGAAATGAAGTTAGGCCAAACGATGTCGGAATGGCCCGAAACTTCTTGTGTACTCTTCTTTTGGCTGTCGTGTAGGATCTTGCAGTTTTTGTTTGATTCTAACAAGATCTGATGCTTGAAGTAGCCTTGCCTGTTTTGTAGCAAGATGCAGCTTCATGTGACTTCTTGATGTTGAGGAGACATAGTGACTTTTTTGGTGTCAACAAAGTGCAACAATTGCCTTCGATAAGGATGACCTCCTGCTAGGCGAGACAAAGCACAAACGACCCTTGTACTTAACGAGGTACATCAGAGAGGTACTAGTACACAGAGTCCAAATCGACCCGGGTTTTGCACTCAACCTCATCTCTACTTCGGCACTCGAAGAGCTGGGTATCCCACCTAGCAAGCTGAGTTACACGTCTGTATCCATCTTTGGATATGACAGGAGCGCTCAAAGGCCTATCGGCAAAATCAGGTTCAAGTTGCAAATCGGTGATCTTATTTCTAAAGTCACTGTATATGCAATAAGGACCCCTTTGATGGACCCTCGGATTTCCGACCTCTCCTTCCGCCCCGGGGGTTACCTGGGTCTCGGTGGAGGAGGAAAACGCGAGTATCAATTTTTTTGTATGAGCATGCCAGATTTACTATTCTACTTGGAATTTGGAATGGTGATGATCCGGAGATTCACCTTCACAAGTAGAAAGGAAATCGATCATTCTTTCTAACTTTTCAAATTGCTTAAATATTTAAGAAAAGAGACAATTTTTGTTTTGAGAATGCCGTAGGAGGCGTTTTTTTGTTTGTTTACCATGAAAGGTGATTTACAAATCTCATCGAATATGAAAGACGAGAATTGTGATTTTTGTTTGTCTCTTTAAAAAATACAAAATACAATAGAAAAGAAAGAAAAGGGATCTAACTTCTCAGGAGATTGCGGGGACACGTTCAGATCGATGGTCGCAAGTCATGTATGGACTTCACCATCGTCCTTCAAATGAGAATTCTTGATGCCTCGATTCTTTGGCTTGGCTCTAACCTTAGTTTTTTAGATGATAAAGACCAAGAGGGGGTCCTATATCCAATAAAAAACCAAGTAAACGGGCTGAAAAGACACGTTTAGGCCATGTTGTGGAAGAAGGGGACCTTGGGGAGGTGGCCCCCCAAGGGACTTTGATCACTTTGTAGTGTCTCTTACGACAGAGAAGCAGGACTTCCTCAGGATTTCTCCGGGAGTATGCAACTGTGCAGGCTTCAAGTAGATAGTTGATCGTTTTTCGGTAGGTGTAAAAGTGTCTCTCTCTTTGGAATGGACCTCCTTTTATAGGCTTTTGGTAGCCATGAGGTGTTTATGAGCATTGATAGCCATGATGAGAGAATTGATGGTATTGATGAGAGGAGTTACAAGTTTTATTTCTTGATTTTGTAACTCCTTTTTCTTGGCTTGTGATTGGCCGATGAAGGATAATGGGCATTTAATCGCCTTTAGTCTTCATGATAAGGGGAGTTTCATGGGTTTAATGCCATGATTACTTGGATTTGTAACTCCCGAATGCTTGAATCTGATTGGGCCGTCCAAAATAATGAGTTAATGACCGCATTAAGTTTCATAAACGGGTCAATTAACGACATTAAGTGGTCGCCAGGGCATGTGAAGAGTCGCGGGCCGCGTCGCGTCTTTTGGAATTCTTCTTGTGATCATCGCAGGTGGATCCACACGTCGTTTGATGTCAGATTGCAGTGCAATTTCAGACATTGATTGATGTTGGTGGGCCGATGACATCTGTCTTGTCGATTTCACGATCGGTTGGATAGAAAGTGTACTTTCATGGTCAGCTGGTTGGCGATCTTGGAGCGATCAATGATGACTTCATGCTCTTGATGGTGGATCCAAGATGTCGGTGAAGATCAGTCGTTTTCAAGCATCAAAAATTGGATTTTCAGAAAATCACAGAGGCAGGAATACTCGAAACGCGAAAAGGATCATTGAGCCAAGGTCGCCGGATTTGCATGGGGCTTTGGCCCCTTTGGTTGCCGAGTGTATTTTTTGGCCGTTTTTCCTTCTTTTTCGTTCCTTTTTTCTTTTGTATTTTTTTTTGACATTTTTCCTCAATTATTGACTTGATTTTCTTGGAGAAAACTTCACGAGAACCCGCGCAAAACCGGAGTGCAAAGTTTCCCATTTTTCGGGAAAGCCGAAGACTTTGTAGCCGATTTTCCGTCAAGAGTCGAAACTAGGTCAAACGATGTCGGAATGACCTAAAAATTGAGGTGAAGCTTCCTGAGCAGTAGATAGGACCAACCATGGGCTTTTTTTTGAGTTTTGAAGCCGTTTGGGGTCCCGTCAATGCTTGACTTGATTTTGCTGCGGGGAAGATGCCGAGCTTTGATATGTGGTCAAACGATGTCCGATTGACCTGAAATTTGACGGGGAGCCTATTAGAGTCATGTAGAGATGATCCATTAGTTCCAATTTGGATGTCATGTTCCCGGGGTGCTCCGCCGCAGGTAGGCTTGATTTTCTTTCGGAGCGTCGAAACCTGGTCAAACATTGTCGGAATAACCTGAAATTCGATGTGTAGCCCTTTGGGAGAATGTCGAATCCACTCATGTGCTTTGTTTGATGAGTGGTGGCCTCAGTGGTTCTCACCGCCGAGAGGCTTGATTTTGCTGCTCGAGCATTGATGGAGGGTTAAACGTTGTTGGTTTAACTTAAAATTTGGCATGGAGCCCTTTGGAGACATTCTGGAGTCATCCATAGGCTCTGATTGAAGTTTTGGTGTCTTCAATGATGTCGCCGCCACGAGCGCTTGTTTAGATATCAGAGAAGTGAAGTTAGGCCAAATGATGTCGGAATGGCCCGAAACTTCAGGTGTACCCCTCTTTTGGCTGTCTTGAAGGATCTTGCAGTTTTTGTTTGATTCCGACAAGATCTGATGCTTGAAGTAGCTTTGCCTGTTTTGTAGCAGGATGTAGCTTCATGTGGCTTCTTGATGTCGAGGAGACATAGTGACTTTTTTGGTGTCAACAAATGCCTCCTCGAGGTACAGCGACGAGTAGCTTTTTTGGAGTCGATGTGCCTCGAAAAGAAACTTGAAGGAGAGTTTCCAACTTGACCAAGAGTTTTGAGCATTTTTTTTCTTTTTTTTTGAATAGCCTTTTGAGTTTCCGGGGGAATTTTATGGTAGCGAGAGGGATTATGTACCATCTCAAGGCAAAGTTTTGAAAATGACATGGGGGATTTGAATTTTGGGTTTTGGATTTTTGGTTTTTGGCCTTGTGACCTAACAAGCTGTATGTGGCAGGTTAGGGGGTCGGAGTTTGATTTTTGATTTCGACCTTGTGACCCAACAAGCTGTATGTGGCAAGTTGGGGGGTCAGATTTGGTTTTTTGTTTTGGTTTTGGTTTGGTTTGGATTTTGATTTTGGTTTTGGTCTTGTGACCTAACAAGCTGTACGTGGCGAGTTAGGGGACCAGGGTTTGGTTTTCTGTGGATTGTTAATTTCAAGATTTTGGCTCAATTTGGCTCATAAGGTTGGATGGTTTGGTTTTTTGGAAATTCTTGAGGCTCTTTTTTCTCTTGAATGGTTCAATCAACTCAAAAGAGGCATGGGACATTTTTTTTTTTTTTTTTTGCATGCTCTTGGTAAGAGGGATGTTTTGACTAAAAGCCACATTTAGTGCCTAGATGATCACCTGGCTCATATAGGCTAACCCATGGGACCTTAGGCTTTGGAGATGCCCTAGATCTCATATGGTGTCATTTTTGTAGAGAATATCTAAAAATATCTCTTTTGTGTAGAGAATATCTAAAACTATCATTACTTGGAGAGAATCTCTCAAGTTTCCCTGTTTTTGGGAGAGATTTTCTCAAAGTATCTTTCTTTTGGGAAAGTAGCTAAATTTTAGCACTTACTTCCTTTCTTTTCTCCTTGTTTCCTCTTTTGATTTGCTTTCTTCTATAAAAGCAAAAGGTGGGTTGGATCTTTGGCTTCATTGCTTCTTTTTTTGCAAGATTTTCAAGAGTGCTCCAAGATCAAGAAGTGCCTTTTCTTCTCCAAGGATCTCCAAGCTTTTTCTTCTTCTTCTCCATGGCTTCAAGTAAGTTTTCTTCCTCCACAAGAAATTCCATTGTAGAAGTAGCTTTTTTTCTTTCTTTGCTCTCCTTCTCTCTTCTTTTTTTTTTTTTTTCCTTCCGTTTTTTTTTCAAGCACATTTTCTCTTCTTTTTTTTTCGTGCAATTTCTTTCTCTCTTTTTTTTTTCTTTTACTTTTTTTTGTTTTTCTTCACAGGGTTTTTTTTTTCACCGTGTTTCTTTTCTTTCTTTCTCATGGTTTTTTTCTTCTTTTTCTTCTTTCTTTATTTTTCTCCACGGTGATTTTTTTCTTTTTTTTTCACCATTTTTTTTTCATTTTTTTTCAGCGTTTTTTTTTTCTTGGCTATACGGACGGGTCCGTACGGACCTGGCTGCACTACCACGTGGCAATGGGCCACAGCCTGTGGGCCTGAAAAAAAAAATATTTTTTGTTGAGATTTCTTTCTCTCTCTCTCTCTCTCTCTCTCTCTCTCTCGTTTCTTTCCTTCTTTGTTTGCTCACCATGATAATGAGGTTATGCAATTTCAATATGTTCATGCATTTTTATTTGTTTGATGCATCAAGATAGAAGGCTAGAGTCTCTAGGTCAAGTCAACATAATTTTTGACTTGGACAAAGTTTGATTGGTTTTGACCAAATTGGGTTGGAATTGGTCAAACTTTTGTCTAGGTTTTCCTGGCATCTAATGCATGATGATGTTTCTTTGATGCATGATTTTTGGTAAATGGACTTGGAAGCATGATGATGCATACCTGAAAATCTTTTGTAAGTATCGGGATTTGGAGCTCGCAGCAATGTTGAGCCCTTTCTTGGTCTTGCGGGATTTTGAGGAACTTTGCAATTACTGGATTTTGGAGCTCGCAGCAATGTTGATCTCTTTTCCAATTTTCTGAAGATTTGATAAGACTGGCTTGATCTCGTAGCAATGTTGAGTTCAAACCTTCTTTGAGAATTTTCCACTGACTATGAGCTCGCAGCGATGTTGAGCTCATCTTCAGGCTTCCTGTCTCTTTCGGAGTATTTCCCTTTTCTTCAGAATTGCCCCGGAACCATGTCAAAATTTCGTTAAAATTTTTTTGTAGCAAAACTCTGTCATTTTGATGATGATTGATCTTTTCTTTTCCATCCTTTGCAGGCAGTTCTTCTAGAATGACCAAGGGTAAGGGGTTGTTACTGACGCACCTCGTCGGTCTGCCAGATCTTCTAATGCGGCCGTTCAGTAGGCCTGGGAGAAGGTCCAGTTTGTCGAAAAGAACTTGGAAGAATGTGATTCCCTCAACCGTGATGAGATGAGATAGCGATTGATCGCTCTCAAAGATGAGGAATTCTATAAGATCATGGTAAGCAGTCGTCCTTGGGTTACGGGCGATCAGAGCATTGTGCCTAAGCCTACCTTTTTCTTTGGTGATGCAGTCCCCGACGACTTGACATACCAAAGGAGATGTTTTCAGTTCTCTTACACAGCAGATGGTGAGGAGAGAACTATTTCTACCCGGTCGACCTTCGATCGGACCTCGATCTTGATCCTTTCTCCCCCGTGCCTTAAGAGGGAAGATCCTCCGAACTGGGTGAAGAGGACCAGTGTGATCAAGACCGGGGTTTTTCTCTTACACAAACTCAACTTGCAAAAAGAAGTCAAGCCTGTCAAACAAGGCCAAAGAAGATTTCGTCCTGATGTGATGGAAAAAATCGAACAAGAAGTTCAGAAACTCAAAAACGTTGGCTTCATTCGTGAGGAACAGCATCCTGAATGGTGGGCCAACATCATCCCCGTGACAAAGAAAAATGGACAGATAAAGGTCTGTATCGACTATAGGGACCTGAATAATGCATGCCCTAAAGATGAATTCCCGCTCCCCATACCAGAGGTGAGGATTGACAACACCTGTGGGTTTGAGCGAATGACATTCATGGATGGATTCTCTGGCTACAATCAGATAAAGATGCATCCTGAAGACGAAAGACATACATCATTTCGGACTCCATTTGGCGTGTATTGCTACACTGTCATGCCATTTGGTCTGAAAAATGCAGGTGCAACATACCAGAGGGCTATGATGAAAATATTCCAACATATGCAGCACAAGACGGTCGAATGCTATGTCGACGACCTTGCCATCAAAAGCAGAAGAAGGGAAGACCATCTCAACGATTTTCGAGAAGTCTTCATCCGACTTCGCAAACACAAGTTGCGGATGAATCCACTAAAACACTTCTTCGGTGTCTCATCGGGTAAGTTTCTCGGATTCATAGTTCGGAAAGCCAGAATAGAACTTGACCCCATCAAAGTCAAGGCTATCCTGGAAATGCCATCTCCAAGGACCCTAAGAGAATTAAAAGGGCTTCAAGGAAGATTGGCATACATTCGACGGTTCATCTGCAATCTGTCACGGAAGTGCCGTCCATTCTCTCGCTTGATGAAGAAAGGTGTGGATTTTGTTTGGAATGCTGAATGTGAAATTGCATTTCAAGACATCAAAAGGTACCTCACCAAACCTCCAGTGTTGGCTGCCCCACAACTGGAAAACCATTCATCTTGTACACAAGAGCTCTCGACCACTCTTTGGGTGCTCTACTCGCACAAGAAAGCAATGAGGGAAACGAAGCTGCTCTATATTATCTTAGCCACATGTTGGTAGGTGCAGAGCATCGCTACTCCCCAGTTGAGAAAGAATGCCTTGCAGTGATGTTCGCCGTACAAAAGCTACGTCACTACCTGCTGTCCAATATATTCCACCTGGTTTCAAGGATCAATCTCTTAAAGGTCCTTGACACAAAAACAGGTTCTCTAAATGCCCGACTGGCAAAATGGTCCATCCTTCTATCACAGTTTGATGCTAGATATGTACCACAAAAAGCAATCAAAGGCCAAGCTCTAGCAGACTTTCTCGCAGAGCACCCATTGCCTAAAGATTCTCCACTCAAGGATGATCTCCTAGACGAATCTGTCTACAATGTGGAAGCTTCCTTATCAAAAGCCTCCTGGGACATGTACTTTGACGGCGCAACCAGGACAATTGAAAAAGGAAAGCAAATATCGGGAATTGGCATCCTCTTTGTTAACCCCAACAAATACATGATTCCACACACTTTCTTGCTATTGAAACCATGTTCAAACAATGCAGCTGAGTACAAAGCCCTGATTATAGGATTGGAACTTGCCCTCGAATCTGGCATCACCATACTGGAAGCTTTTAGGGACTCCCAACTGATCGTCAACCAAATGAATCAGAAATTTAAGGTCAGGAAAGCCCGATTTGCTATCTTACTACTACAAGGCGTAATCACTTCGACGAAAGTTCAACATCTGTCACATCACCCATATCCTCAGAGGTGAAAACATCCGTGCAGATGCCTTGACTGGACTCGCCGCATCTATGGCAATCCAAGAAGGGGAAAACATGCAAATTACAGTGTGTCAAAGAAGGATTCTCCCTCCTCTCAACACACACTGAGCAGTTGCCGAATGCCATAAAGTGGTCGGAAGTCGGATGTCCATCCTCAAACCTCCGATCGGCGACTGGAGGGATCCATTCATTGATTACATTATGTTCGGAATCCTACCTGAAGAACCAAAAGAACGAGTAACCATCCAAAGACGTACCCCAAACTTTCATTTGGATATTCCTTCAAAAATACTTTACAGAAAATCCTTCAACGGAGTACTTCTATGCTGCTTGTCACAACAAGAGGCTGAAGAAACTCTCAAAGAAGTACAATCTGGTCTTTGTGGAGCCCATCGGCTGGTCCTAAGCTCTACAATCAAATAAAAAGGCTAAGTTATTATTGGCCTACCATGGTAGCTGACGCAATGCGATTTGCTAAACGCTGCCAACAATGACAAATTCATGGAGAATATGTCCAAATGCCTCTAGAATGGCTGCATCCTATAGCAATCTCATGGCCTTTCGAAGCCTAGGGTATGGACATCATAGGTCCTATCTCTCCCCCATCAAGCAAAGGTCATCGCTTCATCTTCGTCGCTACGGATTATTTCTTCAAGTGGTAAAAGCATTTGCGCTCAGCGAAATGAAGACCTCATCAGTCCTTCAATTCTTGCGCACCAACATTATTTGTCGCTTCGGCATACCTAAAAGATTCATCCATGTTAACGGATCGCAATTCCGGGATCACAGATTCTACAGGTTCTGCGACAAGTACAAAATCAATAGTTGTCCTTCGACTCCATATAATCCCGCAGCGAACGGACTAGCAGAAGCCTTCAACAAGACACTCTGCAAAATTCTCAAGAAAATGGTCTCTAGTCACAAAAGAGACTGAGGTGACAAATTACCAGAAGCTTTGTGGGCCTATCGAACCACCATTCGAGGACCAACCCATAGCACACCATTCTCCTTGGTCTATGGATGCGAAGCTGTTGTCCCTTTGGAAGTACAAATTCCTTCCTTAAGGGTATCTTTGTAAAATGACATGACGCAAGAAAGTAATGTCAAATTGAGACTCCAAGAGCTAGATAATCTCGATGAGAGACGGCTCGAAGCTCTACAAAGCATTGAGCTGTAACAAGCACGCATAAAAAGATCTTTCGATAAGAAGGTCAGACAACGCGCCTACAAAAAGGGCGACTTGGTTCTTGCAGTAAAAAGACCCATAGTCTTTGCCCACAATCCAAAGGCAAATTCGAACCAAAATGGGAGGGACCCTTCGTCATTGACAAAGTCTTCTCCAATGGTGAATAGCTCTTCTAAACATAGAAGGTGACAGATGTATGCTACCCATCAACGGCAAGTTCTTGAAGCGGTACTACCCTTGAAAACTTCCTCCAACGGGTCAGAGCAACAACTACATGGACAAAGCCTATTCCCAGGTACTTGCTCGTCAAACCCACCTCTTTTGAAATTTTCATCTTTATGTTGAAATTAAAAAACAAAAAACTCTCAAAACAATGCTTACTTTCATCATTTCATTGTTAAAAAAAAATCATCAAATCCAAAAATCCAAGTTTAGTAGCCTCTTCCGAACTTGACCAAAATTTTCGATCCTTGAACCCAAAATTCATGGTTTGAAACAAAAATCGAGATTTAGGAATTTTCATCCTAGTCTGCCCCGACTTTTACAACAAAAAAAAATGGTTTTGAGTCAAAATTTACGACCCTTGTGTCTTTAAATAAAAATGGTTTTTAGAAACCGCGGGGAAGCGACGCTCAGTCGATACTTGCAAAACCCAAAAATCGGAAGGATGCGAACCCCATTCAATACTTCCAAAGCCCAAAAATCGGGAGGTTACAAACCCCATTCGATACTTCCAAAACCTCAAAATTACAGGGAAGCGATACCTCGTCGATACTTGTAAAATTCCAAAAAAAAAAAAAAATCATGGAGACGCAACATTCCAGTTGATATCAACAATCCAAATTTCAAATGGTTCGAGAAAACCTCAAATTTCAAAAATTGTGGGGAAACGACATTCAGTCGATACCCACAAAACCAGAATTTTTGAAAAAAAACAAGCAAGGAAGCGACGCTTAGTCGATACTTGCACCCCAATCCGTGAGGAGGCGACATTCCATCGATACTCACAACCAAATGAGCAAGGAAGCGACATTCCATCGATACTTGCAAGACCATTCGACAAGGAGGCGACCTTTGGTCGATATCTGCATTTGAAAACCAAAAACTCGGATATAAACGCCAAAAAAAACCCGGCTATAAATGACAAAAATCGGCTATAAAAGCCAAAATCCGGCTATAAAAGCCAAAATCCGGCTATAAATGCCAAAAAATCAGCTATAAATGCCAAAAAAACCTAGCTATAAATGCCAAAAATCCGACTATAAATACCAAAATCGGCTATAAATGCCAAAAAATCAGCTATAAATGACGAAAATCGGCTATAAATGCCAACAAAACAAAACTTGGTTTTCAAAAAATCTGACTCCCATGCCAAAAATAACAAACAAAACCTGTTTTTCATGCCATCACAAAATTCGGCTTTCATGCCATCTCAAAAAACTTTGGCTTCCATGCCACAAACAAGAAAAAAAAAATTGGCTCTCATGCCATCCCAAAATTTTGGCTTCCATGCCACAAAACAAAATCGGCTCCTATGCTACAAAACCTGGCTCTCATGCCATTTCAAAATTTCAGCTTTCATGCCATCACAGAATTCGGCTTTCAAGCCATCTCAAAATTTTGGCTCCCATGCCGCAAACAAATTTTGGCTCTTACACCACAAAACTCGACTTCCATGCCATCTCAAAATTCGGCTTTCAAACCATCAAAAACCAGGCTTTCGCCACAAAATCTGGCTTTTATGCCCAAAACAACCCATTGACAAAAGATTTTCACAAAATGATAATCTTTTGATCAGATTCTCAAACAAACATTCCCATTCGGCCCTTGCTTAAATTTGTTTTCATCAAAAAATAATTTAAGTGAAATGAGGGAATACAAAAAAATATAGTACCAAAGATGTTTATACATGGAGGTACCAAAAAAAAAAAGAGAATAAAAGGAGTTTGTTACAACTCAGGAGCTCAGTCTAACATGGTCTTCAACCAAAGATTCAACTCCTCAAGCAGACTCCTGGCCTTAGCCTCCAAAGCTTTCGGGCCACGCTGTTAAGGATTTTGTATCTTGCAATTTGATGGATGCACTATTCATTTTATTCATCATTTGAATTCACACACATGCATTGTTTTAGAAAAACTTGAAATCTTGATTTATACATGCATTGTTTTAAATCTTGTAAACCTTATGATTTATGCTTATTTTGGTTTTAAACATGGATGCATTTAAATTTGAAAAAGAAGTTTTATAAACAAAGCTAGCCATTGATTTTAAAGTTTCAAATCATATTTGGGTTTTTATGATTCATGATTTTAAAAGCTCTTAGATTGATTTAAAATCATGTTTCCATGCTTGGTTTAATGGCCCAAAAATCCTCTCTTGAAAATACTTTGAAATATGCAAAAGTTGGGATTTTGTTAAAACTGTCGGTCAGGTTTCGGCTAACCGACCGTGAACCGAGCTCAACCAAACTCCTCTGTCGGTTCAATTTCCAGAGAGGGGTTTTATGACCATGTTTGCACTGTCGGTTAGGGTGTCGGTCAGTACTCGGTTAACCGAATATTTCGGCTAACCGAACAATGCTTTATGGTCAGCAAAATTTCAAAAATATGACCGTTGGCTTGTAACCGTTGGGGGTGTCGGTTAACCGACCCCTGGATGTCGGCTAACCGACAGATAGCCGTTGGGACACTTTTTCTATAAAAGGAAGTTCATTCCAAGGCCAAGATTGATGATTCTTGAAGCCATTTCTGAGGTGTTCTAAGGCCAATCAAAGGGGAATGAACTAAGAAAGCTAAAGGGTCATTAGTAAAGCTAAAGCTTGGATTAATGAAGTTAAATCACCAAGTAAGCTTTGACTTTTCCTAATCATATGCTTTATGCTTTGTCTAAATTATTGGTAAATGATTTTTAGCATATTAACTATGATGTGTTGAATCCATTCCTCTCTTAATCTTTGATTTAAGTTATTCGATTCTTCACCTTGATTAAAATCAAGTTTGTTGTAGAAAACTTCTTAAACATGTTTTTATCAAAATCTTTAATTTCTGTTATAACATGTTTCATTAACCTGTATGAATTTCTTTATTGTTTTCAATCTTTAAAACCTTAGTTAAATTTCTTTGATTTTGAAAACAACATATCACATGCATCACATGTTTAGACATAATTAATTTCATACAACTTGTAAGCGTTTGATTTTCATATCATCAGCAAGTTTGTACTTTGTACATGTGATTTGCATATCACTTCAATCAAATCATTTTATGTGCATTAAACTTTTAATTGCTTCAAGCATAAACTGATTGAGCTTTCATTTTAAACTTGATTGAAGTTTTCACACACACACATCATGAGCATTCATCTTTGCATTTTATAGTGTGTTGTGTGAGTTGATTTACACTTTCTTATCCACCTAATTTAGAGGCAATTATATTTCTTGAGAGAAAATCTTTTATTGTAAAGGTTATTGCTTAGCCTAAGAAAAGCATTGTGTAAAGGTTATTGCTTAGCCTATAAAAGCACATTGTAAGGTTATTGCTTAGCATAGAAAAGCATAGTGGTTAAGGTTATTGCTTATCCTTGGAAAGCATAGTGTAGAGGTTACTGCTTAGCCTATTAAAAGGCATAAATAGTGGAAATCTGGTGGGTGTAGATTTACAAGCCGGTAGTAGATATAGGCATTGAGGCCGAACCACTATAAATGATTGTGATATGGTGAATGCTTTTGTGGTGATTGTTATTGTTTAGCTTCCGCATTTTATTTGTTAATCATCACTAGCGGCTAATTGTTTTAAAGAAGTTTAAAATTGGCATAATTGGTCATTAAGTTGTAGCTCACCCTATTCACCCTATTCACCCCCCCCCCCCCCCCCCTCTAGGGTTCGGATCCGGAACTTTCACACGCTTCTTCAAAACATTCCCATAAAGTGGGGCAGAACGCCGCGACCCATTTGCAGCACGAGGAAGTTCTTCCCAGAGAATCTGCCACTGCTCATATTCCTGAGTCTTCCTTAGGAGATTACTATCAGCCTCCTCAACTTGGCGAATGAGAGCCTCCTCTCAAGCACAAGCTTCCACAATGGCGGTCCATTTGGCAGCAACTTCTTCCGCCTAAAGCTCAAGACGCTGCCTAACCTTAACAACCTCCTTATCAAGGCTATTCAGGTCTTGTGTTAGCTCGATGATGGCCAACTCGGTAACGTTTTTCTCCCGATCGAGTTGCTTCCGAGTCTGCGAGATCTCAGTCAGCTCAGATTTGACCTCGCTGGAAGGCTTCACAAACATCTTATTAAAGAAGTCACCATCTGGGAAACTCTTGGTCTCAGTTCACTTGTTGCCCAAAGCAATGACTTCATCAACAAAAGCCTTGGCATTTGCAATGTCCAGACCAACTTCTTTGTTATCAGCAAGAATGTCCTGCACATGCTTGATCATGCCGAAACCAGCTTCCAAGTAACCTAAAGAGAGAGTCTCAACCCATGAGCTCAAAACACTCTTCAACACTTTCTTTGCGTACTGAAGGTGCGGCCCAGATGAGGATTCACCATGCTCCGGCACCCGACTGCCCATGTTATGCCCCGTTGGAGGAGTAATCAATAAGCTCTTTCCAATTGAAGAAGTTGACTCGTCATAAGGTTTCACACTTGTTGCATTGAAACTAGTAGAAGAAGCCCCAAATTCTGGATCGGCTGCAGCTATCTCCTGTTCTGGCCCTGAGGAAGACGGAGGAACTTCTCCTGTTGCTTCACAATCTGTCAATAAAAGACAAAAGGGTATGAATATGATCTTGTTAAAAATCAATACCAATATTAGAAAATACCTTCTTCAACGACCGGCGGAGTACTTTCTGCCTCCATGAGCTCATCCGAAGCATTGTCAAAGGTTGCATCCATGGATGGCTCGAAGTCATCAGAATCCTCTGGGAAGTCAGTTAACAAAAAAACAAAGCAACATGTTGGCAAATGGCAGCACAAACAAAAAGGAAGGAAAAACAAAAGAAATCATACCAGGTGAAGGTTCTGGAACCACTCTAGAGTCTCTTGGTTCTTCCTCAGATGCCGCAAATGGGTCCGTCATTGCCTCATCGGCAGGACCCTCGGGCATCACCAAATCATCATCCTCTGCCAAAAGAAAGAAAGCAGTGGGTCAAAAAAAATCTCTCATATGAGAAAAGAAGCGTAAATAGAAAGAAAGAGAATTATACCAGCCGTCTCCTCTTCTCGGCTCCTCTTCTCTGGAGGCTCGTCAGCATCCCCAGACACCTCCTCAACAATAGTGAGAGGAACTTCCAAATTAGGAGGACTTTCATGCCGTCTCATATTACGGTGTTGTCCTCTCTTCCTCTTACTTCTGTGGGATGGTCTGCTCGAAGAATCTGTCCCATCATCAAAATCAGGTCTCTCACTAGAGTCCTCACTCGATGGTCTGCTTTTCCCAATAGACTCCATAGAAGCCTTCGTACGCTCCGCTTGCATCCAAGCATCGATCTCGGCCTCCTCCTCCTCCAGCTGTTTCAAGACCTCACCAGGAATCCTTTGTGCAGCTCCTGATCTGATGACGTCCTCCTCATTGAGAAAGCATATCTTGTACTTCTCACTAGAAAGGAAAGCCAAAACTTCCTCTCGACGGACACCATCTGATCTTCCAAGACCCTTCCTAAGAGATTGCTTGACATCAAGCTTCTTTTTGGAAAGCCCCCGGTACACTGAAAAGCTCTCCACGAACTATTTCATGAAGCCAACATTCCAGAAAGCGAGCAACTCAGGATAAGAAATCGTGGCAGTAGTGTCCTCAGCACTGTAAAAAGCCCATGCATTCCTCCCGTCCTGCAAACCTCCAAAACGCTTCACCATGTTCGAAGGCACTCCAACAACGCCTTGAGAGAAGCCAAGCTGCAGCGCAAAATGCGAAGGGACATACAGCTGGATATCAACGAAAAGATGTCTGCGGTACACCATCGTACCAACCCGTATGTTGAAAAGCCATCTCTTTTCTGCGTTTGTCAAAGCATAGTGTATTCCCGACCCTGCCCTGGTGGAGTCACGAGAGACACCAAAATCAAAACCCTTCTTCCGCAGACTTGGAAAAAGCTTTATTGAAGTCTACCCAATCTCGACGTCCCTGAACCATCGAATTCTCAAATGGGCAGACAAAAGAGATTTGGAAACGGCTGTCCCTCTAGCCAATCGAATCATAAAAGGGTCATTGTCCTGTGCAACTCCCAAATGATGGAAGCTAAGACAGTGGTATACTTACTACGAATAGAATATATGGGCTGAAAACATCCTGTTCATAGGGAGCCCAAGCCGAACCAGGAAAGCAGCAGCCTGCAGTTCGGTACACAAATAGGAGTAAAGAGCAGGCACCAAAGCCAGCCACTCTCTGAATGCCTTCTGATAAGCTGGAAAAATATAATGCGGCCTGATGTGTGTTCCATCTCCTCCAGTAAAAACAGCCTCACCCAGCAAATAAGTGAGGTAAACAACGAGATCTCTCCGCAATGCAATGTCAGGATAAATGGCGTCTGTATTTGCGAAGAATTTCCTCAAATCTTCTCGCCTGGCAGAGATCTTCTTCAAACTTGGGTTTTTAGCCCTAGCATCCTAGGCCATGCTATCAGAAGACTCCCCATCGTAAAAAAAGTTGGAGCTACAACTCTTCCAACTGCTACACCTGACTTTCGATCCCTCCTTCTCCTTAAAAAAATCATAGAAGGTGACAAGCTGAAAGTACAAAAGCCTGAATTCCTCAGACTGCTCCTCAAGGACACTGTCGATAGGCATGAACTCCTCATAGAGTTTGCCGAGGATAGGCAACCTGATGATGGCACTCAATTTCTTCTAAGAAAAACCAATCTCACCATTTGTAACAATGAAGGTGTTGGTTTGTGGAAGTAATGACTCCAACATGGCCATGAAAGCCTCATCGGAGAAAACCACGGTTTGCCAAAAAGCGCGAACCGCATCAAAAATCTCGGCCTCCTGCAGAATGGCCCCACTAACCTTCAAGGTGCGATCAGTCCATGATTCCCAGCTTGAGTCAGCACTGAAGCGGCCACGAAGTTGAAAAGGCTTCACCCAATTGCGGCCGTCACCCCTAAAAATGCCAAGGCCCACCGGTCTCAAATCGACCGACGGATGATCAGAACCTTGGTAGCCACTGGCTGGCATACGGACAGGCGACTTCTCTGTAAAACCGGAAGGGCCGCCAACAAAAACCCCGGTCTTGATCACATTGGTCCTCTTCACCCAGCTCGGAGGATCTTCCCTCTTAGGGCATGTGGGAGAAAGGCTCATGATCGAGATGGTTCGATCGAAGGTCGACTGGGTGGAAATAGTTCTCTCATCACCATCTGCCGTGTAAGAGAATTGAAAACATCTCCTTTGGTATGTCAAGTCGTCAGGGATTGCATCACCAAAGAAAAAGGTAGGTTTGGGCACAACGCTCTGATCGTCCGTAACCCAAGGACAGCTCTTACCGCAATCTTTTAGAATTCCTCATCCTTGAGAGCGATCAATCGCTATCGCATCTCATCACGATTGAGGGAATCACATTCTTCCAAATTCTTTTCAACAAACTGGACCTTCTCCCAGGCCTGCTGAATGGCCGCATTAGAAGATCTGGCAGACCGACGAGGTGCGTCAGTAACAGGCCCCTTACCCTTGTTCGTTCTGGAAGAACTACTTGCAAAGGATGGAAAAGAAAAATCAATCATCAAAATGACAGAATTTTGCTAAAAAATTCTAGCGAAATTTTGGCATGGTTCTGGAACAATTCTGAAGAAAAAGGAAACACCCTAAAAAAAAAGAAGACAGGAAGCTTGAAGATGAGCTCAACATCACTGCAAGCTCATACTCAGTAGAAGATTCTGAAAGAAGGATTGAACTCAAACATTACTGCGAGATCAGGCCAGTCTTATCAAATCTCCACAAAATTGGAAAGGGCTCAACATTGCTGCGAGCTCTAAACTCCAAAACTTGCAAAGTTCCTCAAAATCCCACAAGGCTAAGGAAGGGCTCAACATCGCTGCCAGCTCCAAATCCCAAGACTTGCAAAATATTTCTAGGTATGCATCATCATGCTTCCAAGTCAATTTACTAAAAATCATGCATAAAAACAATCATGCATTAGATGCTAGGAAACCCTAACCAAAGTTTTGTTGGAAGTAGGTGGGCCTCGTGGATAGATTTTCAAAACTTTTGACACACTTGACTCAAGGATCAAGTACCCATAAGGCCAAAAACCATATCCAGGATGCATAACCCTCAATCTCATGATCATGTACAGTAAATATTCTATCCAAAAGATAGAAACAATCAGCACTAAACATCCATAACAATCCATAACATGCAAGGAGCAAATCATACCTTTGGAGCCCGGTAGTGCTCTAACGGAGAACTTGATGACTTTCTTTGATGTAGAACTCTTCTACAAAATAAAATCAGAATCTCCAACACCTCTTAGCCTTCAACGCTATGACCCGAATCGGATCTCTTTTCTTAAGAAGATTGGTGGAATCTCCAAGAGAAAACCCAACTCGAAACTCCAAGGAACTAGAAGAGGAAGAGAGGAGAGAGAAGTGCAATAATTGCACAAAAGGGGCTGGACATTTTCTACTCCAATTGATGGACATCCAAGGGGGGTTCTATTCCCTTTTATAACCTTTCAATGCTCCTCTTTTCCTAATTGAAATAGAAGTCTCACTTCCACAACAATTAGTAAGTATAATATTACCACTATTAGAAGTCCTACTCCAAATAGAAATAGTAATTTTCTAATTCATTCCTTTTAGAGTTCAAGTAGGATTAGTATCTTTCTAATAACTTGCGCTAGCGTGGGGACCGCTAGGGATTCCATAGAAAGCTGGCTCCAACTGGGACACCGCGACCCCACTTCTCATGTGCAATCCGAGCCCACGGTAAATTACAAATAACACCACTATATAATTGCAATTGCACTCCAGTCTTAGGAATAATTTATAATGAATACCCTAAACTTCATGATTACCACAAGTAGGCCCCTCTATCAATATCCATGGATCAATTGGAATAAATCTATCTCTTCCAATCTTAGTTCCACATCTTATTATCCTCGAGCCTCAATTAATCACAGTGATCATTAGTACCATCCAATTAACTCCTAATCAAGATGGGTGCGCACTTACTAATGACAAATCCATTAATTGGCACAAGGAGATAGATTCCATCTTGATCATTCAATGTTCCCATAGTCCTATTACCACATACCCAAGACACCGAGGTGTTGACCTACAGATGGCCTCACTCATTGGTGATCAAAGAAAATGAATAGATAGAAACTTGAGTTCATCAATATCTCAGGATTGAGAGCCTATTGCTAAGGAATTATGGGAGCATACCTTATTATTGAGACGGAATTCCATAAGGTGCTTATTATGGTCCTTCAATACATCCAATGTACCAGCACCATGATCCAGAATCTTACATTCTGATGATCGAGATAAATCACACTATCTCATAGTGATTAAAGTACTACAACCTTATCAGATGAGATGCCTAGTCTCATCACTGGTTGTGAAGATATTTAAATATAAGATTTGTGACATATGTCTCCCGTGTGTGGATCTCATCAATACACATATATCACATCTAATATACTAATAGGACCCGGTTCAACTCATGAACCATTATGTCATATGTATTGGTCATGTTCATGAAGTAATAAAATAACATTCATCTCATGAAAGTAAAGCCTGATCTTATTGATAAATAAATAAATTAATCAATTTATCACATCAACTGATGGATTGAGTCCATACAATCTAACAAGTTTGACCAATTCTAACCCAATTTGGTCAAAACCAATCAAACTTTGTCCAAGTCAAAAATCATGTTAGCTTAACCTAGAGACTCTAGCCTTCTATCTTGATGCATAAAAAAAATGCATGAACATCATGAAATTGCAAAACCTCATTATCATGGTGTGCGCAAAAAGAAATAGAAAAGAGAGAAACCTCTTCAAAAAAAAAAAAGAATTTTGGTTCCACAGGCCGTGGCAGTACGGCCAGGTCCGTACGGATCTGTCCGTACAGCCAATAAAGAAAAAAAAAACAAAGAAAGAAAAGAAAAAAACGGAAAAAAAGGTGAAAAAAAAACCGTGAAAAAAAAAAAGAAGAAAAGCCGTGAAGAAAAAAAAGAAAGAAGAAACACGAAAAAAAAAAGAGAGAAAACACTTGCTTGAAAAAAAAAGAAGAAAAAAAAAACAGAGAGAAAAAAACGTGCTTGACAAAAAAAAAAGAAGAGGAAAAAGAAAAGTAAAAGGAAAAGAAAAGAAGATTTTCTACTTTAACATGGAGTTTCTTGAAAAAGGAAACTTACTTGAAGCCATTAATGGAGAAGAAGAAGAAAAAGATTGAAAATCCTTGAAAAAGAAGAGGAGTTCTTGATCTTGGAGCACTCTTAAAGATTCTTGCAAAAAAGGAAGCAATGGAGCAAGAGATCCAACCTCCCTTTGCTTTTATAGAAGAGAGCAAACCAAAAGAGGAAACAAGGAGAAAAGAAAGGAGGTAATTGCTAAAACTTAGTAACTTTCTCAAAAGAAAGATACTTTGAGAAAATCTCTCCCAAAAATAAGGAAACTTGAGAGATTCTCTCCAAGTAAGGATATTTTTAGATATTCTCTACCCAAGAGAGATATTTTTAGATATTCTCTACAAAATGACACCACATGAGATCTAAGCCATCTTCAAAGCTTAAGGTCCCATAGGTTAGCCCATATGAGCCAGGTTTGATCATCTAGGCACTTAAAGTGGCTTTTAGTAAAAAAAAATAAAAATCCCTCTTACCAAGAGCATACAAAAAATGGTGCCATGCCTCTTTTGAGCTGATTGGACCATTCAAAAAAAAAAAAAAAAAAAAAGAAGAAGAAGAAAGCCTCATGAGTTTCCAAAAAACCAAACCATCCAACCTCATGAACCAAATTAAGCCAAAATCTTGAAATTGACATTCCACAAAAAAAAAAAAAAAAAAAAAACCAAACCCTGGTCCCCTAGCTCGCCACATACAACTTGTTAAGTCACAAGACTAAAACCAAACCCAAAAACCAAATCCTGACCCCCTAGCTCATCACATACAACTTGTTAGGTCACAAGGTCAAAACCAAATCTAACCCCCCAACTTGCCACATACAGCTTGTTGGGTCACAAGGTCAAAATAAAAAATCAAACACCGACCCCCTAACCTGCCACATACAGCTTGTTAGGTCACAAGGTCAGAAACCAAAACAGCCTTTCTTGACCGCCTAATGTGCCTCATAAAGCGTTTAGGTTCACAAGGTCAAAAAGGAAAACCCAAAACCCAAAAATCCAAATCCCCCATGTCATTTTCAAAACTTTGCCTTGAGATGGTACGTGATCCCTCTCACTACCATAAAATTCCCCTGGAAACTCAAAAGGCTATTAAAAAAAATGCTCAAGACTCTTGGTCAAGTCAGAAGCTCTCCTTCAAGTTTCTCTTCGAGGCACATCGACTCCAAAAGCTACTCGTCGCTATACCTCGAGGGGGCGTTTGTTGACACCAAAAAAAGTCACTTTGCTTCCTCAACATCAAGAAGTCACATGAAGCAGCATCCTACTACAAACAGGCAATGATACTTGGATTTTGAAGCAGTGG
Source organism: Umbellularia californica (assembly GCA_028538565.1). Lineage (NCBI taxonomy): Eukaryota > Viridiplantae > Streptophyta > Magnoliopsida > Laurales > Lauraceae > Umbellularia > Umbellularia californica. The sequence continues at coordinate 57,328,090 of JAPQWN010000002.1, read as the reverse complement.
TTTTGAAGCAATGATACAAACAGGCAACGAGATGTCGACGAAGATCAGTGGTTTTGAAGCACCAAACATTGCATTTTCAGAAAATCACAGAGGCCAGATCACCCGAAACGCGAAAAGAATTGGAAAACGGATGATTTGGCGCAAAATCCGGCGACCCGGATTTCCAGGGTCGCCGGCGACCATAGGGCTTCGGCCCGTTTGGTCGCCGAGCGTCGTTTTCGGCCGTTTTTTCGTCTTTTTCGTTCCTTTTTTCTTCTATATTTTTCTTGACATTTTTCCTCAATTATTGAATTGATTTTCTTGGAGAAATCTTGACAAGAACCCTCGCGAAATCGGAGCACAAAGTTTCCTATTTTTCGGGAAAGCCGACGACTTTGTAGCCGATTTTCCGTCAAGCGTCGAAACTAGGTCAAACGATGTCGGAATGACCTGAAAATTGAGGTGAAGCTTCTTGAGCAGTGGATAGGACCAACCATGGGCTTTTATTTGAGTTTTGAAGCCGTTTGGGGTCCCATCGATGCTTCACTTGATTTTACTGCGGGGAAAATGCCGAGCTTTGATATGTGGTCAAACGATGTCCGATTGACCTGAAATTTGACGAGGAGCCTATTGGAGTCATTTTGAGACGTACCATGGGCTCCGTTTTGGATGTCATGGTCCCGGGTTGCTCCGCCGCCGGTAGGCTTGATTTTCTCTCGGAGCATCGAAACCTAGTCAAACGTTGTCGGAATGACCTGAACTTTGACGTGCAGCCTTTTGGAAGCATGTTGAAGCCACTCACGTATTTTGTTTGATGATTGATGGCTTTGGTGGTTCCCGCCGCCGGGAGGCTTGATTTTGCTGCTCGAGCATTGATGGGGGGTCAAACGTTGTCGGTTTGACTTGAAATTTAGCATGGAGCCCTTTGGAGACATTCTGGAGTCATCCGTAGGCTTTGATCAAAGTTTTGGTGTCTTTGATGATGTTGCCGCCGGGAGCGCCTGTTTAGCTGTTGGAGCGGTGAAGTTGGGCCAAACGTTGTCGGAATGACCCGAAACCTCAGGTGTACCCCTCTTTTAGCTGTCTTGAAGGATCTCTCAGTTTCCGTCTGATCTGACAGAATCTGATGCTTGAAGTAGCCTTGCCTATTTTTAGCAGGATGCAGCTTCAGGAGGCTTCTTGATGTTGAGGAGACATATTGACTTTTTTGGTGTCAACAAATGCCCCTTCGAGGTACAGCGACGAGTAGCTTTTTGGAGTCGATGTGCCTCGAAAAGAAACTTGGAGGAGAGATTCCAACTTGACCAAGAGTCTCGAGCTTTTTTTTTTTTTTCTAAATAGCCTTCTGAGTTTCCGGGGGAATTTTATGGTAGTGAGAGGGATCACGTACCATCTCAAGACAAAGTTTTGAAAATGACATGGGGAATTTGGATTTTGGGTTTTGGATTTTGGTTTTTGACCTTGTGACCTAACAAGCTGTATGTGGCAGGTTAGGGGGTCGGGGTTTGATTTTGGTTTCGACCTTGTGACCCAACAAGCTGTGTGTGGCAGGTTGGGGGGTCAGGTTTGGTTTGGTTTGGATTTTGATTTTTGGTTTTGGTCTTGTGACCTAACAAGCTGTATGTGGCGAGCTAGGGGACCGGAATTTGGTTTTGTGAAATGTCAATTTCAAGATTTTGGCTCAATTTGGTTCATGAGTGATGGAACGCGCTCCGAATGCCGTGGGTGCTACCGGGGTCGGCGGACGTGGGAGTCCGTCGGGTCCAGCCCTTTCGCGCTCGAGGGGCATGAAGCGTGCATCAACATTTCTTTTGTGTGGGTGTGCCAGATTTTCTATTTTACTTGGAATTGCAAGTGGTAATCCGGAGATCAACCTTCGCAAGTAAAAAGGAAATCAACTTATTTCAAGTTTTCCATTGCACAAATATTTAAAAAAAGAGACATTTTCTTGGTTTGCCGTGAAAGGCGATTTTGTTTGGCATTTATAGCCGATTTTGGCGTTTATAGCCGATTTACAATTCTCATCAATAATGAAAGACAAGAGTTGTGATTTTTGTCTCTTTTAGAAAAATACAAACTACAATGAAAAGCAAGAAAAGGAGGATCTAACTTCTCAGGAGATTCTGGGGGACTCGTTCAGATTGACGGTCGCAAGCCAGGTATGGGCTTCGCCATCATCCATGCAGATGAGAACAGAGGATGCTCTTGATTCGCTTGGCTTGGCTATAACCTCAGATTTTTAGAGGACAAAGACCAAGAGGAGGTCCTATGTCCGATAAAAAGCTAAGTAGACGGGCTGAAAAGCCACGTCTAAGCCAATGGAGGCAGCGGGAGAAGGCAAGGACCTTGGGGGGGTGCCCCCCAAGGGACTTTTGTCACCTTGTAGTGGTGGCCGGTGCAAAACTTCAGCAGAGTTTTTCTCTCTTTTTCTTTCTCTGGATTCTTTCCGCTCTCTTCCGATCTGATCTCTTTTTTTCTGATTCGATCTCTTTTTTTCTGATTCGATCTCTTTTTTTCTGATTCCGATTTCAATGGAATGCTCTCCTATTTATAGGCTTTTGGTAGCCATTTTGGAGAGTTTATGAGCTTTAATTGCTTTAATGAGAGGAGTTACAAGATTTATTTCTTGATTTTGTAACTCCTTTTTCCTTGAATCTGATTGGCCGATGGAGATTAAGGGCCTTTAATCACCTTAATTACCATAATGGGAGGAGTTTCAAGGTTTAAGTGCCATGAATCTCTTGATTTATAACTCCCGAATGCTTGCTTCTGATTGGGCCGTCCAAAGAAATGAATTAATGACTGCAATAAAGCTAGTCAATTAACTGCATTAAATGGTCGCCGAGCAGTCGAAGAGTCGCGGGCCATGCCGTGTCTTCTGGAATTCTTCTGGCGATGATCATCGATGGATCTACATGCTGATCGACATCGGATGAACATGTAACTTCAGGCATTGATAGCTAGCAGCGGGCCGGTGACATCTGTCTTGTCGATTTCACGATCGGTCGGACAGAAAGTGCACTTTTTTGGTCGACCGGTTGGCGGTCTTGGAGCGATCACTGATGATTTTATGCTTTTGACGGCGGATCCGAGATGTCGTCGGATATGAGTCAATTTCAAGCATTAAAAATCACATTTTCAGGAAATCACAGGGGCCAAAACGCGTAAAACGCGAAAAGGGACGGAAAAAAGGGTCACCGGCGAAAAATCCGGTGACCCGGACTTCCATGGTCGCCGGCGACCATGGGCCGGCGACCCTGGGGTTTTTTTCCCCTTTTTTGGTCCGTTTTACGGTCTTTTTCGTCGCCGTTTTCTTCTGTATTTTTCTTGAAATTTCTTCTCATTTATTGACTTGATTTCCCTGTAGAAAACCTGATGAGAATCCTTGCATTTTTAAAGTGCAAAGTTTCCAATTTTCCGGGAAAAGCCGAAGACTTTGTCGCGTAGAGCTGCTGATTTTCCGCTAGAAGCTGAAACTTGGTCAAACGATGTCGAAATGACCTGAAATTTGAGGTGTAGCCTCTTGAACAATAAATAAGACCAACCATAGGCTTTTGTTTGAGTTTTGAAGCCGTTTGGGGTCCCGTCGATGCTTCACTTGATTTTGCTGCGGGGAAAATGCCGAGCTTTGATATGTGGCCAAACGATGTCCGATTGACCTGAAATTTGACGGGGAGCCTATTGGAGTCATTTTGAGACGTTCCATGGGCTCCGTTTTGGATGTCATAGTCCCGGGTTGCTCCGCCGCCGGTAGGCTTGATTTTTTCTCGGAGCATCGAAACCTGGTCAAACGTTGTCGGAATGACCTGAAATTTGACGTGCAGCCTTTTGGAAGCATGTTGAAGCCACTCATGCACTTGGTTTGATTTGCGAAGGCTTCGGTGGTTCCCGCCGCCGGGAGGCTTGATTTTGCTGCTCGAGCATTGATGGAGGGTCAAACGTTGTCGGTTTGACTTGAATTTTGGCATGGAGCCCTTTTGAGACATGCTGGAGTCATCCGTAGGCTCTGATCGAAGTTTTGACGTCTCCGATGATGTCGCCGTTGGGAGCGCCAATTTAGCTGTCGGAGAAGCGAAGTTAGGCCAAATGATTCTGAAATGGCCCGAAACTCCTTGTGTACTCCTCTCTTGGCTGTCTTGAAGGATCTTGCAGTTTTTGTTTGATTCTGACAAGATTTGATTTTTTGGAGAAGTTGCATTGCCTATTTATGGCAGGTTGCGACTTCATGCAGCTTTCTTGATGTTGAAGAGGCAAAGTGACATTTTTTGGTGTCAACAATTGCCCCCTCGAGGTACAGCGACGAGTTGCTTGACTTTTGTAGTCGATGTGCCTCGAAGAGATTTTTGAAGGAGAGCTTGTGTCTTGACCAAGAGTCTTTGAGCAATCTTTCCTTTGGTAGAGTAGCCTTTGAGCTTCCAGGGGAATTTTATGGTAATGAAAGGAATCAAATACCATCTCGAGGCAAAGTTTTGAAGATGACATCAGGGATGTGGATTTGGGCTTTTGTTTTTGACCTTGTGACCTAACAAGCTGTATGTGGCAGGTTAGGGGGTCGGGTTTTGGTTTTGATCTTGTAGACCTAACAGGCTGTATGTGGCAAGTTAGGGGATCATGATTTGGTTTTTGGTTTTGGTCTTGTGACCTAACAAGCTGTATGTGGCAAGTTAGGGGACCAGGATTTGGTTTTTTGGTCACTCTTTGGGACTGTGTGGGTCCATTGGAGTGGTTTGGATTTTTGTGGAATGTCAATTTCAAGATTTTGGCTCAATTTGGTATATGAGGCTGGATGGTTTGATTCTTTGGAAGCTCATGGGGCTTGGAAATTTTTTGTATGGTTCAATCAACTCAAAAGAGGCATGGAACCATTTTTATATGCTCTTGGTAAGAGGGATTTTTTTTTCTGACTAAAAGCCCTTTTTTTTTTTTTTTTTAGTGCCTAGGTGGTCAAACCTAGCTCATATGGGCTAACCCATGGGACCTTAAGCTTTTTAGGATGGCTTTGATCTCATGTGGGGCCATTTTTGTAAAGAATATCTAAAGATATCTCATTTGGATAGAGAATATCTAAAAATATCTTTATGGGAGAGAATCTCTCATATTCCCTTAATTTGGGAGAGAATATCTCAAGGTATCTTTCTTTTTGGGAAAGAATCTCCAATCTCCTATTTTGTTGGAGAGAATCTCTCATTGATTGATTTTGGGAGAAAATCTCTCAAAGACATCTTTCTTTTTGGGAAAGAATCTTTCTAATTCCTTCTCTTTTGGTAAGGTTACTAATTAGTAACACTTACCTTTCTTTTTTGTTTCCTTCTTTGATTTGCTCTCTTCTATAAAAGCAAGGAGGAGGCTAGATCTCTTGCTCTTATTGCTTTCTTTTGCAACAATCTCAAGAGAGCTCCAAGACCAAGAGTTCTTCTTCTTCAAGGATCTTCAAGCTTTCTCATTCTTCTTCTCCATCAATGGCTTCAAGTAAGTTTTCTTTCTTTTTCTTTCAAGAAAACTCCATGTAGAGAATAGGATGGAAAAAAAAGTTTCTCTTCTTTTTTTTTTCTTTCTTCTTTTTTTTTTCTTTTCTTTCTATTCTTCTTCTCTTTTTTTTTCACGTGATTTCCTTCCTTTTTTTTTTTTTTCGTGCTTCTTTCTTTCTTTTTTTTTTCTTTTTGCACGTTTTCTTTCTCTTTTTTTTTTCTTCTTTTTTTTTTTAGAAAGTTTCTCTTTTTTTTTTGGTTATCATGAATAATGTGTTTTTATGCAAATCTAGATGTTCATGAATGTACTTTTTGTAGATTTGAATTTGAGAGCTTGATAGCATACCTGAAAATCTTTGCAAATTTGGGAATTTGGAGCTCGCAGCGATGTTGAGCCCTTCTTGATTTTGCGGAGATTTTGAGGTTTTGAAAGTTTGGAGTTTCGGAGCTCGCAGCGATGTTGAGCCCATCTTCAAAACTTTCTATTTCTTTCGGGGTATTTCCCTTTTCTTCGGAATTGCCCCGGAACCATGCCAAAATTTCGCCAGATTTGCTTTTAGCGAAATTCTGTCATTTTGATGATGATCTGTTTTTTTTTTTCTTTTCCAACCTTTGCAGGTGGTTCCTCCAGAACGAACAAGGGTAAAGAGCCTGCTACAAGCGTACCTCGTCGATCCGCCAGATCTTCTAATGTGGCCGTTCAGCAGGCCTGGGAGAAGGTCCAGTTTGTTGAGAAGAACTTGGAAGAGTGCGATTCCCTCAATCGCGATGAGATGAGACAGCGATTGATCGCTCTCAAGGATGAGGAGTTCTATAAGATCATGGTAAGCAACCGTCCTTGGGTTATGGACGATCTGAGGGTTTTACCTAAGCCTACCTTCTTCTTTGGAGATGCAGTCCCTGACGACTTGACATACCAAAGGAGATGTTTTCAGTTCTCTTACACAGCAGATGGTGAGGAGAGAACTATTTCTACCCGGTCGTCTTTTGATCGGACCATCTCGATCCTGAGCCTTTCTCCCACGTGCCCTAAGAGGGAAGATCCTCCGAGCTGGGTGAAGAGGACCAGTGTGATCAAGACCGGGGTTTTTGTTGGCGGTCCCTCCGGATATGAGAAGAAGTCGCCTGCCCAAATGGACATGTTGATGCCAGCCAGCGGCTACCAGGGCTCTGATTATCTGTCGGTCGATTTGGGACCGGTGGGCCTTGGCGTTTTCAGCGGTGACGGCAGCAATTGGGTGAAGCCTTTTTGACTTCGTGGCCGTTTCAGTGTTGACTCCGATTGGAAGTCATGGACTGATCGCGTCCTGCTGGTTGGTGGCACCATTTTGAAGGAAGCCGGGATTTTTGACGCGGTCCGTGCTTTTAGGGAGACCGTGGCTTTTTCCGACGAGGCCTTCATGGCCATGTTGGAGTCATTCCTCCCACAAACCAATACCTTCGTTGTAACGAATGGTGAGATTGGTTTTTCTTTGAAGGAGTTGAGCGCCATTACTGGATTGCCCATCCTTGGCAAACTCTACGAGGAGTTCATACCGATTGCCAGCATCCTTGAGGAGCAGTCAGAGGAGTTCAGGCTCCTATACTTTCAGCTCGTCACCTTCTATGATTTTTTGAAGGAGGGTTCGAAAGTCAGGTCCAGCAGTTGGAAGAGTTATGGCTCTTCATTCTTCAACTTCTTTGACAGCAAAGAGTCTTCTGATAGCATGACCCGGGAAGACAGGAAGAAGACTTCGGCCATGCAGGAAGAGTTGAAGGGTTTCTTCGCGAGCATAGATGTCATTTGTTCTGACATTGCACTGCGGAGAGATCTTGCTTTTTACCTCACTTATTGGCCAGGTGAGGCTGTGTTTGCTGGTGGAGATGGGACGCACATCAGGTCGCATTGTATTTTTCCGGCTTGTCAGATGGCGTTTGGAGAGCGGCTTGCTTTGGTGCCTGCTCTTTACTCCTACTTGTGTAAAGAACTGCAGGCTGCTGCTTTTTTGGTTCGGCTTGGGCTCCCTATGAATAGGGTATTTTCAGCCCATATCTTTTATTCGTGGTTTGTATACCACTGTCCTGGCTTCCACCAGCTGGGTGCTGCATAGGATGATGATCCTCTGATGATTCGATTGGCTAAGGGAAAAGCCGTATCCGAATCACTTTTGTTTGCCCGCATGAGGATCCGACGGTTCAGGGACGTCGAGATGGGGCAGTCTTCAGTGAAGCTTTCTCCGGAGTTGCGGAAGAAGGCTTTTGATTTTGGTGCCTCCCGAGACTCTACCAGAGCAGGGTCGGGAAGGCATTACCCTTTGACCAATGCAGAGAAGGAGTGGCTTTTCAGCATACGAGTCGGCACGATGGTGTACCGCAGACATCTTTTCGTTGACATCCAGTCGTATGTACCTTCTCACTTTGCACTTCAGTTGGGTTTCTCTCAAGGCGTTGTTGGAGCGCCTTCGAGTATGGTGAAGCGTTTTGGAGGTTTGCAGGATGGCAGAAATGCATGGGCTTTTTATAGTGCTGAAGACACTACTGCCACGATTTCTTATCCTGAGCTGTCGACTTTCCGAACTGCCGGCTTCACGAAGTGGTTCGCGGAGAGCTTTTTGGCATATCGGGGGCTTTCCAAGAAGGAGCTTGATGTAAAGCTGTCTTCGGGGAAAGGTACTGGAAAGTCGGATGGCGTCCGGCGAGAGGAAGTTTGGGCCTTCCTTTCTGGAGAGAAGCACAAGATAGGCTTTCTCGATGACCGGGGCGTCATTGGTTTTGAAGCTGTTCGGGAAGTACCTGATGAGGCTTTGGAGCAGCTAGAACAGGAGGAAGCTGAGCTCGACGCTTGGATGCAAGCGGTACAGAGGCGAGCTTCCGCGGAGTCTACTGGCAAGAGCAGACCATCCAGTGAGGAGCCAAGTGAGAAACCTGACTCTGCTAGTGGGGCGGGTTCTTCTAGGAAGCGAACCCGTAGAGGTAAGAAGAGGAGGAGTCATCATCACAGCGAGGGGCCACATGAGGACTCTCCTGACATGGAAATCCCTCTTACCATCAATGAGGAGGTGCCAGAGGCTGTCGACGAGCCTCCAGAGAAGAGGAGCCGTGGAGAAGAGACCATTGGTGAAGGTATGATTCTTCCTTTTTCTTTTTCTGCTTCTTTCATGGGGCTTTCCATGTTCTGATTTGTTTTCTCACCCTGCTGCTGCTTCTTTTTTTTTTAGTAGAGGATGAAGACTTGGCGATGCCTGAGGTTCCGACCGATGAGGCGGTGATGGAGTCGGTTATGGCATCTGAAGAAGAACCGAGGGACTCTGGAATGACTCTGGAATCTCCAATTGGTATAACTTCTTTCGCTTTCTCTTTTTTTTTTTTTTTTTTTTTTTTTTTTGCCTGCGACTTGATTTGCTAACATTTCTCTTGTCAGCTGACTTGCCACAGGATTCCGATGACTTTGAACCATCAATGGACGCAAATGTTGATGATGCTTCTGATGAGTTCATGGAGGAAGAGAGTGTTCCGCCAGTCGTCGAAGAAGGTACTTTGTAGTGATGACCCTGTTGATTTTTTTTAACAGGATCATATTCATACCTTTTTGTGTTTCATTTGCAGGTTTTGAAGTGACAGAAGAGAGTCCATCGCCTTCTTCAGAACCAGAGCAAGGGATGCCAGAGGTCGATCCGGAGGTAGAGACTCCTACAACCAGTTCTGACGTGATAGAGGAGATACCTCATGCTGAGATTCCTTCTCCAGTGGCTCCAAGTGGAAAGAGTTCCTTTGTTACTCTTCCAATGGGACATGACATGAGCAACCGATCAACGGAGAAGGATGAATCTTCATCCAGTTCGTCTCTTCAATTTGCGAAGAAGGTGCTGGCTCGGGTTTTGAGTTCTTGGATCAAGACTCTCTTGACTGGACACCTGGATGCCGGATTTGGCATGATCCCACATGTACAGGAGATTCTCACTGATACCGAAAAGGTTGGTCTGGATGTCACAGGTGTCAGGGCGATCGTTGATAGGATCATTGCACTGGGTGACAAGTGGTTTGAGACCATGGATTTCCCTGACGACCAATTCTTCAAGGAGATGTTCTTGGACCCTGCTGATAAGGCTAAGTCCGACCTAAATGAGGCTACACAGAGCAGGAAGCAGGTAGTCCGAGAGAAGAATAAGGAAGAGCTAGTCATCCTTGGATTAAAGCGCGACCTTGACATCCTTGATGGAGAGGTCGAAATGGCCAGGAAGCATCTCGAGCATTTGAAGGCACAAGTTGATGCTAAGTGGACTGCTATAACAGAGGCTCGTGACAGGGAGAGTACTCTGATTCGCAGGGTTGCAGATGCCGGTCAAGTTCTTGAGAGGAGGACTCTAGAGAAAGAGTAATGGCAAACTGCTGGGGAAAAGCTTCCCGGTGTAAAAGAAGGGTTACGGCATTCGCCAGCATCTCATGGTAAGTTCCTGAAGAAGCGTGCCTTGGAAACTCTGACGGCTGATGCCAAAAGTTTGCTTGAGGAGTTGAAGCTTTGGCTGGAGACCATTTTTGGCTGAGCTCCTGATTTTTTGTAGCAGAAACTATTCTTCTTTTTTTTTTTGGTACTCTTTTTTTTTTTTTTGGTGTAGTGCTTGTGAACACTTTTTTTTGGTACCACATGTATTTTTTGGTACTTTTCTTTTTTTTTTTTTTTTTGTTTTCCCTACGCTCACTCAAATCTTTTTGTGATGAAAGCAATTGCTAAATGGGGTGTTTGTTTGAAAATTTGATCAAAAGGTTGTCTTTTTGTGAAAATCTTTTGTCAAATAATTGTTTTGGCATGGAAGCCTGATTTTGGTTGTGGCGTGAAAGCAGATTTTGAGATGGCATGGAAGCCGAAATTTTATGGCGTAAAAGCCAAAATTTGGGTTGGCATGGAAGCCAAAATTTTGTGGCATTTACAGCCAGTTTGGTGGCATTGATAGCCAATTTGTGGCATTGATAGCCGGTTTGGTGGCATTGATAGCCGGTTTTTTTGAAAGCCAAGTTTTGGTTTGTCGGCGTGAAAGCCAATTTTTTGTGGCATTGATAGCCGGTTTGTGGCATTTATAGCCGGTTTTAGCGTTTATAGCCGAGTTTTGGCGTTTATAGCCAGATTTTGGCGTTTATAGCCGAGTTTTGGTTTTCAAAATGCAGGTATCGACCAAATGTCGCCTCCCCGCTGAATGCTCTTGCAAGTATCAATGGAATGTCGCTTCCTTGCTCATTCGGTTTTTGCGAGTATTGATGGAATGTCACTTCCTTGCGAATTGGGGTGCAAATATCGACTAAGCGTCGCTTCCCTGCTTTTCCCAAAACTTTTGGTTTTACGGGTACTGACTTGATGTCGTTTCTCCGCGATTTTTGAAATTTGAGGTTTTCTCGAACCATTTGAAATTTTGGTTGTGGATAGCAACTGGTATGTTGCATCTCCACGATTTTTGAAATTGGGTTGTGGATATCAACTGGTTTGTTGCTTCTCCACGATTTTAGGTTTTCTCGAACCTTTGAAATTTGGGTTGTGGATATCAACTGAAATGTTGTGTCTCCACGATTTTTAGGTTTTTTCGAACCTTTTTTGAAATTTGGGTTGTGGATATCAACTGATATGTTGCGTCTCCACGGTTTTAGGTTTTCTCGAACCTTTGAAATTTGGGTTGTGGATATCAACTGATATGTTGCGTCTCCACGGTTTTTTGATTTTGCAAGTATCGACGAAATGTCGCTTCCCTGCGATTTTGGGTGTAAGTATCGATGGAATGTCGCATCCTTGCTTTTTTTTTAAAAAAAAATTTGTTTTGCGGGTACTGACTTTGATGTCGTTTCCCCACGATTTTAGAGGTTTTGGAAGTATCGAATGGGGTTCGCATCCTTCCTATTTTTTGAGTTTTGCGAGTATCGACTAAGTGTCACTTCCCCGCGGTTTTTGAAAAACCAATTTTTTGTTTAAAGACACGAGGGTCGTAAATTTTGACCTAAAACCATTTCGCGGTAAAAGGTAAGGTGGACTAGAGTGGAAATCCCTGAATCCAGATTTTTGTTTCAAACCATGAATTTTGGTTCAAGGATCAAAAGTTTTGGTCAAGTCAGGGAGAGGCTCCTAAACTTGGATTTTTTTTTTGTTTTTGAACGATGAAACGATAAAAGTAAGCATTGTTTTTGAATCTCTAGAAATTTTGACATTTGATATGAAAATTCTAAAGAGAGTGGGTTTGACGAGCGAGTACCTGAGAACAGGTTTTGGCCATACAGGCATTGCTCTTACCCAGTTGGGTAAGTCTTCAAGGGTAGTACCGCTTCAAGAACTTGCCGTTGATAGGCAGCATACATCTGTCGCCTTCCATGTTTAGGAGGGCATATGCGCCGTTGGAGAAGACTTTGTCGATGACGTAGGGTCCCTCCCATTTTGGTTCAAATTTGCCTTTGGATTTGTGTGCGAAGACCATTGGTCTTTTTACCGCAAGAACCAAGTCACCCTTTTTGTAGGCGCGTTGCCGGACCCTTTTGTCAAAAGATCCTGCCATGCGTGCTTGGTAAAGTTCAATGATTTGTCGAGCTTCGAGCCGTCTCTCGTCGAGATTGTCCAGCTCATGGAGTCGCAATTTGACATTGCTTTCTTGAGTCATGTCATTTTGTAGAGATACCCTCAGAGAAGGAATTTGTACCTCTAGGGGCACGACAGCTTCGCATCCATAGACCAAGGAGAATGGTGTGCTATGGGTTGGTCCTCGAACGGTGGTTCGATAGGCCCACAAAGCTTCAGACAGTTTATCGCTCCAGTCTCTTTTGTGACTAGAGACCATTTTCTTGAGGATTTTGCAGAGTGTCTTGTTGAAGGCTTCTGCTAATCCGTTTGCTGCCGGATTGTATGGAGTCGAAGGACAGCTTTGAATTTTGTATTTGTCGCAGAACCTGTAGAATCGACGATCCCGGAATTGTGGTCCGTTATCATGGACGAATCTTTTGGGTATGCCGAAACGACAAATGATGTTGGTGCGTAGGAATTGAAGGACTGATGAGGTCTTCATTTCGTTGAACGCAAATGCTTCTGACCACTTGGAGAAATAATCCGTAGCGGCGAAGATGAAGCGATGACCTTTGCTTGAAGGGGGAGAAATAGGACCTATGATGTCCATACCCCAGGCTTCGAAAGGCCATGAGATTGCTGTAGGATGCAGCCATTCTGGAGGCATGTGAATGTAGTCTCCATGAACTTGGCATTGTTGGCAGCGCTTAGCAAATTGCATTGCGTCGGGTACCATGGTAGGCCAATAGTAACCTAACCTTTTTATCTGATCATAGAGCTTAGGACCTGCCTGATGGGCTCCACAAAGACCAGCATGAACTTCTTTAAGTGTTTCTTCGACCTCTTGTTGTGATAAGCAGCGTAGAAGTACTCCGTTGAAGGATTTCCTGTAGAGGATTTTTGAAGGAATATCCAAATGAAAGTTTGGGGCTCGCCTTTGTATGCTTACCCGTTCTTTTGGATCTTCAGGTAGGATTCCGAACATAGTGTAATCAATGAACGGATCCCTCCAGTCGCCGATTGAAGGTTGAAGGATAGAGATCCGACTTCCAACCACTCGGTGGCATTCAGCAACTGCTTGGTGTGTGTTAAGAGGAGGGAGGATCCTTCTCTCGCACACTGTAATTTGCATGTTTTCCCCTTCCTGGATCGCCATTGATGCGGCAAGTCCGGCCAGGGCATCTGCACGGATGTTTTCACCTCTACGAATGTGGGTGATGTGACAGATGTCAAACTTTTGCAGAAACGATTGTGCCTTGTTGTGATAAGGCAGCAGATCGGGCTTCCTGACTTCATATATCTGATTCATCTGGTTGACGATCAGTTGAGAGTCTCCAAAGACTTCCAGCATAGTGATACCGGATTCAATGGCGAGTTCCAATCCTAGGATCAGAGCTTGGTATTCAGCTGCATTGTTTGTGCATGGTTCCAATAGCGAGAAAGCATGTGGAATCATGTATTTGTTAGGGCTAACAAAGAGGATGCCAACTCTCGAGATCAGCTGTCTTTTTTCATTTGTCCTGGTTGCACCGTCAAAGTACATGTCCCAGGAGGCATTTGGCGAGGAAGTCTCCACGTTGTAGACAGGTTCGTCTGGGAGATCATCTCTGAGTGGAGAATCATTAGGCAATGGATGCTCTGCGAGAAAGTCTGCTAGAGCTTGGCCTTTGATTGCTTTTTGTGGTACATACCTAATATCAAATTGTGACAAGAGGATGGACCATTTTGCCAGTCGGGCATTGAGAGAACCTGCCTTTGAAACAAGGACCTTCAAGAGGTTGATCCTTGAGACGAGGTAGACTGTGTTGGAAAGCAAGTAGTGACGTAGCTTTTGTACGGCGAACATCACTGCAAGGCATTCTTTTTCGACTGGAGAGTAACGATGCTCTGCACCTACTAGCATGCGGCTGAGGTAGTATAGAGCAGCTTCTTTTCTTTCATCATTTTCTTGTGCAAGCAGAGCGCCTACAGAATGATCAAGAGCTCTTGTGTACAAGATGAATGGTTTTCCAGTGGCAGGGGCAGCTAACACTGGAGGTTTGGTCAGGTATGACTTGATATCTTGAAATGCGGCTTCACAGTCGGCATCCCAGACAAAGTCTACGCCCTTTTTCATCAATCGAGAGAATGGACGGCATTTCCCCGAAAGATTGGAGATGAACCGTCTGATGTAGGCCAATCTCCCTTGGAGCCCTTTTAATTCTCTCAAGGTTCTTGGAGAGGGCATTTCTAGAATAGCCTTGACTTTTATGGGGTCAAGTTCTATTCCAGCTTTCCGAACAAGGTTTCCGAGAAACTTACCTGACGAGACGCCGAAGAAGCAGTTTAGAGGATTCATCCGCAATTTGTGTTTGCGGAGTCGGAGGAAGACTTCCCGAAGATCTTTTAGATGGTCTTCTTTTCTTCTGCTTTTGACGGCGAGGTCATCAACGTAACATTCGACCGTCTTGTGCTGCATATCTTGGAATATTTTCATCATAGCCCTCTAATATGTGGCACCAGCATTTTTCAGACCAAATGGCATGACAGTGTAGCAATACACGCCAAATGGAGTTCGAAATGAAGTGTGTTTTTCATCCTCGGGATGCATCTTTATCTGATTGTAACCAGAGAAGCCATCCATGAATGTCATTCGCTCGAATCCGCAGGTATTGTCAATCATCACCTCCGGTATGGGGAGCGGGAATTCATCTTTAGGGCAAGCGCCATTCAAGTCTCTATAGTCAATACAGACTCTGATCTGCCCATTTTTCTTTGTCACGGGGACAATGTTGGCCAACCACTCTGGATGTTGTTCCTCACGGATGAAGCCAACGCTTTTGAGTTTTTGAACTTCTTGTTCAATTTTATCCATCACATCTGGACGGAATCTTCTTTGGCCTTGTTTGACAGGCTTGATGTCTTCTTGAAGATTGAGTTTGTGGACTGCTACTTTGGGGTCTAAACCAGGCATTTCAGCGTAGGACCATGCAAAGCAATCAACGAACTCACGAAGAAAAGCGATATACTCGGGTAACTCATCATCCTTTATATTCTTGCTTATGAATACAGGACGTGGGTTATCAGGTGTTCCCAAGTTTATCTTTTGAACAGGATCTTCTGTCGGAAGGTTCGAAGGTGGTTCCTCCACAATATTTTCGGAGGCTTCCAACTCAAAGAAACCTTCTGGGGTTTCGACTGCATTACCAGACCAAGGCTCTGTTCCTTTCCATGGATTTTCTTGATTGGTGATCTCCTCAAGGCTTGCTATGAGATAGTCCCAATCGCCTGTTGAGTCTGGTATTTCTTTTGGAGGCGAGGGTTCTTCTGGGTCAGGATGCCACCCGTCTGTGTCATCGGGCGATTCCTCTTCATCATCAGAGAAATCGCACCAATTGGATGAGCTTCCTGGATCTTTGTCAGGTAACTCTTTAAAGAGATATCCAAGGAGATCGATGTCTTTATGGATTTGAGATGTTGAGGCTTGGTCGGTAAATCGACTTTTAAGCCTTTGTGTCAACTGTCTCAGAGGAGTGTCGGGATCATACCCTAACCCAAATGAAGACTTTTCTACATGACCGTAGAGTCTCCAATCTTCCAGCTGACTTTTGGTCAAGGCGGGCCCCAATGTCGTGAGAATACCGCGACCTTCTCCCAAACCGACTGGGTTCTGAGCGTCAAAGCCCATTTTCTTCATGATAACTTGTGCCACAGGACTATATAGAGATAGTTGAGGCATACCTTCGCTTTGGAAAGGTTCAAGCAAGGAACTTGATGAAGAAGCATCCGATCTATGAAAGAAGATTGGTCTTTCCTTTGGTGATGTTACCGGAACAACAAAGGTAGCAGACGTAGGATCTTCTACATCAGCAGGTGTCTCCATCGGAGTGAGAGCAGGCTGAACTTGCTGAGTGTCAGCTTGGCTTGACGATGCATCGTCTTCTGGCTCTGAGTCCAAGTCTGTGTCTTGCATGATAGACACGAGAGAAACAATAAATTTGCCCCCAGGCTTTTGCTTTGCCTTCTTCACTCTGGTTGTGATGACCAAAGGTTTTGAAGATTTGAGGGAGATGACGAAGGGAGATTGACTACTCTCTTCTAATTTTTCGGAGGGTTTGTTTTCTTCCGGTGATTTTTGAGGAGCCTTGCCTTTATCTTTCTGGAGATTTTCAGCAGGGGGTGATATTTCCTCTTCTTCTTTTTCTCCTTCATACATCTGGGAGTCTGCGAAGTGGACTTCTTTACCTTTGAAGGGTTTTCTGTCCGCAAAGACTCGATGTACCATGCCGTCGTCGCCGACGAACTTGATGCATTGATGTAGAGTTGAAGGGACAACACCGTTCTCGTGTATCCAAGGACGTCCGAGAAGGATGTTGTAGCATGAGGGGGTTTTTATTGCATACACAGTGACCTCAGAGATAAGATCACCGATTTGCAATTTGAACCTGATTTTGTCGATAGGCCTTTGAGCGCTCCCATCGTATCCAAAGATAGATACAGATGTGTGGCTTAGCTTGCTGGGTGGGATGCCCAACTCTTCAAGAGCCGAAGTGGAGATAAGGTTGTGTGCAGAACCGGGGTCGATCTGAACTCTATGTATCGGCATTTCTTTGATGTACCCTGTGAAGTACAGGGGTCGGTTGTGCCTTGCTTCGCCAAGTAGGAGGTCGTCCTTTGTGAAGGCGATGGTTGCACTGACTGCCTTTTGAACCGAGAGGCATTGGATGCATGTTCCCTCAGTTTTCTTTTCTCCCTTTAAGGAAGTTTCAGAGTTTTTGACCCGGTAGTCCATTTCAATTTGGAGGACTTGCGGGGCATGTTTGTCGACATCCTCATTCAGTTTTTGTAATTCTGAGATGAGATTATCACGAGTGCGTGGAGACATTCGCAATAAGTCTAGGATGTGAAGACGTGCAGGTATGTGTTTGAAGTGCTCAACCAAGTCATACTTGAAAGCCTCCTTGGGGCCTGCATGTTCATTGTTTTTGCCACTGGGGGCGCTTACAACATCATTTCCCGAAGGATTTACATAAGTAAAGGAAGATTGGTTGTAATTCTTGTGGTAGTCCCGGCCAGAGCGGGTGCCTCTACCAACTTCGAGAGCTTCTTGAAAAGGACCTTCGTTTGGAAGATTGTCTTCAAGATCAAGAGGCTGTCGTTTTTCATCCACTGAGGATGTATCTGCAGCAGAGTTGCCATCCTCAGTGATTGTGTTGCACGGAGCATTTTCCGGGAGCAAGTCCTGAACAGCATCCAGCAGCTTTTCTTCTGTGTTGACTATTTCATCATCCCAAGCATCATTATCTGGGTTTTCTTCATGATGATTAGTCGGGAAGAATGTGTATCCTGAAGTCACAGTCTCAGGAGAAGAAACCTGAGAAGGTGTCATCTCTGTGAAAGTCACGTGAGACGAGATAGCTCCAGAGAATACATTGCTAGGCGTCGTCGGAGTATAGGTAATCTCATCAGACGATGCTTCAGAAGAGCTATAGTCCTGATATATTACATTACAGGAAGCTCTGATAGGAGATGTTGCCTGCTCGGAGTCAGACTCATCCTCGGATGTAAGAGGATCGTCTATCCAGCAATGTTCTCCATTTTCAGGAGTTAAGGGTGGATGTACCTGATTATCTTCAGGGACTTCAGGCTCTGGGTTGCGAGGAGGCTCGTTAACACGATCTTGCTCTTGTTCTAGAGCGAGACGCTGCAAGATCCTTGCATATTCTTCAAGATCAGGCATGGGAGCCAGATCCTCTTCTTCGTCTTCTCCGTGTGGCTCAACATAGTTGATTTCCACTGGAGCAATGACAGGTGCTGGGTTGACAGCATCTTCTTGTGTAGCCACTTGATCTTCTTCATCATCAGACCAGGATCCTTGTGGTTGCAAAGGGTTATACCAAATTACTGGCATACGGTGAGTTTCAGGAACCCATTCTTCATCGGAGAGATATTCTCCTGTTTCAAGGGATTCTTCCCACTCATCGGTGTAGCCGGACTCGAATCCATCATCGGTGTCGCTGGACTCGTATCCATCAATGGAGAATCCAACTACCGAGTTGCAAGAGTATGATGCCCCCTGCATGGCTTTTTTTTTTGAATTGAGGTGGCATGAAATCACTGCGAGTGAAGTTTCTTACCGCCTTAAAAGTCTCTGGAAGGGACGTTTTTGTTGCCCCGAGTGAAGTGGTAGAGGAGGCCTCTGCCTTTTCACGGACTTCTTGTTTTGGCTGGGTCTTCTCTTGCCGTTTGAGCCTGAGGAGATGTTTCCTAGCCTGCCTTCGCTGTTGAGCTGTCGGCTTTGTTTTTACGATCTCCCAGTTTTCATCTTCCAGGAGATCGGGATGTACCCATATGGGTTGTCCGTCTGGTGTCGGGCAAGGAACCAACACTTCGGACGCTTGAATTCTTTTTATCACCTTGAAGGAAGTAGTGATCTTCTTCTTCGGTGATTTTGGTGTTTGTCCACATGACACCATGTTGACGGAGGCAGTCCCATAGTTTTTGTCAAAGGTGATGACTCCGTTTTTCCACATCTCGTTTATCTTCTCTCTCACAACAAAGCATTGATTGAGAGGATGCGAGACCATCTGGTGGTATGGACAGTACCGAGGATCATTGGTTTTGCCAACATCTCCCGGTCTTTTGGGCTCTGGCAAAATGAGTTTGCCATTTGCTAGGAGAGCCTCAAAGATTTCTTCAACGTCTTCATCGAACGGATATTTCTTTTCTACACGTTCCTTGAAGGCATCAGAGAGTTCAGGCCTTTTACCTGCAGTTTTGTTTTCAGCTTTCTTTGGTTGCTGAGGAGCTGACTTGGTTTGCACATTGAGGACCTCTTTCTTCTTTGGTTTAGAGGTTACAACGGCGGTTGGCTCTTTTCTTGATGACTTCTGACTGTTGAGGTCTTTAATCACCGTTTCAGCTTCCATAGAAGCTTCCAGGAGTTCTCCCAGGTTTTTTGATTTGTTGCCGATGATCATGGAGCGTGTTCTGGCTCTCATGTTGTTTCGGCAGATGTCGACTAGCGACGCCTGTGGCAATACATCTGAACATTTGTATGCCATTGCTTTCCACTTGTGAATGAAGTCATAAGTTGACTCATTCTCTCCCTGTTTTAGGCTGCAGAGCTGAGCCATAGTAACAGGATGATCCTCACCTTGGAAGTGGGTCAGGAAGCGTGTCTCTAGCATAGCCCAGATCTGAATGGAGTTCTCCGGAAGAGTGGAGTACCAATCGAAGGCCGTACCTTTTAGGGTACTTGCAAAGAGGCGGATCTTGAGTGCATCTTGATCCGCGATAGCTCCCGTCAAAATCTTGAAGTGGATGACGTGCTGTCTGGCTGATCCTTTCCCCGTATATGTTTGGAGAGTACGATGTTTGAATTTTGTGGGGAATGGGACCGAGTCCATCCATAAAGGATATGGTGGCTTGATCCCATGCTCCTTGAGTATATCCTCTTCTTTTGCTTTGGCGAGGATACTGTCTACGTTCTTTTTGGTAAGGGCACGTGACTCATTTTCTTCTCCATTTCCCTCGTTATTGCTATGATTCGAAGGAGGCTCATTGTTCACCTGATTTTGGACAACAAGGAGAAGGTTTTCCATCAGAGTTTCAATCCTCTGCTGGCCTTGTTCCAACTGCTGGATGCGTGTGAGCGCATCATCTTGAGGTGGATTCTGAGGTGGTGGCTCAGAACTTGTAGCCAAGACGTTCATCCCTCGGGATTCAAATGAAGAAACCGTCCTGGTGACTGAGCTGAGGCTCATTCTTTTTGATGAAGAGCTTGATGAAGGATTACTCTCCCGTCCTTGGCTGGAAGGGGCAGGAGATTCTTCGGGATGTCCTTGTGTCCTGGTGACGCTACGGGTCACCGGACGTCAGACATGGATTTTTTATGCTGACTTTTGGCGTCTTCTGGTTTTTCCAACCATATGGACGGCAGCAACTTGGTCGGGTTTTTCTTTTTCGACCCATTTGTGGGAGACTTGAAGTGTAGGAGGCTGGGTCCGTTGCTTCTCTAGTCTCTTTTGTCGATATGACGCACGGCGGTGTTCTCGACGAGCGATTTGAGCTTCGGTCAGCTCTGGCTGGGCTCTGACGATGAAGGATGTGCTCCCTCGGGCGCAGCAGCCGAGCCTGTCTTCTTTGTAGCTAGGCAAGGACAGGATCCGGACCCGGTCCTTTGCCTGTTGCAGCGAAGCTTTGAATTTTTCAAGTTCGACCCCTGTAGAGATAAAGGGTCGAACCGAATGAGTGTAGGCCTTAGCAGGTGCTTGTAGAGGCCTGGTGATGCATGATCTGATTCTGGGCTTGTGGGAGCAAGCCGGTTCATGCTGGGTTGACTTGGGAGTCAAGTTGGAGATGGGTCTCTCCTCTTTCATGTAGGCAAGAGGGTAGAACTGGTTCTCCTTGAGTGGGGCCAGGTATGCTGGCTTGGTGGAGGTTTGAGACCTTCTTTGTTTTGGGGAAGGTCTTGGAGACCAAGTCTTTGGGTAGACCTGGTTGGTTGTTGGTCGAGGCTTCGCGGGGGTGCCGCGGGCTTCTGGCTTTTGGGCACTCGCCTTTGGTGTCACTAGAGTGACACGTTGAGAGGCGATCTTCTGCTTTTTGGCAGGAGCAGCTTGTTCTTCGGGAAGTGGGAATGATCCCAGTGTCCCGAAGAAGATGGTCCGGGGAGTCGAGGTCGACCCGGAGTTCAGAGAGTTGCCGAGGGAGTTGACGCTTCGGCAGCTGTCAGGGCGCTTGTAAGTGCGCTCGGTTTGCTTCTGTTGAAGCATGAGTTGGTGCTTGTTTTCAGCAAAGATAATGGTTAAGGCTGCCATTGTTAGTTTCGAAAAAGTTCTGAAACAAGACCACATCCATTAGTAATCACAAGAATATAATGATCATAAATGGGGAATTCTATGATTTTGTCTTTTCAAATCGCTCAAGGGACATGTCCCAAGCAATATGAAGAAGGCAAAAAGCCATAGAGGGTACAATTGTTCTGGTTGCAAGCATGGTAGGCTCGAAATGAGCGTTCTAATGACTGCTAGAAGCAATTGTATACCTAAATTCGACTTATCGAGAAGCGGAGCTTGCTCGAGATAAGAAGAATATAAGGTAGGAGTTACAAATGTGCCGGTCACAGATACAGTAGACCCTGAAAGGGCGTACCAGTATTGCTAGGCACAAATTTTGGAGATCGCATCCATGAGATGGGATTCTTTGTTTTGAAAGGTCAGAAATGGATTCGTCAAAGAGAGCAGGTGGCATTCCGATTCAAATACAGGCTCAACGATTTCCGCGAGCGCCAGTACTCAGAAGGGAAGAGACCACAATTTCTCGAATCTGAATCCAAAAGTGACGAGTTTTTTTTTTTTTTGAAATGTCAAGATTGGTTCCATCAAGGAGAGCAAATGGTATTCCAATCTGAACACGGTCTCGGCGATTTCCGCGAGCACCAGTGCTCAGAAAAGAAGAAACCAAAATTTCTCAGATCTGAAATCAAAAGTGACGAGTTTTTGAAGATTTTTTTTTGAAATCATTTTTTTTTATTTTATTTTTTTTTTGAAGATTTTTTTTTAAGATTTCTTTTTTGAAAATCTTTTTTTTTATTTTTAATTAATTTTTTAAGATTTAAAGACGAGAGAGTACACATAGGCCTCCTAACCCGGTCTTATGAAACCTCAATTGATAGAATTGCCCCCAGGTAAGGGTAGGATTACTTAATGAACCCGTTTGGAGGACCCTTGCCTAGAACAGTCAAGCTGTCTCCACACTCTGGACAAGGCTTTTCTTGAATCAATCGTGATCAAAGAACGCAATTAGTTTAACCTTAGTGGTCTATGTCCTTTTTTTTTTTTTATCCCAAATAGACTCATGGAAGAGAAACGATGGCCCAAAACCTTAGTCGAACGGGCTCAACATTTCTGCAAGCACCAAAGAACGATAGGATAGGATCAAAGTTTCTCAATTTTGAATCCAAACTAAGAAAACTGATTTTTTTTTTAATTTTTTTTAATAATTTTTTTTTGAAATCTCTAATGAACTCATCGAAGAGAAACGATCGTCCAAAACCTTAGTCGAACGGGCTCAACATTTCTGCAAGCACCAAAGAACGATAGGATAGGATCAAAGTTTCTCAATTTTGAATTCAAACTAAGAAAACTGATTTTTTTTTTTTGAAAAGAGAAAGAATGGAAACAAACTCAAAGAAATAGAAATTTCCAAAAAATCCCATCTCATTTTTTTTAGGATGCGAAATCCAACATAGGCTACCAGCTAGAAAGTAGCCAAGGAATCCGGAAAAGAAGTATAAGCATAGAGCAAAAAGTATGATATGCAAATATTTCATTTCCGAGCACCGTGTTCTCAAATGAACGAGTCCCACTGGGTGTGCCAGCTTGATGGAACGCGCTCCGAATGCCGTGGGTGCTACCGGGGTCGGCGGACGTGGGAGTCCATCGGGTCTGGCCCTTTCGCGCCCGGGGGGCATGAAGCGTGCATCAACATTTCTTTTGTGTGGGTGTGCCAGATTTTCTATTTTACTTGGAATTGCAAGTGGTAATCCGGAGATCAACCTTCGCAAGTAAAAAGGAAATCAACTTCTTTCAAGTTTTCCATTGCACAAATATTTAAGAAAAGAGACATTTTCTTGGTTTGCCGTGAAAGGCGATTTTGTTTGGCATTTATAGCCGATTTTGGCGTTTATAGCCGATTTACAATTCTCATCAATAATGAAAGACAAGAGTTGTGATTTTTGTCTCTTTTAGAAAAATACAAACTACAATGAAAAGCAAGAAAAGGAGGATCTAACTTCTCAGGAGATTGTGGGGGACTCGTTCAGATTGACGGTCGCAAGCCATGTATGGGCTTCGCCATCATCCATGCAGATGAGAACAGAGGATGCTCTTGATTCGCTTGGCTTGGCTATAACCTCAGATTTTTAGAGGACAAAGACCAAGAGGAGGTCCTATGTCCGATAAAAAGCTAAGTAGACGGGCTGAAAAGCCACGTCTAAGCCATTGGAGGCAGCGGGAGAAGGCAAGGACCTTGGGGGGGGGGGGTGCCCCCCAAGGGACTTTTGTCACCTTGTAGTGGTGGCCGGTGCAGAACTTCAGCAGAGTTTTCTCTCTTTTTCTTTCTCTGGATTCTTTCCGCTCTCTTCCGATCCGATCTCTTTTTTTCTGATTCGATCTCTTTTTTTCTGATTCGATCTCTTTTTTTCTGATTCCGATTTCAATGGAATGCTCTCCTATTTATAGGCGTTTGGTAGCCATTTAGGAGAGTTTATGAGCTTTAATTGCTTTAATGAGAGGAGTTACAAGATTTATTTCTTGATTTTGTAACTCCTTTTTCCTTGAATCTGATTGGCCGATGGAGATTAAGGGTTTTAATTACCTTAATTACCATAATGGGAGGAGTTTCAAGGTTTAAGTGCCATGAATCTCTTGATTTGTAACTCCCGAATGCCTGCTTCTGATTGGGCCGTCCAAAGAAATGAATTAATGACTGCAATAAAGCTAGTCAATTAACTGCATTAAATGGTCGCCGAGCAGTCGAAGAGTCGCGGGCCATGCCGTGTCTTCTGGAATTCTTCTGGCGATGATCATCGATGGATCTACATGCTGATCGACATCGGATGAACATGTAACTTCAGACATTGATAGCTAGCAGCGGGCCGGTGACATCTGTCTTGTCGATTTCACGATCGGTCGGACAGAAAGTGCACTTTTTTGGTCGACCGGTTGGCGATCTTGGAGCGATCACTGATGATTTTATGCTTTTGACGGCGGATCCGAGATGTCTTCGGATATGAGTCAATTTCAAGCATTAAAAATCACATTTTCAGGGAATCACAGGGGCCAAAACGCGTAAAACACGAAAAGGGACGGAAAAACGGGTCACCGGCAAAAAATCCGGTGACCCAGACTTCCATGGTCGCCGGCGACCATGGGCCGGCGACCCTGGGGGTTTTTTCCCTTTTTTTGGTCCGTTTTGCGGTCTTTTTCGTCGCCGTTTTCTTCTGTATTTTTCTTGACATTTCTTCTCATTTATTGGCTTGATTTCCCTGTAGAAAACCTGATGAGAATCCTTGCATTTTTAAAGTGCAAAGTTTCCAATTTTCCGGGAAAAGCCGAAGACTTTGTCGCGTAGAGCTGCTGATTTTCCGCCAGAAGCTGAAACTTGGTCAAACGATGTCGGAATGACCTGAAATTTGAGGTGGAGCCTCCTGAGCAATAAATAAGACCAACCATAGGCTTTTGTTTGAGTTTTGAAGCCGTTTGGGGTCCCGTCGATGCTTCACTTGATTTTGCTGCGGGGAAAATGCCGAGCTTTGATATGTGGCCAAACGATGTCCGATTGACCTGAAATTTGACGGGGAGCCTATTGGAGTCATTTTGAGACGTTCCATGGGCTCCGTTTTGGATGTCATGGTCCCAGGTTGCTCCGCCGCCGGTAGGCTTGATTTTCTCTCGGAGCATCGAAACCTGGTCAAACGTTGTCGGAATGACCTGAAATTTGACGTGCAGCCTTTTGGAAGCATGTTGAAGCCACTCATGCACTTGGTTTGATGAGCGAAGGCTTCGGTGGTTCCCGCCGCCGGGAGGCTTGATTTTGCTGCTCGAGCATTGATGGAGGGTCAAACGTTGTCGGTTTGACTTGAAATTTGGCATGGAGCCCTTTTGAGACATGCTGGAGTCATCCGTAGGCTCTGATCGAAGTTTTGACGTCTCCGATGATGTCGCCGCCGGGAGCGCCAATTTAGCTGTCGGAGAAGCGAAGTTAGGCCAAATGATTCTGAAATGGCCCGAAACTCCTTGTGTACTCCTCTCTTGGCTGTCTTGAAGGATCTTGCAGTTTTTGTTTGATTCTGACAAGATTTGATTTTTTGGAGAAGTTGCATTGCCTATTTATGGCAGGTTGCGACTTCATGCAGCTTTCTTGATATTGAAGAGGCAAAGTGACATTTTTTGGTGTCAACAATGAGGTTGAATGGTTTGGTTTTTGGAAACTCATGAGACTTTCCTTTTTTTTTTTTTTGAATGGTCCCATCAACTCAAAAGAGGCATGGGACTCTCTTTTTTTTTTTTTTTGCACTTTTCTTTTTTTTTTTTTGCTCTTGGTAAGAGGAATATTTTGACTAAAAGCCACTTTTAGTGCCTAGGTGGTCAAACCTGGCTCATATGGGCTAACCCATGGGACCTTAGGCTTTGGAGATGGCCTAGATCTCATATAGTGTCATATTTGTAAAGAATATCCAAAAATATCTCTTTTGTGTAGAGAATATCTAAAAATATCTTTACTTGGAGTGAATTTCTCAAGTTTTCTTTCTGTGGAAAGATTCTCTCAAAATATCTTTCACTTTGGGAAAGCAGCTAAATTTTAGCACTTACCTCCTTTATTTCTCTTTGTTTCCTCTTTTGGCTTGCTCTCTTCTATAAAAGCAAAGAGGGTTGGTGCTTTTGCTCTATTACTTTCTTTTTGCAAGAAATCTTCAAGAGTGCTCCCCAAGGCAAGAAGTGCTTTCTCTTCTTTAAGGATCTCCAAGCTTTTTTCTTCTTCTTCTCCATCAATGGCTTCAAGTAAGTTTTCTTCCTCGTCAAGAATCTCCATTGTAGAAGTAGTTTCTTCATCATTTTTTTCTTCTTTTTCTTTTCTTTTCTTTCTTCTTCTCTTTTTTTTTTCTTTTCTTTTCTTTTCATGCACGTTTTTCCTTTTTTTTTTTCGTGTTTCTCTTTTTTCTTTCCCTTTTTTTTTTCACACCGATTCTGTTTTTTTTTTCCGCATTTTTCTCTTCTTTTCTTTCCTTTTTTTTTTTTTTTTGCTGTTGTTTTTTTTTTTCTGGCTGGACGGACAGGTCCGTACGGACCTGACCATACTGCCACGTGGCAGTGGGCCACGGCTTGTGGGCCAAATTTTTTTTTTTTTTTTTTGCTGAGATTTTTTTTCTCTCTTTCTTTTTCTTTTTCCTTGTTTGCTCACTATGATAATGAGGCTATGCAATTTCAATATGTATGCATTTTTTTTTGTTTGATGCATCAAGATAGAAAGCAAGAGTCTCTAGGTCAAGCCAACATGATTTTTGACTTGGACAAAGTTTGATTGGTTTTGACCAAATTGGGTTGGAATTGGTCAAACTTTGGTCAAGGTTTTCCTAGCATCTAATGCATGATGATATATTTTTGATGCAAGAGTTTTGGTAAATAGATTTGGAAGTATGATGATGCATACCTGAAAATCTTTTGCAAGTATCGGGATTTTGAGCTCGCAGCGATGTTGAGCTCTTTCTTGGTCTTGCTGGATTTTGAGGAAGTTTGCAACTTTTGGATTCTGAAGCTCGCAGCAATGTTGAGCTCTTTTCCAGATTTTGCGGAAGTTTGATGAGATTGGCTTGTTCTCGCAGCGATGTTGAGTTCGAGCCTTCTTTGAGAATTCTCCACTAACTATGAGCTCGCAGCGATGTTGAGCTCATCTTCAGGCTTCCTGTCTTTTTCGGAGTATTTTCCTTTTTGTTGGAATTGCCCCGGAACCATGTCAAAATTTTGCTAGAATTTTTTGTAGCAGAATTCTGTCATTTTGATGTTGATTGATCTTTTCTCTTCCATCTTTTGCAGGCAGTTCTTCTAGAACAAACAAGGGTAAAGGTCCTGTCACTGACGCGCCTCGTCGGTCTGTTAGATCTTCCAATGCTGCCGTTCAGCAGGCTTGGGAGAAGGTCCAGTTTGTGGAGAAAAACTTGAAAGAATGCGATTCCCTCAATCGTGATGAGATGAGACAGCGATTGATCGCTCTCAAGGATGAGGAGTTCTATAAGATCATGGTAAGCAGCCGTCCCTGGGTTACGGACGATCAGAGCGTTGTGCTCAAGCCTACCTTCTTCTTCGGTGATGCAGTCCCCGACGACTTGACATACCAAAGGAGATGTTTTCAGTTCTCTTACACAGCAGATGGTGAGGAGAGAACTATTTCTACCCGGTCGTCTTTTGATCGGACCATCTCGATCCTGGGCCTTTCTCCCACGTGCCCTAAGAGGGAAGATCCTCCGAGTTGGGTGAAGAGGACCAGTGTGATCAAGACCGGGGTTTTTGTTGGTGGACCTTCCGGTTTTGCAGAGAAGCCACCTGTCCGTCTGGACGTGTTGATGCCAGCCAGTGGCTACCAAGGTTCTGATCATCCATCGATCGATTTGAGACCAGTGGGCCTTGCCGTTTTTCGGGGTGACGGCAGCAATTGGGTGAAGCCTTTTCGACTTCGTGGCCGTTTCAGTGCTGACTCGAGCTGGGAGTCATTGACTAATCACACCTTTTGGATTGGTGAGGCCGTTCTTCGGGAGGCCGAGATTTTTGACGCGGTTAGCGCTTTTCGGCAAACCGTTGTTTTCTCCGATGAGGCTTTCATGGCCATGCTGGAGTCATTCCTTCCACAAACCAACACCTTCATTGTGACGAATGGTGAGATTGGTTTTTCTTTGAAGGAGCTGAGCGCCATCACCGGATTGCCTATCCTCGGCAAACTCTATGAGGAGTTTATGCCTATTGACAGCGTCCTTGAGGAGCAATCTGAGGAGTTTAGGCTTGTGTACTTTTAGCTCGTTGCCTTCTATGATTTTTTGAAGGAGAAGGAGGGCTCGAAAGTTAGATCCAGTAGTTGGAGAAGTTGCAGCCCCAACTTTTTTGACAGCGGGGATTCTTCTAATGTCATGGCCTAGGATGTCAGGACTAAAGCATCAAGTTTGAAGAAGATCACTACTGTGCGAGAAGATTTGAAGAAGTTCTTCGCAAGCACGGATGCCATTTGTCCTGACATTGCATTGCGGAGAGATCTCGCTGTTTACCTCACTTACTGGCTGGGTGAGGCTATTTTTGCTGGAGGAGATGGGACGCACATCAGGCCGCACTGTATTTTTCCGGCTTGTCAGATGGCGTTTGGAGAGCGGCTGGCTTTGGTACCTGCTCTTTACTCCTATTTATGTACTGAACTGTAGGCTGCTGCTTTCCTGGTTCGGCTTGGGCTCCCCATGAACAGGGTATTTTCTGCCCACATCTTCTATTCGTGGTATGTATACCACTGTCCTTGCTTCCAATGTTTGGGAGTTGCACAGGACGAAGATCCCTTTATGATTCGTTTGGCTAGAGGGACAGCCGTTCACGAATCACTTTTATCTGCCCGTTTAAGGATTCGACGATTTAGGGACGTCGAGATTGGGCAGTCTTCAGTGAAGCTTTCTCCGGGTTTGCGGAAGAAGGCTTTTGACTTTGGTGTCTCCCGTGATTCGACCAGGGCAGGGTCGGGAAGACACTATGCTTTGACAGACGCGGAGAAGAGGTGGCTCTTTAACATACGGGTTGGTACGATGGTGTACCGCAGACATCTTTTCGTCGACATCCAACCGTATGTCCCTTCGTGTTTTACATTGCAGCTTGGCTTCTCTCAAGGCGTTGTTGGAGCGCCTTCGAGTATGGTGAAGCGCTTTGGAGGTCTGCAGGATGGGAGAAATGCATGGGCTTTTTGTAGCGCTGAGGATACTACCGCCATGATTTTTTATGCCGAGCTGCCCACCTTTCGGACTGCTGGCTTCACGAAGTGGTTCGTGGAGAGCTTTTCAGTGTACCGGGGGCTTTCCAAGAAAGAGCTCGATATTAAGCAATCTCCTGGGAAGAGTCTTGGCAAATCGGATGGTGTCCGTCGGGAGGAAGTTTTGGCCTTCCTTTCTGGAGAGAAGCACAAGATAGGCTTTCTCAACGGGCAGGACATCATCAGATCAGGAGCTGCACAGGGGATTCCTGGTGAGGTCCTGAGACAGCTGGAGGAGGAGGAGGCCGAGATCGATGCTATGATACAGGCAGAGCATACGAAGGCTTCCATGGAGTCTACTGAGAAAAGTAGACCATCCAGTGAGGACTCTTGTGAGAGGCCTGATGTTGATAGTGGGGCAGGATCGTCGAGCAGATTAACCCACCGAGGCAAGAGGAGGAGAGGACAACGCCGTAACATGAGACGGCACGATAGTCCTTCTGATCTTGAAGTTCCTCTCACCATTGCTGAGGAGGTGTCTGAGGATGCTGACGAGCCTCTGGAGAAGAGAGGCAGAGAAGAGGAGATAGCTGGTATGATCCCCTTTCTTTCCTTTTGTTTCTTCCTTACTTTTTTATGAAAGATTTTGTTTTGATCCGCTGCTTCTTTGTTTAGCAGAGGATGATGACCTGGTGACACCTGAGGTTCCTGCCGATGAGGTGATGACGAACCCAGTCGTGGCATCTGAGGAAGAGCCCAGGGATTCTGGAGTGGTTCCAGAACCTTCACCTGGTATGATTTGCTTTGGCTTTTGCTTTTTTGTCTTCTTTTGCTGTCATTTGCTAACATGTAGCTGACTTGCCAGAGGATTCCGACGATTTCGAGCCATCTATGGACGCAACTTTTGACGATGCTTCGGATGAGCTCAAAGAGGCAGAGAGCACTCCGCCGGTCGTCGAAGCAGGTATACTTGCAATAATAATCTTGATATATTTTTGACAAGATTATATTCATACCTTTTTGTCTTTTTCTTTTTTTTTTTTTTTTTTTTTGACAGATTGTGAAGCAGCAGGAGAGATTCCTCCGTCTTCCTCAGAGCCAGAACAGGGGATACCTGTGGCTGATGCAGAAGTAGGGGCTTCTTCCACTTTCAATGAGTCAGCTTGTTCCGTTGGAAAGAGTTTATTGATTACTCTTCCAATGGAGCATGACGTGGGCAGTCGGGCACCAGAGCATGGCGAATCCTCATCTGCACCGCACCTTCAGTATGCAAGGAAGGTGTTGAAGACTGTCTTGAGCTCATGGGTTGAGACTCTTTCTTCAGGTCATTTGGAAGCTGGTTTTGGCATGATCAAGCATGTGCAGGACATCCTCGCTGATAGTAGAGAAGTCGGTCTGGACATCGCAACTGCCGATGATTTTGTTGAGGAGATCATCTCCTTGGGGAACAAATGGACTGAGACCAAGAGTTTCCCAAATGGTGACTTCTTTGATGAGATGTTCATAAAACCTTCCGGCAAAGTCAAAGCTGAGCTGACTAAGGTCATGAAGACTCGGAGGCAGATCGTTCGGGAGAAGAACGTTACCGAGTTATCCATCATGGGGCTGAAGCAAGACTTGGACCGCCTTGATAAGGAGGTCGTTGAGGCTAAGCAACGTCTTGATCTTTTAGAGGAAGAGGCTGCTGCCAAATGGACCGCCATTGTGGAGGCTCGTGACAAAGAGGGGACTCTCATTCGCCAGGTTGAGGAAGCTGAAGGTAATGTCCGGAGGAAGACTCAGGAGCATGAGCAGTGGCAGGTCCTCTGGGAAGAACTTCCTCGTGCTGCAGATGGGTCACGGCATTCGGCCGCGTTTTATGGGGACATTTTGAAGGAGCGTGGCCCAAAGATTTTGGAAGTTAAGGCCAAGGGTCTGCTTGAGGAGTTAAACCTTTGGTTGAAGACCATGTAGGATTGAGCTCCTGAGTTGTAACAAACTCTTTTTCCTTTTTCTTTTTTTTGGTACCTCCATGTATAAACAATTTTAGTACTATATTTTGCATCCCCTTCCTTTCACTTAAATCATTTTTTTAATGAAAAATTTTTTGAGCAAAAGTTTGATGGGAATGTTTGTTTAAGGATTTGATAAAAAGGTTGTCATTTTATGAAAATCTTTTGTCAAAGGGTTGTTTTGGGCATGAATGCCAATTTTGTGGCGGAAAGCCTTGTTTTTGATGGTTTGAAGACAAAAATTTGGATGGCGAGAAAGCCTAATTTTGTGGCGTAAGAGCCAAAATTTGTTTTGCGGCATGGGAGCCAGAATTTTTGGATGGCGTGAAAGCCAAATTTTAGAATGGCATAGAAGCCGAATTTTGTTTTGTTTGTCTTGGCATTTATAGCCGAATTTTGGCATTTATAGCCAGATTTTGGCGTTTATAGCCGATTTTTTTTTTGTTTTGTTTTTGCATTTATAGCCGAATTTTGAGATGGCATGAGAGCCAAAAATTTTGTTTGTGGCATGAGATCCGATTTTGAGATGGCATGAAAGCCGATTTTGGTGTTTATAGCCGAAAAATTTTGTTTTTGGCATTTATAGCCGGATTTGGCGTTTATAGCCGAGTTTTGGCGTTTATAGCCAGATTTTGGCCTTTATAGCCGAGTTTCTTTCTTTTTTTTTTTTTTTTGAAAACCAAGTTTTGTTTTATTGGCATGAAAGCCGATTTTGGGCGTTTATAGCCAAAAAAATTTTGTTTTCGGCATTTATAGCCGAATTTTGGCATTTATAGCCGGATTTTGGCGTTTATAGCTGATTTTTGGTTTTCAAAATGCAGGTATCGACTAAATGTCGCCTCCCCGCTGAATGGTCTTGCAAGTATCAATGGAATGTCGCTTCCTTGCTCATTCTGTTTTGCGAGTATTGATGGAATGTCACTTCCTCGTGGGTTAGGTTTTGCGAGTATCGATGGAATGTCGCTTCCTCGCGAATTGGGGTGCAAATATCGACTAAGCGTCACTTCCCTGCTTTTCCCAAAACTTTTGGTTTTGCGAGTACTGACTTGATATCGTTTCTTTGCGATTTTTGAAATTTGAGGTTTTCTCGAACCGTTTGAAATTTGGGTTGTGGATAGCAACTGGTATGTTGCATCTCCAAGATTTTTGAAATTTGGGTTGTGGATATCAACTGGTTTGTTGCTTCTCCACGATTTTTGAAATTTGGGTTGTGGATATCAACTGGTTTGTTGCTTCTCCACGATTTTTGAAATTTAGGTTGTGGATATCAACTGGTTTGTTGCTTCTCCACGATTTTTGAAATTTGCAAGTATCGAATGGGGATCGCTTCCTTGCGATTTTGGGTTTTTGGAAGTATCGAATGGGGTTCACATCCTTCCGTTTTTTTTTTTTTTTGGGTTTTGCGAGTATTGACTGAATGTCGCTTCCCCGCGGTTTTTTTTAAAAACCAAAATTTTGTTTAAAGACGCGAAGGTCATAAACTTTGACTTAAAACCATTTTGGTGGTAAAAGCCGAGGAGGTCTAGGGTGAAAATTCTTAAGACCCGATTTTTGTTTCAAACCATGAATTTTGGGTTCAAGGATCGAAAATTTTAGTCAAGTATGGGAAGAGGCTCCTAAACTTGGAATTTTGGATTTGATGATTTTTTTTGTGAACAATGAAACGATGAAAGTAAGCATTGTTTTGAGAGATTGTTTTTTTTTTTTTGGAAATTTCAACATAAAGATGAAAATTTCAAAAGGGGTGGGTTTGACGAGCAAGTACCTTGAAAATACGCTTTAGCCGTGTAGATATTGCTCTGACCCGTTTGAGGAAGTCTTCAAGGGTAGTACCGCTTCAAGAACTTGCCGTTGATGGGTAGCATACATCTGTCTCCTTCCATGTTTAGAATAGCGTATGCATCGTTGGAGAAGACTTTGTCGATGATGAAGGGTCCCTCCCATTTTGGTTCGAATTTGCCTTTGGATTTGTGGGCAAAGACTATGGGTCTTTTCACTGTAAGAACCAAGTCACCCTTTTTGTAGGCGTTGCCTAACCTTTTTGTCGAAAGATCCTGTCATGCGTGCTTGGTACAACTCAATGCTTTGTAAAGCTTCGAGTCGTCTTTCATCGAGATTATCCAGCTCTTGGAGTCTCAATTTGACATTGCTTTCTTGCGTCATGTCATTTTGCAAAGATACCCTTAAGGAAGGAATTTGTACTTCCAAAGGGACAACAGCTTCGCATCCATAGACCAAAGAGAATGGTGTGCTATGGGTTGGTCCTCGAACGGTGGTTCGATAGGCCCACAAAGCTTCTAGTAGTTTGTCGCCCCAGTCTCTTTTGTGGCTAGAGACCATTTTCTTGAGAATTTTGCAGAGTGTCTTGTTGAAGGCTTCTACTAGTCCGTTCGCTGCTGGATTATATGGAGTCGAAGGACAACTTTGGATTTTGTACTTGTCGCAGAACCTATAGAATCTGTGATCCCGGAATTGCGGTCCGTTATCATGGACGAATCTTTTAGGTATGCCGAAGCGACAAATAATGTTGGTGCGCAAGAACTGAAGGACTGATGAAGTCTTCATTTCGCTGAGCGCAAATGCTTCTGACCACTTGGAGAAATAATCCGTAGCGGCGAAGATGAAGCGATGACCTTTGCTTGATGGGGGAGAAATAGGACCTATGATGTCCATTCCCCAGGCTTCGAAAGGCCATGAGATTGCTGTGGGATGTAGCCATTCTGGAGGCAAGTGGACATAATCTCCGTGAATCTGGCATTTTTGGCAGCGCTTGGCAAATTGCATTGCATCAGTTACCATGGTAGGTCAATAGTAACCTAGCCTTTTTATCTGGTTGTAGAGCTTAGGGCCAGCCTGATGGGCTCCACAAAGACCAGCATGTACTTCTTCGAGAGTTTCCTCAGCCTCTTGTTGGGATAAGCAGCGTAGGAGTACTCCGTTGAAGGATTTTCTGTAAAGTGCTTTTGAAGGTATATCCAAATGAAAGTTTGGGGCTCGTCTTTGGATGCTTACCCGTTCTTTTGGATCTTCAGGTAGGATTCCGAACATGATGTAATCAATGAACGGATCTCTCCAGTCGCCCATCGGAGGTTTGAGGATGGATATCCGACTTCCAACCACTTGGTGGCATTCAGCAACTGCTTGGTGTGTGTTGAGAGGAGGGAGAATCCTTCTTTGACACACTGTGACTTGCATGTTTTCCCCTTCTTGGATTGCCATGGATGCGGCGAGTCCGGCTAGGGCATCTGCACGGATGTTTTCACCTCTGAGGATGTGGGTGATATGGCAGATGTTGAATTTTTGTCGAAGCGACTGCGCCTTATTGTAGTAAGGTAGCAAATCAGGCTTCCTGACTTCATATTTTTTATTCATCTGGTTGACGACCAGTTGAGAGTCTCCAAAAGCTTCCAGCATAGTGATGCCGGTTTCGAGGGCGAGTTCCAATCCAACAATCAGGGCTTGGTACTCAGCTGCATTGTTTGAACATGGTTCCAGTAGCGAGAAGGCGTGTGGAATCATATATTTGTCGGGGCTGACAAAGAGGATGCCGATTCCCGATATTTGCTTTCCTTTTTCCTTTGTCCTAGTTGTACCGTCAAAGTACATGTCCCAGGAAGCGTTTGACAAGGAAGTTTCCACGTTGTAGACAAATTCGTCTGGGAGATCATCCCTGAGTGGAGAATCTTTAGGCAATGGATGCTCTGCAAGGAAATCTGCCAGGGCTTGTCCTTTGATTACTTTTTGTGGTACATACCTAATATCAAACTGTGATAGAAGGATGGACCATTTTTCCAGTCGGGCATTGAGAGAACCTGCTTTTGTGACAAGGACCTTTAGGAGGTTGATCCTCGAAATCAGGTAGACTGTGTTCGACAGTAGATAGTGACACAGCTTTTGTACAGCGAACATTACTGCAAGGCATTCTTTTTCGACTGAGGAGTAGCGATGCTCTGCACCTACCATCATGCGGCTAAGGTAATATAGAGCAGCTTCTTTTCCGTCGTCGTTTTCTTGTGCGAGCAGAGCACCCAAAGAGTGGTCGAGAGCTCTTGTGTACAAGATAAATGGTTTTCCAGTTGTGGGGGCAGCCAGCACTGGAGGTTTGATGAGGTATGCTTTGATGTCTTGGAATGCACTTTCACATTCAGCATCCCAGACAAAGTCCACGCCTTTCTTCATCAGGCGAGAGAATGGACGGCATTTCCCTGATAGATTGGAGATGAACCGTCGAATGTAGGCCAACCTTCCTTAAAGCCCTTTTAATTCTCTTAGGGTTCTAGGAGATGGCATTTCCAGGACAGGCTTGACTTTGGTGGGGTCAAGTTCTATTCCAGCTTTCCGTACTATGAATCCGAGAAACTTACCCGATGAGACACCGAAGAAGCACTTTAGTGGATTCATTCGCAATTTGTGTTTACGAAGTCGGAGGAAGACTTCTCGAAGATCATTGAGATGGTCTTCTTTTCTTCTGCTTTTTATGGCGAGGTCGTCAACATAGCATTCGATCGTCTTGTGCTGCATATCTTGGAATATTTTCATCATAGCCCTCTGATATGTCGCACCTGCATTTTTCAGGCCAAACGGCATAACAGTGTAGCATTACACGCCGAATGTGTCCGAAATGATGTATGCCTTTCATCTTCAGGATGCATCTTTATCTGGTTATAGCCAGAGAATCCATCCATGAATGGCATTCGCTCGAACCCATAGGTGTTGTTAATCATCACCTCTGGTATGGGGAGCGGGAATTCGTCTTTAGGACATGCATTATTCAGGTCTCTGAGGTCGATACAGACCCTTATCTGCCCATTTTTCTTTATCACGGGGACGATGTTGGCCAACCATTCAGGATGCTGTTCCTCGCGGATGAAGCCAACGTTTTTGAGTTTCTGAACTTCTTGTTCGATTTTGTCCATCACGTCGGGACGGAATCTTCTTTGGCCTTGTTTGATAGGCTTGATTTCTTTTTGCAAGTTGAGCTTGTGGACTGCTACTTTGGGATCCAAGCCAGGCATTTCGGCATAAGACCATGCAAAGCAATCAATGAACTCATGAAGAAAGGAGATATACTCGGGTAACTCATCATCCTTTATATTCTTGCTTATGAATACAGGACGTGGGTTATCAGGTGTTCCCAAGTCTATCTTTTGAACAGGATCTTCTGTTGGAAGGTTTGAAGGTGGTTCCTCCACAATATTTTCGGAGGCTTCCAACTCAACAAGACCTTCTGGACTGCCAGAGGCATTTTCAGACTGAGGTTCTGTTTCCGTCCATGAATCTTCTTGATCAGTATCCTTCTCAAGGCTATCCTTCTCAAGGCTTGCAATGAGATGGTCCCAATCATTTGCTGGAATTAGGTTGAAGTAGGGTACTTCTTTTGGAGACAATGATTCTTCTGGGATAGAGAACCGCTCGTCTGTGTCATCGGGCAATTCCTCTTTATTATCAGAGAAATTATACCAATTGGAGGAGCTTTCAAGATTTTTTACGAGTAACTCCTCAAAGAGATATCCAGGGATATCAATGTCTTCATGAGATATTGAGGCTTGGTCGGTAAAGCGACTTTGCAGCCATGGTGTCAACTGTCTCATAGGAGCGGTAGGATCATACCCCAACCCATATGAAGACTTGCCTTTTTAAAGGTGGACTTTCCAATCTTCTGGTTGACTTTTGGTCAGGGTGGGTTCCAATGGTGTAAGAATATCACGGCCACCTCCCAAACCAGTCGGATTTTGAGCGTCGTAGCCCATTTTCTTCATGATAGCTTGTGCCATTGGACTATATAGGGATAGCTGAGGCATACCTTCGTTTTGGAAAGGTTCAAGCAAAGAGTTCAGTGGAGATGCTCTTGATCTGTGGAAGTAAATCACTTTTCCTTCTGGCGAAGTTCCCGGAATAACAAAGGAAGCAGACGTAGGGTCTTCTATGTCTGCAAGTGTCTCCAATGGAGTGAGAGCGGGCTGATCTCGCTGAGTATCAGCTTGGCTCGATGCTGTGTCATCTTCTGGATCTAACTCTGAGTCCGTGTCATGCATAATAGACACAAAGGAGATAGTGAACTTGCCCCCAGTCTTTTGTTTTGTCTTCTTTGCTTTGGTAATGATTACCAAAGGCTTTGGAGACTTGAAGGAGACGACAAAGGGAGCTTGGCTGCTTACTTCGAGTTTGGTGGAGGGTTTGTTTTCCTCCGATGATTGCTGAGGAGCCTTGCCTTTATCTTTCTGGAGACTGTCGGCAAAGCGAATTGTTTTTTCCTCCTGTTCTTCCTTTCCATCTTTATACATTTGAGCATCTGCAAAATGGACATCTCTGCCTTTGAAGGGCTTTTTGTCTGCAAATACTCGATGTATCAGGCCATCGTCGCCAATGAACTTGATGCACTGATGTAGAGTTGAAGGGACGACACCATTCTCATGTATCCAGGGGCGTCCAAGGAGTATATTGTAGCATGAAGGGGTCCTTATTGCATACACGGTGACTTCAGAAATAAGATCACCGATTTGCAATTTGAACCTGATTTTGCCGATAGGCCTTTGAGCGCTGCCGTCATATCCGAAGATGGATACGGACGTGTGACTCAGTTTGCTAGGTGGGATGCCCAGCTCTTCGAGTGCCGAAGTAGAGATGAGGTTGAGTGCAGAACCTGGATCGATCTGAACTCTGTGTACTGGCATTTCTTTGACGTACCCCGTAAAGTACAAGGGACGGTTGTGCTTTGTTTCGCCTAGGAGGAGGTCATCCTTGTCGAAGGCAATTGTTGCACTTGCTGCTTTTTGTACCGAAAGGCATTCATTGCTTGATCCCTCAGTTTTCTTCTTTTCTCCCTTTGAGGGAGTATTTGATTTTTTGACCCTATAGTCCATTTCAATTTGTAGGACTTGTGGGGCATGTTTATCGACATCCGCATTCAGCCTTTGTAATTTTGAAATGAGACTATCACGAGTTTGTGGAAACATTCATAATAAGTCAAGGATGTGCAGACGTGCAGGTATGTGTTTGTAGTGCTCAATCAAGTCGTACTTGAAAGCCTCCTTCAGGCCTGCATTTTCATTATTATTGCCACTTGGGGCGTTTACAACTTGCTTTCCCGAAGGATTTACATAAGAAGAAGAGGGTTGGTTGTAATTTTTGTGGTAATTCCAGCCAGAACGGGTACCTCTACCAACTTCAAGAGCCTCTAGAGAAGGGTCTTCTTTTGGAAGATCGTTCTCAGGATCAAGGGGTTGATCCTTTGCTGAGGACGTGTCTGTAACAGCATTGGCGTCTTCAGTGATTGTGTTGCATGGAGCAATTTCTGGGAACAAGTCCTGAACAACAGCCGGCAACTTTTCTTTATCAGCCCAGACATCGCCCGTGAGATGGGGTATCTGGGACCAATTGACTGAGTTTTCATTGAAGAAGATTTCATTGGCAGAAGTTTCTTCTAGATGATCAATTTGGAGAGGCTTGAGCTCTGATGTCACAGCTTCAGGAGACGAGGGTTGAGAGGATGTTATCTCAGTGGAAGTCACCTGAGAGGATGTAGCTCCGGAAGATACGCTACCGGTTGGGGAGTACGTGTCTTCAAAAGCTTCAGAGGCACTGTTGTCCTGAGCTATTGCATTGCAGGTTATCCTGACAGGAGATGCCCCCAGTGTAGACTGTTGGGAATCGGACTCATCCTCAGATGTGAGAGGATCATCGATCCAACTGTTTTCTCCATTTTCAGGAGTTAAGGGAGAAAGTTCCCGCTGATTTTCAGGGACTTTCGGCTCTGGATTATGACGAAGATTGATGCGATCCTGCTCCTGCTCTATGGCAAGATGTTGCAAGATTCTTGCATATTCTTCGAGATCAGGCATAGGAGCCAAATGTTCTTCGTCATTTGCCCCTTGTGGTTCGCCCATATTGGGTTCCACTGAAGCATTTGCTGGTGCTGGATTGACAACATTTTCTTGAACAGGGCCCTGGTCTTCTTCATCATCAGACCAAGATCCTTATGGCTGTAATGGGTTACTGGCATAAGATGAGAGTCGGGAATCCATTCCTCGTCGGAGAGGTATTCTCCTATTTCAAGGGATTCTTCCCACTCATTGATATCACTGGCAGTGTCACTGGACTCGTATCCATTCATGGAGAATCCAACTACCGAGTTGCAAGAGTATGATGCCCCCTGCATAGTTTCATTTTTGTATAGAGGTGGCATGAAATCATCAAAAGTGAATTTTCTTACCGCCTTGGAGGTTTTGGGAAGAGATTCTTTCGTCGTCCCTAGTGAAGCAGTGGAAGAAGTTTCTGCTCTTTCAAGGACTTCTTATTTTGGTTGAGACTTCTGCTGCCGTTTGAGCTTGCAGAGCTGTCTCTTGGCTTTCCTTCGCTGCTGAGCGGTCGGCTTTATTTTGACGATCTCCCAATTTTCATCATCTAGGAGATCGGGATGCACCCATACAGGTTGTCCATATGGTGTTGGATAGGTAACCAAGTCTTGGGACGCTTGAGCCATTTTTATCACCTTGAATGAAGTAGTGATCTTCTCCTTCGGTGACTTTGAAGTTTGCCGACATGACACCATGTTGACAGAGGCGGGGCCCTAGTTTTTATCAAAGGTTATGACTCCGTTTTTCCACATCTCATTGATCTTCTCTCTCACAACGAAGCATTGATTGAGAGGATGCGAGATCATCTGATGGTATGGACAGTATCAGGCATCATTGGTTTTGCCAACATCTCCCGGTCATTTGGGCTCTGGCAAAATGAGTTTGCCATTTGCTAGGAGAGCCTCAAAGATTTCTTCAACATCTTCATCGAACGGATATTTCTTTTCTACACGTTCTTTGAAGGCATCAGAGAGTTCAGGCCTTTTACCTGCAGTTTTGTTTTCAGGTTTCTTTGGCTGTTGAGGAGCTGACTTAGTCTGCACATTGAGAACCTCCTTTTTCTTTGGTTTTGAGGTTGTAACAGCAGGCGGCTCTTTCTTTGATGATTTCTGACTGTTGAGGTCTTTGATCACCATTTCAGCTTCCATGGAGGCTTCGAGGAGTTCCCCCAGGTTCTTTGATTTATTGCCGATAATCATGGAGCGGATTTTTGCTCTCATATTGTTACGGCAGATGTCGACCAGCGACGCTTGTGGCAGTACATCTGAGCATTTGTACGCCATTGCCTTCCATTTGTGAATGAAGTCGTATGTTGACTCATTCTCTCCCTGTTTTAGGCTGCAGAGTTGAGCCATAGTAACAGGATGATCCTCACCTTGGAAGTGGGTCAGGAAGCGTGTCTCTAGCATAGCCCAGTTCTGGATGGAGTTCTCCGGCAGAGTGGAGTACCAATCAAAGGCTGTACCTTTTAGGGTACTTGTGAAGAGGCGAATTTGAGGGCATCTTGATCCGGAATAGCTCCTGTCAGGATCTTGAAGTGGATGACATGCTGTCTGGCTGAACCTTTCCCAGTATATGTCTGGAGAGTAGGTTGTTTGAATTTTGCAGGGAACGGAACCGAGTCCATCCATAGAGGGTAGGGTGGCTTGATCCCATGTTCCTTCAATGTATTCTCTTCTTTTGCTTTTGCGAGGATATCGTCCACGTCCTTTTTGGTAAGGGCGTGAGACTCATTATTTTTTGCATTGCCTTCGTCATCTTCATGATTCGGAGGGGTTTCATTGTTAGGTGGTGGACGCTATAGAGTGAGAATCAAATTTTCCATCAGAGTCTCAATTCTCTGTTGTCCTTGCTCCAACTACTGGATGCGTGCAGTTACGTCATCATGCGGTGGAGGCTGCTCAGAACTTGTAGCCAAGACGTTCATCCCTCGGGATTCGAACGAAGAAATCGTCCTAGTGACTGAGCTGGGGCTCATCCTTCTGGATGAAGAATCTGAGGAGTGGTTACTCCGATGTCCTTGGCTCGGAGGAGTAGAAGATTCCTCCAGATGTGTTCGTGTCTGAGAGACGCTGCGAGTCACTGGACGTCTAACACTGATTTTGGTTGCTGACTTCTGGCGTTTTCTGGTTTTGCCAACCATATGAACAGGAACGAATTGGTCGGGTCTTTCTTTTTCGACCCATTTGTTTGAGACGTGGAGAGTAGAACGCTGGGTTCTTTGTTTCTCGAGTCTCTTTTGTCGATATGCAGTGCGGCGACGCATACGACGAGCAATTTGAGCTTCAGTCAGCTCTGGCTGGGCTCTGGCGATGAAGGATGTAGTCCCCCGTGCACAGCAGCCGAGTTTGTCTTCTTTGAAGCTTGGCAAGGACAGAATCTGGACGCGGTCCTTCGTCTGTCATAGTGAAGATTTGAATTTTGCGAGCTCGGCCCCTGTTGTGATGAAGGGTCGACTCGCGGGAGTGCAGGCTTCAGCATGTTTTTGTGTAGGCCTAACA
Source organism: Umbellularia californica (assembly GCA_028538565.1). Taxonomy (NCBI): domain Eukaryota; kingdom Viridiplantae; phylum Streptophyta; class Magnoliopsida; order Laurales; family Lauraceae; genus Umbellularia; species Umbellularia californica. The sequence continues at coordinate 57,287,305 of JAPQWN010000002.1, read as the reverse complement.
ATGCAGGATTTGATTTTGGGCTTGTAGGAGCAAGCCGGCTCATGATGATTTTGTTTATTTTTTGGGTGGAGGGTAGGTTTCTCCTCTTTCATGTAAGAGAGGGTAGAACTGATTCTCCTTGAGAGGGGCCAGGTATGCTGGCTTTTGAGATGTTTGGGACCTCCGTTGCTTTGGCGAAGATCTCGGGGACCAAGTTTTGGGGTAAACCTGGTTTCTTATGGGTTGAGGCTTCGTGGGAACGCCACATTGCAGGGCGGTTTTCTGCTTCTTGGCAGGTACAGTGTCTTCTGCGGGAAGGGGGAATGGTCCCAGCGATCCGAAGACGATGGTTCGGGGAGTTGAAGTTGACCCGGTGTTTGGAGAGTTGTCGAGGGAGATGACGCTTCGGCAACTGGCAGGGCGCTTGTGCTTGTTTTGTTTGTCTTGCAGCATAAGCTGGTACTTGTTCTCATCGAAAGTGATGGTCAATGAAGCTGCCATTGTTAGTTTTGGAAAACTTCTGAAACAAGACCAAATCCATTAGTAATCACAAGAATATGGTGATCGTAAATGGAGAACAACTATGGTTTTGTCTTTTCAAATCACTTAAGGGGACATGGCCCAACCCAAGGATGATGAAGAAGGCAAAAAGCCATAGAGGACACAATTGTTCTAAAATGCAAGTATGGTAGGCTCAGAGTGAGCGTTCCAGTGACTGCTAGAAGCAATTATAGACCTTAATTCAAATTACCGAGAAGCAAGGCTCACTCGAGGTAAAATGATATAAGGTTGGAGATACAAATGTGTCGGTCGCAAATACAGTAGACCCGAAAGGGCGTACTAGCACCGCTAGGCACAAATGTTGCAAATCGCATCCCTGGGAAGGACACGAGATGGGATTTTTTTTGAAAGGTCAAAATTGGGTTCACAAAGGAGAGCAAATAGTGTTCCAATCCGAACAAAGGCTCAACATTTCTGCGAGCGCTAAATTCAGAAGGGAAGGAACCAGAATTTCTCGAATGTGAATCCAATAATGACGGAAGTTTTTTTTTTTTTTGAAAGGTCAATATTGAATTCATCAAAGAGAGCAAACGGTGTTCCGTTTCGAACAAAGGCTCAACATTTCTACGAGTGCTAAACCCGAAAGGGAGGGAACCAAGATTTCTTAACTCTGAACTCAAAAGTGACGGAAGTTTTTTTGAAAGGTCAAGATTGAATTCATCAAAGAGAGCAAATGGTGTTCCGTTTCGAACAAAGGCTCAACATTTCTGCGAGCGCTAAACCCGAAAGGGAGGGAACCGAGATTTCTTAACTCTGAACTCAAAAGTGACGTAAGTTTTTTTTTTTTTTTTTGAAAGGTCAAGATTGAATTCATCAAAGAGAGCAAATGGTGTTCCGTTTCGAACAAATGCTCAACATTTCTGCGAGCGCTAAACCCGAAAGGGAGGGAACCGAGATTTCTCAACTCTGAACTCAAAAGTAACGGAAGCTTTTTCTTTCTTTTTTTTAAAAAAAAAGATTTTTTTTAGAGAATTTTTTTTTTTGAAAGGTGCACATAGATTTCCAATTCGATCTTATGAAACCTTAGTAGATAGATCAGCCCCCAGGTAAGGGTAGGATTACTTAATGAACCCGTTTGGAGGACCCTTGCCTCGAACAGTCTAGCTGTCTCCACACTCTGGACAAGGCTTTTTTTACATCCACTTTGGTCAACGAACGCAACTGGTGGAACCTTAGTGTTTTTTTTTTTTTTTTGAAATCTTTTTTTTTTTGAAAGGGTTTTTATAAACTCATCAAAGAGAGCGAATGATATTCCAATCCGAACAAAGGCTCAACATTTCTGCGAGCGCTAAATCAAAAAAGGAAGGAACCAAGGTTTCTCAACTTTGAATGCAAAAGAGAGAAAACTAAATTTTTTTGAAATTATAATTTTTTTTTGAAATCCCAGTTGGACTCATTAAAGAGAAAAGATGGCCCAATCCCTGATATGAACGATAGCTGCGAACATTTCTATAAGCTATCAAGTTCAAAGAGGAGAGGATCAAAATTTCTCAAAGTTGAATCTTGAGAAAGAGAGATCATTTTTTTTTTTTAAAATTTGAAATGAAGTTTTTTTTTGAAATCCCAATTGAACTCATCAAAGAGAAAAGATGGCCCAATCCCTGATATGAACAATAGCTGCGAACATTTCTGTGAGCTATCAAGTTCGAAGAGGGAAGGATCAAAGTTTCTCAAAATTGAGTTTTTAAGAAAAAGAGATCAGATTTTTTTTGAAGTGAGAAAGAACAATTGAAATCCCATCTCATGTTTTTTTTTAGATGCAAGATGCAACATAGGCCACCAACTAGAAAGGAGCTAAGGGATCAAAGCATCACGTTCTCAAGTCAACGTGTCCCACCGGGTATGCCAACTTGATGGACCCGAAGAAAATAAACGGAATCTTCCGTCCTCTCCCTCCGCACCCCTGGGGCTAACCTGGGTCTCGGCGGAGGAGGGAAGATCTCGGGCATCAACATTTTTGTACGGGTATGCCAGATTTACTTTCTACTTGGAATTTGGAATAGTGATAATCCGGAGATTCACCTTCACAAGTGGAAAGGAAATCAATCATTTTTTCTAACTTTTCAAATTGCATAAATATTAAGAAAAGAGACAAGTTTTTAGAATGCCGTAAGAGGAGTTTTTGTTTGTTTGCCATGAAAGGCGATTTTTCCGTGAAAGGCGTTTTTACAAAACTCATCAAATATGAAAGACAAGAATTGTGATTTCTTTTTGTCTCTTTAAGAAATACAAACTACAATAGAAAAGGAAGAAAAGAGATCTAACTTCCCAGGAGATTGTGGGGACACGTTGAGATCGACGGTCGCAAGTCATGTATAGGCTTCGCCATCGTCCTTCAAATGAGAACATGTGATGCTTTGATTCTTTGGCTTGGCTCCTAACCTCAGTTTTTTAAAGGACAAGGACCAAGAGAAGGTCCTATATCCAATGAAAAACCAAGTAAATGGGCTGAAAAGCCGCGTTTAGGCCATGTTGGAGAAGGAGGTGACCTTAGGGGGGGGTGGGCCCCCAAGGGACGTTGATCACCTTGTGGTGCTTCCGGGAGCAAAGTAGCAGGACTTCGTCTCTCTCTTGGATTTTCTGATTTTTCAGAGCTTGTACTTGGGATCTCTTTTCATCATGCTTTCTTCTTGGAATGGACCTCCTTTTATAGGCTTTTGGTAGCCATGAGGTGTTTATTGGCATTGATGGCCATGATGAAAGAATTGATGAGGAGTTACAAGTTGATTCTGTAACTCCTTTTTCAAGGCTTGTGATTGGCCGATGAAGGTAGTGGGCATTTAATCACCTTTATGCTTCATGATGATGGGAGTTTCATGGGTTTAATGCCATGATTGCTTGGATTTGTAACTCACAAATGCTTGGTTCTGATTGGGCCATCCAAAATAATGAGTTAATGACTGCTTTAATGGGTCAATTAACGACATTAAGTGGTTGCCAAGGCATGTGAAGAGTCACGGGCCGTGCTGCGCCTTTTGAGATTCTTCTTGCGATCATCATGGGTGGATCCACGCATTATTTGATGTCAGATTGCGATGCAATTTCAGACATTGATTGACGTTGGTGGGCCGGTGACATCTGTCTTGTCGATTTCATGATCGGTCGGACTGAAAGTGCACTTTCTTGGTCAGCCGGTTGGCGATCTTGAGGCGATCGGTGATGATTTCATGCTTTTGACGGCGGATCCGAGATGTCGACGAAGATCAGTGGTTTTTAAGCACCAAACATTGGATTTTCAGAAAATCACAGAGGCCAGAACACCCGAAACGCGAAAAGAATCGGAAAATGGACGATTTGGCGCAAAATCCGGCGACCCGGATTTCCAGGGTCGCCGGGCGACCATGCACCCAGGGTCGCCTGGCGACCATAGGGCTTCGGCCCGTTTTTTCGTCTTTTTCGTTCCTTTTTTCTTCTGTATTTTTCTTGACATCTTTCCTTAATTATTGACTTGATTTTCTTGGAGAAATCTTGACGAGAACCCTCGCGAAATCGGAGCACAAAGTTTCCTATTTTTCGGGAAAGCCGAAGACTTTGTAGCCGATTTTCCGTCAAGCGTCGAAACTAGGTCAAACGATGTCGGAATGACCTGAAAATTGAGGTGAAGCTTCTTGAGCAGTGGATAGGACCAACCATGGGCTTTTATTTGAGTTTTGAAGCCGTTTGGGGTCCCATCGATGCTTCACTTGATTTTGCTGCGGGGAAAATGCCGAGCTTTGATATGTGGTCAAATGATGTCCGATTGTCCTGAAATTTGACGGGGAGCCTATTGGAGTTATTTTGAGACGTTCCATGGGCTCCGTTTTGGATGTCATGGTCCCCGGTTGCTCCGCCGCCTGTAGGCTTGATTTTCTCTCGGAGCATCGAAACCTGGTCAAACGTTGTCGGAATGACCTGAAATTTGACGTGCAACCCTTTGGAGGCATGTTGAAGCCACTCATGTACTTTTTTTGATGAGTGATGGCTTCAGTGGTTCCCACCGCCGGGAGGCTTGATTTTGCTGCTCGACCATTGATGGAGGGTCAAACGTTGTCGGTTTGACTTGAAATTTGGCGTGGAGCGCTTTGAAGACATTCTGGAGTCATCCGTAGGCTCTGATCGAAGTTTTGGTGTCTTCGATGATGTCGCCGCCGGGAGCGCTTGTTTAACTATCGGAGCAGTGAAGTTGGGCCAAACGATGTCGGAATGGCCCGAAACCTCTGGTGTACCCCTCTTTTGGCTGCCTAAAAGGATCCTTCAGTTTTTGTCTGATTCTGACAAAATCTGATGCTTGAAGTAGTCTTGCCTATTTTTAGCAGGATGCAGCTTCACGAGGCTTCTTGATGTTCAAGTCATTCCGACATCGTTTGACCTAGTTTCGACTCTTGACGGAAAATCGGCTACAAAGTCTTCGGCTTTCCTGAAAAATGGGAAACTCTGTGCTCCGATTTCGTGCGGGTTCTCGTCAAGTTTTCTCTAAGAAAATGAAGTCAATAATTGAGGAAAAATGTCAAGAAAAATATAGAAGAAAAAAGGAACGAAAATGACGCAAAATCGGCCGAAAACGGAGCTCGACGACCAAAGGGCAAAAAACCCTAAGGTCGCCGGCGACCGTGGGTGCATGGTCGCCGGATTTTGCACCAAAACGTCCGTTTTTCAATGGTTTTCACGTTTCGGGTGTTCCGGCCTCTGTGATTTTCTGAAAATCCAATGTTTGGTGCTTGAAAACCACTGATCTTCGTCGACATCTCGGATCCGCCGTCAAAAGCATGAAATCATCACCGATCGCCTCAAGATCGCCAACCGACTGACCAAGAAAGTGTACTTTCTGTCCGACCGATCGTGAAATCGACAAGACAGATGTCACCGGCCCACCAACATCAACTAATGTCTGAAATTGCATCGCAATCCGACATCAAACAATGCGTGGATCCACCTGTGATGATCGCAAGAAGAATCTCAAAAGGCGCAGCACGGCCCACGACTCTTCACATGCCTGGGCGACCACTTAATGACGTTAATTGACCCGTTTATGACAACTTAATGCGGTCGTTAACTCATTATTTTGGACGGCCTAATCAGATTCAAGCATTTGGGAGTTACAAATCCAAGTAATCATGGCATTAAACCCATGAAACTCCCATCATCATGAAGCATAAAGGCAATTAAAAGCCCACTACCTTCATCGGCCAATCACAAGCCATGAAAAAGGAGTTACAAAATCAATTTGAAACTCCTCATCAATTCTTTCATCATGGCCATCAATGCCAATAAACACCTCATGGCTACCAAAAGCCTATAAAAGGAGGTCCATTCCAAGAAGAAAAAAATGACGAAAATAGATCCCAAGTGCAAGCTCTGAAAATCCAGAAAATCCAAGAGAGAGGTGAAGTTCTGCTACTTTGCTCCCGGAAGCACCACAAGGTGATCAACGTCCCTTGGGGGGCCACCCCCCCAAGGTCACCTCCTTCTCCAACATGGCCTAAACGCGGCTTTTCAACCCATTTACTTGGTTTTTCATTGGATATAGGACCTCCTCTTGGTCCTTGTCCTTTAAAAAACTGAGGTTAGGAGCCAAGCCAAAGAATCAAAGCATCACATGTTCTCATTTGAAGGACGATTACGAAGCCCACACATGACTTGTGACCGTCGATCTCAACGTGTCCCCACAATCTCCTGAGAAGTTAGATCCATTTTCTTACTTTTCTATTGTAGTTTGTATTTCTTAAAGAGACAAAAAGAAATCAAAATTCTTGTCTTTCACATTTGATGAGTTTTGTAAAATCACCTTTCACGGCAAAATCGCCTTTTACGGCAAACAAACAAAAACGCCTCCTACGGCTTTATAAAAAAACAAACTTGTCTCTTTTCTTAATATTAATGCAATTTGAAGAGTTAGAAAAAAGAATTAATTTCCTTTCCACTTGTGAAGGTGAATCTCCGGATTATCATCATTCCAAATTCCAAGTAGAAAGTAAATCTGGCATACCCGTACAAAAAATGTTGATGCCCGAGATTTTCCCTCCTCCGCCGAGACCCAGGTCAGCCCCTTGGTGCGGAGGGAGAGGACGGAAGATTCCCTTTTCGGGTCCATCAGAGACATAGTGACTTTTTTGGTGTCAACAAATGCCCCCTCGAGGTACAGCGACGAGTAGCTTTTTAGAGTCGATGTGCCTCGAAGAGAAACTTGGAGGAGAGATTCCAACTTGACCAAGAGTCTTGAGCAAATTTTTTTTTTTTTTTTTTTTTTTGGAATAGCCTTCTGAGTTTCCGGGGGAATTTTATGGTAGTGAGAGGGATCACACACCATCTCAAGGTAAATTTTTGAAAATGACATGGGGTGTTTGGATTTTGGATTTTGGATTTTGGTTTTTGACCTTGTGACCTAACAAGCTGTATGTGGCAAGTTAGGGGGTCGGGGTTTGATTTTTGACCTTGTGACCCAACAAGCTGTATGTGGCAGGTTGGGGGGTCAGATTTGGGGTTTTTGGTTTTGGGTTTGGTTTGGATTTTGATTTTGGTTTTGGTCTTGTGACCTAACAAGCTGTATGTGGCGAGCTAGGGGACCGGAATTTGGTTTTGTGAAATGTCAATTTCAAGATTTTGGCTCAATTTGGTTCATGAGGTTGGATGGTTTGGTTTTTGGAAACTCATGAGACTTTTTTTTCTCTTTTTTTTGAATGGCCCCATCAACTCAAAAGAGGCATGGGACTTTTTTTGCTCTTTTCTATTTCTTTTTTTTTTTTTTTGCTCTTGGTAAGAGGAATATTTTGACTAAAAGCCACTTTTAGTGCCTAGGTGGTCAAACCTGGCTCATATGGGCTAACACATGGGACCTTAGGCTTTGGAGATGGCCTAGATCTCATATGGTGTCATATTTGTAAAGAATATCTAGAATATCTCTTTTGTGTAGAGAATATCTAAAAAAATCTTTACTTGGAGAGAATTTCTCAAGTTTTCTTTTTGTGGAAAGATTCTCTCAAAATATCTTTCTTTTTGGGAAAGTAGCTAAATTTTAGCACTTACCTCCTTTCTTTCTCCTTGTTTCCTCTTTTGGCTTGCTCTCTTCTATAAAAGCAAGAGGGTTGGTGCTTTTGCTCCATTGCTTTCTTTTTGCAAGAAATCTTCAAGAGTGCTCTCCAAGATAAGAAGTGCTTTCTCTTCTTCAAGGATCTCCAAGCTTTTCTTCTTCTTCTCCATCAATGGCTTCAAGTAAGTTTTCTTCCTCCTCCAGAATCTCCATTGTAGAAGTAGCTTCTTCATTTTTTTCTTTTCTTTTTCTTTTCTTTTTCTTTTCTTTTTTTTCTTTCTTCTTCTTCTTCTCTCTTCCCCTTTTTTTTTCTTTTTTTTTTCTTCAAGCACGTTTTACTCTTTTTTTTTTGTGCTTCTTCTTTTTCTTTCTTCCTTCTCTTTTTTTTTTCACGGCTTTCTTCTTCTTTTTTTTTTCGTGTGCTTTTTTTTCTTCTTTTTTTTCGCTGATTTTCCCCTTTCTTTTTTTTTTTTTTGTCAGCGTTTTTTTTTTTTTTTTTTTTTTTTTTGGTCTTTTCTCCTGGCTGTACGGACAGGTCTGTACGGGCCTGACCGTACTGCCACGTGGCAGTGGGCCAAAAAACAAATTTTTTTTTTTTCCTGAGATTTTTTTCTCTTTCTTTTTCTTTTTCCTTGTTTGCTCACTATGATAATGAGGCTATGCAATTTCAATATGTATGCATTTTCTTTCTCTTTTTCTTTTTGATGCATCAAGATAGAAGGCTAGAGTCTCTAGGTCAAGCCAACATGATTTTTGACTTGGACAAAGTTTGATTGGTTTTGACCAAATTGGGTTGGAATTGGTCAAACTTTAGTCAAGGTTTTCCTAGCATCTAATGCATGATGATATTCTTTGATGCATGATTTTTGTAAATGGATTTGGAAGTATGATAATGCATACTTGAAAATCTTTTGCAAGTATCGGGATTTTGAGCTCGTAGCGATGTTGAGCTCTTTCTCGGTCTTGCTGGATTTTGAGGAAGTTAGCAACTTTTGGATTCTGAAGCTCGCAGCAATGTTGAGCTCTTTTCCAGATTTTGCAAAAGTTTGATGAGATTGGCTTGTTCTCGCAGCGATGTTGAGTTTAAGCCTTCTTTGAGAATTCTCCACTGACTATGAGCTCGCAGCGATGTTGAGCTCATCTTCAGGCTTCCAATCTTTTTCGAAGTATGTTCCTTTTCGTCGGAATTGCCCCGGAACCATGTCAAAATTTTGCTAGAATTTTTGTAGCAGAATTCTGTCATTTTGATGTTGATTGATCTTTTCTCTTCCATCTTTTGCAGGCAGTTCTTCTAGAACGAACAAGGGTAAAGGTCCTGTTACTGACGCACCTCGTCGGTCTGCTAGATCTTCCAATGCTGCCGTTCAGCAGGCTTGGGAGAAGGTCCAGTTTGTTGAGAAGAACTTGGAAGAGTGCGATTCCCTCAATCGTAATGAGATGAGACAGCGATTGATCGCTCTCAAAGATAGGAGTTCTACAAGATCATGGTAAGCGGTCATCCTTGGGTTACGGACGATCAGAGCGTTGTGCTCAGACCTACCTTCTTCTTCGGTGATGCAGTCCCCGACGACTTGACATACCAAAGGAGATGTTTTCAGTTCTCTTACACAGCAGATGGTGAGGAGAGAACTATTTCTACCCGGTCGTCTTTTGATCAGACCATCTCGATCCTGAGCCTTTCTCCCACGTGCCCTAATAGGGAAGATCCTCCGAGCTGGGTGAAGAGGACCAGTGTGATCAAGACCGGGGTTTTTGTTGGTGGACCTTCTGGTTTTACAGAGAAGCCACCTGTCCGTATGGACATGTAGATGCCAGCCAGTGGCTACCAAGGTCCTGATCATCCATCGGTCGATTTGAGACCGGTGGGCCTTGGCGTTTTTCGGGGTGACGGCAGCAATTGGGTGAAGACTTTTCGACTTCGTGGCCGTTTCAGTGCTGACTCGAGCTGGGAGTCATGGACTGATCACACCCTGGGGATTGGTGAGGCCGTTCTTCGGGAGGCCGAGATTTTTGATGCGGTTCGCGCTTTTCGGCAAACCGTCGTTTTCTCCGATGAGGCTTTCATGGCCATGCTGGAGTCATTCCTTCCACAAACCAACACCTTCATTGTGACGAATGGTGAGATTGGTTTTTCTTTGAAGGAACTGAGTGCCATCACCGGATTGCCTATCCTCGGCAAACTCTATGAGGAGTTTATGCCTATTGACAGCGTCCTTGAGGAGCAATCTGAGGAGTTTAGGCTTGTGTACTTTTAGCTCGTTGCCTTGTATGATTTTTTGAAGGGGAAGGAGGGCTCGAAAGTTAGATGCAGCAGTTGGAGAAGTTGCAGCTCCAACTTTTTTTACAGCGGGGATTCTTCTAATGGCATGTTCCAGGATGCTAGGGCTAAAACATCAAGTTTAAAGAAGACCGCCGCCGTGCGAGACGATTTAAAGAAGTTCTTCGCAAGCACGGATGCCATTTATCCTGACATTGCATTGCGGAGAGATCTCGCTATTTACCTCACTTACTGGCTAGGTGAGGCTGTTTTTGCTGGAGGAGATGGAACGCACATCAGGCCGCACTGTATTTTTCCGGCTTGTCAGATGGCGTTTGGAGAGCAGCTGGCTTTGGTACCTGCTCTTTACTCCTATTTGTGTACCGAACTTCAGGTTCCTGCTTTCCTGGTTCGGCTTGGGCTTCCCATGAACAAGGTATTTTCAGCCCATATCTTCTATTCGTAGTATGTATACCACTGTCCTAGCTTCCATCGTTTGGGAGTTGCACAAGACGAAGATCCCTTTATGATTCGTTTGGCTAGAGGGACAGTCGTTCCCGAATCACTTTTATCTGGCCGTCTAAGGATCCGACGATTTAGGGACGTCGAGATTGGGCAGTCTTCGGTGAAGCTTTCTCCGGACTTGCGCAAGAAGGCTTTTGACTTTGGTGTCTCCCGTGATTCGACCAGGGCAGGGTCGGGAAGACACTATGCTTTGACGGACGCGGAGAAAAGGTGGCTCTTCAACATATGGGTTGGTACGATGGTGTACCACAGACATCTTTTCGTCGATATCCAACCGTATGTCCCTTCGCGTTTTGCATTGCAGCTTAGCTTCTCTAAGGCGTTGTTGGAGCCCCTACAGCATGGTGAAGCGTTTTGGAGGTCTGCAGGATGGGAGAAATGCATGGGCTTTTTATAGCGCCGAGGACACTACCACCATGATGTCCTATCCTGAGCTGCCCACCTCCGGACTGCTGGCTTCACGAAGTGGTTCGTGGAGAGCTTTTCAGTGCACCGGGGGCTTTCCAAGAAAGAGCTCGATGTCAAGCAGTCTCCTGGGAAGGGTCTTGGCAAATCAGATGGTGTCCCCCGGGAGGAAGTTTTGACCGTCCTTTCTGGAGAGAGGCATAAGATAGGCTTTCTCAATGAGCAGGACATCATCAGACTAGGAGCTGCACAAGGAATTCCTGGTGAGGTCTTGAGACAGCTGGAGGAGGAGGAGGTTGAGATCGATGCTATGATACAGGCAGAGCATACGAAGGCTTCCATGGAGTCTACTGAGAAAAGTAGTCCATCCAGTGAAGACTCTTGTGAGAGGCCTGATGTTGATAGTGGGGCAGGATCGTCGAGCAGATTGACCCGCGGAGGCAAGAGGAGGAGAGGACAACGCCGTAACATGAGATGGCACAATAGTCCTTCTAATCTTGAAGTTCCTCTCACCATTGCTGAGGAGGTGTCTGAGGATGCTGACGAGCCTCCGGAGAAGAGAAGCAGAGAAGAGGAGACAGCTGGTATGACCCTCTTTCTTTCCTTTGTTTCATCTTTTTTTTTTCATGTGAAAGATTTTGTTTTGATCCGTTGCCTCTTTTTTTTAGCAGAGGACGATGACCTGGTGATGCCCGAGGTTCCGGCCGATGAGGCAATGACGGATCCAGTCGTGGCATCTGAGGAAGAGCCCAGGGACTCTGGAGTGGTTCCAGAACCTTCACCTTGAATGATTTGCTTTGGCTTTTGCTTTTTTTTTTTTTTTTCTTCTTTTGCTGTCATTTGCTAACATGTAGTTGACTTGCCAGAGGATTCCGACGATTTCGAGCCATCTATGGACGCAACTTTTGACGATGCTTCGGATGAGCTCAAAGAGGCAGAGAGTACTCCACCGGTCGTCGAAGCAGGTATATTTGTAATAATAATCTTGATATATTTTTGACAAGATTATATTCATACCTTTTTGTCTTTTCTTTTTTTTCTTTGACAGATTGTGAAGCAGCAGGAGAGATTCCTCCATCTTCCTCAGAGCCAGAACAGGGGATACCTGCCGCTGATGCAGAAGTAGGGGCTTCTCCTTCTTTCAATGAGTCAGCTTCTTCCATTGGAAAGAGTTTATTGATTACTCTTCCAATGGAGCATGACGTGGGCAGTCGGGCACCAGAGCATGGCGAATCCTCATCTGCACCACACCTTCAGTATGCAAGGAAGGTGTTGAAGACTGTCTTGAGCTCATGGGTTGAGACTCTTTCTTCAGGTCATTTGGAAGCTGGTTTTGGCATGATCAAGCATGTGCAGGACATCCTCGCTGATAGCAAAGAAGTCGGTCTGGACATCGCAAGCGCCAAGGATTTTGTTGAGGAGATAATCACCTTGGGGAGCAAATGGACTGAGACCAAGAGTTTCCCAGATGGTGACTTCTTTGATGAGATGTTCATAAAACCTTCCAGCAAAGTCAAAGCTGAGCTGATTGAGGTCACGAAGACTCGAGGCAGATCGTTTGGGAGAAGAACGTTACCGAGTTATCCATCATGGGGCTGAAGCAAGACTTGGACCGCCTTGATAAGGAGGTTGTCGAGGCTAGGCAACGTCTTAATCTTTTAGAGGAAGAGGCTACTGCTAAATGGACCGCCATTGTGGAGGCTCATGACAAGGAGGGGACTCTCATTCGCCAGGTTGAGGAAGCTGAAGGTAATGTCCGGAGGAAGACTCAGGAGCATGAGCAGTGGCAGGTCCTCTGGGAAGAACTTCCTCGTGCTGTAGATGGGTCACGGCATTCGGCCACGTTTTATGGGGATATTTTGAAGAAGCGTGGCCTGAAAACTTTGGAAGTTAAGGTCAAGGGTCTGCTTGAGGAGTTGAACCTTTAGTTGAAGACCATGTCGGATTAGGCTCCTGAGTTGTAACAAACTCTTTTTCCTTCTTTTTTTTGGTACCTCCATGTATAAACAGTTTTGATACTATATTTTTGTATCCCCTTCCTTTCACTTAAATCATTTTTTTTTTATGAAAACAAATTTGAGCAAAAGTTGATGGGAATGTTTGTTTAAGAATTTGATCAAAAGGTTGTCATTTTGTGAAAATCTTTTGTCAAAGGGTTGTTTTGGGCATGAAAGCCAATTTTGTGGCGAAAAGCCTGGTTTTTGATGGCTTGAAAACCAAAATTTGGATGGCATGAAAGCCTAATTTTGTCTGTGGCATGGGAGCCAAATTTCTTTTGCGGCATGGGAGCCAAAATTTTTGGATGGCGTGAAAGCCGAATTTTGGAATGGTATAGAAGCCGAATTTTGTTTTGTGGCATGGAAGCCAAATTTTGTTTATGGCATGAGAGCCAAAATTTTTGTTTGTGGCATGAGAGCCAAGGTTTTTTTTTTGTTTATGGCATACGAGCCAAAGCTTTTTGTTTGTGGCATGAGAGCCAAAGTTTTTTGGATGGCGTGAAAGCCGATTTTTTTTTTTGGAATGGCATACGAGCCGAATTTTGTTTTGTTTGTGGCATGAGAGCCAAAGTTTTTGTATGTGGCATGAGAGCCAAAGTTTTTTTTTTGGATGGCGTGAAAGCCGATTTTCTTTTTGGATGGCATAGGAGCCGGATTTTGTTTTGTTTGTGGCATGAGAGCCAAAGTTTTTTTGTATGGCATGAAAGCCGATTTTGGCGTTTATAGCTGATTTTTGGCGTTTATAGCCGGATTTTGGCGTTTATAGCCGAGTTTTTTGAAAACCAAGTTTTGTTTTGTTGGCATGAAAGTCGATTTTGGCATTTATAGCTGAATTTTTTTTTTTTTTTTGGCATTTATAGCCGGATTTTGGCGTTTATAGCCCCTTTTTTTTTTTTTTTTTTGGCATTTATAGCCGAATTTGGCGTTTATAGCCGCTTTTTGGCGTTTATAGCCAGATTTGGTTTTCAAAATGCAGGTATCGACTAAATGTCGCCTCCCCGCTGAATGGTCTTGCAAGTATCGATGGAATGTCGCTTCCTTGCTCATTCGGTTTGCGAGTATTGATGGAATGTCACTTCCTCGCGGGCTGGGTTTTGCGAGTATCGATGGAATGTCGCTTCCTCGCGAATTGGGGTGCAAGTATCGACTAAGCGTCGCTTCCCTGCTTTTCCCAAAACTTTTGGTTTTGCGGGTACTGACTTGGTGTCGTTTCCCCGCGATTTTTGAAATTTGAGGATTTCTCGAACCATTTGAAATTTGGGTTGTGGATAGCAGCTGGAATATTGCGTCTCCACGATTTTTGAAATTTGGGTTGTGGATATCAACTGGTATGTTACTTCTCCACGATTTTTGAATTTTGGGTTGTGGATATCAACTAGTATGTTGCTTCTCCATGATTTTTTGAAATTTTGCAAGTATCGAATGGGGTTCGCTTCGTTGCGATTTTTGGATTTTGGAAGTATCGAATGGGTTTCGTATCCTTCCGGTTTTTGGGTTTTGCGAATATTGACTAAGTATCGCTTCCCCACGGTTTCTAAAAACCAATTTTTTTTTTGTTTAAAGACACGAGGGTCATAAATTTTGGCTTAAAACCATTTTGGTTGTAAAAGCCAAGGTAGACTAGAGTGAAAATTCCTGAGTCCTGGTTTTTGTTTCAAACCATGAATTTTGGGTTCAAGGATCGAAAATTTTGGTCAAGTCTGGGAAGAGGCTCCTAAACTTGGATTTTGGATTTGATTTTTCTTTTGAACAATGAAACGATGAAAGTAAGCATTGTTTTGAGAGATTGTTTTTTTGGAAACTTCAACAAAAAGATGAATATTTCAAAAGGGGTGGGTTTGACGAGCAAGTACCTTGGAAATACGCTTTAGCCGTGTAGATATTGCTCTGACCCGTTTGAGGAAGTCTTCAAGGGTAGTACCGCTTCAAGAACTTGCCGTTGATGGGTAGCATACATCTGTCTCCTTCCATGTTTTGAAGAGCGTATGCACTGTTGGAGAAGACTTTGTCGATGACGAAGGGTCCCTCCCATTTTGATTGAAATTTGCCTTTGGATTTGTGGGCAAAGACTATGGGTCTTTTTACTGCAAGAACCAAGTCACCCTTTTTGTAGGCGCGTTGCCTGACCTTCTTGTCGAAAGATCCTGCCATGCGTGCTTGGTACAACTCAATGCTTTGCAGGGCTTCGAGTCGTCTTTCATCGAGATTATCCAGCTCTTGGAGTCTCAATTTGACAATGTTTTCTTGCGTCATGTCATTTTGCAAAGATACCCTTAAGGAAGGAATTTGTACTTCCAAAGGGACAACTGCTTCGCATCCATTGACCAAAGAGAATGGTGTACTATGGGTTGGTCCTCGAACGGTGGTTCGATAGGCCCACAAAGCTTCTAGTAGTTTGTCACCCGAGTCTCTTTTATGACTAGAGACCATTTTCTTGAGAATTTTGCAGAGTGTCTTGTTGAAGGCTTCTGCTAGTCCGTTCGCTAGTGGATTATATGGAGTCGAAGGACAACTTTGGATTTTGTACTTTTCGCAGAACCTGTAGAATCTGTGATCCCGGAATTGTGGTCCGTTATCATGGACGAATCTTTTAGGTATGCCGAAACGACAAATAATGTTGGTGCGCAAGAACTGAAGAACTGATGAAGTCTTCATTTCGCTGAGCGCAAATGCTTCTGACCACTTGGAGAAATAATCCGTAGCGGCGAAGATGAAGCGATGACCTTTGCTTGATGGGGGAGAAATAGGACCTACGATGTCCATACCCCAGGCTTCGAAAGGCCATGAGATTGCTGTTGGATGTAGCCATTCTGGAGGCATGTGGACATAATCTCCATGAATCTGGCATTTTTGGCAGTGCCTGGCAAATTGCATTGCATCAGCTACCATGGTAGGCCAATAATAACCTAGCCTTTTTATCTGGTTGTAGAGCTTAGGGCCAGCCTGATGGGCTCCACAAAGACCAGCATGTACTTCTTTGAGAGTTTCCTCTGCCTCTTGTTGTGACAAGCAGCGTAGGAGTACTCCGTTGAAGAATTTTCTGTAAATTGCTTTCGAAGGTATATCCAAATGAAAGTTTGGGGCTCGTCTTTGGATGCTTACCCGCTCTTTTGGATCTTCAGGTAGGATTCCGAACATGATGTAATCAATGAACGGATCTCTCCAGTCGCCGATCGGAGGTTTGAGGATGGACATCCGACTTCCAACCACTTGGTGGCATTCAGCAACTGCTCGGTGTGTGTTGAGAGGAGGGAGAATCCTTCTTTGACACACTGTGACTTACATGTTTTCCCCTTCTTGGATTGCCATGGATGCGGCGAGTCCAGCCAGGGCATCTACACGGATGTTTTCACCTCTGAGGATGTGGGTGATATGACAGATGTTGAATTTTTATCGAAGCAACTGCGCCTTATTGTAGTAAGGTAGCAAATCAGGCTTCCTGACTTCATATTTCTGATTCATCTGGTTGACGATCAGTTGATAGTCCCCAAAAGCTTCCAACATGGTGATGCCGAATTCGAGGGCAAGTTCCAATCCTACAATCAAGGCTTGGTACTCAGCTGCATTGTTTGAACATGGTTCCAGTAGCGAGAAGGCGTGTGGGATCATGTATTTGTCGGGACCTTGCGTGTCTTTAGCATAGCCCAGTTCTGAATGGAGTTCTCTGGCAGAGTGGAGTACCAATCAACGGCTGTACCTTTTAGGGTACTTGCAAAGAGGTGAATCTTGAGGGCATCTTGATCAGCAATAGCTCCCGTCAGGATCTTGAAATGGATGACATGCTGTCTGGCTGAACCTTTCCCAGTATATGTCTGGAGAGTAGGTTGTTTGAATTTTGCAGGGAACGGAACCGAGTCCATCCTTAAAGGGTAGGGTGGCTTGATCCCATGTTCCTTCAATGTATCCTCTTCTTTTGCTTTTGCGAGGATATCGTCCACGTCCTTTCTGGTAAAGGCGCGAGACTCATTGTTTTCTGCATTACCCTCATCATCTTCATAATTCAGAGGGGTTTCATTATTAGGTGGTGGACGCTGTAGAGCGAGAATAAGGTTTTCCATCAGAGCCTCAATTCTCTGTTGTCCTTGCTCCAACTGCTAGATGCGTGCAGTTACATCATCATGCGGTGGAGCCTGCTCAGAACTTGTAGCCAAGACGTTCATCCCTCGGGATTTGAACGAAGAAATCGTCCTGATGACTGAGCTGGGGCTCATTCTTCTGGATGAAGAATTTGAAGAGTGGTTACTCCAGTGTCCTCGGCTTGGAGGAGTGGAAGATTCTTCCAGATGTGTCCGAGTCCGAGAGACGCTATGAGTCACTGGACGTCTAACACTGATTTTGGTTGCTGATTTCTGGCGTTTTCTGGTTTTGCCAACCATATGAACAGCAACGAATTGGTCGGGTCTTTCTTTTTCGACCCATTTATTTGAGACATGGAGAGTAGAACGCTGGGTTTTTTGTTTCTAGAGTCTCTTTTGTCGATATGCAGTGCGGCGACGCATACGACGAGCAATTTGAGCTTCAGTCAGCTCTAGCTGGGATCTGGCGATGAAGGATGTAGTCCCTCATGCGCAGCAGCCGAGTTTGTCTTCTTTGAAGCTTGACAAGGACAGGATCTAGAACGGTCCTTTGTCTGTCGCAGTGAAGACTTGAATTTTCCGAGTTCGGCCCCTGTTGAGATGAAGGGTCGACTCGCGGGAGGGTAGGTTTCTCCTCTTTCATGTAAGAGAGAGGGTAGAACCGATTCTCTTTGAGAGGGGCCTGGTATGCTGGCTTTGCAGATGTTCAGGACCTCCGTTGCTTTGGTGAAGATCTCGGTGACCAGGTTTTGGGGTAAACCTAGTTTCTTGTGGGTTGAAGCTTTGTGGGAACGCCACGGGCTTCAGGCTTCTTAGTGTTCGCCCTTGGTGCCATATTAGTGACACGTTGCGGGGCAGTTTTCTGCTTCTTATCAGGTACAGTGTCTTCTGCGGGAAGTGGGAATGGTCCCAACGATCCGAAGACGATGGTCCGGGGAGTTGAAGTTGACCTGGTGTTTGGAGAGTTGTCGAGGGAGATGATGCTTCGGCAACTGGCAGGGCACTTATGCTTATTTTGCTTGTCTTGAAGCATAAGCTGGTACTTGTTCTCATCGAAAGTGATGGTCGATGAAGCTGCCATTGTTAGTTTTGGAAAACTTCTGAAACAAGACCAAATCCATTAGTAATCACAAGAATATAGTGATCATAAATGGAGAACAACTATGGTTTTGTCTTTTCAAATCACTTGAGGGGACATGGCCCAACTAAAGGACGATGAAGAAGGCAAAAAGCCATAGAGGATATAATTGTTCTAAAATGCAAGTATGGTAGGCTCAGAGTGAGCGTTCCAGTGACTGCTAGAAGTAATTATAGACCTTAATTCAAATTACCGAGAAGTAAGGCTCACTCGAGGTAAAATGATATAAGGTTGGAGATACAAATGTGTCGGTCGCGAATACAGTAGACCCGAAAGGGCGTACTAGCACCGCTAGGCACAAATGTTGCAAATCGCATCCTTGGGAAGGACACGAGATGGGAATTTTCTTTTTTTTGAAAGGTCAAATTGGGTTCATAAAGGAGAGCAAATGGTGTTCCAATCCGAACAAAGGCTCAACATTTCTGCGAGCGCTAAATTCAGAAGGGAAGGAACCAGAATTTCTCGGATGTGAATCCAGTAATGACGGAAGTTTTTTTTTTTTGAAGGGTCAAGATTGAATTCATCAAAGAGAGCAAATGGTGTTCCGTTTCGAACAAAGGCTCAACATTTCTGCGAGTGCTAAATTCGAAAGGGAGGGAACCAAAATTTCTCAACTCTGAACTCAAAGTGACGGAAGTTTTTTTTTTTTTTTGAAAGGTCAAGATTGAATTCATCGAAGTGAGCGAATGGTGTTCCATTCCGAACAAGGCTCAACATTTCTGCGAGCGCTAAATCCGAAAGGGAAAGAACCAAGATTTCTCATCTCTGAATTCAAAAGTGACAGAAGTTTTTTTTTTTTTAAAGATTTTTTTGTTTAGAGGATTTTTTTTAAAGGTGCACATAGATTTCCAATTCGATCTTATGAAACCTTAGTAGATAGATCAGCCCCCAAGTAAGGGTAGGATTACTTAATGAACCCGTTTGGAGGACCCTTGCCTCGAACAGTCTAGTTGTCTCCACACTCTGGACAAGGCTTTTCTTATATCCACTTTGGTCAAAGAACGCAACTGTTGGAACCTTAGTGTTTTTTTTTTAACTCTTTTTTGAAAGGTGTTTTAATAAACTCATCAAAGAGAACAAATGGTGTTCCAATCCGAACAAAGGCTCAATATTGCTGCGAGCGCTAAATCCGGAAGGGAAGGAACCAAGGTTTATCAAATTTAAATGCAAAGAGAGAAAACTAATTTTCTTTTGAAATTATAATTTTTTTTTTGAAATCCCAATTGGACTCATCAAAGAGAAAAGATGGCCCAATCCCCGATATGAACGATAGCTGCGAACATTTCTGTGTGCTATCAAGTTCAAAGAGGAGAGGATCAAAATTTCTCAAAGTTGAATCTTGAGAAAGAGAGATTATTTTTTTTTTTTGAAAGAATTTGAAATGAAGGTGTTTTTTTTTTTTGAAATCCCAATTGGACTCATCAAAGAGAAAAGATGGCCCAATCCCCGATATGAACGATAACTGCGAACATTTCTGTGAGCTATCAAGTTCGAAGAGGGAAGGATCAAAATTTCTCAAAGTTGAGTTTTTAAGAAAAAGAGATCAGATTTGTTTTTTTTTTTTTTTTTTTGAAGTGAGAAAGAACAATTGAAATCCCATCTCATGTTTTTTTTTTAGATGCAAGATGCAACATAGGCCACCAACTAAAAAGGAGCCAAGTGATCAAAGCTTCACGTTCTCAAGTCAACGTGTCCCACCGGGTATGCCAACTTGATGGACTCGAAAAGGGAATCTTCCGTCCTCTCCTTCCACACCCCGGGGGCTGACCTGGGTCTCGGCGGAGGAGAGAAAATCTCGGGCATCAACATTTTTTGTACGGGTGTGCCAGATTTACTTTCTACTTGGAATTTGGAATGGTGATGATCCGGGGATTCACCTTCACAAGTGGAAAGGAAATCAATCCTTTTTTCTAACTTTTCAAATTGCATTAATATTAAGAAAAGAGACAAGTTTGTTTTTTTAGAATGCCGTAGGAGGCGTTTTTGTTTGTTTGCCGTAAAAGGCGATTTTGCCGTGAAAGGCGATTTTACAAAACTCATCAAATGTGAAAGACAAGAATTGTGATTTCTTTTTGTCTCTTTAGGAAATACAAACTACAATAGAAAAGTAAGAAAAGGGATCTAACTTCTCAGGAGATTGTGGGGACACGTTGAGAACGACGGTCGCAAGTCATGTGCGGGCTTCGCCATCGTCCTTCAAATGAGAACATGTGATGCTTTGATTCTTTCGCTTGGCTCCTAACCTCAGATTTTTAAAGGACAAGGACCAAGAGGAGGTCCTATATCCAATGAAAAACCAAGTAAACGGGCTGAAAAGCCACGTTTAGGCCATGTTGGAGAAGGAGGTGACCTTGGGGGGGGGGGGGGGGGGGGGGGGTTGGCCCCCCAAGGGACGTTGATCACCTTGTGGTGCTTCCAGGAGCAAAGTAGCAGGACTTCGTCTCTCTCTTGGATTTTCTGGATTTTCAGAGCTTGCAGTTGGGATCTATTTTCGTCATTCTTTTCTTCTTGGAATGGACCTCCTTTTATAGGCTTTTGGTAGCCATGAGGTGTTTATTGGCATTGATGGCCATGATAAAAGAATTGATGAGGAGTTACAAATTGATTTTGTAACTCCTTTTTCATGGCTTGTGATTGGCCGATGAAGGTAGTGGGCTTTTAATTGCCTTTATGCTTCATGATGATGGGAGTTTCATGGGTTTAATGCCATGATTACTTGGATTTGTAACTCCCAAATGCTTGAATCTGATTGGGCCGTCCAAAATAATGAGTTAACGACCGGATTAAGTTGTCATAAACGGGTCAATTAACGTCATTAAGTGGTCGCCCAGGCATGTGAAGAGTGGTCAGGCTCCCTTGTTGATTTACAGACGCCGTAGACGTCCTCGATATCATGCACGCCGAGGTGAATACCCAAGATCCTATTCAGTTTTGCCATCCCCATTATAATCTTATAACTATTTGGCATTAACTGGCATGGGGCGAGGTGCCATGTCGACAAACATTCCCTAAGGAGTGGGTGAACAGGGAACCTGACTCCTCCCTCTACTACCGAGACCAGAGGAAAAGGCATCCATCCGTCTCGGTATGAGTAACCATCCCATGGGTCTTTTGGGTCATCTAGCCTAGCCCGGACATCGTCCGGGATGTTATACTTCTCCCAAAAGCTATTCATGGCTCCCATGGTGTCAGCCAGACAGCAATACACCCCTACATCCATATTTGGAGGCCTGGGAGGACTAGGGATTACAGAGAAAAAAGCCCTAAACAGGGGAAGAAAATGGAATAGAAACACTAGAAAGGAAGACGAAGGAAGGAGAGACTTACAGAGCAATGTAAAGAGCAGAGAGGGAAATAGAGGGTTGGTCTAAGCTCGAGCAGAGTCTCCCCTAAGATCAATCGCCAAAGTAGAAGAAGGAGGAATGGGAATGCTGCTTTTATAGGACAGCAGGACGCCCTTTCGAATTCCGAGGGCACGCATTCAGCATGCCGCCTCAAAAGACGTGCATCGCTTCGAAACGGTCGTACTGCGAACCAGATGGTGACACATGGCGGGAGCAATACGCCTTCCGTAGTAAAAGCCGTCAGAATGATTGATTGCCTCAAACAGACACAGCGGTTTCGGCGCCCTCTGGCAGACAGACTGGCGACGGATTAAAGAAGCCCTTAAACGGTCATGATGAGGATCTGACATCAGCGGCCGATTTCAAAATACGGGGCTGCGTGCTCGGCATTCATAAAAGTCCCACGTACTTAGGGGTCGTTTGTTTGCAGTCATTTACATATGTAAATGATGCACATGCGTGAATGTTACATACCATCACGTTTGTTTGCACTATTTTACACATCTCGTATGTAAATTTCATATGAAAATGGTGTGAAAATATACTCATTTTCGCACCTTAATTTTCACACCTTCATAGATGGTAAAAGGAATCCCATATGGAAATGGTGTGTAAAGAAACCCCACTTAAAAAAGCGCCCGGTACGGTGTTCATTCGTTTCCGTCAAACTATCCTGGGTTCGAAACTTACAAACCCCACTTCCTCTCAATATTCCCTCTCCAACACAAAAGCAAGACGTCCGGTCTTCCTTCCCATTCCAGAACGACTCTCCTCTTGCCAGAACGACTCTCCTCTCTTGTGCCAAGGTATGCATCTCTCACCCCCATCTCTTTCTTTCCTCTCCTGTCTCTCCCCCTTTCTCCAATCTCTCTCTCATTATCTCTTTCTATGTAATCTCTCTTTCTATCTCAATCTCTCTGTATATGGCCACATAAATGGATGGATTTCGATTGTCTGGGTGTGTATGAGGTTGTGGATTAAATCTTGGAAGAGAACAAAAGAGAAGTGTAGAAGATGGGAATGACAGCACCTATGAAGAAGAAGTCCCCTTTTTAGTTTTTTCAGAGATGGTCTTACAAAAGACCCTTGGAAAATCGCTTCTTGCATGATCCCTTCTTCTTCTTCTTCATCTTCATATAAAAACCCATCTCCTAAATTTGAATGATAAAAATCCCAGCCCCCAGATTTTTTTTCCTAAACCTTCAGGATCTGCCCCTGCTCTTAACCCCCATCTCCCCGCTTCAGCAGCAAAAGCATACAAAAACCAAGAAGCCTCTATGTTCCCTGTAGTGTCTAAACATGATTTAAGGAATAGATTTTGCAATCTGCAATGTGAGATGTAAAGCATACAACTAGCAACACCATGTGAACACACTTGAACTACACCTAAACTCTGCCAACAAGCCCATTTGCAAATGTCTCTTGACCACTCAATCCTCATGATTTATTGGATTCTCTATATAAACACACACACACCCAAGTTCTGATTTCATTCAAAATTCATTCTCTGTTTCTTAAAGCCTGCCTTCATATCAATAGAAATCCAAAGTTACTAAAAAATCATGGGTATCCATTTGCCTGGTATGATTCAAGCAAAGGAGATTCTATGTCGGTCTCTAGCTAGAAATCAATTCATTTCAGGTCCAGATGTTCCCAAAGGCCATTTTGCTGTTTATGTTGGGAAAAAACAAACACGGTTTGTGATTCCAATATTATATTTGAAGCACCCAACCTTCCAATACTTGCTAAGCAGGGCTGAAGAAGAGTTTGGCTTTGACCATCAAATGTGTTAGACCCCAACCCAGACCAACTCGATTAGTACTAATTAAGTGAGTGTTTATCTTAAGTGAGTCTTAGTACTAGTTGGGTTAGAATGTGATTAGACTTAGTCTGGATTATAGTTTTGGGAATTTTGAGGACGTTTAGTATGAGTCAGACACGCTCAAGGACGCCCTGAGTACACGTGTAAGAATGGGGTTTTGTTCTAGATCTTTGATGTGGATGTGATTTTTGTTTCTCTTGAATGGTTTTATGATTTATGGCAACTTTCATTTTTAACCGGCATGCATTTGAGGCCCAGAAACCCAAGTTTTGGCCCAATAAGGGTAAATCTGTCTTTGCATGTTAAATCTGGGCACACTTTTCGAAATCGTGAAACTATGTCAAAATTATACTTTTCCGAAACTAGATTTTTCGGTGATCGTTTTGTTCTTCTTCGTCGATTCCATCCGGGGTCCACAAGACCATGTTCCAAGCGTTCCAAGTTTCACTGCTATAGGGACCCACCTCCAGACACTATATAAGCCCTTTCCTTCTTCATTTTCCCTTTTTCCAATTCCTGCAACGGTTTGCCCTAGAGCAAGTGAGTGGAGAGCCTTCCTCTTTGGTCTTCTCCCTTGGAAATGATCTAGCCATAGTGTTCCAAATCAAGATCCAAGACCACCATCCTCTTCCTCTCTTCTCAAGCTACAGCTGGACGTTTTTGGGAACCAAACCTCCCCACTATTCATCATCTTCAAGCCCTATTCTTCTTGTTTGGCTAGCTCAAGGTTGGTGTCTTTCTTCATTCTTGTCATTTGATGTTCTTTAGCTCACCTAGAGCTTGTTTTCATGGTTTGCAAACCCATTTTCGAAATGGGGTTTTGTAATGGCCAAAAATGTTGATTTTGTATGCTCCATTTTGGGGGTTTTGTGTAGATCTCGTGGAGCACCCCTTTCTTGTTGATTTTGTGAAGCTTTGGCTTGGCTTGGGTTAGAGGCAAGTAAACATTTTAGTTACTCCTAGTACATTGCAAGTTTTAGGGCATTTTTACCTTTGGAAATGTTATTCATCATCAAGCTTATCTTTCTTGCATGTCATTAATCTCTTTTAGCTTGTTTTAATCTTGCTAAGCAAGAGCACTAATTTCTCTATCAAATCTAGAGGTTTTATCTTCAATGGAAGCATGTTTTCAATGGAATGATTTGCAAGTTATTAGATATATGCTTTGAATGTAAATGGGTTTGTGATTTTGATGTTTCGAATGAAATGTGAATGGATTTTTGTGTGGAGATCATCCCTTGGAAAGCATGTAGGCTTGGGGAGTGCAGGTGGTGAAAATGTGGAAGTGAAGAAGTGAATGAAGTGTGGAAAAAATTGAATTTTCAAAGTTCTACCGGTAGGGGTATTTCAACCGGAAGTTCTACCGGTAGAAAGGGCTCAAATTTTGACAGAGAATTGAGGAAATTAAAAACCCCAAGTTCTACCGGAAGTTCTACCGGTAGAAATGGCCCAGATTGTGGCAGAGAGTGAGAAAAAAACTGTGAACCGCAGTTCTACCGGAAGTTCTACCGGTAGAAACGGCCCAAATTGTGGCAGAGAGTTGAGAAAAACTGTGAACCTCAGTTCTACCGGAAGTTCTACCGGTAGAAGTGCTTCAACCTGAAGTTCTACCGGTAGAAGCACTTCAACCGGAAGTTCTACCGGTAGAACATCTTCTACCGGAATTTCTACCGGTAGAGAGGCATGAACCACACCAAAAAGTACTGTTTCGAAGGATTTTGCAGAAATGAAAACTAGACTTGGTCTTAGACCCTTTTATTGACCTTGTGCACTTGAAATTTCCAAAATGTAATATACCTTCGGGGACACCAAGTCTTATTGAAATCCGACATTTAGTTTTCAATTCCACAAGGGTCAAAGATGTGGTCTTAGCCTATGCTTGATGGATTTACGTTTGAACTCTCGTTTTGATGCTTCATGCATCCTCGTGTTCTCTTTTGATTTCCAAGTGCAAGTTTGTTTCAAGATGTGTTTCAAGAATAAAAAAGGGAATCATTTCTTAAGTTTGTAAGCATTAATACTATGCTATTTTGCTAGTCTTGTCACTTCGTGCTCGTTAAATGATTTCCCTCTTGTTTTGACGTGTTTTCGAACGTGTATTGCCATGTTTTGTGCATTCATGATATAAGTAAGTTTCACTGAGCTTGGACCGCCCTTTTAGTTTGATCCACTACCTGGGGGTCCTTAAACTCGTGGACTGTCTGCAGACTAGTCGTGTATTTTATTACACATCGTGCGTGTTCGTGGTCCGGTTCCGCGGCCGGATACCCCGTCTACCTTGTGTGGCGTGGGATCGTGTTTCGTGTCGTGCTTATCGTGCGTGCTTGCTCTTGTCATCATGTATGACAGAGAAAGGATGAGCTCTATGTGGATTTATCTTTTCATGATATTATAAGTACTCATGCTAGTTTCGTAAACTTGAAACATGTATTCAATCTCGAACTGTTTTAGCATTATTTCTTATATTCAAGCTAAATTGTTTAATTACCAAACCGTCGTGTTTGATGCTTGTTATTTTGGTGTCCAGGTGCAGGAGTGTTCACGCGTGACGAGGGGTGCCCGGAGGAGGCTATTGAGCCACCCCCAGCACTCGAGTGGCAGCCCAACGACGTCATCTAGACGCCGGTCGGGATCGTGATTCTCGTTCACCTAGCTGGTTATGTTGGGTTTTCTTTTGGGGTTCAAAATTGTTGTATTGGCCTTTGTTGGCCTCTTAGGGTTTTGTAATTGGAAGTAAAATACTTTGTCTAAATGTTGAAACTTAATCTTGATAGGAATGCTCATTTGACATTCTCTTTTGATACCTTGTCTTGATATTAATATTTCTCTTGTATCTTATCATTTAAGATTTGTATGAATTGTTTTGCTACACGCT
Organism: Umbellularia californica; assembly: GCA_028538565.1. Classification (NCBI taxonomy): domain Eukaryota; kingdom Viridiplantae; phylum Streptophyta; class Magnoliopsida; order Laurales; family Lauraceae; genus Umbellularia; species Umbellularia californica. Next base: position 57,261,320 of record JAPQWN010000002.1, on the reverse strand, counting down.
TCCGCATATCCATTCGTGTGATCTCGACCCGTGTCGTGGGATCCTCACCGCGGAAACCTGTGGGAAAATAAAATAAAAAATAAAGCCGGCGGCGGCGTGCTTTGTTTGTCGGTTGATCATGCCGCCGCGGCGCAGTCGCGGGCCCGGGTCCCGGTCCGGGGTCGCGACAGGACTGGTATCAGAGCGGGACATGTTTCAGGCACTTAAAAGAAACTAGAAAATCTTAGGAACGTGGCGAGGATTCGTGAGTTCGATAGAATGTTTGTCTAGACAACATGACCAACCCGATTATGTCGATATATGTGCTAACGAATTGTCTTGCAGCATCATGCCTCCACGTAAAGCTCCGAATCATAATGCTTCGGGCAGTAATCAGAATGAGACAGAACCGACTGAGAATCCTACTGCTACTCAGTTCCAACAGCTCATGCAGGCCATGTTAGAGCAACAGAGACAAGCCAATGAAACGCAAGCAAAATTTCAAGAGCAAATGGCTAAGAAAGATGAAGAGATGGCTCAAGTACAGAGGCAACTTCTAGAAGTCCTCCAAAATAGACCTCAACATCAAGCCCCACCAAATGTGGTATACCAGAATAGGGCTGATGATGTCAATGTTCTCTTTGAAAGATTTCGGAAGAGGGGACCCAAGGAGTTCTCGGGTCAAGAGGACCCTTTGACGGCTGATGATTGGCTCGCGAACACGGCTAAGATTTTTGACGTTTTCGTTTGCACTGGCAGGGAGAGGGTGAACCTCACAGCTTCTCTATTTTATGGGCTTGCAGACGATTGGTGGCAGACAGTCAAAGAGCCATACCAGGTCATGGCAGATGAGGTTGCTTGGACAACCTTCAAGACACATTTCACAGACAAGTACATCCCCTCCCATGTTAAGAGACAGAAGGCAATTGAATTCCAACAGTTGAAGCAAGGAAGTATGTCCGTTTTGGAATATGTCACGAAGTTTGAGAGGCTTGCCAAATATGCTACCGAGCTTATTGACACTGAACAGAAAAAGATAACTAAGTTTTTGGAAGGACTGAATCCCATTCTCAAGAGGGATGTCTCGGGAATAATCCCTCCAGCCACCTTTGATGAAGCAGTCAGTCGGGCATACAAATTTGAGGAGTTTAACAACGAGATCATCCAGGATAGAAAGCAGCACTACCAGCAGCAAAACCAAAGACAGCAAAGTGGCAAGAAGCCAAGGCAAGAACAAAATCAAGTTAGACAATCTGGTTGCAATCATTGTGGCAAGAATCACCCTACCCACGAATGCCGCAAGGCAACGGGTGCTTGCTTCAGGTGTGGAGGGATGGATCATGCAATCAAGGATTGCCCACACCTTCAGAGTCAAGCCAACAGATATCAGCAGCCAAGGCAGACAGCACCACAGAATCAAGCAGTACCGGTTCAGATGAGACCACCACCACAACAGCAACAGCAAGGCAGGCAAGTACAAAACCAGAATGCTCGTCCACCGCAAAATAGGAACAACCAGGGCAGACAGATTCAGCAGCAGAACAGGCCACACCAGCAGGGACGTGTCTACAATATCAACCGTGCGGGCGCTGAAGTAGCGGGTGACGTCATAGAAGGTAAACTTCTTGTTTGTGGAGTAGAAGCACAGATCTTATTTGATCCAGGATCCACACACTCCTTTCTATCACCTTTGTTTGCAAAGAAGATTGATGCACAGCATGCAGAATTGGATTATAATTTGACCGTCACTACACCTGTAGGTAGACATGTTGTTTGCACCACCTTTTACCCTAGTTGTCAGATTCTGTTAGGAGATATCAGTTTACTGGCCAACCTCATAATTTTAGACATGCATGATTTTGATATTATCTTAGGCATGGATTGGTTAGAGACCTACCATGCTACCATGGATTGTTTTGGTAAGACCATTACCTTCAGATTGCAAGGGCCACAGATAGAGTTGATGTTTCAGGGTGATAGGAAGAAGTCTTCCAATGGTTTCATTTCAGCTTTAAAAGCTAATAGATTGGTGAGCAGTGGTTGTGAGGCATTTATAGCGTTTATCGCGGAGGATAAACAGTCCCAAGGGGTGGAGGATATCCCCATAGTGTGTGAATTTCCGGATGTTTTTCCAGAAGAAATCCCGGGTTTACCACCAGTTAGAGAAGTTGAGTTTACTATTGAACTCCTTCCAGGGACTGCACCGATCTCAATTGCACCTTATAGGATGGCTCCTGCAGAGTTAGGGGAATTGAAACTTCAGTTGCAAGAATTGTTGAGCAAAGGCTTCATTAGGCCAAGTGTTTCACCTTGGGGAGCGCCAGTTCTTTTCGTGAAGAAGAAGGATGGAAGTCTTAGAATGTGCATCGACTACAGAAGGTTGAATCATGTGACCGTCAAGAACAAATACCCCTTGCCAAGGATAGATGAATTGTTTGACCAATTACAAGGAGCAACACACTTTTCCAAGATAGACTTGAGGTCAGGGTATCATCAGTTGCGGGTTAGAGAGTCTGATGTGGCGAAGACAGCCTTCCGAACGAGATATGGGCATTATGAGTTCTTAGTAATGCCCTTTGGCTTGACAAATGCACCCGCAGTCTTCATGGCTCTCATGAACAAGGTTTTTGCAGAGTTTCTAGATCACTCTACAGTAGTGTTTATTGATGATGTTCTCGTGTATTCTAAGAGTAAGGGGGAGCATGAAGAGCACTTGAGGACATCGTTGCAGCTTTTGAGAGATCACCAGCTCTATGCGAAGTTGAACAAATGTGAATTCTGGCTAGAGCAAGTTTCCTTTTTGGGTCACATCATTTCAAGAGAAGGGTTAGCAGTTGATCCAGCCAAGATAGAAGCAGTCATCGAATGGAAGAGACCTAGCAGTGTGACAGAAATTAGAAGCTTTTTGGGGTTAGCAGGATATTATCGGAGATTTGTCCAAGGTTTCTCGTCCATTGCAGCACCATTGACGAAGTTGACTCGGAAGAATGTACCTTTTGTTTGGACCGATCAGTGTGAAGGCAGTTTTCAGGAGTTGAAGAAAAGGTTAACCACAGCCCCAATCCTCACATTACCATCGGGCAGCGGTGGATTTGTTGTTTTTACGGATGCGTCCAACGTGGGATTAGGCTGTGTTTTGATGCAAGATGGCAAGGTGATTGCCTATGGCTCGAGACAGTTGAAGAATCATGAGGTAAATTATGCAACTCATTGTTGACACCAAAAATGTCACTTTGCCTCTCCAAATCAAGAAAGCTGCATGAAGTCGCAACCTGCCATAAATAGGCAATGCAATTTCTCCAAAAAATCAAATCTTGTCAGAATCAAACAAAAACTGCAAGATCCTTCAAGATAGCCAAGAGAAGAGTACACATGAAGTTTCGGGCCATTTCAGAATCATTTGGCCTAACTTCGCTTCTCCGTTAGCTAAAATGGAGCTCCCGGCGGCGACATCATCGGAGACGTCAAAACTTCGATCAGAGCCTACAGATGACTCCAGCATGTCCCAAAAGGGCCCCATGCCAAATTTCAAGTCAAACCGACAACGTTTGACCCTCCATCAATGCTCGAGCAGCAAAATCAAGCCTCCCGGCGGCGGGAACCACCGAAGCCTTCGCTCATCAAACCAAGTGCATGAGTGGCTTCTACATGCTTCCAAAAGGCTGCACGTCGAATTTCAGGTCATTCCGACAACGTTTGACCAGGTTTCGATGCTCCGAGAGAAAATCAAGCCTACCGGCGGCGGAGCAATCCGGGACCATGACATCCAAGACAGAGCCCATGGAACGTCTCAAAATGACTCCAATAGGCTCCCCGTCAAATTTCAGGTCAATCGGACATCGTTTGGCCACATATCAAAGCTCGGCATTTTCCCCGCAGCAAAATCAAGTGAAGCATCGACGGGACCCCAAACGGCTTCAAAACTCAAACAGAAGCCTATGGTTGGTCTTATTTATTGCTCAGGAGGCTTCACCTCAAATTTCAGGTCATTCCGACATCGTTTGACCAAGTTTCAGCTTCTGGCGGAAAATCAGCAGCTCTACGCGACAAAGTCTTCGGCTTTCCCGGAAAATTGGAAACTTTGCACTCTAAAAATGCAAGGATTCTCATCAAGTTTTCTACAGGGAAATCAAGCCAATAAATGAGAAGAAATGTCAAGAAAAATACAGAAGAAAACGGCGACGAAAAAGACCTCAAAACGACCGCAAAACGGGCTCCGAAGGGGAAAAATCCCCCAGGGTCGCAGACCCCTGCGACCATGGCCCATGGTCGCAGGCCCCTGCGACCATGGCCCATGGTCGCCGGCGACCATGGAGGTCCGGGTCACCGGATTTTCCGCCGGTGACCCGTTTTTTTCGTCTTTTTTCGCGTTTCGCGCACTTTGGCCCCTGTGGTTTCCTGAAAATGTGATTTTTAGTGCTTGAAATTGACTCATATCCTCCGACATCCGTCAAAATCACGGGTCAACCTCCAAAAGCATAAAATCATCATTGATCGCTCCAAGATCGCCAACCGGTCGACCAAGAAAGTGCACTTTCTGTCCGACCGATCGTGAAATCGACAAGACAGATGTCACCGGCCCGCTCTTAGCTATCAATGTCTGAAGTTACATGTTCATCCGATGTCGATCAGCATGTAGATCCATCGATGATCATCGCCAGAAGAATTCCAGAAGACACGGCACGGCCCGCGACTCTTCGACTGCTCGGCGACCAATTAATGTGGTTAATTGACTAACTTTATTATGGTCATTAATTCATTTCTTTGGACGGCCCAATCAGAAGCAAGCATTTGGGAGTTACAAGTCAATTGATTCATGGCATTTAAACCATGAAACTCCTCCCATTATGGTAATTAAGGTGATTAAAAGCCCTTAATCTCCATCGGCCAATCAGATTCAAGGAAAAAGGAGTTACAAAATCAAGAAATAAATCTTGTAACCCCTCCCATTAAAGCCATTAAGGCTCATAAACCCTCCTAAATGGCTACCAAAAGCCTATAAATAGGAGAGCATTCCATTGAAATCGGGATCGGAAAAAAGAGGAGAAAATCAGGATCAGAGAAAAGATCAGAAAAAAAAGATCAGAAAGAGATCTGAGAGAAAGAAAAAAGAGAGAAAAAACTCTGCTGAAGTTCTGCACCGGCCACCACTACAAGGTGACAAAAGTCCCTTGGGGGGCACCCCCCCCCAAGGTCCTTGCCTTCTCCTGCTGCCTCCAATGGCTTAGACGTGGCTTTTCAGCCCGTCTACTTAGCTTTTTATTGGACATAGGACCTTCTCTTGGTCTTTGTCCTCTAAAAACCTGAGGTTATAGCCAAGCCAAGCGAATCAAGAGCATCTTCTGTTCTCATCTGCATGGATGATGGCGAAGCCCATTCATGGCTTGCGACCGTCAATCTGAACGAGTCCCCCACAATCTCCTGAAAAGTTAGATCTTCCTTTTCTTGCTTTTCATTGTAGTTTGTATTTTTCTAAAGAGACAAAAATCACAACTCTTGTCTTTCATTATTGATAAGAATTGTAAATCGGCTATAAACGCCAAAATCGGCTATAAATGCCAAACAAAATCGCCTTTGACGGCAAATTAAGAAAATGTCTCTTTTCTTAAATATTTGTGCAATGGAAAACTTGAAAGAAGTTGATTTCCTTTTTACTTGCAAAGGTTGATCTCCGGATTACCACTTGCAATTCCAAGTAAAATAGAAAATCTGGCACACCCACACAAAGAAATGTTGATGCACGCTTCAGGCCCGCCAGGGCGCGAAAGGGCCGGACCCGACGGACTCCCACGTTCCGCCGACCCCGGTAGCCGCCCCACGGCGCCTCGGAGCGCGTTCCATCAAGCTGGCACACCCGGTGGGACTCGTTCATTTGAGAACACGGTGCTTGGAAATGAAATATTTGCATATCATACTTTTTGCTCTATGCTTATACTTCTTTTCCGGATTCCTTGGCTACTTCCTAGCTGGTAGCCTATGTTGGATTTTGCATCCTAAAAAAAAAAAAAAACATGAGATGGGATTTTTTGGAAATTTCTATTTCTTTGAGTTTGTTTCCATTCTTTCTCTTTTCAAAAAAAAAAAAAATCAGTTTTCTTAGTTTGAATTCAAAATTGAGAAACCTTGATCCTATCCTATCGTTCTTTGGTGCTTGCAGAAATGTTGAGCCCGTTCGACTAAGGTTTTGGACCATCGTTTCTCTTCGATGAGTTCATTAGAGATTTCAAAAAAAAAAATATTAAAAAAAAAAATCAGTTTTCTTAGTTTGAATTCAAAATTGAGAAACTTTGATCCTATCCTATCGTTCTTTGGTGCTTGCAGAAATGTTGAGCCCGTTCGACTAAGGTTTTGGACCATCGTTTCTCTTCGATGAGTTCATTAGAGATTTCAAAAAAAAAATATTAAAAAAAAATAAAATAAAAAAAATTAGTTTTCTTAGTTTGGATTCAAAATTGAGAAACTTTGTTCCTATCCTATCGTTCTTTGGTGCTTGCAGAAATGTTGAGCCCGTTCGACTAAGGTTTTAGGCCATCGTTTCTCTTCGATGAGTCTATTTGGGATTTTTATTAAAAAAAAAGGGGACATAGACCACTAAGGTTAAACCAATTGCGTTCTTTGATCACGATTGATTCAAGAAAAGCCTTGTCCAGAGTGTGGAGACAGCTTGACTGTTCTAGGCAAGGGTCCTCCAAACGGGTTCATTAAGTAATCCTACCCTTACCTGGGGGCAATTCTATCAATTGAGGTTTCATAAGACCGGGTTAGGAGGCCTATGTGTACTCTCTCGTCTTTAAATCTTAAAAAATTAAAAAAAAAAAATAAAAAAAAAAAGATTTTCAAAAAAAAAATCTTAAAAAAAAAAAAAAACAAAAAATTTTCAAAAATAAAATAAAATAAATAAATAAATATTTTAAAAAAAATATATAAAAAATAAAAAATAAAAAAAAATAAAATAAAAATAAAATAAAAAAAAATCATTTCAAAAAAAAAAATCTCCAAAAACTCGTCACTTTTTGGATTCAGATTCGAGAAATTGTGGTCTCTTCCCTTCTGAGTACTGGCGCTCGCGGAAATCGTTGAGCCCGTATTTGAATCGGAATGTCACCTGCTCTCTTTGACGAATCCATTTCTGACATTTCAAAACAAAGAATCCCATCTCATGGATGCGATCTCCAACATTTGTGCATAGCAATACTGGTACGCCCTTTCAGGGTCTACTGTATCTGTGACCGGCACATTTGTAACTCCTACCTTATATTCTTCTTATCTCGAGCAAGCCCTGCTTCTCGATAAGTCGAATTTAGGTTTACAATTGCTTCTAGCAGTCACTGGAACGCTCATTCTGGGCTCACCATACTTGCTGTCAGAACAATTGTACCATCTATGGCTTTTTGCCTTCTTCATGTCGCTTGGGTCATATCCCTTGAGCGATTTGAAAAGACAACCATAGAAATTCCCATTTATGATCATTACATTCTTGTGATTACTAATGGATGTGGTCTTGTTTCAGAACTTTTTCGAAATTAACAATGGCAGCCTTAACCATTATCTTCGATGAGAACAAGCACCAACTCATGCTTCAACAGAAGCAAACCGAGCGCACTTACAAGCGCCCCGCCAGCTGCCGAAGCGTCAACTCCCTCGGCAACTCTCTGAACTCCGGGTCGACCTCGACTCCCCGGACCATCGTCTTCGGGACACTGGGACCATTCCCACTTCCCGAAGAACAAACTGCGCCTGCCAAAAGGCAGAAGATCGCCTCTCAACGTGTCACTCCCGTGACACCAAAGGCGAGCGCCCAAAAGCCTGAAGCCCGCGGCACCCCCGCGAAGCCTCGACCCACAAACAACCAGGTCTATCCCAAGACTTGGTCTCCAAGACCTTCCCCAAAACAAAGAAGGTCTCAAATTTCCACCAAGCCAGCATACCTGGCCCCACTCAAAGAAAACCAGTTCTACCCTCTTGCCTACATGAAAGAGGAGAGACCCATCTCCAACTTGACTCCCAAGTCAACCCAGCATGAGCCGGCTTGTTCCTACAGGCCCAAAATTAGATCATGCATCACCAGGCCTCTCCAAGCACCTGCTAAGGCCTACACTCCTTCAGTTCGACCCTTCATCTCTACAGGGGCCGAACTCGAAAGGTTCAAAGCTTCGCTGCAACAGGCAAAGGACCGGGTCCGCATCCTGTCCTTGCCCAACCACAAAGAAGACAAGCTCGGCTGCTGCGCCCGACGGAGCACATCCTTCATCGTCAGAGCCCAGCCAGAGCTGACCAAAGCTCAAATCGCTCGTCGAGCACGCCGCCGTGCGTCATATCGACAAAAGAGACTAGAGAAGCAAAGGACCCAGCCTCCTACACTTCAAGTCTCCCGCAAATGGGTCGAAAAAGAAAGACCCGACCAAGTTGCTGCCGTCCATATGGTTGGAAAAACCAGAAGACGCCAAAGGTCAGCATAAAAAATCCATGTCCGACGTCCGGTGACCCGTAGCGTCACCAGGACACAAAGACATCCCGAAGAATCTCCTGCCCCTTCCAGCCAAGGACGGGAGAGTAATCCTTCATCAAGCTCTTCATCAAAAAGAATGAGCCCCAGCTCGGTCACCAGGACGATTTCTTCGTTCGAATCCCGAGGGATGAACGTCTTGGCTACAAGTTCTGAGCCACCACCTCAGAATCCACCTCGAGATGATGCGCTCACACGCATCCAGCAGTTGGAACAAGGCCAGCAGAGGATTGAAACTCTGATGGAAAACCTTCTCCTTGTCGTCCAAAATCAGGTGAACAATGAGCCTCCTCCGAATCATGGCAATAACGAGGAAAATGGAGAAGAAAATGAGTCACGCGCCCTTACCAAAAAGGACGTAGACAGTATCCTCGCCAAAGCTAAAGAAGAGGATATACTCAAAGAGCATGGGATCAAGCCACCATATCCTTTATGGATGGACTCGGTCCCGTTCCCCACAAAATTCAAGCATCCTACTCTCCAAACATATACGGGGAAAGGATCAGCCAGACAGCACGTCATCCACTTCAAGATCTTGACGGGAGCTATCGCGGATCAAGATGCACTCAAGATCCGCCTCTTTGCAAGTACCCTAAAAGGTACGACCTTCGATTGGTACTCCACTCTGCCGGAGAACTCCATTCAGAACTGGGCTATGCTGGAGACACGCTTCCTGACCCACTTCCAAGGTGAGGATCATCCTGTTACTATGGCTCAGCTCTGCAGCCTAAAACAGGGAGAGAATGAGTCAACTTATGACTTCATTCACAAGTGGAAAGCAATGGCGTACAAATGCTCAGATGTACTGCCACAAGCGTCGCTAGTCGACATCTGCCGAAACAACATGAGAGCTAAAATCCGCTCCATGATCATCGGCAATAAATCAAAGAACCTGGGGGAACTCCTGGAAGATTCCATGGAAGCTGAAACGGTGATCAAAGACCTCAAAAGTCAGAAATCATCAAAGAAAGAGCCGACTGCTGTTGCAACCTCTAAACAAAAGAAGAAAGAGGCCCTTAATGTGCAAACCAAGTCAGCTCCTCAGCAACCAAAGAAAGCTGAAAATAGAGCTGCAGGTAAGAGACCTGAACTCTCTGATGCCTTCAAAGAGCGAGTAGAAAAGAAATATCTGTTCGATGAAGACGTTGAAGAAATCTTTGAGGCTCTCATAGCAAATGGCAAACTCATTTTGCTAGAGCCCAAAAGACCTGGAGACGTTGGCAAAACCAATGATCCTCGGTACTGTCCATACCACCAGATGGTCTCGCATCCTCTCAATCAATGCTTTGTTGTGAGAGAGAAGATAAACGAGATGTGGAAAAACGGAGTCATCACCTTTGACAAAAATTATGGCCCCGCCTCCGTCAACATGGTGTCACGTGGACAAACACCAAAATCACCGAAGAAGAAGATCACTACTTCCTTCAAGGTGATAAATAGAATTCAAACGTCCGAAGTGTTGGTTCCTTGCCCGACACCAGACGGACAACCCATATGGGTACATCCCGATCTCTTGGAAGATGAAAACTGGGAGATCGTAAAAACAAAGCCGACAGCTCAACAGCGAAGGCAGGCTAGGAAACATCTCCTCAGGCTCAAACGGCAAGAGAAGACCCAGCCAAAACAAGAAGTCCATGAAAAGGCAGAGGCCTCCTCTACCACTTCACTCGGGGCAACAAAAACGTCCCTTCCAGAGACTTCAAAGGCGGTAAGAAACTTCACTCTCAGTGATTTCATGCCACCTCAATTCAAAAAAGAAGCCATGCAGGGGGCATCATACTCTTGCAATTCGGTAGTTGGATTCTCCATTGATGGATACGAGTCCAGCGACACCGACGATGGGTTCGAGCCCAACTACACCGATGAGTGGGAGGAATCTCTTGAAACAGGAGAATATCTCTCCGATGAAGAATGGGTTCCTGAAACTCACCTTATGCCAGTAATCTGGTATAACCCCTTGCAACCACAAGGATCCTGGTCTGATGATGAAGAAGACCAAGAGGCTGCACAAGAAGATGCTGTTAACCCAGCACCTGTCATTGCTCCAGTGGAAATCAACTATGTTGAGCCACACGGAGAAGACGAAGAAGAGGATCTGGCTCCCATGCCTGATCTTGAAGAATATGCAAGGATCTTGCAGCGTCTCGCTTTAGAACAAGAGCAAGATCGTGTTAACGAGCCTCCTCGCAACCCAGAGCCTGAAGTCCCTGAAGATAATCAGGTACATCCACCCTTAACTCCTGAAAATGGAGAACATTGCTGGATTGACGATCCTCTTACAGCCGAGGATGAGTCTGACTCCGAGCAGGCAACATCTCCTATCAGAGCTTCCTGTAATGTAATATATCAGGACTATAGCTCTTCTGAAGCGTCGTCTGATGAGATTACCTATACTCCGACGACGCCTAGCAATGTATCTTCTGGAGCTACCTCGTCTCACGTGACTTTCACAGAGATGGCACCCTCTCAGGTTTCTTCTCCTGGACTGTGACTTCAGGATACACATTCTTCCCGACTCATCACCATGAAGAAAACCCAACTTGGGGTGATGGATGGGTCAACGAAGAAGAAAAGCTGCTGGATGCTGTTCAGGACTTGCTCCCGGAAAATGCTCCGTGCAACACAATGAGAGATAAGGTGGGGGCCTTCACATCCATATCCAATGCCAGCAACTTAAATGTGAGGGCCCCCACTCCTATCTCTCATAGTAAGATGAGAGTGTCTCTCACAGGAGCATCTCCCTATATATATATATATATATATAGGTGGGGACCTGTGAGAACCCGACTCCTAATTTCCTGGTTTAGTATGGTTTTAATAGTGATTTGGTTTTCTTAATGGGTTTAGTGGTTGTTTGGTTGAGTCTTTGAGTTAGAATGACTTTTCATTAGCTTTGCGAAGTTTTGAGAGCCAGTGAACCTAGACAGTGACCGTAGGGTCCCATTTGTTTTGCGTGGTCAGCGTGGGGAGATTCATGGTGATTCCCAAAAATTCTCATTTCAGCTTTGTTTGACTAATCTCGCCATTCCCTACAACTTTCGTGCTCACTCAGTGCCCATTCGAAGCTCCTAAAATCAGTTTTTCCAGAAATCCCAAAATTTTCATTCTTTAACCCCTTTGACCAAACAATTGACTTTTTATGTGGACCCCGGAAGTATGTCAATATTAACCTTGTTGGAAAGATAATTTTATGCCGGACACTTTTCATGTTTTAAGTTTCTTGATCCGAGATCTAGAAAGCCCTCTAATCTCCATTACAAGTTCTGCTTAAGTGTGGACCCCACACCCACCCATTATAAAAAGGACAACTTCCACTCTTTCTCCCTCATTTCCATTCCATCGGCTGCAACCTCCCTGCTACAGTACCAGCAGCCTTCCTCCTTCCTTTTTTTCCATTTCTCTTGCTCAAATGAAGCCTCCAACCCACCAATCCGACTAGGGAACTCCGGCAACTTCTTCCCCTTCATATCCTCTCTCTTTTGACACCATTTTCATGGGAAACCAAGGTGGGCAGCCCCTTTTCCAAGCTTCTTCTTGATTGATTAATGGCCTAGAGGTAAGGACTCCTTCCCATTTTCCTTATTTGTGCAATGGCATCCCCTTAGATCTCATTTCCCTAACTTTGTTTGCCCCATTCCTTGTCTTTCTTGATTTACCATTTTAGGGTTCTAAGATGGGTTTGTTTTTGGGGGTTTCCTTTGCTATGCTTGTAGGTTGATCTTGATAGTGTTTTGAGCTTGGATTTGCTTAGCTTGGACCTAAGGCAAGTGGATGAATGGATTGGTTCAAGTATTAGCATGTTTTAAGAGAAAAATATGGATTTTTATTACTTGTGCTTAATGATTTGATACTTGCTTCTAATCATGCTTTTCACTATGATTTTCTATTGCTTTTGAAAAGATGATTGTTGAATGCTAACATGTTTATGGAAAATCTTGATTTACATTAATGTCTTGTTTCTACTTGCATTCAATGTGATTAAATGCTCATGAAAAGGGTTGATTAGCCCATGTATTGCCTTAAAATGTGATTTATAGCTTTTGTTTTTATCTCTTGACTAAGACTTGAAGGAATCTATGTGGTTGTGGTTATTCTCCTTCTCTTTGTGATTTAATGTGGAAAAGAATGGAGATGTATGATGTAGCCTTGGTGGTTGTTGTGAGGAGTTTTGTTGGGGATTTGAAGATAGTATTGAGGTGCTTTTATGCCCTCTAATGATGTGGAAATGGAACCTCAAAAATGGGTTTTAGTATGAAGAGAAGAAGGCAGAGCAGAACTGTCCAGAAAAGGGTTCGTCCCACTCCAGAGAGCTGTTCGCTCGAGCGAACATGGGTCCGCTCGAGCGAACCCTCCCAGAAACCATTCCAGAGACCCCTCCGCTCGAGCGAACTGTAATGTCCGCTCGAGCGATGAGTGCTGTCTCACTGGGGACATATTTGGAGCTGAAGTAAAACATTTATATGATTGTGAGAGGTTCATGGGGAGCCCCGTTGTGTCAGAAGATTTATTAAGTGATGTATGAAGCCTGGATGAGAAAGAAACCATAATCACAAGGTATTCATTGAAGTTTTAGGAACTTCTAAGTGCACAAGGAACCCGGAATGTCTTCAAATTCAAAGAGTACCAAGTTTTTATTAAATAGACATACGGGACCCCTATCCACCTCGAATTAGTTTTGAACCCTGATGTCTATCCTGGAATTTCGAAAGGCTAATTGCATTGCTTTGTTCCCGAAGTTTTTATGTTCATTCCCGAAAACATTGAACTGTATTTAGCATTTTTGCTAGCCCGGCCATGCCTTGCCGGCTTGCCCGATATAAAAGGATATTTGTGCCTTCGAGCGCCCCAATGCAATGTAAGAACTTGGAAGGCATTGTATGGACTCCGGATGAAGAGAAACCCCATTATGAAGATTTATCAAGGATCCTTAGACTCGTCAATGTGCATAGGGATCCGAGATGTCCTTAATTCTCATGGAGTACCAAGTATATGTCAAATTAGACATACGGGACCCCATTCACATTGATTTAAATCTAGGACCCTCAACGTTTGGCCCGGAAAAGTATAGAAATCCATTATGTCGTATTTAAACTCGAATTTCACTTGTACACTTTAAATCTCATATTTTATGATTAGACTTGCCCCGAAGGAATTGAGATATATGTTTTTTTTTAGCATGTTACTAACCCATTTATACCCGACTTGATACAGATATGTTTTTGTGCCTATGGGTATCCCGTCCCGTTATATTCGTACTTGTTGATTTCTTGTATATGACCCATGAACCAAAACCTTGAGGTAAGATGGGGCCAGAGCTTTGTAGTGCGAGCCCATGAACCAAAAGGATTATTATTTTGAGAATAAAACCTTGAGGCAATATGGGGCCAGAGCTTTGTAGTGCGAGCCCATGAGCCAAAAAGAGAACATGCATACATGTATTTGTTTTGTTTACTTGCATGTAACCTATGAGTCGGCACCACTAAGCTTGAATGACCTTGTCGGTCTGATCTACTGACTTGGAGATCCCCTCCCATCCAGCCAGCTGCAGTTTGGATCCCGATACCCAGCTCGCTCCTGTGGCTCCCGATATCAGGTTTGCTACTGTGATTCCCGATACTCGGTTTGCTACCGCGGTCCCGTCCCGTATTATTGTATATGTATATGTAAATTTTGTCGCACCTCCTCACTTCGATGATCGAGGTCAACGCTCGATACTCTTGTCACTTTAGTGAGAGATGATTTAGCTTTGTGTGGTTGCCATCTTGATAGTTCCTGATCCTTGATACCCGTACTGCTTTATACTGATCATGCATTTTCTTAATAAATGTTCATTATTTATACATGTTTTAAATAAGTTCCCGATTTGTGAAATGTTCATTATTTATACATGCTTTACATGAGTTCTCGATTTGTGAAATGTTCATGTTTTATACATGCTTTAAGGGAATACATGTCACGCCCCCAAAACTGGAATTCGATCTCGGGGACGCGAGTATGGGGAATTTATATTTCCCCTCCCAGGATCCGCGTGTGTGAGGATGACAAAATTCACAACACATCAGAATATTTTGCGGAAGCTCTACAAGACGTTACGACCCGGAATCCGTATCCATCGGGTTCCATGTCGTACTCAATCCGTCAGCATAAGATTATCATAAACATATTTAAGCTCAGACTGGAACAATTCATAATATCAAAATATACAGAGCTGACAGTAACAGGCTTATCATTACCCAAACATATTCAAGTTACAAATTAACGAGTGCATTAATTACAATTCCCAAGAAACAGGCTAACAAAAGCCGTACAAAATAGCAAGCTAGAACAAATACTACCCAATGTCGTAACGTAACTTCGGAGTCAAGCATGACGTCTACATGACATCGCTGACACAACAAGCCTGCAAAACTCGTAGCTCAACAGCCCTCTGCACACGAACTAGCTCAAAACAAGGACCTGCTATCTAGAGCACCAAATCAGTAGAATATCAGACACGACGGTCTGGCAGGTGATCAATATAGGCAAAGGCATAAACAAATTTGAAGTTTGAAGGAAACAAGAACTAAAAATAATCTATTAAACCTGAAACAGATTTACAAGATTTAAAAACAATGCATGAACAAGATACTTATCAAGAAATCACGAGTGCATGAACAATATACGAAATAAGACATGAATACATATAATATCATGATTAGTAAATCCACAAAGAGCCCATCCTTTCTCCATCATACATGATGACAAGAGTAAGCACGCACGACAAGCACGACACGATCCCACATATACGGGGAATTTCCGGCCGCGGAACCGGAACACGAACACGCACGATGTGTCATTCAAGACACGACTAGTCTGCAGACAGTCCACATGTTTAAGGACCCCCAGGTAGTGGATCAAGCTAAAAGGGCAGTCCAAGCTCAGCGGTACTCACTTATATCATGAATGCACAAAACATGGCGATACACGCTCGAGAACACGACAAAACAAGAGGGAAATCATTTAACAAGCACGACACGACGAGACTAGCAAAATAGCGTAATATAAATGCTTATCAAACATAAGAAATGATTCCCTTTTCTTATTCTTGAAACACGTCTTAAAACAAGCTTATTCTTGAAATTCGAACGAATGCACGATGATGCACGAAGCATCAAAACAAGAGCTTTGGTTCTTGAAACAATTCTTCAAACAAACTTGTACTTGTAAATCAAACGAGAACACGGTGATGCATGAAGCATCAAAACAAGAGTTCAAACACGAAATCTATCAAGTTTAGGCTAAGACCATTCATTGACCCTTGTGGAATTGAAACCCAAATGTCGGACTTTTGACAAGGTTTGGTGCCCCAAAAGTTATAGTACATTTTTGGAATTCCAAGTGCACAAAGTCAATAAAAAGGTCTAAAACCTAGTCTAGTTTTCCTTCTCGCAAAAATCCTTCAAAAACAGTACTTTTTGTAACTGTTGGTCTGGGTTCAGCATCTCTACCGGTAGAAATTTCGGTTTTAAGCTTCTCTACCGGTAGAAATTCCGGTAGAACTACCTCTACCGGTAGAAATTCCGGTAGAACTAAGGGTTCATTGTTTTTCACACTTCTCTGCCAAAATTCAAGCCACTTCTACCGGTAGTACTTCCGGTTTAAGCGCTTCTACCGGTAGAAATTCCGGTAGAACTAAGGGTTCACAGTTTTTCACACTTCTCTGCCAAAATTCGAGCCACTTCTACCGGTAGTACTTCCGGTTTAAGCGCTTCTACCGGTAGAAATTCCGGTAGAACTTATGACGTTCAACTTTTTTCACACTTCTCTGCCAAAATTCGAGCCACTTCTACCGGTAGTACTTCCGGTTTAAGCGCTTCTACCGGTAGAAATTCCAGTAGAACTTATGACGTTCAACTTTTTTCACACTTCTCTCCCTTCTTCACTTCCACATTTGAACCACATGCACTCCCCAAGCCTTCATGCTTTCCAAGGGATACATTTTATACATTTTTAAAAGCATTCCATCCACAATTAAACCATTCATTCTATAAAAAGACATCAAGACATTTTCAAGTATAAAATCATAAAAACTAACAAGATCAAACATGATTCTAAGAGCTTGCAAAATCATGGCTAACAAGACAAATGAAGAAGCCAAAACTCATGACTTGAAAGAATATAACATAACTTGCATTATGAAAATTAACATAGAAAACATGTCTTAATGAAATATTGAAACCATAATGAAACATAAAGCAATAAACATGAGAGATCCTATAAAGATCACTTGCCTCAATCCAATGCCAAGGAAAACTCCACAAAAACTCAACCAAAGAGAAGATCCACGAAATCTACACAAAAGCCCCAAAATAGAACACATAAAAATCACATTTTTTGTCATCACAAACCCCCATTTCGAAAATGGGTTTGAAAACATGGAAAACAAGTTCTAAATGAACTAAAAGAGCACCAAATGAAAGAATGGAAGAAAGTACCAACCTCGAGCTAGCTGAACAAGAAGAAGGGAGGTTGAAGATGATGAATAGTGAAAGGGTTTGGCTCCAAAACGTGTCCAGCTGAAGCTTAAGAAGAGAGGAAGAGATTAACGGAGTCAGATTAGTGATTGGAGTCTTCTTGCTAGAAGATTTCAAGGGAAAAAGATCAAGAAAAGAGCTTTCTTCTCATCTCCACTCTAGGGCAAGCACAGTTGCAGGATTTTGGAAGAAAAATGGAGGAGAGAGAGTAAGAGGATATTTATAGTGTCTGGAAGTGGGTCCCAAATGCAGTTGAACTTGAAACGATTAGAACATGGTCTTGCGGACCCCGGATGAAATCGACGAAAAAGAACAAAATGATCGTCGAAAAATCTAGTTTTCAAAAAGTATATTTTCCCCAATTTCTGGAATTTTCGAAATTTATGGACAGATTTAGTGAAAATTGTCATTTTTGCCCTTTTTCTCGAAAAACGCGATTTCTGAGTATTAAATCAAGATGGTCAAAACATGAAAGTTGTTTATAACAATAAAATGAGTCAAAAGGAATAAAAATTGGAATTTTTAGAAACCAAGAATAAATTCTCACAAAAACACAATTTACAAGGGTTGGGTCAAAACAAAGTCAACGGTCTTTTAAAACTTTCCAAAGTTAAGAAAAATCTATTCAAACTCCAAAAACAAAGTCAAATCAACTCTAATTTTGTTTAAAAAGCTAAATCATGATTAAAACAATGCTAAATCCGAAAATTGAGGGTCGGGGTCTTACATCCTCCCCCCCCCCCTTAGAACCCATTTGATCCTCCTAATGGTCTAAACCAAATCAAAAATCAAAACTCGAAAGATCAAAGAAAACACTGAAGACCCAAAGACTAAAGAAAACACTGACACCCTGAGTTGAACCTCGGCAACTGAGCTATCCCTGATCAATCCTGACAATGAGAAGCGCCGGCAACAACACGTCTGATTCGATTGAAAACTTCACACTATCACATATATCTGTCCAACAACCTGCTCTTCTAACAAATCCAATGTTCAATAACTTCTCTAGTCATCCTTCTGTGGTCATTTGACGTCCTTACACTGGATCATCTCTTTTACTAACTTTGTTAATCATTGTCTGTCTTGGAAACAACAAGTTCTGTCTCATTCTATCACCCTGAAATTTATGCCAAATGTTATACCGAGATGTACACGATGATTCTGACATTTGCATGAAGATGTGATCGTAGACATGCTTTCTCTGAAATAATCTTCATCCCGGAGGATTTCTGGAATCCCATATATCTGCTCTCATTGTACTACTCGGATTCTGGTTCCTTGTCTTCGAAAAATTGGCGAAGCTGAAGTGCTACCACGTACCAGTCCCTTCCATCCTCTATCTATGTTATTCAAATTCTTGAAACTATGCTGCCACGCCTAATAAAATTCTTAAAACAAGAGTCCCATGTCAACATAATATCTGTCAACTCGGTATCCTTCTATGGAAAGTCAAAATCTTCAACCCAAGCCTTGAAACAATTCTACCACTTCCTACTTGTCCTCCAAGGTCCACCAACATAATCCAAATCCTCGAGTGCTTAAATGGAAACTTCATAATCTGGAGTCTGCTCAATCTTCTGCCTCTGTCTTAGATTCACCATCCTCAAGTCTTGCGCATGTGTTATTCTTCTCTGGATCTTTCAACTGACCTTGTCCATGGGTTATGATTCTCCAGCTTGCATCTGTACTCTGCCCAAACTAATGTTCCAAAAGTCGGTAAAGTCTGCACAATTTGCTCTATCAAGTGACTAGATAACAAACAATTTTGTATACAAGTTTCTCCACTGCTGTCGAAAACTGAATTATATGCTTTTAACCACACACTGACGCACTTCGCTGAGTCAACTTCACCACCATAGCTACACTTGTTAAACTTCCTCGAACAAATCTCTGTTACAGGTTCATCAATACGCGAGAAATTTCTTACTTTTTCACATCTTCTTGGAGCTGTACTACTGAAAATCACTTCAAATTTCATAAAGTCCACCACTTACTCGGCTTCTGGGGTCTTCTGGCTTCGGAAAATAATCAAAATTTATCCAAAAATCTGTACTTACATGTCTAACACATCATCTGATACTACACGGTCAATGGTAATTGGGTCTAGATATGTCGTTCACATAACCTACTGACTAACAATTGTTCACATATTCCCTCGCTAACTCCATCTGTGACATCGAGAAACTGAAAATTCTGCCAAAGTCCTTCGAGAACTACGTCCTAAGTCCATAAAATGCCACAAAAAACCCGATTCTTTGACACAAAAACAAGCAAAAGATACTAAAGGTGGGTACGGAGATATTAAATTCTCCCCCACTAGAAAGAATTTGGTCCTCCAAATTCCCTAACAACAAGGACAAGAAGACGAGACAAAGAGGGTCTCCCCCACTAGGAGAAAAACAAACCGAACCGATAAAACAATGGCTAGCCAAAACAAAATCCACACGACCTAAGGAGTCCTCACCACACGTCTTAAGGTTACTAGAGTGTTTTATTTCCTAGAAACCTGCCCGCTCTGATACCAGTCTGTCACGCCCCCAAAACCGGAATCCGATCTCGGGGACGCGAGTATGGGGAATTTATATTTCCCCTCCCAGGATCCGCGTGTGTGAGGATGACAAAATTCACAACACATCAGAATATTTCGCGGAAGCTCTACAAGACGTTACGACCTGGAATCCGTATCCATCGGGTTCCGTGTCGTACTCAATCTGTCAGCATAAGATTATCATAAACATATCTAAGCTCAGACTGGAACAATTCATAATATCAAAATATACAGAGCTGACAGTAACAGGCTTATCATTACCCAAACATATTCAAGTTACAAATTAACGAGTGCATTAATTACAATTCCCAAGAAACATGCTAACAAAAGCCGTACAAAATAACAAGCTAGAACAAATACTACCCAATGTCGTAACGTAACTTCGGAGTCAAGCATGACGTCTACATGACATCGCTGACACAACAAGCCTGCAAAACTCGTGGCTCAACAGCCCTCTGCACACGAACTAGCTCAAAACAAGGACCTGCTATCTAGAGCACAAAAGCAGTAGAATATCAGACACGACGGTCTGGCAGGTGATCAATATAGGCAAGAGCATAAACAAATTTGAAGTTTGAAGGAAACAAGAACTAAAAATAATCTATTAAACCTGAAACAGATTTACAAGATTTAAAAACAATGCATGAACAAGATACTTATCAAGAAATCACGAGTGCATGAACAATATACGAAATAAGGCATGAATACATATAATATCATGATTAGTAAATCCACAAAGAGCCCATCCTTTCTCCATCATACATGATGACAAGAGTAAGCACGCACGACAAGCACGACACGATCCCACATATACGGGGATGATGGAACGCGCTCCGAGGCGCCGTGGGGCGGCTACCGGGGCCGGCGGAACGTGGGAGTACGTCGGGTCCGGCCCTTTCGCGCCCTGGCGGGCCTGAAGCGTGCATCAACATTTCTTTTATGTGGGTGTGCCAGATTTTCTATTTTACTTGGAATTGCAAGTGGTAATCCGGAGATCAACCTTCGCAAGTAAAAAGGAAATCAACTTCTTTCAAGTTTTCCATTGCACAAATATTTAAGAAAAGAGACATTTTCTTGGTTTGCCGTGAAAGGCGATTTTGTTTGGCATTTATAGCCGATTTTGGCGTTTATAGCCGATTTACAATTCTTATCAATAATGAAAGACAAGAGTTGTGATTTTTGTCTCTTTAGAAAAATACAAATTACAATGAAAAGCAAGAAAAGGAAGATCTAACTTTTCAGGAGATTGTGGGGGACTCGTTCAGATTGACGGTCGCAAGCCATGTATGGGCTTCGCCATCATCCATGCAGATGAGAACAGAAGATGCTCTTGATTCGCTTGGCTTGGCTATGACCTCAGGTTTTTAGAGGACAAAGACCAAGAGAAGGTCCTATGTCCAATAAAAAGCTAAGTAGACGGGCTGAAAAGCCACGTCTAAGCCATTGGAGGCAGCAGGAGAAGGCAAGGACCTTGGGGGGGGGGGGGGGGGGTGCCCCCCAAGGGACTTTTGTCACCTTGTAGTGGTGGCCGGTGCAGAACTTCAGCAGAGTTTTTCTCTCTTTTTCTTTCTCTCAGATCTCTTTCTGATCCCTTTTTTTCTGATCTTCTGATTTTCTCCTCTTTTTTCCGATCCCGATTTCAATGGAATGCTCTCCTATTTATAGGCTTTTGGTAGCCATTTAGGAGGGTTTATGAGCCTTAATGGCTTTAATGGGAGGAGTTACAAGATTTATTTCTTGATTTTGTAACTCCTTTTTCCTTGAATCTGATTGGCCGATGGAGATTAAGGGCTTTTAATCACCTTAATTACCATAATGGGAGGAGTTTCATGGTTTAAATGCCATGAATCAATTGACTTGTAACTCCCAAATGCTTGCTTCTGATTGGGCCGTCCAAAGAAATGAATTAATGACCATAATAAAGTTAGTCAATTAACCACATTAATTGGTCGCCGAGCAGTCGAAGAGTCGCGGGCCGTGCCGTGTCTTCTGGAATTCTTCTGGCGATGATCATCGATGGATCTTCATGCTGATCGACATCGGATGAACATGTAACTTCAGACATTGATAGCTAAGAGCGGGCCGATGACATCTGTCTTGTCGATTTCTCGATCGGTCGGACAGAAAGAGCACTTTTTTTGGTTGACCGGTTGGCGATCTTGGAGCGATCAATGATGATTTTATGCTTTTGGAGGTTGACCCGTGATTTTGACGGATGTCGGAGGATATGAGTCAATTTCAAGCACTAAAAATCACATTTTCAGGAAACCACAGGGGCCAAAGTGCGCGAAACGCGAAAAAAGACGGAAAAACGGGTCACCGGCGGAAAATCCGGTGACCCGGACCTTCATGGTTGCAGGGGCCTGCGACCTTGGGGGAATTTTTCCCTTCGGAGCCCGTTTTGCGGTCGTTTTGAGGTTTTTTTTCGTCGCCGTTTTCTTCTGTATTTTTCCTGACATTTCTTCTCATTTATTGGCTTGATTTCCCTATAGAAAACCTGATGAGAATCCTTGCATTTTTAGAGTGCAAAGTTTCTAATTTTCCGGGAAAGCCGAAGACTTTGTCGCGTAGAGCTGCTGATTTTCCGCCAGAAGCTGAAACTTGGTCAAACGATGTCGGAATGACCTGAAATTTGAGGTGGAGCCTCCTGAGCAATAAATAAGACCAACCATAGGCTTTTGTTTGAGTTTTGAAGCCGTTTGGGGTCCCGTCGATGCTTCACTTAATTTTACTGCGGGGAAAATGCCGAGCGTTGATATGTGGCCAAACGATGTCCGATTGTCCTGAAATTTGACGGGGAGCCTATTGGAGTCATTTTGAGACGTTCCATGGGCTCTGTTTTGGATGTCATGGTCCCGGGTTGCTCCGCCGCCGGTAGGCTTGAAACCTGGTCAAACGTTGTCAGAATGACCTGAAATTTGACGTGCAGCCTTTTGGAAGCATGTTGAAGCCACTCATGCACTTGGTTTGATGAGCGAAGGCTTCGGTGGTTCCCGCCGCCGAGAGGCTTGATTTTGCTGCTCGAGCATTGATGGAGGGTCAAACGTTGTCGGTTTGACTTGAAATTTGGCATGGAGCCCTTTTGAGACATGCTGGAGTCATCTGTAGGCTTTGATCGAAGTTTTGACGTCTCCGATGATGTCGCCGCCGAGAGCTCCCGTTTAGCTGTCGGAGAAGTGAAGTTAGGCCAAATGTTGTCGAAATGGCCCGAAACTTCATGTGTACTCTTCTCTTGGCTATCTTGAAGGATCTTGCAGTTTTTGTTTGATTCTGACAAGATTTGATTTTTTGGAGAAATTGCATTGCCTATTTATGGCAGGTTGCGACTTCATGCAGCTTTCTTGATGTTGAAGAGGCAAAGTGACATTTTTGGTGTCAACAAATGCCCCCTCGAGGTACAGCGACGAGTTACTTGACTTTTGTAGTCGATGTGCCTCGAAGAGATTTTTGAAGGAGAGCTTGAGTCTTGACCAAGAGTCTTTGAGCAATCTTTCCTTTGGTAGAGTAGCCTTTGAGCTTCCAGGGGAATTTTATGGTAATGAAAGGAATCAAATACCATCTCGAGGCAAAGTTTTGAAGATGACATCAGGGATGTGGATTTGGGTTTTTGTTTTTGACCTTGTGACCTAACAAGCTGTATGTGGCAGGTTAGGGGGTCGGGTTTTGGTTTTGACCTTGTGACCCAACAAGCTGTATGTGGCAAGTTGGGGGATCATGATTTGGTTTTTTGTTTTGGTCTTGTGACCTAACAAGCTGTATGTGGCAAGTTAGGGGACCAGGATTTCGTTTTTGGTCACTCTTTGGGACTGTGTGGGTCCATTGGAGTGGTTTGGATTTTTGTGGAATGTCAATTTCAAGATTTTGGCTCAATTTGGTATATGAGGCTGGATGGTTTGATTTTTGGAAGCTCATGGGGCTTGGGATTTTTTTGTATGGTTCAATCAACTCAAAAGAGGCATGGAACCATTATTGTATGCTCTTGGTAAGAGGGATTTTTTCTGACTAAAAGCCCATTTTTTTTTTTTAGTGCCTAGGTGGTCAAACCTGGCTCATATGGGCTAACCCATGGGACCTTAAGCTTTTTAGGATGGCTTAGATCTCATGTGGGGTCATTTTTGTAAAGAATATCTAAAGATATCTCATTTGGATAGAGAATATCTAAAAATATCTTTATGGGAGAGAATCTCTCATATTCCCTTAATTTGGGAGAGAATATCTCAAGGTATCTTTCTTTTTGGGAAGAAATCTCCAATATCCTTTTTTGTTGGAGAGAATCTTTCATTGATTGATTTTGGGAGGAAATCTCTCAAAGACATCTTTCTTTTTGGGAAAGAATCTTTCTAATTCATTCTCTTTTGGTAAGGTTACTAATTAGTAACACTTACCTTTCTTCTTTGTTTCCTTCTTTGATTTGCTCTCTCCTATTAAAGCAAAGGAAGGTAGGATCTCTTGCTCTTATTGCTTTCTTTTGCAACAATCTCAAGAGAGCTCCAAGACTAAGAGTTTTTCTTCTTCAAGGATCTTCAAGCTTTTTCCTTCTTCTTCTCCATCAATGGCTTCAAGTAAGTTTTCTCTCTTTTTCTTTCAAGAAAATTTTATGTAGAGAATAAGATGGTAAAAAAAAAGTTTCTCTTCTTTTTTTTTCTTTCTTCTTTTTTTTCTTTCTTTCTTTTCTTTCTATTCTTCTTCTTTTTTTTTCTCTTCTCCACGTGATTTCTTCTTTTGTTTTTTTTTTCTTTTTTTTTTCACACGTTTTTTTTTTCTTTTTTTTTTTTGTGAGCCGTACGGACAGATCCGTACGGATCTGGTCCGTACGGCCACGTGGCCTGATTTTTTTTTTTTTTTTTTTTTTTTGAGAAAGTTTCTTTTTTTTTTCTTTTCTTTCTCCCTCCTTTTTTTGAGAAAGTTTCTTTTTTTTTTTTTTTTTTTTGCTCATCATGATAATGCGTTTTTATGCAAATCTAGATGTTCATGCATGTACTTTTTGTAAATTGAATTGAGTAGCATGATGTGATAGCATACCTGAAAATCTTTGCAATTTTGGGAATTTGGAGCTCGCAGCGATGTTGAGCCCTTCTTGATTTTGCGGAGATTTTGAGGTTTCGAAAGTTTGGAGTTTCGGAGCCCGCAGCAATGTTGAGCCCATCTTCAAACTTTCTATTTCCGTCGGGGTATTTCCTTTTTCTTTGGAATTGCCCCGGAGTCATGCCAAAATTTCGCCAGATTTTTTGTGGGACAAAGTGACCCTCTTTTTTTTTAGCGAAATCCTGTCATTTTGATGACGATCTTTTTCTTTTCCAACCTTTGCAGGTGGTTCCTCCAGAGCGAACAAGGGTAAAGAGCCTGCTACAAGCGTACCTCGTCGATCTGCTAGATCTTCCAATGTGGCCGTTCAGCAGGCCTGGGAGAAGGTCCAGTTTGTTGAGAAGAACTTGGAAGAGTGCGATTCCCTCAATCGCGATGAGATGAGACAGCGATCGATCGCTCTCAAGAATGAGGAATTCTATAAGATCATTTAAGCAACCGTCCTTGGGTTATGGACGATCTGAGGGTTTTACCCAAGCCTACCTTCTTCTTTGGAGATGCAGTCCCTGACGACTTGACATACCAAAGGAGATGTTTTCAGTTCTCTTACACAGCAGATGGTGAAGAGAAGACTGTTTCTACCCGGTCGTCTTTTGATCGTACCATCTCGATCATGAGCCTTGCTTCCAAGTGCTCTAAGAGGGAAGATCCTCCGAGCTGGGTGAAGAGGACCAGTGTGATCAAGACCGGGGTTTTTGTTGGTGGACCCTCCGGATATGCGGAGAAGCCACCTGTCCGTATGGACATGTTGATGCCAGCCAGCGGCTACCAGGGCTCTGATTATCCGTCGGTCGATTTGAGACCGGTGGGCCTTGGCGTTTTCAGCGGTGACGGCAGTACTTGGGTGAAGCCTTTTCGACTTCGTGGCCGTTTCAATGTTGACTCCGATTGGAAGTCATGGACTGACCACACCTTGCTGATTGGGGGCGCCGTTTTGAAGGAAGCCGGGATTTTTGACGCGGTCCGCGCTTTTAGGGAGATCGTGACTTTTTCCGATGATGCCTTCATGGCTATGTTGGAGTCTTTCCTCCCTCAGACCAATACCTTCGTTGTCACGAACGGTGAGATTGGTTTTTCTCTGAAGGAGTTGAGTGCTATTACTGGATTACCCATCCTTGGCAAACTCTACGAGGAGTTCATGCCGATTGACAGCGTCCTTGAGGAGCAGTCAGAGGAATTCAGGCTCCTATACTTTCAGCTCGTCGCCTTCTATGATTTTTTGAAGGAGGGCTCGAAAGTCAGATCCAGCAGTTGGAAGAGTTATGGCTCTTCATTCTTCAACTTCTTTGACAGCAAAGAGTCTTCTGATAGCATGACCCGGGAAGACAGGAAGAAGACTTCGGTCATGCAGGAAGAGTTGAAGGGTTTCTTCGCGAGCACAGATGCCATTTGTTCTGACATTGCATTGCGGAGAGATCTTGCTTTTTACCTCACTTTTTGGCTAGGTGAGGCTATTTTTGCTGGTGGAGATGGGACGCACATCAGGCCGCATTGTATTTTTCCGGCTTGTCAGATGGCGTTTGGAGAGCGGCTTGCTTTGGTGCCCGCTCTTTACTCCTACCTGTGTACCGAACTGCAGGCTGCTGCTTTCTTGGTTCGGCTTGGGCTCCCTATGAATAGGGTATTTTCAGCCCATATCTTTTATTCGTGGTTTGTATACCACTGTCCTGGCTTCCACCAGCTGGGTGCTGCACAGGATGATGATCCTCTGATGATTCGATTGGCTAAGGGAAAAGCCGTATCTGAATCACTTTTGTTTGCCCGCATGAGGATCCGACGGTTCAGGGACGTCGAGATGGGGCAGTCTTCAGTTAAGCTTTCTCCGGAGTTGCGGAAGAAGGCTTTTGATTTTGGTGCCTCCCGAGACTCTACTAGAGCAGGGTCGGGAAGGCATTACTCTTTGACCAATGCAGAGAAGGAGTGGCTTTTCAGCATACGGGTCGGCACGATGGTGTACCGCAGACATCTTTTCGTCGACATCCAGCCGTATGTACCTTCTCGCTTTGCGCTTCAGTTGGGCTTCTCTCAAGGCGTTGTTGGAGCGCCTTCGAGTATGGTGAAGCGTTTTGGGGGTTTGCAGGATGGCAGAAATGCATGGGCTTTCTATAGTGCTGAAGACACTACTGCCACGATTTCTTATCCTGAGCTGTCGACTTTCCGAACTGCCGGCTTCACGAAGTGGTTCGCGGAGAGCTTTTTGGCATATCGGGGGCTTTCCAAGAAGGAGCTTGATGTAAAGCTGTCTTCTGGAAAAGGCATTGGGAAGTCGGATGGCGTCCGGCGAGAGGAAGTTTGGGCCTTCCTTTCTGGAGAGAAGCACAAGATAGGCTTTCTCGGTGACCAGGGCGTCATTGGTTCTGAAGCTGTTCGGGAAGTACCTGATGAGGCTTTGGAGCAGCTAGAACAGGAGGAAGCTGAGCTCGACGCTTGGATGCAAGCGGCACAGAGACGAGCTTCCGTGGAGTCTACTGGCGAAAGCAGACCATCCAGTGAGGAGTCAAGTGAGAAACCTGACGTCCTTGATAGGGAAGTTGAGGAGGCCAGGAAACGTCTTGAGCATTTGAAGGCACAAGTCGATGCGAAGTGGGCTGCTATAACAGAGGCTCGTGACAGGGAGAGTACTCTGATTCGCAGGGTTGCAGATGCCGGTCAAGTTCTCGAGAGGAGGACTCTAGAAAACGAACGATGGCAAACTGCTGGGGAAGAGCTTCCCGGTGTAAAAGAAGGGTTACGGCATTCGCCAGCATCTCATGGCAAGTTCCTGAAGAAGCGTGCCTTGGAAACTCTGACGGCTGAGGCCAAAAGTTTGCTTGAGGAGCTGAAGCTTTGGCTGAAGACCATTTTTGGCTGAGCTCCTGATTTTTTATAGCAGAAACCATTCTTCTCTTTTTTTTTTGGTACCACATGTATTTTTTGGTACTCTTTTTTTTTTGTAGTGCTTGTGAACACTTTCTTTTTTTTTTTTTTTTTTTTGCTTTGGTACCACATGTATTTTTTTGGTACCTTTTTTTTTTTGTTGTTCCCTACGCTCACTCAAATCTTTTTGTGATGAAAGCAATTGCTAAATGGGATTTGATCAAAAGCTTTGTCATTTTGTGAAAATCTTTTGTCAAATGGTTGTTTTGGTAGGGGAAACGAATTTGGCATGAAAGCCGGATTTTTGTGGCATTTACAGCCAGTTTGGTGGCATTGATAGCCAATTGGTGGCATTTATAGCCGGTTTGGTGGCATTGATAGCCAATTTGTGGCATTTATAGCCGGTTTGGTGGCATTGATAGCCAATTTGTGGCATTTATAGCCGGTTTTGACATGAGAGTCAGGTTTTTTTTTTTGTGTGGCATTTGTAGCCGAGTTTTTTTTGAAAACCAAGTTTTGTTTTATTGGCATGAAAGCCGGTTTTGGCGTTTATAGCCGGAAATTTTTGTTTTGGCATTTATAGCCTGATTTTGGCATTTATAGCCGAGTTTTGGTTTTCAAAATGCAGGTATCGACTAAATGTCGCCTCCCCGCTGAATGGTCTTGCAAGTATCGATGGAATGTCGCTTCCTTGCTCATTCGGTTTTGCGAGTATTGATGGAATGTCACTTCCTCGCGGGTTAGGTTTTGTAAGTATCGATGGAATGTCGCTTCCTCGCGAATTAGGGTGCAAATATCGACTAAGCGTCGCTTCCCTGCTTTTCCCAAGACTTTTGGTTTTGCGGGTACTGACTTGATGTCGTTTCTCCGCGATTTTTGAAATTTGAGGTTTTCTCGAACCATTTGTAATTTTGGTTGTGGATAGCAACTGGTATGTTGCATCTCCACGATTTTTTAAATTGGGTTGTGGATATCAACTGGTTTGTTGCTTCTCCACGATTTTAGGTTTTCTCGAATCTTTGAAATTTGGGTTGTGGATATCAACTGGTTTGTTGCTTCTCCACGATTTTTGAAATTGGGTTGTGGATATCAACTGGTTTGTTGCTTCTCCACGGTTTTTGGATTTTGCAAGTATCGACGAAATGTCGCTTCCCTGCGATTTTGGGTGCAAGTATCGATGGAATGTCGCATCCTTGCTTTTTTCAAAATTTTTGTTTTGCGGGTACTGACTTTGATGTCGTTTCCCCACGATTTTTGAAAAACCATTTTTTTTTGTTTAAAGACACGAGGGTCGTAAATTTTGACCTAGAACCATTTGGCGGTAAAAGGTAAGGTGGACTAGGGTGGAAATCCCTGAATCCGGATTTTTGTTTCAAACCATGAATTTTGGTTCAAGGATCGAAAGTTTTGGTCAAGTCAGGGAGAGGCTCCTAAACTTGGATTTTTTTTGTTTTTGAACAATGAAACAATGAAAGTAAGCATTGTTTTTGAATCTCTAGAAATTTTGACATTTGATATGAAAATTCTAAAGAGAGTGGGTTTGACGAGCGAGTACCTGAGAACAGGTTTTGGCCATACAGGCATTGCTCTTACCCAGTCGGGTAAGTCTTCAAGGGTAGTACCGCTTCAAGAACTTGCCGTTGATAGGCAGCATACATCTGTCGCCTTCCATGTTTAGGAGGGCATATGCGCCGTTGGAGAAGACCTTGTCGATGACGTAGGGTCCCTCCCATTTTGGTTCAAATTTGCCTTTGGATTTGTGTGCGAAGACCATTGGTCTTTTTACCGCAAGAACCAAGTCACCCTTTTTGTAGGCGCGTTGCCGGACCCTTTTGTCAAAAGATCCTGCCATGCGTGCTTGGTAAAGTTCAATGCTTTGTCGAGCTTCGAGCCGTCTCTCATCGAGATTGTCCAGCTCATGGAGTCGCAATTTCGCATTGCTTTCTTGAGTCATGTCATTTTGTAGAGATACCCTCAGAGAAGGAATTTGTACCTCTAGGGGCACGACAGCTTCGCATCCATAGACCAGCGAGAATGGTGTGCTATGGGTTGGTCCTCGAACGGTGGTTCGATAGGCCCACAAAGCTTCAGACAGTTTGTCGCTCCAGTCTCTTTTGTGACTAGAGACCATTTTCTTGAGGATTTTGCAGAGTGTCTTGTTGAAGGCTTCTGCTAATCCGTTTGCTGCCGGATTGTATGGAGTCGAAGGACAGCTTTGAATTTTGTATTTGTCGCAAAACCTGTAGAATCGATGATCCCGGAATTGTGGTTCGTTATCATGGACGAATCTCTTGGGTATGCCGAAACGACAAATGATGTTGGTGCGCAGGAACTGAAGAACTGATGAGGTCTTCATTTCGTTGAACGCAAATGCTTCTGACCACTTGGAGAAATAATCCGTTGCGGCGAAGATGAAGCGATGACCTTTGCTTGAAGGGGGAGAGATAGGACCTATGATGTCCATGCCCCATGCTTCGAAAGGCCATGAGATTGCTGTAGGATGTAGCCATTCTGGAGGCATGTGAATGTAGTCTCCATGAACTTGGCATTGTTGGCAGCGCTTAGCAAATTGCATTGCATCAGCAACAATGGTAGGCCAATAGTAACCTAACCTTTTTATCTGATCATAGAGCTTAGGACCTGCCTGATGGGCTCCACAAAGACCAGCATGAACTTCTTTAAGTGTTTCTTCGGCCTCTTGTTGTGACAAGCAGCGTAGAAGTACTCCGTTGAAGGATTTCCTGTAGAGGATTTTTGAAGGAATATCCAAATGAAAGTTTGGGGCTCGCCTTTGTATGCTTACCCGTTCTTTTGGATCTTCAGGTAGGATTCCGAACATAGTGTAATCAATGAACGGATCCTTCCAGTCGCCGATTGAAGGTTGAAGGATAGAGATCCGACTTCCAACCACTCGGTGGCATTCAGCAACTGCTTGGTGTGTGTTAAGAGGAGGGAGGATCCTTCTCTCATACACTGTAATTTGCATGTTTTCCCCTTCCTGGATCGCCATTGATGCGGCAAGTCCGGCCAGGGCATCTGCACGGATATTTTCACCTCTACGAATGTGGGTGATGTTGCAGATGTCAAACTTTTGCAGAAGTGATTGTGCCTTGTTGTAATAAGGCAGCAGATCAGGCTTCCTGACTTCATATTTCTGAGTCATCTGGTTGACGATCAGTTGAGAGTCTCCAAAGACTTCCAGCATAGTGATACCGGATTCGATGGCGAGTTCCAATCCTAGGATCAGAGCTTGGTATTCAGCTGCATTGTTTGTGCATGGTTCCAGTAGCGAGAAAGCGTGTGGAATCATGCATTTGTCGGGGCTAACAAAGAGGATGCCAACTCCCGAGATCAGCTTTCTGTTTTCATTTGTCCTGGTTGCACCGTCAAAGTACATGTCCCAGGAGGCATTTGGTGAGGAAGTCTCCACGTTCTAGACAGGTTCGTCTGGGAGATCATCTCTGAGTGGTGAATCTTTAGGCAATGGATGCTCTGCGAGGAAATCTGCTAGAGCTTGGCCTTTGATTGCTTTTTGTGGCACATACCTAATATCAAATTGTGACAAGAGGATGGACCATTTTGCCAGTCGGGCATTGAGAGAACCGGCCTTCGTGACAAGGACCTTCAAGAGGTTGATCCTTGAGACTAGGTAGACTGTGTTGGAAAGCAAGTAGTGACGTAGCTTTTGTACGGCAAACATCACTGCAAGGCATTCTTTTTCGACTGGAGAGTAGCGATGCTCTGCACCTACTAGCATGCGGCTGAGGTAGTATAGAGCAGCTTCTTTTCCCTCACCATTCTCTTGTGCAAGCAGAGCGCCTACAGAATGATCAAGAGCTCTTGTGTACAAGATGAATGGTTTTCCAGTGGCAGGGGCAGCTAACACTGGAGGTTTGGTCAGGTATGACTTGATATCTTGAAATGCGGCTTCACAGTCGGCATCCCAGACAAAGTCTACACCCTTTTTCATCAATCGAGAGAATGGACGGCATTTCCCCGAAAGATTGGAGATGAACCGTCTGATGTAAGCCAATCTCCCTTGGAGCCCTTTTAGTTCTCTCAAGGTTCTTGGAGAGGGCATTTCTAGAATAGCCTTGACTTTTATGGGGTCAAGTTCTATTCCAGCTTTCCGAACAAGGAATCCGAGAAACTTACCCGACGAGACGCCGAAGAAGCATTTTAGAGGATTCATCCGCAGTTTGTGTTTGCGGAGTCGGAGGAAGACTTCCCGAAGATCTTTGAGATGGTCTTCTTTTCTTCTGCTTTTGACGGCGAGGTCATCAACGTAACATTCGACCGTCTTGTGCTGCATATCTTGGAATATTTTCATCATAGCCCTCTGATATGTGGCACCAGCATTTTTCAGACCAAATGGCATGACAGTGTAGCAATACACGCCAAATGGAGTCCGAAATGAGGTGTGTTTTTCATCCTCGGGATGCATCTTTATCTGATTGTAACCAGAGAAGCCATCCATGAATGTCATTCGCTCAAATCCGCAGGTATTGTCAATCATCACCTCCGGTATGGGGAGCGGGAATTCATCTTTAGGGCAAGCGCCATTCAAGTCTCTATAGTCAATACAGACTCTGATCTGCCCAGTTTTCTTTGTCACGGGGACAATATTGGCCAACCACCCTGGATGTTGTTCCTCACGGATGAAGCCGACGCTTTTGAGTTTTTGAACTTCTTGTTCAATTTTATCCATCACATCTGGACGGAATCTTCTTTGGCTTCATCTTTAGGGCAAGCGCCATTCAAGTCTCTATAGTCAATACAGACTCTGATCTGCCCAGTTTTCTTTGTCACGGGGACAATATTGGCCAACCACTCTGGATGTTGTTCCTCACGGATGAAGCCGACGCTTTTGAGTTTTTGAACTTCTTGTTCAATTTTATCCATCACATCTGGACGGAATCTTCTTTGGCCTTGTTTGACAGGCTTGATGTCTTCTTGAAGATTGAGTTTGTGGACTGCTACTTTGGGGTCTAAACCAGGCATTTCAGCATAGGACCATGCAAAGCAATCAACGAACTCACGAAGAAAAGCGATATACTCGGGTAACTCATCATCCTTTATATTCTTGCTTATGAATACAGGACGTGGGTTATCAGGTGTTCCCAAGTCTATCTTTTCAACAGGATCTTCTGTCGGAAGGTTCGAAGGTGGTTCCTCCACAATATTTTCGGAGGCTTCTGATGGAACGCGCTCCGAGGCGCCGTGGGGCGGCTACCGGGGTCGGCGGAACGTGGGAGTCCGTCGGGTCCGGCCCTTTCGCGCCCTGGCGGGCCCTGAAGCGTGCATCAACATTTCTTTTGTGTGGGTGTGCCAGATTTTCTATTTTACTTGGAATTGCAAGTGGTAATCCGGAGATCAACCTTCGCAAGTAAAAAGGAAATCAACTTCTTTCAAGTTTTCCATTGCACAAATATTTAAGAAAAGAGACATTTTCTTGGTTTGCCGTGAAAGGCGATTTTGTTTGGCATTTATAGCCGATTTTGGCGTTTATAGCCGATTTACAATTCTTATCAATAATGAAAGACAAGACTTGTGATTTTTGTCTCTTTAGAAAAATACAAATTACAATGAAAAGCAAGAAAAGGAAGATCTAACTTTTCAGGAGATTGTGGGGGACTCGTTCAGATTGACGGTCGCAAGCCATGTATGGGCTTCGCCATCATCCATGCAGATGAGAACAGAAGATGCTCTTGATTCGCTTGGCTTGGCTATAACCTCAGGTTTTTAGAGGACAAAGACCAAGAGAAGGTCCTATGTCCAATAAAAAGCTAAGTAGACGGGCTGAAAAGCCACGTCTAAGCCATTGGAGGCAGCAGGAGAAGGCAAGGACCTTGGGGGGGGGTGCCCCCCCAAGGGACTTTTGTCACCTTGTAGTGGTGGCCTGTGCAGAACTTCAGCAGAGTTTTCTCTCTCTTTTTTCTTTCTCTCAGATCTCTTTCTGATCTTTTTTTTTCTGATCTTTTCTCTGATCCTGATTTTCTCCTCTTTTTTCTGATTCCGATTTCAATGGAATGCTCTCCTATTTATAGGCTTTTGGTAGCCATTTAGGAGGGTTTATGAGCCTTAATGGCTTTAATGGGAGGAGTTACAAGATTTATTTCTTGATTTTGTAACTCCTTTTTCCTTGAATCTGATTGGCCGATGGAGATTAAGGGCTTTTAATCACCTTAATTACCATAATGGGAGGAGTTTCATGGTTTAAATGCCATGAATCAATTGACTTGTAACTCCCAAATGCTTGCTTCTGATTGGGCCGTCCAAAGAAATGAATTAATGACCATAATAAAGTTAGTCAATTAACCACATTAATTGGTCGCCGAGCAGTCGAAGAGTCGCGGGCCGTGCCGTGTCTTCTGGAATTCTTCTGGCGATGATCATCGATGGATCTACATGCTGATCGACATCGGATGAACATGTAACTTCAGACATTGATAGCTAAGAGCGGGCCGGTGACATCTGTCTTGTCGATTTCTCGATCGGTCGGACAGAAAGTGCACTTTCTTGGTCAGCCGGTTGACGATCTTGGAGCGATCAATGATGATTTTATGCTTTTGACGGCGGATCCGAGATGTCGTCGGATATGAGTCAATTTAAAGCACTAAAAATCACATTTTCAGGAAACCACAGGGGCCAAAGTGCGCGAAACGCGAAAAAAGATGGAAAAACGGGTCACCGGCGGAAAATCCGGTGACCCGGACCTCCATGGTCGCCGGCGACCATGGACCGGCGACCATGGGCCATGGTCGCAGGGGCCTGCGACCATGGGCCATGGTCGCAGGGGTCTGCGACCCTGGGGGATTTTTCCCCTTCGGAGCCCGTTTTACGGTCGTTTTAAGGTCTTTTTCGTCGCCGTTTTCTTCTGTATTTTTCTTGACATTTCTTCTCATTTATTGGCTTGATTTCCCTGTAGAAAACCTGATGAGAATCCTTGCATTTTTAGAGTGCAAAGTTTCCAATTTTCCGGGAAAGCCGAAGACTTTGTCGCGTAAAGCTGCTGATTTTCCGCTAGAAGCTGAAACTAGGTCAAACGATGTCGGAATGACCCGAAATTTGAGGTGGAGCCTCCTGAGCAATAAATAAGACCAACCATAGGCTTTTGTTTGAGTTTTGAAGCCGTTTGGGGTCCCGTCGATGCTTCACTTGATTTTGCTGCGGGGAAAATGCCGAGCTTTGATATGTGGTCAAACGATGTCCGATTGACCTGAAATTTGACGGGGAGCCTATTGGAGTCATTTTGAGACGTTCCATGGTCTCCGTTTTGGATTTCATGGTCCCGGGTTGCTCCGCCGCCGGTAGGCTTGATTTTCTCTCGGAGCATCGAAACCTGGTCAAACGTTGTCAGAATGACCTGAAATTTGACGTGCAGCCTTTTGGAAGCATGTTGAAGCCACTCATGCACTTGGTTTGATGAGCGAAGGCTTCGGTGGTTCCCGCCGCCGAGAGGCTTGATTTTGCTGCTCGAGCATTGATGGAGGGTCAAACGTTGTCGGTTTGACTTGAAATTTGGCATGGAGCCCTTTTGGGACATGCTGGAGTCATCTGTAGGCTCTGATCGAAGTTTTGACGTCTCCGATGATGTCGCCGCCGGGAGCGCCATTTTAGCTAACGGAGAAGCGAAGTTAGGCCAAATGATTCTGAAATGGCCCGAATCTTCATGTGTACTCTTCTCTTGGCTATCTTGAAGGATCTTGCAGTTTTTGTTTGATTCTGACAAGATTTGATGTTTTGGAGAAGTTGCATTGCCTATTTATGGCAGGTTGCGACTTCATGCAGCTTTCTTGATTTGGAGAGGCAAAGTGACATTTTTGGTGTCAACAAATGCCCCCTCGAGGTACAGCGACGAGTTGCTTGACTTTTGTAGTCGATGTGCCTCGAAGAGATTTTTGAAGAAGAGCTTGAGTCTTGACCAAGAGTCTTTGAGCAATCTTTCCTTTGGTAGAGTAGCCTTTGAGCTTCCAGGGGAATTTTATGGTAGTGA
The DNA here is from genome assembly GCA_028538565.1 of Umbellularia californica. Taxonomy (NCBI): domain Eukaryota; kingdom Viridiplantae; phylum Streptophyta; class Magnoliopsida; order Laurales; family Lauraceae; genus Umbellularia; species Umbellularia californica. Next base: position 57,225,837 of record JAPQWN010000002.1, on the reverse strand, counting down.
AAGGAATCACACACCATCTCGAGGCAAAGTTTTGCAGATGACATCAGGGATGTGGATTTGGGTTTCTGTTTTTGATCTTGTGACCTAACCAGCTATATATGGCAGGTTAGGGGATCGGGTTTTGGTTTTGACCTTGTGACCCAACAAGCTGTATGCGGCAAGTTGGGGGATCTTGATTTGGTTTTTGGTTTTGGTCTTGTGACCTAACAAGCTGTATGTGGCAAGTTAGGGGACCAGGATTTGGTTCTTGGTCACTCTTTGGGACTGTGTGGGTCCATTGGAGTGGTTTGGATTTTTGTGGAATGTCAATTTCAAGATTTTGGCTCAATTTGGTATATGAGGCTGGATGGTTTGATTTTTGGAAGCTCATGGGGCTTGGAATTTTTTTTTGTATGGTTCAATCAACTCAAAAGAGGCATGGAACCATTATTGTATGCTCTTGGTAAGAGGGATTTTTTCCTGACTAAAAGCCCATTTTTTTTTTTTTTTAGTGCCTAGGTGGTCAAACCTGGCTCATATGGGCTAGCCCATGGGACCTTAAGCTTTTTAGGATGGCTTAGATCTCATGTGGGGTCATTTTTGTAAAGAATATCTAAAGATATCTCATTTGGATAGAGAATATCTAAAAATATCTTTATGGGAGAGAATCTCTCATATTCCCTTAATTTGGGAGAGAATATCTCAAGGTATCTTTCTTTTTGGGAAGAAATCTCCAATATCCTTTTTTGTTGGAGAGAATCTCTCATTTGATTGATTTTGGGAGGAAATCTCTCAAAGACATCTTTCTTTTTGGGAAAGAATCTTTCTAATTCCTTCTCTTTTGGTAAGGTTACTAATTAGTAACACTTACCTTTCTTCTTTGTTTCCTTCTTTGATTTGCTCTCTCCTATAAAAGCAAAGGAAGGTAGGATCTCTTGCTCTTATTGCTTTCTTTTGCAACAATCTCAAGAGAGCTCCAAGACCAAGAGTTCTTCTTCTTCAAGGATCTTCAAGCTTTTTCCTTCTTCTTCTCCATCAATGGCTTCAAGTAAGTTTTCTCTCTTTTTCTTTCAAGAAAACTCCATGTAGAGAATAGGATGGAAAAAAAAAGTGTCTTCTCTTTTTTTTTTTTTTCTTCTTTTTTTTCTTTTTTTTTTTCTTTCTATTCTTCTTCTCCTTTTTTTTTTCACGTGATTTCTGTTTTTTTTTTTTCACGTGTGTCTCTTTTCTCTTTTTTTTTTTTTTTTTTTTTTTTTTTTTTTTTGTGGGCCGTACGGACAGATCCGTACGGCCACGTGGCCTGATTTTTTTTTATTTTTTTTTTCCTTTTTTTTTTTTTGAAAGTTTCTTTTTTTTCTTTTCTTTCTCCCTCTTTTTTTGAGAAAGTTTCTTTTTTTTTTTTTAGCTCATCATGATAATGCGTTTTTATGCAAATCTAGATGTTCATGCATGTACTTTTTGTAGTTTGAGCATGATAGCATACCTGAAAATCTTTGCAAATTTGGGAATTTGGAGCTCGCAGCGATGTTGAGCCCTTCTTGATTTTGCGGAGATTTTGAGGTTTCGAAAGTTTGGAGTTTCGGAGCCCGCAGCAATGTTGAGCCCATCTTCAAACTTTCTATTTCCGTCAGGGTATTTCCTTTTTCTTTGGAATTGCCCCGGAGTCATGCCAAAATTTCGCCAGATTTTTGGTGGGACAAAGTGACCCCCTTTTTTTTTTTTAGCGAAATCCTGTCATTTTGATGACGATCTTTTTCTTTTCCAACCTTTGCAGGTGGTTCCTCCAGAACGAACAAGGGTAAAGAGCCTGTTACAAGCGTACCTCGTCGATCTGCTAGATCTTCCAATGTGGCCGTTCAGCAAGCCTGGGAGAAGGTATGATTCTTCCTTTTTCTTTTTCTGCTTCTTTCATGGGGCTTTCCATGTTCTGATTTGTTTTCTCACCCTGTTGCTGCTTTTTTTTTTTAGCAGAGGATGAAGACTTGCCGATTCCTGAGGTTCCGACCGATGAGGCGGTGATGGAGCCGGTTATGGCGTCTGAAGAAGAACCGAGGGACTCTGGAATGACTCCGGAATCTCCAATTGGTATAACTTCTTTCGCTTTCTCTTTTTTTTTTTTTTTTTTTGCCTGCGACTTGATTTGCTAACATTTCTCTTGTCAGCTGACTTGCCACAGGATTCCGATGACTTTGAACCATCAATGGACGCAAATGTTGATGATGCTTCCGATGAGTTCATGGAGGAAGAGAGTGTTCCGCCAGTCGTCGAAGAAGGTACTTTGTAGTGATGACCCTGATGATTTTTTTTTTTTTTTTTGAACAGGATCATATTCATACCTTTTTGTGTTTCATTTGCAGGTTTTGAAGTGACAGAAGAGAGTCCATCGCTTTCTTCAGAACCAGAGCAAGGGATGCCAGAGGTCGATCCGGAGGTAGAGACCAGTTCAGACATGATTGAGGAGATGCCTCGTGTTGAGATTCCCTCTCCAGTGGCTCCAAGTGAAAAGAGTTCTTTTGTTACTCTTCCAATGGGACATGACATGAGCAGCCGATCAGCGGAGAAGGGTGAATCTTCATCCAGTTCGTCTCTTCAATTTGCGAAGAAGGTGCTGGCTCGGGTTTTGAGTTCTTGGGTCAAGACTCTCCTTTCTGGACACTTGGAGGCAGGATTTGGCATGATCCCACATGTACAGGAGATTCTGACCGACACCGAAGAGGTTGGTCTGGATGTCACAGGTGCCAGGGCGATCGTTGATAGGATCATTGCACTGGGTGACAAGTGGTTTGAGACCATGGGTTTCCCTGACGACCAATTCTTCAAGGAGATGTTCTTGGACCCTGCTGATAAGGCTAAGTCTGACCTGAATGAGGCTACACAAAGCAAGAAGCAGCTAGTTCGGGAGAAGAACAAGGAAGAGCTAGCCATCATCGGATTGAGGCATGACCTTAACGTCCTTGATAGGGAAGTTGAGGAGGCCAGGAAACGTCTTGAGCATTTGAAGGCACAAGTCGATGGGAAGTGGGCTGCTATAACAGAGGCTCGTGACAGGGAGAGTACTCTGATCCGCAGGGTTGCAGATGCCGGTCAAGTTCTCGAGAGGAGGACTCTAGAAAACGAACGATGGCAAACTGCTGGGGAAGAGCTTCCTGGTGTAAAAGAAGGGTTACGGCATTCGCTAGCATCTCATGGCAAGTTCCTGAAGAAGCGTGCCTTGGAAACTCTGACGGCTGAGGCCAAAAGTTTGCTTGAGGAGCTGAAGCTTTGGCTGGAGACCATTTTTGGCTGAGCTCCTGATTTTTTATAGCAGAAACCATTCTTCTTTTTTTTTTTTTGGTACCACATGTATTTTTTGGTACTCTTTTTTTTGTAGTGCTTGTGGACACTTTCTTTTTTTTGGTACCACATGTATTTTTTTTGGTACTTTTCTTTTTTTTTTTGTAGTGCTTGTGACCACTTTCTATTTTTTTTTTTGCTTTGGTACCACATGTATTTTTTTGGTACCTTTTTTTTTTTTTGTTCCCTACGCTCACTCAAATCTTTTTGTGATGAAAGCAATTGCTAAATGGGATTTGATCAAAAGCTTTGTCATTTTGTGAAAATCTTTTGTCAAATAATTGTTTTGGCATGGGAGCCTGATTTTGGTTGTGGCGTGAAAGCCGATTTTGAGATGGCATGGAAGCCGAAATTTTATGGCGTAAAAGCCAAATTTTGGGTTGGCATGGAAGCCGGATTTTTTGTGGCATTTACAGCCAGTTTGGTGGCATTGATAGCCAATTTGTGGCATTTATAGCCGGTTTTGTGGCATTGATAGCCATTTTTTGAAAGTCAAGTTTTGGTTTGTCGGCGTGAAAGCCAATTTTTCGTGGCATTGATAGCCGGTTTGTGGCATTTATAGCCGGATTTTTGTGGCATTTACAGCCAGTTTGGTGGCATTGATAGCCAATTGGTGGCATTTATAGCCGGTTTTGACATGAGAGTCAGGTTTTTTTTTTTTTTTTGTGTGTGGCATTTGTAGCCGAGTTTTTTTTGAAAACCGAGTTTTGTTTTATTGGCATGAAAGCCGATTTTGGCGTTTATAGCCGGAAATTTTTTGTTTTGGCATTTATAGCCGGATTTTGGCATTTATAGCCGAGTTTTGGTTTTCAAAATGCAGGTATCGACTAAATGTCGCCTTCCCGCTGAATGGTCTTGCAAGTATCGATGGAATGTCGCTTCCTTGCTCATTCGGTTTTGCGAGTATTGATGGAATGTCACTTCCTCGCGGGTTAGGTTTTGCAAATATCGATGGAATGTCGCTTCCTCGCGAATTGGGGTGCAAATATCGACTAAGCGTCGCTTCCCTGCTTTTCCCAAGACTTTTGCTTTTGCGGGTACTGACTTGATGTCGTTTCTCCGCGATTTTTGAAATTTGAGGTTTTCTCGAACCATTTGTAATTTTGGGTTGTGGATAGCAACTGGAATGTTGCAATCTCCACGATTTTTGAAATTGGGTTGTGGATATCAACTGGTTTGTTGCTTCTCCACGATTTTAGGTTTTCTCGAACCTTTGAAATTTGGGTTGTGGATATCAACTGGTTTGTTGCTTTTCCACGATTTTTGAAATTGGGTTGTGGATATCAACTGGTTTGTTGCTTCTCCACGGTTTTGGATTTTGCAAGTATCGACGAAATGTCGCTTCCCTGCGATTTTGGATGCAAGTATCGATGGAATGTCGCATCCTTGCTTTTTTTCAAAATTTTTTGTTTTGCGGGTACTGACTTTGATGTCGTTTCCCCACGATTTTTGAAAAACCATTTTTTTTTTTGTTTAAAGACACGAGGGTCGTAAATTTTGACCTAGAACCATTTGGCGGTAAAAGGTAAGGTGGACTAGGGTGGAAATCCCTGAATCCGGATTTTTGTTTCAAACCATGAATTTTGGTTCAAGGATCGAAAGTTTTGGTCAAGTCAGGGAGAGGCTCCTAAACTTGGATTTTTTTTGTTTTTGAACAATGAAACAATGAAAGTAAGCATTGTTTTTGAATCTCTAGAAATTTTGACATTTGATATGAAAATTCTAAAGAGAGTGGGTTTGACGAGCGAGTACCTGAGAACAGGTTTTGGCCATACAGGCATTGCTCTTACCCAGTTGGGTAAGTCTTCAAGGGTAGTACCGCTTCAAGAACTTGCCGTTGATAGGCAGCATACATCTGTCGCCTTCCATGTTTAGGAGGGCATATGCGCCGTTGGAGAAGACTTTGTCGATGACGTAGGGTCCCTCCCATTTTGGTTCAAATTTGCCTTTGGATTTGTGTGCGAAGACCATTGGTCTTTTTACCGCAAGAACCAAGTCACCCTTTTTGTAGGCGCGTTGCCGGACCCTTTTGTCAAAAGATCCTGCCATGCGTGCTTGGTAAAGTTCAATGCTTTGTCGAGCTTCGAGCCGTCTCTCGTCGAGATTGTCCAGCTCATGGAGTCTCAATTTGACATTGCTTTCTTGAGTCATGTCATTTTGTAGAGATACCCTCAGAGAAGGAATTTGTACCTCTAGGGGCACGACAGCTTCGCATCCATAGACCAAGGAGAATGGTGTGCTATGGGTTGGTCCTCGAACGGTGGTTCGATAGGCCCACAAAGCTTCAGACAGTTTATCGCTCCAGTCTATTTTGTGACTAGAGACCATTTTTTTGAGGATTTTGCAGAGTGTCTTGTTGAAGGCTTCTGCTAATCCGTTTGCTGCCGGATTGTATGGAGTCGAAGGACAGCTTTGAATTTTGTATTTGTCGCAAAACCTGTAGAATCGATGATCCCGGAATTGTGGTCCGTTATCATGGACGAATCTCTTGGGTATGCCGAAACGACAAATGATGTTGGTGCGCAGGAACTGAAGAACTGATGAGGTCTTCATTTCGTTGAACGCAAATGCTTCTGACCACTTGGAGAAATAATCCGTTGCGGCGAAGATGAAGCGATGACCTTTGCTTGAAGGGGGAGAGATAGGACCTATGATGTCCATGCCCCATGCTTCAAAAGGCCATGAGATTGCTGTAGGATGCAGCCATTCCGGAGGCATGTGAATGTAATCTCCGTGAACTTGGCATAGCTGGCAGCGTTTGGCAAATTGCATTGCATCAGCAACCATGGTAGGCCAATAGTAACCTAACCTTTTTATCTGATCATAGAGCTTAGGACCTGCCTGATGGGTTCCACAAAGACCAGCATGAACTTCTTTAAGTGTTTCTTCGGCCTCTTGTTGTGACAAGCAGCGTAGGAGTACTTCGTTGAAGGATTTCCTGTAAAGGATCTTTGAAGGGATATCCAAATGAAAGTTTGGGGCTCGCCTTTGGATGCTTACCCGTTCTTTTGGATCTTCAGGTAGGATTCCGAACATAGTGTAATCAATGAACGGATCCCTCCAGTCGACGATTGAAGGTTGAAGGATAGAGATCCAACTTCCAACCACTCGGTGGCATTCGGCAACTGCTTGGTGTGTGTTAAGAGGAGGGAGGATCCTTCTCTCGCACACTGTAATTTGCATGTTTTCCCCTTCCTGGATTGCCATTGATGCGGCAAGTCCGGCCAGGGCATCTGCACGGATATTTTCACCTCTACGAATGTGGGTGATGTTGCAGATGTCAAACTTTTGCAGAAGCGATTGTGCCTTGTTGTAATAAGGCAGCAGATCGGGCTTCCTGACTTCATATTTCTGATTCATCTGGTTGACGATCAGTTGAGAGTCTCCAAAGACTTCCAGCATAGTGATACCGGATTCGATGGCGAGTTCCAATCCTAGGATCAGAGCTTGGTATTCAGTTGCATTGTTTGTACATGGTTCCAGTAGCGAGAAAGCGTGTGGAATCATGCATTTGTCGGGGCTAACAAAGAGGATGCCAACTCCCGAGATCAGCTTTCTGTTTTCATTTGTCCTGGTTGCACCGTCAAAGTACATGTCCCAGGAGGCATTTGGTGAGGAAGTCTCCACGTTGTAGACAGGTTCGTCTGGGAGATCATCTCTGAGTGGTGAATCTTTAGGCAATGGATGCTCTGCGAGGAAATCTGCTAGAGCTTGGCCTTTGATTGCTTTTTGTGGCACATACCTAATATCAAATTGTGACAAGAGGATGGACCATTTTGCCAGTCGGGCATTGAGAGAACCGGCCTACGTGACAAGGACCTTCAAGAGGTTGATCCTCGAGACCAGGTAGACTGTGTTGGAAAGCAAGTAGTGACGTAGCTTTTGTACGGCGAACATCACTGCAAGGCATTCTTTTTCGACTGGAGAGTAGCAATGCTCTGCACCTACTAGCATGCGGCTGAGGTAGTATAGAGCAGCTTCTTTTCCCTCACCATTCTCTTGTGCAAGCAAAGCGCCTACAGAATGATCAAGAGCTCTTGTGTACAAGATGAATGGTTTTCCAGTGGCAGGGGCAGCTAACACTGGAGGTTTGGTCAGGTATGACTTGATATCTTGAAATGCGGCTTCGCAGTCGGTATCCCAGACAAAGTCTACACCTTTTTTTCATCAATCGAGAGAATGGACGGCATTTCTCCGAAAGATTGGAGATGAACCGTCTAATGTAGGCCAATCTCCCTTGAAGCCCTTTTAGTTCCCTTAGGGTTCTTGGAGAGGGCATTTCTAGAATAGCCTTGACTTTTATGGGGTCAAGTTCTATTCCAGCTTTCCGAACAAGGAATCCGAGAAACTTACCCGACGAGACGCCGAAGAAGCATTTTAGAGGATTCATCCGCAGTTTGTGTTTGCGAAGTCGGAGGAAGACTTCCCGAAGATCTTTGAGATGGTCTTCTTTTCTTCTGCTTTTGACGGCGAGGTCATCAACGTAACATTCGACCGTCTTGTGCTGCATATCTTGGAATATTTTCATCATAGCCCTCTGATATGTGGCACCAGCATTTTTCAGACCAAATGGCATGACAGTGTAGCAATACACGCCAAATGGAGTCCGAAATGAAGTGTGTTTTTCATCCTCGGGATGCATCTTTATCTGATTGTAACCAGAGAAGCCATCCATGAATGTCATTCGCTCGAATCCGCAGGTATTATCAATCATCACCTCCGGTAAGGGGAGCGGGAATTCATCTTTAGGGCAAGCGCCATTCAAGTCTCTATAGTCAATACAGACCCTGATCTGCCCATTTTTCTTTGTCACGGGGACAATGTTGGCCAACCATTCTGGATGTTGTTCCTCACGGATGAAGCCAACGCTTTTGAGTTTTTGAACTTCTTGTTCAATTTTATCCATCACATCTGGACGGAATCTTCTTTGGCCTTGTTTGACAGGCTTGACGTCTTCTTGAAGATTGAGTTTGTGGACTGCTACTTTGGGGTCTAAACCAGGCATTTCAGCATAGGACCATGCAAAGCAATCAACGAACTCACGAAGAAAAGCGATATACTCGGGTAACTCATCATCCTTTATATTCTTGCTTATGAATACAGGACGTGGGTTATCAGGTGTTCCCAAGTTTATCTTTTGAACAGGATCTTCTGTCGGAAGGTTCGAAGGTGGTTCCTCCACAATATTTTCGGAGGCTTCCAACTCAACGAAACCTTCTGGAGTTTCAACTGCATTAACAGACCAAGGCTCTGTTCCTTTCCATGGATTTTCTTGATTGGTGATCTCCTCAAGGTTTGCTATGAGATAGTCCCAATCGCCTGTTGAGTCTGGTATTTCTTTTGGAGACGAGGGTTCTTCTGGGTCAGGATGCCACAAGTCTGTATTATCGGACGATTCCTCTTTATCATCAGAGAAATCGTACCAATTGGATGAGCTTCCTGGATCTTTGTCAGGTAACTCTTTAAAGAGATATCCAGGGAGATCGATGTCTTCATGGACTTGAGATGTTGAGGCTTGGTCGGTAAAACGACTTTTAAGCTTTTGTGTCAACTGTCTCAGAGGAGTATCAGGATCATATCCTAACCCATATGAAGACTTTTCTACATGACCGTAGAGTCTCCAATCTTCCAGCTGGCTTTTGGTCAAGGCGGGCTCCAATGGCGTGAGAATACCGCGTCTTTCTCCCAAACCGACTGGGTTTTGAGCGTCATAGCCCATTTTCTTCATAATTGCCTGTGCCACAGGACTATATAGAGATAGCTGAGGCATACCTTCATTTTGGAAAGGTTCCAGCATGGAATTTGATGAAGAAGCGTCCGATCTATGGAAGAAGATCGGCCTTTGCTTTGGTGATGTTGCCGGAACAACAAAGGTAGCAGACGTAGGATCTTCTACATCAGCAGGTGTCTCCATCGGAGTGAGAGCAGGCTGAACTTGCTGAGTGTCAGCTTGGCTTGACGATGCATCGTCTTCTGGCTCTGAGTCCGAGTCTGTGTCTTGCATGATAGACACGAGAGAGACAACAAATTTGCCCCCAGGCTTTTGTTTCGCCTTCTTCACTTTAGTCGTGATGACCAAAGGTCTTGAATTTTTGAGGGAGATAACGAAGGGAGATTGACTACTCTCTTCTAATTTGCCGGAGGGTTTGTTTTCTTCCGGTGATTTTTGAGGAGCCTTGCCTTTATCTTTCTGGAGATTTTCAGCAGGGGGTGTTATTTCCTCTTCTTCTTTTTCTCCTTCATACATTTGGGAGTCTGCGAAGTGGACTTCTTTACCTTTGAAGGGTTTCCTGTCCGCAAAGACTCGATGTACCATGCCGTCGTCGCCGACAAACTTGATGCATTGATGTAGAGTTGAAGGAACAACACCATTCTTGTGTATCCAAGGACGTCCGAGAAGGATGTTGTAGCATGAGGGGGTTTTTATTGCATACACAGTGACCTCAGAGATAAGATCACCGATTTGCAATTTGAACCTGATTTTGCTGATAGGCCTTTGAGTGCTCCCATCGTATCCAAAGATAGATACAGATGTGTGGCTTAGCTTGCTGGGTGGGATGCCCAACTCTTCAAGAGCCGAAGTGGAGATAAGGTTGAGTACAGAACCTGGGTCGATCTGAACTCTATGTATCGGCATTTCTTTGATGTACCCTGTGAAGTACAGGGGTCGGTTGTGCCTTGCTTCGCCAAGTAGGAGGTCTTCCTTAGTGAAGGCGATGTTTGCACTGGCTGCCTTTTGAACCGAGAGGCATTGGATGCATGATCCCTCAGTTTTCTTTTTTTCTTCTTTTAAGGAAGTTTCAGAGTTTTTGACCCGGTAGTCCATTTCAATTTGGAGGACTTGTGGGGCATGTTTGTCGACATCCTCATTCAGTTTTTGTAATTCTGAGATGAGATTATCACGAGTGCGTGGAGACATTCGTAATAAATCCAGGATGTGAAGACGTGCAGGTATGTGTTTGAAGTGCTCAACCAAGTCATACTTGAAAGCCTCCTTAGGGCCTGCATGTTCATCATTGTTGCCACTGGGGGCGCTTACAACATCTTTTCCCGAAGGATTTACATAAGTAAAGGAAGATTGGTTGTAATTTTTGTGGTAGTCCCGGCCCGAACGGGTGCCTCTACCAACTTCGAGAGCTTCTTGAGAAGGATCTTCGTTTGGAAGATTGTCTTCAGGATCAAGAGGCTGTCGTTTTTCATCTACTGGGGATGTATCTGCAGCAGAGTTGCCATCCTCAGTGATTGTGTTGCACGGAGCATTTTCCGGGAGCAAGTCCTGAACAGCATCCAGCAGCTTTTCTTCTTCGTTGACCCATCCATCACCCCAAGTTGGGTTTTCTTCATGATGATGAGTCGGGAAGAATGTGTATCCTGAAGTCACAGTCTCAGGAGAAGAAACCTGAGAGGGTGTCATCTCTGTGAAAGTCACGTGAGACGAGGTAGCTCCAGAGGATACATTGCTAGGCGTCGTCGGAGTGTAGGTAATCTCATCAGACGACGCTTCAGAAGAGCTATAGTCCTGATATATTACATTACAGGAAGCTCTGATAGGAGATGTTGCCTGCTCGGAGTCAGACTCATCCTCGGATGTAAGAGGATCGTCAATCCAGCAATGTTCTCCATTTTCAGGAGTTGAGGGAGGAGGTACCTGATGGGCTTCAGGGACTTCCGGCTCTGGATTGTGAGGAATCTCGTTGACGCGGTCTTGCTCTTGTTCTAGAGCGAGACGCTGCAAGATCCTTGCATATTCTTCAAGATCAGGCATGGGAGCCAGATCCTCTTCTTCGTCTTCTCCGTGTGGCTCAACATAGTTGATTTCCACTGGAGCAATGACAGGTGCTGGGTTAACAGCATCTTCTTGTGCAGCCTCTTGGTCTTCTTCATCATCAGACCAGGATCCTTGTGGTTGCAAGGGGTTATACCAGATTACTGGCCTAAGGTGACTTTCAGGAACCCATTCTTCATCGGAGAGATATTCTCCTGTTTCAAGAGATTCCTCCCACTCATCGGTGTAGTTGGGCTCGAATCCATCGTCGGTGTCGCTGGACTCGTATCCATCAATGGAGAATCCAACTACCGAGTTGCAAGAGTATGATGCCCCCTGCATGGCTTCTTTTTTGAATTGAGGTGGCATGAAATCACTAAGAGTGAAGTTTCTTACCGCCTTTGAAGTCTCTGGAGGGGACGTTTCTGTTGCCCCGAGTGAAGTGGTAGAGGAGGCCTCTGCCTTTTCATGAACTTCTTGTTTTGGCTGGGTCTTCTCTTGCCGTTTGAGCCTGAGGAGATGTTTCCTAGCCTGCCTTCGCTGTTGAGTTGTCGGCTTTGTTTTTACGATCTCCCAGTTTTCATCTTCCAAGAGATCGGGATGTACCCATATGGGTTGTCCGTCTGGTGTCGGGCAAGGAACCAACACTTCGGACGTTTGAATTCTATTTATCACCTTGAAGGAAGTAGTGATCTTCTTCTTCGGTGACTTTGGTGTTTGTCCATATGACACCATGTTGACGGAGGCAGTCCCATAGTTTTTGTCAAAGGTGATGACTCCGTTTTTCCACATCTCGTTTATCTTCTCTCTCACAACAAAGCATTGATTGAGAGGATGCGAGACCATCTGGTGGTATGGACAGTACCGAGGATCATTGGTTTTGCCAACGTCTCCAGGTCTTTTGGGCTCTGGTAAAATGAGTTTGCCATTTGCTAGGAGAGCCTCAAAGATTTCTTCGACGTCTTCATCGAACGGATATTTCTTTTCTACTCGCTCTTTGAAGGCATCAGAGAGTTCAGGTCTCTTACCTGCAGCTCTATTTTCAGCTTTCTTTGGTTGCTGAGGAGCTGACTTAGTCTGCACATTGAGAACCTCCTTCTTCTTTGGTTTAGAGGTTGCAATAGCAGTCGGCTCTTTCTTTGATGATTTCTGACTGTTGAGGTCTTTGATCACCGTTTCAGCTTCCATGGAAGCTTCCAGGAGTTCCCCCAGGTTCTTTGATTTATTGCCGATGATCATGGAGCGGATTTTAGCTCTCATGTTGTTTCGGCAGATGTCGACTAGCGACGCTTGTGGCAGTACATCTGAGCATTTGTACGCCATTGCTTTCCACTTGTGAATGAAGTCATAAGTTGACTCATTCTCTCCCTGTTTTAGGCTGCAGAGCTGAGCCATAGTAACAGGATGATCCTCACCTTGGAAGTGGGTCAGGAAGCGTGTCTCCAGCATAGCCCAGTTCTGAATGGAGTTCTCCGGCAGAGTGGAGTACCAATCGAAGGCCGTACCTTTTAGGGTACTTGCAAAGAGGCGAATCTTGAGTGCATCTTGATCCGCGATAGCTCCCGTCAAGATCTTGAAGTGGATGACGTGCTGTCTGGCCGATCCTTTCCCCGTATATGTTTGGAGAGTAGGATGTTTGAATTTTGTGGGGAACGGGACCGAGTCCATCCATAAAGGATATGGTGGCTTGATCCCATGCTCTTTGAGTATATCCTCTTCTTTTGCTTTGGCGAGGATACTGTCTACGTCCTTTTTGGTAAGGGCGCGTGACTCATTTTCTTCTCCATTTTCCTCGTTATTGCCATGATTCGGAGGAGGCTCATTGTTCACCTGATTTTGGACGACAAGGAGAAGGTTTTCCATCAGAGTTTCAATCCTCTGCTGGCCTTGTTCCAACTGCTGAATGCGTGTGAGCGCATCATTGATGGAACGCACTCCGAGGCGCCGTTGGGGCGGCTACCGGGGTCGGCGGAACGTGGGAGTCCGTCGGGTCCGGCCCTTTCGCGCCCTGGCGGGCCCTGAAGCGTGCATCAACATTTCTTTGTGTGGGTGTGCCAGATTTTCTATTTTACTTGGAATTGCAAGTGGTAATCCGGAGATCAACCTTCGCAAGTAAAAAGGAAATCAACTTCTTTCAAGTTTTCCATTGCACAAATATTTAAGAAAAGAGACATTTTCTTAATTTGCCGTGAAAGGCGATTTTGTTTGGCATTTATAGCCGATTTTGGCGTTTATAGCCGATTTACAATTCTTATCAATAATGAAAGACAAGAGTTGTGATTTTTGCCTCTTTAGAAAAATACAAACTACAATGAAAAGCAAGAAAAGGAAGATCTAACTTTTCAGGAGATTGTGGGGGACTCGTTCAGATTGACGGTCGCAAGCCATGTATGGGCTTCGCCATCATCCATGCAGATGAGAACAGAAGATGCTCTTGATTCGCTTGGCTTGGCTATAACCTCAGGTTTTTAGAGGACAAAGACCAAGAGAAGGTCCTATGTCCAATAAAAAGCTAAGTAGACGGGCTGAAAAGCCACGTCTAAGCCATTGGAGGCAGCAGGAGAAGGCAAGGACCTTGGGGGGGGTGCCCCCCAAGGGACTTTTGTCACCTTGTAGTGGTGGCCGGTGCAGAACTTCAGCAGAGTTTTTCTCTCTTTTTCTTTCTCTCAGATCTCTTTCTGATTTTTTTTTCTGATCCTCTGATTTTCTCCTCTTTTTTCTGATCCTGATTTCAATGGAATGCTCTCCTATTTATAGGCTTTTGGTAGCCATTTAGGAGGGTTTATGAGCCTTAATGGCTTTAATGGGAGGGGTTACAAGATTTATTTCTTGATTTTGTAACTCCTTTTTCCTTGAATCTGATTGGCCGATGGAGATTAAGGGCTTTTAATCACCTTAATTACCATAATGGGAGGAGTTTCATGGTTTAAATGCCATGAATCAATTGACTTGTAACTCCCAAATGCTTGCTTCTGATTGGGCCGTCCAAAGAAATGAATTAATGACCATAATAAAGTTAGTCAATTAACCACATTAATTGGTCGCCGAGCAGTCGAAGAGTCGCGGGCCGTGCCGTGTCTTCTGGAATTCTTCTGGCGATGATCATCGATGGATCTACATGCTGATCGACATCGGATGAACATGTAACTTCAGACATTGATAGCTAAGAGCGGGCCGGTGACATCTGTCTTGTCGATTTCACGATCGGTCGGACAGAAAGTGCACTTTCTTGGTCGACCGGTTGGCGATCTTGGAGCGATCAATGATGATTTTATGCTTTTGGAGGTTGACCCGTGATTTTGACGGATGTCGGAGGATATGAGTCAATTTCAAGCACTAAAAATCACATTTTCAGGAAACCACAGGGGCCAAAGTGCGCGAAACGCGAAAAAAGACGAAAAAAACGGGTCACCGGCGGAAAATCCGGTGACCCGGACCTCCATGGTCGCCGGCGACCATGGACCGGCGACCATGGGCCATGGTCACAGGGGCCTGCGACCATGGGCCATGGTCGCAGGGGTCTGCGACCCTGGGGGATTTTTCCCCTTCGGAGCCCGTTTTGCGGTCGTTTTGAGGTCTATTTCGTCGCCGTTTTCTTCTGTATTTTTCTTGACATTTCTTCTCATTTATTGGCTTGATTTCCCTGTAGAAAACTTGATGAGAATCCTTGCATTTTTAGAGTGCAAAGTTTCCAATTTTCCGGGAAAGCCGAAGACTTTGTCGCGTAGAGCTGCTGATTTTCCGCCAGAAGCTGAAACTTGGTCAAACGATGTCGGAATGACCTGAAATTTGAGGTGAAGCCTCCTGAGCAATAAATAAGACCAACCATAGGCTTTTGTTTGAGTTTTGAGGCCGTTTGGGGTCCCGTCGATGCTTCACTTGATTTTGCTGCGGGGAAAATGCCGAGCTTTGATATGTGGCCAAACGATGTCCGATTGACCTGAAATTTGACGGGGAGCCTATTGGAGTCATTTTGAGACGTTCCATGGGCTCTGTCTTGGATGTCATGGTCCCGGGTTGCTCCGCCGCCGGTAGGCTTGATTTTCTCTCGGAGCATCGAAACCTGGTCAAACGTTGTCGGAATGACCTGAAATTCGACGTGCAGCCTTTTGGAAGCATGTAGAAGCCACTCATGCACTTGGTTTGATGAGCGAAGGCTTCGGTGGTTCCCGCCGCCGGGAGGCTTGATTTTGCTGCTCGAGCATTGATGGAGGGTCAAACGTTGTCGGTTTGACTTGAAATTTGGCATGGAGCCCTTTTGAGACATGCTGGAGTCATCTGTAGGCTCTGATCGAAGTTTTGACGTCTCCGATGATGTTGCCGCCGAGAGCTCCCGTTTAGCTGTCGGAGAAGTGAAGTTAGGCTAAATGTTGTCGAAATGGCCCGAAACTTCATGTGTACTCTTCTCTTGGCTATCTTGAAGGATCTTGCAGTTTTTGTTTGATTCTGACAAGATTTGATTTTTTGGAGAAGTTGCATTGCCTATTTATGGCAGGTTGCGACTTCATGCAGCTTTCTTGATGTTGAAGAGGCAAAGTGACATTTTTGGTGTCAACAAATGCCCCCTCGAGGTACAGTGACGAGTTGCTTGACTTTTGTAGTCGATGTGCCTCGAAGAGATTTTTGAAGGAGAGCTTGTGTCTTGACCAAGAGTCTTTGAGCAATCTTTCCTTTGGTATAGTAGCCTTTGAGCTTCCAGGGGAATTTTATGGTAGTGAAAGGAATCACACACCATCTCGAGGCAAAGTTTTGAAGATGACATCAGGGATGTGGATTTGGGTTTCTGTTTTTGATCTTGTGACCTAACCAGCTATATATGGCAGGTTAGGGGATCGGGTTTTGGTTTTGACATTGTGACCCAACAAGCTGTATGTGGCAAGTTGGGGGATCATGATTTGGTTTTTGGTTTTGGTCTTGTGACCTAACAAGCTGTATGTGGCAAGTTAGGGGACCAGGATTTGGTTTTTGGTCACTCTTTGGGACTGTGTGGGTCCATTGGAGTGGTTTGGATTTTTGTGGAATGTCAATTTCAAGATTTTGGCTCAACTTGGTATATGAGGCTGGATGGTTTGATTTTTGGAAGCTCATGGGGCTTGGAATTTTTTGTATGGTTCAATCAACTCAAAAGAGGCATGGAACCATTTTTGTATGCTCTTGGGTAAGAGGGATTTTTTTTCCTGACTAAAAGCCCATTTTTTTTTTTAGTGCCTAGGTGGTCAAACCTGGCTCATATGGGCTAGCCCATGGGACCTTAAGCTTTTTAGGATGGCTTAGATCTCATGTGGGGCCATTATTGTAAAGAATATCTAAAGATATCTCATTTGGATAGAGAATATCTAAAAATATCTTTATGGGAGAGAATCTCTCATATTCCCTTAATTTGGGAGAGAATATCTCAAGGTATCTTTCTTTTTGGGAAGAAATCTCTAATATCCTTTTTTGTTGGAGAGAATCTCTCATTTGATTGATTTTGGGAGGAAATCTCTCAAAGACATCTTTCTTTTTGGGAAAGAATCTTTCTAATTCCTTCTCTTTTGGTAAGGTTACTAATTAGTAACACTTACCTTTCTTCTTTGTTTCCTTCTTTGATTTGCTCTCTCCTATAAAAGCAAAGGAAGGTAGAATCTCTTGCCCTTATTGCTTTCTTTTGCAACAATCTCAAGAGAGCTCCAAGGCCAAGAGTTTTTCTTCTTCAAGGATCTTCAAGCTTTTTCCTTCTTCTTCTCCATCAATGGCTTCAAGTAAGTTTTCTCTCTTTTTCTTTCAAGAAAACTTTATGTAGAGAATAGGATGGTAAAAAAAAGTTTCTCTTCTTTTTTTTTTCTTTCTTCTTTTTTTTTCTTTCTTTCTTTTCTTTCTATTCTTCTTTTTTTTTTTTTTTTTCTCTTTTCCACGTGATTTCTTCTTTTGTTTTTTTTTTTCTTCTTCTTCTTCTTTTTTTCACACGTTTTTTTTCTTTTTTTTTTTTTGTGGGCCGTACGGACAGATCCGTACGGATCTGGTCCGTACGGCCACGTGGCTTGTGGGCCACGGCCTGATGGGCCAGCCCCTGATTGTTTTTTTTTTTTTTTTTTTGCTGTTTTCTTTCTTCTCTTTTTTTTTCTAGAAAGTTTCTTTCTCTTTTTTTGTTCTTTTCTTCCTCCCCCTTTTTTTTGAGAAAGTTTCTTCTTTTTTTTTTTTTTTTTTTTTTTTTTTTTTTTTTTGCTCATCATGATAATGCGTTTTTATGCAAATCTAGATGTTCATGCATGTACTTTTTGTAAATTGAATTGAGTAGCATGATGTGATAGCATACCTGAAAATCTTTGCAAATTTGGGAATTTGGAGCTCGCAGCGATGTTGAGCCCTTCTTGATTTTGCAGAGATTTTGAGGTTTCGAAAGTTTGGAGTTTCGGAGCCCGCAGCAATGTTGAGCCCATCTTCAAACTTTCTATTTCCGTCGGGGTATTTCCTTTTTCTTTGGAATTGCCCCGGAGTCATGCCAAAATTTCGCCAGATTTTTGGTGGGACAAAGTGACCCCTTTTTTTTTTTTAGCGAAATCCTGTCATTTTGATGACGATCTTTTTCTTTTCCAACCTTTGCAGGTGGTTCCTCCAGAGCGAACAAGGGTAAAGAGCCTGCTACAAGCGTACCTCGTCGATCTGCTAGATCTTCCAATGTGGCCGTTCAGCAGGCCTGGGAGAAGGTCCAGTTTGTTGAGAAGAACTTGGAAGAGTGCGATTCCCTCAATCGCGATGAGATGAGACAGCGATTGATCGCTCTCAAGAATGAGGAATTCTATAAGATCATGGTAAGCAACCGTCCTTGGGTTATGGACGATCTGAGGGTTTTACCCAAGCCTACCTTCTTCTTTGGAGATGCAGTCCCTGACGACTTGACATACCAAAGGAGATGTTTTCAGTTCTCTTACACAGCAGATGGTGAAGAGAAGACTGTTTCTACCCGGTCGTCTTTTGATCGTACCATCTCGATCATGAGCCTTGCTTCCACGTGCTCTAAGAGGGAAGATCCTCCGAGCTGGGTGAAGAGGGCCAGTGTGATCAAGACCGGGGTTTTTGTTGGTGGACCCTCCGGATATGCGGAGAAGCCACCTGTTCGTATGGACATGTTGATGCCAGCCAGCGGCTACCAGGGCTCTGATTATCCGTCGGTCGATTTGAGACCGATGGGCCTTGGCGTTTTCAGCGGTGACGGCAGTACTTGGGTGAAGCCTTTTCGACTTCGTGGCCGTTTCAATGTTGACTCCGATTGGAAGTCATGGACTGACCACACCTTGCTGATTGGGGGCGCCGTTTTGAAGGAAGCCGGGATTTTTGACGCGGTCCGCGCTTTTAGGGAGACCGTGACTTTTTCCGATGATGCCTTCATGGCTATGTTGGAGTCTTTCCTCCCTCAGACCAATACCTTCGTTGTCACGAACGGTGAGATTGGTTTTTCTCTGAAGGAGTTGAGTGCTATTACTGGATTGCCCATCCTTGGCAAACTCTACGAGGAGTTCATGCCGATTGACAGCGTCCTTGAGGAGCAGTCAGAGGAGTTCAGGCTCCTATACTTTCAGCTCGTCGCCTTCTATGATTTTTTGAAGGAGGGCTTGAAAGTTAGATCCAGCAGTTGGAAGAGTTATGGCTCTTCATTCTTCAACTTCTTTGACAGCAAAGAGTCTCCTGATAGTATGACCCGGGAAGACAGGAAGAAGACTTTGGCCATGCAGGAAGAGTTGAAGGGTTTCTTCGCGAGCACAGATGCCCTTTATTCTGACATTGCACTGCGGAGAGATCTTGCTGTTTACCTCACTTTTTGGCTAGGTGAGGCTATTTTTGCTGGTGGAGATGGGACGCACATCAGGCCGCATTGTATTTTTCCGGCTTGTCAGATGGCGTTTGGAGAGCGGCTTGCTTTGGTGCCCGCTCTTTACTCCTACCTGTGTACCGAACTGCAGGCTGCTGCTTTCTTTGTTCGGCTTGGGCTCCCTATGAATAGGGTATTTTCAGCCCATATCTTTTATTCGTGGTTTGTATACCACTGTCCTGGCTTCCACCAGCTGGGTGCTGCACAAGATGATGATCCTCTGATGATTCGATTGGCTAAGGGAAAAGCCGTATCCGAATCACTTTTGTTTGCCCGCATGAGGATCCGACGATTCAGGGACGTCGAGATGGGGCAGTCTTCAGTTAAGCTTTCTCCGGAGTTGCGGAAGAAGGCTTTTGATTTTGGTGCCTCCCGAGACTCTACCAGAGCAGGGTCGGGAAGGCATTACTCTTTGACCAATGCAGAGAAGGAGTGGCTTTTCAGCATACGAGTCGGCACGATGGTGTACCGTAGACATCTTTTCGTCGACATCCAGCCGTATGTACCTTCTCGCTTTGCGCTTCAGTTGGGCTTCTCTCAAGGCGTTGTTGGGGCGCCTTCAAGTATGGTGAAGCGTTTTGGGGGTTTGCAGGATGGCAGAAATGCATGGGCTTTCTATAGTGCTGAAGACACTACTGCCACGATTTCTTATCCTGAGCTGTCGACTTTCCGAACTGCCGGCTTCACGAAGTGGTTCGCGGAGAGCTTTTTGGCATATCGGGGGCTTTCCAAGAAGGAGCTTGATGTAAAGCTGTCTTCTGGAAAAGGCATTGGGAAGTCGGATGGCGTCCGGCGAGAGGAAGTTTGGGCCTTCCTTTCTGGAGAGAAGCACAAGATAGGCTTTCTCGGTGACCAGGGCGTCATTGGTTCTGAAGCTGCTCGGGAAGTACCTGATGAGGCTTTGGAGCAGCTAGAACAGGAGGAAGCTGAGCTCGACGCTTGGATGCAAGCGGCACAGAAACGAGCTTCCGTGGAGTCTACTGGCGAAAGCAGACCATCCAGTGAGGAGTCAAGTGAGAAACCTGACTCTGATAGTGGGGCGGGTTCTTCTAGGAAGCGAACCCGTAGAGGTAAGAAGAGGAGGAGGAGTCAGCGTCACATGGGGCGGGACGAAGACTCTCCTAATGTGGAAGTCCCTCTCACTGTCAATGAGGAGGTGCCAGGGGAAGCTGACGAACCTCCGGAGAAGAGGATTCGGGCAGAAGAGACCATCGGTGAAGGTATGATTCCTCCTTTTCCTTTTTCTACTTCTTTCATGGGGCTTTCCATGTTCTGATTTGTTTTCTCACCCTGCTGCTGCTCTTTTTTTTTTAGCAGAGGATGAAGACTTGCCGATGCCTGAGGTTCCGACCGATGAGGCGGTGATGGAGCCGGTTATGGCATCTGAAGAAGAATCGAGGGACTCTGGAATGACTCCGGAATCTCCAATTGGTATAACTTCTTTCGCTTTCTCTTTTTTTTTTTTTGCCTGCGACTTGATTTGCTAACAGTTTTTTCTTGTCAGCTGACTTGCCACAGGATTCCGATGACTTTGAACCACCAATGGACGCAAATGTCGATGATGCTTCTGATGAGTTCATGGAGGAAGAGAGTGTTCCGCCAGTCGTTGAAGAAGGTACTTTGTAGTGATGACCCTGATGATTTTTTTTTTTTTTTTGAACAGGATCATATTCATACCTTTTTGTGTTTCATTTGCAGGTTTTGAAGTGACAGAAGAGAGTCCATCGCTTTCTTCAGAACCAGAGCAAGGGATGCCAGAGGTCGATCCGGAGGTAGAGACCAGTTCAGACATGATTGAGGAGATGCCTCGTGTTGAGATTCCCTCTCCAGTGGCTCCAAGTGAAAAGAGTTCTTTTGTTACTCTTCCAATGGGACATGACATGAGCAGCCGATCAGCGGAGAAGGGTGAATCTTCATCCAGTTCGTCTCTTCAATTTGCGAAGAAGGTACTGGCTCGGGTTTTGAGTTCTTGGGTCAAGACTCTCCTTTCTGGACACTTGGAGGCAGGATTTGGCATGATCCCACATGTACAGGAGATTCTGACCGACACCGAAGAGGTTGGTCTGGATGTCACAGGTGCCAGGGCGATCGTTGATAGGATCATTGCACTGGGTGACAAGTGGTTTGAGACCATGGGTTTCCCTGACGACCAATTCTTCAAGGAGATGTTCTTGGACCCTGCTGATAAGGCTAAGTCTGACCTGAATGAGGCTACACAAAGCAAGAAGCAGCTAGTTCGGGAGAAGAACAAGGAAGAGCTAGCCATCATCGGATTGAGGCATGACCTTAACGTCCTTGATAGGGAAGTTGAGGAGGCCAGGAAACGTCTTGAGCATTTGAAGGCACAAGTCGATGCGAAGTGGGCTGCTATAACAGAGGCTCGTGACAGGGAGAGTACTATGATCCGCAGGGTTGCAGATGCCGGTCAAGTTCTCGAGAGGAGGACTCTAGAAAACGAACGATGGCAAACTGCTGGGGAAGAGCTTCCCGGTGTAAAAGAAGGGTTACGGCATTCGCTAGCATCTCATGGCAAGTTCCTGAAGAAGCGTGCCTTGGAAACTCTGACGGCTGAGGCCAAAAGTTTGCTTGAGGAGCTGAAGCTTTGGCTGGAGACCATTTTTGGCTGAGCTCCTGATTTTTTATAGCAGAAACCATTCTTCTTTTTTTTTTTGGTACCACATGTATTTTTTGGTACTCTTTTTTTGTAGTGCTTGTGGGCACTTTCTTTTTTTTGGTACCACATGTATTTTTTTTTGGTACTTTTCTTTTTTTTTTTTTTTTGTAGTGCTTGTGAACACTTTCTTTTTTTTTTTTTGGTACCACATGTATTTTTTTGGTACTTTTCTTTTTTTTTTTTGTAGTGCTTGTGAACACTTTCTATTTTTTTTTTTTTTTTGCTTTGGTACCACATGTATTTTTTTTGGTACCCTTTTTTTTTTTGTGTTCCCTACGCTCACTCAAATCTTTTTGTGATGAAAGCAATTGCTAAATGGGATTTGATCAAAAGCTTTGTCATTTTGTGAAAATCTTTTGTCAAATAATTGTTTTGGCATGGGAGCCTGATTTTGGTTGTGGCGTGAAAGCCAATTTTGAGATGGCATGGAAGCCGAAATTTTATGGCGTAAAAGCCAAAATTTGGGTTGGCATGGAAGCCAAAATTTTATAGCGTAAAAGCCAAAATTTGGGTTGGCACGGAAGCCGGATTTTTGTGGCATTTACAGCCAGTTTGGTGGCATTGATAGCCAATTGGTGGCATTTATAGCCGGTTTGGTGGCAGTGATAGCCAATTTGTGGCATTTATAGCCGGTTTTGACATGAGAGTCAGGTTTTTTTTTTTTGTGTGGCATTTGTAGCCGAGTTTTTTGAAAACCAAGTTTTGTTTTATTGGCATGAAAGCCGATTTTGGCGTTTATAGCCGGGAATTTTTGTTTTGGCATTTATAGCCGGATTTTGGCATTTATAGCCGAGTTTTGTTTTTCAAAATGCAGGTATCGACTAAATGTCGCCTCCCCGCTGAATGGTCTTGCAAGTATCGATGGAATGTCGCTTCCTTGCTCATTCGGTTTTGCGAGTATTGATGGAATGTCACTTCCTCGCGGGTTAGGTTTTGCAAGTATCGATGGAATGTCGCTTCCTCGCGAATTGGGGTGCAAATATCGACTAAGCGTCGCTTCCCTGCTTTTCCCAAGACTTTTGGTTTTGCGGGTACTGACTTGATGTCGTTTCTCCGCGATTTTTGAAATTTGAGGTTTTCTCGAACCATTTGTAATTTTGGGTTGTGGATAGCAACTGGTATGTTGCATCTCCACGATTTTTGAAATTGGGTTGTGGATATCAACTGGTTTGTTGCTTCTCCACGGTTTTTGGATTTTGCAAGTATCGACGAAATGTCGCTTCCCTGCGATTTTGGGTGCAAGTATCGATGGAATGTCGCATCCTTGCTTTTTTTTCAAAATTTTTTGTTTTGAGGGTACTGACTTTGATGTCGTTTCCCCACGATTTTTGAAAAACCATTTTTTTTTTGTTTAAAGACACGAGGGTCGTAAATTTTGACCTAGAACCATTTGGCGGTAAAAGGTAAGGTGGACTAGGGTGGAAATCCCTGAATCCGGATTTTTGTTTCAAACCATGAATTTTGGTTCAAGGATCGAAAGTTTTGGTCAAGTCAGGGAGAGGCTCCTAAACTTGGATTTTTTTTTTTTGAACAATGAAACGATGAAAGTAAGCATTGTTTTTGAATCTCTAGAAATTTTGACATTTGATATGAAAATTCTAAAGAGAGTGGGTTTGACGAGCGAGTACCTGAGAACAGGTTTTGGCCATACAGGCATTGCTCTTACCCAGTTGGGTAAGTCTTCAAGGGTAGTACCGCTTCAAGAACTTGCCGTTGATAGGCAGCATACATCTATCGCCTTCCATGTTTAGGAGGGCATATGCGCCGTTGGATGATGGAACGCGCTCCGAGGCGCCCGCTGGGGCGGCTACCGGGGTCGGCGGAACGTGGGAGTCCGTCGGGTCCGACCCTTTCGCGCCCTGGCGGGCCCTGAAGCGTGCATCAACATTTCTTTTGTGTGGGTGTGCCAGATTTTCTATTTTACTTGGAATTGCAAGTGGTAATCCAGAGATCAACCTTCGCAAGTAAAAAGGAAATCAACTTCTTTCAAGTTTTCATTGCACAAATATTTAAGAAAAGAGACATTTTCTTGGTTTGCCGTGAAAGGCGATTTTGTTTGGCATTTATAGCCGATTTTGGCGTTTATAGCCGATTTATAATTCTCATCAATAATGAAAGACAAGAGTTGTGATTTTTGTCTCTTTTAGAAAAATACAAACTACAATGAAAAGCAAGAAAAGGAAGATCTAACTTTTCAGGAGATTGTGGGGGACTCGTTCAGATTGACGGTCGCAAGCCATGTATGGGCTTCGCCATCATCCATGCAGATGAGAACAGAAGATGCTCTTGATTCGCTTGGCTTGGCTATAACCTCAGGTTTTTAGAGGACAAAGACCAAGAGAAGGTCCTATGTCCAATAAAAAGCTAAGTAGACGGGCTGAAAAGCCACGTCTAAGCCATTGGATGCAGCAGGAGAAGGCAAGGACCTTGGGGGGGGTGCCCCCCAAGGGACTTTTGTCACCTTGTAGTGGTGGCCGGTGCAGAACTTCAGCAGAGTTTTTCTCTCTTTTTCTTTCTCTCAGATCTCTTTCTGATCTTCTGATTTTCTCCTCTTTTTTCCGATCTTTTTCCGATCTTCATTTCAATGGAATGCTCTCCTATTTATAGGCCTTTGGTAGCCATTTAGGAGGGTTTATGAGCCTTAATGGCTTTAATGGGAGGAGTTACAAGATTTATTTCTTGATTTTGTAACTCCTTTTTCCTTGAATCTGATTGGCCGATGGAGATTAAGGGCTTTTAATCACCTTAATTACCATAATGGGAGGAGTTTCATGGTTTAAATGCCATGAATCAATTGACTTGTAACTCCCAAATGCTTGCTTCTGATTGGGCCGTCCAAAGAAATGAATTAATGACTGCAATAAAGCTAGTCAATTAACCACATTAATTGGTCGCCGAGCAGTCGAAGAGTCGCGGGCCATGCCGTGTCTTCTGGAATTCTTCTGGCGATGATCATCGATGGATCTACATGCTGATCGACATCGGATGAACATGTAACTTCAGACATTGATAGCTAAGAGTGGGCCGGTGACATCTGCCTTGTCGATTTCACGATCGGTCGGACAGAAAGTGCACTTTCTTGGTCAGCCGGTTGGCGATCTTGGAGCGATCACTGATGATTTTATGCTTTTGGAGGTTGACCCGTGATTTTGACGGATGTCATCGGATATGAGTCAATTTCAAGCACTAAAAATCACATTTTCAGGAAACCACAGGGGCCAAAGTGCGCGAAACGCGAAAAAAGACGGAAAAACGGGTCACCGGCGGAAAATCCGGTGACCCGGACCTCCATGGTCGCCGGCGACCATGGGCCATGGTCGCCGGCGACCATGGACCGGCGACCATGGGCCATGGTCGCAGGGGCCTGCGACCATGGGCCATGGTCGCAGGGGTCTGCGTCCCTGGGGGATTTTTCCCCTTCGGAGCCCGTTTTGCGGTCGTTTTGAGGTCTTTTTCGTCGCCGTTTTCTTCTGTGTTTTTCTTGACATTTCTTCTCATTTATTGGCTTGATTTCCCTGTAGAAAACCTGATGAGAATCCTTGCATTTTTAGAGTGCAAAGTTTCCAATTTTCCGGGAAAGCCGAAGACTTTGTCGCGTAGAGCTGCTGATTTTCCGCCAGAAGCTGAAACTTGGTCAAACGATGTCGGAATGACCTGAAATTTGAGGTGAAGCCTCCTGAGCAATAAATAAGACCAACCATAGGCTTTTGTTTGAGTTTTGAAGCCGTTTGGGGTCCCGTCGATGCTTCACTTGATCTTGCTGCGGGGAAAATGCCGAGCTTTGATATGTGGCCAAACGATGTCCGATTGACCTGAAATTTGACGGGGAGCCTATTGGAGTCATTTTGAGACGTTCCATGGGCTCCGTTTTGGATGTCATGGTCCCGGGTTGCTCCGCCGCCGGTAGGCTTGATTTTCTCTCGGAGCATCGAAACCTGGTCAAACGTTGTCGGAATGACCTGAAATTCGACGTGCAGCCTTTTGGAAGCATGTAGAAGCCACTCATGCACTTGGTTTGATGAGCGAAGGCTTCGGTGGTTCCCGCCGCCGGGAGGCTTGATTTTGCTGCTCGAGCATTGATGGAGGGTCAAACGTTGTCGGTTTGACTTGAAATTTGGCATAGAGCCCTTTTGAGACATGCTGGAGTCATCTGTAGGCTTTGATCGAAGTTTTGATGTCTCCGATGATGTCGCCGCCTGAGGGCTCCTGTTTAGCTGTCGGAGAAGTGAAGTTAGGCCAAATGTTGTCGAAATGGCCCGAAACTTCATGTGTACTCTTCTCTTGGCTATCTTGAAGGATCTTGCAGTTTTTGTTTGATTCTGACAAGATTTGATTTTTTGAAGAAGTTGCATTGCCTATTTATGGCAGGTTGCGACTTCATGCAGCTTTCTTGATGTTGAAGAGGCAAAGTGACATTTTTGGTGTCAACATTGGAGAAGACCTTGTCGATGACGTAGGGTCCCTCCCATTTTGGTTCAAACTTGCCTTTGGACTTGTGAGCGAAGACCATTGGTCTTTTTACCGCAAGAACCAAGTCACCCTTTTTGTAGGCGCGTTGCCTGACCTTTTTGTCAAAAGATCCTGCCATGCGTGCTTGGTAAAGTTCAATGCTTTGTCGAGCTTCGAGCCGTCTCTCGTCGAGATTGTCCAGCTCATGGAGTCTCAATTTGACATTGCTTTCTTGAGTCATGTCATTTTGTAGAGATACCCTCAGAGAAGGAATTTGTACCTCTAGGGGCACGACAGCTTCGCATCCATAGACCAAGGAGAATGGTGTGCTATGGGTTGGTCCTCGAACGGTGGTTCGATAGGCCCACAAAGCTTCAGACAGTTTATCGCTCCAGTCTCTTTTGTGACTAGAGACCATTTTCTTGAGGATTTTGCAGAGTGTCTTGTTGAAGGCTTCTGCTAATCCGTTTGCTGCCGGATTGTATGGAGTCGAAGGACAGCTTTGGATTTTGTATTTGTCGCAAAACCTGTAGAATCGATGATCCCGGAATTGTGGTCCGTTATCATGGACGAATCTCTTGGGTATGCCAAAACGACAAATGATGTTGGTGCGTAGGAATTGAAGAACTGATGAGGTCTTCATTTTGTTGAACGCAAATGCTTCTGACCACTTGGAGAAATAATCCGTTGCGGCGAAGATGAAGCGATGACCTTTGCTTGAAGGGGGAGAGATAGGACCTATGATGTCCATGCCCCATGCTTCAAAAGGCCATGAGATTACTGTAGGATGCAGCCATTCCGGAGGCATGTGAATGTAATCTCCGTGAACTTGGCATAGCTGGCAGCGTTTGGCAAATTGCATTGCATCAGCAACCATGGTAGGCCAATAGTAACCTAACCTTTTTATCTGATCATAGAGCTTAGGACCTGCCTGATGGGCTCCACAAAGACCAGCATGAACTTCTTTAAGTGTTTCTTCGGCCTCTTGTTGTGACAAGCAGCGTAGAAGTACTCCGTTGAAGGATTTCCTGTAGAGGATTTTTGAAGGAATATCCAAATGAAAGTTTGGGGCTCGCCTTTGTATGCTTACCCGTTCTTTTGGATCTTCAGGTAGGATTCCGAACATAGTGTAATCAATGAACGGATCCCTCCAGTCGACGATTGAAGGTTGAAGGATAGAGATCCGACTTCCAACCACTCGGTGGCATTCGGCAACTGCTTGGTGTGTGTTAAGAGGAGGGAGGATCCTTCTCTCGCACACTGTAATTTGCATGTTTTCCCCTTCCTGGATCGCCATTGATGCGGCAAGTCCGGCCAGGGCATCTGCACGGATATTTTCACCTCTACGAATGTGGGTGATGTTGCAGATGTCAAACTTTTGTAGAAACGATTGTGCCTTGTTGTAATAAGGCAGCAGATCGGGCTTCCTGACTTCAAATTTCTGATTCATCTGGTTGACGATCAGTTGAGAGTCTCCAAAGACTTCCAGCATAGTGATACCGGATTCGATGGCGAGTTCCAATCCTAGGATCAGAGCTTGGTATTCAGCTGCATTGTTTGTGCATGGTTCCAGTAGCGAGAAAGCGTGTGGAATCATGCATTTGTCGGGGCTAACAAAGAGGATGCCAACTCCCGAGATCAGCTTTCTGTTTTCATTTGTCCTGGTTGCACCGTCAAAGTACATGTCCCAGGAGGCATTTGGTGAGGAAGTCTCCACGTTGTAGACAGGTTCGTCTGGGAGATCATCTCTGAGTGGTGAATCTTTAGGCAATGGATGCTCTGCGAGGAAATCTGCTAGAGCTTGGCCTTTGATTGCTTTTTGTGGCACATACCTAATATCAAATTGTGACAAGAGGATGGACCATTTTGCCAGTCGGGCATTGAGAGAACCGGCCTTCGTAACAAGGACCTTCAAGAGGTTGATCCTCGAGACCAGGTAGACTGTGCTGGAAAGCAAGTAGTGACGTAGCTTTTGTACGGCGAACATCACTGCAAGGCATTCTTTTTCGACTGGAGAGTAGCGATGCTCTGCACCTACTAGCATGCGGCTGAGGTAGTATAGAGCAGCTTCTTTTCCCTCACCATTCTCTTGTGCCAGCAGAGCGCCTACAGAATGATCAAGAGCTCTTGTGTACAAGATGAATGGTTTTCCAGTGGCAGGGGCAGCTAACACTGGAGGTTTGGTCAGGTATGACTTGATATCTTGAAATGCGGCTTCGCAGTCGGCATCCCAGACAAAGTCTACACCTTTTTTCATCAATCGAGAGAATGGACGGCATTTCCCCGAAAGATTGGAGATGAACCGTCTGATGTAGGCCAATCTCCCTTGGAGCCCTTTTAGTTCTCTCAAGGTTCTTGGAGAGGGCATTTCTAGAATAGCCTTGACTTTTATGGGGTCAAGTTCTATTCCAGCTTTCCGAACAAGGAATCCGAGAAACTTACCCGACGAGACGCCGAAGAAGCATTTTAGAGGATTCATCCGCAGTTTGTGTTTGCGGAGTCGGAGGAAGACTTCCCGAAGATCTTTGAGATGGTCTTCTTTTCTTCTGCTTTTGACGGCGAGGTCATCAACGTAACATTCGACCGTCTTGTACTGCATATCTTGGAATATTTTCATCATAGCCCTCTGATATGTGGCACCAGCATTTTTCAGACCAAATGGCATGACAGTGTAGCAATACACGCCAAATGGAGTCCGAAATGAAGTGTGTTTTTCATCCTCGGGATGCATCTTTATCTGATTGTAACCAGAGAAGCCATCCATGAATGTCATTCGCTCGAATCCGCAGGTATTGTCAATCATCACCTCCGGTATGGGGAGCGGGAATTCATCTTTAGGGCAAGCGCCATTCAGGTCTCTATAGTCAATACAGACTCTGATCTGCCCAGTTTTCTTTGTCACGGGGACAATATTGGCCAACCACTCTGGATGTTGTTCCTCACGGATGAAGCCAACGTTTTTGAGTTTTGAACTTCTTGTTCAATTTTATCCATCACATCTGGACGGAATCTTCTTTGGCCTTGTTTGACAGGCTTGATTTCTTCTTGAAGATTGAGTTTGTGGACTGCTATTTTGGGGTCTAAACCAGGCATTTCAGCGTAGGACCATGCAAAGCAATCAACGAACTCACGAAGAAAAGCGATATACTCGGGTAACTCATCATCCTTTATATTCTTGCTTATGAATACAGGACGTGGGTTATCAGGTGTTCCCAAGTTTATCTTTTGAACAGGATCTTCTGTCGGAAGGTTCGAAGGTGGTTCCTCCACAATATTTTCGGAGGCTTCCAACTCAGCGAAACCTTCTGGAGTTTCAACTGCATTACCAGACCAAGGCTCTGTTCCTTTCCATGGATTTTCTTGATTGGTGATCTCCTCAAGGCTTGCTATGAGATAGTCCCAATCGCCTGTTGAGTCTGGTATTTCTTTTGGAGACGAGGGTTCTTCTGGGTCAGGATGCCACAAGTCTGTATTATCGGACGATTCCTCTTTATCATCAGAGAAATCATACCAATTGGATGAGCTTCCTGGATCTTTGTCAGGTAACTCTTTAAAGAGATTTCCAGGGAGATCGATGTCTTCGTGGACTTTAGATGTTGAGGCTTGGTCGGTAAAACGACTTTTAAGCCTTTGTGTCAACTGTCTCAGAGGAGTGTCGGGATCATACCCTAAACCATATGAAGATTTTTCTACATGACCGTAGAGTCTCCAATCTTCCAGCTGGCTGTTGGTCAAGGCGGGCTCCAATGGCGTGAGAATACCGCGTCTTTCTCCCAAACCGACTGGGTTTTGAGCGTCATAGCCCATTTTCTTCATAATTGCTTGTGCCACAGGACTATATAGAGATAGCTGAGGCATACCTTCATTTTGAAAAGGTTCCAGCATGGAGTTTGATGAAGAAGCGTCCGATCTATGGAAGAAGATCGGCCTTTGCTTTGGTGATGTTGCCGGAACAAAAAAGGTAGCTGGCGTAGGATCTTCTACATCAGCAGGTGTCTCCATCGGAGTGAGAGCAGGCTGAACTTGCTGAGTGTCAGCTTGGCTTGACGATGCATCGTCTTCTGGCTCTGAGTCCGAGTCTGTGTCTTGCATGATAGACACGAGAGAAACAACAAATTTGCCCCCAGGCTTTTGTTTCGCCTTCTTCACTTTAGTCATGATGACCAAAGGTTTTGAATTCTTGAGGGAGATAACGAAGGGAGATTGACTACTCTCTTCTAATTTGCCGGAGGGTTTGTTTTCTTCCGGTGATTTTTTAGGAGCCTTGCCTTTATCTTTCTGGAGATTTTCAGCAGGGGGTGCTATTTCCTCTTCTTCTTTTTCTCCTTCATACATTTGGGAGTCTGCGAAGTGGACATCTTTACCTTTGAAGGGTTTCCTGTCCGCAAAGACTCGATGTACCATGCCGTCGTCGCCGACAAACTTGATGCATTGATGTAGAGTTGAAGGAACAACACCATTCTCGTGTATCCAAGGACGTCCGAGAAGGATGTTGTAGCATGAGGGGGTTTTTATTGCATACACAGTGACCTCAGAGATAAGATCACCGATTTGCAATTTGAACCTGATTTTCCCGATAGGCCTTTGAGTGCTCCCATCGTATCCAAAGATAGATACAGATGTGTGGCTTAGCTTGCCGGGTGGGATGCCCAACTCTTCAAGAGCCGAAGTGGAGATAAGGTTGAGTGCAGAACCTGGGTCGATCTGAACTCTATGTATCGGCATTTCTTTGATGTACCCTGTGAAGTACAGGGGTCGGTTGTGCCTTGCTTCGCCAAGTAGGAGGTCTTCCTTAGTGAAGGCGGTGGTTGCACTGGCTGCCTTTTGAACCGAGAGGCATTGGATGCATGATCCCTCAGTTTTCTTTTTTTCTTCTTTTAAGGAAGTTTCAGAGTTTTTGACCCGGTAGTCCATTTCAATTTGGAGGACTTGTGGGGCATGTTTGTCGACATCCTCATTCAGTTTTTGTAATTCTGATATGAGATTATCACGAGTGCGTGGAGACATTCGCAATAAGTCTAGGATGTGAAGACGTGCAGGTATGTGTTTGAAGTGCTCAACCAAATCATACTTGAAAGCCTCCTTAGGGCCTGCATGTTCATCATTGTTGCCACTGGGGGCGCTTACAACATCTTTTCCCGAAGGATTTACATAAGTAAAGGAAGATTGGTTGTAATTTTTGTGGTAGTCCCGGCCCGAACGGGTGCCTCTACCAACTTCGAGAGCTTCTTGAGAAGGATCTTCGTTTGGAAGATTGTCTTCAGGATCAAGAGGCTGTCGTTTTTCATCTACTGGGGATGTATCTGCAGCAGAGTTGCCATCCTCAGTGATTGTGTTGCACGGAGCATTTTCCGGGAGCAAGTCCTGAACAGCATCCAGCAGCTTTTCTTCTTCGTTGACCCATCCATCACCCCAAGTTGGGTTTTCTTCATGATGATGAGTCGGGAAGAATGTGTATCCTGAAGTCACAGTCTCAGGAGAAGAAACCTGAGAGGGTGTCATCTCTGTGAAAGTCACGTGAGACGAGGTAGCTCCAGAGGATACATTGCTAGGCGTCGTCGGAGTGTAGGTAATCTCATCAGACGACGCTTCAGAAGAGCTATAATCCTGATATATTACATTACAGGAAGCTCTGATAGGAGATGTTGCCTGCTCGGAGTCAGACTCATCCTCGGATGTAAGAGGATCGTCAATCCAGCAATGTTCTCCATTTTCAGGAGTTGAGGGAGGAGGTACCTGATGGGCTTCAGGGACTTCCGGCTCTGGATTGTGAGGAATCTCGTTGACGCGGTCTTGCTCTTGTTCTAGAGCGAGACGCTGCAAGATCCTTGCATATTCTTCAAGATCAGGCATGGGAGCCAGATCCTCTTCTTCGTCTTCTCCGTGTGGCTCAACATAGTTGATTTCCACTGGAGCAATGACAGGTGCTGGGTTAACAGCATCTTCTTGTGCAGCCTCTTGGTCTTCTTCATCATCAGACCAGGATCCTTGTGGTTGCAAGGGGTTATACCAGATTACTGGCATAAGGTGAGTTTCAGGAACCCATTCTTCATCGGAGAGATATTCTCCTGTTTCAAGAGATTCCTCCCACTCATCGGTGTAGTTGGGCTCGAATCCATCGTCGGTGTCGCTGGACTCGTATCCATCAATGGAGAATCCAACTACCGGGTTGCAAGAGTATGATGCCCCCTGCATGGCTTCTTTTTTGAATTGAGGTGGCATGAAATCACTAAGAGTGAAGTTTCTTACCGCCTTTGAAGTCTCTGGAGGGGATGTTTCTGTTGCCCCGAGTGAAGTGGTAGAGGAGGCCTCTGCCTTTTCATGAACTTCTTGTTTTGGCTGGGTCTTCTCTTGCCGTTTGAGCCTGAGGAGATGTTTCCTAGCCTGCCTTCGCTGTTGAGTTGTCGGCTTTGTTTTTACGATCTCCCAGTTTTCATCTTCCAAGAGATCGGGATGTACCCTTATGGGTTGTCCGTCTGGTGTCGGGCAAGGAACCAACACTTCGGACGTTTGAATTCTATTTATCACCTTGAAGGAAGTAGTGATCTTCTTCTTCGGTGACTTTGGTGTTTGTCCATATGACACCATGTTGACGGAGGCAGTCCCATAGTTTTTGTCAAAGGTGATGACTCCGTTTTTCCACATCTCGTTTATCTTCTCTCTCACAACAAAGCATTGATTGAGAGGATGCGAGACCATCTGGTGGTATGGACAGTACCGAGGATCATTGGTTTTGCCAACGTCTCCAGGTCTTTTGGGCTCTGGCAAAATGAGTTTGCCATTTGCTAGGAGAGCCTCAAAGATTTCTTCAACGTCTTCATCGAACGGATATTTCTTTTCTACTCGCTCTTTGAAGGCATCAGAGAGTTCAGGTCTCTTACCTGCAGCTCTATTTTCAGCTTTCTTTGGTTGCTGAGGAGCTGACTTAGTCTGCACATTGAGAACCTCCTTCTTCTTTGGTTTAGAGGTTGCAACAGCAGTCGGCTCTTTCTTTGATGATTTCTGACTGTTGAGGTCTTTGATCACAGTTTCAGCTTCCATGGAAGCTTCCAGGAGTTCCCCCGGGTTCTTTGATTTATTGCCGATGATCATGGAGCGGATTTTAGCTCTCATGTTGTTTCGGCAGATGTCGACTAGCGACGCTTGTGGCAGTACATCTGAGCATTTGTACGCCATTGCTTTCCACTTGTGAATGAAGTCATAAGTTGACTCATTCTCTCCCTGTTTTAGGCTGCAGAGCTGAGCCATAGTAACAGGATGATCCTCACCTTGGAAGTGGGTCAGGAAGCGTGTCTCCAGCATAGCCCAGTTCTGAATGGAGTTCTCCGGCAGAGTGGAGTACCAATCGAAGGCCGTACCTTTTAGGGTACTTGCAAAGAGGCGGATCTTGAGTGCATCTTGATCCGCGATAGCTCCCGTCAAGATCTTGAAGTGGATGACGTGCTGTCTGGCTGATCCTTTCCCCGTATATGTTTGGAGAGTAGGATGCTTGAATTTTGTGGGGAACGGGACCGAGTCCATCCATAAAGGATATGGTGGCTTGATCCCATGCTCTTTGAGTATATCCTCTTCTTTAGCTTTGGCGAGGATACTGTCTACGTCCTTTTTGGTGAGGGCGCGTGACTCATTTTCTTCTCCATTTCCCTCGTTATTGCTATGATTTGGAGGAGGCTCATTGTTCACCTGATTTTGGACGACAAGGAGAAGGTTTTCCATCAGAGTTTCAATCCTCTGCTGGCCTTGTTCCAACTGCTGGATGCGTGTGAGCGCATCATCTCGAGGTGGATTCTGAGGTGGCGGCTCAGAACTTGTAGCCAAGACGTTCATCCCTCGGGATTCGAACGAAGAAATCGTCCTGGTGACCGAGCTGGGGCTCATTCTTTTTGATGAAGAGCTTGATGAAGGATTACTCTCCCGTCCTTGGCTGGAAGGGGCAGGAGATTCTTCGGGATGTCTTTGTGTCCTGGTGATGCTACGGGTCACCGGACGTCGGACATGGATTTTTGATGCTGACCTTTGGCATCTTCTGGTTTTTCCAACCATATGGACGGCAGCAACTTGGTCGGGTCTTTCTTTTTCGACCCATTTGTGGAAGACTTGAAGTGTAGGAGGCTGGGTCCTTTGCTTCTCTAGTCTCTTTTGTCGATATGACGCACGACGGCGTGCTCGACGAGCGATTTGAGCTTTGGTTAGCTCCGGCTGGGCTCTGACGATGAAGGATGTGCTCCCTCGGGCGCAGCAGCCGAGCTTGTCTTCTTTGTGGTTGGGCAAGGACAGGATGCGGACCCGGTCCTTTGCCTGTTGCAGCGAAGCTTTAAACCTTTCGAGTTCGGCCCCTGTAGAGATGAAGGGTCGAACTGAAGGAGTGTAGGCCTTGGCAGGTGCTTGTAGAGGCCTGGTGATGCATGATCTAATTTTGGGCCTGTAGGAACAAGCCGGCTCATGCTGGGTTGACTTGGGAGTCAAGTTGGAGATGGGTCTCTCCTATTTCATGTAGGCAAGAGGGTAGAACTGGTTTTCTTTGAGTGGGGCCAGGTATGCTGGCTTGGTGGAAATTTGAGACCTTCTTTGTTTTGGGGAAGGTCTTGGAGACCAAGTCTTGGGATAGACCTGGTTGTTTGTGGGTCGAGGCTTCGCGGGGGTGCCACGGGCTTCAGGCTTTTGGGCGCTCGCCTTTGGTGTCACGGGAGTGACACGTTGAGAGGCGATCTTCTGCCTTTTGGCAGGCGCAGTTTGTTCTTCGGGAAGTGGGAATGGTCCCAGTGTCCCGAAGACGATGGTCCGGGGAGTCGAGGTCGACCCGGAGTTCAGAGAGTTGCCGAGGGAGTTGACGCTTCGGCTGCTGGCGGGGCGCTTGTAAGTGCGCTCGGTTTGCTTCTGTTGAAGCATGAGTTGGTGCTTGTTCTCATCGAAGATAATGGTTAAGGCTGCCATTGTTAGTTTCGAAAAAGTTCTGAAACAAGACCACATCCATTAGTAATCACAAGAATGTAATGATCATAAATGGGAATTTCTATGGTTGTCTTTTCAAATCGCTCCAGGGATATGACCCAAGCGACATGAAGAAGGCAAAAAGCCATAGATGGTACAATTGTTCTGACAGCAAGTATGGTGAGCCCAGAATGAGCGTTCCAGTGACTGCTAGAAGCAATTGTAAACCTAAATTCGACTTATCGAGAAGCAGGGCTTGCTCGAGATAAGAAGAATATAAGGTAGGAGTTACAAATGTGCCGGTCACAGATACAGTAGACCCTGAAAGGGCGTACCAGTATTGCTATGCACAAATGTTGGAGATCGCATCCATGAGATGGGATTCTTTGTTTTGAAATGTCAGAAATGGATTCGTCAAAGAGAGCAGGTGACATTCCGATTCAAATACGGGCTCAACGATTTCCGCGAGCGCCAGTACTCAGAAGGGAAGAGACCACAATTTCTCGAATCTGAATCCAAAAAGTGACGAGTTTTTGGAGATTTTTTTTTTGAAATGATTTTTTTTTATTTTATTTTTATTTTATTTTTTTTTATTTTTATTTTTTTTTAAAATATTTTTTTTTTATTTTTTTATTTTATTTTATTTTTGAAAATTTTTTGTTTTTTTTTTTTTTTTTTTTAGATTTTTTTTTGAAAATCTTTTTTTTTTATTTTTATTTTTTTTTAATTTTTTAAGATTTAAAGACGAGAGAGTACACATAGGCCTCCTAACCCGGTCTTATGAAACCTCAATTGATAGAATTGCCCCCAGGTAAGGGTAGGATTACTTAATGAACCCGTTTGGAGGACCCTTGCCTAGAACAGTCAAGCTGTCTCCACACTCTGGACAAGGCTTTTCTTGAATCAATCGTGATCAAAGAACGCAATTGGTTTAACCTTAGTGGTCTATGTCCCCTTTTTTTTTTTTATAAAAATCCCAAATAGACTCATCGAAGAGAAACGATGGCCCAAAACCTTAGTCGAACGGGCTCAACATTTCTGCAAGCACCAAAGAACGATAGGATAGGAACAAAGTTTCTCAATTTTGAATCCAAACTAAGAAAACTAATTTTTTTTATTTTATTTTTTTTTAATATTTTTTTTTTTTTTGAAATCTCTAATGAACTCATCGAAGAGAAACGATGGTCCAAAACCTTAGTCGAAGGGGCTCAACATTTCTGCAAGCACCAAAGAACGATAGGATAGGATCAAAGTTTCTCAATTTTGAATTCAAACTAAGAAAACTGATTTTTTTTTTTTAATATTTTTTTCTTGAAATCTCTAATGAACTCATCGAAGAGAAACGATGGTCCAAAACCTTAGTCGAACGGGCTCAACATTTCTGCAAGCACCAAAGAACGATAGGATAGGATCAAGGTTTCTCAATTTTGAATCCAAACTAAGAAAACTGATTTTTTTTTTATTTTTTTT
Organism: Umbellularia californica; assembly: GCA_028538565.1. Lineage (NCBI taxonomy): Eukaryota > Viridiplantae > Streptophyta > Magnoliopsida > Laurales > Lauraceae > Umbellularia > Umbellularia californica. The sequence goes on along the minus strand of JAPQWN010000002.1, from coordinate 57,189,387 downwards.
TTGAAATCTCTAATGAACTCATCGAAGAGAAACGATGGTCCAAAACCTTAGTCGAACGGGCTCAACATTTCTACAAGCACCAAAGAACGATAGGATAGGATCAAAGTTTCTCAATTTTGAATTCAAACTAAGAAAACTGATTTTTTTTTTTTTTGAAAAGAGAAAGAATGGAAACAAACTCAAAGAAATAGAAATTTCCAAAAAATCCCATCTCATGTTTTTTTTTTTTAGGATGCAAAATCCAACATAGGCTACCAGCTAGGAAGTAGCCAAGGAATCCGGAAAAGAAGTATAAGCATAGAGCAAAAAGTATGATATGCAAATATTTCATTTCCAAGCACCGTGTTCTCAAATGAACGAGTCCCACCGGGTGTGCCAGCTTGATGGAACGCGCTCCGAGGCGCCGTTGGGGCGGCTACCGGGGTCGGCGGAACGTGGGAGTCCGTCGGGTCCGGCCCTTTCGCGCCCTGGCGGGCCCTGAAGCGTGCATCAACATTTCTTTGTGTGGGTGTGCCAGATTTTCTATTTTACTTGGAATTGTAAGTGGTAATCCGGAGATCAACCTTCGCAAGTAAAAAGGAAATCAACTTCTTTCAAGTTTTCCATTGCACAAATATTTAAGAAAAGAGACATTTTCTTAATTTGCCGTGAAAGGCGATTTTGTTTGGCATTTATAGCCGATTTTGGCGTTTATAGCCGATTTACAATTCTTATCAATAATGAAAGACAAGAGTTGTGATTTTTGCCTCTTTAGAAAAATACAAACTACAATGAAAAGCAAGAAAAGGAAGATCTAACTTTTCAGGAGATTGTGGGGGACTCGTTCAGATTGACGGTCGCAAGCCATGTATGGGCTTCACCATCATCCATGCAGATGAGAACAGAAGATGCTCTTGATTCGCTTGGCTTGGCTATAACCTCAGGTTTTTAGAGGACAAAGACCAAGAGAATGTCCTATGTCCAATAAAAAGCTAAGTAGACGGGCTGAAAAGCCACGTCTAAGCCATTGGAGGCAGCAGGAGAAGGCAAGGACCTTGGGGGGGGTGCCCCCCAAGGGACTTTTGTCACCTTGTAGTGGTGGCCGGTGCAGAACTTCAGCAGAGTTTTTCTCTCTTTTTCTTTCTCTCAGATCTCTTTCTGATCTTTTTTTCTGATCCTCTGATTTTCTCCTCTTTTTTCTGATCCCGATTTCAATGGAATGCTCTCCTATTTATAGGCTTTTGGTAGCCATTTAGGAGGGTTTATGAGCCTTAATGGCTTTAATGGGAGGAGTTACAAGATTTATTTCTTGATTTTGTAACTCCTTTTTCCTTGAATCTGATTGGCCGATGGAGATTAAGGGCTTTTAATCACCTTAATTACCATAATGGGAGGAGTTTCATGGTTTAAATGCCATGAATCAATTGACTTGTAACTCCCAAATGCTTGCTTCTGATTGGGCCGTCCAAAGAAATGAATTAATGACCATAATAAAGTTAGTCAATTAACCACATTAATTGGTCGCCGAGCAGTCGAAGAGTCGCGGGCCGTGCCGTGTCTTCTGGAATTCTTCTGGCGATGATCATCGATGGATCTACATGCTGATCGACATCGGATGAACATGTAACTTCAGACATTGATAGCTAAGAGCGGGCCGGCGACATCTGTCTTGTCGATTTCACGATCGGTCGGACAGAAAGTGCACTTTCTTGGTCGACCGGTTGGCGATCTTGGAGCGATCAATGATGATTTTATGCTTTTGGAGGTTGACCCGTGATTTTGACGGATGTCGGAGGATATGAGTCAATTTCAAGCACTAAAAATCACATTTTCAGGAAACCACAGGGGCCAAAGTGCGCGAAACGCGAAAAAAGACGAAAAAACGGGTCACCGGCGGAAAATCCGGTGACCCGGACCTCCATGGTCGCCGGCGACCATGGACCGGCGACCATGGGCCATGGTCGCAGGGGCCTGCGACCATGGGCCATGGTCGCAGGGGTCTGCGACCCTGGGGGATTTTTCCCCTTCGGAGCCCGTTTTGCGGTCGTTTTGAGGTCTTTTTCGTCGCCGTTTTCTTCTATATTTTTCTTGACATTTCTTCTCATTTATTGGCTTGATTTCCCTGTAGAAAACTTGATGAGAATCCTTGCATTTTTAGAGTGCAAAGTTTCCAATTTTCCGGGAAAGCCGAAGACTTTGTCGCGTAGAGCTGCTGATTTTCCGCCAGAAGCTGAAACTTGGTCAAACGATGTCGGAATGACCTGAAATTTGAGGTGAAGCCTCCTGAGCAATAAATAAGACCAACCATAGGCTTTTGTTTGAGATTTGAAGCCGTTTGGGGTCCCGTCGATGCTTCACTTGATTTTGCTGCGGGGAAAATGCCGAGCTTTGATATGTGGCCAAACGATGTCCGATTGACCTGAAATTTGACGGGGAGCCTATTGGAGTCATTTTGAGACGTTCCATGGGCTCTGTCTTGGATGTCATGGTCCCGGGTTGCTCCGCCGCCGGTAGGCTTGATTTTCTCTCGGAGCATCGAAACCTGGTCAAACGTTGTCGGAATGACCTGAAATTCGACGTGCAGCCTTTTGGAAGCATGTAGAAGCCACTCATGCACTTGGTTTGATGAGCGAAGGCTTCGGTGGTTCCCACCGCCGGGAGGCTTGATTTTGCTGCTCGAGCATTGATGGAGGGTCAAACGTTGTCGGTTTGACTTGAAATTTGGCATGGAGCCCTTTTGAGACATGCTGGAGTCATCTGTAGGCTCTGATCGAAGTTTTGACGTCTCCGATGATGTTGCCGCCGAGAGCTCCCGTTTAGCTGTCGGAGAAGTGAAGTTAGGCCAAATGTTGTCGAAATGGCCCGAAACTTCATGTGTACTCTTCTCTTGGCTATCTTGAAGGATCTTGCAGTTTTTGTTTGATTCTGACAAGATTTGATTTTTTGGAGAAGTTGCATTGCCTATTTATGGCAGGTTGCGACTTCATGTAGCTTTCTTGATGTTGAAGAGGCAAAGTGACATTTTTGGTGTCAACAAATGCCCCCTCGAGGTACAGCGACGAGTTGCTTGACTTTTGTAGTCGATGTGCCTCGAAGAGATTTTTGAAGGAGAGCTTGTGTCTTGACCAAGAGTCTTTGAGCAATCTTTCCTTTGGTATAGTAGCCTTTGAGCTTCCAGGGGAATTTTATGGTAGTGAAAGGAATCACACACCATCTCGAGGCAAAGTTTTGAAGATGACATCAGGGATGTGGATTTGGGTTTCTGTTTTTGATCTTGTGACCTAACCAGCTATATATGGCAGGTTAGGGGATCGGGTTTTGGTTTTGACCTTGTGACCCAACAAGCTGTATGTGGCAAGTTGGGGGATCATGATTTGGTTTTTGGTTTTGGTCTTGTGACCTAACAAGCTGTATGTGGCAAGTTAGGGGACCAGGATTTGGTTTTTGGTCACTCTTTGGGACTGTGTGGGTCCATTGGAGTGGTTTGGATTTTTGTGGAATGTCAATTTCAAGATTTTGGCTCAACTTGGTATATGAGGCTGGATGGTTTGATTTTTGGAAGCTCATGGGGCTTGGAATTTTTTGTATGGTTCAATCAACTCAAAAGAGGCATGGAACCATTTTTGTATGCTCTTGGGTAAGAGGGATTTTTTTTCCTGACTAAAAGCCCATTTTTTTTTTTAGTGCCTAGGTGGTCAAACCTGGCTCATATGGGCTAGCCCATGGGACCTTAAGCTTTTTAGGATGGCTTAGATCTTATGTGGGGCCATTTTTGTAAAGAATATCTAAAGATATCTCATTTGGATAGAGAATATCTAAAAATATCTTTATGGGAGAGAATCTCTCATATTCCCTTAATTTGGGAGAGAATATCTCAAGGTATCTTTCTTTTTGGGAAGAAATCTCTAATATCCTTTTTTGTTGGAGAGAATCTCTCATTTGATTGATTTTGGGAGGAAATCTCTCAAAGACATCTTTCTTTTTGGGCCTGTAGTGGTGGCCTGTGCAGAACTTCAGCAGAGTTTTTTCTCTCTTTTTTCTTTCTCTCAGATCTCTTTCTGATCTTTTTTTTTTCTGATCTTTTCTCTGATCCTGATTTTCTCCTCTTTTTTCTGATTCCGATTTCAATGGAATGCTCTCCTATTTATAGGCTTTTGGTAGCCATTTAGGAGGGTTTATGAGCCTTAATGGCTTTAATGGGAGGAGTTACAAGATTTATTTCTTGATTTTGTAACTCTTTTTTCCTTGAATCTGATTGGCCGATGGAGATTAAGGGCTTTTAATCACCTTAATTACCATAATGGGAGGAGTTTCATGGTTTAAATGCCATGAATCAATTGACTTGTAACTCCCAAATGCTTGCTTCTGATTGGGCCGTCCAAAGAAATGAATTAATGACCATAATAAAGTTAGTCAATTAACCACATTAATTGGTCGCCGAGCAGTCGAAGAGTCGCGGGCCGTACCGTGTCTTCTGGAATTCTTCTGGCGATGATCATCGATGGATCTACATGCTGATCGACATCGGATGAACATGTAACTTCAGACATTGATAGCTAAGAGCGGGCCGGTGACATCTGTCTTGTCGATTTCTCGATCGGTCGGACAGAAAGTGCACTTTCTTGGTCAGCCGGTTGACGATCTTGGAGCGATCAATGATGATTTTATGCTTTTGACGGCGGATCCGAGATGTCGTCGGATATGAGTCAATTTAAAGCACTAAAAATCACTTTTTCAGGAAACCACAGGGGCCAAAGTGCGCGAAACGCGAAAAAAGATGGAAAAACGGGTCACCGGCGGAAAATCCGGTGACCCGAACCTCCATGGTCGCCGGCGACCATGGGCCATGGTCGCCGGCGACCATGGACCGGCGACCATGGGCCATGGTCGCAGGGGTCTGCGACCCTGGGGGATTTTTCCCCTTCGGAGCCCGTTTTACGGTCGTTTTGAGGTCTTTTTCGTCGCCGTTTTCTTCTGTATTTTTCTTGACATTTCTTCTCATTTATTGGCTTGATTTCCCTGTAGACAACCTGATGAGAATCCTTGCATTTTTAGAGTGCAAAGTTTCCAATTTTCCGGGAAAGCCGAAGACTTTGTCGCGTAAAGCTGCTGATTTTCCGCCAGAAGCTGAAACTTGGTCAAACGATGTCGGAATGACCCGAAATTTGAGGTGGAGCCTCCTGAGCAATAAATAAGACCAACCATAGGCTTTTGTTTGAGTTTTGAAGCCGTTTGGGGTCCCGTCGATGCTTCACTTGATTTTGCTGCGGGGAAAATGCCGAGCTTTGATATGTGGTCAAACGATGTCCGATTGACCTGAAATTTGACGGGGAGCCTATTGGAGTCATTTTGAGACGTTCCATGGGCTCCGTTTTGGATGTCATGGTCCCGGGTTGCTCCGCCGCCGGTAGGCTTGATTTTCTCTCGGAGCATCGAAACCTGGTCAAACGTTGTCAGAATGACCTGAAATTTGACGTGCAGCCTTTTGGAAGCATGTTGAAGCCACTCATGCACTTGGTTTGATGAGCGAAGGCTTCGGTGGTTCCCGCCGCCGAGAGGCTTGATTTTGCTGCTCGAGCATTGATGGAGGGTCAAACGTTGTCGGTTTGACTTGAAATTTGGCATGGAGCCCTTTTGGGACATGCTGGAGTCATCTGTAGGCTCTGATCGAAGTTTTGACGTCTCCGATGATGTCGCCGCCGGGAGCGCCATTTTAGCTAACGGAGAAGCGAAGTTAGGCCAAATGATTCTGAAATGGCCTGAAACTTCATGTGTACTCTTCTCTTGGCTATCTTGAAGGATCTTGCAGTTTTTGTTTGATTCTGACAAGATTTGATGTTTTGGAGAAGTTGCATTGCCTATTTATGGCAGGTTGCGACTTCATGCAGCTTTCTTGATTTGGAGAGGCAAAGTGACATTTTTGGTGTCAACAGCTTCCAACTCAACGAAACCTTCTGGAGTTTCAACTGCATTACCAGACCAAGGCTCTGTTCCTTTCCATGGATTTTCTTGATTGGTGATCTCCTCAAGGCTTGCTATGAGATAGTCCCAATCGCCTGTTGAGTCTGGTATTTCTTTTGGAGACGAGGGTTCTTCTGGGTCAGGATGCCACAAGTCTGTATTATCAGACGATTCCTCTTTATCATCAGAGAAATCATACCAATTGGATGAGCTTCCTGGATCTTTGTCAGGTAACTCTTTAAAGAGATTTCCAGGGAGATCGATGTCTTCGTGGACTTTAGATGTTGAGGCTTGGTCGGTAAAACGACTTTTAAGCCTTTGTGTCAACTGTCTCAGAGGAGTGTCGGGATCATACCCTAACCCATATGAAGACTTTTCTACATGACCGTAGAGTCTCCAATCTTCCAGCTGGCTTTTGGTCAAGGCGGGCTCCAATGGCGTGAGAATACCGCGTCTTTCTCCCAAACCGACTGGGTTTTGAGCGTCATAGCCCATTTTCTTCATAATTGCCTGTGCCACAGGACTATATAGAGATAGCTGAGGCATACCTTCATTTTGGAAAGGTTCCAGCATGGAATTTGATGAAGAAGCGTCCGATCTATGGAAGAAGATCGGCCTTTGCTTTGGTGATGTTGCCGGAACAAGAAAGGTAGCAGACGTAGGATCTTCTACATCAGCAGGTGTCTCCATCGGAGTGAGAGCAGGCTGAACTTGCTGAGTGTCAGCTTGGCTTGACGATGCATCGTCTTCTGGCTCTGAGTCCGAGTCTGTGTCTTGCATGATAGACACGAGAGAGACAACAAATTTGCCCCCAGGCTTTTGTTTCGCCTTCTTCACTTTAGTCGTGATGACCAAAGGTCTTGAATTTTTGAGGGAGATAACGAAGGGAGATTGACTACTCTCTTCTAATTTGCCGGAGGGTTTGTTTTCTTCCGGTGATTTTTGAGGAGCCTTGCCTTTATCTTTCTGGAGATTTTCAGCAGGGGGTGCTATTTCCTCTTCTTCTTTTTCTCCTTCATACATCTGGGAGTCTGCGAAGTGGACTTCTTTACCTTTGAAGGGTTTCCTGTCCGCAAAGACTCGATGTACCATGCCGTCGTCGCCGACAAACTTGATGCATTGATGTAGAGTTGAAGGAACAACACCATTCTCGTGTATCCAAGGACGTCCGAGAAGGATGTTGTAGCATGAGGGGGTTTTTATTGCATACACAGTGACCTCAGAGATAAGATCACCGATTTGCAATTTGAACCTGATTTTGCCGATAGGCCTTTGAGTGCTCCCATCGTATCCAAAGATAGATACAGATGTGTGGCTTAGCTTGCTGGGTGGGATGCCCAACTCTTCAAGAGCCGAAGTGGAGATAAGGTTGAGTGCAGAACCTGGGTCGATCTGAACTCTATGTATCGGCATTTCTTTGATGTACCCTGTGAAGTACAGGGGTCGGTTGTGCCTTGCTTCGCCAAGTAGGAGGTCTTCCTTAGTGAAGGCGATGGTTGCACTGGCTGCCTTTTGAACCGAGAGGCATTGGATGCATGATCCCTCAGTTTTCTTTTTTTCTTCTTTTAAGGAAGTTTCAGAGTTTTTGACCCGGTAGTCCATTTCAATTTGGAGGACTTGCGGGGCATGTTTGTCGACATCCTCATTCAGTTTTTGTAATTCTGAGATGAGATTATCACGAGTGCGTGGAGACATTCGTAATAAATCCAGGATGTGAAGACGTGCAGGTATGTGTTTGAAGTGCTCAACCAAGTCATACTTGAAAGCCTCCTTAGGGCCTGCATGTTCATCATTGTTGCCACTGGGGGCGCTTACAACATCTTTTCCCGAAGGATTTACATAAGTAAAGGAAGATTGGTTGTAATTTTTGTGGTAGTCCCGGCCCGAACGGGTGCCTCTACCAACTTCGAGAGCTTCTTGAGAAGGATCTTCGTTTGGAAGATTGTCTTCAGGATCAAGAGGCTGTCGTTTTTCATCTACTGGGGATGTATCTGCAGCAGAGTTGCCATCCTCAGTGATTGTGTTGCACGGAGCATTTTCCGGGAGCAAGTCCTGAACAGCATCCAGCAGCTTTTCTTCTTCGTTGACCCATCCATCACCCCAAGTTGGGTTTTCTTCATGATGATGAGTCGGGAAGAATGTGTATCCTGAAGTCACAGTCTCAGGAGAAGAAACCTGAGAGGGTGTCATCTCTGTGAAAGTCACGTGAGACGAGGTAGCTCCAGAGGATACATTGCTAGGCGTCGTCGGAGTGTAGGTAATCTCATCAGACGACGCTTCAGAAGAGCTATAGTCCTGATATATTACATTACAGGAAGCTCTGATAGGAGATGTTGCCTGCTCGGAGTCAGACTCATCCTCGGATGTAAGAGGATCGTCAATCCAGCAATGTTCTCCATTTTCAGGAGTTGAGGGAGGAGGTACCTGATGGGCTTCAGGGACTTCCGGTTCTGGATTGTGAGGAATCTCGTTGACATGATCTTGCTCTTGTTCTAGAGCGAGACGCTGCAAGATCCTTGCATATTCTTCAAGATCAGGCATGGGAGCCAGATCCTCTTCTTCGTCTTCTCCGTGTGGCTCAACATAGTTGATTTCCACTGGAGCAATGACAGGTGCTGGGTTAACAGCATCTTCTTATGCAGCCTCTTGGTCTTCTTCATCATCAGACCAGGATCCTTGTGGTTGCAAGGGGTTATACCAGATTATTGGCATAAGGTGAGTTTCAGGAACCCATTCTTCATCGGAGAGATATTCTCCTGTTTCAAGAGATTCCTCCCACTCATCGGTGTAGTTGGGCTCGAATCCATCGTCGGTGTCGCTGGACTCGTATCCATCAATGGAGAATCCAACTACCGGGTTGCAAGAGTATGATGCCCCCTGCATGGCTTCTTTTTTGAATTGAGGTGGCATGAAATCACTGAGAGTGAAGTTTCTTACCGCCTTTGAAGTCTCTGGAAGGGACGTTTTTGTTGCCCCGAGTGAAGTGGTAGAGGAGGCCTCTGCCTTTTCATGGACTTCTTGTTTTGGCTGGGTCTTCTCTTGCCGTTTGAGCCTGAGGAGATGTTTCCTAGCCTGCCTTCGCTGTTGAGCTGTCGGCTTTGTTTTGACGATCTCCCAATTTTCATCTTCCAGGAGATCGGGATGTACCCATATGGGTTGTCCGTCTGGTGTCGGGCAAGGAACCAACACTTCGGGCGTTTGAATTCTTTTTATCACCTTGAAGGAAGTAGTGATCTTCTTCTTCGGTGATTTTGGTGTTTGTCCACATGACACCATGTTGACGGAGGCAGTCCCATAGTTTTTGTCAAAGGTGATGACTCCGTTTTTCCACATCTCGTTTATCTTCTCTCTCACAACAAAGCATTGATTGAGAGGATGCGAGACCATCTGGTGGTATGGACAGTACCGAGGATCATTGGTTTTGCCAACGTCTCCAGGTCTTTTGGGCTCTGGCAAAATGAGTTTGCCATTTGGTAGGAGAGCCTCAAAGATTTATTCGACGTCTTCATCGAACGGATATTTCTTTTCTACTCGCTCTTTGAAGGCATCAGAGAGTTCAGGTCTCTTACCTGCAGCTCTATTTTCAGCTTTCTTTGGTTGCTGAGGAGCTGACTTGGTTTGCACATTAAGGACCTCTTTCTTCTTTGGTTTAGAGGTTGCAATGGCGGTTGGCTCTTTTCTTGATGACTTCTGACTGTTGAGGTCTTTAATCACCGTTTCAGCTTCCATAGAAGCTTCCAGGAGCTCTCCCAGGTTTTTTGATTTGTTGCCGATGATCATGGAGCGTATTTTTGCTCTCATATTGTTACGGCAGATGTCGACTAGCGACGCTTGTGGCAGTACATCTGAGCATTTGTACGCCATTGCTTTCCACTTGTGAATGAAGTCATAAGTTGACTCATTCTCTCCCTGTTTTAGGCTGCAGAGCTGAGCCATAGTAACAGGATGATCCTCACCTTGGAAGTGGGTCAGGAAGCGTGTCTCCAGCATGGCCCAGTTCTGAATGGAGTTCTCCGGCAGAGTGGAGTACCAATCGAAGGCCGTACCTTTTAGGGTACTTGCAAAGAGGCGAATCTTGAGTGCATCTTGATCCGCGATAGCTCCCGTCAAGATCTTGAAGTGGATGACGTGCTGTCTGGCCGATCCTTTCCTCGTATATGTTTGGAGAGTAGGATGTTTGAATTTTGTGGGGAACGGGACCGAGTCCATCCATAAAGGATATGGTGGCTTGATCCCATGCTCTTTGAGTATATCCTCTTCTTTAGCTTTGGCGAGGATACTGTCTACGTCCTTTTTGGTAAGGGCGCGTGACTCATTTTCTTCTCCATTTTCCTCGTTATTGCCATGATTCGGAGGAGGCTCATTGTTCACCTGATTTTGGACAATGAGGAGAAGGTTTTCCATCAGAGTTTCAATCCTCTGCTGGCCTTGTTCCAACTGCTGGATGCGTGTGAGCGCATCATCTCGAGGTGGATTCTGAGGTGGCGGCTCAGAACTTGTAGCCAAGACGTTCATCCCTCGGGATTCGAACGAAGAAATCGTCCTGGTGACCGAACTGGGGCTCACTCTTTTTGATGAAGAGCTTGATGAAGGATTACTCTCCCGTCCTTGGCTGGAAGGGGCAGGAGATTCTTCGGGATGTCTTTGTGTCCTGGTGACGCTACGGGTCACCGGACGTCGGACATGGATTTTTGATGCTGACCTTTGGCGTCTTCTGGTTTTTCCAACCATATGGACGGCAGCAACTTGGTCGGGTCTTTCTTTTTCGACCCATTTGCGGGAGACTTGAAGTGTAGGAGGCTGGGTCCTTTGCTTCTCTAGTCTCTTTTGTCGATATGACGCACGGCGGAGTGCTCGACGAGCGATTTGAGCTTTGATCAGCTCTGGCTGGGCTCTAACGATGAAGGATGTGCTCCCTCGGGCGCAGCAGCCGAGCTTGTCTTCTTTGTGGTTGGGCAAGGACAGGATGCGGACCCGGTCCTTTGCCTGTTGCAGCGAAGCTTTGAATTTTTCAAGTTCGGCCCCTGTAGAGATAAAGGGTCGAACCGAAGGAGTGTAGGCCTTAGCAGGTGCTTGTAGAGGCCTGGTGATGCGTGATCTGATTCTGGGCTTGTGGGAGCAAGCCGACTCATGCTGGGTTGACTTGGGAGTCAGGTTGGAGATGGGTTTCTCCTCTTTCATGTAGGCAAGAGGGTAGAACTGGTTCTCCTTGAGTGGGGCCAGGTATGCTGGCTTGGTGGAGGTTTGAGACCTCCTTTGTTTTGGGGAAGGTCTTGGAGACCAAGTCTTGGGATAGACCTGGTTGTTTGTGGGTCGAGGCTTCGCGGGGGTGCCGCGGGCTTCGGGCTTTTTGGCTTTCGCCTTTGGTGTCACGAGAGTGACACGTTGAGAGGCGATCTTCTGCTTTTTGGCAGGAGCAGCTTGTTCTTCGGGAAGTGGGAATGGTCCCAATGTCCCGAAGACGATGGTCCGGGGAGTCGAGGTCGACCCGGAGTTCAGAGAGTTGCCGAGGGAGTTGACGCTTCGGCAGCTGGTGGGGCGCTTGTAAGTGCGCTCGGTTTGCTTCTGTTGAAGCATGAGTTGGTGCTTGTTCTCATCGAAGATAATGGTTAAGGCTGCCATTGTTAGTTTCGAAAAAGTTCTGAAACAAGACCACATCCATTAGTAATCACAAGAATATAATGATCATAAATGGGAATTTCTATGGTTGTCTTTTCAAATCGCTCAAGGGATATGACCCAAGCGACATGAAGAAGGCAAAAAGCCATAGATGGTACAATTGTTCTGACAGCGAACATGGTAGGCTCGAAATGAGCGTTCCAATGACTGCTAGAAGCAATTGTATACCTAAATTCGACTTATCGAGAAGCGGAGCTTGCTCGAGATAAGAAGAATATAAGGTAGGAGTTACAAATGTGCCGGTCACAGATACAGTAGACCCTGAAAGGGCGTACCAGTACTGCTATGCACAAATGTTGGAGATCGCATCCATGAGATGGGATTCTTTGTTTTGAAATGTCAGAAATGGATTCGTCAAAGAGAGCAGGTGACATTCCGATTCAAATACGGGCTCAACGATTTCCGCGAGCGCCAGTACTCAGAAGGGAAGATACCACAATTTCTCGAATCTGAATCCAAAAAGTGACGAGTTTTTGGAGATTTTTTTTTTTTGAAATGATTTTTTTTTTATTTTATTTTTATTTTATTTTTTTTATTTTTTATTTTTTTTTAAATATTTTTTTTTTATTTATTTATTATTTTTTTTTTTTTTTGAAAATTTTTGTTTTTTTTTTTTTAAGATTTTTTTTTTTGAAAATTTTTTTTTTTTTTTATTTTTTTTTTTAATTTTTTAAGATTTAAAGACGAGAGAGTACACATAGGCCTCCTAACCCGGTCTTATGAAACCTCAATTGATAGAATTGCCCCCAGGTAAGGGTAGGATTACTTAATGAACCCGTTTGGAGGACCCTTGCCTAGAACAGTCAAGCTGTCTCCACACTCTGGACAAGGCTTTTCTTGAATCAATCGTGATCAAAGAACGCAATTGGTTTAACCTTAGTGGTCTATGTCCCTTTTTTTTATAAAAATCCCAAATAGACTCATCGAAGAGAAACGATGGCCCAAAACCTTAGTCGAACGGGCTCAACATTTCTGCAAGCACCAAAGAACGATAGGATAGGATCAAAGTTTCTCAATTTTGAATCCAAACTAAGAAAACTAATTTTTTTTATTTTTATTTTTTTTTTAATATTTTTTTTTTGAAATCTCTAATGAACTCATCGAAGAGAAACGATGGTCCAAAACCTTAGTAGAACGGGCTCAACATTTCTGCAAGCACCAAAGAACGATAGGATAGGATCAAAGTTTCTCAATTTTGAATCCAAACTAAGAAAACTATTTTTTTTTTTATTTTTATTTTTTTTTAATATTTTTTTTTTGAAATCTCTAATGAACTCATCGAAGAGAAACGATGGTCCAAAACCTTAGTCGAACGGGCTCAACATTTCTGCAAGCACCAAAGAACGATAGGATAGGATCAAAGTTTCTCAATTTTGAATCCAAACTAAGAAAACTAATTTTTTTTTTTATTTTTATTTTTTTTTAATATTTTTTTTTTTGAAATCTCTAATGAACTCATCGAAGAGAAACGATGGTCCAAAACCTTAGTCGAACGGGCTCAACATTTCTGCAAGCACCAAAGAACGATAGGATAGGATCAAAGTTTCTCAATTTTGAATTCAAACTAAGAAAACTGATTTTTTTTTTTTTTTTGAAAAGAGAAAGAATGGAAACAAACTCAAAGAAATAGAAATTTCCAAAAAATCCCATCTCATGTTTTTTTAGGATGCAAAATCCAACATAGGCTACCAGTTAGAAAGTAGCCAAGGAATCCGGAAAAGAAGTATAAGCATAGAGCAAAAAGTATGATATGCAAATATTTCATTTCCAAGCACCGTGTTCTCAAATGAACGAGTCCCACCGGGTGTGCCAGCTTGATGGAACGCGCTCCGAGGCGCCGTGGGGCGGCTACCGAGGCCGGCGAAACGTGGGAGTCCGTCGGGTCCGGCCCTTTCTCGCCCTGGCAGGCCTGAAGCGTGCATCAACATTTCTTTTATGTGGGTGTGCCAGATTTTCTATTTTACTTGGAATTGCAAGTGGTAATCCGGAGATCAACCTTCGCAAGTAAAAAGGAAGTCAACTTCTTTCAAGTTTTCCATTGCACAAATATTTAAGAAAAGAGACATTTTCTTGGTTTGCCGTGAAAGGCGATTTTGTTTGGCATTTATAGCCGATTTTGGCGTTTATAGCCGATTTACAATTCTTATCAATAATGAAAGACAAGAGTTGTGATTTTTGTCTCTTTAGAAAAATACAAATTACAATGAAAAGCAAGAAAAGGAAGATCTAACTTTTCAGGAGATTGTGGGGGACTCGTTCAGATTGACGGTCGCAAGCCATGTATGGGCTTCGCCATCATCCATGCAGATGAGAACAGAAGATGCTCTTGATTCGCTTGGCTTGGCTATGACCTCAGGTTTTTAGAGGACAAAGACCAAGAGAAGGTCCTATGTCCAATAAAAAGCTAAGTAGACGGGCTGAAAAGCCACGTCTAAGCCATTGGAGGCAGCAGGAGAAGGCAAGGACCTTGGGGGGGGGGGGGTGCCCCCCAAGGGACTTTTGTCACCTTGTAGTGGTGGCCGGTGCAGAACTTCAGCAGAGTTTTTCTCTCTTTTTCTTTCTCTCAGATCTCTTTCTGATCCCTTTTTTTCTGATCTTCTGATTTTCTCCTCTTTTTTCCGATCCCGATTTCAATGGAATGCTCTCCTATTTATAGGCTTTTGGTAGCCATTTAGGAGGGTTTATGAGCCTTAATGGCTTTAATGGGAGGAGTTACAAGATTTATTTCTTGATTTTGTAACTCCTTTTTCCTTGAATCTGATTGGCCGATGGAGATTAAGGGCTTTTAATCACCTTAATTACCATAATGGGAGGAGTTTCATGGTTTAAATGCCATGAATCAATTGACTTGTAACTCGCAAATGCTTGCTTCTGATTGGGCCGTCCAAAGAAATGAATTAATGACCATAATAAAGTTAGTCAATTAACCACATTAATTGGTCGCCGAGCAGTCGAAGAGTCGCGGGCCGTGCCGTGTCTTCTGGAATTCTTCTGGCGATGATCATCGATGGATCTTCATGCTGATCGACATCGGATGAACATGTAACTTCAGACATTGATAGCTAAGAGCGGGCCGATGACATCTGTCTTGTCGATTTCTCGATCGGTCGGACAGAAAGAGCACTTTTTTTGGTTGACCGGTTGGCGATCTTGGAGCGATCAATGATGATTTTATGCTTTTGGAGGTTGACCCGTGATTTTGACGGATGTCGGAGGATATGAGTCAATTTCAAGCACTAAAAATCACATTTTCAGGAAACCACAGGGGCCAAAGTGCGCGAAACGCGAAAAAAGACGGAAAAACGGGTCACCGGCGGAAAATCCGGTGACCCGGACCTTCATGGTCGCCTGCGACCATGGGCCATGGTCGCAGGGGCCTGCGACCTTGGGGGAATTTTTCCTTTCGGAGCCCGTTTTGCGGTCGTTTTGAGGTCTTTTTCGTCGCCGTTTTCTTCTGTATTTTTCCTGACATTTCTTCTCATTTATTGGCTTGATTTCCCTGTAGAAAACCTGATGAGAATCCTTGCATTTTTAGAGTGCAAAGTTTCCAATTTTCCGGGAAAGCCGAAGACTTTGTCGCGTAGAGCTGCTGATTTTCCGCCAGAAGCTGAAACTTGGTCAAACGATGTCGGAATAACCTGAAATTTGAGGTGGAGCCTCCTGAGCAATAAATAAGACCAACCATAGGCTTTTGTTTGAGTTTTGAAGCCGTTTGGGGTCCCGTCGATGCTTCACTTGATTTTGCTGCGGGGAAAATGCCGAGCGTTGATATGTGGCCAAACGATGTCCGATTGTCCTGAAATTTGACGGGGAGCCTATTGGAGTCATTTTGAGACGTTCCATGGGCTCTGTTTTGGATGTCATGGTCCCGGGTTGCTCCGCCGCCGGTAGGCTTGAAACCTGGTCAAACGTTGTCAGAATGACCTGAAATTTGACGTGCAGCCTTTTGGAAGCATATTGAAGCCACTCATGCACTTGGTTTGATGAGTGAAGGCTTCGGTGGTTCCCGCCGCCGAGAGGCTTGATTTTGCTGCTCGAGCATTGATGGAGGGTCAAACGTTGTCGGTTTGACTTGAAATTTGGCATGGAGCCCTTTTAAGACATGCTGGAGTCATCTGTAGGCTTTGATCGAAGTTTTGACGTCTCCGATGATGTCGCCGCCGAGAGCTCCCGTTTAGCTGTCGGAGAAGTGAAGTTAGGCCAAATGTTGTCGAAATGGCCCGAAACTTCATGTGTACTCTTCTCTTGGCTATCTTGAAGGATCTTGCAGTTTTTGTTTGATTCTGACAAGATTTGATTTTTTGGAGAAATTGCATTGCCTATTTATGGCAAGTTGCGACTTCATGCAACTTTCTTGATGTTGAAGAGGCAAAGTGACATTTTTGGTGTCAACAGGGGAATTTCCGGCCGCGGAACCAGAACACGAACACACACGATGTGTCATTCAAGACACGACTAGTCTGCAGACAGTCCACATGTTTAAGGACCCCCAGGTAGTGTATCAAGCTAAAAGGGCAGTCCAAGCTCAGTGGTACTCACTTATATCATGTGTCACGCCCCCAAAACCGGGATCCGATCTCGGGGACGCGAGTATGGGGGATTTGTATTTCCCCTCCCAGGATCCGCGTGTGTGAGGATGACAAAATTCACAACACAACAAAATATTTCGCGGAAGCTATACAAGACGTTACGACCCGGAATCCGTATCCATCGGGTTCCGTGTCGAACTCAATCTGTCAGCACAAGATTGTCATAGACATATTTAAATTCAGACTGGAACAATTCATAATATCAAGATATACAGAGCTGACAGTAACAGGCTTATCATTACCCAAACATATTCAAGTTACAAATTAACGAGTGCATTAATTACAATTCCCACGAAAAAGGCTAACAAAAGCCGTACACAAAAACAAGCTAGAACAAATACTACCCAATGGTGTAACGTAACTCCGGAGTCAAGCATGACGTCAACATGACATCGCTGACACAACAAGACTGCAAAACTCGTGGCTCAACAGCCCTCTGCACGCGAACTAGCTCAAAACAAGGACCTGCTATCTAGAGCACCAAAACAGAAGTATATCAGACACGACGGTCTGGCAGGTGATCAAAATAGGCAAGAGCATAAACAAAATCGAAGTTTAAAGGAAACAATAACTAAAAACACTTTTATTGAACTTGAAACAAGTTTACAAGATTTAAAAACAATGCATGAACAAGATACTTATCAAGAAATCACTAGTGCATGCACGATATACGAAACAAGACATGAATACATATAATATCATGATTAGTAAATCCACACGAGCCCATCCTTTCTCTATCATACATGATGAAAAGAGCAAGCACGCACGACAAGCACGACAAGCACGACACGATAAACACGATCCCACGCCACACAAGGTAGACGGGGTGTCCGGCCGCGGAACCGGACCACGAACACGCACGATGTGTCATTCAAGACACGACTAGTCTGCAGACAGTCCACAAGTTTAAGGACCCCCAGGTAGTGGATCAAGCTAAAAGGGCAGTCCAAGCTCAGTGGTAATCACTTATATCATGAATGCACAAAACATGGCGATACACGTTCGAGAACACGACAAAACAAGAGGAAAATCATTTATCAAACACATCACGACAAGGCTAGCAAAATAGCATTATATAAATGCTTAACAAACTTAAGAAATGATTCCCTTTTTCTTATTCTTGAAACACGTCTTGGAACACGTCTTAAAACAAGCTTATTCTTGAAATTCGAACGAATGCACGATGATGCACGAAGCATCAAAACAAGAGCTTTGGTTCTTGAAACAAATCTTTAAACAAACTTATACTTGAAATTCAAGGCGAGTACACGAGGATGTACGTAACATCAAAACAGAAGTTCAAACACGAAATCTATCAAGTTTAGGCTAAGACCATTCATTGACCCTTGTGGAGTTGAAACCCAAATGTCGGAGTTTTGACAAGGGTTGGTGCCCCAGAAGTTATATTACATTTTGAAATTCCAAGTGCACAAAGTCAACCAAAAGGTCTAAAACCTAGTCTAGTTTTCCTTCTCGCAAAAGTCCTTCAAAACAGTCCTTTTTGTAACTGTCGGTCAACGCTCGGTTAACCGTTGGTTAACCGAGGTCGATCTGTCGGTCGACCGAAGGCTTGACCGACAGATCCCAGCCCAGAGTTGCTGCTCTCAGGAATTCGAACCGACAGATCCTCGGTCGACCGAAGGCGAACCGACGGATGACCTGACAAAAATGTTGCTCTCTGGAAATTGAACCGACAGATTTCGGTTGGTGTCGGTCGACCTGTCGGTCGACCGAAGTTGGACCGACAGCTGACCGACAGGCACGGGCAGTGCATTTCTGTACAGATTTTTCACAGCTTCTTCCCTTCTTTATTCACATATTCGAACCACCTGCACTCCCCAAGCCTTCATGCTTTCCAAGGGATACATTTCACACATTATAGAGCATTCCATCCACAATTTGTCCATTTATTCCAAAGAGAAACATCAAGACATTTTAAGGTATAAAATCATAAAAACTAACAAGATTAAACATGATTCCAAGAGCTTGCAAAATCATTGCTAACAAGACAAATGAAGAAGCCAAAACTCATGACTTGAAAGAGTATAACATGACTTGCATTATAAACTAAACATAGGAAAACATGTCTTAATGAAGATATTGAAACCATAATGAAACATAAAACAATAAACATAAGAAATCCTATAAAGATCACTTGCCTTTGTCCAAATGCCAAGCAAAACTTTCACAAATCCAAATCAAAGAGTTGATCCACGAAATCTACACAAAAGCCCCAAAAGAAAGTGTCACGACCCCGAACCCGGGGTCCGTGAATTGAGAGTTATGTTTCTCCCAAGATCCGCGTGTGTGAGGATTACAAATTCATTCCAACACACTCTGAATATTTAGCGGAAGCTTTTATGGTGTTGCGACTCGGAGTCCGTGGCCATTGGATTCCGCACCGCACTTAACCCAAGCATATACTCATCTTATCAATGATCCATCTCAGACTGGAATAAACTATCACAATAAAAGTACAGAGCTGACAGTAACAGGATATTACATTCCCATATATGTTCAAGTTACAATTAACAATGTATATTAATTACAATCCCAAGCAAAAAGGCTAATAAAAGCCATACAAGAAAACAAGCTAATGATTACTACCCATATGTGACGTAATACCGATGTCAAGCTCAATGTCGACATGACATAGCCAACAAACACCTGTAAGCTCATGGCTCCACAGCCAATACGTGCACTCATCTCGGGTGAAGAAATCTGAACCTGAGTACCAAAGTAGTGGGTCAGACACGACGGTCTGGCAGGCGGGTGAAAAGATATAACAACATACTGAATGATAAAACATGAAATAAATCATACTGTCTGATCAAAATTGTACATAATAAAAATGTATCGGAAATCATGAGTATCTGACGAAATCATGTATTCATATAAAACGGGTATGAAACACGGATATTAGGCAAAGCATGTATTCCTTTAAAGTATGTATAAAACATGAACATTTTACAAATCGGGAACTCATTTAAAACGTGTATAAACAATAAACATCTTTCAAATCGGGTACTCATTTAAAGCGTGTATAAACAATAAACATTTTTCAGATCGGGTACTCATTTAAAGCGTGTATAAACAATAAACATTTTACAAATCGGGTACTCATTTAAAGCGTGTATAAACAATAAACATTTTACAGATCGGGTACTCATTTAAAGCGTGTATAAACAATAAACATTTTACAAATCGGGTACTCATTTAAAGCGTGTATAAACAATAAACATTTTACAGATCGGGTACTCATTTAAAGCATGTACAAACAATAAACATTTTACAAATCGGGTACTCATTTAAAGCATGTACGAACAATAAACATTTTACAGATCGGGTACTCATTTAAAGCGTGTATAAACAATAAACATTTTACAAATCGGGTACTCATTTAAAGCGTGTATAAACAATAAACATTTTACAGATCGGGTACTCATTTAAAGCATGTACAAACAATAAACATTTTACAAATCGGGTACTCATTTAAAGCATGTACGAACAATATACATTTTACAAATCGGGGACTCATTTAAAACATGTAGAATTAATGCATCCTTTATTAAGAAAAGACATGATCAATATAAAACAGTACGGGTAACAAGGATCAGGAACTATCAAGATGGCAACCACACAAAGCTAAATCCTCTATCACCGAAGTGACTAGAGTATCGGGCGTTGACCTCGGTCACCGAAGTGAGGAGGTACAACAAAATTCACATATACATATACAATAATACGGGACGGGACCACGGTGGCAAACCGGGTATCGGGAATCACGGTAGCGAACCGGATATCGGGAACCACGGGAGCGAGCCGGGTATCGGGACGGGACCACGGTTAATAAACCGGGTATCGGGATCCATGCTGCAGCTGGCGGGACAAGTGGGGAATCTCCAAGTCAGTGGATCAGACTGACAAGGTTATCCAAGCTTAGTGGTGCCGACTCGTAGGTTATATGCAAGTAAACAAACAAATACATGTATGCATGTTCTCTTTTAGCTCATGGGCTCGCACTACAAAGCTCTGGCCCCCTATTGCCTCAAGGTTTTACTCTCATGGGTCATATACAAGAAATCAAATCCAATAAATACATATGACGGGACGGGGTGCTCATAAGCACAAAAGCATATCTGTATTAGTCGGGCCTGTACGGGCTAGCAACAATGTTAAAAACATAACTTTCAATACTGTCGGGCAAGTCTAGTCATAAAACACGAGATTTAAAGTGTACAAGTGAAATTCGGTCAAAATAAAGCATGAATGGATTTCTCATATTCTCCGGGCCAAGTGTTGAAAGTCCAAGATTGAATCAATGTACTAGGGTCCCGTATGTTACGTTCGACATACATTTGGTACTCTTTAAGAATTGAAAACATTTCGGGGCCTTATATACATTAACAAATCTAAAAGACCTAAACAACACAGTCATGATGATGGAATTTCTTCTTCTTTACCATTCCTCACTCTCCTCCAATATAGTTCCCTACGGTTCTTCAAGAAGAAAACAATACAATTGCTGTCGGTCAGCTCCTCGGTTGGCTGTCGGTCAGCCGAACTGGGATGTCGGCTAGCCGACGGCTGACCGGCGCTGACTGTCAGCTCTACACACATCAGGAAGTTTGTTGCTCTCTGGAAAATGAACCGAAAGATCTGTCGGTTGGCTCTCGGTCGACCGAACTAGGGAGTTCGGTCAGCCGACAGGTGACCGACAGATTTCCTGATGGAAATCTGCTCTCTGGAATTGGAACCGAGAGGGTTTCGGTCCACCTCGGTTGGCTGTCGGTTAACCGACGGTCTGACCGACAGCTGACCGACGTTACTGCGGACACAGAATTCTGAAGCTGTTTTCAGTCCCTTCTTTCTCCAAACACTCCTCATTTTCAAGGGTCAGATCCCTGTAATAAAGTGAGCTAAAAGATCCTCCATTTCAAGCAATCAAAACTTCATTCTCAACACTTCAAATTCCCCATTCAACTACATCCATTCTTCCATCAAATCATCCATTCCATTCACATTCAACCCAAAAGAAATCCATCACATGAAACAAGTCAAAACTCAATACAATCAAGATACCATTTTCAAGAATACAATATACTAGAAAGATACACTAAAGAGTGTATTTCAAATCTCAATAAAAGCATGTCATGAAGTAAAGCATAAGTAATGAAAATCATTAATGAAAGCTACACATTTGTATAAAACATGATCAATGAAAATAAATCATTTCATCCACTTGCCTTGGGTCCAACGCTAATCAAATCAACCACTAATCACTTCTCCAAGCTATAAATCACCAATCTAAACAAAACCCCCAAAAGAAACCCATCTTAGAACCCTAAAATGGCAAAACCAAATCAAAACAAAAGGAAAGCCTCCAATAATCAAAACAAAGCTTCTTAAAGGCTAGGAAAACACAAATCCAAAAGATTACAAGGATTCCTTACTTGGAAGTTCTTCAAAAAGCAAGAGGTTGCTCAAAGGAAATCTTGAAAAGCTTAGTTTTCTTCAAAAATGGTGTCAATGGATAGCTCTTGAGATGAGGATGAAAATGGTGGAGTCTAATCTTGGTTTGGCATTGTTTGGTGGTGCTATGAGATGGAGGAAACAAGAAAGAGATGGAGAAAGCCATGGCTGCTGGGGCTGCTCCTCTCTTAGAAATTAGGTCAAGGAAGAAGAGAAGAGAAGAGGTGGGTTCCTTTTATAACAAAGGGGAGATGGGTCCCACAACTTAAAACATTTGCCGGGCTAGAAACATGCATTTCGGGACCTCAAATCGGTTCGACGAAGAAGACAAAGTTGTTCGTTGAAATAACTACTTTCCAAAAAGTATATTTTCCCCAATTTCTGGAATTTTCGAAATTTATGGACAGATTTAGTGAAAATTGTCATTTTTGCCCTTTTTCTCGAAAAACGCAATTTCTGAGTATTTATTCAAGATGGTCAAAACATGAAAGTTGTTTGTAACAACAAAATGGGTCAAAAGGAATAAAATTTGGAATTTTTAGAAACCAAGAATAAATTCTCACAAAAATACAATTTACAAGGGTCGGGTCAAAACAAAGTCAACGTCTTTTAAAACTCTCCAAAGTTATGAAAAATCTATTCAAACTCAAAAACTCAACCAAACAATCACTAAACCCATCGAGAAAACCAAATCACGATTAAAACCACACTAAACCAAGAAATTAGGGGTCGGGTTCTCACAGAAAGCACATAAAAATCACCATTTTTGTCACTACAAAGCCCCATTTCGAAAATGGGTTTGAAAACATAGAAAACAAGTTCTAAATGAACTAAAAGAACATCAAATGAAAAGAGGAACAAGAGCCCTAACCTTTAGCTAGCTGAACAAGATGAAAGGAGGTTGAAGATGATGAATAGTGTCGGGGATTTGGCTCAAAAACGGGTCCAATCGAAGCTTGAGAAGAGAGGAAGAAAACCACGTTTTTAGATTTGCAAATGGAGCTTCCTAGCCATAGATCCAAGAGAAAGAAGCTTGGGGAAAAAGAGGGTTTTCTCTCCCAGCCCTAGGTCAAGAAGTTGCAGGAAAATGGAAATGGGGAGAGAAGAAGAAAAAGGTTTATATAGTGTCTGGAAGGTGGGTCCCAAAGCAGTAGAACTTGAAACGATTAAAACTTGGTCTTGTGGACCCCGGATGGAATCGACGAAGAAGAACAAAACGATCGTCGAAAAATCTAGTTTTCAAAAAGTATATTTTCCCTAATTTCTGGAATTTTCAAAATTTATGGACAGATTTACTGAAAATTGTCATTTTTGCCCTTTTTCTCGAAAAACGCGATTTTTGAGTATTAAATTAAGATGGTCAAAACATGAAAGTTGTTTATAACAATAAAATGGGTCAAAAGGAATAAAAATTGGAATTTTTACAAACCAAGAATAAATTCTCAGAAAAATACAATTTACAAGGGTCGGGTCCAAAACAAAGTCAACGGTCTTTTAAAACTCTCCAAAGTTATGAAAAATCTATTCAAACTCAAAAACAAAGTCAAATCAACCCTAATCTTATTTAAAAAGCTAAATCATGGTTAAAACAATGCTAAACCCAAAAATTGAGGGTCGGGGTCTTACATCATGAATGCACAAAACATGGAGATACACGTTCGAGAACACGACAAAACAAGAGGGAAATCATTTAACAAGCACGACACGACGAGACTAGCAAAATAGCATAATATAAATGCTTATCAAACTTAAGAATGATTCCCTTTTCTTATTCTTGAAACACGTCTTGGAACACGTCTTAAAACAAGCTTATTCTTGAAATTCAAACGAATGCACGATGATGCACGAAGCATCAAAACAAGAGCTTTGGTTCTTGAAACAATTCTTCAAACAAACTTGTACTTGTAAATCAAAGGAGAACACGGTGATGCATGAAGCATCAAAACAAGAGTTCAAACACGAAATCTATCAAGTTTAGGCTAAGACCATTCATTGACCCTTGTGGAATTGAAACCCAAATGTTGGACTTTTGACAAGGTTTGGTGCCCCAAAAGTTATAGTACATTTTTGGAATTCCAAGTACACAAAGTCAATAAAAAGGTCTAAAACCTAGTCTAGTTTTCCTTCTCTCAAAAATCCTTCAAAAACAGTACTTTTTGTAACTGTTGGTCTGGGTTCAGCATCTCTACCGGTAGAAATTCCGGTTTTAAGCTTCTCTACCGGTAGAAATTCCAGTAGAACTACCTCTACCGGTAGAAATTCCGGTAGAACTAAGGGTTCATAGTTTTTCACACTTCTCTGCCAAAATTCAAGACACTTCTACCGGTAGTACTTTCGGTTTAAGCGCTTCTACCGGTAGAAATTCTGGTAGAACTAAGGGTTCACAGTTTTTCACACTTCTCAGCCAAAATTCGAGCCACTTCTACCGGTAGTAATTCCGGTTTAAGCGCTTCTACCGGTAGAAATTCCGGTAGAACTTATGACGTTCAACTTTTTTCACACTTCTCTGCCAAAATTCGAGCCACTTCTACCGGTAGTACTTCCGGTTTAAGCGCTTCTACCGGTAGAAATTCCGGTAGAACTTATGATGTTCAACTTTTTTCACACTTCTCTCCCTTCTTCACTTCCACATTTGAACCACATGCACTCCCCAAGCCTTCATGCTTTCCAAGGGATACATTTCACACATTTTTAAAAGCATTCCATCCACAATTAAACCATTCATTCTATAAAAAGACATCAAGACATTTTCAAGTATAAAATCATAAAAACTAACAAGATCAAACTTGATTCTAAGAGCTTGCAAAATCATGGCTAACAAGACAAATGAAGAAGCCAAAACTCATGACTTGAAAGAATATAACATAACTTGCATTATGAAAATTAACATAGAAAACATGTCTTAATGAAATATTGAAACCATAATGAAACATAAAGCAATAAACATGAGAGATCCTATAAAGATCACTTGCCTCAATCCAATGCCAAGGAAAACTCCACAAAAACTCAACCAAAGAGAAGATCCACGAAATCTACACAAAAGCCCCAAAATAGAACACATAAAAATCACATTTTTGGTCATCACAAACCCCCATTTCGAAAATGGGTTTGAAAACATGGAAAATAAGTTCTAAATGAACTAAAAGAACACCAAATGAAAGAATGGAAGAAAGTACCAACCTCGAGCTAGCTGAACAAGAAGAAGGGAGGTTGAAGATGATGAATAGTGAAAGGGTTTGGTTCCAAAACGTGTCCAGCTGAAGCTTAAGAAGAGAGGAAGAGATTAACGGAGTCAGATTAGTGATTGGAGTCTTCTTGCTAGAAGATTTCAAGGGAAAAAGATCAAGAAAAGAGCTTTCTTCTCATCTCCACTCTAGGGCAAGCACAGTTGCAGGATTTTGGAAGAAAAATGGAGGAGAGAGAGTAAGAGGATATTTATAGTGTCTGGAAGTGGGTCCCAAATACAGTTGAACTTGAAACGATTAGAACATGGTCTTGCGGACCCCGGATGAAATCGACGAAAAAGAACAAAATGATCGTCGAAAAATCTAGTTTTCAAAAAGTATATTTTCCCCAATTTCTGGAATTTTCGAAATTTATGGACAGATTTAGTGAAAATTGTCATTTTTGCCCTTTTTCTCGAAAAACGCGATTTCTGAGTATTAAATCAAGATGGTCAAAACATGAAAGTTGTTTATAACAATAAAATGAGTTAAAAGGAATAAAAATTGGAATTTTTAGAAACCAAGAATAAATTCTCACAAAAACACAATTTACAAGGGTTGGGTTAAAATAAAGTCAACGGTCTTTTAAAACTCTCCAAAGTTATGAAAAATCTATTCAAACTCCAAAAACAAAGTCAAATCAACTCTAATCTTGTTTAAAAAGCTAAATCATGATTAAAACAATGCTAAACCCGAAAATTGAGGGTTGGGGTCTTACAATACATGTTTTGCCAAATATTCGTGTTTCATACCCGTTTTATATGAATATAGGATTTTGTCAGATATTCATGATTTCCGATACATTTTTATTATGTACAATTTTGATCAGACAGCATGATTTATTATATGTTTTATCGTTCAGTATATTGTTATATCATTTCACCCACTTGCCAGACCGTCGTGTCTGACCCACTACTTTGGTACTCAGGTTCAGACTTCTTCACCCGAGATGAGTGCACGTGTTGGCTGTGGAGCCATGAGCTTACAGATTGTTTGTCGGCTATATCATGTAGACATTGAGCTTGACATCGAAATTACGTCACATATGGGGTAGTGGTCATTGGCTTGTTTTTGTATGGCTTCTATTAGCCTTTTGCTTGGATTTTGTAATTAATACACATTGTTATTTGTAACTTGAACATATATGGGAATGTAATACCCTGTTACTGTTAGCTTTGTACTTTTATTGTGATGGTCTATTCCAGTCTGAAATGGATCATTGATAAGATGACTATATGCTTGGGTTGAGTGCGGTGCGGAATCCAATGGCCACGGACTCCGAGTCGTAACACCACGAAAGCTTCCGCTAAATATTCAGAGTGTGTTAGAATTTGTAATCCTCACACACACGGATTTTGGGAGAAATATAATTATTACTTAACTCCCAATTCACGGACCCCGGGTTTGGGGTCGTGACAAGGCCCTCACATCCATATCCAATGCTATATATAAAGAGATGCTCATATGAGAGACACTCTCACCTTACTATGAGAGATATGAGTGAAAGCTCTCACATTTAAATTGTTGGCATTGGATATGGATGTGAGGGCCCCTCACCTTATCTCTCATAGTAAGGTGAAAGCATCTCTCATAGGAGCATCTCCCTATATATATATATAAAAGAAACAACTATGGAAAACTTTTATACTTTTTTGTAATACTCGGTTCGTGATTTACTTTTTTGAAAATGAACAAAAAGTTTTGTACCTTTTTGAGATTTTAGGTAAAAGTTTTATACAGTTTTTGAAGACTTTTCAAAACACAAGAATCCTTCTTCCTCGCTTCCATTAAGGGTATTTCTGCCATATAAAAAATATATATTAAAAGTCTCTGGAACTTGCCGGAGAGGACTTAATTGAAAGATTAATGGAAAACTTTTATACTATTTTAAAAATGTATTTATACTTTTTTTAAAATCAGCAAAAAAAAAACCTTTATACTTTTTTGAGAATTTTTCCAAAAAAAAATGAAGTTTCAACTGATCATGCAGCTTGCAATATATCCACATCATAAAATCTCATGTTTTATGAAAGGCAAAGCATTCTAATAATATCTGTGGAATTTACTGTTGAAATAGTTCGATTCCAATGCGAGGAACGTCAAATACAGATTTTCCAATCCGACTTCGAGCTACTTTTCAAATTCAAATAGAGAGAAATTCAAATTTCAAATGGCCCCTGAATCAATGGTTCGGATCACTCAGTTGACCTAGTGCTTGAATAGGAATGCTGAAAGGACACGTTTATAACTTTTTAAGAGAGTCATTTTCGTACGGGTCCACCTGCTGCATGCCAATCAAAGAAATTGGGAATCATATGAGAATCACTTGAGCGAGAGTATAGCCAAAATCGCACCAACAGAGCAGCATCCAAACCCTTGCGATTTTATTGTGTTAAAAGTTTTATTGTTGTATAAATACATTATTATGTTGTTATGATTCATTGCAACGATAGATAATGACTCAATCATTTTCAGGTAGACATTATGCCAATTCCAGTGGGGAGTGTGCACGGAAGGAATTCGAATACTTTACATTGGCCACAAGTGGGTACAACTTACACAAAATAGAAGGCATTTTGGCAAACAAGAACTTTGGTAATAGAGGTTATTGTTTACAGGCAAATATCCATGGGAGCACCAACATGCATTCACGGGTGTTAATGGGCCAGGCCATCTCTGGCCTAAACCATCTCCATCTGTTTTGGGCTGGGTTTGGACTTTAGGTTTTAGTATTTGAGCTCAGTCTGGATCTAAAATTTGAACCTGTTTAATATTTGGATTGGGCTTGGATTACGTGGTAAAAGACCGAGCAATGCCCTTATAGCTTGTGCCTGTTTGGTAGTGTTTACTTAAGAGTGTATTTTGTACAGTGAGGATTCCACTCTCTACGTATTTCAATTTTTGTAATTAAGAGGAATCAAACGTTCCTATCTCTCACGTAGAAAATAAAAATCATCCCCGTCGAAGAAAATCAATTCAATTTTTTCTTTGGTGAGGAAAATACACGGCACCAAAACAAGTATGAAATGGGGTTGTATAGAAAATCAGACCAATTACTTTCTCCATCATAGATTTCTCTTGTCCCACAAATGCACCCAATGACATTGTCGCATTTCACAAGGCTACCCAGGAATTATACATTTGGAAGATGTTTTTTGACATTCTCAGAAGTGGAAAAATGTCAAATGGACGCTTCTCACTAATTTGCCAAAATAAGTGGTAGAAAGCTTGGAAGACGGACAGAAAGACCGGCTTGGCTTGGCCCAATTAACTAATGGCCCGCTCTACCAAACATATTTCACACAGGCTGGGCTATGGCCAAGGGTTTGGGCTGGAAAGAGGCCTGTATTTCTGAAGTCAGGCCTAGGCCAGGCCTTAATGGGCCTCAGCCAGGCCCAAGAACACCCCTACTTATATTTCTCTTATCCATCATTATAATTGGCCAGTGTCGAATTAAACGTAGAACCATCCAATGGGTCATTTAACGAAAGAAAGGCCCAAATGAACAAAATCTAAGCCGAAAAGACAGATTTGTGCTATCTATATATTTTTCAAGCTGCCCGGAAAGAAAATTCATTAACTGGTTTCCATGGTTACAAGGCTTGTCGCTGGAATACAGTGGAGCCGCCAACAAACCATCTTTATCACTCATATTTAATTGGGAGTAGAAATGTTGTTGGATAACACAGTAATAGTAATAGAGAATCTCTCAATTCCATGATGGGGCAGAATCGGTTTAAGAGGAAATTAAGATTAGTATATGCTGATAACGTTTTCAAATTTTTTTAATTCATATGAATCTAAAACAGACTAACTGCATCGTCTTGTTGTAACTAAATCCAGAATTCTCTTACATAATAAACGAGGGGGTTTACTCCCCCGTATGTTTGAAACCCGCCCCAACCTTTGCTCTACCAGGCGGACTAAGGCTGCACATGGGCAGTTTGGATCGGTTTAACACTAAAACCAACAACCAAACCGAACCTATTGGTTTTTTAATTATCTGATCCGACCGATGGCGAGGGCTTAAACCGAACTGAACCAAACCAAACGGTTCGGTTCGGTTTGGTCGAATAAACCGTTGTTTGTTATTTATTTTTTTGAAAATTAGACATTGAAAATTTCAAAATAATGATACCCCATCCTTTACATTTATTCCAATGTTTAGTGCAAACATAAAAATCCAACATTCCATACTGGACTAAACGCATATAAAAAATAATTATATTCCAAAAAGAGAGTTTGGACTAAACGCAAGTGCACAAAAAAAAAAAAAAAAAAAAAACCCAGCTTGCAGTCAAACATTCACATTCATTGCACATGATACCATTTTGAATTACAATAGAATAATAATTCATGTCAAGAAAAGTCACACACAAATGAAATCTGTATCAGAACCCACTGTATTTTTTTAGAAATGAAGGTTTTTTAACATATTAGTTAGGTGAGACAAAAACCAATCATTAAAAGGCTAGGCTCTACTAGCTTTTCTAGCATTCTCAAGAGTGCAGCCTTCTGAAAAAAACTTCATTGAAACAAGGTAGGAATTATGATGGAAGGAAAACACCCCGTATAATCCCTCCATCTATAATGAAGTATCAAAAAGCATTTAAGAGATTAAAGGAGATGCGACTAAGGCCGTTGACGGTTGAGTTCATGTGAGAATGGAGTTGTGGAATGTAACTATGAAAGTAGTAAAAAACGAAACTCTAAGGCTAAAATAATAAAAAAAAGCAATACTTAAGTTACTGCATACGGTTGGTTCGGTTTAAGCGATTAATTGTGAGCTCAAACCGATAACCGACCAATGTAAGCGGTTTTTATGATTTTCAAACCATTAACTGAACCGATCTACTGTAAACCGATCCAAACCGTTCAGTTCGGTTGGTTTGGTTCGGTTTTGCGGTGATACCGAATTTTTTGTGCAACCCTAAGGCGTACTAATCCGTTCTGCTAGAGACCTCAAGATATGAAAAAAAAAAAAAATCACATAAAAAAAATGATCCTTAGTGTTTTAGGTGATCAGTAGGCTTTAGCATTTTAGGTTCATGAATATCATTAACATGTATAGGCTTAATCATAATCGGAATTATTTACTAAGAAGTAAATAGTGCAACCACAATGCTTAATTGACATATCGGATTTAAAGTCGGTTAACAGCTTCCAGTACTATTAGCTACGTTGAATTGAGTTCAACTCAGCTAACAGACTGAAACAGAACCATTTAGTAACAGGTCAGAAATGTAAACCCTCACCTAGCTTGAAATTAAGAATGTTCAGCCCAAACCTTGAATCGTCTAGCATCTGATGTACTTATAAGGCGGCCAATTGCCACTACTAGGAAGAAGTAAGAACACACACATGGGATAATCAAAACCTAATTACAATATGTGTGAGAGCACAACTACAAGTGCGCCATAGGTGTACGTACCTCTTTACTTTCCTGCCTTACTTTCGTTTACGCAAACGTATCCGAAACGTTTATTTCTACGACCGTTCTACTTGCTTTTTTTAGCTTTTTCTCCTCGTGATACCTACTTCTCTCTTCATAAGCTCTCTCACTACTTTCAAAGTTACAAAACACCCTTTTCTTTTCTACTGGCTTCATGGACTCTCGTTGCAAGCTGTTATCCATCCCTCCCCAAACCACCATCACAAAACCGCCAATCTCTCCATCGCTTTCTTAAAAAACCGCCATTCCTCCCCAAAACCACTCCAATGGCATTTGTCTTTTTTCCCTCGTGCCATTCATCTTCTTCATCATCTTCATTTCTTCTTTTCCTTGTTTTATCCTTTTTCCTTTCAGCCCGAGTCGACTCGGAGCCGACTCAGGACAAGCAGGCGCTTTTGGCATTTTTCAACCAAACCCGACATGAAAATCGACTGCAATGGAACTCGTCCGACTCGACCTGCAACTGGGTCGGGGTCCAGTGCGATCCCAACAACTCCTCCGTATACTCGCTCCGCCTCCCCGGCACCGGGCTAGTGGGTCAGATCCCGGCCGGAACCCTCGGCCAACTGACGCAGCTCCGAATACTCAGCCTCCGCTCCAACCGCCTCTCAGGCTCCCTCCCCTCCGACTTCTCTAACCTCAAGCTTCTCCGCAGCCTCTACCTCCAGGACAACCTCTTCTCAGGCGAGTTCCCTTCGAGTCTGACTCAGCTGACTCGGCTGAACCGTCTCGATCTCTCCTTTAACAATCTCTCCGGCGGAATCCCCTTCTCTATCAACAATCTCATCCACCTCACTCGCCTTTATCTCATAAACAACACATTCTCAGGGAGTCTTCCAAACATCAATCTGCCCAACATGACCGATTTCAACGTCTCCAATAATAATCTAAATGGCTCAGTTCCTCAGACCCTGGAGAGGTTTCCACCCTCTTCCTTCGCCGGAAACATCCAGCTCTGCGGCAGGCTGTTGCAGCCCTGCAATCCCTTCTTTCCCTCTCCGACGCCTTCCCCGTCCTCCCCTTCCAATACTCCAGCAACCCCATCTCGCAAAAAATCCAAGAAGCTCTCCAAGACCGCCATTATCGTGATCTCCACCGTAGCAGGGGCTGTTGCCGTTCTTCTACTTTTGTGTCTAATTGTTTTCTGTTTGCGTCGGCGCACACGTGGTCAGGCGGCGAAAGCCCCCAAATCGGAGGCGCGTGCGGTGGCCGGGGCTGTGACGGAGGCGGGGACGTCGTCGTCGAAGGACGATATGAGCGGCGGAGCTGGGGAGGGGGAGAAGAACAAGCTGGTGTTTTTCGAGGGTGGGGTTTATAGCTTTGATCTGGAAGATCTGTTGAGAGCTTCTGCAGAGGTTTTAGGGAAGGGAAGTGTCGGGACGTCGTACAAGGCGGTTTTGGAGGAAGGGACGACAGTCGTCGTAAAGAGATTGAAGGACGTTGTCGCTACGAAGAGGGAATTTGAAATGAGGATGGACGTTTTGGGGAAGGTGAAGCATGAAAATGTCGTTCCGTTGAGGGCTTTTTACTACTCGAAGGACGAAAAACTGCTCGTTTCTGATTTCATGGCTTCTGGGAGCTTGTCTGCTCTTTTACATGGTATGTATGATTGCTTCTCCCTCTCCTTATTTAATTTTCATGTTTTGCTTTCTTAAATTCATTCAATTCAAGCTTGGATTGTTGTAACATTCATGAAAATCTGGTGTATTTCCTTGCCTTTTTTTTTTTTTATTTAAATTCTTTCCCCTTCTTTCTCCCAAAAAGGGGTGACCTTTGGGTTTTTTCTATCCTTCTTTGCTTGCTTCGTTCTGTTATACATGATCTGAGTTTGAAGCTTTCAATGTGGCCCTCATGGTCATGGATTGAATTTTCTTTTTTTCTTTTTTCTTTTTTCTTTTCCTCCTTTGATGGATCGGATCATGAGATTCGATTCAGTGGGTATTTGGATGGTTGAGGGTAGTTCTGTCTTTGGTGAGAATGGGATGTGTGGACGGCGTGTTGTACTAGTCTGCGCTCATTGCGCACTACAGTCACCTACCCCCTCGAAATTGCAATGTATGGAGATAAAGATAAAGCCATAGCCTAGGCAAGGATAAAGGTGACTGATACTAGGATTGATTTTTCTCAATTTTTGAGTTTTTTTAATTATTCAGGGGCAATGTCATTATTGTTATTATTATTATTATTTTTATATATTTGTTAGGTCTTTCTGTTTTCAATACTTTATCCTTTCCGCGAGTCGGTTTGCGTGGTGCCCACATTTGCGATTTTTTCTCTATCTGAGCTTTCCTGTGTTTGGTTGAGAGTAATTCTGACAGTTTGGTAATCTCTGAAGGAAATGTAGTGGTTGTTCCCCGGGGTTTTCTCAATTCTCTCAGATATTTGGATTTCCGAATGCTCTTTTGCGCATTTTCCAATTCTACAATTGGGGGCAACATATCCTCTCAAATGCTTCCAACAAAAAGGCACTTGCCAAAAATCTAAATCTAAACCACTTAAGAAAAGAAGACACATTAGGTGGGCATTTATTTAAAGCTGTCGAGATTTTGATTAGAGAGCTCCATTTGAAGATCCTCTCACCCATCCAGGATTCCCAATCCTCATTTTAGCACGTGTATACCTTTTCCATTAGTCTTCATATCTCTCTCTTTATCATTGGCATCTTGAAAGCATTGTTCCAATTATTTAATGGAGAAGTAATAGAGAAGACTTTTAGAACATATGTTTATTACAAGAATAAGATTAAAAAATTAAAAAAAAAAATGCATCTGAAAATGGGAATATTTATCAAGTATTGGATATGACATGATTTATCCTTAATAATTTTTTAGATTAAGAAATATTTATCAAGTATAATACACTTAATTAAATAATATTAAAAGAATCATTGTGGAGTCCACTTACTTAAATTTGAATCTTTTATTAAAAGAAGCCTTTCTCTTGAAAAGGAATGACAAAATTTCAGGCTAATATGTTTTGGGCCTATTGAACGATTGATTAACTATATAAAGCACTTGAATATAATATTTTGTAAAAGACAACTACTCAAAATATACAGTGCTCATAGAAATTACCTCTATTTTGTTAGAGATATAATAAATGTCCAAACTAATTTGCGGGAGGCTCATCATAAAATTTATTATTAAATATAATACACTTAAGCAAAGTACTAAAAATTCATCTGTTTTAAACCCTGTCAATGATGGTAGGCCCACTCCAACCCTAGTGACAAAAAGGCTTGGGCTCATCCAAGAGGGTTTGTTATGAACCACAGGTCTCACTTCTTTAAAATCTAAACATCACAAAATGGGAATAAGTTAATTTATTTCAGGAAAAAGGGGAAATTCATTTTTACATATGATAAACGTTTTAACTTCTAATTTTCTACATGAATCTTTAAAATTCCACTTCTAATTTCCTAAATGAGATTGAGTATTCGGAGAGAATATATTTGAAAGATACTCAAAATTTATTAAATGCGAACATTCGTCTCGTGACTGGTAAAAATAGATTAGTCTATGGGGTTTGTTTGTTTTTGAGACTCATTTTTTAGGTTCATTTTTCTGAGGCTATTTACCAACACGAGGTGTTTGGTTGTATTTGGTCACCGTTTTCCACACAAGCACAAGTCCTGACCGCGTTGTTGTAACCGATATGGACAAGTCGGTCCTCTTTCCTTTAAAAACTTTTTTCTATTGGATTTCAACTTCGAACGTAGAAGTCAATACTAAAAATTTCAAGTCAGGTTCGTTAGGAACGAGGGTCTCGCGAGCTGTGTATAGAATCACAGCCGCAATGCAAGTCTGGATCCCACGACTTTAGCCATCCTGCCTCTGTTTTTATCTTTTTGACCTGCAATTTGCTGTGGCTATAATTGAGACTGATCTGATCATTGTCAATGGTTGGATCTAATCCCAAGAAAACCTATGAACTTCACAAAATTTCAGGCCACTGTAGAAAGAATCATTTCATGAGGCGGTCTTACACAAATATGGTTCACGTAATTCTGCTGCCAAAATTCCGGTGGTTTTTTTTTTTTTTTTTTAACTTAAACGTGGGGTTCAGGATATAATTGGGAAATTGTTCTAAAAATATAGATACTAGATATAAGGTAATAATTGAGAAAAAACAATTTATGAACTTATACATTTTTTTTTACCATTTTTATGAGTGAGTTTGTAATTTTCCCTTTTTTACCTATATTTGTGACTTGATCATCTGGCTATGGTGCGGCCATTTGTTGCATTTCCTCCACACGGGGGTTTGACTAATCCCTGTTGGCTGATTTGCATTGTTAAAAACTAGTTTGTAATATCAGGATTTTTATGTCTAATATAAAGGAGAGTTTTTATTTTTAATTTTTCTTTTGAGATCCTTTTCTTTTTCATGATATGTGATAATATATTGGAGAATAAATTATCAAAATTTCAAAATGCCTCCTACTTTTTTAACTGAGGGCATAATTGTATAGGTATGTGCTGAATCCATAGATATTTCAACGAGGATTATTTGCAATTTTTTGTTTATAGTGAGAGATGGAAAAAATATATGTAGAGAAAAAAAAAAAAAAGCAACCCTTTTCTCACCTCCGTACATTTGCATGAAGTTGATTCTCCTACTAGTTCTAGAATGTATTTATTTCATAGCTGCTGAAATTCAAGAAACAAGGGTGAGGATCCACAATTGGCCTCTTATTTGGTGAAAAATGACTACCAAGTTATGATGCACAGATACGTCATGGATATGGTAAGGACACGCCATAAACACAGCAAGGACACGAATTTTACACATAAAAAGTGAAGTAACGGATACAATACGACACGATACCTTGCCCATTTTGAAGTATCCATGCATCATAGCTACCAGGCCATTGCCTTGCTAAATTAAATCATAAGCAAGCCGGGGTCTCATCTTAAAACCTTAACCCCTAACCTTTATAATATTCATAGGTTACCCATTTTACTATGAATTGAAATTCTTAACTTTTGAGCGTGTCCTTTTGAAAAATTCGGCCATATTTTGGGATAATATTGATGGAAAATTTCTCATTTTCTTCTTCTGCAAATTTACCCCAATGGTGCTGAGTGTGGAGTGAGCAGCTAGTTGTATTTTTTCTATGTTTTGACAAACCGGTGCTTGGCCTACCAACTGCAGGCAGCAGGGGCTCAGGTCGCAGCCCCCTGGACTGGGACAGCAGAGTCCGCATCGCTCTCGGTTCGGCTAGGGGCCTAGCCCACCTCCATGCTTCCGGGGACATTGTCCATGGCAACATCAAGTCTTCCAACATCCTCCTGTCCACCAACCTCGAGGCTGGCGTTTCAGACTTTGGCCTCAACCCCCTCTTCGCCTCCACCTCTGCCCCTCCCAACCGTATTGCTGGGTACCGGGCCCCAGAGGTAGTGGAGACCCGCCGAGTCACCTTCAAGTCCGATGTGTACAGCTTGGGAGTTCTGCTTCTAGAGCTCCTGACAGGCAAGGCTCCCAACCAGGCTTCGCTGGGGGAGGAAGGCATCGACCTACCCCGCTGGGTGCAGTCAGTGGTCCGGGAGGAGTGGACTGCCGAAGTGTTTGATGTGGAGCTAATGCGATACCAGAACATCGAGGAGGAGATGGTGCAGCTGCTTCAGATTGCTATGGCATGCGTCTCCACCGTCCCGGATCAACGCCCCACAATTCAGGAGGTGGTGCGCATGATTGAGGACATGAACCGCGGCATTGAGACAGACGATGGGATGAGGCAGTCATCAGACGACCCCTCCAAATCTGACGGTCATACTCCTCCTCCTGAATCACGGACTCCTCCCGCATCAACAACTCCTTAGTAGAAAGTGATAATGAAAGAAGTAGCAGGAAATCTCTGCTGCTACTTTGGTTAGGTTAATGTGGGCGAGGTGCATATGGGTGAAAAGGGAAGGATGATATTTATTTATTTTTCTTTTTTTTTTTCTTCAGAGGTTTTTATTATTGGTGTTGAATTGTTTTGGGGGGTGGGTGAGGGCTGTTCATGGACCGAGTGGAGTGGCCATTTGTTTGATTGTTAGGTTGGTTATTTTTCTCCCTGTGAAGAAGCCAAAGAGAATTGCAGACAGGACTTTTCCATTTCATGTTTTCTCTCTCCATTATTTTCTTTTGTTTTGGCTCTTCTGGTGGCGTTTTTTAATCCTCTTGATAGTTATAACAGAGTAGTCATGTGATGGACAGATAATGTGATGGACAGATAATATTGTTCTGGAGATGCCAGTTGCTGATGCTCATGACTTGCAGCATGAGCAACTGGAATTTTAGATTATCTGCTGCTGCATGTGGCCACGTGGTCTAGTTGGTGTCCCTAAAATAATTTATAGAGTGGGTCATCGACCGGCTAGCCATATGCCATATGTTAATAAAAAGGGAAAGTTTGGAGAAGCTATATTTAAATAACAGTACATGAATATTTGAGTGTTTCAAAAAATTATCAATTCATTCACAATTATTTCAATCAAGTTCGATGCATAATTATTTTAAGAAATGATAAAATACTATTTTATTATTTTTCAAGATTTTCCTTTAAGTAAATAATTTTAAAGGAATCATCAAGTTCAACCCAAATGACCCAATGGGATCCAGGTTAACTACCTTTATGCACGGGTGGTTATAAAAAGGAATTCTAAATCTGAAAACTCTTCATTAAATGATCAGTTTTCATTAAATGATCATGATCAGAAAAGACAAAAAAACCTCTCATGAGGGAAGGGTATTTTTGTTTTTTTTTTTTTGCTTTTCAGAAAAAATCATGGAAAGGACTTGGTTCAAAGAATTGTGAAAATCTTATATACTTTTTAAAATATTCAAACTTTCATGTACTTATTTGAAAATGAATAAATAGTTTTATTCTTTTTTAAAGATAAAAGTTTACATGCATCCATCCCTCACAAAACGGTGAGGACGCTTACATAATTGAAAATATTCATGTACAAAAGAGAGAAAGCCATGTATCTTCATATGCAAAAGAGGAATGTTCATGTGTCTCACTCTATAGCGAGGGATGGATGTACTTGAATATTCATCTTTTCTAAATTTTCAAAAAAAAAAAAAAACAAGAAGAAGAAGAAATTATATTCAAGAGTATTTGATGTGTGAATTTAAATTCAATCTTTTAATACTGCAAGTGCACAGCTGTCTTTTTAAGACAGTGGCAAGTACATGTTGAATCTCATAAGGAGCACTACTAGGGATGACATTTTTAACCCGTCCCGCCCGTACGAGTTTTCCCCGCCCCAACTGTTAGACAGGACGGGGACGGGGCAAAAAAACTTACCCCGAATCCGGGGCGGGGATGGGTCTGTTTCTTGCCCTGCCCCGTTGCCCCGCCCTGTAACCCGCCCCGAAATTAATAATCCTCTAAAAATATATATATTTTAGATTTCTTTTATAATAAATAAACATATTTTTATGTAAATGTATATATTGATTTTATGTTGTAATTAAGGGTTAAATAGATTGATTGAAGACATTTTTTTTTAAGTTAAACATGTAATTGATTGAACCCTAGACACTATAAAAGCATATAATATGATCCCATTCCCTCTAATTCAAATTTAATGAAATTAAAGTTGTTAAAAAAATTATCTAAGCTTATTTGACTTTAATCATATATAATGTTAAATTGCGACATGATAAATCATATTAAATAAAACGAATATAATAGAATGATAGATTATGCTTTAAGCTTATTATAACATATATGATTAGAGATAGCAAGGTAAATTATAATTGGCATGACTCTAATCATACTAATAACAATATAAATTATACTAATTTGATATAACATTACAAGATATATCATGCTATACGCTTATAATAATTTATATGATTAGAAATAGCAAGGTAAATTATAATTAGTAACTTAATATGATTCTAATCATAATAACAACACTATAAATTATGTAAATTTTAATTATATGTAATCAACCTCTTTATTAGTGAGTGGAGTTCAATACCAAAAATGAAGTAAAACCATGTATTGATGGAGTTCATGATATTTTAGAGAAATATTGTCTTTTTTTATAAAGAATGTCTTAAAGCATATATGATATTTTCAAGTGTATGTTAGTGGCCTTCAAGGGCTTAGAGAAAATCTTAAAAGAATAAATCTCACTTTAAATAGATAAAATTTTAGGAAAAGAACAATTTATAATATTAATATTAGATAATTTTTAAAAATTTTAAAAATCTAATAGTGCACCACATCGGGGCGGGGACGGGGTATTTAATATACCCCGAATTGTGGGGCGAGGCGGGGACCCATGAGGTGCGGGGCGGGGACGGGGCAACCCAATTCCGCCCCCAACCCGCCCCGTTGCCATCTCTAAGCACTACTAAGTTAAAATTTAAAATCTGATTTTTTTTTATCAAAGATTAATAAGTCATTGAGATCCAAGAAAAAACAAGAAAATTCAAAAACACAAACTAATCAAATATATAAAACAGATAAGAGCATCCAAAATCTACTAAGTAAGATAATTAATCCATCCATGCAATTATTCTACTATTTGTCTCAAAAATAACTCAGATCATAAGCAAATCAATGTTTTTGATCCGAAGGACTTGTCTTTCACAAAAATCAATTTTTAATAAAAAGAATAAAGTCACAACCCAAGACCTCCTTCACCTCATAAAAGAATGAAAAATGATAAGCATGATTTATCAAATTAAGCATAAACTATCAAAGGATCTCAGCCCTATTTTCTAATAAGTAAAAATCATCAAACTATTTTCATTAGAAATCAAAATAGAGGTTGTCTAAAGCATGAAGACAGATCTATTATTCTAATAGAACGTACATTTTTAAAAGAGATAAGAAAGTAATAGAAAAATCACATAGATTAGATTAAAGATATACTTAGCTTCATTTGTGTGCTCCAATCCAGAAATCTAGCCAGCCATTAAAAAGAACTCTATAAGTAATTTCATTAATAGCATCTCCCTGTACAATGGTCTCTCAAAAATCTCTCTTTTAAAATTCCTAATTTCTGGAATAGGGCTCCAGAATACCCAAAAATAACTCTTAAATTCTATTAATTGGGGAAGGAAGAGAAAGATGAGAGAGAGAGAGTAATAGTGGACGTCCAAGGGAGGGAGTATCTCCCGTATGCTACTTTTTGGTTTCTTTTATATCTCCGGTTATCTATCAGATACATTGAATCTGGACACCTTCTTTGCAGATTTGATTTATCTTCATTGATAAGGTATATCTCTTATCCTTTTTTATTTTGAATGAGGTGGAAGCTTCTGGAAACCTCTGGGTACCTTGGCTAATCTTTAGATGGGGTCCTACAAGGGATGTGTAGTAATTGATTATCAACTTTGTGGATTTAATTGCAATCCCGTTTAAAAATGAACATGAAAATCTCTGGGCCCATAACTTTGTCAATATAGCTTTGATTTGCACATTCTTGGGCTCCACGAATACTTACTCCGAATAAGCTTGCCAACTGTAGGTAAATTTCATCGATCCGACGGTCGGATTAAAAGTTATGGCCATTTGAATATGAGTTATCTTGAGAAATGGGGATAACTTTTAAAATTTGATTTGCAATGGATTTTTATTTTTGCACAACTTTCATTTTCGAAAGGACATCAAATGTGGATGATTCAAACTCTTCTTCTTTTGTTCCAATCAGAATTGTACTCTTTGAATTATCCATTAATAATTTCAAATTTGCAACTACTGCGGACCCTGCCATGTGGGACATTTCAACTGCTTGAACAGTAGGCCCTATGAGAAGTCTTCTACCGTAGTTGGGACTATTCAATTGACATGATGAGTGGACTCCTCTTTTGATTGATTTGCATATGGCTCGTGTGTGGGGTCCACGTGGTGAATTCTTCAATTTACTTCTTTTCAAGCTTCAATTTAGCAATGCAGGGCCCATGATGTGTACTTGAAAGTGGGTTTCGTGACAGAGGCCTGTAATTCTCATTTTCTGCACATTCTAATTCAACACATCGAGTACTGAAGAGCCCATATTGAAGCGTGACCCACCCAGACAGAGTTCTACTCCAACTAGGACTCTTAGGAGAAATTTTGCAAAATATTCTAAGTTAATGCGGAAAATGTATGAAAAGTATGAAAATTCAGGTTCCTAGATGAAAATGCATGAAATGATGAAATTATATGAATAATGGTGCAATTCACCTAATTAAATCCCCAATTCATCCTAAAATGATGCGTAAATGTGCTGCAAGACCCCGACCCCTAATTTCCTTGATTTTTGTGTTTTTATTTGTAAGTTAGTTCTTTAAACGAGTTTTTGATCCTAATCGAGTTGGTTTGTGGTTTAGTTCAGTTTTCTATAGCTTTGGGAATTTTTGAGAGCCATTGGACTTAGTCAAACACGCTCAAGGAGGCCCTGAGTGCACGTGTTAGCATGGGAGGATAATTATATTTTCCGATTTTAATCGTGATTTCGACCTCATTTGAATGGTTTTATTATTTGTTACAACTTTTGTTTTTAAACTGTCCGTGTTTGAGGCCCAAAAATCCAAGTTTTGGCCCAAAGGGGTAAATCTGACTTTTCATGCAAAAATCTGGACACGAATTTCGAAATCTCAAAACCATGTCAAAATTATATTTTTTGAAAACTAAACTTTTCGACGATCGTTTTGTTCTTCTTCGTCGATTTCATCCGGGGTCCACAAGACCATGTTTTAATCGTTTCAAGTTCAATTGCTTTGGGACCCACCTTCTCAGACACTATATAAGCTCTCTTACTCTCTCTCCTCCATTCTTCTTCCCATTTCCTGCAATAGTTCTTGACCTAGAGTGAAGAAGAAAAGAAGGCTTTCTCTTTGGTCTTTTGCCCTTGAATCATCCATCTAGAAGGCTCCAATCCCCGATCCAACTCTGTCAATCTCTTCCTATCTTCTCAAGCTTCAGCTGGACCCCTTTTTGAGCCAAATCCCCGACACTATTCATCATCTTCTACCTCTCTTTTTCTTGTTTGACTAGCTAAAGGTTAGGGCTCTTGTTCCTCTTTTCATTTGATGTTCTTTTAGCTCATTTAGAACTTGTTTTCCATGTTTTCAAACCCATTTTCGAAATGGGGGTTTGTGATGACCAAAAATGTGATTTTTATGTGTTCTATTTCGGGGCTTTTGTGTAGATTTCATGGATCTTCCTTTGGTTGAGTTTTGTGAAGATTTCTTTGGCATTGGATTGAGGCAAGTGAACTTTATAGGATTTCTCATTTATATTGCTTTATGGTTTCATTATGGTTTCAATATTTTCATTAAGACATGTTTTCTATGTTTAATTTCATAATGCAAGTCATGTTCATGCTCTTTCAAGTCATGGGTTTCAGCTTCTTCACTTGTCTTGTTATCAATGATTTTTCAAGCTCGTAGAATCATGTTTAGTCTCATAAGTTTTATGATTTTGTACATGGAAATGCTTTGATGTCCTTTTTATAGAATGAATGGTTTATTTGTGGATGGAATGCTTTAAAAATGTGTGAAATGTATCTCTTGGAAAGGGAGTGTAGGTGGTTCGAATATGTGAATGAAGAAGGAAAGAAGAGTGAAAAATCCGACTTGAAAACGCCCAGCCCGTGCTTGGCGGTCAGCTGGCGGTTATCCCACGGCTAATCGTTAACCCCTTCACGGCTAGCCGCCAGCCAACCACAAATGGCGGTTCCTTTTCCCGAGGCTTGCAAAATCTGCCAGAACCCTACGACCACCTTACGGTCAGCTCACGGTTAGTCGTGACGACTAGCTGCCAGCTAACCGTAGACCATTTCGATCACTTTTTCCGAGGGCTGTATTTCCTCAGTTTCGACCCAGCGGTCAGCTAGCGGCTAGCCGCCAGGTGACCGCCAGCTAGCCGAATTTCGCTGAAAACTCCATCTTTTTCTTGAAGGATTTTCGTGAGGATGAAAACTAGACAATGCCTTAGACCTTCATTTGACGTTGTGCACTTGAAATTCCAAAATGTACCTTACCTTCGGAGGCACCAAGCTATGTAAAATTCCGACATTTGGGTTTCAATTCCGACGTGTTTGAACTCTTGTTTTGATGCTTCATGCATCATCATGTTCTCATTTGATTTTCAAGTATAAGTTTGTGGAAGATTTGTTTCATGAATCAAAGCGCTTGTTTTGATGCTTCGTGCATCATCGTGTTTTCGTTTGAACTTCAATATAAGCTTGTATTTAAGACGTGTTTTAAGAATCGTGTTTCAAGAATCAAAAGGGAATCATTTCTTAAGTTTGTTAAGCATTTATATTATGCTATTTTGCTAGCCTTGTCGTGCCTCGTTTGATAAATGATTTCCCTCTTGTTTTGTCGTGTTCTCGAACGTGTATCGCCATGTTTTGTGCATTCATGATATAAGTGAATACCACTGAGCTTGGACTGCCCTTTTAGCTTGATCCACTACCTGGGGGTCCTTAAACATGTGGACTGTCTGTAGACTAGTCGTGTATTATATTACACATCGTGCGTGTTCGTGTTCCGGTTTCGCGGCCGGCCTCCCCGTCTACCTTGTGTGGCGTGGGATCATGTCTTGCGTGTTGTGCTTGTCATGCGTGCTTGCTCTTGTCATCACGTATGACGGAGAAAGGATGGGCTCGTTGTGGATTTACTAATCATGATATTATATGTATTCTTGTCTTGTTTTGTATATCGTTCATGCACTCGTGATTTCTTGATAAGTATCTTGTTCATGCATTGTTTTTAAACCTTATAAATCTGTTTCAAGTTCAATAATTTTTTTTTAGTTATTGTTTCCTTTAAACTTTAATTTTGTTTATGCTCTTGCCTAAATTGATCACCTGCCAGACCGTCGTGTCTGATATTCTACTACTTTGGTGCTCTAGATAGCAGGTCCTTGTTTTGAGCTAGTTCGTGTGCAGAGGGCTGTTGAGCCACGAGTTTTGCAGGCTTGTTGTGTCAGCAATGTCATGTAGACGTCATATTTGACTCCAGAGTTACGTTACACCCTTGGGTAGTATTTGTTCTAGCTTGCTATTTTGTATGGCTTTTGTTAGCCTTTTTCTTGGGAATTGTAATTAATGCACTCGTTAATTTGTAACTTGAATATGTTTGGGTAATGACTAGCCTGTTACTGTCAGCTCTGTATATTTTGATATTATGATTAGTTCCAATCTGAGTTTGAATATTACTATGATAATCTTATGCTGACAGATTGAGTACGACACGGAACCCGATGGATACAGATTCCGGGTTGTAACGTCTTGTAGAGCTTCCGCGAAATATTTTGATGTGTTGGGAATTTTGCCATCCTCACACACGTGGATCCTAGTGAGAAATACAAACTTTTAATTAACACCCCATATTCGCGTCCCCGAGATCGGATTCTGGTTTTGGGGGCGTGACATGTGCAAATTTATGAACTCAACAGTATTTTCCACGTAAGTATATATGAAATCAAGGAATTTCTTTTGGCATGTTTCTTTTCTTAGAGTACTTGGGTATTCATGGTCAAATGAAGTCCACTAAGTGGGATGGATACAGGGTGACGGTGGCGGACCTTCCTTATAATGATTTGGGGCAGACACCTCAGGTCGGATCTATAAATCCCAACAAGTTGAATGGGCCCTTGGAACCATGCCCCACATAAGTTGTAAACAATCGCCACATATGTCTTATGTCTAAAATTTCGTCTCCTTCTCTCTATCTAAAAAATGCTCTTCTTTTGACCCTTTTCTCTCCTATTTTCTCTTGCTATCTTCACATTGCTTCATAATTTTTTTTTTCTTTTCAACAAACTGTCCAAATCTTAAGAAATCCCTCTCAATCCGATCTAGCTCAGTTGCCAGTAGGCTTATTCGGTTATTTCCCCTTTTTCCCTTTTTCATTTTCCGTCTTAGATGATTTAGTGTTGGAAATCAATTATTTCTTTATTTTTTCATAACCGATGGAGAAAAGATAATCGGGATTTTTGCATGCTTCTTTTTGCACTTTCATTTTGATTTCACACACTTGTCTAACATTTTCTTTTGTTAATTTGTAATATTACTCATTTTGTCTTTGCAATTCGTGTGTGTTGAATTTATGTGGATGGAAAATATTTCAATTTAGAGGTTTTGTGCATTGGAGATATTCTGAGACGTTCCATCAGCTCCGTTTTGG
This sequence comes from Umbellularia californica, assembly GCA_028538565.1. Classification (NCBI taxonomy): domain Eukaryota; kingdom Viridiplantae; phylum Streptophyta; class Magnoliopsida; order Laurales; family Lauraceae; genus Umbellularia; species Umbellularia californica. Next base: position 57,144,901 of record JAPQWN010000002.1, on the reverse strand, counting down.
ATGTCATGATCCCGGGTTGCTCCGCTGCCGGTAGGCTTGATTTTCTCTCGGAGCATCGAAACCTGGTCAAATGTTGTCGGAATGACCTGGAAATTGACGTGCAGCCCTTTGGAGGCATGTTGAAGCCACTCATGTACTTTGTTTGATGAGTGATGGCTTCTGTGGTTCCCGCCGCCGGGAGGCTTGATTTTGTTGCTCGAGCGTTGATGGAGGGTCAAACGTTGTCGGTTTGACTTGAAATTGGGCATGGAGCCCTTTGAAGACATTCTGGAGTCATCCGTAGGCCTGATCGAAGTTTTGGTGTCTTTGATAATGTCGCCGCCGGGAGCGCTTGTTTAGCTATCTGAGCAGTGAAGTTAGGCCAAACGATGTCGGAATGGCCCGAAACCTCAGGTGTACCCCTCTTTTGGCTGTCTTGAAGGATCTTTCGGTTTTTGTCTGATTCTGAAAAGATCGGATGTTTGAAGTAGCTTTGCCTGTTTTGTAGCAGGATGCAGCTTCACGAGGCTTCTTGATGTTGATGAGACATAGTGACTTTTTTGGTGTCAACAAATGCCTTCTCGAGGTACAGCGAAGAGTAGATTTTCGGAGTCGATGTGCCTCGAAGAGAAACTTGAAGGAGAGTTTCCAACTTGACCAAGAGTCTTGAGCATTTTTTTTTTTTTTGAATAGCCTTCTGAGTTTCCGGGGGAATTTTATGTTAGTGAGAGGGATCACGTACCATCTCAAGGCAAAGTTTTGAAAATGACATGGGGTGTTTGGATTTTGGGTTTTGGATTTTGATTTTTTGACCTTGTGTCCTAACAAGCTGTAAGTGGCAGGTTAGGGGGTCGGGGTTTGATTTTGATTTTGACCTTGTGACCCAACAAGCTGTATGTGGCAGGTTGGGGGATCAGATTTGGTTTTTTGGTTTTGGTTTTGGTTTGGATTGGATTTTGATTTTAGTTTTGGTCTTGTAACCTAACAAGCTGTATGTGGCGAGCTAGGGGACCGGAATTTGGTTTTGTGAAATGTCAATTTCAAGATTTTGGCTCAATTTGGTTCATGAGGTTGGATGGTTTGGTTTTTGGAAACTCATGAGGCTTTTTCTCTTTTTTTTTTGAAGGGTCCCATCAACTCAAAAGAGGCATGGGACCTTTTTGCTTGTTTTTTTTTTTTTTTTTTTTTTGCTCTTAGTAAGAGTAATATTTTGACTAAAAGCCACTTTTAGTGCCTAGGTGGTCAAACCTTGGCTCATGTGGGCTAACCCATTGGACCTTAGGCTTTGGAGAAGGCCTAGATCTCATATGGTGTCATTTTTGTATAGAATATCTAAAACTATCTCTTTTGTGTAGAGAATATCTAAAAATATCCTTACTTGGAGAGAATTTCTCAAGTTTTCTTTTTGTGGAAAGATTCTCTCAAAATATCTTTCTTTTTGGGAAAGTAGTTAAATTTTAGCACTTATCTCCTTTCTTTTCTCCCTATTTCCTCTTTTAGCTTGCTTTCTTCTATAAAAGCAAGAGGGTTGTTTCTTTTGCTCCATTGCTTTCTTTTTGCAAGAAATCTTCAAGAGTGCTCTCCAAGATTAGAAGTGCTTTTTTTTTCTTTCTTCAAGGATCTTCAAGCTTTTCTTCTTCTTCTCCATCAATGGCTTCAAGTAAGTTTTCTTCCTCCACAAGAATCTCCATTGTAGAAGTAGCTTCTTCATTTTTTTTCTTCTCTTCTTCTTTTTCTTTTCTTTTCTTTTTTTTTTCTTCAAGCACGTTTTCCTTTTTTTTTTTTTTCATGCTTCTTCTTCCTTTTTTTTTCTCTTTTTTTCACGGTTTCTTTTTTTTTTCACCGTGTATATTTTTTTTCCACATGCTGACTGTTTTTTTTTTTTTTGTCAGCGATCTTTTTTTTCCTCTTTTTTTTTCTGTTTTAACGCTGATTTGTTTTTGTCAGCGTTTCTGTTTTTTTTTTTTTTTTCCACGCTGATTTCTGGTTTTTTTTTTTGTTTCAGCGATTTTTTTTTTGTTTTTTCTCTTTCTGCACGCTGATTTCCCCCTTTTTTTTCAGCGTTTTTGCTTCTTTTTTTTGTTTTTTTGCTGCTTGTTTTTTTTTTCTCTGTTTTTCTTGGCTGTACGGACAGCCTGCCACGTGGTAGTGGGCCAGAATTTTTTTTTTTTTTTGCTGAAATTTTTTTTCTCTCTTTCTTTTTCTTTTTCCTTGTTTGCTCACCATGATAATGAGGCTATGCAATTTCAATATGTATGCGTTTTTTTTTTTTTATGCATCAAGATAGAAGGCTAGAGTCTCTAGGTCAAGCCAACATGATTTTTGACTTGGACAAAGTTTGATTGGTTTTGACCAAATTGGGTTGGAATTGGTCAAACTTTGGTCAAGGTTTTCCTGACATCTAATGCATGATGATATATTTTTTTTGATGCATGAGTTTTGGTAAATGGATTTGGAAGCATGATGATGCATACCTGAAAATCTTTTGCAAGTATTGGGATTTTGAGCTCGCAGCGATGTTGAGCTTTTTCTTGGTCTTGCTGGATTTTGAGGAACTTTGCAATTTTTGGATTCTGAAGCTCGCAGCAATGTTGAGCTCTTTTCCAGATTTTGCGGAAGTTTGATGAGATTGGCTCGTTCTCGCAGCGATGTTGAGTTCGAACCTTCTTTGAGAATTTCCCACTGCCTATGAGCTCGCAGCGATGTTGAGTTCATCTTCAGGCTTCCTGTCTTTTTCGGATTATTTTCCTTTTCTTCGGAATTGCCCCGAAACCATGTCAAAATTTTGCTAGAATTTTTGTAATAGAATTCTGTCATTTTGATGTTGATTGATCTTTTCTCTTCCATCTTTTGCAGGTAGTTCTTCTAGAACGAACAAGGGTAAAGGTCCTGTTACTGACGCACCTCGTCGGTCTGCTAGATCTTCCAATGCGGCTGTTCAGCAGGATTGGGAGAAGGTCCAGTTCGTGGAGAAGAACTTGGAAGAATGCGATTCCCTCAATCGTGATGAGATGAGACAGCGATTGATCGCTCTCAAAGATGAGGAGTTTTATAAGATCATGGTAAGCAGCCGTCCTTGGGTTACGGACGATCAGAGCGTTGTGCTCAAGCCTACCTTCTTATTTGGTGATGCAGTTCCTGACGACTTGACATACCAAAGGAGATGTTTTCAGTTCTCTTACACAGCAGATGGTGAGGAGAGAACTATTTCTACCCGGTCAACTTTCGATCGGACCATCTCGATCCTGAGCCTTTCTCCCACGTGCCCTAAGAGGGAAGATCCTCCGAGCTGGGTGAAGAGGACCAGTGTGATCAAGACTGAGATTTTTGTTGGCGGCCCTTCCGGTTTTTCAGAGAAGCCACCTGTCTGCATGGACATGTTGATGCCAGCCAGTGGCTACCAAGGTTCTGATCATCCATTGGTTGATTTGAGACCGGTGGGCCTTGGCATTTTTCGGGGTGACGGCAGCAATTGGGTGAAGCCTTTTCTACTTCGTGGCCGTTTAAGTGCTGACTCGAGCTGGGAATCATGGACTGATCACACCCTGAGGATTGGCGAGGCTAGGTAGCGTCTTGAGCTTTTGGAGGAAGAAGCTGTTGCCAAATGGACCGCCATTGTGGAGGCTCTGACAAGGAGGGGACTCTCATTCGCCAGGTTGAGGAAGCTGAAGGTAATGTCTGAAGGAAGACTCAGGAGCATGAGCAGTGGCAAGTCCTCTGGGAAGAACTTCCTCGTGCTGCAGATGGGTCCCGGCATTCGGCCGCGTTTTATGGGAACATTTTGAAGAAGCGTGGCCTAAAAACTTTGGAAGTTAAGGCCAAGGGTCTGCTTGAGGAGTTGAACCTTTGGTTGAAGATCATGCTAGATTGAGCTCCTGAGTTATAACAAACTCTTTTTTCTTCTTCTTTTTTCTTGGTACCTCCATGTATAAACAATTTTAGTACTACATTTTTGTATTCCCTTCTTTTCACTTAAACTTTTTTTTTTTTTTTTTTGGTAAAAGCTGATGGGAATGTTTGTTTGAGAATTTGATCAAAAGGTTTGTCATTTTGTGAAAATCTTTTGTCAAAGAGTTGTTTTGGGCATGAAAGCCAATTTTGTGGCAAAAAGCCTGGTTTTTGATGGCTTGAAAAGCGAAATTTTGGTGGCATGGAAGCCTAATTTTGTGGCGTAAGAGCCAAAATTTGTTTTGCGGCATGGGAGCCAAAAAATCTTGAGATGGCATTAGAGCCAAAGTTTTTTTTTTGTTTTTTTTTTTTTGGTTTGGAGCATGAAAGCCAAAGTTTTTTTTTTTTTTTTTTTTTTGTTTGTGGCATGAGGGCTAAGGTTTTTTCTGTTTGTGGCATGAGAGCCAAGGTTTTTGGATGGTGTGAAAGCCGATTTTTGGAATGGCATAGGAGCCGAATTTTAAGATGGCATGAAAGCCGATTTTTTTTGAATGGCATAGGAGCCGAATTTTAAGATGGCATGAAAGCCGATATTTGGAATGGCATAGGATCCGAATTTTAAGATGGCATGAAAGCTGAAGTTTTTTTTTTCTTTTTTTCTTTTTGTTTTGTTTTGGCATAGGAGCCAGATTTTTGAAAACCAAGTTTTGTTTTGTTGGCATGAAAGCCGATTTTGGCATTTATAGCCGAATTTTTTTTGTTTTGGTATTTATAGCCAAATTTGGCGTTTATAGCCGCTTTTTGACGTTTATAGCCGGATTTTGACGTTTATAGCCGAATTTTGGCGTTTATAGACGGATTTGGTTTTCAAAATGCAGGTATCGACTAAATGTCACCTCCCCGCTGAATGGTCTTGCAAGTATCGATGGAATGTCGCTTCCTTTCTCATTCGGTTTGCGAGTATTGATGGAATGTCACTTCCTCGCGGGCTGGGTTTTGCGAGTATCGATGGAATGTCGCTTCCTCGCAGATTAGGATGCAAGTATCGACTAAGCGTCGCTTCCCTGCCTTTCCCAAAACTTTTGGTTTTGCGAGTACTGACTTGATTTCGTTTCCTCGCGATTTTTGAAATTTGAGGTTTTCCCGAACCATTTGAAATTTGGGTTGTGGATATCAATTGGAATATTGCTTCTCCACGATTTTGAAATTTGAGGTTTTGCAAGTATCGAATGGGGTTCGCTTCCTTGCGATTTTTTGGGTTTTGCGAGTATCGACTGAATGTCGCTTCCCGGTGGTTTTTTTTTTTTTTTTGCTTTGGAAGTATTGAATGGGGTTCGCATCCTTCCGGTTTTTTGGGTTTTTGGAAGTATCGAATGGGGTTCGCATCCTTCCGGTTTTTGGGTTTTGCGAGTATCGACTGAATGTCGCTTCCCCGCGGTTTCTAACAAACCATTTTTTTGTTTAAAGACACGAGGGTCGTAAATTTTGACTTAAAACCATTTTTGTTGTAAAAGCCGGGGCGAACTAGGGTGAAAGTTCCTGAGTCCTTGTTTTTGTTTCAAACTATAAATTTTTGGGTTCAAAGATCGAAAATTTTGGTCAAGTCTGGGAAGAGGCTCCTAAACTTGGATTTTTTGGATTTTGATTTGTTTTTTGAACAATGAAACGATGAGAGTTTTTTATTTGGAAACTTCAACATAAAGATGAAAATTTCAAAAGGGGTGGGTTTGACGGGCAAGTACCTTGGAAATAGGCTTTGGCCGTGTAGATATCGCTCTGACCCGTTTGAGGAAGTCTTCAAGGGTAGTACCGCTTCAAGAACTTGCCGTTGATGGGCAGCATACATCTGTCCCCTTCCATGTTTAGAAGAGCATATGCGCCATTGGAGAAGACTTTGTCGATGATGAAGGGTCCCTCCCATTTTGGTTCAAATTTGCCTTTGGATTTGTGGGCAAAGACTATGGGTCTTTTTACTGCAAGAACCAAGTCACCCTTTTTGTAGGCGCATTGCCTGACTTTCTTGTCGAAAGATTCTACCATGCGTGCTTGGTACAATTCAATGCTTTGTAGAGCTTCGAGTCGTCTCATCGAGATTATCCAGCTCTTGGAGTCTCAATTTGACATTCCTTTCTTGCGTCATGTCATTTTGCAAAGATACCCTTAAGGAAGGAATTTGTACTTCCAAAGGGACAACAGCTTCACATCCATAGACCAAAGAGAATGGTGTGCTATGGGTTGGTCCTCGAACGGTGGTTCGATAGGCCCACAAAGCTTCTGGTAGTTTGTCGCCCCGGTCTCTTTTATGACTAGAGACCATTTTCTTGAGAATTTTGCAGAGTGTCTTGTTGAAGGCTTCTGTTAGTCCGTTTGCTCGCTGCTGGATTATATGGAGTCGAAGGATAACTTTGGATTTTGTACTTGTCGCAGAACTTGTAGAATCTGTGATCCCGAAATTGTGGTCCGTTATTATGGACGAATCATTTAGGTATGCCGAAGCGACAAATAATGTTGGTGCACAAGAATTGAAGGACTGATAAGGTCTTCATCTCGCTGAGCGCAAATGCTTCTGACCACTTGGAGAAATAATCCGTAGCGGCGAAGATGAAGCGATGACCTTTGCTTGATGGGGGAGAGATAGGACGTATGATGTCCATACCCCAGGCTTCGAAAGGCCACGAGATTGCTGTTGGATGTAGCCATTCTGGAGGCATGTGGATATAATCTCCGTGAATCTGGCATTTTTGGCAGTGCTTGGCAAATTGTATTGCATCAGCTACCATGGTTGGCCAATAGTAACCTAGCCTTTTTATCTGGTTGTAGAGCTTAGGACCAGCTTGATGGGCTCCACAAAGACCAGCATGTACTTCTTTGAGAGTTTCCTCAGCCTCTTGTTGTGACAAGCAGCGTAGGAGTACTTTGTTGAAGGATTTTCTGTAAAGTTCTTTTGAAGGTATATCCAAATGCAAGTTCAGGGCTCGTCTTTGGATGCTTACCCGCTCTTTTCGATCTTCAGGTAGGACTCCAAGCATGATGTAATCAATGAACGGATCTCTCCATTCGCCGATTGGAGGTTTGAGGATGGACATCCGACTTCCAACCACTTAGTGGCATTCATTAACTGCTTGGTGTGTGTTAAGAGGAGGGAGAATCCTTCTTTGACACACTGTGACTTGCATGTTTTCGCCTTCTTGGATTGCCATGGATGTGGCGAGTCCAGCCAGGGCATCTACACGGATGTTTTCACCTCTGAGGATGTGGGTGATGTGACAGATATTGAATTTTTGTCGAAGTGACTGCGCCTTGTTGTAGTAAGGTAGCAAATCAGGCTTCCTGACTTCAAATGTCTGATTCATCTGGTTGACGATTAGTTGAGAGTCTCCAAAAGCTTCTAGCATGGTGATGCCGGATTTGAGGGCGAGTTCCAATCCCACAATCAGGGCTTGGTACTCAGCTGCATTGTTTGAACATGGTTCCAGTAGCGAGAATGTGTGTGGAATCATGTATTTATCGGGGATGACAAAGAGGATGCCGATTCCCGATATTTGCTTTCCTTTTTCAGTTGTTCTGGTTGCACCGTCAAAGTACATGTCCCAGGAAGCATTTGATAAGGAAGTTTCCACGTTGTAGACAAATTCGTCTGGGAGATCATCTCTGAGTGGAGAATCTTTAGGCAATGGGTGCTCTGCGAGGAAGTCTGCTAGAGCTTGGCCTTTGATTGCCTTTTGTGGTATATGCCTAATATCAAACTGTGATAAAAGGATGGACCATTTTGTCAGTCGGGCATTGAGTGATCCTGCTTTTGTGACAAGGACCTTTAGGAGGTTGATCCTCGAAATCAAGTAAACTATATTGGACAGCAGGTAGTGACGTAGCTTTTGTACGGCAAACATCACTACAAGGCATTCTTTTTCGACTGGGGAGTAGCGATGCTCTACACCTACCAACATGTGGCTAAGGTAATATAGAGCAGCTTCTTTTCCGTCATCGTTTTCTTGTGCGAGCAAAGCACCCAAAGAGTGGTCGAGAGCTCTTGTGTACAAGATGAATGGTTTTCCAGTTATGGGGGCAGCCAGCACTGGAGGTTTGGTGAGGTATGTTTTGATGTATTGAAATGCATTTTCACATTCAGCATCCTAGACAAAGTCTACGCCTTTCTTCATCAGGCGAGAGAATGGACAATACTTCCCTGATAGATTGGAGATGAACCATCGAATGTAGGCCAACCTTCCTTGAAGCCCTTTTAATTCTCTTAGGGTTCTGGGAGATGGCATTTCCAGCATAGCCTTGACTTTGGTAGGGTCAAGTAATATTCCAGCTTTCCGTACTATGAATCCGAGAAACTTACCCGATGAGACACCGAAGAAGCACTTTAGTGGATTCATCCGCAATTTGTGTTTGCGAAGTCGGAGGAAGATTTCTCGAGATCGTTGAGATGATCTTCTTTTCTTCTGCTTTTGATGGCGAGGTCGTCAATATAGCATTCGACCGTCTTGTGCTGCATATCTTGGAGTATTTTCATCATAGCCTCTGATATGTTGCACTTGCATTTTTCAGACCAAATGGCATGACAGTGTAGCAATACACGCCAAATGGAGTCCGAAATGATGTATGCCTTTCGTCTTCAGGATGCATCTTTATCTGATTGTAGCCAGAGAATCCATCCATGAATGTCATTTGCTCGAACCCATAGGTGTTGTCAATCATCACCTTTGGTATGGGGAGAGGGAATTCATCTTTATGGCATGCATTATTCAGGTCTCTGTAGTCGATACAGACCCTTATCTGCCCATTTTTCTTTGTCACAGGGACGATGTTGGCCAACCATTCAGGATGCTGTTCCTCACGGATGAAGCCAACGCTTTTGAGTTTCTGAACTTCTTGTTCAATTTTGTCCATCACGTCGGGATGGAATCTTCTTTGGCCTTGTTTGACAGGCTTGATTTCTTTTTGCAAGTTGAGCTTGTGGACTACTACTTTGGGATCTAAGCCAGGCATTTCAGCATAAGACCATGCAAAGCAATCAACGAACTCACGAAGAAAAGAGATATACTCGGGTAACTCATCATCCTTTATATTCTTGCTTATGAATACAGGACGTGGGTTATCAGGTGTTCCCAAGTTTATCTTTTGAACAGGGTCTTCTGTCGGAAGGTTTGAAGGTGGTTCCTCCACAGTATTTTCGGAGGTTTCCAACTCAACAAGACCTTCTGGAGTGCCAGAGAAATTTTCAGACTGAGGCTCTGTTTCTGTCCATGGATTTTCTTGATCAGTATCCTTCTCAAGGCTCGCAATGAGATGGTCCCAATCATTTGCTGGAATTGGGTTGAAGTAGGGTACTTCTTTTGGAGACGATGATTCTTCTGGGTCAGAGAACCGCGCGTCTATGTCATCGGGCAATTCCTCTCTATTATCAAAGAAATCATACCAATTGGAGGAGCTTTCTGGATCCTTGACGAGTGACTCCTCAAAGAGATATCCAGGGATATCGATGTCTTCATGAGATGTTGAGGCTTGGTCGGTAAAGCGACTTTGGAGCCATGGTGTCAACTGTCTCATAGGAGCGGTAGGATCATACCCCAACCCATATGAAGACTTGCCTTTATGAAGGTGGTTTTTCCAATCTTCTGGTTGACTTTTGATCAGGGTGGGTTCCAATGGTGTGAGAATACCACGGCCACCTCCCAAACCAGTCGGATTCTGAGTATCGTAGCCCATTTTCTTCATGATAGCTTGTGCCATTGGACTATACAAGGATAGCTGAGGCATACCTTCGTTTTGGGAAGGTTCAAGCAAAGAGTTCAGTGGAGATGCTCCCGATCTATGGAAGAAGATTGCGTTTTCTTTTGGCGAAGTTGCCGGAATAACAAAGGAAGCCGACATAGGGTCTTCTATGTCAGCAACTGTCTCCAATGGAGTGAGAGCGGGCTGATCTTGCTGAGTATCATCTTGGTTTGATGCCGTGTCATCTTCTGTCTCTGACTCCGAGTCTGTGTCATGTATAATAGACACAAAATAGACAGTGAACTTGCCCCAGCCTTTTGTTTTGTCTTCTTTACTTTGGTAGTGATTAGCAAAGGCTTTGGAGATTTGAAGGAGACGACGAAGGAAGCTTGATCGCTTCCTTCGAGTTTGGTGGAGGGTTTGTTTACCGCCGGTGATTGCTGAGGATCCTTGCCTTTATCTTTCTGAAGGCTGTCGGCAAAGTAAATTGTTTCTTCCTCCTGTTCTTTTTCTCCATCTTTATACATTTGAGCATCTGCAAAATGGACATCTCTGCCTTTGAAGGGCTTTTTGTCTGCAAACAGTTGATGTATCAAGCCATCGTTACCAATGAACTTGATACACTGATGTAGAGTTGAAGGGACGACACCATTCTCATGTATCCAGGGGCGTCCAAGGAGTATATTGTAACATGAAGGGGTCTTTATTGCATACACAGTGACTTCAGAAATAGGATCACCGATTTGCAATTTGAACTTGATTTTGCCAATAGGCCTTTGAGCGCTACCGTCATATTCGAAGATGGATATAGACGTGTGACTCAGCTTGCTAGGTGGGATGCCCAGCTCTTCCGGTGCCGAAATAGAAATAAGGTTGAGTGCAGAACCTGGATCTTCGAGTTGCACTTGCTGCTTTCTGTACCGAGAGGCATTCATTGCTTGATCCCTCAGTTTTCTTCTTTTCTCCCTTTGGGGGAGTATTTGATTTTTTGACCCTGTAGTCCATTTCAATTTGTAGGACTTGTGGGGCGTGTTTGTCGACATCCGCATTCAGCCTTTGTAATTTTGAAATGAGACTATCACGAGTTTGTGGAGACATTCGTAGTAAGTCAAGGATGTGCAGACGTGCAGGTATGTGTTTGAAGTGCTCAATCAAGTCGTACTTGAAAGCCTCCTTCGGGCGTGCATTTTCATTATTATTGCCACTTGGGGCGCTTACAACTTGATTTCCCGAAGGATTTACATAAAAAGAAAAAGGTTGGTTGTAATTTTTGTGGTAATCCCGGCCAGAACGGGTGCCTCTACCAACTTCAATAGCCTCTAAAGACTTATCTTCTTTTGGAAGATCACTCTCAGGATCAAGGGGTTGATCCTTTGCTGAAGACGTCTCTGTAACAGCATTGGTGTCTTCAGTAATTGTGTTGCACGGAGCAATTTCCGGGAACAAGTCATGAACAACATCTGACAACCTGTCTTTATTAGTCCAGACATCGTCTATGAGATCGGGTATCTGGGACCAATCGATTGGGCTTTCATCGAAGAAGATTTCATTGGCAGGAGTTTCTTCGGGATGATCAACCGGGAGAGGCTTGAGTTCCGATGTCACAGCTTCAGGAGACGAGGACTGAGAGGATGATATCTCAGTGGAAGTCACCTGAGAAGATGTAGCTCCAGATGATACATTACCGGCTGGGGTGTATGTGTCTTCGGAAGCTTCAGAGGCACTATCGTCCTGAGCTATCGCATTGCAGGTCATCCGGAGAGGAGATGCCCCCAGTGCAGACTGTTGGGAATTGGACTCATCCTCAGATGTAAGAGGATCATCGATCCAATTGTTTTCTCCATTTTCAGGAGTTAACGGAGAAAGTTCCTGTTGATTTTCAGGGAATTCTGGTTCTAGATCATGACGAAGATCATTGATGCGATCCTGCTCCTGCTCTATAGCAAGATGTTGCAAGATTCTTGCATATTCCTCAAGATCAGGCATAGGAGCCAAATCTTATTCGTCATCTGCTCCTTGTGGTTCGCCCATGTTGGGTTCCACTGGAACATTGGTTGGTGCTGGATCGACAGCATTTTCTTGAACAGGGTCTTGGTCTTCTTCGTCATCGGACCAGGATCCTTGTGGCTGTAATGGGTTATACCAGATTACTGGCATAAGATGAGACTCGGGAATCCATTCCTCGTCGGAGAGGTATTCTCCTGTTTCAAGGGATTCTTCCCACTCATCGATATTACTGGCAATATCACTGGACTCGTATCCATTCATGGAGAATCCAACTACCGAGTTGCAAGAGTATGATGGCCCCTGCACATTTTCATTTTTGTATAGAGGTGGCATGAAATCATTAAGGGTGAATTTTCTTACCGCCTTTGAAGTTTTGGGTAGAGATTCTTCCGTCGTCCCTAGTGAAGTAGTGGAAGAAGTTTCTGCTTTTTCAAGGACTTCTTGTTTTGGTTGAGACTTCTGCTGCTGTTTGAGCTTGCGGAGTTGTCTCTTGGCTTGCCTTCGCTGCTGAGCGGTCGGAATTGTTTTGACGATCTCCCAATTCTCATCATCTAGGAGATCGGGATGCACCCATATAGGTTGTCCATCTGATGTTGGATAGGGAACCAATTCTTAGGACGCTTGAGCCATTTTTATCACCTTGAATGAAGTAGTGATTTTCTCCTTCGGTGACTTTGAAGTTTGCCGACATGACACCATGTTGACAGAGGCGGGGCCATAGTTTTTATCAAAGGTTATGACTCCGTTTTTCCACATCTCATTGATCTTCTCTCTCACAACGAAGCATTGATTGGGAGGATGTGAGATCATCTGATGGTATGGACAGTATCGGGGATCATTGGTTTTGCCAATATCTCCTGGTCTTTTGGGCTCTGGCAAAATGAGTTTGCCATTTGCTAGGAGAGCCTCAAAGATTTCTTCAACATCTTCGTCGAGTGGATATTTCTTTTCTACACGTTCTTTGAAGGCATCAGAGAGTTCAGGTCTTTTACCTGCAGTTTTGTTTTTAGTTTTCTTTGGCTGCTGAGGAGCTGATTTAGTCTGCACATTGAGAACCTCTTTTTTCTTTGGTTTTGAGGTTGTAACAGCAGTTGGCTCTTTCTTTGATGATTTCTGACTGTTGAGGTCTTTGATCACCATTTCAGCTTCCATGGAAGCTTCGAGCAGTTCTCCCAGGTTCTTTGATTTGTTGCCGATGATCATGGAGCAAATTTTTGCTCTCATATTGTTACGGTAGATGTCGACTAGCAACGTTTGTGGCAGTACATCTGAGCATTTGTACGCCATTGCCTTCCATTTGTGAATGAAGTCGTATGTTGACTCATTTCTCTCCCTGTTTTAGGCTGTAGAGTTGAGCCATAGTAACTTAATATCCTCACCTTGGAAGTGGGTCAGGAAGCGTGTCTCTAGCATAGCCCAGTTCTGGATGGAGTTCTCCTGTAGAATGGAGTACCAATCAAAGGCTGTACCTTTTAGGGTACTTGCAAAGAGGCGAATCTTGAGGGCATCTTGATCCGCAATGGCTCCCGTCAGGATCTTGAAATGGATGACATGCTGTCTGGCTGAACCTTTCCCAGTATATGTCTGGAGAGTAGGTTGCTTGAATTTTGCAGGGAACGGAATCGAGTCCATCCATAAAGGGTAGGGTGGCTTGATCCCATGTTCCTTCAATGTATCATCTTCTTTTGCTTTTGCGAGGATATCGTCCACGTCTTTTTTGGTAAGGGCGCGAGACTCATTGTTTTCTGCATTTCCCTCATCATCTTCATGATTCAGAGGGGTTTGGTTGTTAGGTGGTGGATGCTGTAGAGTGAGAATAAGGTTTTCCATCAGAGCCTTAATTCTCTGTTGTCCTTGCTCCAACTGCTGGATGCGTGTGGTTATGTCATCATGCGGTGGAGGCTGCTCAGAACTTGTAGCCAAGACGTTCATCCCTCGGGATTCGAACGAAGAAATCGTCCTGGTCACTGAGCTGGGGCTCATTCTTCTGGATGAAGAATCTGAGGAGTGGTTACTCCGGTGTCCTTGGCTTGGAGGAGTGGAGGATTCTTCTAGATGTGTTCGTGTCCGGGAGACGCTGCGAGTCACCGGACGTTTAACACTGATTTTGGTTGCTGACTTCTGGCGTTTTCTGGTTTTGCCAACCATATGAACAGCAACGAATTGGTTGGGTCTTTCTTTTTCGACCCATTTGTTTGAGACATGGAGATTAGAACGCTGGGTTCTTTGTTTCTCAAGTCTCTTTTGTCGATATGCTGCACAGAGACGCATACGACGAGCAATTTGAGCTTCAGTCAGCTCTGGCTGGGCTCTAGCGATGAATGATGTAGTCCCTCGTGCGTAGCAGCCGAGTTTGTCTTCTTTGAAGCTTGGCAAGGACATAATCTGGTCGCGGTCCTTTGTCTGTCGCAATGAAGATTTGAATTTTGCGAGCTTGGCCCCTGTTGCGATGAAGGGTCGACTCATGGGAGTGCAGGCTTCAGCATATTTTTGCATAGGCCTAACGATGTAGGATTTGATTTTGGGCTTGTAGGAGCAAGCCGGCTCATGTTGATTTTGTTTGTTCTTTGGGAGGAGAGTATGTTTTTCCTCTTTCATGTAAGAGAGAGGGTAGAACCGATTCTCCTTGAGAGGGGCCAGGTATGCTGGCTTTGCAGATGTTCGGGACCTTCGTTGCTTTGGTAAAGATCTCGGGGACTAGGTTTTGGGGTAAACCTGGTTTCTTGTGGGTTGAGGCTTCGTGGGAATGCCACGGGCTTCAGGCTTTTTGTTGTTCGCCCTTGGTGCCGTGTTAGTGACACGTTGCAGGGCGGTTTTTTGCTTCTTGGCAGGTACAGTGTCTTCTGCGGGGAGTGGGAATGGTCCCAGTGACCCGAAGACGTTGGTCCGGGGAGTTGAAGTTGACCCGGTGTTTGGAGAGTTGTCGAGGGAGATGACGCTTCGGCAACTGGCAGGGTGCTTATTCTTGTTTTGCTTGTCTTGAAGCATAAGCTGGTACTTGTTCTCATCGAAAGTGATGGTTAATGAAGTTGCCATTGTTAGTTTTAGAAAACTTCTGAAACAAGACTAAATCCATTAGTAATCAGAAGAATATGGTGATCATAAATGGAGAACAACTATGGTTGTCTTTTCAAATCACTTGAGGGGACATGGCCCAACCCAAGGACGATGAAGAAGGCAAAAAGCCATAGAGGATACAATTGTTCTAAAATACAAGTATGGTAGGCTCAGAGTGAGCGTTCCAGTGACTGCTAGAAGCAATTGTAGACTTTAATTCAAATTACCGAGAAGCAAGGCTAACTCGAGGTAAAATAATATAAGGTTGGAGATACAAATGTGTCGGTCGCGAATATAGTAGACCCGAAAGGGCGTACTAGCACCGCTAGACACAAATGTTACAAATCGCATCCTTGGGAAGGACACGAGATGGGATTTTTTTTTAAAAAGGTCAAATTTGGGTTCATATAGGAGAGCAACTGGTATTCCAATCCGAACCACAACTCAACATTTCTGCGAGCGTTAAATCCGAAAGAGAAAGGGACCAGAATTTCTCAAATGTGAATCCAGTATTGATGGAAGTTTTTTCTTTTTTAGAAAGGTCAAGATTAAATTCATCAAAGAGAGCAAATGATATTTCAATCCGAACCACAACTCAACATTTCTGCGAGCGTTAAATCCGAAAGGGAAAGAACCAAGATTTCTCGATTCTAAACTCAAAAATGACGGGATTTTTTTTTCTTTTTTTTTTGAAAGGTCAAGATTAAATTCATCAAAGAGAGCAAATGACGTTCCAATCTGAACCACAATTCAACATTTCTGCGAGCGTTAAATTCGAAAGGGAAAGAACCAAGATTTCTCAATTCTGAACTCAAAAATGACGGGAATTTTTTTTTCCTTTTTTTTTTTTAAATCCACATAGGTTTCCAATTCGATCTTATGAAACCTTAGTAGATAGATTAGCCCCCAGGTAAGGGTAGGATTACTTAATGAACCCGTTTGGAGGACCTTTACCTCGAATAGTCTAGCTGTCTCCACACTCTGGACAAGGCTTTTTTTGAATCCACTTTAGTCAAAGAGTGCAATTGATGCAACCTTAGTGTGTTTTTTTATTTTTTTTTTGGTTTTGAAAGATTTCTAATGAGCTCATTAAAGAGAACAAGTGGTGTTCCAATCCGAACCACAACTCAACATTTCTGCGAGCGTTAAATCCGAAAGGGAAATAACCAAGATTTCTCAATTTTGAGCCCAAAAGAAAGAAAACTGGTTTTTTTTTTTGAAATTATAATTTTTTTTTGAAATCCCAATTGGACTCATCAAAGAGAAAAGATGGCCTAATCCCCGATATGAACGATAGCTGCTCACATTTCTGTGAGCTATCAAGTTCAAAGAGGAGAGGATCAAAATTTCTCAAAGTTGAATCTTGAGAGAGAAAGATCATTTTTTTTTGAAAGAATTTGAAATGAAGGTGTTTTTTTTTTTTTTGAAATCCCAATTGGACTCATCAAAGAGAAAAGATGGCCCAATCCCCGATATGAACGATAGCTGTGCACATTTCTGTGAGCTATCAAGTTCGAAGAGGGAAAGATCAAAATTTCTATAGTTGAGTTTTTAAGAAAAGGAGATCAGATTTGTTTTTTTTTTTTTTTGAAGTGAGAAAGAACAATTGAAATCCCATCTCATGTTTTTTTTTTTTTTAGATGCAAAATGCAACATAGGCCACCAACTAGAAAGGAGCCAAGGGATGAAAGCATCACGTTCTCAAGTCAATGAGTCCCACCGGGTATGCCAACTTGATGGACCCTTGGGAATCTTCCGTCCTCTCCTTCCGCACCCTGGGGGCTGACCTGGGTCTCGGCGGAGGAGGGAAAATCGCGGGTATCAACATTTTTTTTTACGGGTATGCCAGATTTACTTTCTACTTGGAATTTGGAATGGTGATAATCCGGAAATTAACCTTCACAAATAAAAAGGAAATCAATCCTTTTTTCTAACTTTTCAAATTGCATAAATATTAAGAAAAGAGACAAGTTTGTTTTTTTGAGAATACCGTAGGAGGTGTTTTTGTTTGTTTGCCGTGAAAGGCGATTTTACAAAACTCATCAAATATGAAAGACAAGAATTGTGATTTCTTTTTTTGTCTCTTTAAGGAATACAAACTACAATAGAAAAGTAAGAAAAGGGATCTAACTTCTAAGGAGATTGTGGGGACATGTTGAGATCGATGGTCGCAAGTCATGTATGGACTTCGCCATTGTCCTTCAAATGAGAACGGTTGATGCTTTGATTTTTCAGCTTGACTCCTAACCTCAGTTTTTTAAAGGACAAGGATTAAGAGGAGGTCCTATATCCAATGAAAAACCAAGTAAACGGGCTAAAAAGCCGCGTTTAGGCCATGTTGGAGAAGGAGGGAACCTTGGGGGGATGGCCCCCCAAGGGACGTTGATCACCTTGTGGTGCTTCTTGCAGCAGAGCAGCAGGACTTTATCTGGATTTCTTTGGGAGAAATGCAGAATTTCAAGTCGATGTGTGTATCGATTTGCCGATAGATGTCTCTCTCTTGGAAATAGATCTCCTTTAATAGGCCTTTGATAGCCATGAGGTGATTATGAGCATTGATAGCCATGATGAGAGAATTGATGAGGAGTTACAAGTTGATTTTGTAACTCTTTTTTCATGGCTTGTGATTGGCCGATGAAGGTAGTGGGCATTTAATTCCCTTTAAGCTTCATGATGATGGGAGTTTCATGGGTTTAATGCCATGATTGCTTGGATTTTAAACTCTAAATGCTTGAATCTGATTGGGCCGTCCAAAATAATGAGTTAATGACCGCATTAAGTTGTCATAAACGGGTCAATTAACGACATTAAGTGGTCGCCAGGGCATGTGAAGAGTCGCGGGCCGCGCTGCGTCTTTTGAAATTCTTCTTGTGATCATCATACGTGGATCCACACATTGTTTGATGTCGGATTACGGTGCAATTTAAAACATTGATTGATGTTGGTGGGCCGGTGACATCTGTCTTGTCGATTTCACGATCGGTCGGACAGAAAGTATACTTTCTTGGTCAGCCGGTTGGCGATCTTGGAGCGATCGGTGATGATTTCATGATTTTGACGGCGGATCCGAGATGTCGGTGAAGATCAGTCATTTTCAAGCATCAAACATTGGATTTTCAGAAAATCACAGAGGCAGGAATGCTAGAAACGCGAAGAGGATAAAAAAACGGGCAATTTGGTGCAAAATCCGGCGACCCGGATTTGCAGGGTCGCCGGGAGACCATGCACCACCCTGGGCCCAGGGTCGCCGGCGACCTTGGGCCAAGGTCGCCGGCGACCATAAGGCTTTGGTCCGTTTGGTCGCCGAGCGTCGTTTTCGGTTGTTTTTCGTCTTTTTCGTTCCTTTTTTTCTTCTGTATTTTTCTTGACATTTTACCTCAATTATTGACTTGATTTTCTTGGAGAAATCTTGACGAGAACCCACGCGAAATCGGAGCACAAAGTTTCCCATTTTTCGGGAAAGCCGAAGACTTTGTAGCCAATTTTCCGTCAAGAGTCGAGACTAGGACAAACGATGTCGGAATGACCTGAAAAATGAGGTGAAGCTTCTTGAGCAGTGGATAGGACCAACCATGAGCTTTTATTTGAGTTTTGAAGTCGTTTGGGGTCCCATCGATGCTTGACTTGATTTTGCTGCGGGGAAAATGCCGATCTTTGATATGTGGTCAAACGATGTCTGATTGACCTGAAATTTGACGAGGAGCCTATTGGAGACATTCTGAGACGTTCTATCAGCTTCGTTTTGGATGTCATGGTCTAGGGTTGCTCCGCTGCCGGTAGGCTTGATTTTCTCTCGGAGCATCGAAACCTAGTCAAACGTTGTCGGAATGACCTGAAAAATTGACTTGCAGCCCTTTGGAGGCATGTTGAAGCCACTCATGTACTTTGTTTGATGAGTGATGGTTTCTGTGGTTCCCGCCACCGGGAGGCTTGATTTTGTTGCTCGAGCGTTGATGGAGGGTCTAATGTTGTCGGTTTGACTTGAAATTTGGCATGGAGCCCTTTGAAGACATTCTGGAGTCATCCGTAGGCCTGATCGAAGTTTTGGTGTCTTCGATGATGTCGCCTCCGGGAGCGCTTGTTTAGCTATCGGAGTAGTGAAGTTAGGCCAAACGATGTTGGAATGGCCCGAAACCTCAGGTGTACCCCTCTTTTGGCTGTCTTGAAGGATCTTTCGGTTTTTGTCTGATTCTGAAAAGATCTGATGTTTGAAGTAGCTTTGCCTGTTTTTTAGCAGGATGCAGCTTCACGAGGCTTCTTGATGTTGAGGAGACATAGTGACTTTTTTGGTGTCAACAGCGACAAGTACAAAATCCAAAGTTGTCATTCGACTCCATATAATCCTGTTGTGAACGGACTAGTAGAAGCCTTCAATAAGACACTCTGCAAAATTCTCAAGAAAATGGTCTCTAGTCACAAAAGAGACTGGGGCGACAAACTACTAGAAGCTTTGTGGGCCTATCGAACCACCGTTCGAGGACCAACCCATAGCACACCATTCTCCTTGGTCTATGGATGCGAAGCTGTTGTCCCTTTGGAAGTACAAATTCCTTCCTTAAGGGTATCTCTTCAAAATGATATGACGTAAGAAAGCAATGTCAAATTGAGACTCCAAGAGCTGGATAATCTCGATGAGAGACGGCTCGAAGCTCTACAAAGCATTGAGCTGTACCCAACACGCATGGTAGGATCTTTCGACAAGAAGGCCAGACAACACGCTACAAAAAGGGCGACTTGGTTCTTGCAGTAAAAAGACCCATAGTCTTTGCCCACAATTCCAAAGGCAAATTCGAACCAAAATGGGAGGGACCTTTCGTCATCGACAAAGTCTCCTCCAACGGTGCATGCGCTCTTCTAAACATGGAAGGAGACAGATGTATGCTGCCCATCAATGGCAAGTTCTTGAAGCGGTTCTACCCTTGAAGACTTCCTCAAATGGGCAGAGCGATACCTACACGGCCAAAGCCTATTCCCAGGTACTTGCTCGTCAAGCCTACCCCTTTTAAAAATTTCATATTTATGTTGAAATTTCTAAAAAATAAACATTCAAAACAATGCTTACTTTCATCATTTCATTGTTCAAAAAAAAAAAAAAAATCAAATCAAATCCCAAAAACTAAGTTTAGGAGCCTCTTCCCAGACTTGACCAGAATTTTCGATCCTTGAACCCGAAATTCATGGTTTGAAACAAAAATCAGGACTCAGGAATTTGCACCCTCGTCCGCCTCGGCTTTTATAACAAAAAATGGTTTTAAGTCAAAATTTACAACCCTTGTGTCTTTAAGCAAAAAATGGTTTTTAGAAATTGCGGGGAAGCGACATTCAATCGATACTCGCAAAACCCAAAAACCGGAAGGATGCGAACCCCATTCGATACTTCCAAAACCTAAAAACCAGAAGGATGCGAACCCCATTCAATACTTCCAAAACCCAAAAATCACAAGGAAACGAACCTCATTCGATACTTGCAAAACCTCAAATTTCAAAAATCGTGGAGACGCAACATTCCAGTTGATATCCACAACCCAAATTTCAAATGGTTCGAGAAAACCTCAAATTTCGAAAAATTGTGGAGACGTAACATTCTAGTTGATATCTACAACCGAAATTTCAAATGGTTCGAAAAAACCTCAAATTTCAAAAATCATGGGGAATCGATATTCAGTAGATACCCATAAAACCAAAATTTTTGAAAAAAGCAGGGAAGCGACGCTTAGTCGATACTTGCACCCCAATCCCGCGAGGAAGCGACATTCCATCGATCCTCGCAAACCCAGTCCGCGTGGAAGCGACATTCCATCGATACTAGCAAATCGAATGAGCAAGGAAGCGACATTCCATCGATACTTGCAAGACCATTCAGCGGGGAGGCGACATTTGGTCAATACTTGCATTTTGAAAACCAAACCCGGCTATAAACGCCAAAATTCGGCTATAAACGCCAAATCCGGCTATTAATGCCAAAATCTAGCTATGAAAGCCAAAACCCGGCTATAAATGCCAAAAATCCGGCTATAAACGCCAAATCCGGCTATACACGCCAAAAATCGGCAATAAATGCTAAAAACCCGGCTATAAACGCCAAAATCGGCTATAAATCCAAAAATCGGCTGTCATGCCAACAAAACATAACTTGGTCTTAAAAAATCTGGCTCCCACGCCAAAACAAAACAAAACAAAACAAAACAACAAAACAAATTTCAGCTCCTATGCCATAAAACTTGGCTCTTATGCCAATTCCAAAAATCAGCTCCTATGCCATAAAACCTGGCTTTCATGCTATTTCAAAATTTCAGGCTTTCATGCCATCACAAAATTCGGCTCTCATGCCTTCCCAAAATTTCGGCTCCCATGCCACAAACAAATTTGGCTTTCATGCCACAAAACAAAATTCGGCTTCTATGCCATTCCAAAATTCGGCTTTCATGCCATCTCAAAATTTTTGGCTTTAATGCCATTTTAAATTTTGGCTTCCATGCCGAAAATAAATTTTGGCTCTTACACTACAAAATTCGGCTTCCATGCCATTCCAAAATTCTGTTTTCAAGCCATAAAAAAAACTAGGCTTTTGCCACAAAAATTGGCTTTCATGCCCAAAACAACCCTTTGACAAAAGATTTTTCACAAAATGACAACCTCTTGATCAAATTCTCAAACGAAAATTCCCATACAGCTCTTGCTTAAATTTGTTTTCATCAAAAATGATTTAAGTGAAAGGAAGGGATACAAAAAATATATTACCAAAAATGTTTATACATGGAGGTACCAAAAAAAAGAAAAAAGAAAAAAAAGGAGTTTGTTACAACTCAGGAGCTCAGTCTAACATGGTCTTCAACCAAAGATTCAACTCCTCAAGCAGACCATTGGCCTTAGCTTCCAAAGTTTTCAGGCCACTATTCTTCAAAACATTCCCATAAAATGCGACAGAATGCCGCGACCCATCTGCAGCACGAGGAAGTTCTTCCCAGAGAACCTGCCACTGCTCATATTCCTGAGTCTTCCTCCGGAACTTACTCTCAGCCTCCTTAACCTGGCGAATGAGAGTCCCCTTCTTGTCACGAGCTTCCACAATGGCGGTCCATTTGGCAGCAGCTTCTTCCTCCAAAAGCTCAAGACGCTGCCTAGCCTCGACAACCTCCTCATCAAGGCGGTTCAGGTCTTGTTTTAGCCCCATGATGGACAACTCGGTAACGTTCTTCTCCCGAATGAACTGCTTCCGAGTCTGCGAGATCTTAGTCAGCTCAGCTTTGACTTTACTGGAAGGCTTCACAAACATCTCATTAAAGAAGTCACCATCTGGGAAACTCTTGGTATCAGTCCACTTGTTCCCTAAAGCGATGACTTCATCAACAAAATTCTTGGCGCTTGCAATGTCTAGACCAACTTCTTCGCTATCAGCAAGAATGTCCTGCACATGCTTGATCATACCGAAACCAGCTTCCAAGTGACCTGAAGAGAGAGTCTCAACCCATGAGCTCAAAACAGTCTTCAATACCTTCTTTGTATACTAAAGGTGCGGCGCAGATGAGAATTCGCTGTGCTCCGGCATTCGACTGCCCATGTCATGACCCATTGGAGGAGTAATCAATAAACTCTTTCCAATCGAATAAGCTGACTCATTGAAAGTGGAAATAGCCCCTACTTCGGGATCGGTTGTAGGTATCCCCTATTCTGGCCCTGAGGAAGAAAGAGGAACTTTTCCTGCTGCTCCACAATCTGTTAATGAAAAGGCAAAAAGGTATGAATATGATCTTGTCAAAAATCAATATCAAGATTACAAAATACCTTCTTCGACAACCGGCGGAGTACTCTCTGCCTCTCTAAGCTCATCCGAATTATCGTTAAAGGTTGCATCCATGGATGGCTCGAAGTCGTCAGAATCCTCTAGCAAGTCAGCTAACAAGAAAAAAAAGCAACATGTTGGCAAATGACAGCACAAACAAAAATGAAGAAAAACAAAAAGGAAAAGCCAAATAAATCATACCAGGTGAAGGTTCTGGAACCACTCTAGAGTCCCAGAGCTCTTCTTCAGATGCCGCAACCGGATCCGTCATCGCCTCATCGGCCGGAACCTCCGGCATCACCAAATCATCATCCTCTGCCAAAAGAAAGAAAGTAGCGGATCAAAACAAAAATCTCTCATAAAAGAAAAGAAGTGGCAAAAGAAAGAAAGCGGATCATACCAGGAGTCTCCTCATCTCGGCTCCTCTTCTCTGGAGGCTCGTCAGCATCCCCAGACACCTCCTCAGCAATCGTGAGTGGAACTTCCAAATCAGGAGGACTTTCTTGCAGTCTCATATTACGGCATTGTCCCCTCTTCCTCTTACTTCTGTGGGACGTTCTGCTTGAAGATCCTACCCCACTATCAACATCAGGTCTCTCACTAGAGTCCTCACTGGATGGTCTGCTTTTCCCAGTAGACTCCAAGGAAGCCTTTGTGCGCTCTACTTGCATCCAAGGGTCGATCTCGGCCTCCTCCTCCTCTAGTTGTTTCAAGACCTCACCAGGAATCCCTTGTGCAACTCTTGATCTGATGACGTCCTGCTCATTAAGAAAGCCTATCTTGTGCCTCTCTCCAGAAAGGAAAGCCAAAACTTCCTCTCAACGGACACCATCTGATCTACCAAGACCCTTCCCAGGAGATTGCTTGACATTGAGCTCCTTCTTGGAAAGCATCCGGTACACTGAGAAGCTCTCTACGAACCATTTAGTGAAGCCAGAAGTCTGGAAAGTGAGCAACTCAGGATAGGAAATCATGGCGGTAGTGTCCTCAGCGCTATAAAAAGCCCATGTATTCCTCCCGTCCTACAAACCTCCAAAACGCTTCACCATGCTCGAAGGCGCTCCAACAACGCCTTGAGAGAAGCCAAGCTGCAATGCAAAACGCGAAGGGACATACGGCTGGATATCGACGAAAAGATGTCTATGGTACACGATCGTACCAACCCGTATGTTGAAAAGCCATCTCTTCTTCGCGTTTGTCAAAGCATAGTGTCTTCCAGACCCTGCCATGGTTGAATCTCGGGAGAACCAAAGTCAAAAGCCTTTTTCTGCAAACCTGGAGAAAGCTTCACTGAAGACTGCCCAATCTCGACATCCCTGAACCGTCGGATCCTCAAACGGGCAGACAAAAGAGATTCGGAAACGGCTGTCCCTTTAGCCAAACAAATCATAAAAGGATCTTCGTCCTGCGCAACTCCAAACCGATGGAAGCTAGGATAGTGGTATACATACCACGAATAAAAGATATGGGCTGAAAATACCTTGTTCATAGGGAGCCCAAGCCGAACCAGGAATGCAGTAGCCTGTAGTTCGGTACACAAGTAAAAGTAAAGAGCAGGCACCAAAGCTAGCCGCTCTCCGAATGCCATCTGACAAGCCAGAAAAATGCAATGCGGCCTGATGTACGTTCCATCTCCTCTAGTAAAAACAGCCTCACCCAGCCAATAAGTGAGGTAAACAGCGAGATCTCTCCGCAACGCACTGTCAGAACAGATGACGTATGTGCTTCCGAAGAACTTCTTCAAATCTTCTCGCATAGCGGAGATCTTCTTTGAACTTGGGTTTTTAGCCCTAGCATCCTGAGCCATGCTATCAGAAGACTCCCCGCTGTAAAAAAAGTTGGAACTGCAACTCTTCCAACTGCTGCACCTGACTTTCGAGCCCTCTTTCTTCTTCAAAAAATCATAAAAGGCGACGAGCTGAAAGTACAAAAGCTTGAACTCCTCAGTCTGCTCCTCAAGGACGCTGTCGATAGGCATAAACTCCTCATAGAGTTTGCCGAGGATAGGCAGCCCGGTGATGGCACTCAATTCCTTCAAAGAAAAATCAATATCACCATTCGTAACAATGAAGGTGTTGGTTTGTGGAAGGAATGACTCCAACATGGCTATGAAAGCCTCATCAGAGAAAACCACGGTTTGCCGAAAATCATGAACCGCATCAAAGATCAGTGGTTTTCAAGCATCAAAGATTGGATTTTCAGAAAATCATAGAGGTAGGAACACTCAAAACGCAAAAAGGATCAGAAAACGAACCATTCGGCGAGAAATCCGGCGACCTGAATTTGCAGGGTCGCCGGCGACCATAGGGCTTTGGCCCATTTGGTCGCCGAGCTTCGTTTTCGGCCGTTTTTCCGTCTTTTTTGTTCCTTCTTTCTTCTGTATTTTTCTTGATATTTTTTCTCAATTTTTGACTTGATTTTCTTGGAGAAAACTTTATGAGAACCCACGCAAAACTGGAGCAAAAAGTTTCCCATTTTTCTGGAAAGCCGAAGACTTTGTAGCCGATTTTCCGTCAAGAGTCGAAACTAGGTCAAATGATGTCGGAATGACCTGAAAATTGAGGTGAAGCTTCTTGAGCAGTAGATAGGACCAACCATGGGCTTTTATTTGAGTTTTGAAGTCGTTTGGGGTCCCGTCGATGCTTTACTTGATTTTGCTACGGGGAAAATGCCGAGCTTTGATATGTGGTCAAAAGATGTCCGATTGACTTGAAATTTGACGGGGAGCCTATTTGAGTCATTTTGAGACAACCCATTAGCTCCAACTTGGATGTCATGGTCCCGAGGTGCTCCGCCGCCGGTAGGCTTGATTTTCTTTTGGAGCATCGAAACCTGGTCAAACGTTGTCGGAATGACCTGGAATTCGACGTGCAGCCCTTTGGAAGCATGTTGAAGCCACTCATGTATTTTGTTTGATGAGTGATTTCCTTGGTGGTTCCCGCCGCCGGGAGGCTTGATTTTGCTGCTCGAGCATTGATGGAGGGTCAAACGTTGTCGGTTTTACTTGAAATTTGGCATAGAGCCTTTTGGAGGTATTTTGGAATCATTCGTAGGCTTTGATCGAAGCTTTGGTGTCTTCGATAATGTCGCCGCCGGGAGCGCTTGTTTAGCTGTCGGAGAAGTGAAGTTAGGCCCAACGATGTCGGAATAGCTCAAAACCTCAGGTGTACCCCTCTTTTGGCTGTCTTGATGGATCTTGTAGTTTTTGTTTGATTCTGACAGGATCTGATGTTTGAAGTAGCTTTGCCTGTTTTGTAGAGGATGCAGCTTCATGTGGATTCTTGATGTTGAGGAGACATATTGACTTTTTTGGTGTCAACAAATGCCCCCTCGAGGTACACCGACGAGTAGCTTTTTGGAGTCGATGTGCCTCGAAGAAGAACTTGAAGGAGAGCTTCTGACTTGACCAAGAGTCTTGAGCATTTTATTTTTTGAATAGTCTTCTGACTTTCCGGGGGAATTTTATGGTAGTGAGAGGGATCACGTACCATCTCAAGGGAAAGTTTTGAAAATAATATGGGGTATTTGGATTTTGGGTTTTGGATTTTGGTTTTTGACCTTTTGACCTAACAAGCTGTATGTGGCAGGTTAGGGGGTCGGGGTTTGATTTTTGATTTTGACCTTGTGACCCAACAAGCTGTATGTGGCAAGTTGGGGGGTCAGATTTGGTTTTTTGGTTTTGGTTTTGGTTTTTGTTTTTGGTTTTGGTTTGGTTTGGATTTTGATTTTGGTTTTGGTCTTGTGACCTAACAAGCTGTATGTGGTGAGTTAGGGGACCAAGGTTTGGTTTGTTGTGGAATGTCAATTTCAAGATTTTGGCTCAATTTGGTTCATGAGGTTGGATGGTTTGTTTTTTTTTGAAACTCATGAGGTTTTCTTTTCTTTCTTTTTTTTCTCTTTTTTTGCTCTTGGTAAGAGGAATATTTTGACTAAAAGCCACTTTTAGTGCAGAGGTGATCAAACCTGGCTCATATGGGCTAACCCATGGGACCTTAGGCTTTGGAGATGGCCTAGATCTCATATGATGTCATCTTTGTAGAGAATATCTAAAAATATCTCTTTTATGTAGAGAATATCTAAAAATATCCTTACTTGGAGAGAATCTCTCAAGTTTCCTTCTTTTGTGGAAAGATTTTCTCAAAATATCTTTCTTTTGGGAAAGTAGCTAAATTTAGCACTTACCTCTTTTCTTTTCTCCTTGTTTCCTCTTTTAGTTTGCTCTCTTCTATAAAAGCAAGAGGGTTGGGACTTTTGCTCCATTGTTTTCTTTGTTTGCAAGATCTCCAAGAGTGCTCTCCAAGATAAGAAGTGCTTTTTCTTTTTCAAGGATCTCCAAGCTTTTCTTCTTCTTCTCCATCAATGGCTTCAAGTAAGTTTTCTTCCTCCACAAGAAACTCCATTGTAGAAGTAGCTTCTTTCTTTCTTTGCTCTCTTTTTCTTCTTCTCTTCTTTTTTTCTTTTTTTCTTTTCTTCTTCTTTTTTTTCCAAGCACGTTTTTTTTCTTTTCTTTGTTTTTTTTTCGTGCTTCTTGTTTTTTTTTTCTTTTCTTCTTCTTTTTTTTCCAAGCACGTTTTTTTTTCTTTTCTTTGTTTTTTTTTTTCGTGCTTCTCTTTTTTTCTTTCTTTTTTTTTGTCCACGATTTTCATCCCTTTTTTTTCGTGCTTTTTTTCTTTTTTTTCTTCACCGTGCTTTTTTGTTTTTTTTCACGGTTTTTGTTCTCTTTTTTTTTTTGTTTTTTTCTCACACGCTGATTTTCTCCTTTTTTTTTCGTTTTTTTCTGTTTGTTTTTTTTTTTTTTTTTCCTTAGCTGTACGGACAGGTCCGTACGGACCTGGCCGTACTGCCACGTGGCAGTGGGCCACGGCCTGTGGGCCCAAATTTTTTTTTTGTTGAGATTTCTTTCTCTTTCTCTTTCTTTTTCTTTTCTCCTTTGTTTGCTCACCATGATAATAAGGTTATGCAATTTCAATATGTTCATGCATTTTTTTTTGTTTGATGCATCGAGATAGAAGGCTAGAGTCTCTAGGTCAAGCCAACATGATTTTTGACTTGGACAAAGTTTGGTTGGTTTTGACCAAATTGGGTTGGAATTGGTCAAACTTTGGTCAAGGTTTTCCTAGCATATAATGCATGATGATATTCTTTGATGCATGATTTTTGGTAAATGGACTTGGAAGCATGATGATGCATACCTGAAAATCTTTTGCAAGTATTGGAATTTTGAGCTCGCAGCGATGTTAAGCTCTTTCTCGGTCTTGTTGGATTTTTGAGGAACTTTGCAATTTTTGGATTTTGGAGCTCGTAGCAATGTTGAGCTCTTTTCCAAATTTTGCGGAAATTTGATGAGATTGGCTCGTTCTCGTAGCAATGTTGAGTTCAAACATTCTTTGAGAATTTTCAACTGACTATGAGCTTGCAGCGATGTTGAGCTTATCTTTAGGCTTCCTGCCTTTTTCGGAGTATTTTCTTTTTCTTCGGAATTGCCCCGGAACCATGTCAAAATTTTACTAGAATTTTTGTAGCAAAACTCTGTCATTTTGATGTTGATTGATCTTTTCTCTTCCATCTTTTGCAGGTAGTTCTTCCAGAACGAACAAGGGTAAAGGTCCTGTTACTGGCGTACCTCGTCGGTCTGCCAGATCTTCCAATGTGGTCGTTCAGCAGGCTTGGGAGAAGGTCCAGTTTGTTGAGAAGAACTTGGAAGAGTGCGATTCCCTCAATCGTAATGAGATGAGCCAACGATTGATCGCTCTCAAAGATGAGGAATTCTACAAGATCATGGTAAGCAGCCGTCCTTGGGTTACGGACGATCAGAGCGTTGTGCCCAAGCCTACCTTCTTCTTTGGTGATGCAGTCCCCGACGACTTGACATACCAAAGGAGATGTTTTCAGTTCTCTTACACAGCAAATGGTGAAGAGAGAACTATTTCTACCCGGTCGACTTTCGACTGGACCATCTCGATTATATGCCTTTCTCCTACATGCCCTAAGAGGAAAGATCCTTCGAGCTGGGTGAAAAGGACCAGTGTGATCAAGACCGGGGTTTTTGTTGGCGGCCCTTCCGGTTTTGCAGAGAAGTCGCCTGTCCGTATGGACATGTTGATGCTAGCCAGTGGCTACCAAGGTTCTGATCATCCGTCGGTCGATTTGAGACCGGTGGGCCTTGGCATTTTTTGGGGTGACGGCAGCAATTGGGTGAAGCCTTTTCAACTTCGTGGCCGTTTCAGTGCTGACTCGAGCTGGGAATCATGGACTGATAACACCTTGAAGATTGGCGAGGCCATTCTGCGAGAGGCCGAGATTTTTGATGCGGTTCCCGCTTTTCGGCAAACCGTGTTTTTCTTCGATGAGTCTTTTATGGGCATGCTAGAGTCATTCCTTCCACAAACCAACACCTTCACTGTGACGAATGGTGAGATTGGATTTTCTTTGAAGGAACTGAGCGCCATCACCGGATTGCCATCCTCGGCAAACTCTATGAGGAGTTCATGCCTATTGACAGCATCCTTGAGGAGCAGTCTGAGGAGTTTAGGCTTGTATACTTTCAGCTCGTCGCCTTCTATGATTTTTTGAAGGAGAAGGAGAGCTCGAAAGTCAGATGCAGCAGTTGGAAGGGTTACAGCTCCAACTTTTTTGACAGCGGAGATTCTTCTAATGGCATGGCCCAGGATGCTAGGGTTAAAGCATCAAGTTTGAAGAAGATCGCTGCTATGCGAGAAGAGTTGAGGAAGTTCTTCGCAAGCACAGATGTCATTTGTCCTGACAATGCATTGCGGAGAGATCTTGCTGTTTACCTCACTTATTGGCTGGGTGAGGCTGTTTTTGCTGGAAGAGATGGAGCGAACATCAGGCCGCATTGTATTTTTCGGGCTTGTCAGATGGTGTTTGGAGAGCGGCTGGCTTTGGTACCTGCTCTTTACTCCTATTTGTGCACCGAATTGGAGGCTGCTGCTTTCCTGGTTCGGCTTGGGCTCCCTATGAACAGGGTATCTTCTGCCCGCATCTTCTATTCGTGGTATGTATACCACTGTCCTAGCTTCCATCGTTTGGGAGTTACACAGGACGAAGATCCCTTTATGATTCGTTTGGCTAGAGGGATAGGCGTTTCCGAATCACTTTTCTCTGCCCGTTTGAGGATCCGACGATTTAGGGACGTCGAGATTGGGCAGTCTTCGGTGAAGCTTTCTCCGGGTTTGCGGAAGAAGGCTTTCGACTATGGTGTCTCCCGTGATTCGACCAGGGCAGGGCCGGGGAGACATTGTGCGTTGATAAACGCGGAGAAGAGATGGCTTTTCAACATACGGGTTGGTACGATGGTGTACCGCAGACATCTTTTCGTCGATATCCAGCCGTATGTTCACGTTTTGCATTGCAGCTTGGCTTCTCTCAAGGCGTTGTTGGAGCGCCTTCGAGCATGGTGAAGCGTTTTGGAGGTCTACTGGATGGGAGAAATGCATGGGCTTTTTATAGCGGTGAGCACACTACCGCCATGATTTCCTATCCTGAGCTGCCCACCTTTCTGACTGCTGGCTTCACGAACTGGTTCGTGGAGAGCTTCTCAGTGTACCGGGGGCTTTCCAAGAAAGAGCTCGATGTCAAGCAATCTCCTGGGAAGGGTCTTGGTAAATCAGATGGTGTCCGTCGGGAGGAAGTTTTGGCCTTCCTTTCTTGAGAGAAGCATAAGATAGGCTTTCTCAATGAGCAGGATGTCATCTGATCAGGAGTTGCACAAGGGATTCCTGGTGAGGTCTTGAGACAGCTGGAAGAGGAGGAAGCTGAGATTGATGCCTGGATGCAAGCAGAGCGCACGAAGGCTTCCATGGTGTTTACCGAGAAAAGTAGGCCATCCAGTGAGGACTCTAGTGAGAGGCCTGATGTTGATAGTGGGGCAGGATCGTTGAGTATTTTGACCCGCTGAGGCAAGAGGAAGAGAGGACAGCGCCGTAACATGAGACGGCACGATAGTCCTTCTGATCTTGAAGTTCCTCTCACCATTGCTGAGGAGGTGTCTGAGGATGCCGACGAGCCTCCGGAGAAGAGGAGCAGAGAAGAGGAGACAGCTGGTATGATCCTCTTTCTTTCTTTTACTACTTCTTTTCTTTTATGAGAGATTTTTTATTTTGATCCGCTGCTTTCTTTCTTTTGGCAGAGGATGATGATTTGGTGATGCCTAAGGTTCCGGCATCTGAGGAAGAGCTCAGGGACTCTGGAGTGGTTCCAGAACCTTCACCTGGTATGATTGCTTTTGGCTCTTTTTTTTTTCTTCTTTTCTTTTTTTGTTTGTGCTTTTTGTCTTTTCCTTGGCAGATTGCGGAGCAGCAGGAGAGGTCCCTCCGTCTTCCTTAGAACCAGAACAGGGGATACCTGCGGCTGATCCAGGAGTATGGGCTTCTTCTTCCTTCAATGAGTGAAATGGGCTTCTTCTTCCTTCAATGAGTGAGCTTCTTCGTTGGAAAGAGTTTATTAATTACTCTTCCAATGGAGCATGACATGGGCAGTCGGGCGCTAGAGCATGGCGAATCCTCTTCTGCACCGCACCTTCAGTATGCAAAGAAGGTGTTGAATACTGTTTTGAGCTCATGGGTTGAGACTCTCTCTTCGGGTCACTTGGAAGCTGGCTTTACCATGAT
Organism: Umbellularia californica; assembly: GCA_028538565.1. NCBI lineage: Eukaryota > Viridiplantae > Streptophyta > Magnoliopsida > Laurales > Lauraceae > Umbellularia > Umbellularia californica. The sequence goes on along the minus strand of JAPQWN010000002.1, from coordinate 57,113,836 downwards.
CAAGCATGTACAGGACATTCTTGTTGATAGCAAAGAAGTCGGTCTGGACATCGCAAGCACCAAAGATTTTGTTGATGAAGTCATTGCTTTGGGGAACAAGTGGACTGAGACCAAGAGTTTCCCAGATGGTGACTTCTTTGATGAAATGTTTATGAAGCCTTCCAGCAAAGTCAAAGCTGAGCTGACTGAGATCACGAAGACTCGGAAGCAATTAGTTCGGGAGAAGAACGTTACCGAGTTATCCATCATGGGGCTGAAGCAAGACTTGGACCGTCTTGATAAGGAGGTTGTCGAGGCTAGGCAGCGTCTTGAACGAAGCTGCTGCCAAATGGACCGCCATTGTGGAGGCTCGTGACAAGGAGGGGACTCTCGTTCGCCAGGTTGAGGAAGCTAAAAGCAATTTCCAGAGGAAGACTCAGGAGTATGAGCAGTGGCAGGTCCTCTGGGAAGAACTTCCTCGTGCTGCAGATGGGTCGCGGCATTCGGCCGCATTTTATGGGAACATTTTGAAGAAGCATGGCCTGAAAACTTTGGAAGTTAAGGCCAAGGGTCTGCTTGAGGAGTTGAACCTTTGGTTGAAGACCATGCGAGATTGAGCTCCTGAGTTGTAAAAAACTCTTTTTCTTCTTTTTTTCTTGGTACCTCCATGTATAAACAATGTTGGTACTATATTTTTGTATCCCCTTCTTTTCACTTAAATCATTTTTTGATGAAAACAAATTTAAGAAAAAGCTGATGGGAATGTTTGTTCAAGAATTTGATCAAAAGGTTGTCATTTTGTGAAAATCTTTTGTCAAAGGGTTGTTTTGGGCATGAAAGCCAATTTTTTGTAGCTTGAAAACCGAATTTTATATGGTATGGAAGCCTGATTTTGTGGCGTAAGAGCCAAAAATTTTGAGATGGCATTAGAGCCAGAATTTTTGAGATGGCATGAGAGTCGAATTTTAGAATGGTACAGAAGCCAAATTTTATTTTGTGGCGTGGAAGCCAAATTTGTTTGTGGCATGAGAGCCAAAATTTGTGATGGCATGAAAGCCGAATTTTGAGATGGCATGAAAGCCTAATTTTTGGATTGGCGTGAAAGCCGAGTTTTGAGATGGCATGAAAGCCTAATTTTTGAATTGGCGTGAAAGCCGAGTTTTGTGATGGCATGAAAGCCTGAAATTTTGAATTGGCATAAGAGCCGAAATTTTAAGATGGCATGAAAGCCGATTTTTTTTTGAATGGCATAGAAGCCGAGTTTTGTTTTGTTGTTGTTTGTTTTGTTTTGTTTTGTTTTGTTTTGGCATGGGAGCTAGATTTTTGAAAACCAAGTTTTGTTTTGTTGGCATGAAAGCCGATTTTGGCGTTTATAGCCGATTTTTAGTTTTCAAAATGCAGGTATTGACTAAATGTCGCCTCCCCGCTGAATGGTCTTGCAAGTATCGATGGAATGTCGCTTCCTTGCTCATTCGATTTGCGAGTATCGATGGAATGTCGCTTCCTCGCGGGCTGGATTTGCGAGTATCGATGGAATGTTGCTTCCTCGCGGATTGGGGTGCAAGTATCGACTAAGCATCGCTTCCCTGCTTTTCCAAGACTTTTGGTTACTGAGTTGGTGTCGTTTCCCCGCGATTTTTGAAATTTGAGGTTTTGCAAGTATCGAATGGGGTTCGCTTCCTTGAGATTTTTGGGTTTTTGGAAGTATCGAATAGGGTTCGCATCCTTCCGGTTTTTGGGTGTTTTGGAAGTATCGAATGGGGTTCGCATCCTTCCGGTTTTTTGGATGATTTGGAAGTATCGAATGGGGTTCGCATCCTTCCGGTTTTTGGGTTTTGTGAGTATCGACTAAATGTCGCTTCCCCGCTATTTCTAAAAAACATTTTTTGTTTAAAGACACGAGGGTCATAAATTTTGACTTAAAACCATTTTGGTTGTAAAAGCCGAGGCAGACTAGGGTGGAAATTCCTTCGTCCTGGTTGTTGTTTCAAACCATGAATTTTGGGTTCAAGGATCGAAAATTTTGGTCAAGTCTGGGAAGGGGCTCCTAAACTTGGATTTTTTTTTGAACAATGAAACGATGAAAGTAAGCATTGTTTTGAGAGTTTTTTTTTGGAAATTTCAATATGGAAATTTCAAGATGAAAATTTCAAAAGGGGATGGGTTTGACGAGCAAGTACCTTGAAATAGGCTTTGGCCATGTAGATATCGCTCTGACCCGTTTATGGAAGTCTTCAAGGGTAGTACCGCTTCAAGAACTTGCCGTTGATGGGTAGCATACATCTATCTCCTTCCATGTTTAGAAGAGTGTGTGCACCGTTGGAGAAGACTTTGTCGATGACGAAGGGTCCCTCCCATTTTGGTTCAAATTTGCCTTTAGAATTGTGGGCAAAGACTATGAGTCTTTTTACTTCAAGAACCAAGTCGCCCTTTTTGTAGGCGCGTTGCCTGACCTTCTTGTCGAAAGATCCTGCCATACGTGCTTGGTACAACTCAATGCTTTGTAGAGCTTCGAGTCGTCTTTCATCGAGATTATCCAGCTCTTGGAGTCTCAATTTGACATTGCTTTCTTGCGTCATGTCATTTTGCAGAGATACCCTTAAGGAAGGAATTCGTACTTCCAAAGGGACAACAGCTTCGCATCCATAGACCAAAGAGAATGGTGTGCTATGGGTTGGTCCTCGAACGGTGGTTCGATAGGCCCACAAAGCTTCTGGTAGTTTGTCACCCGAGTCTCTTTTGTGACTAGAGACCATTTTCTTGAGAATTTTGCAGAGTGTCTTGTTGAAGTTTTCTGCTAGTCCGTTCGCTGCTGGATTATATGGAGTCGATGGTCAACTTTGGATTTTGTACTTGTCGCAGAACCTGTAGAATCTGTGATCCCGGAATTATGGTCCGTTATCATGGACAAATTTTTTAGGTATACCGAAGCGACAAATAATATTGGTACGCAGGAACTGAAGGACTGATGAGGTCTTCATTTCGCTGAGCGCAAATGCTTCTGACCACTTGGAGAAATAATCCGTAGCGGCGAAGATGAAGCAATGACCTTTGCTTTATGGGGAAGAGATAGGACCTATGACGTCCATACCCCAGGCTTCGAAAGGCCATGAGATTGCTGTTGGATGTATCCATTCTGGAGGCATGTGGACATAATCTCCATGAATCTGGCATTTTTGGCAGCGCTTGGCAAATTGCACTGCATCAGCTACCATGGTAGGCCAATAATAACCTAGTCTTTTTATCTGGTTGTAGAGCTTCGGACCAGCCTGATGGGCTCCACAAAGACCATAATGTACTTCTTTGAGAGTTTCTTCAGCCTCTTGTTGTGACAAGAAGCGTAGAGGTACTCCGTTGAAGGATTTTCTGTAAAGTGCTTTTGAAGGTATATCCAAATGAAAGTTCGGGGCTCGTCTTTGGATACTTACTCGCTTTTTTGGATCTTCAGGTAGAATTCCGAACATGATGTAATCAATGAACGGACCCCTCCAGTCACCGATCGGAGCTTTGAAGATGGACATCCGACTTCCAACCACTTGATGGCATTCAGCAACTGCTTGTTGTGTGTTAAGAGGAGGGAGAATCCTTCTTTGACATACTGTGACTTGCATGTTTTTCCCTTCTTGGATTGCCATGGATGCAGCGAGTCCAGCCAGGGCATCTGCACGGATGTTTTCACCTCTGAGGATGTGGGTGATGTGACAGATGTTGAATTTTTGTCAAAGCGACTGCGCCTTGTTGTAATAAGGTAGCAGATCAGGCTTCCTGACCTCAAATTTCTGATTCATTTGGTTGACGATTAGTTGAGAGTCTTCAAAGGCTTCCAGCATGGTGATGCAGAATTCGAGGGCGAGTTTCAATCCTACAATCAGGGCTTAGTACTCAGCTGCATTGTTTGAACATGTTCCAGTATCGAGAAGGCGTGTGGAATCATGTTTTTCTCGGGGCTGACAAAGAGGATGCCAATTCCCGATATTTGCTTTCCTTTTTCATTTGTCCCGATTGCACCGTCAAAGTACATGTCCGAGGAAGCATTTGATAAGGAAGTTTCCACATTGTAGACAAATTCGTCTGGGAGATCATCCCTGAGTGGAGAATCTTTAGGCAATGGTTGCTCTGCGAGGAAATCTGCTAGAGCTTGGCCTTTGATTACTTTTTGTGGTACATACCTAATATCAAATTGTGATAGAAGGATGGACCATTTTGCCAGTCGGGCATTGAGAGAACCTGTTTTTGTGACAAGGACCTTTAGGAGGTTGATCCTCGAAATCAGGTAGACTGTATTCGACAACAGATAGTGACGTAGCTTTTGTACAACAAACATCACTGCATGGCATTCTTTTTTGACTAGGGAGTAGCGATGCTCTGCACCTATCAACATGCGGCTAAGGTAATATAGAGCAGCTTCTTTTTCGTCGTTGTTTTCTTGTGCGAGCAGAGCACCCAAAGAATGGTCGAGAGCTCTTGTGTACAAGATGAATGGTTTTCCAGTTATGGGGGCAGCCAGCACTAGTTTGGTGAGGTATGCTTTGATGTCTTGAAATGCATTTTCACATTCAGCATCTCAGACAAAGTTCACGCCTTTCTTAATCATGCGAGAGAATGAACGGCACTTACCTGATAAATTGGAGATGAACCGTCGAATGTAGGCCAATCTTCCTTGAAGCCCTTTTAATTCTGTTAGGGTTCTTGGAGATGGCATTTCTAGGATAGCCTTGACTTTAGTGGGGTCAAGTTCTATTCCAGCTTTTCGCCGAGGAACTTACCCGATGAGACACCAAAGAAGCATTTCAATGGATTCATCATCAATTTGTGTTTGCGAAGTCGGAGGAAGACTTCTTGAAGATCGTCGAGATGGTTTTCTTTTCTTCTGCTTTTGATGGCGAGGTCGTCAACATAGCATTCGACCGTCTTGTGCTGCATATCTTGGAATATTTTCATCATAGCCCTCTGATAAGTTGCACCTACATTTTTCAGACCAAATGGCATGACAGTGTAGCAGTACACTCCGAATGGTGCCCGAAATGACGTATGCCTTTCATCTTCAGGATGCATCTTTATCCGCTGTAGCCAGAGAATCCATCCATGAATGTCATTCGCTCGAACCCACAGGTGTTGTCAATCATCACCTCTGGTATAAGGAGCGAGAATTCATCTTTAGGACATGCATTATTCAGGTCTCTGTAGTCGATACAGACCCTTATCTGCCCATTTTTCTTTGTCATAGGGACGATATTGGCCAACCATTCAGGATGCTGTTCCTCGCGGATGAAGCCAACGTTTTTGAGTTTCTGAACTTCTTGCTCAATTTTGTCCATCACGTCGGGACGAAATCTTCTTTGGCCTTGTTTGACAGGCTTGATTTTTTTTTTTTTGCAAGTTGAGCTTGTGGACTACTACTTTGGGATCTAAGCCAGGCATTTCAGCATAAGACCATGCCAAGCAATCAACGAACTCACGAAGAAAAGAGATATACTTGGGTAACTCATCATCCTTTATATTCTTACTTATGAATACAGGACGTGGGTTATCAGGTGTTCCCAAGTCTAGCTTTTGAACAGGATCTTCTGTCGGAAGGTTTGAAGGTGGTTCCTCCACAATACTTTCGGAGGCTTCCAACTCAACAAGACCTTCTGGAGTGCCAGAGGCATTTTCAGACCGAGGCTCTGTTTCTGTCCATGGATCTTCTTGATCAGTGTCCTTCTCAAGACTTGCAATGAGATGGTCCCAATCATTTGCTGTAACTGGGTTGAAGTAAGGTACTTCTTTTGGAGACGATGGTTCTTCTGGGTCAGAGAACCGCGCATCTGTGTCATCGGGCAATTCCTATTTATTATCAGAGAAATTATACTAATTGGAGGAGCTTTTTGGATCCTTGACGAGTAACTCCTCAAAGAGATATCTAGGGAGATCAATGTCTTCTTGAGATGTTGTGGCTTGGTCAATAAAGCGGCTTTACAGCCATGGTGTCAACTGTCTCATAGGAGCGGTAGGATCATACCCCAACCCATTTGAAGACATGCCTTTATGAAGATGGGTTTTCCAATTTTCTGGTTGACTCTTGGTCAGGATGGGTTCCAATGGTGTGAGAATACCACGGCCACCTCCCAAACCAGTATGATTCTGAGCATCGCAGCCCATTCTCTTCATGATAGCTTGTGCCATCGGACTATACAGGGATAGCTGAGGCATACCTTCGTTTTGGAAAGGTTCAAGCAGAGAGTTTAGTGGAGATACTTCGGATCTGTTGAAGAAGATTATTTTTTCTTCTGGCGAAGTAGCCGGAATAACAAAGGATCTTCTATGTCAGCAAGTGTCTCCAATGGAGTGAGAGTAGGCTGATCTTGCTGAGTATCAGCTTGGCTTGATGCTGTGTCATCTTCTGGCTCTGACTCTGAGTCTGTGTCATGCATAATAGATACAAAGGAGACAGTGAACTTGCCCCCAGCCTTTTGTTTAGTTTTCTTTACTTTGGTGGTGATTACCAAAGGCTTTGGAGATTTGAAGGAGACAACGAGGGGAGCTTGACTGCTTACTTCGAGTTTGGTGGAGGGTTTGTTTACCTCTGATGATTGCTGAGGAGCCTTGCCTTTATCTTTCTGGAGATTTTCGGTATAGTATATTGTTTCTTCCTCCTGTTCTTCTTTTCCATCTTTATACATCTGAGCATCTGCAAAATGGACATCCTTTCCTTTGAAGAGCTTTTTGTCTGCAAACACTCGATGTATCAAGCCATCATTGCCAACGACCTTGATGCACTGATGTAGAGTTGAAGGGACGACACCATTCTCATGTATCTATGGGCATCCAAGGAGGATATTGTAGCATGAAGGAGTCCTTATTGCATACACGGTGACTTCGGAAATAAGATCACCGATTTGCAATTTGAACCTGATTTTCCCGATAGGCCTTTGAGCGCTCCCGTCATATCCGAAGATGGATACGGACGTGTGACTCAGCTTGCTTGGTGGGATGCCCAACTCTTCGAGTGCCGAAGTAGAAATGAGGTTGAGTGCAAAACCCAGATTGATCTGAACTCTGTGTACTGGCATTTCTTTGACGTACCCCGTGAAGTACAAGGGTCGGTTGTGCTTTGTCTCGCCTAGCAGGAGGTCATCCTTGTCGAAGGCAATTGTTGCACTTGCAGCTTTTTATACTGAGAGGCATTCATTACTTGATCTCTCAGTTTTCTTCTTTTCTCCCTTTGAGGAAGTATTTGATTTTTTTACCCTATAGTTGTCGCGACCCCGGACGGGGCCTAGGGATCAAATGTGGGATCGGGACTAGTGTGGTGATTGTTAGACATGCGATCATATGGAGTGATGACAATAAATAAAAATATGTTTATGATCAAGCGTACACGGGTTAATAAAAGAACACGCATTACCCGTGCACGTGATTTCCCACAGGTGTCCGCGGTGAGGATTGTCCAACACACATAACCATATAGTATAATTGCGGAAGCGTGTAGTAAATCATGCATGTATTTCATTTCCAACATGACAAGACTGATTACATTTGAATAACAAGTATAAGACTGAGCAATATTCTATAGCGTAACCCAAAATACTGTTAAAGTTAGAACATATATCATTTAATTACAATTCCCAAAATAGAGGCCAACAAAGGCCAATATGGACAGAACAATAACCACCAAAATGTATAGTTTCTAACACCCCCAAAATGTCACGCAACTCTCGAGGCAACCGGATGTTTAGACAACATCATCGGCGCGCCACTCTACTAACTGCTACGGTTTTCCGACCACCTCCTCTGGCTCCTCCTCGGGGAAACCAACAACGGGACCTGAGTACCAAAGCAAAGGGGTCAGACACGACGGTCTGGCAGGTGGATGAAAAGATATAAACATTTAATAAGAAAAACCTTTACCTTGGAAAACATGTAAACCTGTTTAAACAATGACTTTCAAGAAGTAAACGAATCATTTCGTAAAAAAACACATATGTGTTGACACCAAAAATGTCACTTTGCCTCTTCAAATCAAGAAAGCTGCATGAAGTCGCAACTTGCCATAAATAGGCAATGCAATTTCTCCAAAAATTCAAATCTTGTCAGAATCAAACAAAAACTGCAAGATCCTTCAAGATAGCCAAGAGAAGAGTACACATAAAGTTTCGGGCCATTTCGACAACATTTGGCCTAACTTCACTGCTCCGACAGCTAAACGGGAGCTCCCGGCGGCGACATCATCGGAGACGTCAAAACTTCGATCAAAGCCTACAGATGACTCCAGCATGTCCCAAAAGGGCTCTATGCCAAATTTCAAGTCAAACCGACAACGTTTGACCCTCCATCAATGCTCGAGCAGCAAAATCAAGCCTCCCGGCGGCGGGAACCACCGAAGCCTTCGCTCATCAAACCAAGTGCATGAGCGGCTTCAACATGCTTCCAAAAGGCTGCACGTCAAATTTCAGGTCATTCCGACAACGTTTGACCAGGTTTTGATGCTCCGAGAGAAAATCAAGCCTACCGGCGGCGGAGCAACCCGGGACCATGACATCCAAAACGGAGCCCATGGAACGTCTCAAAATGACTCCAATAGGCTCCCCGTCAAATTTCAGGTCAATCGGACATCGTTTGACCGCACATCAAAGCTCGGCATTTTCCCCGCAGCAAAATCAAGTGAAGCATCGACGGGACCCCAAACGGCTTCAAAACTCAAACAAAAGCCTATGGTTGGTCTTATTTATTGCTCAGGAGGCTCCACCTCAAATTTCAGGTCATTCCGACATCGTTTGACCAAGTTTCAGCTTCTGGCGGAAAATCAGCAGCTCTACGCAACAAAGTCTTCGGCTTTCCCGGAAAATTGGAAACTTTGCACTCTAAAAATGCAAGGATTCTCATCAGGTTTTCTACAGGGAAATCAAGCCAATAAATGAGAAGAAATTTCAAGAAAAATACAGAAGAAAACGGCGACGAAAAAGACCTCAAAACGACGGCAAAACGGGCTCCGAAGGGGAAAAATCCCCCAGGGTCGCAGACCCCTGCGACCATGGCCCATGGTCGCAGGCCCCTGCGACCATGGCCCATGGTCGCCGGCGACCATGGAGGTCCGGGTCACCGGATTTTCCGCCGGTGACCCGTTTTTCCGTCTTTTTTCGCGTTTCGCGCACTTTGGCCCCTGTGGTTTCCTGAAAATGTGATTTTTAGTGCTTGAAATTGACTCATATCCGACGACATCCGTCAAAATCACGGGTCAACCTCCAAAAGCATAAAATCATCAGTGATCGCTCCAAGATCGCCAACCGGTCGACCAAGAAAGTGCACTTTCTGTCCGACCGATCGTGAAATCGACAAGACAGATGTCACCGGCCCACTCTTAGCTATCAATGTCTGAAGTTACATGTTCATCCGATGTCGATCAGCATGTAGATCCATCGATGATCATCGCCATAAGAATTCCAGAAGACACGGCACGGCCCGCGACTCTTCGACTGCTCGGCGACCAATTAATGTGGTTAATTGACCAGCTTTATTGCAGTCATTAATTCATTTCTTTGGACGGCCCAATCAGAAGCAAGCATTTGGGAGTTACAAGTCAATTGATTCATGGCATTTAAACCATGAAACTCCTCCCATTATGGTAATTAAGGTGATTAAAAGCCCTTAATCTCCATCGGCCAATCAGATTCAAGGAAAAAGGAGTTACAAAATCAAGAAATAAATCTTGTAACTCCTCCCATTAAAGCCATTAAGACTCATAAACCCTCCTAAATGGCTACCAAAGGCCTATAAATAGGAGAGCATTCCATTGAAATTGAGATCGGGAAAAGGATCGAAAAAAAAGAGGAGAAAATCAGAAGATCAGAAAAAAAGGGATCAGAAAGAATCCAGAGAAAGAAAAAGAGAGAAAAACTCTGCTGAAGTTCTGCACCGGCCACCACTACAAGGTGACAAAAGTCCCTTGGGGGGCACCCCCCCCCAAGGTCCTTGCCTTCTCCTGCTGCCTCCAATGGCTTAGACGTGGCTTTTCAGCCCGTCTACTTAGCTTTTTATTGGACATAGGACCTTCTCTTGGTCTTTGTCCTCTAAAAATCTGAGGTTATAGCCAAGCCAAGCGAATCAAGAGCATCTTCTGTTCTCATCTGCATGGATGATGGCGAAGCCCATACATGGCTTGCGACCGTCAATCTGAACGAGTCCCCCACAATCTCCTGAAAAGTTAGATCTTCCTTTTCTTGCTTTTCATTGTAGTTTGTATTTTTCTAAAAGAGACAAAAATCACAACTCTTGTCTTTTTTATTATTGATGAGAATTGTAAATTGGCTATAAACGCCAAAATCGGCTATAAATGCCAAACAAAATCGCCTTTCACGGCAAATCAAGAAAATGTCTCTTTTCTTAAATATTTGTGCAATGGAAAACTTGAAAGAAGTTGATTTCCTTTTTACTTGCGAAGGTTGATCTCCGGATTACTACTTGCAATTCCAAGTAAAATAGAAAATCTGGCACACCCACACAAAAGAAATGTTGATGCACGCTTCAGGGCCCGCCAGGGCGCGGAAGGGCCGGACCCGACGGACTCCCACGTTCCGCCGACCCCGGTAGCCGCCCCAGACGGCGCCTCGGAGCGCGTTCCATCAAGCTGGCACACCCGGTGGGACTCGTTCATTTGAGAACACGGTGCTTGGAAATGAAATATTTGCATATCATACTTTTTGCTCTATGCTTATACTTCTTTTCCGGATTCCTTGGCTACTTCCTAGCTGGTAGCCTATGTTGGATTTTGCATCCTAAAAAAAAATGAGATGGGATTTTTTGGAAATTTCTATTTCTTTGAGTTTGTTTCCATTCTTTCTCTTTTCAAAATAAAAAAAAAATCAGTTTTCTTAGTTTGAATTCAAAATTGAGAAACTTTGATCCTATCCTATCGTTCTTTGGTGCTTGCAGAAATGTTGAGCCCGTTCGACTAAGGTTTTGGGCCATCGTTTCTCTTCGATGAGTTCATTAGAGATTTCAAAGAAAAAAAATCAAAAAATCAGTTTTCTTAGTTTGAATTCAAAATTGAGAAACTTTGATCCTATCCTATCGTTCTTTGGTGCTTGCAGAAATGTTGAGCCCGTTCGACTAAGGTTTTGGGCCATCGTTTCTCTTCGATGAGTTCATTAGAGATTTCAAAGAAAAAAAAATCAAAAAATCAGTTTTCTTAGTTTGAATTCAAAATTGAGAAACTTTGATCCTATCCTATCGTTCTTTGGTGCTTGCAGAAATGTTGAACCCGTTCGACTAAGGTTTTGGATCATCGTTTCTCTTCGATGAGTTCATTAGAGATTTCAAAAAATAAAAAATAAAAAAATAAAAAAAAATCAGTTTTCTTAGTTTGAATTCAAAATTGAGAAACTTTGATCCTATCCTATCGTTCTTTGGTGCTTGCAGAAATGTTGAGCCCGTTCGACTAAGGTTTTGGATCATCGTTTCTCTTCGATGAGTTCATTAGAGATTTCAAAAAATAAAAAATAAAAAATAAAAAAAAAATCAGTTTTCTTAGTTTGGATTCAAAATTGAGAAACTTTGATCCTATCCTATCGTTCTTTGGTGCTTGCAGAAATGTTGAGCCCGTTCGACTAAGGTTTTGGGCCATTGTTTCTCTTCGATGAGTCTATTTGGGATTTGAAAAAAAAGACATAGACCACTAAGGTTAAACCAATTGCGTTCTTTGATCACGATTGATTCAAGAAAAGCCTTGTCCAGAGTGTGGAGACAGCTTGACTGTTCTAGGCAAGGGTCCTCCAAACGGGTTCATTAAGTAATCCTACCCTTACCTGGGGGCAATTCTATCAATTGAGGTTTCATAAGACCGGATTAAGAGGGCTATGTGTACTCTCTCGTCTTTAAATCTTAAAAATTTAAAAAAAAAAATCAAAAATAAAAAAAAAAGATTTTCAAAAAAAAAAATCTTAAAAAAATAAAAAAAATCAAAATAAAAAAAATAAAAAATAAAAAAAAAAGATTTTCAAAAAAAAAAATCTTAAAAAAATAAAAAAAATCAAAATAAAAAAAAATAAAAAATAAAAAAAAAGATTTTCAAAAAAAAAAAAATCTTAAACAAAAAAAAAAGATTTTTTTTTTAAAAAAAAAAATGAAAATCTTAAAATAAAAAAAAAATCTTCAAAAAAAAAACTCTCGTCATTTTAGATTCAGATCCGAGAAATTGTGGTTCCTTCCCTTCTGGGTACTGGTGCTCGCGGAAATCGTTGAGCCCGTATTCGGATCGGAATACCATCTGCTCTCTTTGATGAATCCAATCTTGACATTTCAAAAAAAAAAAGAGAATCCCATCTCATGGATGCGATCTCCAACATTTGTGCATAGCGGTACTGGTACGCCCTTTCAGGGTCTACTGTATCTGTGACCGGCACATTTGTAACTCCTACCTTATATTCTTCTTATCTCGAGCAAGCTCCGCTTCTCGATAAGTCGAATTTAGGTTTACAATTGCTTCTAGCAGTCATTGGAACGCTCATTTCGAGCCTACCATGCTTGCAACCAGAACAATTGTACCCTCTATGGCTTTTTGCCTTCTTTCATGTCGCTTGGGTCATATCCCTTGAGCGATTTGAAAAGACAACCATAGAAATTCCCATTTATGATCATTACATTCTTGTGATTACTAATGGATGTGGCCTTGTTTCAGAACTTTTTCGAAACTAACAATGGCAGCCTTAACCATTATCTTCGATGAGAACAAGCACCAACTCATGCTTCAACAGAAGCAAAGCACGCGCACCCATAAGCGCCCTGCCAGCTGCCGAAGCGTCAACTCCCTCGGCAACTCTCTGAACTCCGGGTCGACCTCGACTCCTCGGACCATCGTCTTCGGGACACTGGGACCATTCCCACTTCCCGAAGAACAAACTGCGCCTGCCAAAAGGCAGAAAATCGCCTCTCAACGTGTCACTCCCGTGACACCAAAGGCGAGCGCCCAAAACCCCGAAGCCCGCGGCACCCCCGCGAAGCCTCGACCAACAACCAACCAGGTCTACCCTAAGACTTGGTCTCCAAGACCTTCCCCAAAACAAAGAAGGTCTCAAACATCCACCAAGCCAGCATACCTGGCCCCACTCAAGGAGAACCAGTTCTACCCTCTTGCCTACATGAAAGAGGAGAGACCTATCTCCAACCTGACTCCCAAGTCAACCCAGCATGAGCCGGCTTGTTCCTACAGGCCCAAAATCAGATCATGCATCACCAGGCCTCTCCAAGCACCTGCTAAGGCCTACACTCCTTCAGTTCGACCCTTCATCTCTACAGGGGCCGAACTCGAAAGGTTTAAAGCTTCGCTGCAACAGGCAAAGGACCGGGTCCGCATCCTGTCCTTGCCCAACCACAAAGAAGACAAGCTCGGCTGCTGCGCCCGAGGGAGCACATCCTTCATCGTCAGAGCCTAGCCAGAGCTGACTGAAGCTCAAATCGCTCGTCGAGCACGCCGCCGTGCGTCATATCGACAAAAGAGACTAGAGAAGCAACGGACCCAGCCTCCTACACTTCAAGTCTCCCATAAATGGGTCGAAAAAGAAAGACCCGACCAAGTTGCTGCCGTCCATATGGTTGGAAAAACCAGAAGACGCCAAAAGTCAGCATAAAAAATCCATGTCCGACGTCCGGTGACCCGTAGCGTCACCGGGACACGAAGACATCCTGAAGAATCTCCTGACCCTTCAAGCCAAGGACGGGAGAGTAATCCTTCATCACGCTCTTCATCAAAAAGAATGAGCCCCAGCTCGGTCACCAGGACGATTTCTTCGTTCGAATCCTGAGGGATGAACGTCTTGGCTACAAGTTCTGAGCCACCACCTCAGAATCCACCTCGAGATGATGCGCTCGCACGCATCCAGCAGTTGGAACAAGGCCAGCAGAGGATTGAAACTCTGATGGAAAACATTCTCCTTGTCGTCCAAAATCAGGTGAACAATGAGCCTCCTCCGAATCATAACAATAACGAGGAGAATTGTGAAGAAAATGAGTCACGCGCCCTTACCAAAAAGGACGTAGACAGTATCCTCGCGAAAGCTAAAGAAGAGGATATACTCAAAGAGCATGGGATCAAGCCACCATATCCTTTATGGATGGACTCGGTCCCGTTCCCCACAAAATTCAAACATCCTACTCTCCAAACATATACGGGGAAAGGATCGGCCAGACAGCACGTCATCCACTTCAAGATCTTGACGGGAGCTATCGCGGATCAAGATGCACTCAAGATTCGCCTCTTTGCAAGTACCCTAAAAGGTACGGCCTTCGATTGGTACTCCACTCTGCCGGAGAACTCCATTCAGAACTGGGCTATGCTGGAGACACGCTTCCTGACCCACTTCCAAGGTGAGGATCATCCTGTTACTATGGCTCAGCTCTGCAGCCTAAAACAGGGAGAGAATGAGTCAACTTATGACTTCATTCACAAGTGGAAAGCAATGGCGTACAAATGCTCAGATGTACTGCCACAAGCGTCGCTAGTCGACATCTGCCGAAACAACATGAGAGCTAAAATCCGCTCCATGATCATCGGCAATAAATCAAAGAACCTGGGGGAACTCCTGGAAGCTTCCATGGAAGCTGAAACGGTGATCAAAGACCTCAACAGTCAGAAATCATCAAAGAAAGAGCCGACTGCTGTTGCAACCTCTAAACCAAAGAAGAAGGAGGTTCTCAATGTGCAGACTAAGTCAGCTCCTCAGCAACCAAAGAAAGCTGAAAATAGAGCTGCAGGTAAGAGACCTGAACTCTCTGATGCCTTCAAAGAGCGAGTAGAAAAGAAATATCCGTTCGATGAAGACGTCGAAGAAATCTTTGAGGCTCTCCTAGCAAATGGCAAACTCATTTTGCCAGAGCCCAAAAGACCTGGAGACGTTGGCAAAACCAATGATCCTCGGTACTGTCCATACCACCAGATGGTCTCGCATCCTCTCAATCAATGCTTTGTTGTGAGAGAGAAGATAAACGAGATGTGGAAAAACGGAGTCATCACCTTTGACAAAAACTATGGGACTGCCTCCGTCAACATGGTGTCATATGGACAAACACCAAAGTCACCGAAGAAGAAGATCACTACTTCCTTCAAGGTGATAAATAGAATTCAAACGTCCGAAGTGTTGGTTCCTTGCCCGACACCAGACGGACAACCCATATGGGTACATCCCGATCTCCTGGAAGATGAAAATTGGGAGATCGTCAAAACAAAGCCGACCGCTCAGCAGCGAAGGCAAGCCAAGAAACATCTCCTCAGGCTCAAACGGCAAGAGAAGACCCAGCCAAAACAAAAAGTCCATGAAAAGGCAGAGGCCTCCTCTACCACTTCACTCGGGGCAGCAGAAACGTCCCTTCCAGAGACTTCAAAGGCGGTAAGAAACTTCACTCTCAGTGATTTCATGCCACCTCAATTCAAAAAAGAAGCCATGCAGGGGGCATCATACTCTTGCAACTCGGTAGTTGGATTCTCCATTGATGGATACGAGTCCAGCGACACCGACGATGGATTCGAGCCCAACTACACCGATGAGTGGGAGGAATCTCTTGAAACAGGAGAATATCTCTCCGATGAAGAATGGGTTCCTGAAACTCACCTTATGCCAGTAATCTGGTATAACCCCTTGCAACCACAAGGATCCTGGTCTGATGATGAAGAAGACCAAGAGGCTGCACAAGAAGATGCTGTTGACCCAGCACCTGTCATTGCTCCAGTGGAAATCAACTATGTTGAGCCACACGGAGAAGACGAAGAAGAGGATCTGGCTCCCATGCCTGATCTTGAAGAATATGCAAGGATCTTGCAGCGTCTCGCTCTAGAACAAGAGCAAGATCGTGTTAACGAGCCTCCTCGCAACCCAGAGCCTGAGGTCCCTGAAGATAATCAGGTACATCCACCCTTAACTCCTGAAAATGGAGAATATTGCTGGATAGATGATCCTCTTACATCCGAGGATGAGTCTGACTCCGAGCAGGCAACATCTCCTATCAGAGCTTCCTGTAATGTAATATATCAGGACTATAGCTCTTCTGAAGCGTCGTCTGATGAGATTACCTACACTCCGACGACGCCTAGCAATGTATCCTCTGGAGCTACCTCGTCTCACGTGACTTTCACAGAGATGACACCCTCTCAGGTTTCTTCTCCTGAGACTGTGACTTCAGAATTCACATTCTTCCCGACTCATCATCATGAAGAAAACCCAACTTGGGGTGATGGATGGGTCAACGAAGAAGAAAAGCTGCTGGATGCTGTTCAGGACTTGCTCCCGGAAAATGCTCCGTGCAACACAATCACTGAGGATGGAAACTCTGCTGCAGATACATCCCCAGTAGATGAAAAACGACAGCCTCTTGATCCTGAAGACAATCTTCCAAACGAAGATCCTTCTCAAGAAGCTCTCGAAGTTGGTAGAGGCACCCGTTCGGGCCGGGACTACCACAAGAATTACAACCAATCTTCCTTTACTTATGTAAATCCTTCGGGAAAAGATGTTGTAAGCGCCCCCAGTGACAACAATGATGAACATGCAGGCCCTAAGGAGGCTTTCAAGTATGACTTGGTTGAGCACTTCAAACACATACCTGCACGTCTTCACATCCTGGATTTATTACGAATGTCTCCACGCACTCGTGATAATCTCATCTCAGAATTACAAAAACTGAATGAGGATGTCGACAAACATGCCCCGCAAGTTCTCCAAATTGAAATGGACTACCGGATCAAAAACTCAGAAAACTCCTTAAAAGGAGAAAAAGAGAAAAGCGAGGGATCATGCATCCAATGCCTCTCGGTTCAAAAGGCAGCCAGTGCAACCATCGCCTTCACTAAGGAAGACCTCCTACTTGGCGAAACAAGGCACAACCGACCCCTGTACTTCACAGGGTACATCAAGGAAATGCCTATACACAGAGTTCAGGTCGACCCAGGTTCTGCACTCAACCTCATCTCCACTTCGGCTCTCGAAGAGTTGGGCATCCCACCCAGCAAGCTAAGCCACACATCTGTATCTATCTTTGGATACGATGGGAGCGCTCAAAGGCCTATCGGCAAAATCAGGTTCAAATTGCAAATCGGTGATCTTATCTCTGAGGTCACTGTGTATGCAATAAAAACCCCCTCATGCTACAACATCCTTCTCGGACGTCCTTGGATACACGAGAATGGTGTTGTTCCTTCAACTCTACATCAATGCATCAAGTTCGTCGGCGACGACGGCATGGTACATCGTGTCTTTGCGGACAGAAAACCCTTCAAAGGTAAGGAAGTCCACTTCGCAGACTCCCAGATGTATGAAGGAGAAAAAGAAGAAGAGGAAACAGCACCCCCTGCTGAAAATCTCCAGAAAGATAAAGGCAAGGCTCCTCAAAAATCACCGGAAGAAAACAAACCCTCCGGCAAATTAGAAGAGAGTAGTCAATCTCCCTTCGTTATCTCCCTCAAGAATTCAAAACCTTTGGTCATCACGACTAAAGTGAAGAAGGCGAAACAAAAGCCTGGGGGCAAATTTGTTGTCTCTCTCGTGTCTATCATGCAAGACACAGACTCGGACTCAGAGCCAGAAGACGATGCATCGTCAAGCCAAGCTGACACTCAGCAAGTTCAGCCTGCTCTCACTCCGATGGAGACACCTGCTGATGTAGAAGATCCTACGTCTGCTACCTTTGTTGTTCCGGCAACATCACCAAAGCAAAGGCCGATCTTCTTCCATAGATCGGACGCTTCTTCATCAAACTCCATGCTGGAACCTTTCCAAAATGAAGGTATGCCTCAGCTATCTCTATATAGTCCTGTGGCACAAGCAATTATGAAGAAAATGGGCTATGATGCTCAAAACCCAGTCGGTTTGGGAGAAAGACGCGGTATTCTCACGCCATTGGAGCCCGCCTTGACCAAAAGCCAGCTGGAAGATTGGAGACTCTACGGTCATGTAGAGAAGTCTTCATATGGGTTAGGGTATGATCCCGACACTCCTCTGAGACAGTTGACACAAAGGCTTAAAAGTCGTTTTACCGACCAAGCCTCAACATCTAAAGTCCACGAAGACATCGATCTCCCTGGATATCTCTTTAAAGAGTTACCTGACAAAGATCCAGGAAGCTCATCCAATTTGTACGATTTCTCTGATGATGAAGAGGAATCGTCCGATAATACAGACTTGTGCTATTCTGACCCAGAAGAACCCTCGTCTCCAAAAGAAATACCAGACTCAAAAGGCGATTGGGACTATCTCATAGCAAGCATTGAGGAGATCACCAATCAAGAAAATCCATGGAAAGGAACAGAGCCTTGGTCTGGTAATGCAGTTGAAACTCCAGAAGGTTTCGTTGAGTTGGAAGCCTCCGAAAATATTGTGGAGGAACCACCTTCGAACCTTCCGACAGAAGATCCTGTTGAAAAGATAAACTTGGGAACACCTGATAACCCACGTCCTGTATTCATAAGCAAGAATATAAAGGATGATGAGTTACCCGAGTATATCGCTTTTCTTCGTGAGTTCGTTGATTGCTTTGCATGGTCCTATGCTGAAATGCCTGGTTTAGACCCTAAAGTAGCAGTCCATAAACTCAATCTTCAAGAAGACATCAAGCCTGTCAAACAAGGCCAAAGAAGATTCCGTCCAGATGTGATGGATAAAATTGAACAAGAAGTTCAAAAGCTCAAAAGCGTCGGCTTCATCCGTGAGGAACAACATCCAGAATGGTTGGCCAACATTGTCCCCGTGACAAAGAAAACTGGGCAGATCAGAGTCTGTATTGACTATAGAGACTTGAATGGCGCTTGCCCTAAAGATGAATTCCCGCTCCCCATACCGGAGGTGATGATTGACAATACCTGCGGATTCGAGCGAATGACATTCATGGATGGCTTCTCTGGTTACAATCAGATAAAGATGCATCCCGAGGATGAAAAACACACTTCATTTCGGACTCCATTTGGCGTGTATTGCTACACTGTCATGCCATTTGGTCTGAAAAATGCTGGTGCCACATATCAGAGGGCTATGATGAAAATATTCCAAGATATGCAGCACAAGACGGTCGAATGTTACGTTGATGACCTCGCCGTCAAAAGCAGAAGAAAAGAAGACCATCTCAAAGATCTTCGGGAAGTCTTCCTCCGACTCTGCAAACACAAACTGCGGATGAATCCTCTAAAATGCTTCTTCGGCGTCTCGTCGGGTAAGTTTCTCGGATTCCTTGTTCGGAAAGCTGGAATAGAACTTGACCCCATCAAAGTCAAGGCTATTCTAGAAATGCCCTCTCCAAGAACCTTGAGAGAACTAAAAGGGCTTCAAGGGAGATTGGCCTACATCAGACGGTTCATCTCCAATCTTTCGGGGAAATGCCGTCCATTCTCTCGATTGATGAAAAAAGGTGTAGACTTTGTCTGGGATGCCGACTGCGAAGCCGCATTTCAAGATATCAAGTCATACCTGACCAAACCTCCAGTGTTAGCTGCCCCTGCCACTGGAAAACCATTCATCTTGTACACAAGAGCTCTTGATCATTCTGTAGGCGCTCTGCTTGCATAAGAGAATGGTGAGGGAAAAGAAGCTGCTCTATACTACCTCAGCCGCATGCTAGTAGGTGCAGAGCATCGCTACTCTCCAGTCGAAAAAGAATGCCTTGCAGTGATGTTCGCCGTACAAAAGCTACGTCACTACTTGCTTTCCAACACAGTCTACCTGGTCTCGAGGATCAACCTCTTGAAGGTCCTTGTCACAAAGGCAGGTTCTCTTAATGCCCGACTGGCAAAATGGTCCATCCTCTTGTCACAATTTGATATTAGGTATGTGCCACAAAAAGCAATCAAAGGCCAAGCTCTAGCAGATTTCCTCGCAGAGCATCCATTGCCTAAAGATTCACCACTCAGAGATGATCTCCCAGACGAACCTGTCTACAACGTGGAGACTTCCTCACCAAATACCTCCTGGGACATGTACTTTGACGGTGCGACCAGGACAAATGAAAACAGAAAGCTGATCTCGGGAGTTGGCATCCTCTTTGTTAGCCCCGACAAATGCATGATTCCACACGCTTTCTCGCTACTGGAACCATGCACAAACAATGCAGCTGAATACCAAGCTCTGATCCTAGGATTGGAACTCGCCATCGAATCCGGTATCACTATGCTGGAAGTCTTTGGAGACTCTCAACTGATCGTCAACCAGATGAATCAGAAATATGAAGTCAGGAAGCCCGATCTGCTGCCTTATTACAACAAGGCACAATCGCTTCTGCAAAAGTTTGACATCTGCAACATCACCCACATTCGTAGAGGTGAAAATATCCGTGCAGATGCCCTGGCCGGACTTGCCGCATCAATGGCGATCCAGGAAGGGGAAAACATGCAAATTACAGTGTGCGAGAGAAGGATCCTCCCTCCTCTTAACACACACCAAGCAGTTGCCGAATGCCACCGAGTGGTTGGAAGTCGGATCTCTATCCTTCAACCTTCAATCGTTGACTGGAGGGATCCGTTCATTGATTACACTATGTTCGGAATCCTACCTGAAGATCCAAAAGAACGGGTAAGCATACAAAGGCGAGCCCCAAACTTTCATTTGGATATTCCTTCAAAAATCCTCTACAGGAAATCCTTCAACGGAGTACTTCTACGCTGCTTGTCACAACAAGAGGCCGAAGAAACACTTAAAGAAGTTCATGCTGGTCTTTGTGGAGCCCATCAGGCAGGTCCTAAGCTCTATGATCAGATAAAAAGGTTAGGTTACTATTGGCCTACCATGGTTGCTGATGCAATGCAATTTGCCAAACGCTGCCAGCTATGCCAAGTTCACGGAGATTACATTCACATGCCTCCGGAATGGCTGCATCCTACAGCAATCTCATGGCCTTTTGAAGCATGGGGCATGGACATCATAGGTCCTATCTCTCCCCCTTCAAGCAAAGGTTATCGATTCATCTTCGCCGCAACGGATTATTTCTCCAAGTGGTCAGAAGCATTTGCGTTCAACGAAATGAAGACCTCATCAGTTCTTCAATTCTTACGTACCAACATCATTTGTCGTTTCGGCATACCCAAGAGATTCGTCCATGATAACGGACCACAATTCTGGGATCATCGATTCTACAGGTTTTGCGACAAATACAAAATCCAAAGCTGTCCTTCGACTCCATACAATCCGGCAGCAAATGGATTAGCAGAAGCCTTCAACAAGACACTCTGCAAAATCCTCAAGAAAATGGTCTCTAGTCACAAAAGAGACTGGAGCGATAAACTGTCTGAAGCTTTGTGGGCCTATCGAACCACCGTTCGAGGACTAACCCATAGCACACCATTCTCCTTGGTCTATGGATGCGAAGCTGTCGTGCCCCTAGAGGTACAAATTCCTTCTCTGAGGGTATCTCTACAAAATGACATGACTCAAGAAAGCAATGTCAAATTGCGACTCCATGAGCTGGACAATCTCGACGAGAGACGGCTCGAAGCTCGACAAAGCATTGAACTTTACCAAGCACGCATGGCAGGATCTTTTGACAAAAGGGTCCGGCAACGCGCCTACAAAAAGGGTGACTTGGTTCTTGCGGTAAAAAGACCAATGGTCTTCACACACAAATCAAAAGGCAAATTTGAACCAAAATGGGAGGGACCCTATGTCATCGACAAGGTCTTCTCCAACGGCGCATATGCCCTCCTAAACATGGAAGGCGACAGATGTATGCTGCCTATCAACGGCAAGTTCTTGAAGCGGTACTACCCTTGAAGACTTACCCAACTGGGTAAGAGCAATGCCTGTATGGCCAAAACCTGTTCTCAGGTACTCGCTCGTCAAACCCACTCTCTTTAGAATTTTCATATCAAATGTCAAAATTTCTAGAGATTCAAAAACAATGCTTATTTTTATCGTTTCATTGTTCAAAAACAAAAAAAATCCAAGTTTAGGAGCCTCTCCCTGACTTGACCAAAACTTTCGATCCTTGAACCAAAATTCATGGTTTGAAACAAAAAATTCGGATTCAGGGATTTCCACCCTAGTCTACCTTACCTTTTACCGCCAAATGGTTTTAGGTCAAAATTTACGACCCTCGTGTCTTTAAACAAAAAAATGGTTTTTTCAAAAACCGCGGGGAAGTGACACTTAGTCGATACTCGCAAAACTCAAAAAATCGGAAGGATGCGAACCCCATTCGATACTTCCAAAACCTCTAAAATCGTGGAGACGCAACATTTCAGTTGATATCCACAACCCAAATTTCAAAGGTTCGAGAAAACCTCAAATTTCAAAAATCACGGGGAAACGACATCAAGTCAGTACCCGCAAAACCAAAAGTTTTGGGAAAAGCAGGGAAGCGATGCTTAGTCGATATTTGCACCCCAATTCGCGAGGAAGCGACATTCCATCGATACTTGCAAAACCTAACTCGCGAGGAAGTGACATTCCATCAATACTCGCAAAACCGAATGAGCAAGGAAGCGACATTCCATCGATACTTGCAAGACCATTCAGCGGGGAGGCGACATTTAGTCGATACCTGCATTTTGAAAGCAAAAAAAATCTGGCTATAAATGCCAAAACCTGGCTCTTTTGCCAAAAACCGGCTATCAATGCCACCAAATCGGCTATAAATGCCACACAAAAAAAAACCTGGCTCTTTTGCCAAAAAACCGGCTATAAATGCCACAAACCGGCTATCAATGCCACAAAAATTGGCTTTCACGCCGACAAACCAAAACTTGGCTTTCAAAAAATGGCTATCAATGCCACCAAACCGGCTATAAATGCCACAAATTGGCTATCAATGCCACCAAACCGGCTATAAATGCCACAAATTGGCTATCAACGCCACCAAACTGGCTATAGATGCCACAAAACAAAAATCCGGCTTCCATGCCAACCCAAATTTTGGCTTTTACGCCATAAAATTTCGGCTTCCATGCCAACCCAAATTTTGGCTTTTACGCCATAAAATTTCGGCTTCGATGCCATCTCAAAATTGGCTCCCATGCCACGAACAAAATTTTTGGCTCTTATGCCATCTCAAAAATCGGCTATAAATGCCACACAAAAAAAAAACCTGACTCTCATGTCAAAACTGGCTGCAAATGCCACAAAAATCCGGCTTTCATGCCGAATTCGTTTCCCCTACCAAAACAATCATTTGACAAAAGATTTTCACAAAATGACAAAACTTTTGATCAAATCCCATTTAGCAATTGCTTTCATCACAAAAAGATTTGAGTGAGCGTAGGGAAAACAAAAAAAAGGTACCAAAAAAATACATGTGGTACCAAAGCAAAAAAAAAAAAAAATAGAAAGTGTTCACAAGCACTACAAAAAAAAAAAGGAAAAGTACCAAAAAAAATACATGTGGTACCAAAAAAAAAGAGGAATGGTTTCTGCTATAAAAAATCAGGAGCTCAGCCAAAAATGGTCTCCAGCCAAAGCTTCAGCTCCTCAAGCAAACTTTTGGCCTCAGCCGTCAGAGTTTCCAAGGCACGCTTCTTCAGGAACTTGCCATGAGATGCTGGCGAATGCCGTAACCCTTCTTTTACACCGGGAAGCTCTTCCCCAGCAGTTTGCCATCGTTCGTTTTCTAGAGTCCTCCTCTAGAGAACTTGACCGGCATCTGCAACCCTGCGGATCAGAGTACTCTCCCTGTCACGAGCCTCTGTTATAGCAGCCCACTTCGCATCGACTTGTGCCTTCAAATGCTCAAGACGTTTCCTGGCCTCCTCAACTTCCCTATCAAGGACGTTAAGGTCATGCCTCAATCCGATGATGGCTAGCTCTTCCTTGTTCTTCTCCCGAACTAGCTGCTTCTTGCTTTGTGTAGCCTCATTCAGGTCAGACTTAGCCTTATCAGCAGGGTCCAAGAACATCTCCTTGAAGAATTGGTCGTCAGGGAAACCCATGGTCTCAAACCACTTGTCACCCAGTGCAATGATCCTATCAACGGTCGCCCTGGCACCTGTGACATCCAGACCAACCTCTTCGGTATCAGTGAGAATCTCCTGCACATGTGGGATCATGCCAAATCCTGCTTCCAAGTGTCCAGAAAGGAGAGTCTTGATCCAAGAACTCAAAACCCGAGCCAGCACCTTCTTCGCAAATTGAAGAGACGAACTGGATGAAGATTCACCCTTCTCCGTTGATCGGCTGCTCATGTCATGTCCCGTTGGAAGAGTCACAAAAGAACTCTTTCCACTTGGAGCCACTGGAGAGGGAATCTCAACATGAGGCATCTCCCCAATCATGTCAGAACTGGTCTCTACCTCCGGATCGACCTCTGGCATCCCTTGCTCTGGTTCTGAAGAAAGCGATGGACTCTCTTCTGTCACTTCAAAACCTGCAAATGAAACACAAAAAGGTATGAATATGATCCTGTTCTAAAAAAAAAAAAAAAAAAAAAAAAAAAAAAAAAAAAAAAAACCATCAGGGTCATCACTACAAAGTACCTTCTTCGACGACTGGCGGAACACTCTCTTCCTCCATGAACTCATCGGAAGCATCATCAACATTTACGTCCATTGATGGTTCAAAGTCATCAGAGTCTTGTGGCGAGTCAGCTGACAAGAAAAATGTTAGCAAATCAAGTCGCAGGCACAAAAAAAGAGAAAGCGAAGGAAGTCATACCAGTCGGAGATTCCGGAGTCATTCCAGAGTCCCTAGGTTCTTCTTCAGATGCCATAACCGGCTCCATCACCGCCTCATCGGTCGGAACCTCAGGCATCGCCAAGTCTTCATCCTCTGCTAAAAAAAAAAAGGCAGCAGCAGGGTGAGAAAACAAATCAGAACATGGAAAGCCCCATGAAAGAAGCAGAAAAAGAAAAAGGAAGAATCATACCTTCACCAATGGTCTCTTCCCCACGACTCCTCTTCTCTGGAGGCTCGTCGACAGCCTCTGGCACCTCCTCGTTGATGGTAAGAGGGATTTCCATGTCAGGAGAGTCCTCATGTGGCCCCTCGCTGCGATGATGACTCCTCCTCTTCTTACCTCTACGGGTTCGCTTCCTAGGAGAACCCGCCCCACTATCAGAGTCAGGTTTCTCACTTGACTCCTCACTGGATGGTCTGCTCTCGCCAGTAGACTCCGCGGAAGCTCGCCTCTGTGCCGCTTGCATCCAAGCGTCGAGCTCGGCTTCCTCCTGTTCTAGTTGCTCCAAAGCCTTATCAGGTACTTCCCGAACAGCTTCAGAACCAATGACGCCCTGGTCACCGAGAAAGCCTATCTTGTGCTTCTCTCCAGAAAGGAAGGCCCAAACTTCCTCTCGGCGGACGCCATCCGACTTCCCAATGCCTTTTCCAGAAGACAGCTTTACATCAAGCTCCTTCTTGGAAAGCCCCCGATATGCCAAAAAGCTCTCCGCGAACCACTTCGTGAAGCCGGCAGTTCGGAAAGTCGACAGCTCAGGATAAGAAATCGCGGCAGTAGTGTCTTCAGCACTATAGAAAGCCCATGCATTTCTGCCATCCTGCAAACCCCCAAAACGCTTCACCATACTCGAAGGCGCTCCAACAACGCCTTGAGAGAAGCCCAACTGAAGCGCAAAGCGAGAAGGTACATACGGCTGGATGTCGACGAAAAGATGTCTACGGTACACCATCGTGCCGACTCGTATGCTGAAAAGCCACTCCTTCTCTGCATTGGTCAAAGAGTAATGCCTTCCCGACCCTGCTCTGGTAGAGTCTCGGGAGGCACCAAAATCAAAAGCCTTCTTCCGCAACTCCGGAGAAAGCTTAACTGAAGACTGCCCCATCTCGACGTCCCTGAATCGTCGGATCCTCATGCGGGCAAACAAAAGTGATTCGGATACGGCTTTTCCCTTAGCCAATCGAATCATCAGAGGATCATCATCCTGTGCAGCACCCAGCTGGTGGAAGCCAGGACAGTGGTATACAAACCACGAATAAAAGATATGGGCTGAAAATACCCTATTCATAGGGAGCCCAAGCCGAACCAAAAAAGCAGCAGCCTGCAGTTCGGTACACAGGTAGGAGTAAAGAGCGGGCACCAAAGCAAGCCGCTCTCCAAACGCCATCTGACAAGCCGGAAATATACAATGCGGCCTGATGTGCGTCCCATCTCCACCAGCAAAAATAGCCTCACCTAGCCAAAAAGTGAGGTAAACAGCAAGATCTCTCCGCAGTGTAATGTCAGAACAAATGGCATCTGTGCTCGCGAAAAAACCCTTCAACTCTTCCTGCATGGCCGAAGTCTTCTTCCTGTCTTCCCGGGTCATGCTATCAGAAGGTTCTCGACCGTCAAAGGAGTTGAAGAATGAAAAGCCACAACTCTTCCAACTGCTGGATCTCACTTTCGAGCCCTCCTTCAAAAAATCATAGAAGGCGACGAGCTGAAAGTATAGGAGCCTGAACTCCTCTGACTGCTCCTCAAGGACGCTGTCAATCGGCATGAACTCCTCATAGAGTTTGCCAAGGATGGGCAATCCAGTAATAGCACTCAACTCCTTCAGAGAAAAACCAATCTCACCGTTCGTGACAACGAAGGTATTGGTCTGAGGGAGGAAAGACTCCAACATAGCCATGAAGGCATGATCGGAAAAAGTCACGGTCTCCCTGAAAGCGCGGACCGCGTCAAAAATCCCGGCTTCCTTCAAAACGGCTCCCCCAATCAGCAAGGTGTGGTCAGTCCATGACTTCCAATCGGAGTCAGCATTGAAACGGCCACGAAGTTGAAAAGGCTTCACCCAAGTACTGCCGTCACCGCTGAAAACGCCAAGGCCCACCGGTCTCAAATCGACCGACGGATAATCATAGCCCTGGTAGCCGCTGGCTGGCATCAACATGTCCATACGGACAGGTGGCTTCTCCGCAAAACCGGAAGGTCCACCAACAAAAACCCCGGTCTTGATCACACTGGTCCTCTTCACCCAGCTCGGAGGATCTTCCCTCTTAGGGCACGTGGGAGAAAGGCTCAGGATCGAGATGGTCCGGTCAAAAGACGACCGGGTAGAAATAGTTCTCTCTTCACCATCAGCCGTGTAAGAGAACTGAAAACATCTCCTTTGGTATGTCAAGTCGTCAGGGACTGCATCTCCAAAGAAGGAGGTAGGCTTGGGCAAAACCCTCAGATCGTCCATAACCCAAGGACGGTTGCTTACCATGATCTTATAGAACTCCTCATCCTTGAGAGCGATCAATCGCTGTCTCATCTCATCACGATTGAGGGAATCGCATTCTTCCAAGTTCTTCTCAATAAACTGGACCTTCTCCCAGGCCTGCTGAACGGCCACATTAGAAGATCTGGCAGATCGACGAGGTACGCTTGTAGCAGGCTCTTTACCCTTGTTCGCTCTGGAGGAACCACCTGCAAAGGTTGGAAAAGAAAAAGATCGTCATCAAAATGACAGGATTTCGCTAAAAAAGAAAAAAGGGTCACTTTGTCCCACCAAAAATCTGGCGAAATTTTGGCATGACCCCGGGGCAATTCCAAAGAAAAAAGGAAATACCCCGACAGAAATAGAAAGTTTGAAGATGGGCTCAACATCGCTGCGAGCTCCGAGACTCCAAACTTTCGAAACCTCAAAATCTCCGCAAAATCAAGAAGGGCTCAACATCACTGCAAGCTCCAAATTCCCAAATTTGCAAAGATTTTCAGGTATGCTATCATGCTCAATCTACAAATAGTACATGCATGAACATCTAGATTTGCACAAAAAAGGCATTATCATGATGAGCAAAAAGAAAAAAAAAAAAAAAAAAAAAGAGAAGAAACTTTCTCGAAAAAAGGGGAGAAAGAAAAGAAAAAAAAAGAAACTTTCTCAAACAAAAAAAAAAAAGAGAAGAAAGAAAACAGCAAAAAAAAAAAAAAAAAAAAAAAAAAAAAAAATAGGCCACGTGGCCGTACGGACCAGATCCGTACGGATCTGTCCGTACGGCCCACAAAAAAAAAAAAGAGAAAAAAAAAACGTGAAAAAAAAAAAAAAAAAGAGAAATCACGTGGAAAAGAAAAGAAAAAAAAAAAGAAGAATAGAAAGAAAAGAAAAAGAAAAGAAAAAAAAAAGAAGAAAAAAAGAGAGAAACTTTCTTCTTTTTACCATCCTATTCTCTACATGGAGTTTTCTTGAAAGAAAAAGAGAGAAAACTTACTCGAAGCCATTGATGGAGAAGAAGAAGGAAAAAGCTTGAAGATCCTTGAAGAAGAAGCACTCTTGGTCTTGGAGCTCTCTTGAGATTGTTACAAAAGAAAGCAATAAGAGCAAGAGATCCTACCTTCCTTTGCTTTTATAGGAGAGAGCAAATCAAAGAAGGAAACAAAGAAGAAAGGTAAGTGTTACTAATTAAGTAACCTTACCAAAAGAGAAGGAATTAGAAAGATTCTTTCCCAAAAAGAAAGATGTCTTTGAGAGATTTCCTCCCAAAATCAATCAAATGAGAGATTCTCTCCAACAAAAAAGGATATTGAAGATTCTTTCCCAAAAAGAAAGATACCTTGAGATATTCTCTCCCAAATTAAGGGAATATGAGAGATTCTCTCCCATAAAGATATTTTTAGATATTCTCTATCCAAATGAGATATCTTTAGATATTCTTTACAAAAATGGCCCCACATGAGATCTAAGCCATCCTAAAAAGCTTAAGGTCCCATGGGCTAGCCCATATGAGCCAGGTTTGACCACCTAGGCACTAAAAAAAAAAAAAAAAAAAAAAAAAAAAAGAAAAAATGGGCTTTTAGTCAGAAAAAATCCCTCTTACCAAGAGCATACAATAATGGTTCCATGCCTCTTTTGAGTTGATTGGACCATACAAAAAAAAATCCCAAGCCCCATGAGCTTCCAAAAATCAAACCATCCAGCCTCATATACCAAATTGAGCCAAAATCTTGAAATTGACATTTCACAAAAATCCAAACCACTCCAATGGACCCACACAGTCCCGAAGAGTGACCAAAAACCAAATCCTGGTCCCCTAACTTGCCACATACAGCCTGTTAGGTCACAGGACCAAAACCAAAAACCAAATCATGATCCCCCAACTTGCCACATACAGCTTGTTGGGTCACAAGGTCAAAACCAAAACCCGATCCCCTAACCTGCCATATATAGCTGGTTAGGTCACAAGATCAAAAACAAAAACCCAAATCCATATCCCTGATGTCATCTTCAAAACTTTGCCTCGAGATGGTGTGTGATTCCCCTCACTACCATAAAATTCCCCTGGAAGCTCAAAGGCTACTCTACCAAAGGAAAGATTGCTCAAAGACTCTTGGTCAAGACACAAGCTCTCCTTCAAAAATCTCTTCGAGGCACATCGACTACAAAAGTCAAGCAACTCGTCGGTGTACCTCGAGGGGGCATTTGTTGACACCAAAAATGTCACTTTGCCTCTTCAAATCAAGAAAGCTGCATGAAGTCGCAACTTCCCATAAATAGGCAATGCAATTTCTCCAAAAATTCAAATCTTGTCAGAATCAAACAAAAACTGCAAGATCCTTCAAGATAGCCAAGAGAAGAGTACACATAAAGTTTCGGGCCATTTCGACAACATTTGGCCTAACTTCACTGCTCCGACAGCTAAACGGGAGCTCCCGGCGGCGACATCATCGGAGACGTCAAATTCGATCAAAGCCTACAGATGACTCCAGCATGTCCCAAAAGGGCTCTATGCCAAATTTCAAGTCAAACCGACAACGTTTGACCCTCCATCAATGCTCGAGCAGCAAAATCAAGCCTCCCGGCGGCGGGAACCACCGAAGCCTTCGCTCATCAAACCAAGTGCATGAGCGGCTTCAACATGCTTCCAAAAGGCTGCACGTCAAATTTCAGGTCATTCCGACAACGTTTGACCAGGTTTTGATGCTCCGAGAGAAAATCAAGCCTACCGGCGGCGGAGCAACCCGGGACCATGACATCCAAAACGGAGCCCATGGAACGTCTCAAAATGACTCCAATAGGCTCCCCGTCAAATTTCAGGTCAATCGGACATCGTTTGACCGCACATCAAAGCTCGGCATTTTCCCCGCAGCAAAATCAAGTGAAGCATCGACGGGACCCCAAACGGCTTCAAAACTCAAACAAAAGCCTATGGTTGGTCTTATTTATTGCTCAGGAGGCTCCACCTCAAATTTCAGGTCATTCCGACATCGTTTGACCAAGTTTCAGCTTCTGGCGGAAAATCAGCAGCTCTACGCAACAAAGTCTTCGGCTTTCCCGGAAAATTGGAAACTTTGCACTCTAAAAATGCAAGGATTCTCATCAGGTTTTCTACAGGGAAATCAAGCCAATAAATGAGAAGAAATTTCAAGAAAAATACAGAAGAAAACGGCGACGAAAAAGACCTCAAAACGACCGCAAAACGGGCTCCGAAGGGGAAAAATCCCCCAGGGTCGCAGACCCCTGCGACCATGGCCCATGGTCGCAGGCCCCTGCGACCATGGCCCATGGTCGCCGGTCCATGGTCGCCGGCGACCATGGAGGTCCGGGTCACCGGATTTTCCGCCGTGACCCGTTTTTCCGTCTTTTTTCGCGTTTCGCGCACTTTGGCCCCTGTGGTTTCCTGAAAATGTGATTTTTAGTGCTTGAAATTGACTCATATCCGACGACATCCGTCAAAATCACGGGTCAACCTCCAAAAGCATAAAATCATCAGTGATCGCTCCAAGATCGCCAACCGGTCGACCAAGAAAGTGCACTTTCTGTCCGACCGATCGTGAAATCGACAAGACAGATGTCACCGGCCCACTCTTAGCTATCAATGTCTGAAGTTACATGTTCATCCGATGTCGATCAGCATGTAGATCCATCGATGATCATCGCCATAAGAATTCCAGAAGACACGGCACGGCCCGCGACTCTTCGACTGCTCGGCGACCAATTAATGTGGTTAATTGACCAGCTTTATTGCAGTCATTAATTCATTTCTTTGGACGGCCCAATCAGAAGCAAGCATTTGGGAGTTACAAGTCAATTGATTCATTGCATTTAAACCATGAAACTCCTCCCATTATGGTAATTAAGGTGATTAAAAGCCCTTAATCTCCATCGGCCAATCAGATTCAAGGAAAAAGGAGTTACAAAATCAAGAAATAAATCTTGTAACTCCTCCCATTAAAGCCATTAAGACTCATAAACCCTCCTAAATGGCTACCAAAGGCCTATAAATAGGAGAGCATTCCATTGAAATTGAGATCGGGAAAAGGATCGAAAAAAAAGAGGAGAAAATCAGAAGATCAGAAAAAAAGGGATCAGAAAGAATCCAGAGAAAGAAAAAGAGAGAAAAACTCTGCTGAAGTTCTGCACCGGCCACCACTACAAGGTGACAAAAGTCCCTTGGGGGGCACCCCCCCCCAAGGTCCTTGCCTTCTCCTGCTGCCTCCAATGGCTTAGACGTGGCTTATCAGCCCGTCTACTTAGCTTTTTATTGGACATAGGACCTTCTCTTGGTCTTTGTCCTCTAAAAATCTGAGGTTATAGCCAAGCCAAGCGAATCAAGAGCATCTTCTGTTCTCATCTGCATGGATGATGGCGAAGCCCATACATGGCTTGCGACCGTCAATCTGAACGAGTCCCCCACAATCTCCTGAAAAGTTAGATCTTCCTTTTCTTGCTTTTCATTGTAGTTTGTATTTTTCTAAAAGAGACAAAAATCACAACTCTTGTCTTTTTTATTATTGATGAGAATTGTAAATTGGCTATAAACGCCAAAATCGGCTATAAATGCCAAACAAAATCGCCTTTCACGGCAAATCAAGAAAATGTCTCTTTTCTTAAATATTTGTGCAATGGAAAACTTGAAAGAAGTTGATTTCCTTTTTACTTGCGAAGGTTGATCTCCGGATTACTACTTGCAATTCCAAGTAAAATAGAAAATCTGGCACACCCACACAAAAGAAATGTTGATGCACGCTTCAGGGCCCGCCAGGGCGCGGAAGGGCCGGACCCGACGGACTCCCACGTTCCGCCGACCCCGGTAGCCGCCCCAGGCGGCGCCTCGGAGCGCGTTCCATCAATATGCAGTAATAAAACATGTAAGGTAACCAAGGAAATCGAAAGACAATCAAGATGGCATCCACAATAAGCTAAATCCTCTATCGCCGAAGTGACGGGAGTATTGGGTGTTGACCTTAGTCACCGAAGTGAGGAGGTGCAACCAATTTACATATATAGATACAATAATACGGGACGGGACCACGGTAGCAAACCGGGTATCGGGAATCACGGTAGCGAACCGGATATCGGGAACCACGGGAGCGAGCCGGGTATCGGGACAGGACCACGGTTAATAAACCGGGTATTGGGATCCATACTGCAGCTGGCGGGACGGGAAGGGATCTCCAAGTCGGTAGATCAGACCGACAAGGTCATCCAAGCTTAGTGGTGCCGACTCATAGGTCAAATCACATAAATCGAGACATGTATAAAACAAATTCAGTGCAACACTATAAGCGGGCAAGACGGGGTGCTCAAGAGTACATCTATCATATCATGTCGGGCATGCATCTCGGGACTAATAAAAAAAGGTGCAAGTATAAATCCAATGCTTTCGGAATTGATAAATCATAATTCATACATTTCTGGAATAAACAGTTGAAAAAGACTTTCAAAATATCGGGGTTTAAAACTAATTCAAGATGCATGGGGATTTCAAAGTGAATAGGGATCCCAAATGCCTATTTAATAAGAAACTTGGTACTCCTTGAATTTGAAGACATTTCGGTTCCTTATGCACTTTGAGATTCCCCAAAACTTCAACGAATTCCCTATGATTATGGTCTCTTCCTCGGATGGATTTCAAACAATGGTTATAAGTACCCTCTTCGCAATAGGGACGCCAACTAACCTCTCTCAATACTTAAGACCTTTCATTTTTTGCTCCCAAACAATCCCAAGAAAATAGTACACATCGCTCGAGCGGACTTGGAGTTCGCTCGAGCAACATGCTCTCTGGAATGGCCTTCTGGGAGGGTTCGCTCGAGCGGACCTGCCCAGTTCAGGATGGCACGAGCGAACAATTCGTGCGCTCGAGCCAACTATTCTCTGGAATGAGCTTTGAGAGGGTTCACTCGAGCGATATAGGGTTCGCTCGAGCGAACTGTCCACTGGAATCGTTCGGAACCCTTTCTGGACACTTCGCTCGAGCGACTCTCCAGTTCGCTCAAGCGAACTGTCCAGAAACTGGTTCCGGGACAGTCCTGCTCCTCCTCCTTTCCACTTCTTACCACTCCCTTGAGCTCCATTTCTTCTATCAAATTTGGGCATCCAAAACCCCTTTCAATCCCTATCAAAACTCCTCACAATATTCATCAAAATTCCATCCATTCATCTCCATTCTCTTTCCCACATTCAATCACAAAAGAAGAGATAATAACCACAACCACTTGGATTCATTAAATCCTTAAGCAAGAGATAAAACAAGTGCTATAACCACATCTCCAGATAATAAAGAGCCAACTAACCATTTTCAAGAGCATTTATTTCACATTAAATGCAAGAAAACAATTCATTAATGGAGATACAAATCAACTATGCATGTCATGAAAACATTCCAAAGCTCAAACATCTAATCATTCCACTTGCCTCAAGGTATCTAACAAGAAATCTAAGCTTCTAGTCACTTCTCCAAGTCAAGAACACAGTCTACACAAAAACCCCCAAATACAAACCCTAAAATGGGTCAAACAAGGAATAGGAAGAAGAAACCTTCAATAAAGAGGATAGAGCTTTTCTAGAGCTAGGAAAACACAATGATACAAGATTGAGAAGGAAAACTTACTAGGAAGCTCCTCAAATGAGCAAGACTATCTCAAAGAAGGCCTTAGAGTGGAGGTTCCCCTTGAAAGATTATATCAATGGAGAGCACTAGTGGAGAGGAAGAAGATGATGACTTCCATTTCTTGATTTGGGTAAGGTGGGTGGTGCTTTGATGGTGGAGAAACAAGGAGAAAAGAAAGAGATGGAAACCCTAGGTCTTAGTTGCTCTTGTGCTGGAAAAAGGGGAATGAGGGAGAAGGGTTCCTTTTTATACAAGTTGGGTGTGGGCTCCACCAATGCGAATCTCTAAGGGCTGAAATCACTAATTTCGGGATCTCGAATGAAATCGACGAAGAAGGAAGAAATGATCACCGAAATATCTAGTTTCTAAAAAGTATATGTTTCGCGGGTTTCAGAGATATCGATTTTTGGGTACAGATTTCATGTAAAAAGATTGTTTTGCTCTCAATGCAAGAAAATCGGGTCTCGGGGTTCCGGATTGGCACGGGATCAACATGAAAGTTGTAGGGATTATTGGGACGAGTGAAATGGGATCAAAACAAGAATTCTAGAAATCTCAAGAATCTCCTAAGTAACGCAAAACTAACAAAAATGAACCCCAGAGGGTCCCACTAACACAAGACACTAAAATTTCCCAAAGCAATAACAAGATTATACTAATCCAACTTAGTAAATTCTATCAAACACGTTTAGCACTAACACGCGACTAATTAGTACTAATCTAGGTCACTCGAGTCGGGGTCTTACAATAGTCCATTTCAATTTGTAGGACTTGTGGGGCATGCTTGTCGACATCCGCATTCAACCTTTGTAATTCTAAAATCAGACTATCACGAGTTTATGGAGACATTCGCAATAAGTCAAGGATGTGCAGACGTGCAGGTATGTGTTTGAAGTGCTCAATCAAGTCGTACTTGAAAGCCTCCTTCGGGCCTGCATTTTCATTATTGTTGCCACTTGGGGCGCTTACAACTTGCTTTCCCGAAGGATTTACATAAGAAGAAGAAGGTTGGTTGTAATTTTTGTGGTGATCCCGGCCAGAACGGGTACCTCTACCAACTTCAAGAGCTTCTAGAGAAGGGTCTTCTTTTGGAAGATCACTCTCAGGATCAAGGGGTCGATCCTTATCATTTGCTGAAGACGTCTCTGTAGCAGCATTGGCGTCTTCAGTGATTGTGTTGCACGGAGCAATTTCCGGGAACAAGTCCGGAACAACATCCGGCAACCTTTCTTTATTAGTCTAGATATCGTCTATGAGATCGGGTATCTGGGACCAATCGACTGGGTTTTTATTGAAGAAGATTTCATTGGCAGGATTTTCTTCAAGATGATCAATCGGGAGAGGCTTCAGTTCCGATGTCACAGCTTCAGAAGACGAGGGCTGAGAGGATGATATCTCAGTGGAAGTCACCTGAGAAGATGTAGCTCCGTAGGATACACTACCGGTTGGGGAGTACGTGTCTTCGGAAGCTTCAGAGGCACTATCGTCCTGAGCTATCGCATTGCAGGTTATCCTGACAGGAGATGCCCCCAGTGTAGACTGTTGGGAATCTGACTCATCCTCGGATGTAAGAGGATCATCGATCCAACTGTTTTCTCCATTTTCAGGAGTTGAGGGAGAAAGTTCCCGTTGATTTTCAGGGACTTCTGGTTCTGGATCATGACGAAGATCATTGATGCGATCCTGCTCCTGCTCTATGGCAAGATGTTGCAAGATTCTTGCATATTCTTTAAGATTAGGCATAGGAGCCAAATTTGCTTCGTCATCTGCTCCTTGTGGTTCACCGTCATTGGGTTCCACTAGAGCATTGGCTGGTGCCAGGTCAACAACATTTTCAGCCTCTTGGTCTTCTTCATCATTGGACCAGCATCCTTGTGGCTACAATGGGTTATACCAGATTACTGGCATAAGATGAGATTCGGGAATCCATTCCTCGTCGGAGAGGTATTATCCTGTTTCAAGGGATTCTTCCCACTCATCGATATCACTGGCAGTATCACTGGACTCGTATCCATCCATGGAGAATCCAACTACCGAATTGCAAGAGTATGATGCCCCCTGCACAGTTTCATTTTTGTATAGAGGTGGCATGAAATCATCAAGGGTGAATTTTCTTACCGCCTTTTCAGTTTTGGGAAGGGATTCTTCCGTTGCCCCTAGTGGAGCAGTGGAAGAGGTTTCTGCTTTTTCAAGGACTTCTTGTTTTGGTTGAGACTTCTACTGCTGTTTGAGCTTGCGGAGTTGTCTCTTGGCTTGCATTCGCTGCTGAGCGGTCGGCTTTGTTTTGGCGATTTCCCAATTTTCATCTTCTAGGAGATCGGGATGCACCCATACGGGTTGTCCATCTGGTGTTGGATAGGGAGCCAACTCTTGGGATGCTTGAGCCATTTTTATCACCTTGAATGAAGTAGTGATCTTCTCCTTTGGTGACTTTGAAGTTTGCCCACATGACACCATGTTGACAATGACAGAGGTGGAGCCATAGTTTTTGTCAAAGGTTATGACTTCGTTTTTCCACATCTCATTGATTTTCTCTCTCACAGTGAAACATTGATTGAGGGGATATGAGATCATTTGGTGGTATGGACAATACCGGGGATCATTGGTTTTGCCAACATCTCCCGGTCTTTTGGGCTCCGGCAAAGTGAGTTTGCCATTTGCTAGGAGAACCTCAAAGATTTCTTCAACATCTTCATCGAACGGTATTTTTTTTCTACACGTTCTTTGAAGGCATCGGAGAGTTCAGGCCTTTTACCCGTAGCTTTGTTTTCAGCTTTCTTTGGCTGCTGAGGAGCTGACTTAGTGTGCACATTGAGGACCTCCTTTTTCTTTGGTTTTGAGGTCGTAATGGCAGTTGGCTCTTTCTTTGATGATTTCTGACTGTTAAGGTCTTTGATCACCATTTCAGCTTCCATGGAACCTTCGAGGAGTTCTCCCAGGTTCTTTGATTTGTTACCGACGATCATGGAGCTGATCCTTGCTCTCATATTGTTACGGTAGATGTCGACTAGCGACTCTTGTGGCAGTGCATCTGAGCATTTGTACGCCATTGCTTTCCATTTGTGAATGAAGTCGTATGTTGACTCATTCTGTTCCTGTCTTAGCCTGCAGAGCTGAGCCATAGTAACAGGATGATCCTCACCTTGGAAGTGGGTCAGGAAGCGTGCCTCCAGCATAGCCCAGTTCTAGATGGAGTTCTCCGGCAGAGTGGAGTACCAATCAAAGGTTGTACCTTTTAGGGTACTTGCAAAGAGGCGAGTCTTGAGGGCATCTTGATCCGCAATAGCTCCTGTTAGGATCTTGAAGTGGATGACATACTGTCTGGTTGAACCTTTCCCCGTATATGTCTGGAGAGTAGGTTGTTTGAATTTTGCAGGGAACGGAACCGAGTCCATCCATAGAGGGTAGGGTGGCTTGATCCCATGTTCCTTCAATGTATCCTCTTCTTTTGCTTTTGCGAGGATATCGTCCACGTCCTTTTTGGTAAGGGTGCGTGACTCATTGTTTTCTGCATTGCCCTCGTCATCTTGATGATTTGGAGGGGTTTCATTGTTAGGTGGTAGACGCTGTAAAGTGAGAAGAAGGTTTTCCATCAGAGCTTCAATTCTCTGTTGTCCTTGCTCCAACTGCTGGATGCGTACCGTTACATCATCTTGCGGTGGAGGCTGCTCAGAACTTGTAGCCAAGACGTTCATCCCATGAGATTCGAACGAAGAAATCGCCCTGGTGACTGAGCTAGGGCTCATTCTTCTGGATGAAGAGTCCGAGGAGTGGTTCCTCCGTTGTTCTTGGCTTGAAGGAGTGGAGGATTCTTCCAGATGTGTTCATGTCCGGGAGACGTTGCGAGTCACCAGACGTCTAAAACGAATTTTGGTTGCTGACTTCTGGCGTCTTCTGGTTTTGCCAACATATGGACAGCAACGACTTGGTTGGGTCTTTCTTTTTAGACCCATTTGTTTGAGACATGGAGGGTAGAATGCTGGGTTCTTTGTGTCGCGACCCCGGACCGGGTTTAGGGACCAAATCCGGGATCGGGACTAATTAGAATAATGATAATGGTGATAAGGGTATGTTTGGTGCCGATACGTACACGGGTTGATAAAGAACACACATTACCCGTGCACATGATTTCCCACAGGAGTCCGCGGTGAGGATTTCACAACAACTTTAAACCTTTTGTATAATTGCTGAAGCGTATGGCAAATCAAGCATATAAATCATTTCCAAAACGACAAGACTGATTACATTTGGATAACAAGTATCAGAATGAGCAATGTCGTATAGTGTAACCCAAAAGTACATGTTAAAGTTTAATCAACAATAATTTAATTACAACTCCCAAAAATAGAGGCCAACAAAGGCCAATATAGACAAAACGATGTCCACAAAAAAAAATGAATCCAATCACCCCCAAAATGTTTCGCATCTCAACAACCCGATGTTTACATAACATCGTCAGCACGCCACTCAACTAGCGGTTGCGGTTCTCCGACCGCCTCCTCTGGCTCCTCCTCGGGATAACCAACAACGGGACCTGAGTACCAAAGCAAAAGGGTCAGACACGACGGTCTGGCAGGTGGGTGAAAAGAAATAAACATTTGATAATAAAAACCTTTACCTTGGAAAAACATGCAAACCTGTTAAAACAATGTCTCTCATGGAGTAAATGAATCAGTTTATTAAAACGCGTATGCAGTAACAAAACATGTAAGGTAATCAAGGAAATCGGGAAACAATCAAGATGGCATCCACAAGAAGCTAAATCCTCTATCACCGAAGTGATGAGAGTATCGGGCGTTGTCCTCAGTCACCGAAGTGAGGAGGTACAACCAATTTACATATACATATACAATAATACGGGACGGGACCGCGGTAGCAAACCGGGTGTCGGGAATCAAGGTAGCGAACCTGATATCGGGAACCACGGGAGCGAGCCGGGAATCGGGACGGGACCACAGTTAATAAACCGGGTATCGGGATCCATGCTGCAGCTGGTGGGACGGGAAGAGATCTCCAAGTCAGTGGATCAGACTGACAAGGTTATCCAAGCTCAGTGGTGCCGACTCATAGGTCATATGCAAGAGATCGTGCATGTATAAAACACTTACGATGAAATCGTATAGACGAGCAAAATGGGGTGCTCAAGGCTCAAACATCATTTCAATATCGGGTCGCATCATGTCGGGCATGCATTTCGGGACTATAAAAGAGTGCAAGTACAAATACAATGCTTTCGGAATCGATAAATTATAACTCATAAATTTCTGGAATAAACAATTGCAATAGACTTTCAAAATATCGGGGTTTAAAAACTAATCCAAGATGAATAGGGATTCCGTATGTCTGTATAATAAAGGAAACTTGGTACTCTTTGAATTTGGGAGACATTCCGGGTTCCTTATACACTATAGTAGCCTCAATGCTTAAATGAGTCTCGATGCTGTGGTCTCTCTCTCTAACGTACCACCAACAAACACTTCACCTATGCTTCGAACACAATCCCAGGTGAGCGGTGCCCATTGCTCTCAGAAAGGTTCACAAGCAATGGGGTGGAGGCTCCCTTCAATCCTCTTTTATTCATAGAATTCAGGGAATTTCGGTTACCTTGCGGTCAGATGGCGGTTAGCCGCCAGCGAATCCGGCGGTTAACCGCCGGCTGACCGTGAGGCTGACCGTGGAATTGCAGCTCTCTGGTAACCGCTACAATTCGGTTGGCTGGCGGTTAGCTGCTGATGAATTCGGCGGTTAGCCGCTAGATGACCGCGGAGCTGACAGTGAGGTTACAGCTTTCTGGAAACGTAACCGAACTTGTTTCGGTTAGCCGCTAGTCACCAGGCGGCTAGCCGCTGGGCGACTGCCAGCTGACCGCCAGTCACGGGAATTTCTTCACTGGGTTCAGATTCGGGTCTTTCCTTCCCCCAAACCAATTCCTTTCATTCTCCATTTGACATTCATACAATCACCAAGAGAAGGAAGACAACCAACATCACAAGGATTCACTTAGGCATTGTACAAAAGATGGACCAAAAGTTACAATTCAAGATTTAAAGATAACAAATGAAACAAAGCCAGAAATCATGTTTAAGACAATAAAGAGGCTTACCCACTCTTTTCAAAAGCATTTAACATCATTGAATGCCAAGGAAACAAGTCATTGATGAGGTATAAATCAAGTCTACATGTCATGGAAATCATTAAAACCAAAACATCCATTCAATCCACTTGCCTCAAGGTCTCTATGCAAGAAAATCAAGCTATTACTCTCTTCCTCCAAACCAAGGATGCAATCTACACAAAAACCCCCAAATCCAAACCCTAAAATGGGTCAACCAAGAAGGAAGAAGAATGACTCTTCAATAATGACAATAGGGCTCCTCTAAAACTAGAAGAACACAAATCTAAGAGATTGGGAGGGAAAACTTACTAGGAAAGTCCTCAAAAGGCAAGATGAGCTTCAAGAGAGTTCTAAAATGGGTGGCTTCCTTCCACAAATAGTATCAATGGAGAGTTCTAGTAGGGAGGAAGAAGATGGTGATCACCATTAGTTCTCTAAGTGCAAGCTTGGTGGAGATTTGGTGGTGGATGAGCAAGAGGAAGAAGAAGAAGAGGAAAAAGCCCTAGCTTTTGAGTTTGTGCTGGAAAAAGGGGAATGAGGGAGAAGGGTTCCTTTTTATACAAGTTGGGTGTGGGCTCCACCAATGGGAATCTCTAAGGGCTGAAATCACTAATCTCGGGACCTCGGACGAAATCGACGAAGAAGGGAAAAGTGATCGTCGAAAGATCTAGTTTCTAAAAAGTATATGTTCCGCGGGTTTCGAGGATATCGACTTTTGGGTACAGATTTTATGTAAAAAGACTGTTTTGCCCTCAATGCAAGAAAATCGGGTTTCGGGGTTCCGAACGGGTACGGGATCAACATGAAAGTTGTAGGGATTAACAAGAAGAGTAAAACGGGATAGAAATGCAAATCACCGGAATACGAATAATCTCCCAGCACTAGTAAAACTATCCAATAAGGGAACCCTCAAAAGGGTCCCACCAACACAAAGCACTAAAACTCTCCCAAACAATAAAAGAGCTATTCTAGTCCAAGCTTAGTCAAAAATCACTAATCGAGCTTAGCACTAACACGCAACGTAATTAGCACTAATCGAGGTCACTCGGGTCGGGGTCTTACACTTTGCTTCTCAAGGCTCTTTTGTCGATATGCTGTGCGACGACGCATACGACGAGCAATTTGAGCATCAGTAAGCTCTGGCTGGGCTTTGGCAATGAAGGATGTAGTCCCCCGTGCGCAGCAGCCGAGCTTGTCTTCTTTGAAGTTGGCCATGGACAGGATCTTGACGCGGTCCTTAGCCTGTCGTAGTGATGCTTTGAATTTTGCGAGTTCGGCCCCTGTTGAGATGAAGGGTCGACTCGCAGGAGTGCAGGCTTCAGCATGTTTTTGCGTAGGCCTAACGATACAAGATTTTATTTTGGGCTTGTAGGAGCAAGCCGGCTCATGCTGATTTTGTTTGTTCTTTGGGCGGAGGGTAGGTTTCTCCTCTTCCATGTAAGAGAGAGAGTAGAACCGATTCTCCTTAAGAGGGGCCAGGTATGCTGGCTTTGTAGATGTTTGAGACCTCTTTTGTTTTGGTGAGGATCTCAAGGACCAGGTTTTGGGGCAAACCTGGTTTCTTATGAGTTGAGGCTTCGTGGGAGCGCCATGAGCTTCAGGCTTCTTGGTGTGCGCCCTTGGTGCCATGGTAGTGATACGTTGCGGGGCGGTTTTCTGCTTTTTGGCAGGTACGGTTTTGATGGACCCTCGGGAATCTTCCATCCTCTCTTTCCGCACCCCAGGGGCTGACCTGGATCTTGGCGGAGGAGGGAAAATCTCGGGCATCAACATTTTTGTACGGGTATGCCAGGTTTACTTTCTACTTGGAATTTGGAATAGTGATAATCCGGAGATTCACCTTCACAAGTGGAAAGGAAATCAATCTTTTTTTCTAACTTTTCAAATTGCATTAATATTAAGAAAAGAGACAAGTTTGTTTTTTTAGAATGCCGTAGGAGGCGTTTTTGTTTGTTTGCCGTAAAAGGCGATTTTGCCATGAAAGGCGATTTTACAAAACTCATCAAATGTGAAAGACAAGAATTGTGATTTCTTTTTGTCTCTTTAAGAAATACAATGTACAATAGAAAAGTAAGAAAAGGGATATAACTTCTCAGGAGATTGTGGGGACACGTTGAGATCGACGGTCGCAAGTCATGCAAGGACTTCGCCATCGTCCTTTAAATGAGAACATGTGATGCTTTGATTCTTTGGCTTGGCTCCTAACCTCAGTTTTTTAAAGGACAAGGACCAAGAGAAGGTCCTATATCCAATGAAAAACCGAGTAAACGAGCTGAAAAGTCGCATTTAGGCCATGTTGGAGAAGGAGGTGACCTTGGGGGGGTGGCCCCCCAAGGGACGTTGATCACCTTGTGGTGTTCT
Organism: Umbellularia californica; assembly: GCA_028538565.1. Taxonomy (NCBI): domain Eukaryota; kingdom Viridiplantae; phylum Streptophyta; class Magnoliopsida; order Laurales; family Lauraceae; genus Umbellularia; species Umbellularia californica. The sequence goes on along the minus strand of JAPQWN010000002.1, from coordinate 57,071,698 downwards.
TTGCAGCAGAGCAGCTGGACTTCGTCTGGATTTCTTTGGAAGAAGTGCAGAATTTCAAGTCGATAGATGTCGATGATCCTCTCTCTCTTGGAAATGGATCTCCTTTTATAGGCTTTTGGTAGCCATGGGGTGGGTATGGGCATTGATAGCCATGATGAGAGCATTGATGAGGAGTTACAAGTTGATTTTGTAACTCCTTTTTCATGGCTTGTGATTGGCTGATGAAGGTAGTGGGCTTTTAATTGCCTTTATGCTTCATGATGATGAGAGTTTCATGGGTTTAATGCCATTATTGCTTGGATTTGTAACTCCCGAATGCTTGGTTCTGATTGGACCGTCTAAAGTAATGAGTTAATGACCGCTTTAATGGGTCAATTAACGACATTAAGTGGTCGCCAAGGCATGTGAACAATCGCGGGCTGCGCCGCGTCTTTTGAGATTCTTCTTGCGATCATCACACGTGGATCCACGCATTGTTTGATGTCGGATTGCGATGCAATTTCAGACATTGGTTGATGTTGGTGGGGTGGTGACATCTGTCTTGTCGATTTCACGATCGGTCGGACAGAAAGTGCACTTTCTTGGTGAGCCGGTTGGCGATCTTGGAACAATCGGTGATGATTTCATGCTTTTGACGGCGGATCCGAGATGTCGACGAAGATCAGTCATTTTCAAACATCAAACATTGGATTTTCAGAAAATCACAGTGGCAGGAACACCCGAAACGCGAAAAGGATTGAAAATCGGGCATTTTTGTGCAAAATCCGGCGACCCGGATTTGCAGGGTCGCCGGCGACCTTAGGGTTTTGGCCAGTTTGGTCGCCGAGCGTCGTTTTCGGTCGTTTTTCCGTCTTTTTCGTTCCTTCTTTCTTCTGTATTTTTCTTGACATCTTTTCCTTAATTATTGACTTGATTTTCTTGGAGAAAACTTGACGAGAACCCGCGCGAAATCGGAGCACAAAGTTTCCCATTTTTCGGGAAAGCCGAAGACTTTGTAGCCGATTTTCCGTCAAGAGTCGAAACTAGGTTAAACGATGTCGGAATGACCTGAAAATTGAGGTGAAGCTTCTTGAGCAGTGCATAGGACCAACCATGGGCTTTTATTTGAGTTTTGAAGCCGTTTGGGGTCCCATCGATGCTTCACTTGATTTTGCTGCGGGGAAAAGGCCGAGCTTTGATATGTGGTCAAACGATGTCCGATTGACCTGAAATTTGACAGGGAGCATATTGGAGTCATTTTGAGACGTTCCATCAGCTCCGTTTTGGATTTCATGGTCCCGGGATGCTCCGCCGCCGGTAGGCTTGATTTTCTCTCAGAACATCGAAACCTGGTCAAACGTTGTCGGAATCACCTGAAATTCGACGTGCAGCCTTTTGGAAGCATGTTGAAGCCACTCATGTATTTTGTTTGATGAGTGATGGCTTCGGTGGTTCCCGCCACCGGGAGGCTTGATTTTGCTGCTTGAGCATTGATGGAGGGTCAAACATTGTCGGTTTGACTTGAAATTTGGCATGGAGCCCTTTGGAGACATTCTGGAGTCATCCGTAGGCTCTGATCAAAGTTTTGGCGTCTTTGATGATGTCGCCGCCGTGAGTGCTTGTTTAGCTGTCGGAGCAGTGAAGTTAGGCCAAACGCTGTCAGAATGGCCCGAAACCTTAGGTGTACCCCTCTTTTGGCTGCCTTGAAAGATCTTTCAGTTTTTGTCTGATTCTGACAAGATCTGATGCTTGAAGTAGCTTTGCCTGTTTTGTAGCAGGATGCAGCTTCACGAGGCTTCTTGATGTGGAGGAGACATAGTGACTTTTTTTGGTGTCAATAGGTTTCTTCTGTGGGGAGTGGGAATGGTCCCAGCGACCCGAAGACGATGGTCAGGGGAGTTGAGGTTGACCCGGTGTTTTGAGAGTTGTCGAGGGAGATGACACTTCGGCAACTGGTAGGGCGCTTATGCTTGTTTTGCTTATCTTGAAGCATAAGTTGGTACTTGTTCTCATCGAAAGTGATGGTCAATGAAGCTGCCATTGTTAGTTTTGGGAAACTTCTGAAACAAGACCAAATCCATTAGTAATCACAAGAATATGGTGATCATAAATGAAGAACAACTATGGGTTTGTCTTTTCAAATCACTTGAGGGGACATGGCCCAGCCCAAGCAAAATGAAGAAGGCAAAAAGCCATAGAGGATATAATTGTTCTAAAATGCAAGTATGGTAGACTCAGGGTGAGCGTTCCAGTGACTGCTATAAGCAATTGTAGACCTTAATTTAAATTAACGAGAAGCAAAGCTCACTCGAGGTAAAATGATATAAGGTTGGAGATACAAATGTGTCGGTCGCGAATACAGTAGACCCGAAAGGGCGTACTAGCACCGCCAGGCACAAATGTTGCAAATCGCATCCTTGGAAAGGACACGAGATGGGATTTTTTTTTTGAAAAGTCAAATTTGAATTCATAAAGGAGAGCAAATGGTATTCCAATCTGAAAAAGGGCTCAAACATTTCTGCGAGCGCTAAATCCGAAAGGGAAAGAACCAGAATATTTCGGATGTGAATCCAGACATGACGGAAGTTTTATTTTTTTTGAAAGGTCAAGATTGAATTCATCAAGGAGAGCAAATGGTGTTCCAATCTGAACCACAACTCAACATTTCTACGAGCGTTAAATCCGAAAGGAAAAAAACCAAGATTTCTTAATTCTGAACTCAAAAGTGACGTAAGTTTTTTTTTTGAAGGTTTAAGATTGAATTCATCAAAGAGAGCAAATGGTGTTCCAATCCAAACCACAACTCAACATTTCTGCGAGCGTTAAATCCGAAAGGGAAAGAACCAAGATTTCTCAATTCTAAACTCAAAAAGTGAAGAACTTTTTTTTTGAAAGGTGCACATAGGTTTCCAATTCGATCTTATGAAACCTTAGTAGATAGATCAGCCCCCAGGTAAGGGTAGGATTACTTAATGAACCCGTTTGAAGGACCCTTGCCTCGAAAAGTCTAGCTGTGTCCACACTCTGGACAAGGCTTTTCTTAAATCCACTTTAGTCAAAGAGCGCAATTGGTGCAACCTTAGTGTTTTTTTTTTCGAAACGTTTCTAATGAACTCATCAAAGAGAACAAGTAGTGTTCCAATCCGAACCATAACTCAACATTTCTGCGAGCGTTAAATCCGAATGGGAATAACCAAAGTTTCTTTGAATTTGAATTCAAAAGAGAGAAAACTGATTTTTTTTTTTGAGTTTGAAATTATATGTTTTTTTTTTTTTTGAAATCTCAATTGGACTCATCAAAGAGAAAAGATGGCCCAATCTCCGATACGAACTATAGCTGCAAACATTTCTGTGAGCTATCAAATTCGAAGAAGAGAGGATCAAAATTTCTCGAAGCTGAATCTTAAGAAAGAGAGATCATTTTTTTTGAAAGAATTTGAAATAAAGTTTTTTTTTTTTTTTTTTGAAAACCCCTATCGGACTCATCGAAGAGAAAAGATGGCCCAATCTCCGATACGAACAATAGCTGCAAACATTTCTGTGAGCTATCAAATTCGAAGAAGAGAGGATCGAAATTTCTCAAAGTTGAATCTTAAGAAAAGAAATCAGAATTTTTTTTTGAAATGAGAAAGAATAACTACAAATCCCATCTCATGTTTTTTTTTAGATGCAAGGTGCAACATAGGCCACTAACTAGAAAGGAGCCAAGGGATCAAAGCATCACGTTCTCAAGTCAAATTGTCCCACCGGGTATGCCAACTTGATGGACCCTCGGATTTCCGTCCTCTCCTTCCGCACCCAGGGGCTGCCTGGGTATCGGCGGAGGAGAGAAAACGCGGGTATCAACTTTTTGTACGGGTATGCCAGATTTACTATTCTACTTGGAATTTGGAATGGTGATGATCCGCAGATCCACCTTCACAAGTAGAAAGGAAATCAATCATTCTTTCTAACTTTTCAAATTGCATAAATATTAAGAAAAGCGACAAGTTTGTTTTTGAGAATGTCGTAGGAGGCGTTTTTTTGTTAGTTTGCCGTGAAAGGCGATTTTACAAAACTCATCAAATATGAAAGACAAGAATTGTAATTTCTTTTTGTCTCTTTAAAAAATACAAATTACAATAGAAAAGAAAGAAAATGAATCTAACTTCTTAGGAGATTATGGGGACACGTTGAGATCGACGGTCGCAAGTCATGTATGGACTTCGCCAGCGTCCTTCAAATGAGAACGCTTGATGCTTCGATTCTTCGGCTTGCCTCCAACCTCAGTTTTTTAAAGGATAAGGACCAAGAGGAAGTCCTATATCCAATGAAAAACCGAGTAAACGGGCTGAAAAGCCGCGTTTAGGCCATGTTGTAGAAGGAGAGGACCTTGGGGGGGTGGCCCCCTAAGGAACGTTGATCACCTTGTAGTGCTTCTGGGAGCAAAGCAGCAGGACTTCGTCTCTCTCTTGAATTTTCTGGATTTTCAGAGCTTGGGATCGCACTTGGGATTCATGCATTCTTCTTGGAATGGACCTCCTTTTATAGGCTTTTGGTAGCCATGAGGTGTTTATTGGCATTGGTGGCCATGATGAGAGAATTGATGGTATTGATGAGAGGAGTTACAAGTTTTATTTCTAGATTTTGTAACTCCTTTTTCTTGGCTTGTGATTGGCCGATGAAGGATAGTGGGCATTTAATCGCCTTTAATCTTCATGATGATGGGAGTTTCATGGGTTTAATGCCATGACTGTTTGGATTTGTAACTGCCAAATGCTTGAATCTGATTGGGCCGTCCAAAATAATGAGTTAATGACCGCATTAAGTTGTCATAAACGGGTCAATTAACGACATTAAGTGGTCGCCAGGGCATGTGAAGAGTCGCGGGCCGCGCAGCGTCTTTTGAGATTCTTCTTGTGATCATCACAGGTGGATCCACACATTGTTTGATGTCGGATTGCGATGCAATTTCAGACATTGATTGATGTTGGTGGGCCGGTGACATCTGTCTTGTTGATTTCACGATCGGTTAGACAGAAAGTGTACTTTCTTGGTCAGTCGGTTGGCGATCTTGGAGCGATCAGTGATGATTTCATGCTTTTGGTGGTGGATCTGAGATGTCGGTGAAGATCAGCAATTTTCAAGCATCAAAGATTGGATTTTCAGAAAATCACAGAGGCAGGAACACTCGAAACGCGAAAAGGATTGGAAAACGGGCCATTCGGCGAGAAATCCGGCAACCTGAATTTGCAGGGTCACCGGCGACGATGCACCCAGGGTCGCAGGCGACCTTGGGCCAAGGTCGCCGGCAACCATAGGGCTTTGGCCCATTTGGTCGCCGAACTTCGTTTTCGGCCGTTTTTCCGTCTTTTTGGTTCCTTCTTTCTTCTGTATTTTTCTTGATATTTTTCTTCAATTATTGACTTGATTTTGTTGGAGAAAACTTGACGAGAACCCGCGCAAAACCGGAGCACAAAGTTTCCCTTTTTTCGGGAAATCCAAAGACTTTGTAGCCGATTTTCCGTCAAGAGTCGAAACTAGGTCAAATGATGTCAGAATGACTTGAAAATTGAGGTGAAGCTTCTTGAGCAGTGGATAGGACCAACCATTGGCTTTTATTTGAGTTTTGAAGCCGTTTGGGGTCCCGTTGATGCTTGACTTGATTTTGCTGCGGGGAAAATGCCGAGCTTTGATATGTGGTCAAACGATGTCCGATTGACCTGAAATTTAACGGGGAGCCTATTGGAGTCAATTTGAGACGACCCATTAGCTCCAACTTGGATGTCATGGTCCCGGGGTGCTTGGCCGTCAGTAGGCTTGATTTTCTTTCGGAGCATTGAAACCTGGTCAAACGTTGTCGGAATGACCTGAAATTCGACGTGCAGCCCTTTGGAAGCATGTTGAAGCCACTCATGTACTTTGTTTGATGAGCGATGGCCTAGGTGGTTCCCGCTGCCAGGAGGCTTGATTTTGCTGCTTGAGCGTTGATGGAGGGTCAAACGTTGTCGGTTTGACTCTAAATTTGACATGGAGCCCTTTGGAGGTATTTTGGAATCATCCATAGGCTTTGATCGAAGCTTTGGTGTCTTCAATAATGTCGCCGCCGGGAGCGCTTGTTTAGCTGTTGGAGAAGTGAAGTTAGGCCAAACGATGTCGGAATGGCCCGAAACCTCAGGTGTACCCCTCTTTTGGCTGTCTTGAAGGATCTTACATTTTTTGTTTGATTCTGACAAGATCTGATGCTTGAAGTAGCTTTGCCTGTTTTGTAGAGGATGCAGCTTCATGTGGCTTCTTGATGTTGAGGAGACATAGTGACTTTTTTTGTGTCAAGAGCTGCACTTTAATTACTTTGAGATAATGTGATTTGTCTCAATCATCAGAATGTAAGATTCTGGATCATGGAGTTGGTACATTGCATGTATTGAAGCACTATGAGAAACACCTTATGAAACATTGTCTTCACCTTAATGCCTTCCGAGTTTCCAGGGGAATTTTATGGTAGTGAGAGGGATCACGTACCATCTCAAGGCAAAGTTTTGAAAATGACATGGGGTGTTTGGATTTTGGATTTTGGATTTTTGGTTTTTGACCTTGTGACCTAACAAGCTGTATGTGGCAGGTTAGGGGGTCGGGGTTTGATTTTGATTTTGACCTTGTGACCCAACAAGCTGGATGTGGCAGGTTGGGGGGTCAGATTTGGGTTTTTGGTTTTGGTTTGGTTTGGATTTTGATTTTGGTTTTGGTCTTGTGACCTAACAAGCTGTATGTGGCGAGCTAGGGGACCGGATTTGATTTTGTGAAATGTCAATTTCAAGATTTTGGCTCAATTTGGTTCATGAGGTTGGATGGTTTGGTTTTTGGAAACTCATGAGGCTTTCTTCTTTTCTTTTCTTCCTTTTTTTTGAATGGTCCCATCAACTCCAAAGAGGCATGGGACTTTTTTTTTTTTTTTTCTCTTTTTCTTCTTGTGTTTTTTTGCTCTTGGTAAGAGGAATATTTTGACTAAAAGCCACTTTTAGTGCCTAGGTGGTCAAACCTGGCTCATATGGGCTTACCCATGGGACCTTAGGCTTTGGAGAAGGCCTAGTTCTCATATGGTGTCATTTTTGTAGAGAATATCTAAAAATATCTCTTTTGTGTAGAGAATATCTAAAAATATCCTTACTTGGAGAGAATTTCTCAAGTTTTCTTTTTGTGGAAAGATTCTCTCAAAATATCTTTCTTTTTGGGAAAGTAGCTAAATTTTAGCACTTACCTCCTTTCTTTTCTCCTTGTTTCCTCTTTTGGCTTGCTCTCTTCTATAAAAGTAAGAGGGTTGTTGATGGAACGCGCTCCGAGGCGCCGTGGGGCGGCTACCGGGGTCGGCGGAACGTGGGAGTCCGTCGGGTCCGGCCCTTTCGCGCCCTGGCGGGCCTGAAGCGTGCATCAACATTTTTTTGTGTGGGTGTGCCAGATTTTCTATTTTACTTGGAATTGCAAGTGGTAATCCGGAGATCAACCTTCGCAAGTAAAAAGGAAATCAACTTCTTTCAAGTTTTCCATTGCACAAATATTTAAGAAAAGAGACATTTTCTTAGTTTGCCGTGAAAGGCGATTTTGTTTGGCATTTATAGCCGATTTTGGCGTTTATAGCCGATTTACAATTCTCATCAATAATGAAAGAAAAGAGTTGTGATTTTTGTCTCTTTTAGAAAAATACAAACTACAATGAAAAGCAAGAAAAGGAAGATCTAACTTTTCAGGGGATTGTGGGGGACTCGTTCAGATTGACGGTCGCAAGCCATGTATGGGCTTCGCCATCATCCATGCAGATGAGAACAGAAGATGCTCTTGATTCGCTTGGCTTGGCTATAACCTCAGGTTTTTAGAGGACAAAGACCAAGAGAAGGTCCTATGTCCAATAAAAAGCTAAGTAGACGGGCTGAAAAGCCACGTCTAAGCCATTGGAGGCAGCAGGAGAAGGCAAGGACCTTGGGGGGGGGGGGGGGGGGGGGGTGCCCCCCAAGGTACTTTTGTCACCTTGTAGTGGTGGCCGGTGCAGAACTTCAGCAGAGTTTTTTCTCTCTTTTTTCTTTCTCTGGATACGAGCTCTGGATTCTTTCCGATCGATCGATCTCGATTTTCTGATCCCCATTTCAATGGAATGCTCTCCTATTTATAGGCTTTTGGTAGCCATTTAGGAGGGTTTATGAGCCTTAATGGCTTTAATGGGAGGAGTTACAAGATTTATTTCTTGATTTTGTAACTCCTTTTTCCTTGAATCTGATTGGCCGATGGAAATTAAGGGCTTTTAATCACCTTAATTACCATAATGGGAGGAGTTTCATGGTTTAAATGCCATGAATCAATTGACTTGTAACTCCCAAATGCTTGCTTCTGATTGGGCCGTCCAAAGAAATGAATTAATGACTGCAATAAAGCTAGCCAATTAACCACATTAATTGGTCGCCGAGCAGTCGAAGAGTCGCGGGCCGTGCCGTGTCTTCTGGAATTCTTCTGGCGATGATCATCGATGGATCTTCATGTTGATCGACATCGGATGAACATGTAACTTCAGACATTGATAGCTAAGAACGGGCCGGTGACATCTGTCTTGTCGATTTCTCGATCGGTCGGACAGAAAGAGCACTTTTTTTGGTCGACCGGTTGGCGATCTTGGAGCGATCAATGATGATTTTATGCTTTTGGAGGTTGACCCGTGATTTTGACGGATGTCGGAGGATATGAGTCAATTTCAAGCACTAAAAATCACATTTTCAAGAAACCACAGGGGCCAAAGTGCGCGAAACGCGAAAAAAGACGGAAAAACGGGTCACCGGCGGAAAATCCGGTGACCCGGACTTCCATGGTCGCCGGCGACCATGGGCCATGGTCGCAGGGGCCTGCGACCTTGGGGGAATTTTTCCCTTCGGAGCCCGTTTTGCGGTCGTTTTGAGGTCTTTTTCGTCGCCGTTTTCTTCTGTATTTTTCCTGACATTTCTTCTCATTTATTGGCTTGATTTCCCTGTAGAAAACCTGATGAGAATCCTTGCATTTTTAGAGTGCAAAGTTTCCAATTTTCCGGGAAAGCCGACGACTTTGTCGTGTAGAGCTGCTTGATTTTCCGCCAGAAGCTGAAACTTGGTCAAACGATGTCGGAATGACCTGAAATTTGAGGTGAAGCCTCCTGAGCAATAAATAAGACCAACCATAGGCTTTTGTTTGAGTTTTGAAGCCGTTTGGGGTCCCGTCGATGCTTCACTTGATTTTGCTGCGGGGAAAATGCCGAGCGTTGATATGTGGCCAAACGATGTCCGATTGTCCTGAAATTTGACGGGGAGCCTATTGGAGTCATTTTGAGACGTTCCATGGGCTCCGTTTTGGATGTCATGGTCCCGGGTTGCTCCGCCGCCGGTAGGCTTGATTTTCTCTCGGAGCATCGAAACCTGGTCAAACGTTGTCAGAATGACCTGAAATTTGACGTGCAGCCTTTTGGAAGCATGTTGAAGCCACTCATGCACTTGGTTTGATGAGCGAAGGCTTCGGTGGTTCCCGCCGCCGGGAGGCTTGATTTTGCTGCTCGAGCATTGATGGAGGGTCAAACGTTGTCGGTTTGACTTGAAATTTGGCATGGAGCCCTTTTGAGACATGCTGGAGTCATTTGTAGGCTCTGATCGAAGTTTTGACGTCTCCGATGATGTCGCCGCCGAGAGCTCCCGTTTAGCTGTCGGAGAAGTGAAGTTAGGCCAAATGTTGTCGAAATGGCCCGAAACTTCATGTGTACTCTTCTCTTAGCTATCTTGAAGGATCTTGCAGTTTTTGTTTGATTCTGACAAGATTTGATTTTTTGGAGAAATTGCATTGCCTATTTATGGCAGGTTGCGACTTCATGCAGCTTTCTTGATGTTGAAGAGGCAAAGTGACATTTTTGGTGTCAACAAATGCCCCCTCGAGGTACAGCGACGAGTTGCTTAACTTTTGTAGTCGATGTGCCTCGAAGAGATTTTTGAAGGAGAGCTTGAGTCTTGACCAAGAGTCTTTGAGCAATCTTTGCTTTGGTAGAGTAGCCTTTGAGCTTCCAGGGGAATTTTATGGTAATGAAAGGAATCAAATACCATCTCGAGGCAAAGTTTTGAAGATGACATCATGGATGTGGATTTTGGTTTTTGTTTTTGACCTTGTGACCTAACATGCTGTATGTGGCAGGTTAGGGGGTCGGGTTTTGGTTTTGACCTTGTGACCCAACAAGCTGTATGTGGCAAGTTGGGGGATCATGATTTGGTTTTTGGTTTTGGTCTTGTGACCTAACAAGCTGTATGTGGCAAGTTAGGGGACCAGGATTTGGTTTTTGGTCACTCTTTGGAACTGTGTGGGTCCATTGGAGTGGTTTGGGTTATTGTGGAATGTCAATTTCAAGATTTTGGCTCAATTTGGTATATGAGGCTGGATGGTTTGATTTTTGGAAGCTCATGGGGCTTGGGATTTTTTTGTATGGTTCAATCAACTCAAAAGAGGCATGGAACCATTATTGTATGCTCTTGGTAAGAGGGATTTTTTCCTGACTAAAAGCCCATTTTTTTTTTTTTTTTTTTTATAGTGCCTAGGTGGTCAAACCTGGCTCATATGGGCTAACCCATGGGACCTTAAGCTTTTTAGGATGGCTTAGATCTCATGTGGGGTCATTTTTGTAAAGAATATCTAAAGATATCTCATTTGGATAGAGAATATCTAAAAATATCTTTATGGGAGAGAATCTCTCATATTCCCTTAATTTGGGAGAGAATATCTCAAGGTATCTTTCTTTTTGGGAAAGAATCTCCAATCTCCTATTTTGTTGGAGAGAATCTCTCATTGATTGATTTTGGGAGAAAATCTCTCAAAGACATCTTTCTTTTTGGGAAAGAATCTTTCTAATTCCTTCTCTTTTGGTAAGGTTACTAATTAGTAACACTTACCTTCCTTCTTTGTTTCCTTCTTTGATTTGCTCTCTCCTATAAAAGCAAAGGAAGGTAGGATCTCTTGCTCTTATTGCTTTCTTTTGCAACAATCTCAAGAGAGCTCCAAGACCAAGAGTTTTTCTTCTTCAAGGATCTTCAAGCTTTTTCCTTCTTCTTCTCCATCAATGGCTTCATGTAAGTTTTCTTTCTTTTTCTTTCAAGAAAACTCTATGTAGAGAATAGGATGGTAAAAAAAAGAAAGTTTCTCTTCTCTTTTCTTTTTCTTTCTTCTTCTTTTTTTTCTTTTTTTCTATTCTTCTTCTCTTTTTTTTTTCTTTTTTTTTTCCACGTGATTTCTGTTTTTTTTTTCACGTGTGTCTCTTTTCTTTTTTTTTTTTTTTTTTTTTTTGGGCCGTACGGACAGATCCGTACGGATCTGGTCCGTACGGCCACGTGGCCTGATTTTTTTTTTTCTCCCCTTTTTTTTTTGAGAAAGTTTCTTCTCTTTTTTTTTTCTTTTCTTTCTCCCTCTTTTTTTTTTGAGAAAGTTTCTTCTTTTTTTTTCTTTTCTTTTTGTTCATCATGATAATGCGTTTTTATGCAAATCTAGATGTTCATGCATGTACTTTTTGTAAATTGAGCATGATACCATACCTGAAAATCTTTGCAAATTTGGGAATTTAGAGCTCGCAGCGATGTTGAGCCCTTCTTGATTTTGCGGAGATTTTGAGGTTTCGAAAGTTTGGAGTTTCGGAGCCCGCAGCAATGTTGAGCCCATCTTCAGACTTTCTATTTCTTTCGGGGTATTTCCCTTTTCTTCGGAATTGCCCCGGAACCATGCCAAAATTTCGCCAGATTTGCTTTTAGCGAAATTCTGTCATTTTGATGATGATCTTTTTTTTTCTTTTTTTTTCCAACCTTTGCAGGTGGTTCCTCCAGAACGAACAAGGGTAAAGAGCCAGATACAAGCATACCTCGTCGATCCGCCAGATCTTCTATTGTGGCCGTTCAGCAGGCCTGGGAGAAGGTCCAGTTTGGTGAGAGAAACGTCACACGGGGCGGGACGAAGACTCTCCTGATGTGGAAGTCCTTCTCACTGTCAATGAGGAGGTGCCAGGGGAAGCTGACGAACCTCCGGAGAAGAGGATTCGGGAAGAAGAGACCATCGGTGAAGGTATGATTCCTCCTCTTCCTTTTTCTGCTTCTTTCATGGGGCTTTCCATGTTCTGATTTGTTTTCTCACCCTGCTGCTGCTTTTTTTTTTTAGCAGAGGATGAAGACTTGCCGATGCCTGAGGTTCCGACCGATGAGGCGGTGATGGAGCCGGTTATGGCATCTGAAGAAGAACCGAGGGACTCTGGAATGATTCCAGAATCTCCAATTGGTATAACTTCTTTCGTTTTCTCTTTTTTTTTTGCCTGCGACTTGATTTGCTAACATTTTTCTTGTCAGCTGACTCGCCACAAGATTCCGATGACTTTGAACCATCAATGGACGCAAATGTTGATGATGCTTCCGATGAGTTCATGGAGGAAGAGAGTGTTCCGCCAGTCGTCGAAGAAGGTACTTTGTAGTGATGACCCTGATGGTTTTTTTTTCTTTTTAACAGGATCATATTCATACCTTTTTGTGTTTCATTTGCAGGTTTTGAAGTGACAGAAGAGAGTCCATCGCTTTCTTCAGAACCAGAGCAAGGGATGCCAGAGGTCGATCCGGAGGTAGAGACCAGTTCTGACATGATTGAGGAGATGCCTCGTGTTGAGATTCCCTCTCCAGTGGCTCCAAGTGAAAAGAGTTCTTTTGTTACTCTTCCAATGGGACATGACATGAGCAGCCGATCAGCGGAGAAGGGTGAATCTTCATCCAGTTCGTCTCTTCAATTTGCGAAGAAGGTGCTGGCTCGGGTTTTGAGTTCTTGGGTCAAGACTCTCCTTTCTGGACACTTGGAGGCAGGATTTGGCATGATCCCACATGTACAGGAGATTCTGACTGACACCGAAGAGGTTGGTCTGGATGTCACAGGTGCCAGGGCGATCGTTGATAGGATCATTGCACTGGATGACAAGTGGTTTGAGACCATGGATTTCCCTGACGACCAATTCTTCAAGGAGATGTTCTTGGACCCTGCTGATAAGGCTAAGTCTGACCTGAATGAGGCTACACAAAGCAAGAAGCAGCTAGTTCGGGAGAAGAACAAGGAAGAGCTAGCCATCATCGGATTGAGGCATGACCTTAACGTCCTTGATAGGGAAGTTGAGGAGGCCAGGAAACGTCTTGAGCATTTGAAGGCACAAGTCGATGCTAAGTGGACTGCTATAACAGAGGCTCGTGACAGGGAGAGTACTCTGATTCGCAGGGTTACAGATGCCGGTCAAGTTCTCGAGAGGAGGACTCTAGAAAACGAACGATGGCAAACTGCTGGGGAAGAGCTTCCCGGTGTAAAAGAAGGGTTACGGCATTCGCCAGCATCTCATGGCAAGTTCCTGAAGAAGCGTGCCTTGGAAACTCTGACGGCTGAGGCCAAAAGTTTGCTTGAGGAGCTGAAGCTTTGGCTGGAGACCATTTTTGGCTGAGCTCCTGATTTTTTATTGCAGAAACCATTCTTCTTTTTTTTTTTTTTTGGTACCACATGTATTTTTTTTTGGTACTTCTTTTTTTTTTTGCAGTGCTTGTGAACACTTTTTTTTTTGGTACCACATGTATTTTTTTTTTGTACTTTTTTTTTTAGTGCTTGTGAACACTTTCCTTTTTTTTTGGTACCACATGTATTTTTTGGTACTCTTTTTTTTTTTGTTTTCCCTACGCTCACTCAAATCTTTTTGTGATGAAAGCGATTGCTAAATGGGATTTGATCAAAAGCTTTGTCATTTTGTGAAAATCTTTTGTCAAATAATTGTTTTGGCATGGGAGCCTGATTTTGGTTGTGGCGTGAAAGCCAATTTTGAGATGGCATGGAAGCCGAAATTTTATGGCTTAAAAGCCAAAATTTGGGTTGGCATGGAAGCCGAAATTTTGTGGCATTTACAGCCAGTTTGGTGGCATTGATAGCCAATTTGTGGCATTTATAGCCGGTTTGGTGGCATTGATAGCCAATTTGTGGCATTTATAGCCGGTTTGGTGGCATTGATAGCCATTTTTTGAAAGCCAAGTTTTGGTTTGTCGGCGTGAAAGCCAATTTTTTGTGGCATTGATAGCCGGTTTGTGGCATTTATAGCCGGTTTTGACATGAGAGTCAGGTTTTTTTTTTGTGTGGCATTTATAGCCGATTTGGTGGCATTGATAGCCGATTTTTGGCAAAAGAGCTAGGTTTTGGCGTTTATAGCCAGATTTTTTGGCTTTCAAAATGCAGGTATCGACTAAATGTCGTCTCCCCGCTGAATGGTCTTGCAAGTATCGATGGAATGTCGCTTCCTTGCTCATTCGGTTTTGCGAGTATTGATGGAATGTCACTTCCTCGCGGGTTAGGTTTTGCAAGTATCGATGGAATGTCGCTTCCTCGCGAATTGGGGTGCAAATATCGACTAAGCGTCGCTTCCCTGCTTTTCCCAAAACTTTTGATTTTGCGGGTACTGACTTGATGTCGTTTCCCCGTGATTTTTGAAATTTGAGGTTTTCTCGAACCATTTGTAATTTTGGGTTGTGGATAGCAACTGGTATGTTGCATCTCCATGATTTTTGAAATTGGGTTGTGGATATCAACTGGTTTGTTGCTTCTCCACGGTTTTTGGATTTTGCAAGTATCGACGAAATGTCGCTTCCCTGCGATTTTGGGTGCAAGTATCGATGGAATGTCGCATCCTTGCTTTTTTTTCAAAATTTTTGTTTTGAGGGTACTGACTTTGATGTCGTTTCCCCACGATTTTTGAAAAACCATTTTTTTTTGTTTAAAGACACGAGGGTCGTAAATTTTGACCTAGAACCATTTGGCGGTAAAAGGTAAGGTGGACTAGGGTGGAAATCCCTGAATCCGGATTTTTGTTTCAAACCATGAATTTTGGTTCAAGGATCGAAAGTTTTGGTCAAGTCAGGGAGAGGCTCCTAAACTTGGATTTTTTTTTTGAACAATGAAAAGATGAAAGTAAGCATTGTTTTTGAATCTCTAGAAATTTTGACATTTGATATGAAAATTCTAAAGAGAGTGGGTTTGACGAGCGAGTACCTGAGAACAGGTTTTGGCCATACAGGCATTGCTCTTACCCAGTTGGGTAAGTCTTCAAGGGTAGTACCGCTTCAAGAGCTTGCCGTTGATAGGCAGCATACATCTGTCGCCTTCCATGTTTAGGAGGGCATATGCGCCGTTGGAGAAGACCTTGTCGATGACGTAGGGTCCCTCCCATTTTGGTTCAAATTTGCCTTTGGATTTGTGAGCGAAGACCATTGGTCTTTTTACCGCAAGAACCAAGTCACCCTTTTTGTAGGCGCGTTGCCTGACCTTTTTGTCAAAAGATCCTGCCATACGTGCTTGGTAAAGTTCAATGCTTGGTCGAGCTTCGAGCTGTCTCTCGTCGAGATTGTCCAGCTCATGGAGTCGCAATTTGACATTGCTTTCTTGAGTCATGTCATTTTGTAGAGATACCCTCAGAGAAGGAATTTGTACCTCTAGGGGCACGACAGCTTCGCATCCATAGACCAGCGAGAATGGTGTGCTATGGGTTGGTCCTCGAACGGTGGTTCGATAGGCCCACAAAGCTTCAGACAGTTTGTCGCTCCAGTCTCTTTTGTGACTAGAGACCATTTTCTTGAGGATTTTGCAGAGTGTCTTGTTGAAGGCTTCTGCTAATCCGTTTGCTGGCGGATTATATGGAGTCGAAGGACAGCTTTGAATTTTGTATTTGTCGCAAAACCTGTAGAATCGATGATCCCGGAATTGTGGTCCGTTATCATGGACGAATCTTTTTGGTATGCCGAAACGACAAATGATGTTGGTGCGCAGGAACTGAAGAACTGATGAGGTCTTCATTTCGTTGAACGCAAATGCTTCTGACCACTTGGAGAAATAATCCGTTGCGGCGAAGATGAAGCGATGACCTTTGCTTGAAGGGGGAGAGATAGGACCTATGATGTCCATGCCCCATGCTTCAAAAGGCCATGAGATTGCTGTAGGATGTAGCCATTCCGGAGGCATGTGAATGTAATCTCCATGAACTTGGCATAGCTGGCAGCGTTTGGCAAATTGCATTGCATCAGCAACCATGGTAGGCCAATAGTAACCTAACCTTTTTATCTGATCATAGAGCTTAGGACCTGCCTGATGGGCTCCACAAAGACCAGCATGAACTTCTTTAAGTGTTTCTTCGGCCTCTTGTTGTGACAAGCAGCGTAGAAGTACTCCGTTGAAGGATTTCCTGTAGAGGATTTTTGAAGGAATATCCAAATGAAAGTTTGGGGCTCGCCTTTGGATGCTTACCCGTTCTTTTGGATCTTCAGGTAGGATTCCGAACATAGTGTAATCAATGAACGGATCCCTCCAGTCGCCGATTGAAGGTTGAAGGATAGAGATCCGACTTCCAACCACTCGGTGGCATTCAGCAACTGCTTGGTGTGTGTTAAGAGGAGGGAGGATCATTCTCTCACTCACTGTAATTTGCATGTTTTTTCCTTCCTGGATCGCCATTGATGCGGCAAGTCCGGCCAGGGCATCTGCACGGATGTTTTCACCTCTACGAATGTGGGTGATGTTGCAGATGTCAAACTTTTGCAGAAGTGATTGTGCCTTGTTGTAGTAAGGCAGCAGATCAGGCTTCCTGACTTCATATTTCTGATTCATCTGGTTGACGATCAGTTGAGAGTCTCCAAAGACTTCCAGCATAGTGATACCGGATTCGATGGCGAGTTCCAATCCTAGGATCAGAGCTTGGTATTCAGCTGCATTGTTTGTGCATGGTTCCAGTAGCGAGAAAGCGTGTGGAATCATGTATTTGTCAGGGCTAACAAAGAGGATGCCAACTCCTGAGACCAGCTTTCTTTTTTCATTTGTCCTGGTTGCACCGTAAAAGTACATGTCCCAGGAGGCATTTGGTGAGGAAGTCTCCACGTTGTAGACAGGTTCGTCTGGGAGATCATCTCTGAGTGGTGAATCTTTAGGCAATGGATGCTCTGCGAGGAAATCTGCTAGAGCTTGGCCTTTGATTGCTTTTTGTGGCACATACCTAATATCAAATTGTGACAAGAGGATGGACCATTTTGCCAGTCGGGCATTGAGAGAACCGGCCTTCGTGACAAGGACCTTCAAGAGGTTGATCCTCGAGACCAGGTAGACTGTGTTGGAAAGCAAGTAGTGACGTAGCTTTTGTACGGCGAACATCACTGCAAGGCATTCTTTTTCGACTGGAGAGTAGCGATGCTCTGCACCTACTAGCATGCGGCTGAGGTAGTATAGAGCAGCTTCTTTTCCCTCACCATTCTCTTGTGCAAGCAGAGCGCCTACAGAATGATCAAGAGCTCTTGTGTACAAGATGAATGGTTTTCCAGTGGCTGGGGCAGCTAACACTGGAGGTTTGGTCAGGTATGACTTGATATCTTGAAATGCGGCTTCGCAGTCGGCATCCCAGACAAAGTCTACACCTTTTTTCATTAATCGAGAGAATGGACGGCATTTCCCCGAAAGATTGGAGATGAACCGTCTGATGTAGGCCAATCTCCCTTGGAGCCCTTTTAGTTCTCTCAAGGTTCTTGGAGAGGGCATTTCTAGAATAGCCTTGACTTTTATGGGGTCAAGTTCTATTCCAGCTTTCCGAACAAGGAATCCGAGAAACTTACCCGACGAGACGCCGAAGAAGCATTTTAGAGGATTCATCCGCAGTTTGTGTTTGCGAAGTCGGAGGAAGACTTCCCGAAGATCTTTGAGATGGTCTTCTTTTCTTCTGCTTTTGACGGCGAGGTCATCAACGTAACATTCGACCGTCTTGTGCTGCATATCTTGGAATATTTTCATCATAGCCCTCTGATATGTGGCACCAGCATTTTTCAGACCAAATGGCATGACAGTGTAGCAATACACGCCAAATGGAGTCCGAAATGAAGTGTGTTTTTCATCCTCGGGATGCATCTTTATCTGATTGTAACCAGAGAAGCCATCCATGAATGTCATTCGCTCGAATCCGCAGGTATTGTCAATCATCACCTCCGGTATGGGGAGCGGGAATTCATCTTTAGGGCAAGCGCCATTCAGGTCTCTATAGTCAATACAGACCCTGATCTGCCCATTTTTCTTTGTCACGGGGACAATGTTGGCCAACCATTCTGGATGTTGTTCCTCACGGATGAAGCCGACGCTTTTGAGCTTTTGAACTTCTTGTTCAATTTTATCCATCACATCTGGACGGAATCTTCTTTGGCCTTGTTTGACAGGCTTAACTTCTTCTTGAAGATTGAGTTTGTGGACTGCTACTTTGGGGTCTAAACCAGGCATTTCAACATAGGACCATGCAAAGCAATCAACGAACTCACGAAGAAAAGCGATATACTCGGGTAACTCATCATCCTTTATATTCTTGCTTATGAATACAGGACGTGGGTTATCAGGTGTTCCCAAGTTTATCTTTTCAACAGGATCTTCTGTCGGAAGGTTCGAAGGTGGTTCCTCCACAATATTTTCGGAGGCTTCCAACTCAACGAAACCTTCTGGAGTTTCAACTGCATTACCAGACCAAGGCTCTGTTCCTTTCCATGGATTTTCTTGATTGGTGATCTCCTCAAGGCTTGCTATGAGATAGTCCCAATCGCCTGTTGAGTCTGGTATTTCTTTTGGAGACGAGGGTTCTTCTGGGTCAGAATAGCACAAGTCTGTATTATCGGACGATTCCTCTTTATCATCAGAGAAATCGTACAAATTGGATGAGCTTCTTGGATCTTTGTCAGGTAACTCTTTAAAGAGATATCCAGGGAGATCGATGTCTTCGTGGACTTGAGATGTTGAGGCTTGGTCGGTAAAACGACTTTTAAGCTTTTGTGTCAACTGTCTCAGAGGAGTATCAGGATCATATCCTAACCCATATGAAGACTTTTCTACATGACCGTAGAGTCTCCAATCTTCCAGCTGGCTTTTGGTCAAGGCGGGCTCCAATGGCGTGAGAATACCGCGTCTTTCTCCCAAACCGACCGGGTTTTGAGCGTCATAGCCCATTTTCTTCATAATTGCTTGTGCCACAGGACTATATAGAGATAGCTGAGGCATACCTTCATTTTGGAAAGGTTCCAGCATGGAGTTTGATGAAGAAGCGTCCGATCTATGGAAGAAGATCGGCCTTTGCTTTGGTGATGTTGCCGGAACAACAAAGGTAGCAGACGTAGGATCTTCTACATCAGCAGGTGTCTCCATCGGAGTGAGAGCAGGCTGAACTTGCTGAGTGTCAGCTTGGCTTGACGATGCATCGTCTTCTGGCTCTGAGTCCGAGTCTGTGTCTTGCATGATAGACACGAGAGAAACAACAAATTTGCCCCCAGACTTTTGTTTCGCCTTCTTCACTTTAGTCGTGATGGCCAAAGGTTTTGAAGATTTGAGGGAGATAACGAAGGGAGATTGACTACTCTCTTCTAATTTGCCGGAGGGTTTGTTTTCTTCCGGTGATTTTTGAGGAGCCTTGCCTTTATCTTTCTGGAGATTTTCAGCAGGGGGTGCTATTTCCTCTTCTTCTTTTTCGCCTTCATACATTTGGGAGTCTGCGAAGTGGACTTCTTTACCTTTGAAGGGTTTTCTGTCTGCAAAGACTCGATGTACCATGCCGTCGTCGCCGACGAACTTGATGCATTGATGTAGAGTTGAAGGGACAACACCGTTCTCGTGTATCCAAGGACGTCCGAGAAGGATGTTGTAGCATGAGGGGGTTTTTATTGCATACACAGTGACCTCAGAGATAAGATCACCGATTTGCAATTTGAACCTGATTTTGCCGATAGGCCTTTGAGTGCTCCCATCGTATCCAAAGATAGATACAGATGTGTGGCTTAGCTTGCTGGGTGGGATGCCCAATTCTTCAAGAGCCGAAGTGGAGATAAGGTTGAGTGCAGAACCTGGGTCGATCTGAACTCTATGTATCGGCATTTCTTTGATGTACCCTGTGAAGTACAGGGGTCGGTTGTGCCTTGCTTCGCCAAGTAGGAGGTCTTCCTTAGTGAAGGCGATGGTTGCACTGGCTGCCTTTTGAACCGAGAGGAATTGGATGCATGATCCCTCGCTTTTCTCTTTTTCTCCTTTTAAGGAGGTTTCTGAGTTTTTGACCCGGTAGTCCATTTCAATTTGGAGGACTTGTGGGGCATGTTTGTCGACATCCTCATTCAGTTTTTGTAATTTTGAGATGAGATTATCACGAGTGCGTGGAGACATTCGTAATAAATCCAGGATGTGAAGACGTGCAGGTATGTGTTTGAAGTGCTCAACCAAGTCATACTTGAAAGCCTCCTTAGGGCCTGCATGTTCATCATTGTTGCCACTGGGGGCGCTTACAACATCTTTTCCCGAAGGATTTACATAAGTAAAGGAAGATTGGTTGTAATTTTTGTGGTAGTCCCGGCCCGAACGGGTGCCTCTACCAACTTCGAGAGCTTCTTGAGAAGGATCTTCGTTTGGAAGATTGTCTTCAGGATCAAGAGGCTGTCGTTTTTCATCTACTGGGGATGTATCTGAGCAGAGTTGCCATCCTCAGTGATTGTGTTGCACGGAGCATTTTCCGGGAGCAAGTCCTGAACAGCATCCAGCAGCTTTTCTTCTTTGTTGACCCATCCATCATCCCAAGTTGGGTTTTCTTCATGATGATGAGTCGGGAAGAATGTGTATCCTGAAGGCACAGTCTCAGGAGAAGAAACCTGAGAGGGTGCCATCTCTGTGAAAGTCACGTGAGACGAGGTAGCTCCAGAGGATACATTGCTAGGCGTCGTCGGAGTGTAGGTAATCTCATCAGACGACGCTTCAGAAGAGCTATAGTCCTGATATATTACATTACAGGAAGCTCTGATAGAAGATGTTGCCTGCTCGGAGTCAGACTCATCCTCGGATGTAAGAGGATCGTCAATCCAGCAATGTTCTCCATTTTCAGGAGTTAAGGGTGGATGTACCTGATTATCTTCAGGGACTTTAGGCTCTGGGTTGCGAGGAGGCTCGTTAACACGATCTTGCTCTTGTTCTAGAGCGAGACGCTGCAAGATCCTTGCATATTCTTCAAGATCCGGCATGGGAGCCAGATCATCTTCTTCGTCTTCTCCGTGTGGCTCAACATAGTTGATTTCCACTGGAGCAACGACAGGTGCTGGGTTAACAGCATCTTCTTGTGCAGCCTCTTGGTCTTCTTCATCATCAGACCAGGATCCTTGTGGTTGTAAGGGGTTATACCAGATTACTGGCATAAGGTGAGTTTCAGGAACCCATTCTTCGTCGGAGAGATACTCTCCTGTTTCAAGAGATTCCTCCCACTCGCCGGTGTAGTTGGGCTCGAATCCATCGTCGGTGTCGCTGGACTCGTATCCATCAATGGAGAATCCAACTACTGAGTTGCAAGAGTATGATGCCCCCTGCATGGCTTCTTTTTTGAATTGAGGTGGCATGAAATCACTGAGAGTGAAGTTTCTTACCGCCTTTGAAGTCTCTGGAAGGGACGTTTTTGTTGCCCCGAGTGAAGTGGTAGAGGAGGCCTCTGCCTTTTCATGAACTTCTTGTTTTGGCTGGGTCTTCTCTTGCCGTTTGAGCTTGAGGAGATGTTTCTTGGCTTGCCTTCGCTGCTGAGCGGTCGGCTTTGTTTTGACGATCTCCCAATTTTCATCTTCCAGGAGATCGGGATGTACCCATATGGGTTGTCCGTCTGATGTCGGGCAAGGAACCAACACTTCGGACGTTTGAATTCCTTTTATCACCTTGAAGGAAGTAGTGATCTTCTTCTTCGGTGATTTTGGTGTTTGTCCACATGACACCATGTTGACGGAGGCAGTCCCATAGTTTTTGTCAAAGGTGATGACTCCGTTTTTCCACATCTCGTTTATCTTCTCTCTCGCAACAAAGCATTGATTGAGAGGATGCGAGACCATCTGGTGGTATGGACAGTACCGAGGATCATTGGTTTTGCCAACGTCTCCAGGTCTTTTGGGCTCTGGCAAAATGAGTTTGCCATTTGCTAGGAGAGCCTCAAAGATTTCTTCGACGTCTTCATCGAACGGATATTTCTTTTCTACTCGCTCTTTGAAGGCATCAGAGAGTTCAGGTCTCTTACCTGCAGCTCTATTTTCAGCTTTCTTTGGTTGCTGAGGAGCTGACTTGGTTTGCACATTAAGGACCTCTTTTTTCTTTGGTTTAGAGGTTGCAATGGCGGTTGGCTCTTTTCTTGATGACTTCTGACTGTTGAGGTCTTTGATCACCATTTCAGCTTCCATGGAAGCTTCGAGGAGTTCCCCCAGGTTCTTTGATTTATTGCCGATGATCATGGAGCGGATTTTAGCTCTCATGTTGTTTCGGCAGATGTCGACTAGCGACGCTTGTGGCAATACATCTGAACATTTGTACGCCATTGCTTTCCACTTGTGAATGAAGTCATAAGTTGACTCATTCTCTCCCTGTTTTAGGCTGCAGAGCTGAGCCATAGTAACAGGATGATCCTCACCTTGGAAGTGGGTCCGGAAGCGTGTCTCCATCATAGCCCAGTTCTGAATGGAGTTCTCGGAAGAGTGGAGTACCAATTGAAGGCCGTACCTTTTAGGGTACTTGCAAAGAGGCGAATCTTGAGTGCGTCTTGATCCGCGATAGCTCCCGTCAAGATCTTGAAGTGGATGACGTGCTGTCTGGCCGATCCTTTCCCCGTATATGTTTGGAGAGTAGGATGCTTGAATTTTGTGGGGAACGGGACCGAGTCCATCCATAAAGGATATGGTGGCTTGATTCCATGCTCTTTGAGTATATCCTCTTCTTTAGCTTTGGCGAGGATACTGTCTACGTCCTTTTTGGTAAGGGCGCGTGACTCATTTTCTCCTCCATTTCCCTCGTCATTGCTATGATTCGGAGGAGCCTCATTGTTCACCTGATTTTGGACGACAAGGAGAAGGTTTTCCATCAGAGTTTCAATCCTCTGCTGGCC
The DNA here is from genome assembly GCA_028538565.1 of Umbellularia californica. Lineage (NCBI taxonomy): Eukaryota > Viridiplantae > Streptophyta > Magnoliopsida > Laurales > Lauraceae > Umbellularia > Umbellularia californica. Next base: position 57,048,765 of record JAPQWN010000002.1, on the reverse strand, counting down.
TTGTTCCAACTGCTGGATGCGTGTGACCGCATCATCTCGAGGTGGATTCTGAGGTGGCGGCTCAGAACTTGTAGCCAAGACGTTCATCCCTCGGGATTCGAACGAAGAAATCGTTCTGGTGACCGAGCTGGGGCTCATTCTTTTTGATGAAGAGCTTGATGAAGGATTACTCTCCCGTCCTTGGCTGGAAGGGGCAGGAGATTCTTCGGGATGTCTTTGTGTCCTGGTGATGCTACGGGTCACCGGACGTCGGACATGGATTTTTGATGCTGACCTTTGGCGTCTTCTGGTTTTTCCAACCATACGGACGGCAGCAACTTGGTCGGGTCTTTCTTTTTCGACCCATTTGTGGGAGACTTGAAGTGTAGGAGGCTGCGTCCGTTGCTTCTCTAGTCTCTTTTGTCGATATGAAGCACGGCGGTGTGCTCGACGAGCGATTTGAGCTTCAGTCAGCTCTGGCTGGGCTCTGACGATGAAGGATGTGCTCCCTCGGGCGCAGCAGCCGAGCCTGTCTTCTTTGTAGCTAGGCAAGGACAGGATCCGGACCCGGTCCTTTGCCTGTTGCAGCGAAGCTTTAAACCTTTCGAGTTCGGCCCCTGTAGAGATGAAGGGTCGAACTGAAGGAGTGTAGGCCTTGGCAGGTACTTGTAGAGGCCTGGTGATGCGTGATCTGATTTTGGGCCTGTAGGAACAAGCCGACTCATGCTGGGTTGACTTGGGAGTCAGGTTGGAGATGGGTCTCTCCTCTTTCATGTAGGCAAGAGGGTAGAACTGGTTCTCTTTGAGTGGGGCCAGGTATGCTGGCTTGGTGGAAATTTGAGACCTTCTTTGTTTTGGGGAAGGTCTTGGAGACCAAGTCTTGGGATAGACCTGGTTGTTTGTGGGTCGAGGCTTCGCGGGGGTGCCGCGGGCTTCGGGCTTTTGGGCGCTCGCCTTTGGTGTCACGGGAGTGACACGTTGAGAGGCGATCTTCTGCTTTTTAGCAGGCGCAGCTTGTTCTTCGGGAAGTGGGAATGGTCCCAGCGTCCCAAAGAAGATAGTCCGGGGAGTCGAGGTCGACCCGGAGTTCAGAGAGTTGCCGAGGGAGTTGACGCTTTGGCAGCTGACAGGGCGTTTGTGGGTGCGCGTGCTTTGCTTCTGTTGAAGCATGAGTTGGTGCTTGTTCTCATCGAAGATAATGGTTAAGGCTGCCATTGTTAGTTTCGAAAAAAGTTCTGAAACAAGACCACATCCATTAGTAATCACAAGAATATAATGATCATAAATGGGAATTCCTATGGTTGTCTTTTCAAATCGCTTAAGGGATATGACCCAAGCGACATGAAGAAGGCAAAAAGCCATAGATGGTACAATTGTTCTGACAGCAAGTATGGTGAGCCCAAAATGAGCGTTCCAGTGACTACTAGAAGCAATTGTAAACCTAAATTCGACTTATCGAGAAGCAGGGCTTGCTCGAGATAAGAAGAATATAAGGTAGGAGTTACAAATGTGCCGGTCACAGATACAGTAGACCCTGAAAGGGCGTACCAGTACTGCTATGCACAAATGTTGGAGATCGCATCCATGAGATGGGATTCTTTATTTTGAAATGTCAGAAATGGATTCGTCAAAGAGAGCAGGTGGCATTCCGATTCAAATACGGGCTCAACGATTTCCGCGAGCGCCAGTACTTAGAAGGAAAGAGACCACAATTTCTCGAATCTGAATCCAAAAGTGACAAGTTTTTTTTTTTGAAATGTCAAGATTGGTTCCATCAAGGAGAGCAAATGGTATTCTGATCTGAACACCGTTTCGGCGATTTCCGCGAGCGCCAGTGCTCAGAAAAGAAGAAACCAAAATTTCTCAGATCTGAAATCAAAAGTGACGAGTTTTTGGAGATTTTTTTTTTTGAAATGATTTTTTTTTATTTTATTTTTTATATTATTATTATTTTTTAAATATTTTTTTATTTATTTTTTTTATTTTATTTTTTTTTGAAAATTTTTTGTTTTTTTTTTTTTTAAGATTTTTTTTTTGAAAATCTTTTTTTTTTATTTTTTTTTATTTTGATTTTAATTTTTTTAAGATTTAAAGACGAGAGAGTACACATAGGCCTCCTAACCCGGTCTTATGAAACCTCAATTGATAGAATTGCCCGCAGGTAAGGGTAGGATTACTTAATGAACCCGTTTGGAGGACCCTTGCCTAGAACAGTCAAGCTGTCTCCACACTCTGGACAAGGCTTTTCTTGAATCAATCGTGATCAAAGAACGCAATTGGTTTAACCTTAGTGGTCTATGTCCTTCTTTATAAAAAATCCCAAATAGACTCATCGAAGAGAAACGATGGCCCAAAACCTTAGTCGAACGGGCTCAACATTTCTGCAAGCACCAAAGAACGATAGGATAGGATCAAAGCTTCTCAATTTTGAATCAGAACTAAGAAAACTGATTTTTTGATTTTTTTTTGAAATCTCTAATGAACTCATCGAAGAGAAACGATGGTCCAAAACCTTAGTCGAACGGGCTCAACATTTCTGCAAGCACCAAAGAACGATAGGATAGGATCAAAGTTTCTCAATTTTGAATTCAAACTAAGAAAACTGATTTTTTTTTTTTTTGAAATCTCTAATGAACTCATCGAAGAGAAACGATGGTCCAAAACCTTAGTCAAACGGGCTCAACATTTCTGCAAGCACCAAAGAACGATAGGATAGGATCAAAGTTTCTCAATTTTGAATTCAAACTAAGAAAACCAATTTTTTTTTTTTAAAAGAGAAAGAATGGAAACAAACTTAAAGAAGTAGAAATTTCCAAAAAATCCCATCTCATTTTTTTGGGTGCAAAATCCAACATAGGCCACCAGCTAGAAAGTAGCCAAGGAATCTGGAGAAGAAGTATAAGCATAGAGCAAAAATATGGTATGCAAATATTTCATTTCCAAGCACCGTGTTCTCAAATGAACGAGTCCCACCGGGTGTGCCAGCTTGATGGAACGCGCTCCGAGGCGCCGTGGGGCGGCTACCGGGGTCGGCGGAACGTGGGAGTCTGTCGGGTCCGGCCCTTTCGCGCCCTGGCGGGCCTGAAGCGTGCATCAACATTTTTTTGTGTGGGTGTGCCAAATTTTCTATTTTACTTGGAATTGCAAGTGGTAATCCGGAGATCAACCTTCGCAAGTAAAAAGGAAATCAACTTCTTTCAAGTTTTCCATTGCACAAATATTTAAGAAAAGAGACATTTTCTTAGTTTGCCGTGAAAGGCGATTTTGTTTGGCATTTATAGCCGATTTACAATTCTCATCAATAATGAAAGACAAGAGTTGTGATTTTTGTCTCTTTTAGAAAAATACAAACTACAATGAAAAGCAAGAAAAGGAAGATCTAACTTTTCAGGGGATTGTGGGGGACTCGTTCAGATTGACGGTCGCAAGCCATGTATGGGCTTCGCCATCATCCATGCAGATGAGAACAGAAGATGCTCTTGATTCGCTTGGCTTGGCTATAACCTCAGGTTTTTAGAGGACAAAGACCAAGAGAAGGTCCTATGTCCAATAAAAAGCTAAGTAGACGGGCTGAAAAGCCACGTCTAAGCCATTGGAGGCAGCAGGAGAAGGCAAGGACCTTGGGGGGGGGGGGGGGGGGGTGCCCCCCAAGGGACTTTTGTCACCTTGTAGTGGTGGCCGGTGCAGAACTTCAGCAGAGTTTTTTCTCTCTTTTTTCTTTCTCTGGATACGAGCTCGGATTCTTTCCGATCGATCGATCTCGATTTTCTGATCCCCATTTCAATGGAATGCTCTCCTATTTATAGGCTTTTGGTAGCCATTTAGGAGGGTTTATGAGCCTTAATGGCTTTAATGGGAGGAGTTACAAGATTTATTTCTTGATTTTGTAACTCCTTTTTCCTTGAATCTGATTGGCCGATGGAAATTAAGGGCTTTTAATCACCTTAATTACCATAATGGGAGGAGTTTCATGGTTTAAATGCCATGAATCAATTGACTTGTAACTCCCAAATGCTTGCTTCTGATTGGGCCGTCCAAAGAAATGAATTAATGACTGCAATAAAGCTAGCCAATTAACCACATTAATTGGTCGCCGAGCAGTCGAAGAGTCGCGGGCCGTGCCGTGTCTTCTGGAATTCTTCTGGCGATGATCATCGATGGATCTTCATGTTGATCGACATCGGATGAACATGTAACTTCAGACATTGATAGCTAAGAACGGGCCGGTGACATCTGTCTTGTCGATTTCTCGATCGGTCGGACAGAAAGAGCACTTTTTTTGGTCGACCGGTTGGCGATCTTGGAGCGATCAATGATGATTTTATGCTTTTGGAGGTTGACCCGTGATTTTGACGGATGTCGGAGGATATGAGTCAATTTCAAGCACTAAAAATCACATTTTCAAGAAACCACAGGGGCCAAAGTGCGCGAAACGCGAAAAAAGACGGAAAAAACGGGTCACCGGCGGAAAATCCGGTGACCCGGACTTCCATGGTCGCCGGCGACCATGGGCCATGGTCGCAGGGGCCTGCGACCTTGGGGGAATTTTTCCCTTCGGAGCCCGTTTTGCGGTCGTTTTGAGGTCTTTTTCGTCGCCGTTTTCTTCTGTATTTTTCCTGACATTTCTTCTCATTTATTGGCTTGATTTCCCTGTAGAAAACCTGATGAGAATCCTTGCATTTTTAGAGTGCAAAGTTTCCAATTTTCCGGGAAAGCCGACGACTTTGTCGTGTAGAGCTGCTTGATTTTCCGCCAGAAGCTGAAACTTGGTCAAACGATGTCGGAATGACCTGAAATTTGAGGTGAAGCCTCCTGAGCAATAAATAAGACCAACCATAGGCTTTTGTTTGAGTTTTGAAGCCGTTTGGGGTCCCGTCGATGCTTCACTTGATTTTGCTGCGGGGAAAATGCCGAGCGTTGATATGTGGCCAAACGATGTCCGATTGTCCTGAAATTTGACGGGGAGCCTATTGGAGTCATTTTGAGACGTTCCATGGGCTCCGTTTTGGATGTCATGGTCCCGGGTTGCTCCGCCGCTGGTAGGCTTGATTTTCTCTCGGAGCATCGAAACCTGGTCAAACGTTGTCAGAATGACCTGAAATTTGACGTGCAGCCTTTTGGAAGCATTTTGAAGCCACTCATGCACTTGGTTTGATGAGCGAAGGCTTCGGTGGTTCCCGCCGCCGGGAGGCTTGATTTTGCTGCTCGAGCATTGATGGAGGGTCAAACGTTGTCGGTTTGACTTGAAATTTGGCATGGAGCCCTTTTGAGACATGCTGGAGTCATCTGTCGGCTCTGATCGAAGTTTTGACGCCTCCGATGATGTCGCCGCCGAGAGCTCCCGTTTAGCTGTCGGAGAAGTGAAGTTAGGCCAAATGTTGTCGAAATGGCCCGAAACTTCATGTGTACTCTTCTCTTGGCTATCTTGAAGGATCTTGCAGTTTTTGTTTGATTCTGACAAGATTTGATTTTTTGGAGAAATTACATTGCCTATTTATGGCAGGTTGCGACTTCATGCAGCTTTCTTGATGTTGAAGAGGCAAAGTGACATTTTTGGTGTCAACAGTTATTTCTTTTGCTCCATTGCTTTCTTTTTGTAAGAAATCTTCAAGAGTGCTCTCCAAGATAAGAAGTACTTTCTCTTCTTCAAGGATCTCCAAGCTTTTCTTCTTTTTCTCCTTCAATGGCTTTGAGTAAGTTTTCTTCCTCCATAAGAATCTCCATTGTAGAAGTAGCTTCTTCATTTTTTTTCTTCTTCTTTTCTTTTCTTTTCTCTTTTTCTTCAAGCACGTTTTCTTTTTTTCTTTTTTTTCTTTTGTGCTTCATCTTTTTTTTCTTCCCTTTTTTTTTCACGGTTTTCTCCCCTTTTTTTTTCGTGTGCTTTTTTTCTTTCTTCTTTTTTTTTCTTCGCTGATTTTTTTTTCTGTCAGCGTTTTTTTTTTATTTCTTTTTGCTGTTTGTTTTTTTTTTCTTGGCTGCATGGATAGTATGCCATGTGGCAGTGGGCCACTGCCTGTGGGCCAAATTTTTTTTTTTTTGCTGAGATTTTTTTTCTCTCTCTCTTTCTTTTTCTTTTTCCTTTTTTGCT